>CM068834.1:84086079-86575532 GCA_028554795.2 Sinohyriopsis cumingii | reverse complement strand
TCTCTGAGGCTGCAGTTAGTTCTAACAGATCCACATCACAATAACCATTTGAAAAATTCCATTTGCACTGACACAGCTAACTACTTCCTTGCACTTCTAAACTTTATCAGACAAAGTTTGCTTTCGGTCGCCACATTAATCATACTGCTATTGTTAGTTACATATTTTAAATGATCTAATTTATTTCCAGTTTAGAACTTTCTGCGCCGAAGTATTAGTTGGAATGCACAGGTTACATCCCCTTGACCATTTGACTGAAACCTTTTTGGGACATAATCGTAGTTTCCCCTCAGTTTATTTTGTATTGTACTTTTGTGACAACGTTCACTTCATTTTTCCCGTTTATTACATCCTTGTTATGGGAAATATCTACTATTAAAATAACCTTTGATTCTTCTTTAAACTTCTGTAATTTTTGACACTGTATTATGACTGTAGCTTATAATTAAACTACTAAAGTGTGACCGAAGTATTCATTTTGTCTGTTAGAATTATATACAGCATTGTTTATAGTATGTCACTGTATCTAGACGACTTAGTATAAGCTGACAGTGTGGCCAATAAAATAAGATTGGACTGGTAAATGGATTCAATTTTCTCCTAATATACAGTTCATATAATTCAACACATGTACTATGGTTGACAAACAATATTTACAGCTATTTAGATATCATTTATTTAATTTCCTACTGACAACAGAGCATATGGACCTAGATGCGAGGCTATGCCATTATCTCATACAGGTAATAAGAAATTTAAATTGCTGTTGTTGTTGTTGTTGTTGTAGGGTTTAACGCCATTTTTCAGCACAAGATAGGCTATATATGGCGGCTAGTATAATTGGTGGAGGAAGAACCCTGGAAAATCCCGGGAAGAACCACGGACCCACCAAAAGCTACTAGCAGGCTTTCTCACGTACCAACGTTAGCCAAGCCTGAGACTCGAACTCACGCAGACAGAGGTGAGATGGCAATGATCCGTAACAGTGAGCGCTTTAGACCACTCGGCCACTCGGGGCTCCTGAAATTTAAATAATGACCTGGTAAAACTGATTGCACGTATACACGACAAGGCTGTTAAATTTAATACTTCGTAAACAGAGATTTGATAAATTACAAACAGGAAAACTGATTTCTTCTAGTCTGAAGTTCTCTTTTGATAATATGAATTTGCTTCCTGTTAAAACGTTTAGACACCTAGAACTAGCATTATCGTCGGATGTCACATGGACAACGCATCTAAATATTTATCGATGTTGCACACTAATTTGCTTTACTTAAAACGGTTCACATAATAATTATAGATGAACAATTTACACTATTCTTATAAACAAATGTTTTAGTATATTGGCATATGCATCCTGGAAAATTGCATAATTGAAGATTTAGAAAAAATTTAAAAATTCAAATGTTGGCTACATGAATTGATACAGGTCTACCTGCTTATTAATCTATATAGACTTTTTATGCGAAATCTGGTTGGAAAAATATTGCACACCGAAAGGGAAAGAAGGGATAACACATTCATGGAATTGATTATAACTATTTAAGAACCCAGCTATTTAAGCAACTTTCGAAAACAAAGGAGATGTGAGACATCTAATAACCGTCTACGTAACTCTCAAAATATGACACCAATACCTTCCATACTTGAGACCTTTCAGACGTCCTTTCCATTATTTACATTGGGTCTTTGGAACTCTTCCCTTTGCAATGGTTGTCCATTTCCACCTGCAGAGTCTTAAATTCGGTTATGCTAATTACTGTGTCCTCATTATAATCAAAAGCCACCGAGTACAGTTTACTAATCGCATCGAGACTACTTTGTTCTGCCGCGAGAAGTTCCGAATAAACAAGTATTCGCGAATGTTAAAGTATCGATATTATTTTATCACTGCCGCTCTAGATACCTTTTAATATTGATATAGCCACGATAACAATTCCAAAAGTCGTTCAACTTGCGATTCCCACCACATTAAGACCAACTGTTGTTGTCGCGTCTATTTCACAAATTACACTGGCGACAAGACGTATATTTCACGAATAGCACGGTTCTCTTGGCGATCTCTTCTCCCAGTTGGTGCTCTGCATCAATTATGTTTCCAAGTCAGTAATACGGAGGGTCTGTCATATTTTTTCTCTTAATAATATAGTCGCGTGGTACAATTTCTGGACAAGCCGACCTTGATTAGGTGCAACACGTACACGTGCTTCCAACCAATTACCCTTTTTTACTGGTACAATTGTCATATAATTATAGTAAATCTGTCTCAAGAAAATTAATGTCTCAGGCGATTGTACGTCATGGGAGCCTTGCACCACCTCCTCATAAAAACAAACCAATTACAACACTGAATAATGTCAGAAATGATCACGCTTGTGTCTGCCGAAACACTGTTACATGGACAATTGCTTCATTGTCAAACGATAGTCGAGATAGTTTTTGTCTTAGTTCAGTCAAGTCAATGTTGGTTTGCCATATTTTTGGATAATTACAACCCAGATGGATTCAGCGGTGAATTCCACTTCATCCATATAGAAACAATCCGAGAGTAATTTTGCATCTGGTGGTGCAGTAAACGCTTGGGTACTTTTACGTGCTGATGCAATTAATTCAGGATGACTTCTATTTTTTACTGGCACAACAGCGTGGGCTCAAAGGCTGATTTATGTTTGGCCTTAAACAAGATTATATTTGAGTGTATGCGAGGGTATGGTATTGTTATAGTTTTGAATCAAATATCTGTCGACAATTCGAAGAAAATAGGTATCAATATTAACATCACTAGTCAGACGAGCCATCACCGTGTTGCCACATTCCGCAACTTCACGAACGTGATCAGAATCCATGTAATGATAAATCTAATCTTAAATTTAAACACCAAAAATGTCCAAGTACCCGACTGGAATGATGTTGGTTTTGCACATATGCATATTGTTCATCTGCATATTATTTTGCATATTATTTTGTTTTAGAACGGCATTATCAGGATACAGTATTCGTTAATAAACGTAAATTCATCCGACTTCAGTGATCACAACTCGCTTATTTGAAACAACTTGTCTTGATTATTCAAGTTAGATATATTGAATTGTCCAGTTTCATCTTCAAAAATTACTAGATCATCTGGGTCAACGTCAGCAACAACCCAACCGGTAAACAAACTCATCAAAATCAGCTTAGGTGGCAAGCATGCTCAGATCCACATTAGGGCCAGGTCAAGCTGAACATAGTCCCTAACATATTAATTGAAATTATATAGAATGTTAAGAGTAATGCAAAATCAAGAAATACTTACGGGGTCGATCTCCCAGTAAGCACGTGCAACGCTTTTGCAACACGATGAGAAGATGGTCCATTTCACCGGGTTGACAACTGTAAAAAAATTAAACAATGATCGTTATGGAATACCCATATGAGTAAAACAAATAAAAGAATTTTTGGTGTTATTTTGTATGCAACCCAACACTTTCCTAGTTCTGTTGACAAGTCCAGGTTAACAATGTAAGTTTATCTTGCGCGAGGAATCATTGAAGCAAGTACATCATCTTTGATTTTACCATTGCGAATAAACCAAAACTGATTAACGGCGTTTTTCGAATTTCCTTTTTTGTCATGCCATTGAATAAAACAATTATTGTTTATTACACACATGTCTTCATACTGTATGCGATGTCGCATGACACTTCATGCCGCAAATCCAACTTAAGATCAAACACGTAATGGTAAAGCCGCAGTCTCGGAACTTTCGTGGAGCAGAGAATATAAGGTTTGTGGGAACCTCCAGGATCTGAGAAAGAGTCACTGGCGGTGATGTCACTACCTCGTTGGCGAAATTACTAGAAACACTGTGGAGTGAATATCCCAGTGAAGAACATATTCCTGGATATTTTCAATATGAGCCTGGTATACGGCTTGATATGAAATATGATTCTAACAATCAACCAAAGCCGCAATATATGTTTTGGTCTTTTTAAAATGGAATTATTTGTTTATAGAAATGTATTTTTAACTAGCTCAAAAATATCAAAGGAGCTAAATAATTTTATGCATGTCGCAAGTTTGTCATCATGCCGTATTTTAAATGTGTTGCCGAAGACTTGACACTCGACTTAGACAAATGTATGGCACAAGATTTGTTATAATCTGGAGCAAGTAACATTAGAAACAACGCAGCCAAACATGGCAGTCATGTTTCAGTGTCGATACCGATAACGATAAAGAACAAGCAGATTTATTAAATAGGTACAACTTTTTGTACTCAGCAGGTATCACAACACCGAATAAGCCAAACAGCTGCTTCTGCATATATTTGAAGTCTCAAGAGAATCATTAATATCTTGTATCTGTTTTGTTACTGGTGTTCGCTTAGCAATGAATAATATTCGATGTATGCAAAAGAAAGCAGCATTACAGTCTAACAAATACTACAATTTTTGGTTAAGCGTTTTATTGTAGGAGTACAGGTGTTATTCAAACTGTTCCCTAAAGGTTTAAAGACTGGGATAATATACTATTGTTCTTATTGATTATACTATTATTATTAATATTATTCAAAGGGAAGTAATGGTTGAAATTGCGTACATTATCTTATTTATAACAACAATGTTTTTCTTCTCATTTCATTTATAATCTGACTACTAATTTTTAGCTTTGGTTTTCATGTGTTTTGTATCGTTGGTGAATGCTTTTTCCGCATTGTTTATATGTGTCATTTTTATCCGTTTCTAAGTACTTTTCTCGTGTATTTTCTCAGGAATTGTGATTCATAGTTTTCTAACAAATCATTTCCTTTTCAAGTTAGATTTACATTTTCCTATGATTGTTAGTTTGTTTGCTTGCTTGGTATGATTGTTAGTTTGTTTGCTTGCTTGGTATGATTGTTAGTTTGTTTGCTTGCTTGGTATGATTGTTAGTTTGTTTGCTTGCTTGGTATACTTTCTGACACTACTTTTGCAATTGAAGCAATTGCTTTGTTGTCTATTTGGTTTTTATCTGTGATGCTTGTTTTGGTCCGATTAATTTCTCACGGGGTTAGTTAAGGAGGTTTAGACATCATTAGCGATAACTTTCAGTTCGATTGGACGAACTCGTATTTTTTATTATGTCTCTTCTTACGCAGGCAACATGTTTCTCTCATCCACACAAGGCATTTTGTTGACATTAGACATTCGCCATTATTGTATGCTTCTCTTGCAGTACTATTACTTGATGGCTTTAATCATGGTGCTATGCTTCATGACAGATTTATACTCCACTTCTGTTCATTGGGTATTGAAGCACTTAAATTGCCACGTCGAGAAGAATGGCCAGTAAGGAAGTCGTTCGGTGGCTTCAGTTGGGAGTAAAGTTTCTTCCAGTAGCACATTTTTCGACCCTGATCTGGTTGCCCACCACCGAGAACGTCAATTGGAAATCCACTTGAAAAGTGATGAGTTATGGTTCTTTATTTCTTTGTACTTTCCATATTATACGGTGTGGCGTGATGCAGGTAGCTCTCGTTTCCTCTTCCTTCAGCCTTATTGCCTCTGTTAGACAAGCCATGCCTGGAGGGATCATCAGAAAAAAAATGCTGCCACCAGTCGACTATGAGGTCATACTACTTTAAACCAGCTATTTTCTTGTTATTGTTGTTCATATTACGATTATTATTATTATTATTATTATTATTATTATTATTATTATTATCATTATTATTTGCATGCCCTATTCTAAATCGTATATTTAAACTATGTTCTTTAATAAATTCAAAAGTCTGATTTTTGCTTGAACAATACGTAAACATGTATAGCGATAAGTTCTTAAACAAAGCGAACAAACAAGTAGTTGCCCTCATTTAGGATTCGGGTCAGTGAACCTGATATGTTCTTAAAACTTTCATTACCTCTGTTTGGATTCCTTTGCCTTTTAGCTGGTTATAAAGTTGAAGTTCCAAATGTGAGACAGACAGGACCCTAGTATAGCAGGAATGAACTTAATCAATGTCGTGAAAGTAGTGAGTTTCTGTACTTAAACTGAAAAGAAACAGTGATAATACATGTCGGGTCGTGGATGAAATTTACCGGCATTTGAGAACTGCATTCCAGTTTAGTTGCAAACTGTCTCTGAAGTAAATTCTGGAATATGTCAAGCCAACGTCTCACGAAGGCGTACCCGAAAGGTACCTTCTCTCTCTCTCTCTCTCTCTCTCTCTCAAATCGGGTATGTACATGAAATCCACTTTAGTCCATCTAACGTCGCTTTAAATATTAGTTTCAAACTTTTTCCCCCACACTGTTTACTTCAGTTAAGTATTAGTTCTGTCTGGGATTTTAATCAAATTTTAACGTGTATTTGGTTTAAATTAACCTAAACTATGCCGCAGACAATGGAACTTGAGCAACTTTTCCAAACCAAAGTCTAAATGCATCCTTTACAAAATCTTATCGCTGGACACTTTCCCAACAGCTAGAAAAAATATTAGCGATGAGTTGTTTTCTGTTCCCTCTACGTAACCATCCTCCTCCTGTACAACTCTCTTCGAACAAAAATGTTTTGGTTTGAAATCATTCAAATTATATGCGAAATATGCACTGATGACTGAAGACAGCTTTTCACTCCACCCACTACTCAAGCGATTAAAGTCTAAAACAGCGACATTTCCTTCAGACCATGCCGGAACTGCAAGTGGAATTCTCATCAACTGTAGCTATTTCGCGCTGTTTGTGATACTTATCATGATGAATCAATATCCCTCCACACTCAGTTATCCTCAAGGTTTGGTCACAAACCCATTTTCGTCTTCATGTTTACATTTATTTGGATGGGTTAACATTCCTTGAGTTTTTGTGCAATTCTTGGTTTGTACCCGTTAAAGTTTCATACATACATACATACATACATACATACATACATACATACATGCATGCATGCATGCATGCATGCATGCATACATACATACATACATACACATTCACGTCGCTCAACTCTTTGGATTATAACAGTCCAATAAATATTATCTCGGACACAATTTTTGCTGGTCATAAATCGTTTTTATGGACATATCTTTATATGTTTTCATTATTTCACTCAGCTGAATAAGTCACGGTCAAGTTAAACGCAGAAACTAATAGATTCACTTCGGACTAGATATAAATAAAGTTGCATCTTCTTTTAACTTATCTATACTAAACACATCGAGTCCATTCGTGTATGCCTGGTAAAGACATCGCCCACTAGCGGTGACGTATGGAGAAAAGTTACGTCACGTTGAAGCTAAAGTTTTCATGATACTCATTCTCGTTTAGAAGGTGGTATAACCTGTATGTATTTCTGATTAGTGATGCATTCTAATAAAATAAGTGTAACTATTTTACCAAGAATCCGTACAAGGCATTTAGACTGGCTAAAATCGCATCATTTGAGGCAGACAACTAGAAGTTGTTAGTTTATAACACCAGAAAGAAAATACTTATGAGCTAGATAATTGTTCACATATAGGCTATTTGAAGATCATGTTAAAATTATTTTGTAACTTATTTATTTCTTAAGATTCGTTATTAATTGTATAACTAAATGTATTTGTAATAGCAAGCACTGAACATAATATTTTACACGATTAATGAAATGGAAACTCAGTTACTAAGTAAATTAACACGTTTAGCGTTTTGCAGTGTGTAATTAATTTTTGTTGCTTCTTTACCTGTAAAGGTAATTTCTTAATTGACAAAATTTCTTTGCATTTATATAGTAGATCCGCGACTGTGAACAAGTGTTTGGTACTCTAAACTTTAGAAAAATATTTTCTGTATATGTTTAAGTGACTGAATAATCATTCATTTGACAAGTAAATGTATGTATACTATTTTAGCAGTGCCCTTATGTTTTACTTCATTATCTAGGTCATAACGTCGTCATCAATTAGATACGGTCTTAAAAATTTAGGAAGTTCAAGTAAGATCGATACAGCTATTTTGTATTTAATTCTCAATTTTTCCAGGCATAGGGCGTTAACGTTACCCATGTAAAGTGTTTTTGCGTTTGCTGAGATTTGTGGCCAGGTCTGTTGTACCTTATCGGTGTAAAGTGTTTATGTTTTTGCTGAGATTTGTGTCCAGGTTTATCGGTTTAAAAGAATTGCAAACTTTCAAAGATAGACCTTTGAGAGCGCAAATTACTTTGACAACATTGAGGTAAATAATAGTCAAGTTATTTACATTTATCAGCTGTGCGTTGATACAATGGATTTTTTCATTTATTCACTTTTTGTTCTCTTCCACACAAATTACACGTTTCTTGGTATTGAGGTTACTGTATTTTCTTCTGATTCAGAGGGAATATATGAATGGCATTTATTGTATGCAGCCAACTGGCCATTGCAAATAGATAATAAACATTATAGAATTGGATGATGATACTCATATGTTGAAATTGGGCGAAATACATATTCATTATTACAGATCTACAGCTCCGTTATTTAATATCATAACATTTTATGTGTGATACACATTTACTTGACAAAACCTGTTTGTTTGTTTTTTTGTATATAAAAAAATCCCACTTTTTGTCTTGTATACGAAATTTACATATCCCTTCTATCTGAAATTCTAGGGAATCTCAATCTCGAGAATGCTTGAATATCAGTTTTTATTCAGTTAACGTTGTTTGCAAAGTGATAAAAATGCATTTTATATTGACAGCATATAGGTTGATCTAAGCTTCTCTAAGTCCTTTGTCAAATATTAACTGTCTAACCACCCTACACCACCGCAACCAAAATGCCCATTTTGTTTTATATATAGAAAAAGTTATATATCAGAGATTAAGCTGTAAATAATAGAAATATATTTCCCATTTGACATTCTCCCCAATTCACTATTAATAAAATCATTTTGGAGAATTTTCCTCACTCTTAATACATCTTGTCTTGAAAATGAAAACAAGTGTACGCTCTGGAAATCATGTTAATTCCCGTACTTTGAGACCACAATTTTAAACTGGTACAAGTAAAACAGGTATATTGGGAAATCAGTCATCAAATAAATACATGTATTTGTCCAGAGAGCCACTCCGCACGCCCAACTCCCACCCCCGATAAAAATTGAAGCAATACCAAGAAGCTTCTACTTGGAAGTCGATGGGAAAAATATCAGTATAGTATTATTCCACACCTCAAAATTTTATTATTTTTGCTTTGTTTTGGAATTTTAGGGGTGGTGACGGTTTGGCCTTTGTAACGATAATTACTAAGACCATCCAAACCCCTTTTGTATATTTTATTGTGTAGAAAAGATCATGTGTCAACTGCACAAAAGGTTAATCCAGAATAGCTGCAACGTAATTGAATTCATCCCTCGAACCTCATTTGTGAAAATATAACATTTTAGGTTGTTAATAAAGATAGGAAATATAAGAATATAACTGTGATAAACATTCACCTTATTGCACTGCAGTTACACAGATACAGTTATCAAATTATGATTGTAAAAAGGTCAACGTTTAAAATAAACCAATGTTTAAAACATTTATAGACATGTATATGACATGATTTTACGCTTAAAATCTGAGGTTTGTCTACGGTATTTACAAAATTTCCTCGTAATGGAGACATGTTACAATTTATATATAGTTTAAGGAAGTAAATATTCATTTGGAAAGAAACCCATGTTGCATATCTCTGAACAGAATATAGTTTCATGCCTTTAGTCCTCTCGATACACACGTGTCATGCGATACTTAGGTCTTTGTACAAAACAGGTAAATGTAATAGCAACATAAAGTTACCTGTAAGCATGGGGTTCACAAATGAAAGTTATAATGTGTAAAGTCCGTACCCATGTGTCATGTAGAAACGGTACTACGCACTCTGTTGGCATAGAAGTCCTTATTAAAATCATAGAAGTCTTTATTAAAATGCAAAATGTTCCAGAAAAAGGAACAGTTTATTCTTACAATCATATGAATGTATAAAAACTACAGTGCGTGGAGATGAGAGAGAGAGAGAGAGATGTCGACTACCACTCTCTTGGAATACACGAATCCTCTGCTAGATCTATTTAAAAGACTCTTAATGACCGTATTTGAATAAAAGAAATGTACTTACCACAAAGTATGCATACAAAATGCACCAGAACGTGACGTAAATGCAAAACATAAGGCATGACGGACGGGCTTATAATGGTAACATAAGATGTTCTTTTGACATTGGCGAGAGGGGAGTTAAAATGTTAATTTTAATATAATGACTTCGGCAAAGAGTCAAGTAGAGCGTATATACAAGTAAATAAAATGTAAAATTAGCTGTACTTTTTCTGAATTCTTTCTTTTACAGAAATGCCTGTGAAAAGTGGGTAATCTATATGACACCATTAATAAAATAAAAATTATACCTTGTGAATAACCAATGCAGTTAAATAAGAATATAGGCAAACATTCTTCTCTCAAGAAGAAAAACCCCCACATATATTTTGTTCTCGTCAGCGATGCATTTTATTGCAGGCAAACTATACAATCATAATTCAGTCAGATCGACCTTAAACATATAACTCCCGTTTTAAACAGATTATAATAATTTTACTTCATCCGGTCTTCCATCTTGTGGTTTGATCTATCTCAGCATTGTTACTGAATGAACACAACTTTATTACAAATTATGAGACATAGTCATATAAATATGTTTTCTCTTGCATAAATTAGTGGTTACATACATACAATAATTATGATCTACTTCATGGCACAACATATTTTCCTCTCATCCAGTTATAAGAGTACGTCGAGTCTAATCGTGACAATATAGGGGAGTACGAATTTGTTTAACAACATACGTAGCTTTCATTGTGACATCACAGCCCACGACATTCAATTCGGATACTTGAACACAACTGATGGCTGACCTCGTCCAAAAATATCTACGCACTTTAACATTGATTTTGCCGTATGCGTGTAAATAAATGCCTTTCTAAAGGAATATAGATGAATGAGGATCCAAATAAAGTGAATCATTGCTACTTAAAGGTATGCAGAAAAAAATACGGAAAAAATGACACCCATTACTGAAATAATTTATGTCGGACGCATACATGACCTGTATGACTTTTACTATAATCAAGAGAGTCATTGATAATTACACTGACCGGATTAGTATCAATGTTGAGAGGAAATGAGTGAAATAAATTGCTATTGCAACAGAATTATGGAGGTAAAAAAATATTGAAACAAAAAGTTTGAGAAATGAGTTTATAACATGGTTAGGCTGATACAAATACGTTGTTGTTGTTGAGTTTAATTATAGTGGCGTGCGCACAATTGTGCATGTGCCACTTTTTTCTGACTGCACCGCAGCCTGCAAGTTGTTCCTGGGGAAGGGGATGGTGCCACCTCCCCCAGGCTTTTATGGATTCAACGAACCCTGATAGTTTGGCCTCAATCTGTGGGTCCATAAAGGTCCCTACAGTTGAATGGTTGGCTGTCATTAGTGGGAAGGAGAGCTCGGGAACGGTCCTGCTTGCTTTACATCGCTGGTTTCTTGTTGCATTTGCCTGGTGTTACTTGCGATTTTTTTTCATTTTTCTTCAAAATGTTCTAAAAGGAGGGGAGGATGTTCTATGCTGTTTATACAGGTTCTTAGTAGAAATCATGTATGAAGAGAGATTTTCAAGGTTATTATGGTATTACTAGTCGAGGTGTTTAGGGTGTGTTTCCTACATTATGTTATTTATAAGTTTTTAGATATTACCTCTTTAAGTTATTTATTAATTAATGTTTTCAGAGATTGAATGTTATTTATACTTTCTTTAGCAAGAGACCGGAGTCCTAGCCGATTACACGGTTAGTTAAGGACATCTAGGACCGGAATCCTAGCTGATTACTCAGTTCGTTAAGGACATCTAGGACATCCGATTTTGCGGTTTCCTTAGTTTTTTTATAGGTGCTTCGTAAGTGAATTATTTATTAATACTTTTATAAAATTGAATGATATGTTATGGGTTTTTATGTGGTGGCTTCTAAATTTATTTAGCTAGTTACTGGGTCTTCTGGTTTTGTGGGGATAATAATTATATTTTGTTCCTAAGTTCTGCTGAGTCTATGAATTGATTTATATTTTTATATGCTGATTGTTTATTTTTATTAGAGTCCATAAGTAACTCTGGGTATGTGTGTGGTGATCCAATCTCATTTTGGTTTTTGATAAATATTTTCCGAGCGGGTTGATATTTTGGGCATATGTTGAATACGTGGTGTAGATCTTCGGTGGTGTGGCAGTTAAAGCAGTTAATGGTTGCTGGTTTGGGTCCTATAAACCTTCCAAAACTGCTTGCCAGTTTAGTTTTTCCAGTTATTATCCTGTTTATGGTTTTCTGTTTTAAATAGGTACCCTTAGGTAGCTGTATGTTCCTATCTACTTTTTTTGGGTTTCATGGTGCTTTTTACCTTTTGTGGAGGAGTTCCAAAATTCTTGCCATGTTTGGTCTATATATGTGCGTGCGAAGCTTATTGCTTCTGTAGAGCTATAGTTAAGCTTGATAGAGTTTTGATCTCCTAGTTTGGTTTTTGCAACTTTGTCTGCTGTTTCGTTGCCAGAGATTCCAATGTGCGACGGTATCCACATGAGCTCGACTAATTGATGTGCTGTGGTGATATCGTCGATTAATTGGCATGCTCTGTCGAGGAATTGTTCCCTAGAGTGTGTATTGCGATTTTGTATCGATTACAAGTACGTTTATAAACCAAAACGGTACCAATTTGTGCAACGTTAATGACAGGTAAAATATAACTTAGGTGGTTTGATGAGGTACTCGTTACAATGAGAGCTTGGTTTAGCGGGATTTAATATTATCATATACCAACCAAACTAGGACTTTGGTCAGTATCGATGTGGTAGTCCTGATTATTTTGATAATGCCCCGTTTAACTGGAACAGAGATTGATTCCGGACAGAGGATAATAAAATGTTTATTTGACGTATTTCGAACCCTTCAAAAGTACTAATCGTGCCCAAAAATCAGCAGGATTCGAATTCTCAGTGAAACAAAGTTCAGCTGTCAATACATTGACATAAACAAAAACATTTTTACACACAATGAAAATATATAACTCGAATCAGTTCCCTATTTCCCGCACTTTTCTTGCTATGGAAACTTAGACTCTTGAACTCTGTAAGTATTGGAATGATATCTATGTACATTTTAATGAACGTCCCTTTAACTGCTGTTACGTAAAAAGATAAAGAGGATATCTACAACTTTTGAGTTGATGTACCGAGATATTTCACAAATAAGTGGAAACATTGTATTGTCACGAGTGGCGAAGCCAAGAATGACAATACAAAATGTTGTCCTTCACGAGTGAAATATTTCCGTATTCTACTAAACGTAGATTGTTATTATACATCTTTGACAATGCCCATTACGTGGTCTTATTTTAAAAGCCCTAGAGATAAATTGGAAGAGCAAGTGTTAGCCAAAACGTTAGGAACTTCTTAGCTGACTCATGCGTACAACGATGCCACTCAAACCTCTAACGCTTATTTACTCAGGGATTTCCTCGGTATCGGGTCTTACACTGCGGATAACACAGGTTTAAAAGTTACTTTGTTTGTCCAAGCCTCGAAACCAAGACTTTTCCAGTCACGTGCATCTTGCCAGTGAGGGTGTAAGTCACAAGCTACACATAATTCATCGCAAACATCTTCAGTGACTAAAAGTTGACGAATCATTTTTCACGTAGAGGTAGAGAAGTATCAAAATGAAAGCGCAAGGCTTTTAATAGAATGTGTCTCTCTTGTACATTTAAAGATACCACCCTCGTGTTTTTGGTGGTAGTGTGAGGCAAAGATTGTAAAAAGCCCAAGGAATTGGCTAGTTAACGAAATCACAGAAATAAAGTCACTAAGACACACACCACACGACGACCCAAATTCACTGGATACAGTTCTCGTAAAAAATGTTGGTAATCCTCAACAGTTTGAATACTGTCATTGATTTCCTTCCACGGCAATTGTTGTATCACCAATGATGAAGATCGTGGCTTGGTAGCAAGTTTTTATATCCTTTTTTGTTGAAGGTAATAAAATGTAATTTTTGAACAGAAGCGGTTTTATTACAGTACCGTACCTAAATTGTTTAGTCACTAATTCAGATACCACAAGCCGCACAGAAGTTTCCTCTTGAACCAAGATTTATTCGTGTAAAAGATTTTGGTAACCCTTTAACTCTTCCGTTGGAATTCGGTGTACTATGGTCACTTTGTAAATATAATGAGTGGCATCCAAAACTTTATGAATCTCACGTGATTCATCAATGTCTGACGAATGGAACACTTTGAAATGAATCAATCATCTTATACCATTCATGTATCAGTCGTTCCAACATCGGTGACGTAACTGATGCAATTGTTCTTTGCGTTTGACTTGTATTTTGACAAAATACTGGTAAATGCGTTCTCTCAGTTAAAGTGGTAGATTCTGAATGTACTCTTCTAAAATTGACATTCACACCAATGTCTTTCTTTTCGGAGGTAATAGATGTACTTTCTCGCATAGAACTGATTGTACTCCGTCGGCGTATCCGAATAGTTTAATCACTAGCTCACACACCACACACCGCAGAGAATTTTCCTCTACAGAGAAAATTTGATATCGTAAAAGATTTTGGTAATCCTCTAAGTCTTCCTCTGGAATTTCGTTGTAGTATGGACACCTTGTAAGTAGAATGAGTAGCAGTCAAAGTTTTCTGGCCCTTGCATAGTTGATCAATGCCTGGCCATTGGAACGTTTCAAATGAATCAGTCCTCTGATAGCATTCAGGTACAAGTAGTTAAATAGTTGGTGACGTAAAGGAAGCAATTGTTCTATGCGTTTCACTTGTATTTTGACGAACTGTCGGTGAATGCGTTCTCTCAACTCCACAGGCAAACCACGAATGTTCTCTCGTAAAGTATCCATCTAGAGATTACTGAGGTCGTCCCACTAAAGGTAGGTAGTGACAGTGTGGAGACCAACAAGCATGTTCCAGGTAAACCGAGTCTTTCTTCTCCCACTCGTGAAGTGACACACCAAAACTGAATGACTTGACTATATCCCCTTCTTCCAAGTATATAAATCTGGCTCTGGCTAATTCTTCGGGGGGAGGTCCTCTTAGATATTTAGGGCACTTTCCTTGGAAGGTTTGGAAATGACTTTCAAAGTCTCAGTATTCAGACAAACGCATAGGGAACAAATATTCTTCTTTCACAGGTTCAGTTCGATGAGGGTAGGGTGAAACCCGCAGTAGCATGCTTAGGCATGGATAACATCCGTAGGGTGGTAGTCGCATGGTGTCACGTTGAGGATGACATTGACAATGAAAACCACTAAAGAGTCCACGATATCGAGCGGCATCGCTTTGGCATCCGTCAGGTTTAACACACACAACATCAATTTCCATGGTAGGTGTAGTAGTAGTAATAGTCATAGCAAAATTCCCATGATGCCCTCCTGCATCGCTGAGGTCATAGCGTACGCCATCCCTGTAATCGCAAGGCACATCATCGCACTCCACTTGAGAATCACCGAAATTAAATTGTGTCTGTTTGAAAGGATTCATCTTTCTCGCTTGGCAATTGTAGTCACAATGAACTCTCAGTCTTGGACATGTTCTCCTTTATATGCTGACCAATATCGACGTGTCCGTACGGTAAAGTGAAGTGATTGGGAAGCCTCACTCGCTTCTGGTATACCATTTGATACAGTTTTTACAAAGGTCGAATGACAATTCGGTGTGTGGCTAAATGTACAATCTTAAGGGCTCGTAGCTGGTAACTTTAAAATGTTGATCCTCTCCAGACTGCAAGTCTTCTTTCAATACCCCAAAATTCACCAACTGACTGGTGCGATAATTGAGAGTCAATCCTTTCATTTTACACTCGGTATGCAATTCTCCTTGTGGGTTCCGGTATTCGTAACCGCAATTATTAGGACCGTCAGTAGCAAAACTTAGATTCTCGTCGTCGGGGTGCTCGTCCGTCCAGGCTCCTAAACGGTCACCTTCGATGTCAGGGTGCAGATGACCGAGGCGATCGATGCAGATACAAGTGTCCGTGTCAAAGTACAGCACACGATATCATAACTGGTGTAAGGCTTCGTACAATTTTAAGCGAGCATGGCCTGTCACGTAGGCTGCAATGATGACATTTGTAAATATGTCGGCCTGTACAAAGTCCAGTTCTTCTTCGTAATTTGACCAGGATTAAGTCTTCACGAAGGACTCCCGCGTGTTTCATGCATTTAGTTTTGTCGTGAAGCATCTGGAAGTAGCGGGAAGGTTCTCTCAAATACTCCGTCTTGGGTAAACACGGCCGTTGAGCCATCTTACCCCCAGAACAATTCAACATCACTTTGGCAAATGATCACCTTCCTTCGTTTTTCTCCATGCGGTCTAAAGTGATGCCCTATGCTCAAATTATTTCTCTTTGAATTTATTTTGGTCTTCTGGAGTGTGTACCAGGATGGATATCCACTGGCCTATTGTTTGAGTTTTAAAAAGGCATCCACGTAGAATGCAAAAATGCCTTTCTCGTCGTCTTTTTGTTACTGTTCTGTCTTGAGAAAATGGCAAATTTTGTACACTTCGAACAATTGGTATCCCAGGTCCAGAGCTTTAAATAACTCTACGCTGACCCACATTCCTGTCAATGCATGTTCTTTCGTAGTGTGATTACAAGGTTGGTCTTGGTTGCACGTTTCGGCACAGGTACGGCACAAGTGAAACAACAGTTTTCCTTGGCAATGGTGAGGTAAAACGGGATGGTACAAGTTCGTGGGAGGCAAGACTTTACATTTAATCAGTCTTCGTATTGTCGAATGGCGTCCACGTCGATGTGTTCCGTCTGCAATTGAGGGTGCCCTGCAGGAAAGTGACAAGTATTTTATTTCTTCTCCATTCTCAACGTCGGCGTGATACAGTAAACAGGTGGCATTCGTTCGACCTCCATACAAATTGTCCTGTGGGTTCAGAGGGTCCACCAACTTGTAACTTTCCACGATGCGCTTAAATTCGGGATCAGTTTTAAAACGGTGATCGTAATCGTGTTGCCACATTTCCACTTCTTGGTATCCTTGCTGTTCTAACTTTAAGCGTCGCTGACAAGTGGCCTCGCACAAGTCTTCCATAGTACGTTGTAAAAACTGATTTAGGTGTACCGTCTACGGACTACTCTTCGTTCTTTCGAGATAAAGGTCAAGATATTTGCTATATCTGTCAGAAGAAAGGGCATTGGTGTTCAGAATCTCCACAACATCAAAGCAAGACAGGCGTTAAGAGAGACAATGGTCAAGATACATGTTATCATTGTTAAGAGAAAAGTCATTGGTCTTCAGACTGCCCTAAGAAACAACAGGAGCAGGAGGCAGAGAGGGGTTCAGAACATGAAGAAGAGGTGCCCTCCAAAAGGAAGAACCCAGACACGTCCAGAAGGATAAGAAAGTGAGGAAGAAGAAGAAAACCCTGCGACAGTGAAGAAATTCTAAAAAGGAGAGAGTTCAAAATACGAAGAAGAAGAAAATTGAACATTGCAAAGTGATGTTTTGTAAAATTGGATTGCAAATTGTTACAGAGAATATACCAGATAGAAAAGCATAAGTTTCTCTTGGTTTTTATTATTTATCGTCCATACTACAACGAAATTCCAGAGGAAGACTACACTCACACACTCGCACACATACATCATGGGGAAAAAGGGATTTGAGTTTTGATTTTGCAAACATTAAGTAGTGAGTAGTCTCTTTTCGACCGTATGGTGTTTGTTTTTGTGTTGTTGCTTTAAAAAAAAACAGGAACAGGAAGCAATGAGCTTCAACTGCCTTATCCCTTTGCCACGGCCAATGCCTACTTCTGGACCAGCTACTGTCGATGATTTGGTAGAGATCACTAGCGTTGGTATCTCAGACGTAGTGGGAGTGTTAACGGGAATGGAGTGTTAGGCCCCGTAAGGTCTTTTTCTCTTTGGTCGTATTAAAGAAGTCTGATACATTTGCTTCAGACCCATTAACTCTGCCAAAATGTCTAAGAGTACCGTGACCGTTTGACTTTCGCTGACACCCTTCTCTCCTAGACCTTGTTTGTCTGCTTTTTCTTCCTTTCGTTTTATTCTTGCCTTTTCTTCTTCTCGCTGTTACTGTTGACTGAGAAAGACTTGTTCTGCTTCTTTCTGCTGTTGCTAAAATTTCTCCAATTCTTCTTTCTGCCTCTGTTTAAAATCCACGACGTACGGTAAGGAAGGAGACAGCGGAGAAGTTACTGGTACCGGAACAAATTCTTGCGAAGAGAGAAAATCCGCTAAATCCCAATTAATATCTTTCTCTTCTGGAAGTAGAAATGTGGTTGTTTTTGTAGCCGCTATTATATCATCACTCCTCGTCTCTACGGCCGGTTCACCCCAATTCATTGTCTTCGTAGTTTCCGTCATGTTCTAACTCTGTCGCATTGATTCACTGCGCATAGACGCTAGTGCACCTATATAGGGAATGTGACATCACATAAAAGACTAGTTGTCGGTCAAATGATGTATTTGTAATCTTAATTTATTCTAGGTTCTCATTCTTATTTGAGAATAAATATTCAAAGTAAAAGACCAAATTTTACAAAGAAAACACGTAGCCACTGCTGAATACTTTAAATAATGGTTTCTCTGGTACATATATAAAATAACATCCTTCTGTCATTCATATTAGGGAAAGAAGGAGATGATGGGCAAATGCAACCCGCTACATCAACAGCTGACCTGGATCTCTCTAATAACGCTCAGGTTAATGTGGTTATGGCAGACATCCATGCTGAGTCAGAAGATGACTGCGGCAGCATCGCACCCGAGACAGAAAGTACAGCCGACAACATCAGTCATCACGAGTCAGACGCGAATAGTGTTGCCGGTTCAGATTTCTCTTCCCATACAAGCATCATTAACTCCACTGATCCTGATCCCGTACGTTATAAATATCACTCTCATTCACCAACGTCATTGATTGTTCGATTGTAACAACCTGTCAAGATATCACTCTTCTCAAATGTATGCACATTACTCATATTCTCGGCTCCTGAGGCCATCAACATTTTCAGCTTTAATTCTTATTCTAAAATGAGGTACATTTATAAATCAAATTGAATGTTTAATATCTTTATAATTAGCTTTCCATCTTTTAATTATGAGTAGAATTTTTAATTTTGAAATTAATGAACTGAGAAACAATATGAATGTATTTCAACGTAAAGAGAACTTAATATGGTAGTAGCTTCGTTCTCAAAACTTAAAATATGATAATAATCGTATTAGATTACCGTTATCGATCTAGGTCAATGACTCATGTACACCATGACTTAGCCTTGAATAAATTCCAGTGCAGTGCGAACTCCCACGCGCCGCCATCGTGTTTTATACAAATTAAACCCGCCCGGGGATTCGAATGGCAACTCAGTCCAAACAATGGGTTTTTGTTATGCTAAAGCTGTTGAAAGAGGTCTTTTACAGTTTTGCAAAATGTTAATGGGGGTAAAAAATACTACACAAAATGATCTTGTATATGATGAATTGGGTACACTCTCTAACATATCAATGTGCTACGTTCAGTTCGTTAAATATCGGATAAAATATTGTCGGTAAATGAAAATAGATATGTAAAACTTGTGTATCAAATATTATTGAACAATTCGAATTCATTCTCAAATAAAGCGACTTCGGTAATTTTAACTTCTTTTGGTTTTTACAAGGTATGGCTAGAATAAAGTGTTACCATAAACACCTTCTCTATCACCCAAATGGTTAACGTATGTTTATAGTTTATACATATTTTATATTGCAGTAGTTGTAATTTTGTTAGAAATGAGTATTACATATAGATAACTTCATTATTTGATATTAACATGATCTCTTTCTATATCATATTCTACACTGTTTGTCGTACTTGATTCAGTTTTGCATATTAACGGGTTTGAATGCCCATTATAATATAAAATATAACTATTTTATAATAACTCAAATGTTTTAAATTTATCCGTATAGTGCATTTGATATCCAGTTTCTTTCCATGCAGAAACAGGCTTTGTTAAAAAATCCAACGAAGAAGGTCATGTTGAGTGGCACCAGCGCTATGGTGAGTGTATGCCATCGTAGTCATCAATTTAACACAATCTTCCTTTTATTCCGTTTTTTCGATTACCTCTTTTCCCTGTTCTCCGTTTCTTCCACCTTCTCTCTGGACTATAAGAGCCTTGCTGTATACAAACCTAAATGGATGTTCCTTCACTTGAATACCTCAACTGATAAATCATTGTTATGAGTCTAGGCTCTTACAAAAAGTAACAGAAAAAAGTAAAGACAACAAGCTTTGTAACATTTAACAAATAATTTATTTCCCTAGAATATCAAGGGAAAACTGAGAAAAAAGAACTTACGATTTTACGAATAAAATCCAAAAATAATCAAAGAATTAATAAGTAAAAGCCCTAGTAATAAAAAGTATGAATGAAACTGAGTTCGAATCTTGGTGAAATCCAAAATGGAAGACGATGACGTCTCTTGTAACCTGCGAAGTACTGTCGTGTAGACAGTTCTTTGTTGAATCACAGAAAATATTATTCCAGTTTTGAATTCAGTATAACTTCCAATAAATGTTTTATCCAAGAATTTTGTCGGAGCACTTATGTATTTCCAGGGAAAAAAATCACTTGAAATTCAATAAAATAAAATTTCAATTCAAAGTGGTCACAACATATTTTTGGAGACCGACTGACATTCCTTTATCATAACATGAGCTATAAGAGTTAACTAAAACGCAAAACAGATGCCCGGATGGGGGTGAAGAGTTCATCCTTCCAGAAGGAATGGAAGTTTGTTACATGATAATTATCACGTCGTCCAGGTATGACCATTTAACTTAATAATTCTTACTCTGAGAAAGAATTAAAAAAATTAAAAAGTATTGTTTACCAAAACTGTCACTGGTTCTGAATCAAGGTCAGGAACTATATATAGTGTTTCTATTATTAGGTGTTTATCAAGGAAATAAAAACTTTAGGTCAAAAAGAACTGAACTTAATTCTAAAAAAATCGAGTCCATTAAACAATATTACATTACAATAACATGTAATAAAATAGAAAAATAATTAAAACTATATATATTTAAGATGGGTTAGGAAATGTGATTTTTAGCATTTTGGGGTAAAGGTCTTATACGAGGGCAACTTTTCTAAAACATTTGTGTTTTCTGGTGTTATTACAACAACGCTATTAATAGGATGACATTAAGGAAGACAAGTAAATCAGTCAGTGGATGAACCAAACATACTCGATGACTTGCATGGGATCTCTAGAAATATACCAGTATATACTTGAATAGTTTAACCATTCTGACAACATGCAGTCATTGTACTCAGTCTATGCAAGGTGTTGACTTGGCCCCAGTCTCACCAATATGTGTCAAATTTACATGTCTGGCCTTTGGGTATCTGATTGGCTAAATCAAATTGTACTATCTCACAATCCAATCATTCCTAACACACATTATTCTGTGTACCTTGGCTTGTAAAGTCCCAACTATACTGTGTAGCCCTGTACAATGTTGTTTTTTTTGTCTACAGCAATAATCTATTGACCATACACACTTTCTTTTTACAGGAATAATCAATGGACCATACACACTTTGTATTTACAACAATAATCTATTGACCCTACACACTTTGTATTTACAGCAATAATCTATTGACCCTACAGACTTTGTATTTACAGCAACAATCTATTGACTCTACAGACTTTGTATTTACAACAATAATCTATTGATCCTACAGACTTTGTATTTACAGTAATAATCTATTGACCCATCACACTTTGTATTTACAGCAATAATCTATTGACCCTACAGACTTTGTATTTACAGCAATAATCTATTGACCCAACAGACTTTGTATTTACAGCAATAATCTATTGACCCTACAGACTTTGTATTTACAGCAATAATATATTGACCCTACACACTCTGTATTTACAGCAACAATGAGCATTAATTAAATAACTCTTCATGCTTTGTATTTACAGCAATAATCAAATGACCGTACACACTTTGTATTTACAACAATAATATATTGACCCTACAGACTTTGTATTTACAGCAATAATCAAATGACCCTACACACTTTGTATTTACAACAATAATCTATTGACCCTACACACTGTGTATTTACAGCAATAATATATTGACCCTACACACTCTGTATTCACAGCAACAATGAGCATTAATTAAATAACTCTTCATGCTTTGTATTTACAGCAATAATCAAATGACCCTACACACTCTGTATTTACAGCAATAATCTATTGACCCTACACACTTTGTTTTTACAGAATAAGCAATTAACCCTACACACTTTGTATTTATAGCAAAAATCAAATGAAACTACACATTTTGTATTTATAACAATAATCAATTGATCCTACACACTTTGTATTTACAGCAATAATCTACATACCCTACCCACTTTGTATTTAGAGCAATAATCAATTGACCCTGCACACTTTGTTTTTACAGCAATAATCAGTTGACCCTACACACGTTGTATTGACAGCAATTATTATATGACACCGAGACTTTGTATTTACAACACTAATTAAATAGCCAACAGCTGCCTCGCTTGGCGCTCAGCATTAAGAGGTTAGTGTTAGGACTGGTCGGCCCGGTGTCAGGATAATGTGACTGGGTGGGACATCATGCTACATGTCTGCGGCATGATGCCCCAGTGCTAGACATCACTATAAACTGCCACATTGCAGACATCGTAGCGATATGACTGAAAAATTGTTAAAGCTACGTTAAAAATCCAAATCACATCACATCACAATTAAATAGCCCGTACACTTTGTATTTACAGCACTTTTCAAATTACCCCGTAAACATTTTATTTACAACAATAATCAAATGACCCCTTTATACTATGTATTTACAGCACTAATCAAATGACCACGTACACTTTGTATTTCAAACAATAATCAGATGACAATGTACACTTTGTACTTACCGCAATATTAGAATGACCACGTGCACTTTGTATTTACAGCAATAATCGGATGACCCCGTACACTTCGTATGTATAGCACTGATCAAATGACCACGTACATTTTGTATTTACAGCGCTGATCAAATGACCACGTACACTTTGTATTTACAGCACTAATCAAATGACCACGTACACTTTGTACTTACACTAGTAATAGAATAACCACGTGCACTTTGTATTTACAGCAATAAGCAATTGACCACGTACACTTTGTATTTAAAGTAATAATCGGATGACCAGGTACTCTTCGTATTTACAGTAATAATCGGATGACCACGTACAATTTGTATTTACAGTAATAATCTGATGGCCACATACACTTACAGCAATAATCAGATGGCCATGTACACTTACAGCAATAATCGGATGGCCACGTACACTTACAGCAATAATCAGACGGCCATGTACACTTACAGCAATAATCGGATGGCCACGTACACTTACAGAATTTAAAGCAATAATAATAAGATCCCGTACATTTGATATTTACAACAGGCATCAAGATCAACGTCATGGCTGTAATAATAACAAACATCATCGTAGTCGTCGTTTTGTCGTCCACATCGCCGTTGTCATTGTCACTCCCACAATTGTGATCATAGTGTTTCTAACTTGTACATTTAAATGACCATCTCGTAAAGTATGTTTCTTATAAGAATCAGAATATATTAAACACAAAACCGGTAATTTCTATTTGCAGCTTATAAAAGCAGCTAGAAAATGCGATTTTAAATCCATGAAGAAAATTTTGGAGGAACATAAAGATTTAAATATGGACTGCACCGATGAAGTAAGTTTTAATTTATCTTTTTAGTTAGAAGTCAGGAATTTCGTATACCTTTTTGGCCCCTGCAAAAAAGGATCCATATTGTTACATTCAATGCAAGAAGTTGATCAAGATATTTAAATCATCCTGTCTTAGGGTCAATATCAGATTCTGGATCGAAGCATGATGAGGATAATAAAGGCATCCATAAACAATTGACTTCCCTGTCCTATATTTCGTCTATTCGTCCGTAGAAATAAAAGAAACAATGCAAATCAATTATATCTCACAACAAATATTATATACAATAATAGCGTATATTATGTTATATTTATAGGTTACTGCATTTGTATAGGAAAATATGAACAAGTTTTTCGGTTGGAATACTGCACGACCTTGGGAGTACAGTATATCCATCCGACAAAAGGAGTTCATATTTTCACATACAAATGCAGTAACCTTTTTATTATATGCTCATTTTCTTATTCTACCTAAGGTTTAATGATATAAACAAAATGCACCACATGAAACAAAGTAAATGAATTTATGCCGTATTCCAAACTAAATACACAAGCGCAGATTCATCATTACACAACAACAACATTATTAACCCGCACATAACTCCGCCCAGATAAATTTGAACTTGTTGCCCGCTAGACATAAGTTTCCAAAGAAAATTTCTTTTATGTCTACTTAAAATTGAAATTTGAAGTTATATCGTGAATGAATGCGTATTGTAACAAGTTTTCTATTTGATTTGGAAATGAATAGATTTTGGTATTTTTGTCGATTCTACGAAATTTCGTGATTATGGACTGGATTCATCTGTGCAAATTGCACACGAAATACATCGGATTAAAGCAAAGCGGGAGAAGCGTGTTGACATCTGCAAGTGTGTTTGTTTTGTCATTGACTATTTGAAATCATAATGTGGGAAAAATATGAAGTCTTTCAATTGCAATTATAAAAAAGACGCTATTGAATTTAATGTTTATTTCATTTTGAGTGTAGTAAGGAGGATGTAATTGCACTTGGAATATAGTCGAAATTACAGTACAATTTCGAAATATGTAATCAACCTTGAGAACTCATGACATGGCTCATGTAATTCGGATTTGCAGAACTAAGAAAGCACATTTTAAGGAAATTCAGGATGCAAAACTGTAAGTATATTGCTTGCCATTCTTATTACCAGCTAAAGAAGACAAGTTTATGCCTTGTCACTTGCATGGTATTTGTAAGGACCCTGTCTGGCGTCTATTGTATAGTTCGCCTAAATCCCAAACACTGTATCAAAAAAGTTAACGCGGAATGTGCCAAATCAGCTTGTATGTGGCAGTCCACGAAACATCTACTTTAGTTCATTCAGAAACAAATTTCATTAACCAAAACGTAAAGCGCCTACTACGCGGGTGTACATGATTTGTTTACAAATCAAAAGTTCTGGCGTTTGCGTCCATTGTTTGTTTGCAATAGATAGTAGTTCCTTTATGCACGTGAATGCAATATGAAGGTGTGCAATATCGTTAAATACTGAACGATTCTGACAATGTAAGGTTAACGGTAGAAAAAGGAGCATATAATAAATGAACATGCCAGCAGAATCCCATGCCGATAGAAAACGCTAGAGATTATTCGACCATGTACAACCAAAATATCTAAGAAGATGATTATTTTTCGAAATAAAACGGTATCAGAATTTTTCCGGTATGAACTGGTTCCAACAATACGTTCAGAATAGTCAACATACTTCCTGATGGATAAATAAAAATACTTTTGGAAGAAAATATATTATTTAAGTCCATATATGTATGTTACTGGCAACTATTTTCTGACTATTAATATGTGGCTATATATTACTTCTAAATAAAAGACAACAGAAAAACAAAAGCAAAATCCCCCAGAACAAACAGTAGCTTCACCCATGAACGACCCCCCCCAAAAAAAAAACAATAAAGAAGACACGATCACTAATAACAGAGAAATTTTTTTAAAATGAATATCATCTTGTTAAAAAAATGCAATTATGATAAAATCTTCGCTATTCATGCAGTCATATGTGTATAAACCTGCAAGAATATTAAACTTCCTGGTCATACAGATTCGAGAGGAGAGCATAAATGCGTTATACTTGCTTCACACACACACATACACACACACACACACACACACACACACAATACTATAAATTCTTTTTAAATTTTCACTTTGCATTCTAGGATAATTAATTATTTGTTTAAATTTAAATTTACAAAGCATGCTGGTTTTCGAACTTCCTCTTACTTAATTTAAACCTATAGAGTCGTATCATCATTGGCGACTCAGTCTCAAGAGACCATGCGAATTGCGCCCTTGGGGTGTTGTCTGTCTCTGGGTTGTTAGCATCGTCTGCTGTGGCTGTGCAGGCCTATACGCGAGTGAAAGTCCTTACTGCAGTTGGTGCAGACATACTGGGAAGTCTGAGTTACTGTGGTTTCTGCCGCATTCTTCTTTCTCTCACGTTTCTTTGCCGCCAACTGGCCTCTCCTCGCATCAGCAACTGATATGCCCTTGTTTACCGTCAGTCTCCAGGTGCCTCGGTCCTCGGCCAGCACTTCCCAGCCATTGGGTGAAATGTCGCATGCCTTCATGTCCCTCTTGCATACATCCTTGAAACGGAGTGAGAGGTGACCGACTCTTATCATGCCAGTGGCCAGCTGTCCATATAGGATGTCCTTTGGCAGCCTTCCATCCTGCATGCGTCGGACGTGTCCCAGCCATCGAAGGTGGAGTTTGCTCAGCAGGGAGTACATGCTGGGGGTACTTGCACGCTGCAGAATCTCGCAGTGTGGAACACGGTCTTGTCAGCTGATTTTCAGGATGCGTTTTAGGCACTGTATATTGAAGGAGTTGAGCCGGCGCTCATTCCTCATGTAGGTACTCCAGGTCTCACTTCCATATAGAAGGGTGCTGAGAACGCAGGCCTGGTAGACTTGGACCTTGGTGTGCTCTGTCAGCACGTTGTTTTCTCACACCCTCTTCGTTAGTCTTGCCATAATGGTGTTTGCCTTTCCAAGCCTTCTGCCCAGCTCCATATCAAGCGAGAGAGTGTTGCTGATGGTTGACCCCAGGTAGGTAAAGTTGTTGACTGCTTCCATGGTGGCACCGTCGATTTTGATGGAAGGGGCAATGGTGGTATCTTGCACGCTGACATTTGTCTTTTCCAGGCTGACGGTGAGACCAAACTGCATGCATGCATCAGCGAAACGGTCTCCCAGCCTCTGGAGGGCTTCCTCAGTGTGGGTCACAAGAGCTGCGTCATCTGCAAAAAGCATCTCCCTGATGAGCACAGCTCTCACTTTGGTCTCTGATTTTTTTTTTTGGGAGGGGGGGGGCAACCGATCTTACTGAGAAGTTCAAAAAGGCCCTTCCTGCTGACCAAGTCAAAGGCTTTGGTGAGGTCGATGAACATCATGTAGAGTGCTTGACCTTGCTCTCTACTCTTTTCTTTGAGTTCTCGTAGAGAGAAGATCATGTCTGTCGTCGACCTGCCTGCTCTGTAGCCGCACTGAGACTCTGTGTACACACGGTCCACCAGCAACTGCAGCCTGTTGTGTTAATGCGCCAAAAGTCTTGCTATATTACAATCATCAGATCCAAAATGTCCTTGAACAAATTCACAACAAATCCAAAATAGTGGTTCAGTCCAACGATGCTCACTTTACCAACGATGCTCAGGAGCGAGATCCCTCTGTAATTATTACAGTCACTGCGATCACCCTTGTTTTTGTAAAGAGTCACAATTATGGCGTCGCGCATGTCTTGGGTGACTGCTCCTTCCTCCCAGCAGAAGCAAAGTAGCTCATGCAGTGTTTGAAGCAATGTTGGTTTCCCACGTTTGATAGCTTCGGGCGGGATGCTGTCACTGCCTGGTGCTTTGTCGTTTTGGAGGGAGTCGATTGCTTTGCTGAGCTCCTCTAAGGTTGGCACTTTGTCGAGCTCCTCCATGGTGGGCAGATCCTTTATGCTGTTGAAGGCTGCATCGGTGACTGACGTTTCTCGGGAGTATAGCTCTAAGTAGTGCTCCACCCATCTGGTCATCTGTTGCCCACGATCTGTGATCTTCTCTCCCATCAGAGATTTCATGGGAGCAACCCTTTTTCACTGTAGGGCCTAGAGCCTTCTTGATGCTACTGTACATACTTTGGATGTTTGCGGACGGGCACTGCGTTGGATCCCTTCACACAGTTGTTGCCAGTACTCGTTCGCACACTGTCTAGCGATGCGTTGGGTGTTGCTTCGGGCACTTCTGACAGCAACAAACGTCAGTTCATTGGGGCATTTTTTTGTAAGCTATGAAGGCTTTTCGTTTCTCCTCGATTAGTGGTTTCATTCTTGATAGGTGTGCGTTGAACCAGTCCTCGCTGGGTCGTTCCTTCTTGCCAAACGTGGATATGGCTGTACTATAGATGGCACCCTTCATGGCGTTCCACTTGGCTGTAGCATCGTGCTCTGGCTGGTCTTGGAGAGCCTTGTCCAGGGCGGACACATACTCCTCCACCTTGGAGGGGACCGACATCTGCGCAGTGTTTATGCGAGGGCGTCCTTTTGGTTTAGAGCGGTGTAGTGTGTGTGGCTGTAGTCGCACCCTGCTGCTCACGAAGTCTGCACTGTGTTAGGTTCTGGTGGAGAGGACGCTGTTAAGGGCAGAGCGCCTGGTGATGAACTTCCTTGTTGTTTCCTCACTCAGTAGCGAGACTGGAGTGACCTCTCCATGGCGCAAGCCTGGGCGTGAAAGTATGGAGATCCTGGGCTGCCCAGACGTTAGGATCCCCCTCTCGTCCTTACTGGTGGGCTCCAAAGGAATGCTGAGCATGACATTTGGCACCAGTTTGGATGCAGGAGCTGCCGGAAGGAAGTCGTAGTCGACACCCAGTCGCCTTGGGGGCTCCACTCCGGATTTTCTGTCTGGGTTTACTCCCGTAGCGTTTCCTTCTCCCGAAGACTTCCACAAGGCAGTGGAGCCATCATCCAACGGATGGGACTTGGTGGGTTTTGAATCAGAGTTTCCTTCTCCTAGACAAACTGCCTGACAAAGCTAACGAACTTCATCTGCCCGGGTTTGGAGTCAGACTTTCCCTTCACTTAGACTGGTTGCCTGCCAAGGCTAACAAGCCTAGTCTGCCCACCCAGTTATACCGCCGGGCACTCGGTCGCGCCACACAGCAGGCTCTGCGAAAACAGGGGGCCCCGCGTGAAGGTGCTGCTGTGGACACAATAGTGTAGGAGAGGCCATATGCAAGTAACCTCCTGCCCAGCAGTGCGAGACAGTGGTCCTGCGGCGATCACTACACCAGGAAAGGAGAGACTATAAGAGACGCTTCACATTCCTTTGGTAAGCGGGACGTCAGGCCCAGGCCTCGCATATATATATATATACGACTCTTTAGGCTTAAGTTAAGTAACAGGAAGTTTGGAAACCAGCAAGCTTTGTAAGTTTAAACAAATAATATATTTCCCTAGAATACAAAGTGAAAATTTTAATGTTTTTATAGTATTGTGAATTAAATCCCTTATAGTCCTAAAAGTTCTATCACAAATCCAAAAGTGGTTTTCCCAATGAATTCCACTATTGGATGTGCTGATGTACCAGTTGTCTCGAATGTGTTAATGCGCCAAAAGTCTTGCTATATTACAATCATCAGATCCAAAATGTCCTTGAACAAATTCACAACAAATCCAAAATAGTGGTTCAGTCCTAAATCAATGAGCTCCCTGTAATTCCATTTGTTACGATTTTATGGTCATAAACTAACAGAATGAAGCGAAACCAACAAGTTTTGTAAAACTCACAAATAATTCAATTCAAAGTTATAAAATGAAAATTTAAGAGGAACTTACAGTATTATGAGTTGAATCAAAAACGATTTAAAAAGGGTTCTTCACTTCTAAAAGAACCGAATGTTCCGAATGAATTTAAAATTCTCTAATGTATTGGTCTGCCAGCAGTTTTAGTTTATCACAGTGTCATTATCCATAAGTCAATTCACAATAGTTGCACAATGATATTTTAGTCAAATGAGCACTTTGTAATTCCTATGAATAACGCAAACAAATGTTTCCTCACTCATAATACCTGAATACAGCACTATATACGTTTGCAGACTGATTTTACAACAAGAACATAAGAAATAAGACTAACCAAAAGTGTCCAGCTCCACCTACTTATATAAAAGCATAAAGGTGAAAACTCACTTTGCTCCTAGTGGTTACTTGATATTTTGCAAATATCCCACATCATAATAGAGCCCACCTGACGTAACCCATCGAATGGAAAATAACTTAATTCCTTTAAGAACCCACCTGACCCGACCAGCCAATGAGAAATTACCCAAAGGTTGTCAACAGGTTTTATTAATAACACTATTATTAATGATCGTAATCACATATTTATAGATCCTACGCAATCTACACTCTTAATATCTTGAAATATAATTTTATACCCGTGTTCAAAAATAACTATTTAAGATCTTAATTTTAAATGAGCACTACAATTTACAGTTAGGAACAAAAGTTAAACGTAATATAGATACAACCTTGTGCAAAGAGTTACAAAAGTATAGATATGCTTAGCACAGTAGTGAACAATTTAATAATTAAATCCTCTCAAGTTAAAACTTAACACAACAATAAGACTGATTCCACTTTGAATAGTAAGATAGGAATGACCACTTGCCGCTGTAAACAACACCATATACCTGTCTACTTGTCCCACGTCGCAATTACCATTTTCTGAAAATACTCTGTCATCTTAACGGAAACATTTCTGCAAACTGTAAACAAAATTCATCTATTTTTATTACTTTCTAAGGTCAGCATCAACTCTGTTTTCAGAACTCAAACCGAAGTGGACTTGTTTACAATGAACAATCATCCCAATAAACAACCCACATCGACAGACAAATATTAGCTATGCAATACGTTGTTTAAAAAAACAATGCTTGAAACATTATTCATTTTTGCCGTATCATTGTAAGCAGAATCAGTCTTATCATTGTGTTCAGCTTTTGTTTGGGTGTATTTATTTATTTAAATCATTATTCTCTAGAATAACAAAGTGCTCTATAATAGTCTTGGGCTAAAACATTAATTTGGAATTACAGTGAATTCAGACAAGGATATTTTAGATTATATTCACATTCCAGGCCATTGGCCCATTAGTGGGTTCGAGAATGGGATTTATTGGGAATACCACCGGAATTCACTTGGAACTTCATACATTGGGACCTGTGTAAATAATTGTATGACTATTTGGGATTTAATTTATAATGCTCTAAGTTCTTTTCAATGTTTTTTCTTTGTAGTATAGGGAAATGCATTTTTTGTTGAATATTAGAAAACTTGTTAGTTTTCACTCTTTTCTGCTACTTAATTTAAAACTAAAGAGTTGTATCAGAACTGCCAGTTCTTTTTTGTCTCTTGCTTATTTGCATGTTTTATTATTTTTTGTTCTAGATCGGGCAAGCGGCTGTTCATTACGCTGCGAGTAAAGGCCATATGGATATATTACGATTACTGGTGGAAAATGGCGCCCAGTTAGACTTACCCGACAAAGTAGGTTAATTTGTATTTATAAATATCGAATTGCATCACCGCCACCACAAATACTACTACTGCTGCTGTTACTACAACTACTAATGCTACTATTACTAATACTAACACTTCTACTACTATTACTACTCCTATTACAACTATAGTAACAATAATATAAAAGTGGGGCATTATATTTTTTAAATTGTTTCAATTTCGCTCCTCTGTTATTTCAACAGATGACTAAAAGGGTACAAACTTCGGTTATCATTAATCTCTCCAATATAAATAAAGTTGTAATACCCACTGAACAATTTAAAATTGTGAGCTTTTACTGGGTTTACTTGTAAGGACAAGAGTCCTAAGTTTCCTAGTTCATTTTCCTGTTTTCTTGATTGGTCGAGTTTTTCTTAATATCACCTGTTGCACCATAAATTTCATGTTACTCAAACAACGAAAAACAACAACAACAACAACAACAACAACAACAACAATAATAATTATAATAATAATTTTAATAATAATATAAATATGTCATTTTTAAGTACAGTTTATAATTTTCTTTGCGATAAATACGATGCCGACACAAAGAAAGCAAGCTTTCCTTCGTCATCATGCCATTAATTGTAAACAATGAATCTATCATACCCAGATCGCAGATGACAAGTATTATTTTCTTAAAATGTTGTTTGCATGAAATAAACAGTGTAACATAAACAATTTAAGAACAGCGCTGAAATTTATCAACCAACTATTTCAGTCATATTACAATAAATATTTATCGATATAAAGACATTGGCATACTAGTAAAAATAATTTGGTGGTGGTGAGAAATATGTTTATGCTTGCAGACAAAGGGGAAGACAGCTCTTCATCATGCCGTGAGCAGAGATCAGGTCAAGGCTGTTGAGTACCTGGTATATGCCGGGGCTGACATGAAGATTAAGGACAAGGTGAGTCCTGTCACATGAAAAATGAAAATACTGGGTCGTTTGGGAGTCTTGATATATATATATATATATATATATATATATATATATATATATATATATATATATATATATATATATATAGTTTGGGGATAGCAAAGTATTAAACTACAGCAACATAAAGCCAAAGTAAAGCTGGTATTATCCTATGAGTGCGTCTGCACGATTATAAAGAGAGAGGGAGAGAAAGAGAGAGATTATGTTTAATGTCTTAGCTATTTAGTATTGAAAAAAGAGCTACATGGAACACAATAACAGATAAAAAGTTTAGAAACTTTCATTCTGAGGGATATATCAGACCCCTGGTTAAATAGTGGAGAAAGTCTTAAAAATTATAAGGCAGAACAGAAAAATATCTCTGTTCAGCAAAACTTACATTTTTGTTATGACTTTTCAGGATGGAAAAATGCCTGAAGAATTTGGTAAAAGTGATAAAATGAGAATGACCTTGAGCAACATGCGAGCTGCAACTAGCACCAAAACGGAGGCTCTGTAAGATATTACCTTATTAGTGGGAGGGGGAGTTGCATTTCCTTTGGGATATAAACTATATTTAGATATATAGAAAATCTGGAATTTAATGTGTGTTGTTACGACTGTATGGTTTTGAACTGCGTAACAGAAAGGCAAAATAAAAACGTTTTGTAAAAGTTAAGAAATAATTTAATTATTTAAGTTATAAAATAAAACTGTAAGAGGAAATTATATTATTGTTAATTAAATCCCAATTCATCCCAAAATGTTCAATCACAAGCCAAAATGCAGTGTTTTGAATGAATTCCAGGTCTCGAATGTGCTGATGTACCAATATCATTGACTGTGCTGAAGTGATAACAGTCTTGATGTATCACAATGTCATTATCCGAAACTCCTTTGAACGAACTCACATAAGTCGAAAATGACACTTTGTCCGAAAATCCATATAAGCACTTTGTAATTCTAATAAATAATTTAAATACTGATTCCTCTCAAATTAAATCCAAACACTCATATGACCACTTTTCATTACATTCCCGCAACTAATTAAAATAAATAATTCCTCTCAAATTAAATCTAAACACAACATTAAATACATCCATAGACTGAAAACAACCGATAAAAATATTAACTAGGAAGTAATAATTGTTCACTTCTACCTCCTTATCTAAATCTCCACCTGATTTATATCGCAGCACAAACCACCTTACTTAACAATCCAGTTGGAAAATTACCCGAAACTATAAAAAAACAGGTTCATTATACAGAACATGCACCGAAATGAATAACCTATGTATAGCTACTGATCTTAAATCAGAATCTACACTCATGTACAAACATGTAATCTTGTTTATAAATGATCAGTACTATCTATCGTCATGAACGAAAATTAAACACATACTGAAGACATATAAAACACTGTTAATAATGAGTGTAAACGATCGGAAAGGTGTATTATGTCAGTTGTAGGTTTATAAACAACACCTATTCATTGTCCAAACCATAAAAGCCACAGAGAGGTACCCAGTTTCTAAGACATAGTTTTGCAGCACCTGCGGGGTCATAAGTTCAATAACATTTTTATACGTTTTTAGCTTCGCAACATTATTAGATGAATTTTTGGTCGTCGAAAACGTCATGAAAACATTAACATTTTTGCCTACGGATTTGATTGAACCTTAGTTTAGAACCCAGGTAATTTTGAGAGGGTTTTCTAAAGTGATGAGAGGATTAATTTTTGGCGATCAATCGCCACTTACATACTAATTAAAAATAAATCTAAAAACTACAATACGTTTTATAAGCTACTTAGCCATACGTTCTGATCAACCTGGATTCTCACTGGCGCTAAAACTGCATACTGCTTTTGAAAGCAAAGTTCTAGGGATAATATTATGTCAAACAAACAGAAAAAACAAACCATAGTTATAAGGAGTGACCATTACACTTTTCAATATAAAAAATCATGTATGTAAGAATTCGTCAAAAGATAAGTCACGAAAATAGAAGAAGACATGAGTCAGACCTCTGCAGATAGGAAGGTCAAAAATGGTAATATCATTGTAATAAATTTGGAGTATGCGCATTTGGTTATAGCGCCCCATTTTAAGGAATTCTTAGATTTTTGTCATTACTTGTCTGATTATTGGAATTCGGTGCAAATAGAGATATTCCTTTGCCCGATATAATTAGCCAATTACTAGGAGCAAAAGTCACGGAGTAAAGTGTTAGTGAGTTTCCATGATGCCATGGTTCACTAGTAATGGATTCAGGTCCACCCCGAATGAGTGTCCATGGCATGGAATAATAAAGTCCCTACTAAAATCTAGTGGTGTACATTGGTAGTGTGACTGCAGTGGCAGTATTTACGGTAGGAAAACCGGTAAATGACACTATGGAATCAATAAGAAGGGTCTCGGCGGCGTGAACTGCTGGCGGCAAGGAAACGTAATGAAGAGAAACCATGCAGATGTGCGGTTGATATATATTTGGCAGGTTGTGAGATCTGTGGTCATGCATTGATTACAGTAAAATTTATGTATAGAATGGACACGTCGGGCTTTCTAATTTACAACTGAAGTTGTATGGAAGGCTTTGGAAATTTGGGGTAAACTTATGACTTCTAGCGGGAATCGCGCCTGGGTTTTGACACCGCTCGGTCAAGTGAAGACCCCTGGCTTGTAACAGTATTGTATTTGCAAGATAAAGAGCATTACATAAACAAGGAAAGCTAGTATGGTGGTTGGAAAAGCTGTGTTAATATACTTTTTTAGATATATGTTATAAATGAGCAAATGTTTGTGAGATTGTAGACCGAAGTAGCAGGTCAATTTTCATCCTAGCCTATGTGCCTCAACAGAAGTTTCTGTTTTTCTTACTCGATGCATCATAAATCGCCAATTCGTATATATGATTTGTATCTCCATCTACTGATTTGCCGTTTAATGGTAACTACTGGTTTTATGTGCTGACGACAAGGTCTGTTCTGTAGATTATTTGGTGATATCAGTTAATTTTGAAGTCTCGTCCAGTCTTAAGTCCGAGAAAGCAAATTCCGCCTTTTTATAGCTACAGAGTTAGGAACCAACATTTTTCTGCAATGCCCTTTCTATAAATTTGTATTAAGTTTCGTCTTTTTTCACACGAAGTGTTACCTCTTTTTTAAAACTAGCTCTGCGTAGTTGATATTGTGTATGATCTATGCTTCAAACGTATTTAGTTTTTTTAAAAAAAATATTTATCAACTCAGCTTCCGGTAGAGGATTTCTTTTGCAGTCACAAATCTTTCAGTAGCCATATTATTATCAGCGATAAGTAATATCTGCACAGTATGCCCAGAACGGAATGTAGACACTCAACATTCTGAAGGAAAGATTGTGAGAGAGAGAAGGTGCAAAAATGAGTTTGACGAAATGTGGGACGAAATATTTAACGAAACCTGAATGAAGGAAATGTGAAAGACAAAACATCATATATTAATAAAAAAATTAATACATTTTCAATAAAAAGACAACTGCAAACCAGGCAATGTCTAGTTGAAATACTAAATTATGTAGCAGAAAAATGAAAGGGATAATGCAACAGATTATATTGTCTAATGAAACACAATCCCGATATAAAATATTACAAATTGGTTTACGAGATAATAAATAAAACAAACGGTAACGAAATAAATAGGAAATATATTGATTATATGATGTTGTTATTTAAGTCAATTTTATGAAAACGAGATATCGGAATAAAACATAATTCCCTCGTTGTAAACAATATACGTTCAATGAATGATTTGGGTACATGTATAAAAGAAGTTAAAACAAACAACATAACAAATGTAAACGTAACCGATTAATATGGGATATGTTGCTACATTGCATTCATGTTAATATCAAGGTATGTTGTGAAACCTGCTTTCTAACAATTGGAGAAACCATCAGTTTTTGTATACTGGAGTAGTGAATGGGGATCCTATAGGGTCTATGGGACTTATCATTAAAAATACCCTTGGGAACATATAGGGTCTATGTAAATTTAACATGGAGAAAAATCGTGGGAACATATAGGGTCTATGGGAATTAACATGGCCAAAAACCCTGGGACAATATAGGGTCTATGGGAATTAACATGGCCAAAAACCCTGGGACAATATAGGGTCTATGGGAATTAACATGGCCAAAAATCGTGGGACAATATAGGGTCTATGTAAAATTGAAACAGGGAGGGTCTCTATTTTTTAAAAAAAAAAAACAAAATAAAAAAAGGGGTAGGCAATTCAAAGGCTATCTCTTTTCGAGAAATATGGGGGCCCTGAAAAGGGCCTTTGGGTTTTCTTCTTCTTCTAATTTCTTCTTTTTCTCCACCAAGTTCTTATTTTATCTCCTACACTCTTCTTCCCTTTCTTTTTTTTCTTCTCCTCCTCTTCTTTCTTCTTCTCTTCCTCCTCTTCTTTCTTCCTCTTTTCATTTTCTTCTTCTTTTTCAATTTTTTCGTTCCATTTGCGTATTCTTATTCTTTCCTCTTCATCCTCCTTCTCCTCCTTTATCTCTTTCATAACGCAACTAATCTTGTCCTTTGCTTTTCTTAAGTTATTAATTTCCATCTTTACACGATGGGGACTATAAGAATAATGGTCTTCAACCAGTCTTATTAGCATCTGTTCCATTATTCCTAAGTTGTCTAAAACGTCTTGCAAGGTTTGTATTTTGTCCATTTGGTTTGACGCCATCTTCTTTTTATTCTTTGCAGAATGGTTTGAACGACGAACACTGTGGGTTCTTATAGTGAAAGCGCGTACGTGAAGGAAAACATCCCCCTAAAACATAAAATGGATCTTACCTAGATCATGACCCAACATCGCGCGGACGTGAAGGAAAACATCCCCCTACTTTCTCATTTCATATAATATAACCCTAACTATACTCTCTACATACACTAAGAATCAATAAATGAACCCTTAATCTACTATTCACACAAACTTACTTCAGCATTTACAAACACAAACACACAAACACACACACTTCCACTATTCATAAAGAGTTAGTGTTTTTATTCACACTACTCTACCTACACACATTGGCAAATCGATAGTTATTTCTTTTCTGGAGTATTGGGTAGCCCTTAAAAGGGCTGTTTTTTTGAACTCCTGATGCACCTATCTAATGGTTGCACCTTCCTGGCCTGGCGCCACACACGCATCTTCTTCCCCAGTCTTCTTTCACTTTTCTTCTGGGGAGCGCAGAGGGAGGATGATTCGCTTCAACACCCCAATCCTCTGTCTCGGGAATATTGAACGAAATCCTCTCTTCTCTTTTCTTTTCCTCTTCTTCCCTCTCTCTTCTCTCCTCCTCTTCTTTTTTCATTCTTGCTTCTTCTATGATAGCCTCCGCTGATAGTTCGTTTACTATGCGCCTGGCATATTCCAGGTGCATCTGGAGTTCTAACAGTTTCACTATTTTGCTATTCATTCTTCTGGCTGTGTTGATCAATCAACAAGGGTAGCTAGACTGCCCAGCGAGTTTCAATTTATAGTGAAAGCGCGGACGTGATGGAAAACATCCCCCCTAATAACATAAAATTGATCTTACCTAGATCATGACCCAAAACAACGCACGGACCTAAAAGAAACACTCACTTTTTATGCTAACCATCACTATTGTAAAATTTTTATAAATCACTTTAATAGACTATCCACATACGCAAAGCAATCCAATCTAACCCAAGATATACACCTCTAACAGCCAAAAAAAACAAACATCATTTTAATCTACTATCCATACCAACTTACTTAACCACTTACTAACACAAACACATACACTTCCACTATTAATAAAGAGTTAGTGTTTATTTTCACACTACTCTACCTACACACATTGGCAAATTGATCGTTATTTCTTTTCTAGAGTATTGGGTAGCCCTGAAAAGGGCTGTTTTTTTGTTTGCTATGGCATTCTTTTTTTAGTTTCTAAGAATGCGATGTCCTCTGAGGATAGACTTTCTGGCGATAGGTCTGCTTCTTCGGAAAGAGAAGAAGAACTCTTTGGTGTCGATACGGCAATCGACAAAGCCTCTGTCAGCTTCAGGTTGCTGCTGCTGTTGTTGTTGCTGTTGTTGCTGCTGTTGCTGCTGTCTCTGAAGTCTGTACTTCTCTGTCCATTCTTCTTTCTCCCTGTTCATTTTTTCTCTGAAGAGCTCTTCTATCAGGTCTTCAGTGATTTTTAACATTCTCACATTCTCTATTTCTTCTGGCTTCGGTATCAGACTGTGTCTGACCCTATGCAAATTCACGTAGGCTTCGTTGAGCTTAGCTAGTTTGGAGCACATCTTCGTAGGAGGATGAGTCGACAATGGATGGTTAGACTGGGAACAAACCGGTTCTTAAAGTCAAAGCGCGGACGTGAAGGAAAACATCCCCCACACGGTTTTTTCGAGCCGCAACGTTCATGAGAGAGATAGTAAGAAATGAAAGAGCATCAATCCAACATTCTTATAGCTGAACAAAAGACAAAAGCATTTTTTCAAAACACAACATTTTTTTATTCAAAAATCACTTAACACTAAACAACAACAACTCTAACATTTTTAACAATAATCCAACACTATAACATCAAACAATTTTTTTCAAATCACAAACATTTTTTAAATCACAAACATTTTTCTCAATAGACAATCTACTTTAAACAGGGCTGACAACGTTGTGAATGAAATTGTGATTTCCACTGTTGGAAATCATTAGGCCATTGATGGACACTACGTTTCCTAGCTTGAGACAAAAGATAAGCATAATGGTCACAAAACCATCGATCTACTTTCACATCGTTTCTAGCAGAAGAACGAGGATCGAAATGAGTCACTAAATGTTCTAAGGAATAGCCCAGGCTGCGATGATGCAGAAAATACACGCAGTACTGTCCACACACCAAGGAATCTGTGCCTTGTAATTTCACATTATTGAATCGGGTGGTTTGAGCATTTCTTCTCATAAAGTCGATGATATCGTCTTCCAAAGGGGGCAATCCGTACGAATCGAAATATTCCACACATCCTTCTTGAGGAAAGTAGACGGCTACCCAGTGGGTTCCTGGGAGATGACTGTCGTCCGTGTTGATCACGTAAGCTTGATGGTCTTTAGGTTTGCGATGAGGGAGTTCATCTTTAGCACAGACGACAGGATTCCAAGTAGCCGTATACGAACTGTGGTTCAAAAGGTAATAAAGTTCCCAGGTATCCATTGATTTGTTTTCTTCTTCACAGGTAATAATAAGTCGTCAATTCGATCCTGACTTTTTGCTTGAAAATGTCTGACGAATAAACGGTTATTCGTTCTGTTTCCTCACTCTGATTCAGGAGAGCTTCGATACGATGGATCTCTTGAGTGGTTAATGGGGGACAAGAATGTTCACGCAAGTCTTTATACCACTGGTGCAACACGTCTTTGTTCGAGATGAGACTCCAAGCTTCGTCCAGATACTCGTCCAATTTTTCTTCTTGACTCAACATCAGGCATTTATCGTGTTGAATTTGACTGGGATGATCGTTTTGACATCCATAGCAATTTTTCTTGATCAATTCCGTCATTTTGTCGACTAAGTGTTTGGCAAAACAGGAGACTAAATGGGCTTCTTGTTCTGGCCATCTTGACTTCATCATGACAACTTCTTCGTCTTTATCTTGAGATTCTTCTCCTTCCACGGTCTCCTCACATTCCATCTCCAAAGTTTCTCCACTTTGTAAAGAGGGATAACAGTCTTCCATGACTTCTAGTAATCTAGAATGACTTCTCTCAAACTGTTGATTTCTATCGTATTGTCAAATTCTGCATACAGGATGACGTTCACTGTCTCTTTCAGTGGATCTGTAAACTGAAGTTCCACACGAATCTGGCCGGATTTTATAGGGTGGAAATGTCCCTCGTCGCTGCCTTGGTCTGGAGTGAAATCGAAAGCCCACAAAGCGTAGCCTCCGTCATAATCGTCGTACGTAATGCCGTGACTGGTGTTGGTTCCTAACTGTCCCGTGGCTTCGTACAGGGACAAGTACGATCTCAAGTAATTCTTCTTCTCAAAGTTAGGTTCGAAAGGTCGGGTACACAAGGTCTTGCCATCGCGACTGACTTCGATCTTGGACACGCCAAAGTGTCGAAAGTTGAAAGGATTTTTTTCGAAGTCTCCGTTGAAGGCTTCATTCTCGACCATACCAAGGATCAAACGTTTGGGTAACTGTCCTTGGAACAGATGATCTTCGATCATGGATCGCTGTCCCCTAGGAATGGTGAACGTTTTCACTTCCACACGTCGGATGGGATACTTGGCGGTTGTTCTGCTCAACGTTTGACTGATGTCGTTACCTACTTTGGGTAACACTTCCACGCGTCGTACGTATAGTTTGGCCTCCTCGATTTTGCTTTTGGGATTGCCACCAGTAGTAGCCTGCTCATGAGCCAACAAATGGAAAGCGGCACTGCTACGATTCAGTCTCAGGCGAACATTCACTCCGTTTAGCAAATATTTCTCTTGCAACCACATGTCCAAATGCAAACGATCGATCAGTTCTAAACTCTGTCCATCTTTGATTCTGTTTCTTCGTTCTACAAATCCCTCATTGGTGGTTGTTTTTGATTTGGGGTCAGGGTCAAGACCTGTTTCATCAAATTCGCCCGCTTCGTCAGTTACCCACAGCACACAGGCATTGAGATGAGAATCCTTGGCATCTATTCCGTACGTCAAGAGATTTTCCAGGTAGGCACGGTAAGGGTAAGTATCCATGCTGCTGCTAACCAGTTTGTTGTTCAAGTACAAGTCCACTGAGCTGAACAAGGAATGCACGAAATTGTTGACGGGAGCTACTTTCTCTTCGCCGCTTATAGTATCTCCTCCCTTATCTAGAACTTTGACTTTCAAGTACAAGTAACTGCTATTCAGATCGATGTAATCTTCGGGCTGTCCTTTGATTTCAAACTCGATGGGAGCGGAATCGGTCAGTGAGGAGACGGGGTGAAATTCCACCCATTGGGATTCTTGCATGGTCATCATGGTGGGGGGCATGGCAAACAGATCCAGTTCCGTCTTGGAACAGGCGCAAGACTCTCGGTGCATCATTTTTTCTGTGTTTCAATAATCGAAAACGTCTAAGTCTCGAACGGTTCTTCTTTTCTTGGCCTTTCTCGCTTGAAGTCTGGTGAAAGGGTGTTTTCTTCGTCGTCTCTTTCTGCCTTGTCCTTGCTGAATGCCTGACTCGGTAGCGTGCAGGGCATTTATAGGTGTGTCTCGTCGGCCTAAAATGTCTTTACCCGTTTGCAGCAAGACATTTTTGCCTGCCCTCATGAAGGCTTCTTTAGGGTTTTGTTTGTCGATGATGACATTTTGGAGAAATTCTTTGCCTTGCGTCAGTGCCGCATCTTTCAAGGCGTGCAATCCGCGTGTCACCATCGGTTTCAACACCGGGGCCACCGAACGAAAGGCCGATTTTAACATGTCTCCTAAACCGTGTCCTCGCTGTCGAGCCACCCCTCGGTACACTGGATACATGACTTACTTACGAGTCGTAAGAGAACCTTTTTCGAAAATGGAGTTTCACCGTGACTTTTCCTTTGGTGAATGGAATATTTTGTCCCAAATCTCCTTTTATAGCAATGTTGACCGTGTCTAAATACGACTTGCTGACAGGTAAATAGTGAGGATGTACAAATTCGCGGTGGACGTGGTAAGTGTTCCCACCTTCCTCGTCACTGGTCGTGGTACTATCCACTTTGAAAGGAATGACACGCAGTAATGGCACAGAGGTGTGTCCCACTACGTTGTACTCCACCACATCGGAGTACACAAACATTAAATTCAGTCCTTGGTTCAGTTCTACTGGTTTTCCAAAAGCTTTGTAAAAATCCATATTATTGTTGATCTTGGGGCTCCAATTGTTTGCGACCATTGTTGGATGTCCACCCAAAATTTCAAACAAACTACCATTGAACCTGAAGGACAACAGTTGAGTATCCTGAAATTTCATCAGTAAGCGACGAGCCACTTTATGGTACTCCAGGGTGACACGTTTAGTAGGTTTGTTCACGGCTTTGCCAAAGGCGAACTCGAACCTGTCCGCAATAGTGTCCACCAAATGTTGGCCACTAAAATAAAACCCTGCCGGAATTTTAAAGGTGTAGATTTTGAAGGGTGGATTGCTGGCTGGTCTTGTGTCCCCTGAAAACCCGATGTCATTCATGGTCTTTTGTAATTGTTCGTTTAGGATTTCCACCTCAAAAAAGTTTTCAGTTTCAGTGATGTTTTGGATTTGTGTAGGGTGAATCATTTCTACCAAAGCCACTTCCCAATGGGCTTCGTGATCTGAGGGGATGGCTTGAGGTAATTTGGCCGTGTAACAGCACAACGTGTTCTTGGGAAACACCTCCATGGAACTGTCACTGGGTAAAGTTAAGTAAAATTGGTTTTGGTGACTCATAATTCCAGAGTTCTGTGGCTGTCCGAGGGGTTAGTGGACGTCAGAGGCGTGTCTCCGCCCAAAATGGGGTTCTGGTTGTGGTTGTTGGAGTGGTGACTGGCACTGGCACTGGACACAACGTTCCCGTTCGAGGAGAATTTCAGGGAGGGATTGGGAAGCAGGTAACCGATGCAACTGCTCAATAAAATGGTCCACAATTGTTTGTCTCCTTGTTGCAAACTCAAATTGGCGATGGCTGCCCCGATGACACAATACACCACGAAGATTTGGCAGAAAAAGACGATTTGCGTTTTAGGCACACGTTCTCCACACCACACCCACAAGGGTTGTTTTTGTAAATCTTGCACAGAAGAACTAGGTGAAGAAGGACTGGTCGACGTAGCTGCGTCTGCTGTGTGAAAGGGCATGATGGTCACTTCTTCTTTTTATAGTCGATGACTTGCGAAGCGTCGATCCAAGAATCGAAACTGGGTGGATATCCTTTCCAACGTACTTTGACTTCTTTGAGACGTCGTTTGCCCACTTTACGGGTTCTGCGTTCGAGAATGCTTTCGATGTCGTACACGTCGTCTTCTTTTTTGGTGACACGTTGTAACTCGGGCAAATAAAACGTTCCTTTGAGTACTTCTCCGTTCATGTCTTCCAATTTATAGACGGCAGGATGACGGCCATGCACTCGTCCAGTGACGCGAAACAATTCGGTCGTCCAGTTAGGTAAGTAACCTTTGTCGAAAGTGCGTTTGGTTTTGCCAATGCGCACCCAATCTCCTACGGTCAACTCTCCACTTTTCTTGGGGACAGCCCTCGTCGGGGACGTACCGAACAGACGCTCAAACACCAGCACTTCGTTCTCGGGAGTCACGTCTTGCGGGGCACGTCCGATGCTTCGATGGTAAGATTGGTTGTACGCTTGCACCAGGTGCGGTAAGATGTCGATGTACTTCAGAGTGTGGTGATGCGTAAAATATTTCCACATGCGTTCTTTCAAAGTGCGTTGAAAACGTTCCACGATGCTGGCTTTGGTTTCGGGATTCTCGGTGGTAAAAAAATGAATGTCACGTTTCTTTAATTCTTTTTGGAAAGCTTGGTTCAGAAATTCGGTGCCTTTGTCCGTTTGCCATCGAAGAGGGTGACGACCGCTTTGTTTCAACACCCGTTGCAGGGCTCGCACTAACTCGCTGCTGGATTTGGAAGTCAAGGGCACGACCCAGGCAAATTTGGAAAAGACGTCGATGACACAAAACAAATATTTGTAACCACGATTGTAGCTGGCCAAATGAGAGACATCGGCTAAATCGGCTTGCCATTGATGATCGATGCCTTCCACTCGGGTGCGACTTCTGGCAAACTTGCGTCGAATGGGTTTGTGTAAAGTGTAGGTAGCTTGTTCTTGTAACCATCGTTGCACTTGAGGTAAACGGAGACTTTTCAGTCGCGGTTTGGCAGCACGATACAATTTTTGAACTCCTGCGTAACCTGCAGGATGCGAGGGATCGTAGTAAATGCTGGCTAAGACTTTTTCCATTTTTTTATTTTGTGTTGGTTGGTGTGTTAATAAGTCACCCACTCTTCGGTGATGCTACTTTGGGTGGGACGAAAGGGTGGTTTGGAAACGGATTTACGTGTCCGATGGGCTACGGGAGTAGAAGTCGAAGGTAGTGGTGGTGGTGGAGGTGGCAATGGAATGGCTTTGGTTTTCTTTTCTTTTTTCGGTTCTGGTTTCCCTTCTTTCTTTTTCACTTCTGTCGAAGGAGGCGTGGACATCATCTTTTTAACCCAAGCTTTCATTTCTTCTCGTTGGGGTGTGGGGGACGGGGTCAACAAGGATGCTGCAATCTTACTCGAAATGGGAGCTGCTGACGGTGTTTGAAACACTTCGCGCATCTCTTCTTCCTCAGGTCTTTGTGGGGTAGCATCTCTGGTGACCCTTGGGGATGGTAGTGGTGGTGGTGGTAATGATGATGATGGTGCTGGACTTTTCATCAAGTTCTTAAAATCTTTTAGAGTGAGTAAAGCTGTTTCGTCTAAAGCTTTCTGGTGAAAGAGTTGCAGTCGTTGCAAGAGTTTACCGTACTTTTGCGATTTTTCTGTTTCGGACAAATCTTGGCGATCCATCAAGGATTGCAATTCGTGTTGTAACTGGGACATCTCGCTCAAATTGGGATTGGGAGGTAAATGCGGGGTGCGTTGTTCTTGCCACCGATGGTATTCCATCCATCGTTTGTAAGGCACTAAAGCTAGTTTTCGTCCTTCCATGGGGTTGTCAGGGGTGAATTCTGAGATCTTGGGACTTCCGAGGGCCTTTTTATCTTGCTCCCACCAGTCCTCCCAACATGGTTCCCAAGACTCCTTTCAATATGGGGCCTAACAAGAGAGGTAAAATGCCTCCACGTTGGACCAACATCTTCTTTTTTTGACGAATGGGAATTTTCTTTTGAACCATTTTTCGAAGAACGTGACGATGTTTGCCTAAGCATTGTTTCTGGTGTTTGGACAAAGGGATCGTGCCTTTCAAAACGTTCAAACAACATTCGCACACGGTATCGATGACCTCTTTGGAGGCCGTTTGAATGAGTTTTTTTCGTAGGGGTGGAGAAGCTTTGGACAGGACAGATAACATGTCCCCATGTTTGGCTAAACGTGGTGGTAGTCCTTTCCTTTTCTTTCCTTGGGGTTTTCTGGAGGGTGACATCTTTGCTTGTGGGTTCCGGGACATTCACCAAACAGACACTAACGTCGATGACTTAACACACACCCTTTTATCTTTTTTTTGGGACTATCGCTTTGTCATAAAGGTGACAATGTTTTTCCCAAAATCGCCAAGGAATCCTCCCCTTTGTTGACGCCTCTTTTTCTTGGAACGACTGTGTCTTTTCTTAGGGTAACGTCGATGCTTGGCTAAGCGCTTTGTCGGATGACGCGTCTGCCTTTGTCTCTTTCTTTTGTGACTTCTTGGAGGTGACATCTTTTACAAGTTCACTGATACCCCGACTTGGTCACAGGTCTTTTTATACTGGAACGCGTCGCCACTGATTGTCTTTACGTTTTATCAGTTTGAGGACAGGCATGACACGTCGTGCAGGGGTACGCAACGGACTAAATCGAGCCAGTTCTTGCTTGGACAAATCCAGTAAACTTTGTAACATACCCGATCTTTCATGGACTTTGATTTTGGGAGAAGGTACTTTGTGAGCAGCAGCCACTGCCGCTAAATGGGAGGGTCCTGCCACTGGGGAAGTTCTTTTGGGGGTCATCAACGGAGAAGTTCTTGGTGTGATCAACGTCTCCAAGTACTCTTCAGTTCCTGGTGACATCAACGGAGAAGTGGACAAACGTGAGGCTGCCGGAGACGCAGTCACCGCTGTGGCAGGTCGTGGTTTGCGAGTGTAAGGTTGCGTCCTGGCCGAAGTGCCTCTCTTGCGACTAGTTTTCTTCTGTGGACTTTTCTTTTTCTGAGGACTTTTTCTCTGTTTCTTTTTCTGGGGGCTTCTTTTCTTTTTTCGGGGTGGTGTCTGGTAAGAGGAGGGTCCTGCCATTGGAGAAGTTATTCTTCTTGGGGACCTGGTCTTTTTCTTTTTCTTCTTCTTGGGGCTTCGTTGGACTTTTGTCTTGGGGATAACTTTGGGGGCATTAGGATCCCATCTTAAGAGTGAGCGAATGATGACCCCTCCTAGAGTACCGCTCCCTCCAGGTTTCAAAATGATTTGTTTTTTGGTTTGAGTGTCGATGCGGGGATCGGCCAGTTGGACCAAAGCGACTTTGTTTCGATCGAAAAAGCGTTTGGTTTGATGAGGAATCTGAATGATTCCTTGGAGTAATTGACGTGCCGTCACCGTGAACCATCGTAAGACTTCTTTGAGACTAGCTTCTAAGACACGGACTCGTGTTTGTGGATTTTTTTCTCGACTGATGCCATACAAGGCACGAATCAATTTGACGGGAAGATGCGACTGAAGGGACGTCATGTTCACACTGTGTGTGTGACAGACGAAAAGGGTCTGAGGTTTTTATAGATTTTTTTTATGGGGAGTGAAATGAAGTCGAGGACGGAGACGTGTACAGGACAGGCCCTCCGTCTTGGCACCAGTGGTGAAACAAGTGGGTACGAAATCGCAAATCCTCGGGAGTCGTAGGTTTCAAATCGACGAGTAAATAGGCGTGTGGAGTTTGAGTGGCATCGTCGTACGCCTGAGTCAGCCAAGGCGTTCCTAACTGTTTGGCTAAGACTTGCACTTGCGATTTATCTCGAGGGCTTTTAAACAAGACCACGTAATGCGCATTGAGACTGATGGTGCGATGGGCTTTACTTTGTTGAAACAAATTTTGGGTGATGTAAACGACACTGGCATTACGGTGATGCCCTTTGCGCGTGAACCACAGTTTAATTTCTTCTTCGTCTTCTCCTAACATGTCGTCGAAAATGACCAAATGGGTTAGACGGGAGTCAGAGACGATGCCGTCGTCTTCTTTAGGAATGCCTTCCACAAACACGATGGAATCGCCTTGACTTTCTCGCAAGAGGCTGTACGCCGATTGCCACTCTTTGTAACACCACACGATCCGTTGAGGTGGCCGATCGATCAAATGATGTTTATGTTCGATCAAACGTTTGACGAATTCGGTTTTGCCTGAACCGCTAGGTCCAGCAATGAGCATGTTAAAGGGATGGCGAAGATACAAAGCCTCCCAACTGGCACGATCTAAGTGTTCGTCGATGACTTTGACAGTAGAGGAAGAGGGAGCAGAGACAGCAGAGGTAGCCATGATGTGAGAAATGTCACTTGTGACACGAAAAACAAACAAGACAAGAGTTTATATACTTTTTTCAGAACACGTTTATTGAATGTTTTTTTTCAAACATGAATACGAAAGACAAAAATACATAAAAGCCAAAGGCTTAAGTACAAGGATAAAAGGCACATGATAACGATGAACGTGGAATAAACACAAATGTCTGTACAACAACCACATGTTTTGGGTAATGTTCTAACCAGTTCTATAGTAGGGGGTAAGGTCACACAAGTGTCCTCCCGAAAGGGTCTTTCAGGTCTGTCCACGACAGTCCTGTCCTGAGTGACGGGTTCTTCTGGCACCGTCACTAACACGGGTTGAAAAGTAACTTTTTTCCTTGAACAACTCTCGTGCATACTGGGCCACTTCTTGGGTCCAAGCCTCAAAACCCCATTCTTTCCAGGCACGGACATCTGTCCAATGGGGATGTAAGTCACAAGCTACACACACATCGTCATACACGTCTTGGGTAGCTAAAAGTTGACGAATCTTTTTTTCCTGTTGAGGTCGAGAAGTATCCAGATGAAAACGCAAGGCTTTGAGCAAAAGGAGTTTTTCGTGACCATTTAAGGCCATGGAGGTGGTAAGTACTGATCGTAAAGAGTCCACAAAGAATCGGCTGGTAAACGAAATCCCAGAAAACAAGTCACTAAGACACACACCACTTGTCGTCCCAAATTGAATGGATAAAATTCTTGTAATAATTGATGGTAATGATCCACGGTTTGAATATGGTCATTGAGTTCCTTCCACGGAATCTGTTGGATGACATACGACATAAGTCGTGGCATGGCAGCCTGTTTTTATATTCTCTTTTTTTCGGATGCAATACACGTACTTTCTAGCCAGAGATCTTCGTTCTCCAGTAGGGAATCTAAATCTTGCATACTGTAACCGAAACGTCAGAGTTCGTTTAGGTGTTTCCTCTTCCGCTAAGTAGATTCCATGTAACAAATGTTTGTAATCCTTTACCTCGTCTTCCTCAATGCGTTGCACTAGGTGAATCTCGAAGTAACCATAATCATGAACATGTCGATCATTAGCAACCTCAAAGTTTTGAACAATGTCTGACCATTGAAAGAATTTCTGACGAATCAGTTCTCTTATACCATTCAGGTACCAGTGGTTAAAGATCTGGTGACGTATCGGATGCAATTGTTCTTTACGTTTGACTTGTATTTTGACCAGCTCTCGGTAAATGCATTCTCTCAATTCCACAGGCAAGGCACGAATGTTCTCTAGCAAAGTATCCATGAATAGGTCATACTAAATCCTCTTTGGTCTGACACAAGAAATGTACTGTTTGCACAAACATGGTTTTAATTCATTGTCGAATCTAAATCGTTTCACCACTAATCTACACATTACAATTCGTTCAGAAGTTTCCTCTTTCACCAAGTTGACATTGCGTGAAAGATGTTCGTAATTCGTTAACTCTTCCTCTGGAATTCGATGCAGTACGTTTACAATGTAGTAGATAGAATCGTCAATACCAAACCATTCCTTTTTATAACCAGGAGGTCGTTGATCAATGTCTGTCCAATGGAACAGTTTCAACTCAATCAGTCCTTGTATAGCCTTCAGGTACCAGTGGTTCAAACACCGGTGACGTAACGGATGCAATTGTTCTTTACGTTTCACTTGTATTTTGACCAGCTCTCGGTAAATCCTTTCTCTCAACTCCACAGGCAAAGCACGAATGTTCTCTTGTAAAGTATTCATGAATAGGTCAGTCCGTACAATTCACAAAAGTAATCCACATAGTGAGTAATTTCTGACCACTGCCATTCAGGGTAACGTCCAAGAATGTCACTGAACTCTTTTGATGTAAACGGTCTAAAGCGATACAATAGGAGGAATGCACCCTTGACCCAAAGAAATCTAACACACTGGTTGACTTTTTTCACTTTCCTCTTATGAATTTCTCGACACAAAAGTTCTACAGTGACCCATTGAGATTTCACTCTGGCAAACCCTTGCCAAACTTCCTTGTAAATCTTCTCTTGCAGTTCTTTAGGTAATGATTCAATATCGTTTTTGAAATGAAGTTTAAATACTGATCTCGGTGATGTCCAACATTTGACTCCTAGCCAATCTGGTTTCTTCTTCGTCAACGACATGGTAAGTTACTTCAATGTCTCGGTCCCACTAAGGGTAAGTAATGACAATTCGGTGACCATCGAGCATGTTCTACGTACGCCAAATCTTGCGGTTCCCAGTGGTGAAGTGACACACCGCAACTGAAGCACTTGACTTTATCTCCTTCGCCCAAGTAGAAAAATCCGGCTCTGGCTAATTCTTCAGGGGGTCGGTCCTCCCAGATACTTAGGCCATTTTCCTTTGAACGATTGAAGACGATTTTCAAAGTCGCAGTATTCCGACAAACGCACAGGAAACGAATATTCGTCTTTCACAGGTTCGTTTCGATGAGGGTTGAGTGACATGGGTAGGAGTTTGCTCAGGGCTGGATGACATCCGTAGGGGGGTAGACGTGAAGGTGAACATTCCCCTTTAAAACGAAACCCAGTAAAATGTCCAAGAGGACGAGCGGCATCACTTTCGCATCCCTCAGGTTTGACACGCACAGCATCCCTTTCCACGATAGGGGTAGGGACACTAAAGTTCCCATGATGCTTTACGGCATCGCTCAGGTCAAAACGTACAGCATCGTACCCATCGCAAGGCTCACAATCGCACTCGTCTGCAAACTCCGTTACGCAATTACAATGGTAACCACATGGACAATCGCAGTTTCCTTCCGGACATTTTCCGTCGCAATGCATGGGTCTTATCCATCCAATATTAGTCACACTAGAGGAAGATACAACTTTTTTACAATCCCCAAACTGGAACGATGTCTCTTTCAAAGTATTCATCTTGTTCGCTCGGTCTTGGTAGTCCCAATGAACTATCGATCTTGCCTAGGGTTCCTTTTTTATATACAGACCAATACCGACGTGACCGTACGGTAAGGTGAAATGATTGGGAAGTCTCACTCGCTTTTGGTATACAATTTGATAGACTTTTTCCAAGGGTCGACTGACGATGTGGTGAGTGGGTAAACGTACAATCTTGTTCGGTTGATAGGTGGTCACTTTAAAGTTTCCATCCTCTCCCGATTGCAAGGCTTCTTTCATTACCCCAAAATTGACCACTCGACTGGTACGATAATTTAGAGTCAGTCCTTTCACTTTGCACGTCGTGTGCACTTCTCCTTGTGGGTCCCGGTATTCGTAGCCGTAATTTTTGGGACCGCCACTGACGAAACTTAGAATCTTGACGAAACTTAGATGCTCGTCTGTCCAGGCTCCTAAACGGTCTCCTTCGATGTTAGGGTGATGTTGAATCGGGTGATGGATGTAAATGCAACTGTCCGTGTCAAAGTACAGGACGCGTTCCCCTAACAGTTCTAAAGCTTCGTACAATTTTAAGCGAGCATGAGCTGTCACGTAAGCCGCAATGATGACATTTCCAAAAGGGTCGTCTTGTACAAAGTCCAGATCTTCTTCGTAATTGACCAAGATCAAATTCTCTCGAACGACGTCCACGTGTTTCATGTATTTGGTTTTGTCGTGAATCATCTGAAAGTAGCGGGAAGGTTCTGTCAAATATTCCGTCTTGGGTAAACACGGTCGTTGTGCCATTTTACCCCACAAGCAATTTAACATCACTTTGGCAAACGATCGCCTGCCTTCGTTTTTCTCGATGTGGTCTAAAGTGATGCCTTCTTGTTCGTAGTATTTCTCTTTGAATTGTATTTGGTCTTCGGGAGTGTGACACCAGGAAGGATAGCCGCTGGCTTCTTGCTTCAGTTTCAAAAAGGCATCCACGTAGTCTGCGAAAATGCCTTTCTGAGTAGGGTCACCCTTGTGGTATTGTTGTGTCTTGGGAAAGTGGCAAATTTCGTACACTTCTAACAGTTGGTATCCCATGTCCAGAGCTTTGAACAATTCTACGCTGACCCAGGTTCCCGTCAAGGCACGTTCTTCCTGGGTGTGCTGACAAGCTTGGTCTTGGTTGCACGTTTCGGCACAAGTACGGCACAAGGGAAACATCAGTTTGCCTTGACAATGGTGAGGTAAGACGGGATGGTATAGGTTCGTGGGAGGCAAAACTTTACACTTGATCAAGCCTTCGTATTGTCGAATGTTTTTCAGGTCGATGTGTTCCGTGAACAATTGCGGGTGCCCTACAGGAAAGCGACAATATTTGCACACGTAAGGATACAGCGAACACACGTCCAAGTATTTGATTTCTTCTCCTTTCTCTTCGTCGGCTTGGTACAGCAAACAGGTGGCATTGGTCCTTCCTCCGTACAAACTATCCCTCGGGTTCAGCGGGTCCATGAACTGGTAACTTTCCACGAGGCGTTTAAACTCGGGATCGGTTTTCATACGGTGATCGTACTCGTGTTCCCACATTTCCACCACTTGGTATCCTTGCTGTTCTAACTTTAGGCGCCGCTGACAAGTGTCCTGGTACAAGTCTTCCATGGTTCGTTGCAAAAACTGATTTTTAGTGCCACGGTCAGGGTAACAGACGGGACATCCGTGAAATAAGCAACCGTTAAACTCGTACACGATCTTGGGGTTTTCTAAGTCCCAGCCATCGACCGAATACGTTCCGATGGTCTTTTCGCCTCCTCCGTTGCGGGCATGCTGAATCCACTTGTCTTCCTTGTCGCACAAGTAATGTAACCAACGTAGGGCTTTGACCGAGTATTGACGTTTGACAAAGTGAGTCGTTTGAGGGCTGATGACAGCCACGGTGTTTTCAGGCATGAATCGTTGTCGATACACTAAGGAACACGCTTTGGCAATGGTGGAAGCTTCTTTCAAAGGATCGACCCCTCCGTGTTCCATGAACAGTTCTCGAAATTTTCCACAGCAACGCCGTAAAATGTCCACGTCGGAACGACAATACTTTAGCATTTCTTCCTGAAAGTCGAAAGGGTCCGAGGCGTGAGCCTGGTACCAAGCGTAGAAAGCTTCTCGTTGTTCGGTACGCATGTTGTCGGGGTCGTAATAGTGAGCCTCGGGCAAATGGGGTAGAACGGCGTGTTGATTGGCTTCCGTATTGAAAAAGTGTGGAAAGTACCCTTTAGCCATTTCTGTCATTCCAAACGTTTTAGGCATTCGACTCAAAGGCATGGCCAAATAGCTCATCGAATCTTTAAACTGTACTTGTCCCACTTGCATGAAAATGATTTTGGCTCCGTTCAAAGTCACTTTAGGACGTTCGGTGCCTTGTTCCGTATAGTACCTCAAAAGAAACTGTCCATCGTATCCGGAGAAATTGTGAGCCATCACCGTGGCATGACGATGACATTCTCCGTAAAGTTCGATGTCCTCTTGACTCCACGTCTTGTCGATGGGGTCTAAGACCCATTGGGCAAAATCGGCTAACGTGTTTGGCCCCCGAAAGATTTTTTCACGTCCTCCAGGAATCTTGCTGCAGTGAGGGCAATGACTGAAGATAGGTTCTTGAATGCACTTCTCGCACGCTCGATGAGCCACGCAGAAATTAGGAATGTGAATGCCGGTCTCTTGCATGCATTCGAAATCGAAAAAGATGAAATTGCCTTTCTTCTTGTGACCGTCCTCTATCTCTGGTGGGGGTTGGTATTTTTGCACGTAACATTGGTGTTCCAAGTCCACGATGTGGTGACAAATGTGACATTTTTTCTTTCCTCGACATACGTGTGCCTTGGTACTATTGGTACGTATGACTTGTTCACACGTAGGGCACAATCTCAGGAGTTGACAAGCGCATTTCTTCTGTGAACCTTGCGTTTTCAGATGTTGTTGGTAACAGGTAGGGCTGACAAACGTGCGCAGACAAGTTGAACAAGGCACTGGTTCTTCGCTCAGACAGGGTGAAGAGGCCAAACATCCTGAGCATTTCGATCCACAATGCTTGTGTTGCTCTCGATTATTATAACCATGGTCACATTTCTCACAGTAATAACCGTATCCCAGGAATCCGGTGATACTGGTAATGGTATCGAAATGGTCATCGTGATGATAAACATGAATGTATTTTCCGTCCTTAAAATCTTGCCCTCGAAACAACAGAGACCCGCGCACTTCTTGAGGGTGCACTTTCAAAGTGTATCGTGGAGCTAGGGCATCTTGCAATTTTTGCATCTCAGGAATGCCACAGGGTGTGTCTTTGGACATGCCAGCTTGTCGTAACAGGAGTTCTGCTTCACTTCGTTGTTTGGCTCGGTCCGATTGTCGAATGTTCTCCCAGTCCCTTTTCCATTCTGCCTTGTCGTTCTTGTTGGCATAGGTTCGTCCCACCACGATGGCACGGGCTAAACACATCTGGTCATGAGGATTGTGAATTTGGACAAGGCTACGCTTAATGCTGCGAAGGTCGTTCACCAATAACATCTTTTTGCGTCCGATCCCTTGAGGAGGAGAGACGTGGGTCATGTCCAATGTGGCTTTTCCATCGGTGATGTCAAACTGGTCATTAGATTGTTGCACGTGTTGAATCTTGTCCATGACTTTGGAAGCGGTCAATTCTGCAGGGGTGCTAAACTCGATCCAAACAGGGGATTTCAAACCGTCGTGTTGTATGGAAAGTCTCAAGCGATCGTCTTCTTTGGGTTGACATTGTTGCTTGAGTGAAGTGAGCAGAGAATCCCACACTCCGGTGATGAACCCTTCTGCTTTCTCTAACGGTACTTCGGCCTTGAAATCTTTAAACTTCACCGTGTATTTGTAAGCCGTGGTTCTAAATTTTCTAGAGGAGCGCTTTTCCGTCTCTCGAATGGAATAGTACTTTTCAGGGTTGACTAAGGGTGGTGAACTTGGTTTAGAGGTTTCAAATTCTGGTTCACTCATGTCCTCTTCAAAATCACTGGCATGAATTTATGCCAAGATTTCAGCCCTGGTTCGAGGCGATAGATCACGTTTCTGCCTCTTACTTTCTTCTTTCTTCTCGAATGAATTAGATCGTTTCATCTTGAGTGAAAAACGTCAAATGACTCAAGTTCAAACACCATGAGCTACTTTATAGTCATAGCAGACCAGCGTATATAAAAGGGTGTGTGTCTTATCCTTTCACTATTCATTTCACTCTCAAGCGGAGCACAACGATGGAAGAGACTAACCAGATGGAACGTTTCGTCAGAGCTTTGCGAGGAGTCATTAGAAAATTCTCTTCAGACCAGCCTACGGACTACTCTCCTTCCTTTCGAGATAAAAGTCAAGATACTTGCTATATCTGTCAGAAGAAAGGGCATTGGTCTTCAGAGTGTCCAGACCGTCAAAAAAGAACAAAAACAGGGACTAAAAAAGACAAAAGTCAAGATACCTGTTATTATTGTAAAGAAAAAGGACATTGGTCTCCAGATTGCCCAAAAATGAAACAAGAGGAGTCAGAAGAAAAGAGGGATTCTTCAGAAGAAGAGAGGGATTCTTCAGAGGAAGAGAGGGATTCTTCAGAGGAAGAAAGCAGACAGGTGAAGAAAAAGAAACAGGAGAAGAAAAGAAGAAGGGAAGAAAATGAGGAGGAAGAACAGGAAAAGAGTGTGACGGTGAAGAAATTCAAAAAACAGAGAGACTAAACAAGGAGAAAGAAGAAGTCAATGAACTTTTTATTAAAGTGATGTGTTGTGAATTGTGAATTGGATTGTAAAAAATGGAGAAAAGAATAAATGAATGATATAAGGTAAGTGTCTTTGAGTTTTGATTTTAAAATAAGAAGCTACACTCACGCACTCATACAAAGACACGTACTATAAGGGTAAAATGGGTGGTTTTTTTTTTGAGTTATTGGCAAATTGAAATTGTATTTCTTTTCGAGAAATGTGGGTGGCCCTGAAAAGGGCCTTTTTCTCTTTATGGTGTAGGGGTGAGTTTAAGCAATCAACTTTAACTGCCTTATGCCTTTGCCACGGCCAAGGCCTACTTCTGGACTGCGTAATGTTGATGATGATGATAATGATTGAGTTGAAATCACTAAGGGTGGTACGGTAGGCTTAGTCACAGGGTTGACGTGTTTAGCTCGGGAAGGTCGTATTCTCTTCGGTCGTGATAAAGAAGTCTGATACATTTGTTTCAGACTTCTTAACTCCGCTAAAATGTCCAACAGTACCGTGACCGTTTGATTTTCACCCTCTTGTTTCTTTGCTGCTACTTCTTCTTGCTGTTGTTGCTGTTGTTTTTTTCTTACCTCTTCTTCTTGTTGCTGTTGCTGTAGGAGAAAAGCGTGTTCCGCTTCCTTTTGTCGTTGTATAAATTTCTCCAATTCTTCTTTCTGTCTCTGTCTAAAATTCTCCACTTGCGGTAATGAAGAAGGTAACGAAGGTTCCGGAACAAATTCTTGCGAGGAAAGAAAATCCACAAAATCCCAATTCACCTCTTCTGAAAGTAAGTCCGGGTTCCCTTGGGCGGTCTCCCCTGCTGGTGCACCCCATTGGATCGTTTTCTGAGTTTCCGTCATGTTGAATCACTGTCGCATAGATTGACTGCACACAAGCGCTAGCGAATCTATATAGACTACGTGACGTCACAGACTGCTCTCTTCGGATTGGATGCGGGCTGACTGAATTCTGTAACGCGTGTTCGGATTGGTGAATGAACTCAATCCGTTTCAATCCTACCTCCGCCTATAAATAAGCGAAGTTCAGTGCATTAATTCACCTGTTCTCGTCGCTTCAAGATGTGGACTACAGTTGAGTCATCCACCCTTGTGTCTTCCATGATGTTTCGGACAGACTTGCTCATGTATGTCCGATCGAAGTGGACCGTTGTCCACAGGACAAACACCAGCCTGTGGATATGTAGGATCTACGTCGAAAGACAAGGATGCCTGAAAAGAGTGCTGATGTACGGACCAACAGTAAGACGCAGCCTAAGGACAAGAAAAGAGGAAGAAAGAAGAGGAGGAAGAGAAGAAGAAAGAAGAGGAGGAGAAGAAAAAAAAGAAAGGGAAGAAGAGTGTAGGAGATAAAATAAGAACTTGGTGGAGAAAAAGAAGAAATTAGAAGAAGAAGAAAACCCAAAGGCCCTTTTCAGGGCCCCCATATTTCTCGAAAAGAGATAGCCTTTGAATTGCCTACCCCTTTTTTTATTTTGTTTTTTTTTTAAAAAAATAGAGACCCTCCCTGTTTCAATTTTACATAGACCCTATATTGTCCCACGATTTTTGGCCATGTTAATTCCCATAGACCCTATATTGTCCCAGGGATTTTGGCCATGTTAATTCCCATAGACCCTATATTGTCCCAGGGTTTTTGGCCATGTTAATTCCCATAGACCCTATATGTTCCCACGATTTTTCTCCATGTTAAATTTACATAGACCCTATATGTTCCCAAGGGTATTTTTAATGATAAGTCCCATAGACCCTATAGGATCCCCATTCACTACTTACTGGTGCTTACACAGAACTTTACCGCAGCATTCATAAGTACATAAGAGAATTTCATACAACGATTGTGTTTTGGTCTTTAAATTGTGAAAATGTAAGGTCTGTACGAGATTCGGGAAAAGCCAGATATAAGTACTTCTTTGACTACACTGTCATTTTTTTCCAACATTCCTGTAGAATAGTTATTCAGAGCAAGTAATAATCAGTCAATTACTTTAATTCTGTAACTTTTAAGGTAACATCATAAGTCAATCTTACAATTTTGTAGGCAAGTATTTCTAAATTCATCAAAACATCAACAGCATTCAGGTATTTTTCGTGACGTAATGTTGGTGAAGATCACTGCAAGATTTTATTTGTCAAACGTTCCATATTATTTTGTACACACTTCGTCTCTATTTAATCATCTTTCGGGCTGGAATACAATTTTTGTTAGGGATGCACTAACCAGGTAGCGGTCATTTAGTTACAAATGCCCAGAGTTGAGAGTGAACATGTTGTGTTTGCTCATTATTGTCTCATATTTTATTCACGATTGCCATTTTTTGGCGTTGGATATACTTTTCAGGACTAAACCAAGTAGTGCGTGTTGATATGGTTTGTATTCCCTTGCCATGTCGTTAGAACTTTGATTCACCTGGATTACTACACTTGGAAAAAGATGTATTGGCATTATTCTAGCAGTAAATTGTGTGTTCCGCTACATTATCTATTTCACAAACTACAATGTTGTTCTGGTGAATGACTGTCTCAAAGGCTATACATTTTGTTTGTTTCTTTTTCACAAAAGATAAGCTGTAGCAACTGCAGCCCTATACGTTTTCAAGGAATGAATAATCTCACTTGTTCTTTTTTGTGCTCAAACTAGATGAGAAAATAAATGGACAATATGTTAAATTGTTTTCCTTCAACAATATTTATGACATTTGTTTTTGCAAATTTTATCGTAATCACTTTGAAATTATCAGAAGAAAAACACCTGATGTTCCGTTGTTGGTGATGGTTGAAATTACATTGTTACCAATGACTGTTTGTATTATCAGCCAAAATTTATAGAATGAATTTAGAAAGTATAAGCGTAATATCAATATCACAATACTTTATATTATTTGATTGTTATTTATACTTTGTCTTTGGCTACCATTTCATTTGCATTAATTTTTTAAACGAATTTTGTTTGCTCTTTCTTTGTATTTATTGTACGAGTGATTTTTAATGTTGGAAAATGCGGAGATTGTGGCCTTGTGGTGGGGTGGTTTTGTTTGCACCAAATATTTGTTACGAAATAATACTATTAAAGGATCATACACTATTCCATAAAGTATGTACAACAGTTTGAAACTATTAATATATTTTCATCTCCTTTTGTGCATTATGTTCTTTTAGCGATATACGTTTAGAAACTAACAAAGTTTACGAAGGATCGAAGACAACATTCAAGAATCTTGGACTTGTGGTGGAGTACAGCAACAATGGAAAAGGAGATTTTTTCATCATGATGTGCAGACGAAACACGACCGAGAACAGCGAAATTGATTTTGGTTTCCTGGAAAAAGAGGAAATTGTGAGTGATATCTTTATCTATCGTATTTCTTGTAACCAGGGCAGTCTCCAATCCACCGTTACTGTTCCTCTCTTCGGTGGACCAGAGGAGAAGGAGGAAGTTGTCATTAAGACCAATAATGGGAACGAGTTCATCGCTACGGATGTCAAGGAGAATACGAAGGTAAATGTGTAATAATGGTACGGATCGATTGAAATAAGGTGATTCACAAGTAAACCATTTCTTTTGTTATAAGTCAAAAGAATACTCTTATATAAGTGCTTGCAAACTTTAACACACGAACACATAAGCAAATAGAAATATAAAATCGTCTTCCAAGTCTTACAATCGATTGTCAATATATTTTTGTTTTATTACAGAAATGGACATGCAAGTTCAATGCTGATCTCCAGAAATGCAAAGCCTTTGTTGCGGTATGCAGACCTATGAAAGAAACTTTTCAAGTCGGAACTGAGGCAACTACTGTTCACTCCGCGGTAGATAAACGTGTAGAGATATCGATACCAGAAAATACTTTCGAGCAGCCGACAAAAATCACTATTGAAGTAGGTGCTTTAATGTTATTTTCAGTAGCAAAATAATTATAATTATTTTTGGTGTTAGCAAGTTTTCATATACCCTTTGAGGTATATAAACTGTTCGGGATATCCATACATTTTTTAAAATCAACTTTATTAGCAAAGAGGATGAGAACGTTTGCTTTTCAGTCTCTGCAGTCTTAAGATATGAATTTCAGGGTATGGATAAAAAGATTGTTTACAAATATTTAGAACGCTGTTATAGTGACTTAAAATGAGACTTTAAAATTGCTTATAACTTTATAAATATCAAAAAGTTATTATGGATTGTAATTATGGTTTCTATTGATATTGTCCAGACATAGAAATGCATATGGGCATTTTTACATTTTATTATTGAAAAAGTATTTTAAATGATAATCTGTCTTAATGACTTATCTTCACAGCTAATGTACTCCAAAAAAGATTATCTCGGTGTCATTCCAGGTCATATTTCTAGTGGAGGGAATCTAACATTTGTTCCAAAAATGTACAATGAGGAACAAATGGCAACTTAGAAATTCTGGACATTTTACTCTTTTACTAATTGTATACATGGAACACTCAAGAAGTCTTCAAGTGCACACACAAATCCAGTCCTCCGAACTCGTGAACTGTTTAATTTACATGCCACTGAGAGCGGCCATTTCGTTTCGTCAGTACAGTGCCCATCACCGTAACTGTACTCTTTACTGATCTGATTGAAATAAGATCGTATTAGGTTTGAAATCAGTCCATCATGAACACGTGTCCGCTGAATGGAAGTACAATACCTGCTAAGACAGTTTGCACTTCTTATGCATCTGTAATTCCAGTAATAATAACAATAATAATGATGATGATAATAATAACAACAATTTAAATGCAGATCACATTCCCAATAAATATTCAACACATAAAGAGCACAAGAGTTCAGACAAAATGTCTGAACAGTTTATTCCAACGAACAATGGGAGAGGAGTCACGACTTCGTGCGTATAAACATACAGTTATAAAAAAAATATCGCGATTTCCAAAGCACTGAACTCATGTTCTATGTCTTAGAATAAAATTATCAACATTCTCATGGACAAACATTTCGGATCACGATGTCGCCTCTCACACCCATTATGAACACAACAGCCGTTATTGAGCACACATTGAAAAATGCATCATTTTATTACGTTTAAAAATTGACACGGAACAGCATAACCCAAGTAATACAATATGATATAAATTGTAATATCACATGTCAGCAGGATCGAAGATGGGCGGAAAATCCATTTCAGTAAGATTCACAATAATTTTTAAGGTGAACTGCACAAAAGTAGTGTTCTGTCGTATTTGGAAAATTAACATCACTTGAGGAGAATAATGCATTTTTTCAGACCACAAGCCATATACATGTTCATTTCATAAAATTGGAATACGTTCATAAAAATAATGTTCGCGATGAAATATATAATGAAGTATATATGCTTCTTTTCATTTCAGTTTTCACTCGAAGATATTAATATTCTGCTGTTGTGTCCATTCTGCAGTGGTTCATTCTTAAGGTTATTTTTTGACATATTGTATACTAATTATAGATAACAGGGCCACTGGAGACCATAGAAAGAAGGACAGAAGAATTCAAAGATATAATATCAGCTACTTCGTTCTATACCATCATTAGCGAGGGTGGAAAGCCGACCAAGTCCATCAACTTCAAAGTACCACTTCCTTCCAAATATAATGGGAATGGAAGCTTCGTCATTCTTAGCATGGACAAGGACGAGGATGAGGAAGATGAAAATAGTTGGTCTATTTTGGACTTTGATGCAAAAATTATCGACGACAGAGTTGTTTTTGATGTGGCTTCTTTCTCAGTGTAGGTTTTTACCTTTTAAAAAACACAATTTTCTGCTTGATCTGTAGACTAAAAATAATTTGTTCGTCTACACATGATTGTAACTGTATTAATATCTGGCAGTCTCACTTTCAAAATCTCAACTAATCTGAGGTTCCTCAGCAGAATGGTGTACCTTTTTTTCGGTACTGGCTCCAGGGTCAATTCTTGCTGAACCCAAATCTAGAGGTATGTGACAGATTCGTCTTTGACAGCTCGTCTCATTTGCTGTCTTAGTAAATTGTTTCTCAACGCCGTTATCCTAAAAACTTAACAGGCGTCATTTTAGCTTCCCAGTACACAACTTTTACAACAATATCGACCCAAAGAAAATATTATTTAATTCTTTATATGAATTATTATTATTGTTATTGTTGTTATTATTATTATTATTATTTTACTATTCGTTTATTTAGCTTGCCACTAAATTAGTCTCATGACATATCTCATTTACTACAAGGGCCTGGATGGCCTGGTAGTCTAAGACGCTCTCCTTTAAAGACCATTCGCATCTCACCTCTGGATACGTGGGTTGGAGCCTCGGCTCCCCCGATGTGGGTATTTGGGAGAGTTTGGCAGCGCTTTCCCGTTGGCTCATGGTTATTCCCGGGGTGCTTCCGGGTTATTCCGCCACCAGACATACTTGCCGCCATGAATAGTCTATCAAAAACACAACTATCATTTACTACATTCTCCAGGCATAACGTTACCGTGATATAATTTAGTTAGTACATATTGTAGAAGGTGGTCCTAAATAGTATTGATTTTCACCACGGATGACTTGTGTTCTTTGTATACTCTGGAAGTAGGTCGAAACAATTTGGATCTCTGCACGATTAAAACGTAAGTAGACTGATCAATTACTGCTACAGAAGTTTGTCAATCTCACAACAATAAAACAGAGACATTTATTACATATATATTTAAAAACCGTTAATATTATTTCTTCATTTAACTCTGGTTTCTAGAATCCCAGTGTCATTCAGACATGTATTACTCAAGTTTTCACTCGGTATGTGTTCAGTGTTTGTTTTGACAATGTAAGCTGTTTCTTCCACTGACGAAAGTTTTTTTTTATTCCATCACTAATACTTGTAACTGTACGTCGTTATTTTTATCCAGTTCTTTTTCATACAGTTTTAAAGATGAACTATGCGTGAAACGTCCTAACATTTTATTCTAATTTACCAGGAAAGTTGGCATTGAATCCCTCTACCTACAAAAGGCTGCAAACGACCTTTCCTTGAAGCGGCAGGTAAGTCAACTCTTCAGAAAATCCAGACGCCGAGAGCATTCAGTCATTTTTCTCCTGTTGATGAAGCGTATGGGGGAGACAAATTCGTGGAATATGATAGTTGAATGTTGCCACGAGGACAAAGCGGAGGAAAGACAGAAGCATTGGGAGAGTGAGAGTTATGAGAAACAGGATGAGAAATCTCAAGATACGATTGTAGCTCTGTCTAAACAAAAGTACAGAGTAATACTGAACAATGCCATAAAGGTTGTAGGAACAAATGGAGATGTGAATTTGGAGTTCCATCCAAAGAGAAATAATTTTAAGCAGTTCGTTTGTGATATGAATGAGGATCAGCCTTGTGTCAATGTCAAACTTGAGATTATTCAGCTACCGTTAAGACCTGGCACGGCTGAGGAGGATGATAAGCCTGATGTAGAGAAGCTGTTGACAAGCTTTGCATTCAAACTGGAAAGGGTAGTGCCAGTAGAAAAACCAGATGTTATTGTTCAATCGACATCAGGTAAGTCAATACTATATTGTTGAAAATGCAACATAGATCCAATATTAGTATTTCGTAATGATAAAAATGCACCAGAGGTAACACAACGGGTTAATCACACGATAAACACTGGTATATGTATATATTAGTAAGTTATATGCTGACGGTATTTATAATTTAAAATATTAAATAATGCAGCCAATATCGATATTGCATTGGTAAAATATATGAGTAAATAAATGAAAATCGAATATCGGGATTCGTAATCGCTATTCATTCAATACTTCATTCATAAAATGCCAAAAGTATAACTAAATGTCAAAAGTAAATCTAAATGGCAAAAGTTTAGTTTATCTAAATGGCAAAAGTATATCTATATCTAAGAGTCAAAAGTATATCTAAATGCCAAAATTATATATCTATATCTAAATGCCAAAAGTATATCTAAATGGCAAACGTATATCTAACTGCCAAAAGTATATCCAAATGGCAAAAGAATATCGAAATGCCAAAATTATATCTATATCTAAATGGCAAAAGTATATCTAAATGCCAAAATATATCTAAATGGAAACAATGTATATAAATGGCAAAATTATATCTATATCCAAATGGCAAAAGTATATCTTAATGCCAAAATTATATCTATATCTAAATGGCAAAAGTATATATAAATGGCAAAAGTATATCTAAATAGCAAAAGTATATATATATATCTAAATGGCAAAAATATATCTAAATGGAAAAATATATCTAAATGGCAAAATTATATCTATATCTAAATGGCAAAATTATATTTATATGGCAAAATTATATCTAAATAGCAAAAGTATATCTATATCTATATGGCAAAAGTATATCTAAATGGCAAAATTATATCTAAATAGCAAAAGTATATCTATATCTAAGTGGCAAAAGTATATCTAAATGGCAAAATTATATCTATATCTAAATGGCAAAAGTAAATCTAAATGGCAAAAGTATATCTAAATGGCAAAAGTATATCTAAATGGAAAAATTATATCTATATCTATATGGCAAAAGTTTATCTAAATGGCAAAATTATATCTATATGGCAAAAGTATATCTATATTTAAATGGCAAAAGTATATCTAAATGGCAAAATTATATATATATATATATATATATATATATATATATATATATATATATATATATATATATATATATATATATATATATATATATGGCAAAAGTATATCTAAATGGCAAAAGTATATGTAAATGGAAAAACTATATATATTCTATATATTTGATTCACAACAACCCTCTAGCACCTTTGGCATGTTCATTTATGTTAGACGTGTTATAAAGTCTATCATTTTCGCTACGCCATTTTAGAAAAATAAATTCAAATGTGAATGTGCTTTTAGTAGGCCAAAGAAATGTTGACCTATTACTACTCAAAAACGCTAGAAAGCTAAGAACATATGTTGCACGATTCAAAATTCCCGAAAATTATTTTTTCACGTTTTTTTTCTTCAGGCTAATGCAGAATTATTTTTATATATAAAATACACTCTTTGGTTACGATTGCTTGGTCATTTAATTTTCTTTATCAAGCTATAAATATCGCTATGGCTGGAAATAAGCAAAATAAATTTTTTGCATATGTATACATCAAGTGAACTAATATGCGAAATACTATACCATCTCAGACATATTTGTAGAATTTATTTTACTAAGCTTTAACATTGGATTATACTTATAATGGTAGTAGTCCTTCAGTGTCAGTAATTGACAGGGTTGTATGCTTGTGTAATTTCTTGTCCTATGGGCTTGCAGTTGTTATTAATCCTTTCATCATAGGTAGCTTTCGTTAAAAACAGAAAACGTAATAGCTTCATTTAAACAGAACTTCGACATTATTTAAAAAGACAGCATTGAGTTCTAGAAAGAAATGCATCTCTTCTTAACAATTGTTGTATAATTTTGCACTAATTAAGCAATCTTCGATGAAAACGTTATCTTTGATTGAACATAGTACAAATATATGCAAAGCTATGCCATATCCACTTGCAATGGCACTCATAAGCCATATCCACTTGCAATGGCATTCCTATGCCATATCCGCTTGCAATGGCATTTCTAAGCCATATCCACATGCAATGGCATTCCTAAGCTATATCCACTTGCAATGGCATTCCTAAGCCAATTTTTGACTTTGGTAAGCTGTTTAATTGCATGTTATGAAGATATATGCTGAATCTGAAAATGAATCATTAGATGGCTGAGTTTGAAATCCACCTTACCGCCTATTTTCTCCCACACCATCATTTTGTTTTCTATAGTGTATATCAACTTGTCGATAAGGGGTGATACATAGAAGGGGAAGTGGAGCGGCAGTGGTTATGAGGAAGCAAGAAAAATATAATTAAGTCCAAAAAGATGTTATTGGTAAATATATGCTGAATTATTACAGACTTTCTGGATGACAACTGCATGAAAAAGTTGATGTTAAAGCTAGAGGATGAAGGTGACTGGTTCCCAGTGATAATTCTAATGGGAATATCGTTTTCGGAGGTAGAGGAGGGCCTTACCACCCAAGGAAACCTTTCAAACATGCTCATCTCTGTAAGAAATACACGTGCAGTACTTTTTCCGATTTTCGTTCCAGTTTGATATATTTTCATGTGTTGAATGAACCGTAGGTGATGTAATCTTGCCCACAAATCTGCATGGATTTTCAATCAAAATCACGAAAGAAACAGCGTGATGTCAAGACCTTCGGTTTCTTTTTAGACAAATTATTTGCCAGAATCGTTCGTTTACTCAGAAAATGCATAAATATATGTGTTTGAAAAATCTTTCAATGGCATTGGCAACAACCTATATATAGTGATGCTTTCTTCTGAAAACAATGACTACGTGAACGTAAGCTTTTACATACAGTGCAGATCTCTATGCAAACTACTGTCAAATATAACTTAAGTACATAAATGACTGTGTGAATCATTTGCGCACACGAGCATATACATGTGTTTCATGTATACAAAATGCGCACTAAATTTAGTATTAGTAATATTGTTATCTGCTTTGACACAAAATTACAACTATTTAAAATTAATGTAACAAAGTTGCAAAGATAACGGAAAAACGCTGCCGTGTGCCATGAATTACACTTAATAGGTAATATTTGTCTATAATTAAAAATGAAAATGTAATACAACAAGAGAATGATAATGTAGATATACCAATAGTACGCAATATGATGAGTCAAGTATAAGTCATGATTACATTGAATATATATATATATATATATATATATATATATATATATATATATATATATATATATATATATATATATATATATATATATATATATATATATATATATAAACATTCACTATCTTGAAGTAGTATCCTGATCAATTTTGTATTCTATCAGCAGCATATAATTTCACATTCATAAGCAGGATTGTCCGATAACCCAATTTTGATACAAATTATGGTTTAAAATTACTTATTAAATTCTGAAGCTGGCAGTGTAATATACTCTTAAGTCAATGACCTCGTGACCAACATAAGGCGTGCGTTTTACACTATTTGGTAATGGTCTGAGTAACTCAAAGTCTGAAACTATTGTAAATGATAGCCCATAGAGTGTTCCCATGCATACGCTGTCAAAAAACAACAATGGGTTCTTTTTATTCAGTTGGCTCTGAATTGGCGTGACAAAAGTAAAGAACGAGAGCATTTAGGAGTACCTGTCATCGTTTCTGCTCTCGCAAAAGGCGGAGCATTCGCGTTGAGCAGAGCGTTTTGTGGTGACCTAAAGAACTGGCAAGTATTACCGCAAACAATTTTTTTTGTGGAACAGAATTAAAGACAGATTTATTGAGTGTAGCAAGTTACATAAATTGTGAATTGTTTGAACTGTTGTTTTCTTTAGTTATTTGGTGCTCTATTTTTATTTTACTGTACGTTACATATATTAAATCACTGCATGAAATAGGGTGTGGATTGAATAACAAGTTAGCTTTTGCAGACATATTATATAGCTAGCATTCTTTTTCATTTAAAATGTGAAACGTATATCGTATGTTATAAAAGGGACTTTGAATTTGTCTGAATAAAATTGCAGTAAATAGGATATTGTCCTTTTGAAACAACATGCATCTATGTTATTAAATAACACATCGTTTATAAATTTTAAAAAATGTCCTCGTGTTATTTGGATTTTAGTTACGTTTAATTTGGTTTCAATAAGATCAGTTTGCTGTTTTCGTGTTACGAACGAAATATTGATTAAATTGTTTCAAATGCATCGTTTGGATAAGAAGGCTGTGTTTAACATTCTTTTTCAGGTATGTTAAGCAAAAGATTCGTGATGGTGTCTTTTACAAGTGGCTCAAGAAAGCCTATACGGACAGCAACTTGCTCAATCCAGGCGGTAAAAAAACTAATTAAAAATCATTTTGAAAAGAGACTGCATTACGTCTCCTTTATTTACGGGAATTCTTGTTAGATTCACATTTTTATCATATAAAACTGCTTACACTCTCTTCATACTTTTACTTCGGTATAACTACAACAGAAATGATACTTTTTCGGTAACTATTGATGACGACAAAAAATCTAAAGTTTTGGACAATATCTTTATATGAACCTATTTTATTTTGTTCAGTTAGCAATGATTCACTATTAAATCTTATTTTGTTTTATTAGGTAAAATATCTTTCTGCTTAACTAACAAGAAAAATAAGTATTTTCACATGTTTTTAGAACTTCTAACGTTCATAAGAATCGTAGTATTCTTACGAGAAAGATCTGATTCAGTTCTCACTCTGATCTTTTTGCTTTTCTCTGATGGTCTAGCAGGTCAGGTCATTGTTTTGTATATTTAATTTATTTGTTTGTTTGTTAGTTTTAATTTTTGATATCAGTATATACTACTGGAATGTAACATTGTATGCTGGACTTGATCTTGTCCAAAATTGAGTTAATTTCTACTTGACGTGATTGGCTTTTTTAAAAATACTTTTATTTCATTTATTTCAACAACTAATAAATAGCTAAATTATTCTCTATGTGTATGAGCTTAATACCAGGATTATTATTCAGGGAAACAAAGAGAAGCAAATATGTTTATTTTGGCTGGGTTTTCGGATTTTCTTAAGTGAATTTTACAGGTTATTGAGTTGTAAATAAACAAGGCTCATTAGACTATTCTAGAAGTTTATTTTCTATTAGGTAATGCTGTTTTTTATAGACATGCTAATTGTGGCCTGAGGTCAAGCAGAGAACTATGTAATCTTGTGATTGTGAGGATCTTCTCAATCGTGCTATAACATCTAGCACCTTCAAGTTGTATGATCACAACATAATACAACTTGAAGGTGCTAGATGTTAAAGCACGACTGACCAAATCCTGAATAAACATTACCTAAAATAAAATAAAATTCTAGAAAAATCTAATGAGCCTTGTTTATTTACAACACAATAACTTGTAGAATGCACTTAGAAAACTCCAAAAAATCTAACCCAAATAAACATATTTAATCCTTCTTGTTTCCCTGAATAATAATCCTGATATTAAGCTCATACACATAGAGAATAATTTATAAATGAAATAAATAATTATAAAAAAGTCTATCAGGTCAAGCATTATTAACTCAGTTTTGGACAAGGTCAAGTTCATCATACAATGTTACATTACAGTAGTATGTAATGAAATAAAATTAGCTTAAAGCTAACAAACAAACAAATTGAATATACAAAACATCATACTTTTTCTTATAGAAATTTAAAGTTCAAATGTAATTGAGATAGTTGTTTCCATCTTGAAGCAAAATGCCCGTTGATTTATTATACTAAGATATGGAGTGTTAGCAACGATCATGCATTAGTGCTTGAAATTTTATTAACTTTGCAGAAATAAGCTCTTATGAAGATCTATGGTTAGTCACATATATCCATGATGTATTCCTTGTATGTTACAATTTGTCACCTGCAGACTACCATCGTCCAATGTCAGACAGCTACCTGGCGATTATCAGTACACATCTAGAACCGTCCTTAAAGATGGCCAGTGCACTGCAGCTCACTAATGAGGAGCACATGGAGGTAGTTTCGAACAAGGCCTACATAAATGGCCGCTTGAAAGTTATGAAGGTATTTAGTTTTGTTCATACACCGAATTATTAATTACTATTTAAGGCTTTTATGTGCCGTAAGGCAAGCACGATTATGTCATGATCACCGATCAATCGTCCGTCATCGTTGGATGCTTGTTATTTTCAACCTCTTCATCAAACTTTCCTTCAAAACAGTCTTCCATATTTGCCTGATATATTTGCCTGATATAAAAGTCCCTTAGTATTGTAAAAATGGTACCGAAACGCATCAAATACGGCTGCTCGATCTTATTTATGATATAAAACCATTTTAATGAATACTACTAATAACGTTTGAGCAGAATATTTACCCTGTCGGAGAGGCCATTTCTTTCAATCCTTTTTAGCATGCAGTAACGATGGCTATCTGCCACTGAATATGAAATTGTCTAATGAATTTATTCAATACAAATCAAAGGAATCTCACCCATTTGGACAGAAAAAAGCTGTCATCAAATTATTTTCAGTTACGTCGGCTATAAAATCACTTCAGCTTGCAGTATTTCGCTGCGTATAGAGTTTGTTGTGCGTCCTCTAGTAATACGTCATCTATCTACAGTTTATATTTGAAAAACCACTTAACCTTATTTAGGCATAGATCACTCAGGCACACAGAGGTTATCAGATTTCAAAATGATGCCAGATTGCAATAAAATACGGTTGCCATTACCGAAATCATTAAACCATAAACAGAATTTGACCAAATTGGACTGGATGCATTATGGCATAAATATCGTGTTGAGATTACTTTGTGCTGCTGCGAGAAGTTCTGAGTAAATTCTGTTTTGAAGAAATCGTATCCAAATTAATAAATGCGATTAGTAAATTGTATTCAGTGGCTATCGAAGATAAAATAATTACCACGACCGAGTTCGAGATTGTACTGGCGGAAATGGAAAATCGTCGACAACTACAAGCCCAAGTAGAGAACCGTGGGGTAACGGAGTTACAGAGAATGCAAGTCCAGTAACACGCTTAAAACTATATATATATATATATATATATATATATATATATATATATATATATATATATATATATATATATATATATATATATATATATATATAAAACAATAACTAGTCACATCATAATATCCAAAAACTTTGCTACAGTAGTGTGAGAAAGAATGTTTTGTCGTTACTGACATGTGGCTGATATAGGTCAATGCCTGCTATCCTCCATGAATGTCTCCTTGTTTGGTCGCAGTTTGATCATATTTACTGATTACAATCCGCGAGTTTGCACATACATATATGATTTATTGTCGTATAACTAAAGTCATTGGCGACAGAAGACCTTGACTTATATCAGTAATATTACAGTACCCGCGAACCGCTCCGGTGGCCTAGTGGTTAGAGCGTCCGCCTCGGGTGCAGGAGGTCGCGGGTTCAAACCCTCGTCGAGTCATACCAAAGACTTATAAATGTGGTACTAACAGCTGCCTTGCTAGGCTCTCAGCATTAAAAGGTTAGTGTTAGGAATGGTTGGCCTGGCGACATGATAATGTGACTGGGTGGGGCATCATTGTATATGTCTGAGGCATGATGCCCCAGTGCTAGTCATCACTTTAAACTGCCACACTGCAGACATCGTAGTGATATGACTGAAAAAAATGTTAAAGCTATGTTAAAAATCCAAATCACGCACACTCACAGTAACCGCGGTTCAAAACATGTATTCTCACACTAATCAAGTGGACAAATGTTACGGAAAGTATTTTGGTATAAAAGCTGTCAAATATGTACAAATCAATCATATCCTTCATCGATACGACTTCTGCAGCTTGATACAGAACCAAAATAAAGTTTTAATAACTTCTTCTCAAAATAAGTCAACATAATTCTACCAGACTTTACAGCATTTGAAATTCATTGAAAGGATGCAAAAAGTGTCATCAAATATGCCGCACCATTTAGAATTATAGAACATAAAAGCATATTAACAACCTTATATAGAAACATCCGCTCAGTATAATTGCACCAACGTTTCCATAAATCATACCGGTATAAAGACCTCTCAATACTAAACATATGATGCTAGGGTATCATCAAAATGAAAATGGATAAAGATTAAAAATAACATTGAATCCTTGAAACCGTGTTTAATAAGATGGAAGAAGTGTCTGCATAAAGTACCATCCTGATCCACATTTGCTGGGCAACTACTATTTCACTGACAATAAAATAGACGCATGATAAATGAATCATTTCAAGTCCACTTGATGTTTGATTTCGTTTTTTTGTTGTTTTTTTAAATATATTTTTGTGGCCACAGTGTTGCCTATGAGCCGTTAAATTTCATCGCTACTAAAAGTAGGTAGGTAAGTACAATTATTCAGCGTCTTCAGAGTGTTAAAAAAAATTTGGCTCAATTTGACAGGTAGCATACTAGTAATCCGAATTTGGCTCAATTTGGCAGGTAGCATTTGACAGGTAGCATACTAGTAATCCGAATTTGACTCAATCTGACAGGTAGCATACTAGTAATCCGAATTTGGCTCAATTTGGCAGGTAGCATTTGACAGGTAGCATACTAGTAATCCGAATTTGACTCAATCTGACAGGTAGCATACTAGTAATCCGAATTTGACTCAATCTGACAGGTAGCATACTAGTAATCAGAATTTGGCTGAATTTGGCAGGTAGCATTTGACAGGTAACATACTAGTAATCCGAATTTGACTCAGTTTGACAGGTAACATACTAGTGATCAGAATTTGACTCAATTTGACAGGTAGCATACTAAATCTGAATAAAGACTAAAGTCTTTTTGTTATTACAAAGAAACCGATCCTGGATCCAATTTCTAAGGACAAGAAAACGTTCCAACGATTTATTCTAATTCATCTTTGGAATCGAATCAGTCGCAAGTAGTTTTTGATAAAAGCAATGTAGGATGATGCAAAGAATGCTGATCCCCTATCAGATATGGTTGCCGTTGTTAGAAAAGAAAATCCTTAAACACGTTCTCCTCAGAAATACCTCAGTATGATTTTACTAAATGGAAAACAAAGCATGCAACAAGAAGTCTTGTGTGTGTACAGATGATAAAGATTCGCAGCCAGTAATACTCATTTTGAAAATTATAGCAAATTTAAACGACTTCCTAAGAACATAAATAGCTACAACCATTTCACAAAATTTGATGGGGGCTACATGGCATAATATATTTATCTCTATATTGTCCAGCCGATCGCCGCAAAATTTGACCTTTTAACAAACTTGAAAAAGTTGCGTGATTTTAGATCCACCCGGGCCTTGATAATTTCTGGTAACTTCAGTTACTAAACTGTTAATGTTCCATATTGTTTTATATACCAAACGTTAATTTTTATGATTATCGATTGTAATGGTCATTTGGTAAATAACATATTATATAGCCAATTTTGTTATTAATTGCGGGCTTTTAGTTTAAGATAAAGTCATTTTATTTGGTAAACATGTTTACTTGGAAATTCTATAGTCGATCTAATTGTTGATTGTTTGGCTGCTAAAAATTCCATGAACGACCTAACCATATTTACAAGTGAGAATGCCTTGGAAATGAACTTATAACCTTCATTCTGGTTATTTAACTGTGTCTTAGTTTTTATATAAAGCAAGGGATAAGTAACATTAAGCATTCATATATTTAACAACTGTAGCGAACTCAGTCATTCATTGGGATTACAAAGTGCTCATAGACTCTAAAGATAAAATCAATAGTTTGAAATTATTGTGAATTCATTTCAAAACATTTTGGATTATATCATTGTGATACACAAAGAATATTAGCACAACAAAACTATTCCAGACTATTGACACATCAACACTTTGAAAATTGGGCTTCATTCTGACCACCACTGAATCTGATTTGGGAAACTCGATACTTTTGGACTGGTACTTTTAGGAGTATTTCCATATTGTAATTTATTTTTAAATAATTACTTTGGATTCTATGGAAATAAATTATATTTTGCATTTTCAAAATTTATTGGTTTTCGCTCTTTTCTGTTACGTTGTGTAAGACCATAGAGTCGTAACTATATAAGAGAAATGTAGTTATTCTCCTTTTAGATTACTATACATTTTGGTACTGTAATTTGAGACTTCATTTTATTGAACTTTATTGTCAAATTTCACCATCATTGCTGAAGCCTCTGTTACATATACATATCAAGCAAAGCTTTTGATGCATTTGTACTCATATAATCGGATATTCACTGTTTGCAATTCTCAGACAAAAAATAGCTGAACTACTCTATTTTGCATGGCATAGATTTTTAGATTAATCTTTTCTATACATTTTCAAGGCATATACTTTTTGAATGGTTTGTCCCCAAACATTTCTCTTTTAACATTTCCATTTAAGCTGTTGGTAGTTTTCCGAATGAAGAGTCCATCACTGATCAAGGGATTGGAAAACCTTATCTGGGCCCTTGAGGCCTTGGACAAGTCTCGACCGAAAAATTGGGCGCTGATGTGTGCTAGGGCTTGGTAAGTTGGGTCCTAATATCTGTGAAAATTGTACTATTCGTTGAGGCTTTGAACAAGTCTGTAGCGAGGACGTGGGCCACCAATGAAAGCTTAAATTAAGTTAACTTTATATAAAGCACGCAAACACTCTGACTGATGTACCTTTGATTACCTCAGAAAATGTACTTTCATTATAAATGAAGAAGAATTCATTGAAATGAATGATACATTTGATACATATGACTCTATATTACACCATGCAAACATCATTGTATACATTTTTTGTGTTTCTTTTAACAACCGTTTTAGCTATAGTATGCCAAGAAGATGGAATATAAGTGTCGTTCCGATGGACACAAGAAAGCAGGCGCCCTGGGCTATTCTGGGCGGGTATAAATCCCGCTACTTAGTGTCTTTCCGATGGACACAAGAAAGCAGGCAACCTGGGCTATTCTGGGCGGGTATAAATCCCGCTACTTAGTGTCTTTCCGATGGACACAAGAAAGCAGGCGACCTGGGCTTTCTGGGCGGGTATAAATCCCGCTACTTAGTGTCTTTCCGATGGACACAAGAAAGCAGGCGACCTGGGCTATTCTGGGCGGGTATAAATCCCGCTACTTAATGTCCTTCCGATGGACACAAGAAAGCAGGCGACCTGTGCTATTCTGGGCGGGTATAAATCCCGCTACTTATGGATTAAGACTTCTACGTTCTGCAAGCTGAGTTTATGCGGCTCCTGCAGTGTAAACAGATTGGGAGTTGTAGTTACAGATGGTATTGTAAACAGACAGAACAATAGAGAGTTTGAAAGTTACAGATGGCATTGTAAACAGATAGAACGACTAGGAATTTGTAATTACAGGCGGCATTGTAAACAGAACGTGACAACGTACAATCTATTAGAGGTAATTTTGGCAACACAATTTTAATTGAATCATCGTCACCGTACAGTTTTGATACAGCATATAACGGCAACTTTTAACAGCATTTGAGCCAGTCTTTATTGATTTGGCACATACAGTTGTGATGAAGAGTACCTCGATCTCATGTGAACTCGAACCGAACCCGACGTCACTGATGTTTGAGTGCTTAAATAAAATACAGCCTTAACAAAACAATGTTTTCAATACTTCTATCTATCCGGGGAAATCCCATCATTTTTCAAAACTGCCATTATTAAGCGTGTGTTTAAGACACCGGAGCTTGACCATAGCGATATAAAGAACTACTGCCCTGTATCTAACCTCCGATTCATGTAACAACAACGTAGAGAACTTTGTTTTATCCCAGCTTGTATCTCATCTGAATTCAAATAGCCTTTCTAGCTACGTACAGTCGCATATTACCCTCGCCATGGTACCGAAACCGCCCTTCTGAAAGTAGTGAACGACTTTCTCTCTGCTTTTGTTCGTGGAAAGACTACATTCCTCGCCCTGCTTGACGTTTTTAAGGTATTTGATACTTTAGACTTTGATATATCGCTTCACCGTCACCAGCATGTGTTTGGTATCCACGATATAACCATACTATGGTTCAAATCGTACTTAATAAAAAAGACGCAAATTGTGACCGTCAATGGAAAACATTCCAGCCCAGATGATCAATGCTTTGGTTTTCCACGGGGTTCTGTTCTTCGCTCCGTTCTCTTCATGATACTATTGTACATTCAACAATCAGCAGATTAAAACCAAAGCCATCCTCATCATTACCACGCAGATCTCATTCACATTCTTTACCTCAGACAATAAGTATCGGCAAACTAAGATTAAATTCAGAAAGTCAGTACGAAACCTAGGTGTCACTTTACAACAGTAATGTCTCATTTCACCAACATGTTTGATGCCACTAAAACTCTTGTGTGTTTCTTAGTACTTTGAAGACAGGACTATCGTAATCTGGAATTTATAAAAAAAACCTCCAAAATATACAATAAACAGCTGCTCCGATTATCCTTAGGGTAAGAAGAACTGAGCACACCTCATCTCTGCTCTGTAATCTCTACTGGCTACCGGTTTGATCCGAAATCAAACACAAAATCTTTTCACTGTACTACATTTCGTTTGCGCGCCTCCAGTCCAAAATACCTGACCTCACCCATGTGTAGACCCCAAATAGAAGCTTACGCTCCTCTTCCGACATTCATATTATCATTGTTCACATTGTTTGAAACATAGTCATACGGACAACATTCTTGTGTGGACCAGGCTCCAACTAGGTGGATTGAACTGCACATTTATCTTAGACGTCAAGGACAGCGTAATCTAATTCAAAAGTGCTTTCAAAACTCACTCATTTGGACTTCAAAGACAGAGATAAAGACTTAATAATATTTACTTTCTTAATTATTTTCAGTATATTTTTGTTTCATAATTTCATGGTCTTTGTTTTTGTAATCTTTTCCTTGCATATGTTTTTATGTTAACTAATATTGTAAAACGCTCAGAGCTTATAATGATTAGGCGCTTTACTAAGTCCACATTATTATTATTATTATTATTATTATTATTATTATTATTATTAAATTCAAAACACAAAAGTTTACCACCAAATAAAGACATTTATTATTTTTATCCGTATACATAATTAAATGCTACCGCAAAAATATTTACAAATATATAAACAATATAAAAAGATACACTTGCTATAAAAAAATAACTGAATATCGTAATAGAGGCTGGGTACTCGGATCTCCGAATTAATCAGAATTAAATATTTAGTGAGCCCAGGCACAACAAATCAACGTGTATTAATGAATGCTCAGCGAACATAAAGGTTACTGGTTTCATTCTAGTTTCCTGTCTCTCAATGAATAACGCAGCCACAGTGCTTTGAACTCTCTCCCGTGAGGTTGAAGCTAATTCGTCAGCGGAATATATGTGGTAGAAAGCGCAAGGGATATTGTCTGTAGATGATTGTTCTTGCAAGATTTCATTAAAATTACCAACCTTTGATTTCTTTAGGGTCAAACAAACAGCTGATCCAGGGGACCCGTTTAGGACCCAGGTTGATGAACTGATGAAGACATTGAACTAAGTTGGTGAAGAAGGTGATAAGTGACCTATAACCCAAATTCCACATTATTCTATACTTTCTGGATATATGTCACAAAAACACCTTCTTGCTTTAAGTAAAGACACATTAATGTTTCCTTAAATGATAAACGGTTGTACAGTGTTGCTTATAGAAACCTCATCAGAAGTTTTATCTGAATCGTTTAATAGCTTCTGCAGGTAAATATTTCTTTTGTATTTTGTTGCTTGTTTGAATTTTTATACACCGTGTCATCTGCTGTTTGAATCAATTCTTTAAAAACAAATTATTCAATGTTTTTGATGTTCTTTAAATCACACTGCAGTAAAATAAACTCTGCACGTATTCGCCACTGTGTTATTTTCTTAAAAGATGTCCTATATTTATCTTTCTTTTGCAATCAGTTTGTCATGTAGGATTTCTTATATTGTTACCTTTTCAGTAATATATATATATATATATATATATATATATATATATATATATATATATATATATATATATATATATATATATATGCTTAACATTAAATTGTCATTTTATTAACATACTTAGAGAATATGATGATCGAATTACTGTTTAAAATTATTATATATATGTGGCCTTACTAGTACAAAGGTAACAATGATTGTATTCGTTCTTTTTCTTCTTCTTCTGAGTCTTTGAACTGTTTTGGTTTTCAGTAAAGCATGATAAGAAGCCATGCTTTACCAATGCATGAACTCGTTTGTACCAAGACAGCTATGTGTTCTTAAACACAAACAAGTATGCATTATTCAAGTAGTTGTAGCTAATGCAAAGTCTGTGCATACTATTCAATCTTCTATGAAAAGAATAATAAATTATGAACAAAACTGACCAAATGATGCATCATATTACTTGCAAAATCGATTAAGATCTTTGCCAGGTTGAACAACATACGTGTCCTCACATATATCCAATATTTTAAACATCCTAAATGATTATTTCATTCGGGGTTTTAGACGCGATGTCAGTACATTTTCGTGCAGTAGAGGGACTGAGATATTCTCCGTACGTCATTCCTAGAGCAAAAGCAATGCTGAAATTGTTCTTTTTACATATAGTAAATTATGTACACTGTCATGTGGCAATTACTGGGTAAAATATATCGAATTGGTGTATAATAATCTATGTACACTGTCATAGGGCAATTACTGAGTAATACATCGAGTTGGTGTATAATAATCTATGTACACTGTCATAGGGCAATTACTGAGTAATACATCGAGTTGGTGTATAATAATCTATGTACACTGTCATAGGGCAATTACTGGGTAATACATCGAGTTGGTGTATAATAATCTATGTACACTGTCATAGGGCAATTACTGGGTAATACATCGAGTTGGTGTATAATAATCTATGTACACTGTCTGAGTAATACATCGAGTTGGTGTATAATAATCTATGTACACTGTCATAGGGCAATTACTGAGTAATACATCGAGTTGGTGTGTAATAATCTATGTACACTGTCATAGGGCAATTACTAGGTAATACATCGAGTTGGTGTGTAATAATCTATGTACACTGTCATAGGGCAATTACTGGGTAATACATCGAGTTGGTGTGTAATAATCTATGTACACTGTCATAGGGCAATTACTGGATAATACATCGAGCTGGTGCACAATAACATATGTAGACTGTCACAGGGCAATTACTGGGTAACATTTATCGAGTTAGTGTATAATAATCTATGTACACTGTCATAGGGCAATTACTGAGTAATACATCGAGTTGGTGTGTAATAATCTATGTACACTGTCATAGGGCAATTACTGGGTAATACATCGAGTTGGTGTGTAATAATCTATGTACACTGTCATAGGGCAATTATTGGGTAATACATCGAGCTGGTGCACAATAACATATGTAGACTGTCACAGGGCAATTACTGGGTAACATTTATCAAGTTAGTGTATAATAATCTATGTACACTGTCATAGGGCAATTACTGAGTAATACATCGAGTTGGTGTGTAATAATCTATGTACACTGTCATAGGGCAATTACTGAGTAATACATCGAGTTGGTGTGTAATAATCTATGTACACTGTCATAGGGCAATTACTGGGTAATACATCGAGTTGGTGTGTAATAATCTATGTACACTGTCATAGGGCAATTACTGGGTAATACATCGAGTTGGTGTGTAATAATCTATGTACACTGTCATAGGGCAATTACTGGGTAATACATCGAGTTGGTGTGTAATAATCTATGTACACTGTCATAGGGCAATTACTGGGTAATACATCGAGTTGGTTTGTAATAATCTATGTACACTGTCATAGGGCAATTACTGGGTAATACATCGAGCTGGTGCACAATAACATATGTAGACTGTCACAGGGCAATTACTGGGTAACATTTATCGAGTTGGTGTATAATAATCTATGTACACTGTCATAGGGCAATTATTGGGTAATAGATCGAGTTGGTGTGTAATAATATATGTACACTATACTGATAGAAACCCCGGCAAGACATCATTGTGGCATTCAGCATCTGTATTGTGAAGAAAAGACAGCGAAGACGACACATTAGTATTAGTTATTCACTGGAATTTTGTGTTCCACCCTCATTCTACAGCAAAATAACTTCGACCTTCTAACAAAGAAGCTAAATGTTCGATCGATCGATCAATCGAGAGAGAGAGAGAGAGAGAGAGAGAGAGAGAGAGAGATGGGGAGGGGAGATTTGGACAGAGAGTATTATTTAGGTCTAACATGTATCACTATACTATTTGAGCCGATAAACTGTTATTTCTTCCCATTGTAGTTCAAAATAATAAAAAAAATATTTTGACTCTGTTCTTGTTTTTATGCGTTGCAGTAACGAATATAACAGAAAGCATCAATAAAGACCGAACACAAATGGAATGTAAATTCTTTTCAGTCTCTGAGGTTTTGCATCGGTTGCCATATTTTAAAATTCGTTTACATCTATTTCCAGAAGAATACAACAGATTTTATAATGGTTTCTGGATACGATATGACCAAATTAATGTCGAACATAAAAATGAAAGTCTTCGTGTAATGCACTATATTTCACCATAGCTGTGTAACGATAAAAAAAAAACGATTGCAGGAACGTAATTAGTTATGAGATAACCCAAATAACACAAAGGAAAAGCCACCTGGAACATATGTCTTCATAGTTATGCATCCTAAACGCTTTCATATCTAATTTAGTATACATGTAATGTAAGATGTAAATACATACAGTCTTTGAAAATACAATGCTGATTCCGTTTTCTTATTAAAGACGAGAAATGTTAGACTTTTACTAGATTTTTTTTATATTTTCAACGCACTTGCTATACAGATCAATAAGGTACTGCATTGCCTTGTATTCATTTTAAATTTTACTTGGATGCAAACAAACGAACTTGACTGCATACTTGTTACTTTAATGTGCTTTCTTCATCCGTAAGGTACTACAACACTGTGAATAGGACATATGCAGGTGGTTCGATTCCTTCCTATTTGATGGGGCAATGGTGATATTTACAGGCATCAGCACCATAATTAGGGTAATACGTTGACCAAATTGTATTGACCTTTCTGAACCGGAATAATCCAAGTTTAGACACCACCACCCTTTCTTCACGTGTGCATATATATATATATATATATATATATATATATATATATATATATATATATATATATATATATATATATATATATAATACATCATCTGTAAGCACGTTTTGCTTTAATGCAAGAAAATAAAGAATCTGTCTTTGAAATTTTGATGTCTTAGTCAATATTCTACAAAAGTATTTGGCTGTATATTTATCTTTTTAATCCTGATTAAACACATGTACATATCTATGTAAAGAGATACATATCTATATAAACACATATGCACATCTCTATAAATACCTGTAAATATTTATATAAAAATATCTTGAGAATATTTTCTTTTCCTACGTCTATACAGGATATTTTGCATCGTGAGATACACAAAAACGTAATATTTTAATGAGTGCCTAAGCCACGATGTCAAATATATTGGTGTTTTTTTCTACCAAAATATAACATGTATCAGGTTTTAATGTACAAAAAAATATTCTTTTTATTATATACTTACCTTGCTTCTAAATCAAGCTTTGAATATAAAGTCACTCTTCCACACACAATACCTTCCCTCTACTCTGTCCGTAAATTCAGCTAAATTTCAGTCGCGTTTATTGGCAGATCGTGAAATTAAATATTTGATGTTTGAGAAAACTGCTGATTTGGGGTGAACTAATTTACTGCAGTAAAAAACATTTAAACACTATGTTAATTATTTTATCTTATTTGACAACAAAAGCAAGCCCGATCGCGGGATGCAATGCAGTAGGTTTTACATATTGTAGTCAAGCTAGTAAGAGTGACAACATTTCGTAAAGAAGCGAATGGCAACATGTCAAAGATCTTCAACTAACATATAGCTATTTGTCAACAGTACACATTATAATTATTGAGAGCAACTAAAATCGTACCTATCATAGAAGTAAAAATGCATTTTTATCAAAACGAGTATAAATTCAAGTTTCATCTCATTTCGATGAAATACTGATTCTGTATTGTGTATCTTCGGCGCATAATAATTTCAATGCCTTGGAGGTGATGCAAACAAATGTGTTTGTTACTGTACGTAATTTTAATAACCCCCAAAGGAAAAGAAGAGAAGCTAATTTACGGTACAACCAAAAGATGCTTGTCATGGTAAAACGAATCAGAGCGCAAGCTTGAATCAACAATTTTATGTTGTTTAACTCTAATGATGTATTGAACATAACGATGTCCATAACATTTATGTGACAAAACGTCGTATGATTCACTTAGTCCTTAGTTATTCACAGCTCACAACGTAACAATGATGATAATAACCTGTCCATTGCGTATCACAAATCCAGTAATGCATATCATGATCTCATTCTTTAAGAATTTATCGAATTGCTACCTCGAACATTTCCTTCCATAGTTTCACACCGGTTCTGTTACTTTACACATTTGTCATCAGAGAGCGTATTTTACTTACACAGTTCATTCCTTTTGATCCTGGGTTATGATTTAATCGGTTAGAGAATAATTATAAGTATATATCATAACAATATTATTCAACTCGACTATATATATATATATATATATATATATATATATATATATCGGAAGATTTCCAACTAGAATCACAGACTAGCTAGAAGCTCACTATGGGATCCCATGATTCTCGATTGACTTGGCCCTAGTTCCTACTGAGATTTCTATGAACGATCAAGAAGGCACTTTATTTTATTGATACACCTGTTATGGTGAGCTATTCTTTTAGGAGAGATGTTTGGATTTATATATCAGCGACCTTTAATAGATTACGTGATTTAGTTACAATAACAAACTATGCTTCACTGTTTAATGACGATATTATTGTCAGTTTTGCATGGGAAACATTTACATGTATTATTGTAACTTTTTTTTAGCTGTATCATACTAAAAGAGGTTACGATTAGGCCCCTTGAGAAACCATGGTTACATCATAATTACGGCAAGAGATGATTTAAAGACATCGGCTGAGGACTAAGGTCCTCAGAATAAAAAACCCAAACCATCATAAAAATATAAAAACAAGAGAAATAAAGTTACACATTTGAAAAAGCAGATAATGAAACATTTCTTTTAGAACTAAATTAAAATATTGATCCCGCTAAATCTTAAAATAATCGACTTTATTGGAAAATTAAATGACAAGAAGTACATACTACAAAGACTTTGAATTTGTTACCACCCCACTCCCTTAGACTTAGCGACAGGAAGCTATCAATTTATAAGACGTGAGAACTCCTAATTGCAGAACTCTTAGTTTTACTTTATTATAAATTTCAAAATTAATGATAAACAGTTACCGCATTAAAGCTAGAAATCATAACTGATAATTTTGGCATCATTATATTTAGAGAGGAAAGTATAGATGTAATAACTATTCTTGATCCAAAGAAAGTGGCTGGAATCAAATCAGTTATAAACTGTTAAGCAAATGTAGTGGAAGAAATTTCTGTGTTCTTGCCAAATATATTTTCATAAGTTACTTGAAGCCAGCTTTTTCCCCGAACATCGGAAGCCAGTACATGTCATTCGAGTTTATAAGAAGAAAAAAACGCTATCTCATTGTGGACCAATTTCTCTCCAACACTGTGTGTGCAAAGTTATTCTGATAATTCTCTTTTACAGATGCAAAGTATTTTAAACCATGATCTTGAAAACCTTAATCCATCTGTTGACGAATAGCTCTTGTAATACCATAAACACAATTCATATTCCCAATATTAGTATAGTATTTTAATGTTTGTAAACCTGTTAAATGAGGGTTCGGAAAGCTTGGAAAAATTCATATGGAAGTTTTATTGCTATAGATAGTCTCTTCATGCAAAAACTAGTTGGAAACCTCTTTAAAGACAAAGTGAGAAAAAGATAATGCATAGTATATTTTGTTATAAATATTCAAGTGCCTAACTAGTTAAGTAACTTCTCTCCACAAGGAGATAGGGGTCATCTAATTACCGTCTATGTAACACTCAAGGATAATACCTGTCCCTACCAGACCAAACGTCTATGTAACACTCAAGGATAACACCTGTCCCTACCAGACCAACCGTCTATGTAACACTCAAGGATAACACCTGTCCCTACCAGCCAAAGGTTTTAGAAGTCTCTTCTTGATAATGTCCATAACTCTATTCCTTCTTTAGAAGAAACAAGAAGGAAAAAAGAGTTTATCTAGTTGAAGAAACGGACCATCTCCGTATGATGTTATTAGAAAAAGCCACAGTAATATATAGTACACGATACTCAGGCACAAGTAATCCCCATCAAATACGGTCCTTTCAGAGAGAATTTAATCAAATCTCCCAGGTGGTTGTGATAATGAAGACACTAAACATTATTGTTTTTTCTATTACCTCTTATTTAATACTCAAAATATCCCAGTTCTTTCGCTCAATCATTCAAAACATATTTATGATTTTATGGTCTTAAACTTAGCAACAGAAAGAAAGTGACATTAAGTTTTGTAACTTTCAGCAAATATTATTTTTTGCCTCGAATACAAAGTGACAATTTCGAAGGAACATACAACATTATCAATTAAATCCCAAATAATCCAAAAGGTTTAATCACAAGTCCAAACGTATTTAATATTCAGAATGAACTCTAAGTCTTGAATGTGCTGATTACCAATAGTCATGATGTACCTAATCATCTAGTCCAACATACCTATCCGACCTCACCCATGTGTACACACCAGCAAGATACTTACGCTCCTCTTCTGACAATCGTATACTCATTATTCCCACTATGAAAACGAAGTCATATGGACAACGTTCTTTTGCATACCAGGGCCCAGAAACGTGGAATGAATTGCCCACTGAACTTAGACAAAAAGACACAGTGATCCCATTCAAGAGTGCTCTCAAAACTCACTTATTTCGACTGCAAGAACAAACTTAAATACCTAATAAAGTTTCCTACCTTAAATATTCTCAGCATGTTTTTATGTTTTCTAATTTCACGGTGTTTGTTTTTTGTAATCATATCATTATATGTTTTTTTATTATCTTATAGGCGTTGTCTAATGTTGTAAAGTGCTTAGAGCTTCTAAAGATTATGCGCTATACAAAGTCCTCATTATTAATTATTATTATATAATCCAGAATGTCTTTGAATTAATTGACAATAATCCAAAAAGTGTGTTAGTGCAATATGTAAATGAACACTTTGTAATTCCAAAGAATAGTTTAAATTAATGATTCCTCTCAATTTTTTAAAACTCAAACGCAACAGTTAATGACTCCAGACCGATAATAAAATAGACATTAAGACTTTATTGACAAAAGCATCTTGTACATATTTCCCAACAAGACCTATGACGTACTAGTATTTTCGGAATATAACACTCAATCACCTGAATGAAAAACCACATCAATCTATAAACAAGTTCGCTTCCAGAACCTTCTAAGGTCATACTCAAGACTTGAATTTAAACCCATGTAAACATCTACTGATAACTTTCAAACAAGACAAAAATCACGTATTCACTAAAACTCTATCATCAATCATGGACAAAGGTCAAAGGTCAAGCACACAATACAAACAATACAAACCAAATATACATAACAACATTCCTTCTGTACCTCTAACTTTTGTATTGAAACGCGACGTAACAGTAAGTAAAGGAAGGGTGTAAAGATTCCAGTGAACAAGACCGTCAAAAAAGCAGTCTCGCGTGAACGCGAACCAAGTTCAAATCAAGCGATGTGCATATACTTTTATATTCATATGTATGTGTTTTTTTATCTTGATTTGGAAAGGAGTCTTATGTCACCAATGACATATTTGCTAATATACACACAACAGTGCACAATATAAACGGCAAACCGCAGACATAATCGCGAGAGATACACTAAGAAATATGTTACTTCAGTCCGCTATGCATATTGCTAGTCAAAACGCTGGAGGATAAAATCAAAGGAAACTTCCTTCCTTTGAATGAATAACAGATACGTTTCATCTCGTGGGTTAAAAACGTAAGTAATTTCACTCATGGTTTCACCGTTTAGAAAATACAACGTTTTTCACCCACTCGATGAAATACATTCGATTAAGCAAATATCCCTTATGTATTCTAACTAGATCAAACATAAGAATAAACTTGAAATTTGTATACGCATTGCAAATGAGTATTTGACACCAATGACATGACATGATGCTCCACGGAGACCACCGTAATGTGAGATTTGCTGTACTCTGGAGCAAACCACAGTAGAGAAAATGCAACCAAACATGGCAGTCATGCCTCAGTGTTGATATGGATACAGAAAAGGCAAATTTATTAAACAGGCAGAATCGTTTGTTCTCTCAGCAAGTATCGATGAACTAAATGAGCCAATCAGCTGTGACTGTATCTCTTTGAGTTCTCAAGAAAATCATGAATATCTTGTACGTGATTTGTCATCGCTTAGCAATGAATAATGTTCCTTTTATTCAACAGAAAACAGCATATTGCAGCCAATACAAATAAAATGTTTTTGTAGTTCAACCTTTCGGTTTTTGTGTTGGATGAGAGGGTTAGGGTTAGGTTCTTGAAAGGTCACTTGCACTAAAAGGCCCATAAAATGCATCATTACCTCCGCCAATGTTTGGATATACTATGTCCGATTTACAGCCAGGCATATTGCATTGTTGCATCTAAACTTATGATTAATGTTAATTATGTTCCTGAAATACTTCTTGGACCTATCCAAATTTTTAAAGAAAAAATATAAACAAATGTCACATGGCTGTGTACCTGACTTTTTTTCTTGTGTCTTAATTGTCATTTCAGAATAAAGACTGTGATAACATAAAATCATTATTATTATTATTATTATTATTATTATTATTATTTGCATTTGCTTGCTATATTTTCAATCATATGCATATAACGTGTTTTTTTTAAATAACTTTGTGGTCTCATTTGGGCTGGAAGAATAGGTGAATATATTTGGCTTTAAACAAAGACAGTGGGAAGACAATTGAAGCCAACAAGGTATTAAACAAAGAAAACAAGAATGTAGTTTCCCTCGTTCAGGAAGCGGGTCAATTAACCTGAAAAATTTGTTTTAAAACTTTCAATACCTCGGATTGGATTCCTTTGTCTTTCAGCTGTTTATCAAGTTGTAGTTCCGAGACAGATCGGATTCTAGTGGAGTACAAAAGTACTTCGGCAATGGTATGAACATCTAAAATCTTACGGTGAAAATTGAATGAAACTGTGATAATTAATATATTTACGTCAAGTTGTTCTTGATATTAACCAGTACTGCATTCCAATTTACCTGCAAACTGCCTTGCGTTCCTGAAGTAAAATTCAGAATACGTCCAGTAAAGCACTTGCGAAGGCTGACGTAAAAAGTAAAGGTAATCTCTCTCTCTCTCTCTCTCTGTCTCTCTGTCTCTCTCTCTCAAACCATGTATACGCATGAAAGCCATTTTAGTTCAAGTAATCGCTTTATATATTAGTTTTGCACTTGTATTCTTTGTCCACCCACCCACCCACACACCCACACACTACTTGCTTCATTTCAATATTTGTTTAGGGATGGAGACCTTGATCTAAATTTATAACATGTACAAGATTTACAATAACTCAAACTATGCCGTTTAATCAAAATTATACAACATTTGACCTTTCGCCATATGCATAGGTTAGGCTTACTAAACAGCTGACAACTGTTAATGGTGTGTATACCGTACCTCGAACTTTGATTTGCTGTGTGTCTTTACCTCTTCTTATGACGTTATTTAGTTTGTATAACATGTCTTTCCATACATACATGGACACACAAATTTACAACTGAACAAATTTAAAACGGTACCTAACCCCCCCCCCCCCCCCCGTTTTGGGCCAAGCAAACTCTTCGTCAGATAAAATAAAACCCATACAAAACAATCAACACAAAAATCTACGAAACATTCTGGACTCCGACAAGCTATGTGGCATAGGGAAGTTTCGTTAATTGGGCCTTGGCAAACTTTTTAACTTAAGGCTCTGGTATGACCTATTGAGCCATTATTGTTTAACAATTAAAAATATGGATATATTTGTGAATTTGGTTTTTCCATTTAGTTCTTGAAATTGATGTGAGGCATGTACACCTCATGCAGTCACTGCGTAGCATGTAGCCAATGAAATACCCATAGTAGGAAGCAGAGCCAGCCACATGTAACAGTAGACATGCTGGTTCAAGGCTAGTAGACTATCTCAAAGACTACTGTTTTGAATTGCAAAAAGCTATTAAGTAAACAATGTTTTTCAAAACTATCACCCAGGGAAAGGGCTTGTGTTTCCATTGTGTGCACAATGTGCTCTCCAAAATAGGCTTCACCCATGAAAAAATGCATGTATAAACTTGGGGGTACGTAGATACTTGGAGAAGTAGGTACGTGGATACGTCAGTGGATACTTCAGTGGATACGTCCATGAATACGTCAGTAGAGCTATTTCCCCTTTCAAAATAAACAGAAGCAACCTAAATCTTCTGTCAGTTGTCCTGCTGGGAACATATCATTACTCCGTCTCGTCATGTCAGATATCGTTCTATCGGAATTCAAACATACCAAAAGCTGTGTGGTCAAGCTGAACATGGCAGACCATAAATAAACCTAGTTTCACAAGATTAATGTACTTCATAATGGCTATTTCATCACTGGTTTCCATTAACATTACACGAGACATAACAGTTCTGTTCTCGTCTCAATTACGCTAATGAATGAATGAAATTCATTACATCGCTTAACTACATTATTTTCAGCAAATACACACATTCAATTTAGCACACAAGAAATCTTCTAAGATCGGTGAATTCAAACGGATCCTCTAACTCATATCAACTAAAGTAATGCATGAAATTCTTAGATTCCTATAGCAATCAAGACGACAAATCAAAACAATTCGTCAAACTTATATACAGAAGATCATTGTACGAATTCAGATAGATTAACTCAAACAGAGTTACACTCATTTCAAGAGAATTGATCTACGGATTTACACAAATAAATTCATGCAAATATAAACAATTAAATTCAAGCAAATCATTATATTGGTATCAACGAACTAAATGAAATTGACGCAAATACCTTGTGCTTTCAAGCACTTTTCGCTTCTACAGCCAAAACTGTGTCCGTTGGCTTTCCAGACATACGGGCTCTTTGACAAATGTTTTACGAAAGAAATTCTTCCAAATTTTATCTCGGAGTCCCATAAATTTTCACTCTCGCAGGAAAAATGCAGACTGACAAAGATTTTTTCGACAAGGGCAATTTAACTCCAAGAAGTTCGTGTGAGAACCACGCTTCTTATTTAGCGTAAACAATCAGGATTTAATATATTTACCTCCTCTTATAATAAGGCGCCAAAATTGCGGTCAGCATGACTTATATAATTCCAAACAACATATCTTGAAAATTTCAAATCTGACAGTTCCCATATAAAATCGAAGGTAACCTTCTCTTTTCTAGTCGTCGAATGGTTAAGAAAACGAGGGTTTATTAAGAATCACTTCTTTTCCCGACACAGACATTAAAAATCATTGCAGTATAGCGATTTAACAAGCACCTGCCCCACTAAATCTAATTAATTGTTACTTGTCCCAAGTTAATGTGCTCGTTATAGATCGACAGAAATTTGCATCCCTACATATAGGCCCCCCTTGAAGAGTAAAATCAGGGATTTTTACTCTCCACATTTCGGAGATCTATCCTGAGTCATTTATACGTCCTCTGGTGAACCCTTCACCTCAGACGTCCTTAGTTTACTTAAGCAGTCAGACCATACATTCTCGTTGCCCTTAATATACTGTACCTGGACTTGGTACTGTTTTAGAAATAATGACTATTTCATTAATCGTTCATTTGTTAACTTAGCGTGACCTAATTAGGCGAGTGGTTGGTGGTTAGTTTCTAAAATCAATTTTCGTCCATACAGGTAACGTTGGAATTTAGATATTACAAAGATAATTGCCAAGCATTCTTTCTCTGAGACCGAATAATTGCGTTCTGCAGTTGACAATTTCCTGCTACTGTTTGCAGCTGGGAATAAGCTTCCGTCATGCTTTTGTAATAGCACTGCCCCATAACCTATATCACAAACGTCAGTACGTAAGACAAAATCTCGTGTCACATCAGGCAATTGCATTACTCTGTCTGACGTTAGTCTGTCCTTTAACGTCTGAAATGATCGTTCACATGCGTCTGTCCATATAACTTTCGTCGGAGCCTTTTTCCGAGTCAAGTCAGTCAATGGGCTAGCAATAGCCTGAAGTTAGCAACATATCGACAATAATACCCTGCCAGTCCCAAGACAAATCGAACTTCCGTCTTAGTGGTAGGTCATACTGCGTCCCAAAGTTGGTCGACTTTTGAACTATCTGGGCATAACGTGTCTTCGCTGAGGGTATGACCTAGGTAGGTTAGTTTCCTAAACCCTGCATGGCACTACATGGTCGTGCGGTCAGTCCTGTTTGTCTAAGTCGCTCTCAAACGTTTTTGAGCAAAATGATATGATTGTCCCAAGTAGCTATCGCTAAGAGTAAATCGTCCAAGAAGTTTGAAATTCCAGTCCCCCTTAACGGTTCAAGTAATTTTCGCATCATGCGCGTGAAGATACTCAGCGCATTCTGGACCCCGAATGGCATGACTACCCACTGGTAGGTCCCATCTGGAGTTGCGAAGGCAAGTTTTGCCCTGTCTTCATTTCGAACTGGAATTTGCCAGTATCCCATTGACAGATCGATTTTCGAAAAATAGTTCGCGTTGGGCACATGGCAAATATTGACTCAAGATCAGGTAACAGTTTTACCTGGAATTCTGTGATCCTGTTCAGCTTCCTGTATTCGATGCAAAATCTGTGTGTAACGTCTTTCTTCTGTACCAGAACGACAGGAGAGTTATACGCTGACTCAGTTGGTTCTATAACTCCCAAGTCTATCATAGCTTGAATTTCATTTCGGTCAGTTTCTAATTCGCATAGGGTAGCGGATATAGTTTGAACTTCACTGGCTTCTCATCCAGGGTGAACTCCTACAACTCGGTCTTGCCAGGTCGTTCTCCCTCACTAACCTGTCTCTGGTCTTCGCCACGCCCATGTGGCTTCCAAGTAGATCTGCATGTGCCAGCCTAATTACTTCTGCTCGCTTCGCTATGGGCACAACAACTTGTTTAAATGTATCGGTCCCTTTCCTGGCGTACCGGTACAAAATACCGCGTTTCGTCGCGAACTTCACCTCGCCGTCTGGCAATTTCCGTATGGACCCATCTTTTACGTACCTATGTACCTTGTTGAGAGACAAATCATCCTCTTGAAGTTTCCTCAACTGACCTGGTAACAAATTGTCTATAGGCGAAGTCGTGGGTCTTAGCGGTTTTGACCCTGACCTTCGCTTCATAGCCATTGTCTCAACGGACCCCACGTGTTCAGGTGTATACGTCATATGGTTAGGCTTTTGCAACACATACCTACACCTAATATTAAGTCATGAGACAGTCCCGACAAACACGCTGCTTGAATTCGTCCCTTTACATACGGCGAATCAAGATCAATGTTAACAACCTAGAGCGAATCTTTCGTCCGGTTATCAAATTGGACTTCATCCGTCTCGCCTGTGTAATCTCCAGGCTTGACATATCTACTATCTACCATGGCTGGATAACACGTTTCCCATCTTACCATTAACCGTAGCTACTGCTGTGTTGGTCAAATCCACTGTTTTCTGTTCCTTAACATTATTCGGTTTATGTACACGGCGAAAATCTAGATATTCTACAGGACGTACAGCCTGGACATGCCAATGGGATGCTTAGTGGGACCTACAATGACTAGTAAACTATACAGTAGTTTCAAGCTTGAAACGGAGTTTTCTTTATATAAAATATTACTAATCAAGGGATCAGTTAACAAACAAATTTAAATAATGTTATTTAAAGAAATGTTTTTCGAGCGCTATCAGGAAAACAACCCGATGTGCAATGTGGGCTGTATCACATTGTAGTCTTCTGGGAGGATATTTCTTGCTTTGACTTGTTTTTAGTTGTTTTTTAAATAAAAAATATTTTGCTTTGTTTTTGTTTGTTTTATGTTGTTATTTTTAGCGATGCCACAATTTGATGTGAAAATCGTAAATATCGCTAGAAAAGAATTAAAAGAAAACTCATAATAAGGAAAGATGATAAAATATACATAAATCGATTGGAACAGGTGCTAGTGGTGGCTTATTCGGCGTGTCACCACCCTCTAGTCAAGTTATTATATCCTACATCCACTAATCAAGTTATTACATCCTACACCCACTACTCAAGCTATCACATCCTACACCCACTATTCAAGAAATTACATCCTACACCCACTACTCAAGTTATCACATCCTACACCCACTAATCAATTTATTATATCCTACACCCAATATTCAAGCTATCACATTCTACGCTCACTAGTCAAGTAATCACATCCAACACCCACTATTCAAGTTATCACATCCTACACCCACTAATCAAGTTATCACACCATACACCCACTAATTAAGTTAACGTTATGAGCTGTAACAACGTTAAACTGGAATGCGACAATACGCATAGTGAGTCAAGATTCCTCCACATTCAACTTCATCAAAGTCGGGTAGAACACCTTACGGCCTTTGTGTAATTCTTGGGATTAAACTTTTGAAACTTTACTTTTTATTCACATCATTTAGTCATTAGTGTGTTGAGGTGCTGTTGTTGTCGTGGGTGTAACGCCATTTTTCAGTACGCGATAGGCTATACAACTCTTCCGGCAGATCACGTGGAGGAAGAACCCGAGAAAATCCGCGGTAAGAACCATCGACCCACGGGTAGCTACTGACAAGCAATGACGGTGCCCGAGACTCTCTGCCACGCGGGCACCTACTGAGGTGCCATTAAACACTAATGCTTACATACATACATACATACGATCTCATTCTTCTCATTCTTAACTTTGGAAACACGTTATATTTACTTTTTAAATTACATTGTCCATTTATTGTTTTCCAGGACATAATTTTGGCGGTCAAAGATCGGCATCATTGTCATCATGTTAGTTTCCTTTGTTTCAGTACCCTTTTACGCCAAGTTTTTTTGGCTGTCTTAATCATGGGACACTTTCCTGTTTTAATGACAGGATCTTAAGATCCGTCAATCACATTTGATAAGACGGTTTAAAACCAATAATCAGCCATGCCTGTTATTTTTCATTTTCCATCTTTTAAACTTTTTAATTTTTGTCTAGAGAAATTGATATTTACAGTGTAAACCGTGCCGTTATATTTTATGTCATCATCTTGGCCCGAACGTCATCATCCAGATGCGATGTTATTGCTTTGGACTGCTCAAGACAGATCGATACATCTGCGATTATATATTCAGTTTTTACAAGTAAAATTCATTAACTTTACCAGTGTAGAGTGTTTATGCTTTGCTTTGACACACCTGAGGTGAATTCTAGACACGTTACTTAAATTTATCATTCCTATTGTGAACCCATTTTGCCATGGATTTATTATTCTTTATGGGTATCACTTTCTGTTCTCCCCAAAAATTACATAGTTCCTGTTATTTAAATTATTGTATTTACCTCTGACAGAGAGGGAATACATTGAATGAAGCCTATTGTATGGAGTCAATTGGTCATGACAAGTAGATAATAACATTACAATACACATCGAATGCGATAATGACACATATAGGGGATATTTTCTTTTGATACGTTACTGTCAGATACATTTCATCGTATGGTACTAAAGAAGTGATATTTTAACAAGTGGCGAAGTGACATATATCTGGTATCAGCGTAGGAAAAAATATATTTTATTATAAACCAAACTTGCTCCAGAATTGAAGCTTAAAAGATTAAACTCAGTCTACAGCACAAAACTCTCACCCACCCCTTTTTGTAAATTCACCTCACCTGCACAGGCTGATCGAATAAATACACGTAACCTAAGAAAGCGGTAGGATTTGGTTGGCCTAATCCGTCGCAGTAGATTACATTTTTGTCATTTTGTAAACTGTTTGACTCTGTCTAAAAACAATGCAAGTCCGATTCAATAATGTATCGAAGGGGGGAGTGTCGTTGTTGTCAAGGAAGTTGGGGGAGATAATTTGAGAGATGCTAACTACGACTGGTCAAATTTCTTTATCAACAATTAATTTACATGTCTTTAATTTAAAGCAGTTTTTATTTGTTTGTTCTAGCCTACATAGTACTCGTTTTTGTTCCTACAGGTACAACTTTTGTCGGTACACGCAATCAAGCGTTGCATGACATGATGAGAAATTTTCTCTTCTCACATGTGAAAATATAACGATACTTTTCTTTCATGTAAATATATAGATATGAAAAAAATATGAAAATTATTTCGACATTAAGTCTTTATTTTTCACACTTAAGTATATTATAGATATGCAGATTTGGTGAGGGTGAGCACGTTATGCCGAAGAGTAAGTTTAATCTTTTAAACTTTCATTCTGGAGCAAGTTTGAGATATATTAAAAGAAAATTTCAATTTTCTTTTCCTTCGTTTATTCCGGATATATTTCATCTTGTGGTATTAAAATATAATGTTTTTGGTACCATACGATAAAATTTATCCGGTATTAACGTCGGAAAATTAAATATGCGCTATAGATTGAAGTCAGTTTTAAATATTCATTGCATCTGAACTCCCAAGGCAAATTTACATATATCCCGATTATTACTCTATTCTTGAATGCATATATTGAACAAACTGGTTAGCTCAACGCTATTGACACGTGATAAAAATATATCTGTATTACCAACAGATTGGTTGGTCCAAACTTCTCCGAGTTCACGGATCATGTAGTAACTGTACCAAAAGCCGAGTTCACGGATCATATAGTAACTGTACCAAAAGCCGAGTTCACGGATCATGTAGTAACTGTACCAAAAGCCGAGTTCATGGATCATGTAGTAACTGTACCAAAAGCCGAGTTCATGGAACATGTAGTAACTGTACCAAAAGCAGAGTTCATGGAACATGTAGTAACTGTACCAAAAGCAGAGTTCATAGAACATGTAGTAACTGTACCAAAAGCCGAGTTCATGGATTATGTAGTAACTGTACCAAAAGCAGAGTTCATGGAACATGTAGTAACTGTACCAAAATCCGAGTATTTTTTATCTTCTTGTGAAGAAAACGTGCTCGATCAGACAATAATGAATTGTGAACAATAAACATAATATTCCATATTTTTTTTACAGAAAAACTGCAAAATACACCAGTACCTATTTATCGGTATAGACATTCTCCCCAATTCATTATAAATTAAATCATTTCGTATAATTTTCTTCACTCTTAATACATATGGTTTTGATAAAGACCATAGGTACAGTCTCTGGAAAACTTTTGCTGAGATAACTCCACATACTTTCGCACCGTAATTCAAAACTCGGGACAAGTATAAATATAACTTTAGGAACCAAGTTACCAAATCCATATACGTATTTATTTTTCCGTAGGTACCCTCAACCTCAACAGAAAAAGACAGCCATTGAAACTCTTCACCAGCTGTTTGTTGTTCTTCATTAAACACATCACCAATATAAACAACGCCAAAATAATCACATTAATTGACTTTTCTACTTTCAAACCCATGCCAACATTTGTATAACGGTCTAACATTCATTTATTTTCTTGACTGTATTTACTTTAAGGGTCATTTGTTAACAAACGTTACTACGAGTATCCAACACTTTTGTAAACCCTCTTTTACTTAGGGAAAATTATCTTATATTACATAAACAAAACCCAAAAATCGCAAAGAATGTAAATCTAAAAAATCCAATCCTGGAGCATTAGTGTATGAAATTCAAATTATAACTCATTAAAAAAGATATGAAATACAAGAATAAAATAACGGTGCACAATATTCAACTTATCGTATTGCAGTTACACAAATGAATTGATCAAAATAAGATTGTAACAAAGTCTGCTTTTAGATTTGCATACATGTACATGATAAACAGATCAGTTTACGTTTAAAATATTGGGTTCGTCTACACTTGTGACGCTCGATATATAATACAGGGAAGTAAATATTCATTTAAAAAGAAACCAATGTCGCGCATCTTTCCTAAACAGAATGTAATTGTTTCGTGCTTTTGTTCCTTTTCAATAGGCACATGCCATACGATACTTAGATCTTTGTACAAAGAGTTAAAACTAGTAGTGACCCAGCGCCAACTGTAAGCATGGAATTCCACAAAGTAATGTAAAGAATAATCAAAGGGCCCTACCCATGTATGGACATAGAAACATTATGACACACTCTATTAATAAAAAAAATCCTTATCAAACTATAACATTTCAAGGACATGGATGGTTTCTTCTTAAAATCGTATGTACTTAAATGTATATAGACTTATTGTGTGGGAATAACAAAGAGAGAGAGAGAGAGAGAATATATGTATTCATATAATACGATTACTCCGCCCCCCCTCTCCCCGGCATAGACAAATTTCATGCTAAATCGGCTCAAAAGCCACAACTAACTTTCAGCTGACATAATTTACAAAACGAGTGTCAGTTCTTTTAAATCTGTCTCTTTACACAGTTTCTGTTCGGTATCTCTAATCAAAAATATATGTTCATCGAAAATTTCATAATTTTATTAAGCAAAGCAAAAATCACTCCAAATAACGCAAAAAAATCAAGCAATCGTAAGATAACACAGGATAAATACGGTAAAAACAAATGTGTGTACTGTAAATGATGCACAAATACCATTTGTTACGACTCTATGGTCTCGAAACTTAGTAACAGAAAAGAGCGAAAACCAAATATTTTGTAAAATTCAACAGATAATTTCTTTCCTCATGATATAAAGGGAAAATTTAAAAAGAACTTATAGTATTGTGAATTAAACCCTGAACAGTCCTAAAAGTTATATCACAAGTCCAAATTTATAAAGTTCCAATTGAATTCCAGTGCACTCCAAATAAGTTCTAATCTTGAATGTGTCTCGAACGTACTATTGTGCCTGTGGCCTTGATTGCGAGGATGTGCTAAGATTTTTTTGATGCATCATAATAATAAAATCCAAAACACTTCTTGTCTAAATTCAATAAATGCCAAAATAACTAAACATAATACCATTCGTATATTGGAAAAGACTGAATAATTGTTGCACACTGCTAAAAATTAAAGTACCTGTTGAAGATATTTAGTATGGTGACTTAGTGATAACACTTTCACAAACTTTCTTCGGGGGTAAGGTACTGGTTTTAATTAATACTTATGAATAGTACTGAATACATCAATAGTACGATCCAGAAAGTCCAGTAGCTTACATAAATATTATTCTAGTGTGAAAAAAAAATTAAAAGTAAAAATTATGCCCACTTGAAAGAACAGTTAAATGATTTTGCAAGTTGACGGACAAATGACAGTTATGCCTCAGACATTATTTTCATGCAGGCATAAGATAGGGGCATAAATGGATATAAAAAATGGATATAATTCACTTTGACAAGGGAATATAGCTCTAAAAAGAGGCAGGGGCTAAAAGATATTGTACAAAAGACAGTGATTGCATACCTGATGATTGCAGATAAATATTCAGTCTGAAAAGATACAATGAAGGAAAATAGATGTTAACAAAAATGCTAAGAATTTGCTGTAGAAGATCGAATGTTTTCCAGGTTAATATGAGAAAAGCACCACTCAAAATAAAGCCGGAAAAGGGGCTTATTTTTCAAATAATTTTATTGAGGATTACAATAACACTCAGCGCAGAATAGTATACATAGCTCTGAATGCAACAAGCAATAAAGAAAACAGATCAAAAGAATGTATCCATCGATTCTGTTACTTGACAGCTGTTACGTTTAGGTCAACATAATTTGATATTGTTGATGCAGCTAGGCGTTCAAACTGATAAACCGGTTTTGCAAAAGACTACATTTCTAATTTTAACGAGGAAACATTAAAAATCAGGCAGATAATTTTAGAAGATATAGCTGTTTACAAACTGGAAGATGTGAACGGCCGGATATGGGATGGTATGTTTTTGAAAACGAGTTATCTCTCTATGACAAATACGATGGAAAATGCAGAACTGAGAAGATTTCGAGGACCATCACAATGAACTATAAAAAGCATGTAATTCAGAAATGGAAAGGACATAATGAATCATTTAACAGTTGCAAACTCGAAAAATATACCTTTAAATAATGAAAACTTTTAGTTTTCGAAAGATGAACTTCCAAATTGGAAAAGATGCTGGAAGAAAAAGTGCATTTACAGCACGAAGGACTTTAAACATGAATTACGCTTGAAATATTAAAGAGAGGAGAGATAGTACATTTAAAACATCACAGATAAATAAGAACTTTGTACACATTAAAATATGATATGACGACTAAATTGAAGACAATGTGATAGCTGAGAAATAAATGCCATCGCTTAACAGATGAAGAAATAATATTTTTGTTAAATATGAAATTGATTTAAACTACATCTCAAATGTAACTGAAATTAAACAACACAAATAAATGGTATACTCAGTTGTAAAATGTTTCATATTCAGTAGGGAAGACATATAGAGGAAATGAAAGCCTTGGAGGTGTAAAGAGTGTGCTAATTCAATGAGTTTTAAATGGTTCTATGGTGGAGGAAATTCAATGATCGGAGTTACATGTAAATGGGGAAAATAGGAAGTAAAGTGTCGTTGTATTTGCATACTAAAACATGATGTCACATGAAACTTGTAGATTTTAACACAATACAATGCTTCAAATATCTTAAGCAATTAAGAATCGAACGTACACTTCGTGAAATACAAAATTAAGGTGCTGAAACTTAATTGGTCAAATCTCATGCAGCCATTTAACATATTTGATGACTATGCTTTGACATGAGCTTTTGACACAATTAATTAAATTATACGGTGTGGATGGCAGCTTCTCGTTGTGTTATTTGCTGTTGGCATTTATGAGGTTAAAATGACTCTGAGTTAGTTATTACTCAAATAAAGATGTTAAGCTACACTCCAGAACCATACATGTCAAGATCGAAAGTCAAATAGGACGATGATGTTAATGTCAATGACGTTTCGTTTATCACCTGAAAGATAGACACAAACCGCCAGTTACCAACTATCGTAATAATAAAGTCAGCTTTTACTCTACGATACTCTTGCCATACTCTGCTAGATTTGTTTGTACGTTGAATTGACTCAAATTCCGTTGAACGCAATGCAATATTATTGTGGAAAAATTAAGCCAACAATTAATTTTTTTTAAATACGAAGAAGCTACATTATTTAATTATATTCTGAGGTCATTGAAAATTTGAAAGGAATTTATAATATGTAAGTAGATTATAGTTATGTTGTTGTTAAGGCTGATTTTAACTCTAATCACAGTACGCATTCAACTGACCAAGAAATAATTTGTAGCTTTTCTTTTCTGTTCGCAAGGTTTTGTTTCTTTGAAGAATGCTGACTTTTGTAAATGTCCCATCTCTTCGTATATTTCATTTTCAAATGTGAGTATATCTATAACTGATCAATTTGTTATTAGACAAGTCAAATATTAATATGGTCAGCGAGGACTTTTGACTTTCGTATTTACGTATTGAGTGACTCGAACTTCATTGGTATAAAGTGCAAATGGGGAAAGTTGGCCAACGAATACGACGAAAATATATTTGGAAATTAGATGATAATTAGATAATAGATCATAAGTCCTTTAGGCAAACCATTAATGCTCTCTCTCTCTCTCTCTCTCTCTCTCTCTCTCTCTCTCTTTTGCAAGCCATAATGTCGATCCTTTTTCAGACTTCAAGTTAATGCTCTCTCTCTCTCTCTCTCTCTCTCTCTCTCTCTCTCTCTCTCTTTTGCAAGCCATAATGTCGATCCTTTTTCAGACTTCAAGCCCGTTCCAAAGCACTTTTGGAATTATGAATTAACGGATTCACTCAAAACCATGGTCAAAAGAAGATAGGAGTGGGTACAGTAAAGAAAAAGTTTTTGACAGGACGATATCTTATTAATTTGTTATAAAGATTCCGAATCAGTTTTTCCTAACCTTGACAGAAAATGTATTTCAGTTTATCAAAACAAAGAAAATGAAAACAAGTTTGAATCACTTTCACTTTGACCGCTCCTGGCGGTAGAACATTCGCTTGTGTCACTAAGATCATTAGCTTCACACATTAAAAGGAATATATTTTATATAACTCATGATTTGATCTATATTTAGTGAAATTAATGGAAAGCACCTCCTTTCTGGTTACATCAAATAATATTTTGGTATAAATAAAAAAATCTGATTAAACTATTTCAGACGTCTTAGTCAGCATTTCACAAGTCACATGATCATATTCATTTCTAATTCTATTTCATCCACTGTGCAAATACATATAATCTTTTCTTCTTGCTTCTGTATATTTTGAATCCCATGTATATAGATCAGATATTTAGTACATTTTAATTTCTGTATTTTTCTCTACAGGCACTCGCTTTCTACGCTAGCGCTGGGCTTGAAGAGATTTTAGAACACATAAAGGCAAAATGAGTGATACCAAGGCAAAGGTTAGTGTACATTATCCTATACTTCTCTATTTCTTTCTTTTCTTTGCTTTGTTTTTCCTGAGACTGTGACAGGTTTCATGCGTACAAAGCCGGAAATTATATTACGTTTTCTGCCTTAACTGCTCTTCATTCAGCCCGGCGATCCATTGAAACCTTCATCTTTGGATGAATTTCAAAATTTTATGTTAGTCTTCCTTCGCCACATTTGCGCTTCATCACGGGTAGGGGTGGAGCAAGTGGTGCAGTCCCTTATTATAATGTATTGGTATATCAAATCGTGATCCACCCATGGCGCAATAATACGCATATATAAACATTCTCATGACCATCTGCAGTTGACTCTAGATCAATGATGAATTTCTACACATTACTCATTAGTGACGTATAAAAATAGCGATGAAAAAGTACTAATGATCCCCGTTTTCTAAATGAATTTAATACAGTGCACATTTTCTTTGCAATCTTATCTTCCCCGATCCGCTCGCATGCGTTACGGAAAACAAAAACAGAAATGTGGAGTGAGAGAGAAAGGCTTGAAACAGAAATACTTCCAAGTAACCTACAAGAATATTTTTCGTCGTGATGATATGTGTACACCTTATTTAGGATTTTTCAACAATGTTTATATTTGATACAAAGTTTAAAATCATGTCGACATTATACGGTAAATTTCTCGGTTACGTGATACATATACTCTGATGTATTTAATATTTCGTTATTGTTGTTGTTTCTTAAACATAATATAATATTCTAAACATCGATTATTATTAATTTAGTATGACTTGTCCCCCCCCCCCGCCATCGTAGCAAGATGGGGGTTAAAATCTATGAAGTGACGAGCGTAGACAACTTTTGTTTGTGTCATCCCTTGATGTCTCTAGACCTATGAATGTTGATAAAAGTTAAGTCAAACCAATCAAAGGATGAGAGAGAGAGAGAGAGAGAGAGAGAGAGAGAGAGAGAGACTGAGTTTGGTGGGTGAATCTGTTGCTAAAGCAGAATAATAACTTCGATCAACTGTAAATATAATAATATTTTAAATACAGATTCTTGGTTCGTCATTTCGCTTAGTTTCTATTCCGCAATAATTTCCATGCGCCGGTACGTGATGGCTAAGCATTCATGTGAATGGCACAGATAACCAAGCGTTTGTAGTGCTCTAATTTCGTCATTAAAACCATCTTTCATGTTTAAATCATAAGTGTGTATTATATTGATTTAATCAATGTGAAGAGAAATATAAACTAAAAAAGGAAACCAATAAACTTACTAATATGTAAAGGTGATTGTGAATAGCCACAAAAGGCATATAATTACATTTTGTAGTGGACACACTCGGGAATGTGAGGAGTTCATTCACTCGGTCGATACACACATGCCTGTAGTAAATCCGTGCAAAGGGCAAATATATGTATTTGTACGTGACATATATAAAATATATGAATAGTATGTACGATGTATCAATGATATACCACTCGTTGTATACATTTTTCATAAAATTTATATATCTGATGGTATATCAGTGATGCATCGTACATACTATATATATATATATATATATATATATATATATATATATATATATATATATATATATATATATATATATATGCAAGACTGCAATTAAATTTATATATCCATGCAAGGCTGCAATAATAATGAAACTAGCCCCCAAATTAAACCTTCCAAATCAAACTGTCTGAGCTTCACTTCCCCCATAAAGTTATTAGCATGACATGCTGCCATTATTTGGAAGGAATATGAACGTAATACTTTTCGGTGGAGATTAGATTTACATTTTGAACAAAACAACCAAAAAACAAACAAACAGTGAATCCCAAGTGAAATAAAAAGCAGTGACCTTTAAGGAATATATTCAATGATGATATTCATCAAAGTTTTTGAAGTCATTTGCATTTTTGAGTGCTGGTGTTGACAGCATTTATGAGTAAAATAATTCATTAAAATGTTCAAGTGCATTAGTCAATTGAGGAACTTCATAACCACAAAAGCATGCACGGACTTCCATGAAATATGCCATTGTGTTATTGAATTGTTAAATCATTCTGATGCGTTATAGTTATTTCTACTTACTTCGAGCAAAATGCTTTCTTGGCCCAAATGTCGCCAAGAAGTCTGAAAGTTACAAAATACGGAATTTAGGACCTTTGATGATAAAAACAAAGGTATATCGAGTGCGTCCCAATCTCAACACACCCGCAACACAGTCTTCCTTGTGTGATTTTACTCGCGAATAGATAACCACGTCATTAGTGGGTCTTGTATAGTTTAATTATCATCCTCGTAGTCGTCGTCATCATCGTCATTGTTTGCATCTACGGCATTGTCGCTATTGTAACGATGGAGACCACCATCATCGTCCCGAAGACAGTGATAGCATTTACCAACCAATCCTCCCATTACCCGACAGAATGTACATATTTTTCCATTTTAAAAATGAAAAACCTGAAGGACATAAAGGTAATTCACAAAACTTTGTCATTTCATTAATCAATCTATTATGTATGGCTTGATTGACGCCAGTGAGCCTCCAACATTGTTTTGTTTACTGCCTTTCCAACCAAAAGAAAGTTTTCAGTGCAAACAACGAACCTGTTTCTAGAAAAGTACAATTGAAGAAAGTCTGCGTCGTTTGTATATAGTATTTTTAATATCAGGTTCCAACATTTGCCCAGATATTTTTTTTTAATTGACAAATGTTTCCATTCAATTTAAAATATGCTCATAAAGTAATTTGAAGTATTGTAAAATAGTTCACCAAATGATGCGTCCATGCAAGTATGAACGTTTTGTTAGTATATAAACTCTCGTTTGGTTTGAAAGGCGAAGATGATAACTAGTAGGGATATCTTCAAGAAAATTGGGATATAAATTCTAATTTAAAGAAGGAAATATGTCGTTTTTGTTATCTTTATATCGCATTCAAACATTTCGTTTTTAGAATCGGAAGGGGGAGGAAATAAATGCTAGGTGGTTGGAGGTTGGCAAATACTGTGGAATACCACCTCATACATGCATCTAGCTTGTAAAGACTTTTTTAAAATATAAAATTCCAACATTGCTTTTACAGCTGTTAATCGCCGCTAAAAAAGCCGATTTTAAAGCCGTGAAGAAAATTCTGGAGGACCATAAAGATTTGGATCTGGATTGTACCGATGAAGTGAGTTTCAATGCATATTTTCAATTGAAAGATGGTCATCTTTTAGCTTCCATTCACTCCACCAGAAAATGGACAATGCTAATGGAACCTTTGTTAGATGACCACTCAAACTAGAAAATCACATTCGAGAGTTACATATTTATCTTTTTGATGCTGTATAGAGCAAAATACAAACAATTCATCTTAGAGACGGGGATCTCCTTGTTTCAGCGCCACCACTATAGTGATTATATTTATCGCCCTTTTGTTAATAATTTATTGTACGAATTATTGGTACATGAAATTTTTTATTTTAATTCGAACAGGAGTTCTTTCGAATTTGGTCATACGATCTACATAATAATTTATAAAATTAAAATAATCGAGATCTCAAAATTAGGGTGGTTAGTTACAAATACTGACAAAAGTTCCCTTCTAATGGATAACCAAATGAAAACTAATGTAATTATATATATATATATATATATATATATATATATATATATATATATATATATATATATATATATATATATATATATATATATATATTACTTTAGATAACGTTTGTTATAATTGAAAAAGGAGAAGATGATCAACACATTGAAGTCATTCATTCTTCGAGTAACTGTCAGTAATTTTATGTCGACAAAGTAAACTAGTAGAAAACACATGAATAGTGTATATATTTTATATGAATAGAGAAATAGAATCCCAACAGAGACAAATAGAAAACACTTGAATATCCTGTATGCTTATATAAATAGAGAAACAGAATCCCAGAGACAAGTAGAAAACATTTGAATATCCTGTATGTTTATATGAATACAGAAACAGAATCCCACAGAGACAAGTAGAACACACTAGAATATCCTGTATGTTTATATGAACAGACTAACATAATCCCTCAGAGACAAGTAGAAAACATTTGAATATCCTGTATGTTTAAATGAATACAGAAACAGAATCCCACAGAGACAATTAGAACACTTGAATATCATATATGTTTATATGAATAGACAAACATAATCCCTCAGAGAAAAGTAGAAAACATTTGAATATCCTATATGTTTATATGAATACATCCCACAGAGATGAACAGAAATCTCAATATCAAAGCAGAATCACACAGATATAGGTAGAGAACAAGTGAATAGAGTTTATGTATTAATGAATAAGGAAACATAATCCCACAGAGACAAGCAGAAAATATCTGATATTATTTATCTTATTAAAAGCGGGATAACTTTACGGAATTGCTCAGCTTTCGTAATATCAGATGAGAGGTATAAATTGGATATGATTTGGCTTTTTAACGTCGCTTTAAAAAGTTTTCAGCCATATCGCTATGATATCTGCAGTGTGGCAATTTATAGTGATGTCTAGCACTGAGGCATGATGCCGCAGACATATAGCATCATGTCCTACCCAGTCACATTATACTGACACCAGTCCGACCAGTACTAGCACTGACCACTTAATGCTGAACGCCAAGCGAGGCAGCTGCTCGTACCATTTATATCAATCTTTGGCAAGACTCGGCTGTGGTTCAAACCCTCGACCTCTCGAATTAAAAGCGGAGGCTCAAATCACTAGGCCACTGTAGCGGTCCATACTATCACTGTATTAATTCAGAATTAAAAAATCGGAATGACAAATAATGACGAGCTTGTAAATACTCCATGGCAACTTTTGAACGAGATTCTTATGCTTGCCATCCTTTCAGTTCTTGTTCTCGCTGCATCTTTTGCTGTGTATACATTTTTCAGCGTACTAAGAATATGGGAATAGTTTAAGAGGTTTGTGGCAAATGCTGTTTTGTAAAAATAACAAAATATATACCAAAAAATAGGTCTTGAGCAAATCTGATAATGTTAGCTTCCAATGTTATATTATAACTATTCAAGAATAACGTGTTATTAAATTTTTCTTATAGGTAGACAAAAACCTTCTTCATTATGCCGCAAATTCCGGACAAGTGGATATAGTCCAGATGGCCGTGCAGCGCACACCAACCCTTGACACAAGAGACAAGGTTTGAGGATCCACCTTTCTAGAAAACATTATATTTGAAATTAAATCTTGTTTTTTACTAGAATTAATAGGCACATACCAAAAATGGTCTTAGTGCCATCCGTCATCTTCAAGACTAGCTTTGTAATACCAACTCACAATTATAGGAAAATTCGAAGGTGATTGCTCGGGTAGACCTATCGAGGAATACCTAGAACTACGCCGCAAAATGTACTCAATTGTCGCGGGAACATCCAGTTTCATTAATAGAGCCGAAGGCTCTAGTTAGAGGATCTAAAAGCGAAAGGAGTTCAACGGGTTAATAGTGCGAAATGATCTTCGGTATCGGATTATGTGGAATGTCTTCGCGAGAGATATGATTTCTCACATACACAGCAAATATAATTCGGTCTCAGAAACGTCTGCGTATAGGTATATACCGATGAACCTAGGTGAGTTTGTCATCGCTTGATACCAAACGATGGATATTGCTAGATTCCATTACTACCTACGCGTACGGGTACCATGCGATTGCCAATCAAATTACGATTGAAGTTATTCTCGCGCGCTGAGGACGTCCGCCCACTGAACCTAGTTGATGCCTTAATGCATTGATACGTTAATATATTAAAGCAGATCTTGGTGGTAGTTCTGTACTCTCTGGCACAACATATAATTCCTCTGGCTCAGATGCTCTTCTAGGAGACTTTGCTAATCATTTATTGGCAGCGACCATTTATAACGTCTGCTCTGCAAAATCAATTCAGTTTGAGGTTGTAAATACATTGATGGAATATAATAGCGTTATGGTAGAACAACTTTATCCGACCTCGAACTCCACTGGAACATACATATACTATATATTAAAAAAATTCATTTGCTGAATCTTTAGACGTCGACGGAGCTGCTTTATATGTCATCTGGCAAGATCTAAAATGGTTAACGCATACTTATACAGTCGCAAACGGCATTGTAGTTCACGTACCTGATCATGTGGAGGAAATAAAAGATCAGTATATTGTACATCTCTGTGTTCGTAAATAAAACGAACCAGGGGACATCTTTCTTGGTGCAGGTAGGTAAATTTGCCACAGCGCTTGCTTAGCCAAATATACTCGAGGAATCCCGTGATTGACCTTTTCCGCGCTTATCAACTTTTCTACTGCAGCTTCACCTTTCGAATAAACACAAGGACTTTAGTTTATTTTGTGTAAATTATGCCCAGGTACTAGGTTTGTTTGTTTGTTTATTATATAAATATATTTTACCTCCACTGAGCGAACTTTTGTCCCCCATTATGTCCTCCTGAAATAATTTTAGCCTTCATACCTTCTTTGCTGAGCCATACATTAATTCGTTCTCCCAGTGTTTGATTAATTTCATTCAAGATGTGGAAAGATCTATATTAGCACAATGACACACATGGGTATTATTTGATGACTTATTAGCGAGATCGTGTTGGCAACATACAGCATCAACACGATCTATAATTGCTTCACCAGGCTTTGGTTGGTTGTTAAAATCAAGTTATATAAGGACGTGTACCACGCCCACATTAATTATAGCCCTGAATGTGTGTTTGTCTAAGATACGTACACCAATGTGTTTCAGGTATCTTTGTTAATGCAGCTGCGTCATCACCGCCGACTTTTCATGGACCCGCCGTGTTACAACTCTATGGTCTCAAACATAGTGACAAAAAGAGCGAAAACTAATAAGTTCTGTAAAATTCATTATAATAATTTCCCTTGAATACAAAGTGAAAATTTAAAAATGACCTTACACTATTGTAAATTAAATCTCAAATAGTCCTAAATTTCTATCACAAGTATAAATGTATGAAGTTATAAAGGAATTCTAGTTGTATTCCAAATAAGTTATAATATTTAATGTGTTGATGTGAATGTGTTTTTGAACGTGCTAACGTGGCAGTGTCCTGGATTGTAGCGATATGCTACGAGTCTTAGGATGCATCATAATAATATAATCCAAAACTGTTATTTTCTGAATTTACTATAATTCCAAATTAATAGTTCTGCACAAGAATACTATTGTTGAGCACTTTGTATTTCCAATGAATAATATTTTTAATAAAATAAATCCTCTCAAATAAAACTGTGAACACAACAAAAAGACTCAGTCTGCTTCAATATAATAAGACAAGAACGGGTAATCTTTATATAAACAAGATTATATACCCCTTTAGTTGACCAAGATCCTAATCACCATTATCTGAAATTACTCAGTCTCCTAATGGAAACTTCCATTCTAGAAGTTCCAAGGTCAGAATCATGACTGAATCTTTAACTCAAATTCAGGTAAGTATTTTAACATTAATACTGATCAAAATATTTAATCCACGATTAGAGACAATATTTAAGCTATGGATTCTGTTTTATGCAAAATAAATGTTACTGGTCAGGTACAGTATAAACCTGATTTTGGACAAGGTCGAGTACAAAGTACAAATGTATATAATATATAAACAATAAGAAAAACAAACAAATAATACAAATTAAATATACATAACAGGCAGGTTCTCCGAAACGTAAACATCTCTGCTCAATATCAAACTAAAGTTCCAGTGATGGCAGATCTACCATCAAATGTTTGAACTTGAGTTACATTTGTTTCCTTGCGACATTGCACACAGTATTAATGATAGTTTTATACAACACTTCTGTTGCCATTTAACATGGCATCGCGGAAAAGGGAAAGATCCGATTTGAAGAACGCGATGCTTGGGGAAAAAAATCATCTATACTTTTACCGTTATTGATTTCGTCTTGCAGGCAAAGTCCAAACCACCCAAACATATTACGGTATTTCCAGGCTCATTTCATGCGTTGATCATTGGTCCGGCTGGATCAGGATAAAAAAAAAACTGTGTTTATAAATCTGATTTTTAGATGGTTAACGTGTAATGGCTTGTACATGGGTGTGCCCTAGGTAGACGATCAAACGTGTAATGGCTTGTACATGGGTGTGCCCTAGGTAGACGATCAAACGTGTAATGGCTTGTACATGGGTGTGCCCTAGGTAGACGATCAAACGTGGTGTGATGATCTGAAGGATGTTACGGTAGCTCTAATATCATCACCAAAAATCAGATCATGCACCGTTGACTTTTTTCTACACTTAATGAAGCACCTACTATCGATGATTATGATTCGAACGAGAATAGTCTTGTTGTGTATGACGATGTGTTTTTCCAACACCAAATCAATCCCTCAAAAATAGCATCCCGAGGCCGACATAAAAACAAGTACGTGATTTATCTGACTCAACTATACACACACGCATGCCTAAAGTAATTTCAGACAACTATAACATGTGAATGATATTGCATGGCCTCCACGCACATTGTCTCACAAACATTCATTGGACCCTGTGTGTTGCAGACGTTTCGTGGGGAGAATTTTGTAATATTTTTGCGGGGTTACTCAAGAACTGTATAGTTTCTTCACTACTGACTTGACGAGGACTTTTGTAAAATATCTAGCCAGTTTGGATAAAGCAATTTAGCAGTTATAAATACATATACAATGACAACATATGCCATCTGTGCTATAGCAAAAGCTGCTGCCCGACATAGCAAAGCCATATGCGATCAACTAGGACTTGTGCACAAATGCATGGGACGTATTGAGAGTGTTAAGAAAGTCATAAGAGAAATAGTGGAATAGGTAACACCGCGGGAGTAAACAGAAGAAGAACCGAGTCCATTTCAAACGATGTCCAAACGCTGAAAGGATATTAAAAAGCTACCAGGATGACAGCGACAGCCATTATAAGCTTGCCAAAACAGAAAAAGATAATTCAAGAAGACTTGGATCAAACGAAAGAAGATATCGGAAATTTCGGAAAGCCTGTTGATGCGACTGTAAAAGCCACCCAGGTACTCTGTGAAAACGCAAGAGAGGCACTTGCTCATTTTCCAGGGCCAAAACCATCCGATTACAAGTTTCTGACGGAATCAATGAAACAATTATTCGCAAAAGATGATCATCAGTGGCTTTTCTGTAGGTGCTATTTATTACAGCCCACACAAATTGTGCAAGATTGTGTTAAACATACCAGATGACTCAATTGATAATAATATGAATAAAATATGGTACAAGAAGATATTCAGTGAAATTCCCTATGATAAACAATCCGGCTGCCACGAGTAGATATCCTATCAACGCATGTTTTGTGCAATTAACAAGAAAACGCGCAAAACTAGAAAAAATTGTTACTGGTCCATACGAACCTGAACTCACACGTGAAACGTACGCAAGCAAAAATCGCATATAGGACAAGGTTTTGGTGGACTGTGTGACCAACAACAAGTAAATGAACTCGTGGATCGGTTGAAAAGACTAGTGGGATCAATTCGCGTCGGTAACAATGCACCAGAAGTAAATGAGGTTGCATCGAGGGTTTGCTTACCAATGATATCAAGGACACAGGAACGGTTTGCTTGTTGATGCAGAAATCACTGAAGATATCAATGATGTATACGACGGACAATGTTAACACTCTGATGATGATGAAGCATTTTCTATGGAAACGTGTCGTGTTTTACATGAGATATATGTAGCATTGCAGTGTGCTGTTGTAAATACAGTTCCGAACGTTTCCTCGTCGATTACATTGTCACCAACTACACTATAATGTTATGTGACTTTCTGCACCAATCACCGCTGGGGAACTACGTACACTTTGCGCATTATGAATTTATTACAGCTGGGCCGATATCCTATCACAACCATGTGATGGTCTTCTCGCAAATAACTCGTCTGGGTTTTCGGCAGACAGTGGCGGACCTGTAATGATATTTAACTTTCCACTGGTCCGTACGACATGGAATAGATCAATAAAGAGATTCAACAAAATATGATATTTTTTACGTACACATAGGTCCACACTCAGCTCTATTATTTCAATAGAATCTACAATGAACAAGGTTGACATTACACGGTCTGCATTATGAATGATTACGGGTTGGCCCGGACATATTAATGAAATTCCCGTGGACAACGATTTTACGCGTGTAACACCATATCGCACCAGACAATGTCAGGTTTACCTCAACGATTCAAATCAATTTGACCGGTGATTATGTTAGTCGCAGTTATGAAACTTCAGCCACGGCAAAGGAAGCAAGGTTACATACTGTTTGGATTTTCACCAATTATGGAAATGAGTTATTTGATATCGATGGACCTGCGTATTGTTCATCTTCGTTTTACCCTTGTCGATTAGGACAGGCACGGGTCAGACCTACGCGGTAAGACTTTGACAATACAACTGTAAATAACAGATCAACATATATTTAATATAAAACCAATATTGAGATCTTCACTTCTCGTGGACGGGAGTTACCCGTGCACGTTGTCAATTGACAAAAACCTGTTTACACAACATATTACGGAAATGGTCTGGGCAAAATTCTGAAAGAATTATTTACAGGAACGCTAAAGAAGGTTCACCATCTTGTCTTCGCGTGCAGCTCAGATCGCTAAACAAGTTAAAATGCGAGTTGCTGATGGCATCCAAAACGTTTCTACGGATTGGTTGTAATATCTAGGATTGCGAGAAGATCAATCGATTTGAGATTGGTTTCGATAACTGCTGACTCGAGCATTATCAAAAGCGGTCGCACCTAAAAACTATACTTCTATCTACTGCGACACTGCCCGTGCCCATCTTTAAAATTATCAATGAAGAGGGAACCTAATCAAAGAGATCGAATATAATTAAAATGCATCTAAATTGATGGAGCACTTGTGCAAAATGATTCCGCAGGTACAAATTACGACCCGGGTGATGAGGTTGGATTTGCTAACAATCGTATCCTTGCGTTGAATGCATCGTAAGTTATTTCATCGATGGAAGGAAATTGAAGCATGTCTGAGCAATAATGGCACTGCTACGACAATTCTCAGACTCGCCAGATAAAGTGATGATTATGCAAGATCTGCTGGCTCGTCTATGATGTTTCACTTGGACGCAAACGAAAATGCTGATCATGTCGAGTATTTCCGGCACTAAGTTACACGGTCATGTTTCTTGTCTCCGCAACCCGCTGCTGTGACTGACGAACTGGCGTTGGTAGAACTATACGCAAAGTTGAAACGTAACCTTTAATTCTGGATTCGCGGCTCTTCGAGGACAACTAAAAGGACATTCATGATCATTTTCGTGTGCTATCCCTCTCAGTCATATATGGTTTTTTTCTTCAGAGAAGTTTGCAAGAATCAGAGATGTTTGCGGCATAAGCGTATGTTAAAGCATTTACGCGAGAGACAGTCGGAACAACATCCGGAATCGCTTCGAAAAAGGCTGGTCGTGGAACATTCCATAATCAATTTTCGTCTTGTAAATGAATGTGAAAAAGGAAAACGTATTCGATTCCCAGAAACGACTTGCAGAATATCCTCAGGGAGCAGTCTTCGACTACCCCGTACAACTAGCAAAAAGCCACTCGTCAATTAAGCCATCGTCTTGATATGCTAGTGATACTCATGTCCTTCAAGCAGTTCCTCTGTGTTTTTATGCGGGATGAACACTAATACAAATGCTCTTTTGTACAATACAAATGATCTTTTGTACAAGAAAAATAGATACAAATAGAAAAACATGAGACAAATTGGAATTAGCCGTTATTAACCGTCTTTCGCGTTAGTATTTATGATTTGATTTACTATTACATACAAATAGCATATATTTTATATATATATATATATATATATATATATATATATATATATATATATATATATATATATATATATATATATATATATATATATATATATATATATAATGGATTCTGACCACAGTGATGAGGTTGCGGAAAATGCTGACTGTGTGTTACATCGGATAACCGGTGATGCCAGCATTGATTGTGATTCTGTTCCACTTACTGATGCATATCTGCGTGAAATCGATGTTAACCGACTTTCGTATACACTGAAAAGTAATGTTGCTATGTGCCAAATAGAAATCGGCAGCTGGAACCACTCTAAGGTGACAATATCAACTCGAAGAAAGCGTTCATTCATTGCACTAAGACGTTAAAGTGCCATTCGTTGACTGCATCACCAGGCATGAAAGCACTCGGGGACTGGTTCTACAACAAGGAGGTGGAATTCACCTCTAAACCCACCTCAACTGTATGCTGATTATGTTGCACCAACTAAGAAGAGCAAAACTGAACTGGCTATTTAACAAGGAAACGCGGTGTTTGGGCGAAGACAAAAACGACAATTCAAACATTATCGAATGGTGTAATCAGTAAGGTTCTATATGAACGCGTTGCATTGTATTCAGAACGCATAGTCGCCGGAGACATATATTCCTCGGACAGTGATTTTTATATATAATTTATAACAGTTTTACCTGTTTAAAAGAGTAAATGGTCAGAGATGCGTGTGCATGTTGAGCGTGCTCAAGCGTGTCCTGTCGAGCAATCATAACAAGCGATCACATTATTGCTAGAAGAACTATAATGGAACCTTAATATTACCGACGTGAGAAAATAATTGAAGATGAACAATAACTGCCAGATGAACTCACCAATTAAAACCGCTTTGCTCATGAAATACAAGTGTGCATATCTTGTCGCCGTTGCGTAGATGTCCATAATTCATCTGAAGCATTCGCATCATGAATAAACGAGACTAAAGTACAAAATGTATCTCACAAACATTATCAGTGAGATAAGGAAATAACGTGCTTCCTCTTTCTCTCATTCATACAGAGCGATTGCGAGATAACACATCTTTCTAGGTCTAGTAAAAGGCACGTCCCGACTCGGATCTGACCATGCATAACAATGATACATGTTACGTCTAAGAGAACAGATAGCAGGCTAAGCCCCGAAAGAACACTGGATGGCGCGATCAAACAAACTTGATGAATAATAAAATGTTCCTTTCAATCTCTGGTTAGCACGTTAGAACCAATGTAAGTGACAGACATTTTTTATTGCAAATTAATATTTTTCTCATAAGAACATAAGAACATAAGACGCTGGTATAAAAGAAAACGTCATTAATAATGCCATAATGTCTCATAACAAACATTCCATCATATGTTAGTCACTTCATCATACAGTTTGAATATGAGATATAACAATACAAGGTTTTGCACGTGCCTTAGCATATGAAGTAGACTTGTGTTTTAGAGTTACGGTTGGGAAGACACCTGGACTTGTTTCATTATTACGAATTCAATGGGGAGTACATACTATATACAATGAAAGTTTCGATTCATGTAAACTATATTTTGTTTAGACTTTTAAGCTAAATGAACTTCCTTATTTACAAATTATATTTCAGACAGGACAAGCACCTATTCATTATGCTGTCAAACAAGGCTACGTGGCGATATTGAAATTACTTGTGGAGAACGGCGCCAATGTGGACTTCACTGATAAAGTATGTTTATTCTTGTTCGCTTATGGAATAATAATAATAATAATAATAATAATAATAATTGAAATGCAGGAGACTGACATCAGCCTTATCAAAACTAAATTGTAACAGGATTTCATGAAACATATTACATTCTTTGTATCCTCTATTATACTTCCATCTTAACTAAAAGACCACAGATATATCTTTTTCCCGAATCAACGCAGTACACATAGTAGACAGAGCTGGTTGTAGCATCAGTTTGGCAATTTTAAATCGTGATTCTGTACAGGTTAAAGCAAACAAAGTAGGGGTTCTAAATTTCCTTTTGCCTTCTTTTGTTGTAATGATTTGAAGACTCAAAAAATATCGCCTGTTTTCAGCAACGATTTATAATTTTTAACAGAGAGCAATCATCATCATCATATTTTAATATTAATAACGAAGGCGACGACAATGAAGAACTCATACAGACGTACATCTTACACCGCTTGTAAGGAGCAAAACATCTTGATGAAAATATTTAAGTTATATATGCAGTGATTTTCTTCATTTTCTGACAATGTAACAAGTTTCGTCATATGGATATTCGTGTTATTAATTTTCACATTTCTGCTGGTGGGTCCACTTGAACTATGGGGGTGGGGAGTATAATGAGATCAAATAAATAATTTTGTCGAGGCCTTGACTAAATTACACAGGTCTTTGTTCGCACTTTGTTTTGTATTAAACCGACATTTGCACCTGAGAAATTAAAAATCCTAATCGTAAAGAAAAGCCACGTATGCAATGTTTTTAAATGTAATCTGTCACCTATTCTATGATCGTTGAGGTCGACACTTCCAATACCATTCCGACAACATTTATCCAGAGACTACGGTCCTTCGAGGCCTGTTATGCTCCTTGAGGTGTCATGCACGTCCATTCCGTGATGTTTTCGAGCTAGTTATTGCATTGGAGTCCTCTTTCGTGTCCATGGTCGCCGAAGACTCACTCAGGGATGTTGTTCACGTCTTTCTTTGTTTTGCGTTCGGTGTTGGGGATGCATTGCATCACGTTTCAGTGTCTGTGTTTTAAGTTCGTGTATGGCAAGCGAATTTAAACGCTGGCAGTATCAGTAACCTTAACATTCTGACTTTATTCTTATTAGTCATGCATTTATCTTTCCACGCGCTTTACCAGGGTTGGAAAGGGCAGCTACAGCCAGGACAATTCTGAATTTTACTTGCATCGTTGAGCCCCTTCGATTTGTGATTCTTTGATTCACTGACCAAGAACAAGCGCTGCTCCACTTTTCTGTTATATGAACACTTCTCATTGGTGTTTCTGTTCTTACATATAATGGTCCAAGACTGAAATATTTATGCTTATATTAAACGGAACGAAAATCAATCGAAGCAAGCCGATATAAACGAATTTTACACCCCTTATAATAAGAATAGGGCTAGTCAAAACCCTTCTACATTTTAGGAATATTCTTGCTACATTGTTCACGATCACAACATTGATGCAATATTTATAACAGACATGAAGCGCGTTGCTGTTCAAAACTATTTACATACTAATGAGTGTTTTGTGGGTATGAAAATATACTTTGAACAAGATAAAACGAGGTGGGTGGGTTGGGGGTCAAGCAAAGGCACTACAACGGAACAAGATAAAACGATGTGGGGTGGGGTGGGTTTCAAGCAAAGGCACTACAACAGAACAAGATAAAACGAGGTCGGGCGGGGTGGGGTCAAGCAAAGGCACTACAACAGAACAAGATAAAATGAGGTCGGGTGGGGTGGGGGTCAAGCAAAGGCACTACAACAGAACAAGATAAAACGAGGTGGGTGGGTTGGGGGTCAAGCAAAGGCACTACAACGGAACAAGATCAAACGAGGTGGGTGGGTTGGGGTCAAGCAAAGGCACTACAACAGAACAAGATAAAATGAGGTCGGGTGGGGTGGGGGTCAAGCAAAGGCACTACAACAGAACAAGATAAAACGAGGTGGGTGGGTTGGGGGTCAAGCAAAGGCACTACAACGGAACAAGATCAAACGAGGTGGGTGGGTTGGGGTCAAGCAAAGGCACTACAACGGAACAAGATCAAACGAGGTGGTGATGGAGTGGGGTGGGGGTCAAGCAAAGGCACTACAATAGAACAAGATAAAACGAGGTGGATGGGTTGGGGGTCAAGCAAAGGCAGTACAACGGAACAAGATCAAACGAAGTGGGGTGGGGTCGGGTGGGGTCAAGCAAAGGCACTACAACAGCACAAGATAAAATGAGGTCGGGTGGGGTGGGGTCAAGCAAAGGCACTACAGCAGAACAAGATCAAACTAGGGCGGGTGGGGTGGGGTCAAGCAAAGGCACTACAGCAGAACAAGATCAAACGAGGGCGGGTGGGGTGGGGTCAAGCAAAGGCACTACAGCAGAACAAGATCAAACGAGGTCGGGTGGGGTGGGGTCAAGCAAAGGCACTACAGCAGAACAAGATAAAACGAGGTGGGTGGGTTGGGGGTCAAGCAAAGGCACTACAACGGAATAAGATAAAACGAGGTTGGGGGTGGGGTGGGGTGGGGTCAAGCAAAGGCACTACAACAGAACAAGATAAAACGAGGTGGTTGGGTCAAGCAAAGGAATTACAGCAGAACAAAAATGAGATATATGTTTATAACGGGTGATAATGAATATGTAGCTGTTACACGGGGAGAGTGAATGTCCCTCCGTATTTGTTTTTCGTTATCTAGGGGTTGACCGCCCTTGATCTTATTGCCCGGTTCGAGTAAATATAAATGTAAGTGGTGAAACTTATAGGTGGAATAGATAGAGATCTGAACAAGTATATAGAACAAACCAACACGAGCCCCCGTACATGTAAACAAACAATTTAATCAATTTCATACAAACACTGTGAAAATTCATTACATCAGGAATGTACTCTGCTTTTAGAAATTTAACTTTCACCGAAATACAAAGAAAACGCAAATAGATCTAAATAAGATAGCCGATCTGTTACTGATAGATTTAGTTCATCATAGGATCGAGTGAAACAATCGAAGTCAACGTCTTGTACGATTTCATAACCTGCTCGTCCTCAGTCTGTTTTTGCTTCCTCTGTCGCTGTTCAGACCCTTGGATCTCAGGATGATACTTTCTACCATCCGTCTCAGGACACTCTCAGAATAAGTCTTCAGAAATTAATACGTCACAGGATTGCGTCACAGGATTATACGTCTCACTGCACTCTTCTCTATGCTTCTCCGTATAGGTCTCAGAATAACATCCCTCATTCGTTCCATACGTCTCAGGAGCTATTTTCTCCCTTTTAAATAAATATAAATAGAGACAACCTAAATTTTCCGTTATTTATGAAACGGTTAATTCTTCATTATTCTCCCTCGTTATCAGATTTCACTATCAGTGCTAAACAGACGCTAAGGTTATCAATCGACTCCACATGTCCTATAATGACACTAGTTAGTCAAATGGCTAATTCGTTACGCCTTGACCTTACACATTAACACATACGCGAGGCCTGGGGTTCTGAGCCAGCCTCAATTTTTACACAGCGAATACATAGGATACATCACATCAATCAATTACTAGATCATTTCCGTCAATATACACTTATTCTTAATCATACGTGAAATCTTCTAAATTCGGCGAATTCACACGGATTCTTGTAATCATATTAACTAATATAATGCATTAAATTCTTAGAACATAATCCTTATGCAAACAAGACAACAAATTCAAACAATTCGTCAAACTTATCTAAAGAAGATTAATGTACAACTTCCTATGCATAAACTCAACACAGTTATACTTCATAAAGCAAATTATTACACGAATGTAGAAAAAAGATTCATGCAGATACAATTAAATAACTTCAGTAAAGCATTATATATGGCATCAACAAATTACATGGAATTGTCACACTACCTTTGCTTTCAGCGTTCCTCCCTCTAATCGGTAAATTAGTTCGTCGGCTCCTTTCGACAATCGTCCCCTTTTTGGACAACAGTTTTACGGAAATTTCTTGCAAATTCCCGGAGTCGTAACCTTTGGGTCCCCTTTCGTAGGAAAAGCTTAGACTGATTAAAATTCGATGCGGGCGATATTAAAACCTATGAAATTTTGTGTTGGAACACGCCCTCTCATTTAATGTACCAATCAGAATCAAATATCTCTGCCGCCTTTTTCCAGAGGCGCCAAAGTCAGGGTCAACTTGACCTGGTAGTTTGAGTAACAGAGTTTCTGCGTTCTCTCAGTTGTGACAACTTTACCATGAAAATGAAGTTTTCCTTGTCCTAAATTGTCCGCTTGGCTGCTGTATAAACAAATGTTTAATTAGGAACAGAATTCTCCCTCTAAAGGACATTACCGTACACGGTAGTATGGCGATATGAAACGCGCTTGTCTTCATAAATCTAATTAATGGTTCTCTGGTCTCAACTAACGTATTCTTGTTAGATCGACATAAAATTTGCCACTTCACAGTAGCTAATGAGTCTCTACCTCACAACTCACATAATACTAGATTAAAGTGCATTTTAGTTCCCTGATTATTGTTCACAATTGCCTAAATCATCAAATCTAAGAACGTTATCAATTGATACAACTATTTTAATAGATCTACCACAAGGTAATGTATATATTCACCATCACAACCATATTTTCTTTCTGCGAGGACTACCGTACTGTTACTGAAGGCACTCGTTCATTCATCGCATATATCATTTTGCTAAACACACAAATCAAAACGATTCAGACCAAATTGTATTCCCTCTGGCATACAAAGAGAATAATTTAGCTATGTATTAGCTGTTTGCACAGAATACAATTTTTTAAAAAGTCAAGCAGGTCAAGCAGAAATGAAAGTCAAGTCCAACATACAATGTTACATTACAATAGCATATAATGAAACAAAGAATTAAAAAATAAATAAGTAACAAACAATTAAATTAAATATACATAACAACATATAATTCAATTCAAGTCTATTCAGCTGCATATTTATCATATCTCAAATGGTATATATATATATATATATATATATATATATATATATATATATATATATATATATATATATATATATATATATATATATATATATATATATATATATATATATATATATATATATAAAGAATACAAATCATATGGCGCATAATAATCCTTTCAAGTGCACTGGAATTAGCAAGGGATCACGTGTGGCACTGATTGATTAAGATAAATGCAATAAACTGACGACGAACAGTCCAAAACTAGTATCTAACTAGCCTCAGCGCTTTCGAAATAGTCATGCAAAGTTTTGCAAACACAACATTTATTTCTGTTTTATTTGTTTGTCTTGTCTATATTTTGTATTTGCCGTTGAAAAATACTCATTATGAGTCGAAAGCGCGCTCGGGATAATTAGATAATAGTTTTGCACTGTTCGTTGTAAGTTTGTTTCATTCATATATATATATATATATATATATATATATATATATATATATATATATATATATATATATATATATATATATATATATATATATATATATATATATATATATATCGATCAGTGTACATAGAGTAAGCGATCCCCCACCGTCAGTACTATGCAGGTGCTGCAAGAAGCAAACACAATTCGCTATTTTGCAAGTGAAACGACTGAAACCATAACCAATATGTAACTCTGTACGCAACAACAAATGTCACTCTATATTTATGTTCATATATAACTCTTAGGTATTTTTGTGCTCACAAGTTTGTGACAGTGCTTATATTTGCAGCAAAAGGGGAGGACAGCGCTTCATTATGCAGTGTACAGCAACAAGGTCAAAGCCGCGGAATACCTCGTCTACGCTGGAGCCAGCCAGACGGTGAAGGATATCGTAAGTCTACTCAACCATGTATTAAGCTAAAAGGAGATGACAGTTAAGGTCTCCGTATATATCAGGTATCAATAAATTACTGGGGAGTCGAAAAGTAATTGCTTAAATATTAGGTACAATCTTGAGAATCTTTCTTCTGGTGTATACGTTACAACAAGCTGGGATCGGTTGATATGTAAAACAAACAATGCTGGGACAATTGAAGTGATTCTATAAATTTATATAACTATGTTTGCAACTGCGGGAGAGAGAGAGAGAGAGAGAGAGAGAGAGAGAGAGAGAGAGAGATTATTTATGCTGCACTATAAAAGATGTGACTGTCAGCTATCAAAACAATAATTTTTATAGAGAAGATTTGACTTTGGTTAATATGAAAAAAGACAGAAGAATTTTAACTTTACGCTGCAATATCGATACATCTTTGTTCAATTCAAAAACGCTTCTTATCACATCTTAGGATGGAAAAACACCTTCAGACTTATGCCGAAGTGAAGAAATGCGAATGGCCTTGAACAATCTTCAACATGCAGCAAAAGAAGACGACGACACGTACGATCTAGCTTTATTATTCCATTGATTTTGCAGTATGACACGTACGATCTAGCTTTATTATTCCATTGATTTCGCAGTTGATTTTAAAGCCTTCAAGAAAATGCTTTCACGTCGATTAATGCGTTGATTTAATAATAATAATAATAATAATAATAATAATAATAATAATAATAATAATAATAATAATAGTAGTAGTAGTAGTAGTAGTAGTATCACATAGATACATCACAGCTACCAATGAAAATTTTATGTGGTCATAAGATTTGTATCGCTAACAAAAATATTTTTTGAGGTATCATTTCGTAAAAGCTTAAGTATTGTTTGCTTTTTTAACATCATGCTGCAAACGATTCCATTGAACTGTACTGGTGTTTGAAAAAGATTCTTAAAATACTCTGTCCGCAACTCGATCTTGATATTTTATTATACTACGTACTATGTCGTGATATATATATATATATATATATATATATATATATATATATATATATATATATATATATATATATATATATATATATATATATATATATATATAATAATAATAATAATAATAAGAAACATAATAATGTAATTCCAAAAGCAAACAACATGAAATTAGATAAAACATTAAAAAATAAAAAAAACATGCTGAGAATATTTCTGATAGGAAACATTATTAGGTCTTTAAGTTTGTTCTTGCAGTCGAAATAAGTGAGTTTTGAGAGCACTCTTGAATGTGATAACTGTGTCTGTCTTTGTGTCTAAGTTCAGTGGGCAATTCATTCCACGTTGCTGGGCCCTGGTATGCAAAAGAACGCTGACCATATGACTTTGTTTTCATAGTGGGAATAATGAGTATACGATTGTCAGAAGAGGAGCGTAAGTTTCTTTGTGTTGCGTAAGTTTCTTTGTGTTGCCATCAGAATTAGTTTTATCATCATTCATCTGCAGCTTGTTGCAAGTCATCCATGATTTCACATCAGAAATGCACCTCTCTACACCTTGGATAGTAGCATCAACTTCAGTTGGGTGGCTAGATTTGTATATTTGGGTGTTATCAGCGTACAATTGGTGAGACACTGGATGATGATCTATGACACTTGAAAGCGACTGAGTGTACAGAATGAAAAGAACAGGTCAAAGAAGAGACCCCTGTGGAACACCAAAACATAGATCAACTGGGCTGGAGTGTATTCCATTTGCAGATACAATTTGTGTCCTGTTGACCAAGTAGGACTTGAACCACAGTAAGGCTGTATCATGAATGCCAAATACATGCTGGAGACGGTGAAGTAATATAGCATGGTCTATTGCGTCAAATGCTGCAGACAAATCAAGGAGGGTGAGAACTGTAATTTTTCTGCTATCCAACGCAGAGAGAATGTCATTAACTACATTTAGAAGAGTAGTTTCAGTACTGTGGCAAGGGCGATATTCAGATTGTACATTGCTAAAAGGACTATTTGAATTTAGATGAGATGCAAGCTGGGATAGAACAACCTTTTCTAATTTTTTTGAATCAATGGGAGATTAGAAATTGGGCGTTAGTTCTTTAAATCGTTATGGTCTAGTGTTGGTTTCTTCAGTACAGGCTTTACAATGGCAGTTTTGAAAAATGATGGGAATTCCCCGGATGAGAGAGAGGTATTAATACCATCAATTAGTGAAGGCAATACTGGATCTAAGCACTCAAGCAGCAGTGATGTTGGAATAGGATCAGGTTCAAATGACTTTGGTGCACTCTTCATCACGATTGTACTTACGAAATCCATAGAGACAGGTTCAAATACTGCTAATGGTTGATGCTCAAATTCTCTATCCCAACTGTATGGTGACGACGAGTCAATTGAAATTGTGATGTCAAGCTTATCTTTAATGGTTTGTACTTCGTCACGGAAGAAATTTGCAAACATGTCCGGAAGGTAGACTGGAGAGAAGGTAGTTGGAAGTGGTGTTGATTTCTTTCTTGACATTAGCTTGTTAGTAATCTCGAAGAGCTCTTTGCAGCTGGAACTTTCCATGATCTTAGTAACGTAGTGGGCTGCCTGGACTATATTTGTGACATTCTTCTTATATATATATATATATATATATATATATATATATATATATATATATATATATATATATATATATATATATATATATATATATATATATATATATCTGTGTGTGTCTGTCTGTCTGTATGTCTCTGTGTGTGTGTGTACTCCACCATATACTTTGTGCTATTGTTTCCGTACAAACTTAAAAAATTAAGATATTCTGGCACTAAATTATTTATGACCTTAAACAGAATAACAGCTTTTTAAGTATACAAATATTGCAATATCCCTAGTTGGCAGCCATCTAAGAAAGTTGAAAACAGATGATGGAGATTGTTAAATATATTTGATATTTACAATAACCATATATGCTGTTTTTGTAAGGTATCTAATCTCTGCATGCAATAGAAATGTTTATTTTATTGTACACTTTTCAGATCATCTGATCCAGTACGGAACCTCTAAGCCATTGTAAATTCCTGCATCGAATTTAATGACGTTTAAAGTTACAAATCGTTGTACAGAATCCTACCAATTATACAGACAAAGCTAAACGATAACATTCATATAACTGTTTTAAACAGTTAATAGCTAAATTGATCTCGTTCTCTTCGTTTTGGGCACCAGTTTACATTCTATTTGTTTTTAGGATACTCGCGGAAACAAACGAAATCTACGAAGGATCGAAGACAACATTCAAAAAGAGTGGACTCGTTGTGGACTACATTACGACTGAAAAAGGGGACTATTTCAGTATGTTATGCAGACGAACCACGACTGAGAACAGCGATATTGACTTTGGTTTCCAGGAGAAAGAGGAGGTTATGAGCGATGTCTTTGTATATCGTATTAGTCGTAATACGCACAGTATCCCGTCAATCTTGGTGATGCCCCTCTTCAGTAGACCAGGACAGAAGGAGGAACTGGTCATCAAAACTAACGCTGGCACCGAGTTCGTTGTCACGGACGTGGAGGAGAATATGATGGTAAAGGTACAACAAATTGTAGGCATGGACCCAAAGGCGAAAATTCATATGCAAATGAACCGGTCCATTATCATGCCAAATTTTTGCTTACAGTTGTTTATGAGTAGATAATTTACATTGGTCTATAATAAATAAGGTGTATTGATATGATTAATGTTTGATGATAATTGCGTCGTTATTAGTCTTAGTACATACTTTAACAAATATACCCCAAGTCAGCAACATTTTAATTATACAGTCAATTGTCGTAATAAGTTGTCTGATTTTATTCTAGAAATGGACGTGCAAGTTCAAAGCTGATCTCAAAACGTTCAGCGCATTTGTAGCAGTTAGCCGTCCAAAGAGGGAAACTTTTGAAATTGGAACAGAGGCAACTACAGTCCGATCCACGGTAGATGACCGTGTAGAGATAACAATACCAGAGCATGCTTTCGAGGAACCGACCAAACTCACAATGGAAGTACGTTTTCACATTAGAAACATAATTGTATTTTATTGAAAAACTAATATCATTATTGTCTGCATTATCAATTCTCCACTGACCGTTTGAAGCATGCAAAGATTTTTAGAAACACTTGAATAAAGTATTCCTTTTCAAATATCAGTTATATTAGGAAACGAACATAGACCTTGGTTATTCCAAACTCTGCATTGTTTCAAATCAGCGGACTTTAGCGTGCAGAAAAACACATTGCTTACAAAATTATTAAAACGTTATTCCTTGGAGGAATAAAAAGATGTTTATATTCTATGTCGCTTTAGAAATCTAATAAAAGCGGTTATGGTTTTCATGCTCATGTAAAGTAATAAGTTTTAATATAAAAATATGTCATAACTGAACAGGCATTTTATACGCTGTGCCTTATTTGTAAACTGTGTTTAAAGTGAATGCATTTCAGTAATATAGTTTAAGACCATAATTCTAATGGGGGTGGGGCTGATATATATCTCTCTTTGTTGAAAACATAAACATAAAACACTCGCAAAGTCTATATGTGCACGTCCATGTGTAAATGATGTTGTTAATAAATGCTTGTGGCAATAATAATAATAATAATAATAAAAAGTTCCTTTTAAATTTTGTTGTCATAACTTAGGATATGAAGACATTCGTTAATTTGTTTACACTTGCTTGCTTTGTTTCTTTCTGTTACTTAGTTTAAGATCATATAGTTGTGAATAATAATAATAATAATAATAATAATATCCTAAATAAATAATAATAATAATAATAATAATAATAATAATAAGAAGAAGAAGAAGAAGAAGATCCTGTATTGGTCCATGGTAACACATTCATTTCAAAACTAGTTTTCATTATGGCCTGGCATTAAAACACATTCGCAAATTAAATAACATGTGCAATACCACATTGGGATCAGTAATGCAATAATTAAACGTCTACGAATCACACTAGAATATATGCACCATGTCTTAAACAAAATTCTATCTTGGAGATATAGAGTACAACAATATAGCCGATGTCTAGTGTAACAGGGTGATACCGAGTGGCATTGGATTTATCGAAGACATACAGCAAAAGCGAATGAGATGTTCGTTTATTATATGATCAACAAACGCGTACTTTCTGACACGCTTTAATAGCAACTCATATCAGACAAACATAGACAAATAAACTAAACAAGCGACGCACCTAGCCTGCCTACGCATGCACTCTGTGTTCATCAACTGATATAATAACTGGTACTTTTCTTCCATGGAAACGATCATTGCATTCTCATGTATGGATTTATCAACAAATAAATCAATGTATGGATTTATCAATTTTTTTATTAATATATGAATTCATCAACAAATATGATTCATGTATGGACTATCAGCATATATAATTTGTTTATCCATAAGTACGATGTTGCACTAGACTATCAACATAGAATAATACAAAACTTTGGTAGTGAAAATCTAATACGGTGTTCATGAACACGATAATGATTTTATCTCCTGATATTCCAACGACAAATCTGAAAACTCCCAATCCACAGTGAATCTATTTAGTTACAAAATGTCTAACTTAAAAGAGGCTGTGTTCTACTCAAATCAACTAGTTACATGTCAAACGAACTACTTTCGAGAAACTTAGAATACATAAAGAAAGAAGCACTATTCATACTCTGGACGTAGCCACGTGCAGAACCTGAAAACAAATGTTAAACGACTCCCCCTTCCCCACCCTGGTCCATCCTCTTTCTCTTCACTCATTATCTGCACTCGATCTGTGCTCCAATAAGTGAACATAAATCGCTCTCTTAAATTATGCAAGATGTCGAACGTTGTATTCCGTACTGGCAACCAGCACAGATTTCTGTTCATGTCTAGTACAACCAGTGTTTGTATGCACACCATGCCGTGACTCATAAGTCAATAGATTTTTCGAAAATACGTATGAAACAGGGACATTTTACTTGTTTTTAAATCTGATCCAAGTTCCATACATTGTCGTTTTCGTTTGACAGTATGACCTAAGAAAATATTTATTTAAGTAATAGGAAAAATTAGGTTATTTAGGGACAAAATCTTTTCTAAACATGATACGATCTCTTGAAAGGCATCAAATAAGAACTCCTATCAAGAAATGAAGTGTCTGTTACAAATATTTAATTTCGTTCATTAATCTGGATGATGTTCACTGAAAAATGAAGACCGGTAAGCATTTGGTTTCAGCCAACACCTAATACCGATACGTAATGTGGAAATATGGTGTATTAATATCCTTCATTGCACAGTTTACACCCTCGTCCAATTTATCTCTCGTTGCATTTCGATGCTATATATAGCCTTTTAGCTGCACCAGTTGACATACATATACGTTTATATTTTATTACATTTAAAATATTTTTGTGCATCTATTAATGACCCTTTATTGATTTTCCTTTAGTTGGATTCAATAACTACATTATTTCGATCATCAGCATCATGTGACTTATCATCAGCGCTACGAAACAGTTTTGGAAGTAATTAGTTTACACAATGTAGACAAAAAAGATGCATCTATTGTATTAATTATAAACAGCAGTATAACTTTATGTCGACATACGTTTTTATTAAAAACTGTTATGATTATGTTGTTTGGTCCATTTGTTGATGGTTTATTCCCTTGGGTATATTTTTGACACATTGATTACTATACACAGATAACCGAGCCACCGGATATGCCAGAAACAGAGACTGAAGATATCAAGGACATAATCTCGGCTACTTCCTTCTACTCCATCAATACTGAGGGCGGAAAACCAACCAAGGCCATTAGTTTGAAGGTTCCACTTCCCAACAACTATAACGGGGCAGGAAGAGTAATGATTCTCAGCATGGACAAAGACGACGAAGAACAAGACGAAACAAACTGGTCTGTCTTGGACCTGGAAGTGAATATTATCAACAGCATGGTTGTTTTTGATGTGGCTTCCTTCTCTGTGTATGTTTGCTTGCTTTTGTAAATGAACATTTTTATAGTTTATATGTACACTAAATACACAACTGGTTGGTCCAGATTTAATAATAACTTAGGTGATACTTTGTATACTCTAGTAACTAAACTGTTCGCTAGTACCCTCAATTTTGCATTCCAATGAATGTGTGAAAGAGTGTAACGTTTCATCCTCCTCATGGTCGTTATCTCCCATTACGTACTATATTAGAGTCTCATTTCTTAAGGAGATGTAATCTAGGGTAATAGTTTATATACAGGTTTGCGAAATATTCTTCTCTATCAGTTTTCTTATTTCATTTCTTTAAAAACTTTCAAAAACATATTTTTTTCTTGATTATACTCAGTTAGTTTCTCATCGTAGTGATTTCATGTCACGTTTTAAATGATTGAAGAAAATGTACTGATAAACGTATATTTATTACGTGTACCAGCACGTTTATTTAAAGATTACATTTTTACTATTTTACGACTGTTATATATAATAAACAATACTGTCATACAGGCTAGAGAATTACCTAGGTGAGCACACGCATGCACCACTAAATATACCATTACGACTTAGCACACATTATCGAAAAAAAGATGGAACAAAGTCGGTGGTATATGTACTCGTGTGTAGCAGACACACTTGCATGTCGAACTAGTACCTAATGTTCATCTAACTACACTCTCATTCCGGATTCCTACGACAGAAATCAAGGTTATAGTCAATTACACCAAACAAACGGAAATTGCTATTCATGGATTTTATAGAAGAATGCTTGATAATACTAGGCAGAATTAATATCTAATACAAGTAATGCTGTCATACAATTAATATTGTCATCCCCATGCCTGACACACACACACACACACACACACACACACACACACACACACACACACATATATATATATATATATATATATATATATATATATATATATATATATATATATATATATATATATATATATATATATATATAGCTGATGGTCTAAAGCGCTCGCCGTTCCTGATCACTGCCATCTCATCTCTGTCTGCGTGGGTTCGAGTCTCAAGCTCAGCTACCGTGGGTACTTGAGAAAGCTTGCCTGTAGCTTCTCGTGGGTCGGTGGTTTTACCTGGGGTTTTCCAAGGTTCTTCCTCCACCGGTTATACTGGCCGCCACGCAACGCGTATCTTGTTCTGAAAAATGGCTTTAAACACTACAACAACATCAGTTCAATTCGTTTACTAAATTCAGTATTAAATCATTACCCATTTGAGATCATATATATCATACGACCGTGTGGCATCAATTTTTGTGCTGTATGCATAACCCTCAAGGTATATTAACTGGTGATTCACTCTGATTATTAGGAAAGTTGGTATCGAGTCTTATTCCCGCAAGAGTGACGCAAACGAGTTAAAGCGACAGGTCAGTTATCTCTACAAAAAATCGAGGCGGAACGAGCATCGTGTCATCTTTCTCATGCTGATGAAACGAATAGAGGAAACAAATACGTGGAAGCTGGCAGTTGAATGCTGTCACAAGGACAAAGCAGAGGAGAGACAGAATCACTGGGAGACTAAGGGTTATGAAAAACAAGAATCGAAATCGAAAGATAGCTTTGCAGCCTTGTCTAAACAAAAGTATCGAGTAAAACTGAACGAATTTATAAGAGTTGTAGGAATAACAGAAGATGTGAATTTGGAGTTTCATCCTAAAAGAGACAATTTTCAGCAATTCAAGATTCAGATTAACGAGGACAGACCTTTTGCTAATGGGGGACTGGAGATTATTCAACTCCCCTCACAACCTGTCAGTGCCCGAGGGGATCAAAACCCTGATCAAGAGAAGGTGCTGTCCAGCTTCGAGTTCAAACTGGAGAGGATTCTGCCAGTTCAAACCAACAGTACAAATGGTATATATAAATGATCTTCTTGCAATAAATCACTTTTAATCTATATATTGGAGTGCTAGAATATATTTAAATTGAGAATTCAATCGTATGACTCACTAAATTATACAATTTTGCAAGATTATTGTAAGCTTGGTAAGACCCTGTATACAATCCACATTTAAGTAGGTAAAATTTTGGCACATTGTTTCAGTATAATTAATTCGAGATAAGTCTGGAAAACCCAAGATCTTTTTTGAGTTCGGTAACATTTCTTAAACAGTTGCTATCAGTTTGTTGCGAAGAGGTGGTTAAGTTTGGTTAGCGTAACCAGCTGACAAAAGGAAAGTGTTCGTGTAAATGCATACATTTTGTTTTGTTAGAGACAATGACGCTTTACCCTTAATGTCTCGACACCATTTATTGATGCGCATTAAAATCCAATCAAATATAATGTTAAAAACCGGAGATATTAATAGTTGATGAGTGGCTCATAGATTCGAAATTTCTGTAAATTATTGTGTTTCTCTGTTCGCTTTTCACATTTTCATAGAAAGTAATTGCTGGCAAATTTCTATAAACTTTGAATTTTGATTCCCTCAGTCATCTTGCACTGTTTCAACTATTATCATGAACTTTAACCTTGGCTGTCTTGGTAAAATGGTCTTTTCTATATAATTTAGTATACGAGCACATACCCCATTGTATATTAGAAATATGACTAATATTTTCTATGCCGCAACTGTAGTGGCCAACATGCCTCTCTTCTTATATGTTTTGTTGCGAACAAGCAACTGTTTTTCATATTGCAGAACAATTGTATGATTCACTGAAAAAGTTATCTTATTTCAAAACAAGGAAATAAATTGATTTTTATTTCAAGAAAATTCGTATTTGTAGTGCAGCATTAATTTCTTTGATAACTTTGAAACACTTGATTTTGTTCTTCAATAATTATTATGGCATCTTTCGACAAATAGATCATGAAAGAAGAAAGGAGGTACCACCAAGCAAAGATAGTAAGTATTTGCAAAATATATCATCATTCACTAACTGTTCATTGAGTTGAGTAATAATAAGAATATTCTGAATCAGAAAGATTAGCATTTAATCAGACATTGTTGCATAGATTATATAAGATTTATTTCCTAGATGTCATTCAGTTTTATAATGGTAATCCGGCAGACCTACTTGTTCACACATTAATAGCTCATATTAGATGAAGTTGAAAGCGTGATAGTATATATATGAAGACAGTGTTATTCTGCGTACATCTTGAATTATTGCAGACTTCCTGAATGATAGCTACATGACGAATCTGGTAGCGAAGCTAAAGCATGATTGGTTTCCAGTGATAATTCTAATGGGAATACCCTTCTCGGAGGTAGAAAAGGTCCTTACCACACAAGAGGATCTCTTGGACAAACTCACTATGGTAAAGTTGCATTAGGGCGACAACCTATACCTATTATTAACTGGTTCACTTTTCCGTTTATTGAAAAACATATTTTGGAATACTCGATCATATCGCAGAAAATAAAATGACGATTTCACCTAGAGAAAATATTATTTCCTTATACTGATACTCTTACTTACCCAGTTAGTTCGTTTACTCATAGAATCAAACAAACAGTTTGGATTTTTTATGATAAAAAGAGAGAAAAACACCTGCAATCGGATAGGGTAGTACCTAATATTTATTTTCGATTTCTCGTGAATGCACTGGCTAATTAGTTGTAGAAACGCACACACATGCGTATAATGTGGTTTTTTCATTGGCAATGGTTTTCTAGGGATCATGTTTATTCGAATTTTATTACTTATATATCACAAGTTAACAACAAAGTGCCAGTCTAAAGGTGCAAACTAGCTTTATATTACATCGAAAATAACAGGGAAATACTTTACTCAAGAACCACTACTTTGTCACCATAGACGGTGCAACGTTGTGAAATTAAACGTTGAATTATTTCTTTTTGTTCTATGTCATAAACACCTAGCGGTTAATCCCCCGGCCCCACCACAAAACTCACACTAAAGCACAAAGAGAAAAAGAACTGAGAAACGAGCGCACAACCACTACTACCACTACCCGCTGCCAATAACACCTTTTCTAGCAGAAATGTACCCTTTTTCAATTTAGAAATTGTACGATGCATTTATGAAGCCTGGCACAAGCCTTTATTATAAAGTTATGGGTGGAACGTGTGCACGGGCACATTGTTAAATAGGCCTTAAGGAAAGATGCTCGCTGTATAAGTATTGTAGAGCGTATTTCGTTCAAACTCGCCCATTGAAGCGGAGTATATTACGTTTCTGAAGGCACGTAATAGAAGAATTCTTGCGACTATGTTTTTATGATAGAATTTTTAAAAAAAAGAATAACAACAGCAGTTGGAGAAGTAAGTAGAATTGAGAAGACGCCCAACGCCAAAAATGCAGTCTCACCACATTTGGAAGGGAAGCGTGTACCCACTGCGCAATCCAGGGTGACATTATTTTCTATATTAGGTCATCTTTGCAAGGTTGAAATTTTCTGGATCTATGCTTGCTTTAAGCAACTCGCGTTTAACTTCCTCGGCCGGTAATATCAATTTGTTCTGCAAGCGCGTCCAATTTGTGCAAGTTTTCTCAATTAAGTTGAGGATGGTACTTTCTCGTCATTCATTTACTGTTGCACTTAATTATAAGCATAATGCGTTTTTTGATGGACAGGTGCAATAATGGTGGCAAATGACTTTGCTTTTGTTGTTAATTTAGTGTTTTCTGATAGGGCAACGTTAGAAAAAGGTGAGTAAATGCAAACGGATTACCTGTTAAAAATGTGTCAAAACCCTTTATAGCTGTGCGCCTTTCTAAGAAAAATCTCGTTACTAATATACAGACGATAATTTGGTTTGGTCTCACTAGAGCACATCCCATTTGAGCGCCGCTCAGTGAGGCGCTAAAGAAAAAAATTCTCATCAGGGCTAATCCCATTAGGGCGCGAAAAAAATCTCACTAGAGCGCATTCCCAATACGGCGCGGAAAAAAAATTAAGTTCAACAAGATTGAATTGCCATCACGTTTGATGTTATATATATATATATATATATATATATATATATATATATATATATATATATATATATATATATATATATGTATGTGTGTGTGTGTGTGTGTGTGTGTGTGTGTGTGTGTATAATATGTACAAAAACGGCGGTCTCGTCACTATTAGAAAATAATTACTAGACAGAAACCAGAGAACCATCAATACACATAATTTTATACAACTATTATACCTTACACCGGTTTATTCTTTTTCGTACGCAAATAAACAAGTAGATAAAAAAATGTAATGCAAATTAAAATATATAAAGTGGTCATTCCTAGCACAAATACGATATTACATGAATAAAACAATATAGATACATATATAACACAAACACAATACTGTAATAGACCTAATATCTGAAGAAGGAAGTATATGTCTTAAAGAAATATACCGGGAAGGAAAACAAAGAAACCAGCTCCAGGGACAGTATGAGTACGACACATCGTAAAATAATAAAATGCAAAGATCAATGATCAACCCCTCGAACGAGAATAATAAATACTTTGTTTCTTCAAAATTCTTTTGATTAGTTCGCGCTCTAGTGATACTAGTTCTTCGCGCTCTAATGGGATGCGCCCTAATAAGATTAGCTCTAGTAGGACAAAAATATTTTTTTGCGCTCTAGTGGGATAAGCCTTAATGGTTTGCGCTCTAATGAGACGTTACCGATAATTTACATTCGCAGTTTTTCTTTGTGGTTGCCTCGAGCATTTACACTCTTGTGACCGATATTCGCTATTGCTAGCCTGCCAGTCGTGTTAAGCAAAAGACGCCAGAAAAGTGGCAAAAACCCAGCTACTCCTGGGGAGGTAGATAAGCTAGAGGACACAACATACTAATTCTGATATATTAGGAAATATTGACTTCCCTCGTTTTGAATTAGCACTAGATCATATAGATTCCGTCGTCTACGGAGCGACATTTACAACATTACACATTATCGCACAAGCCGACTTTCGATGAAAAAGTAACTGTGTTCTTTATACAAGCAGTTAAGAAATAAAAAGTATGCATACCTACAAGTAGTCAAAAAGGCGGCTCCCGCATTTCTGCCCAACGCGTACGTTTCTGTCACAACTGTATGATTTAATGAATATAGATGGGGGTGGGGGGAAGGTGCTAGTAAGAATTGTTCGTACTTGTCGTCCCCTGACATATCTGGTAAAGGGATGTCCGAATAATAAACACAGACTTGCAAGTTTAAGGACTTGCAAGTTTAAGGACTTAGACAGAACTTTATAAAAATTCATAAAACGGTCACTAAGAGGTGGTACTTTGTTAAAAGGCCGAAATTATATATATATCGCGTCCTTACTAGAGTAATATGTTCTTTCCCTGTTCCTCGACTGAAAAAGCAAAGTGCGCTTTGTGGACCCAAAGCTAACTTGGGGTCCCATTCGGCGATATAATTCAATTTCGTCCATCATTAGCCAGAGCTCTTCATCGGAATTGTTTCTATCTTTTAAGGTCTAGAGTTGTAATCTGATAAGCTGTTCAGTTTGGCTTCTGCTAGCACATGAATCTCGTCGGCTAATATAATTATACCCAATCGCAACCAGTCCGCAGGCAAGAGCGGCTGCATCAAGCCCCACGACGACAGGGGCGGCATTGATGGTAGAAGCTCGGCTTACAACATATCCCTCCATACCGAAGCCAGAGAAAGCAGTGCATTGTTAATGCAGTCAACAGCCCAATTGTACTTTTCATAGTACGGAACCCCTCTATATCGTTCTTCCTCAAACTGATGCACGCTGATTTACTGAGTATATAGTTTCCATCAGCGCTCACAGTCGGTAGAAACGATAACACTAGATTCATACCCGTCATTGGAATTAGATATTTCGTCACGGACATTCGGATACGAACTGTTGAAATATGAGACGCTAAGTGCTTCAATTTTTAATGTTAATGAAGAATCAAAATCAGAATTTGGTTTCGCCACCGAACTAACGCCGATTAATTCTACTTTTATGAAATTAGCAGCAACAGCCGTATATCAATGGCCTCTATTCCATAATATGTTTGGTTGTGAGATAAAAAAATGATCAGTTTTGTAACATTCGTACTAACTGTGTGTGAGCAAATTATCGTTATCATCTCGCCGACAAACGCACAAACATTATTTGGTTCTACATATAGTCTGCTGCTGGATTTCGTATCTCCACTCGCGTCGAGTATTCCAGTCAGGAGAATAGGATAGAGTCCTTTTAGTATATTCATCAACCTTTTAATTCCAGATATTTAGGCTGCTGCCACGTCAATGATAAAGGTCTTAATAGGGTTTAAGGCATACAAATTCTCATATCGCTTATACAGGCCACAAGTGATATTGTCCAATCGGTCAACATAGTCCTTGATAGTAGTATCATGGTCATTGACAGGGTCAAGCACATTGTTGTTATGGTGGCTGCCAATATTAACGTTTCCGTTCCTGGCCTGTGTTTCTTCGTGAAGAACAATCATTTCTTAGATCGCTCAGTACGATTTTCAATAATGATGAAAACTGAATATGTGGTACTATTACAATCTGTACTGTAGGGCGCTATATATGTATTCCTCGTTCTGTCATGCTGTGAGCCTACCATCATCATCTAGCCAAAGCCAGGGCAAAGTTTCACTTCATAATCACCATCATTAATAGTCATTTGGTCTCGGCAACGTCAAGTGATATTCCTGGCAATGTCCAGCTCTATGCTTTGCAAGCATGCCAAAGCTGTAGAGACCTGACTCTAACTGTAAGAACGTAGTCGACAAACCGTTTGTCGATAACCATGAAATGACTATCTGGCTTTAACATTGTTCCATCCAACTCGGTAGAAAATAGATCAAAGGCCAGCCAGTACAAACCTCTAGTAGTTATCAATGTACTGCAAAAAATGGAATGACGTCATGTTTTCCCACTCACTAGTGTGATAAATATTATGTAATATGTCACCAGAATCTTTTACTTGCAATAAATATCTTAAAATATATACCTGATGCGCGTTTCAAGAGACGCTGCTGTGAAATTATGTGAATCAGGCCAATATGCAAGTCCGGATCACGAAATAGTAAAGCCTTACTGTAAGCTTCCCCGACATTTTTATGTGACACCAGATTGTTTGCAACCACTAACCGATACAAAATTAGCCAACCACGTCAATAATATTTTGGCAAAACAAGTTAAACATCAGTTTGGTGTCAATGATTTCCGATGGTGTTTTTGTCTACGATAATCTTAGTAACAATAACAGCACCATATAACTAATAACTTAGCTTCTTTATATTTTCTGCTAACAGATAAGGAAACTCTGTGCAGAACACAATTGCACCCTTACACAAGACACTGCACGGAATGGCTCAAGCAAACCATACGACTATCGGGTTTACAAGCAAATATGCGTTCAGTTTTGATATTCTCCCTAATGAGGCTGGATGAAGAAAAACTATTAACAAACGTAATTATAATTTGACAGCAGGCAGTCATACGCTTGAGAAAATTGTCTCTTGATGAAGTTGACGCAAAGGAAAGCTCTGAAGTCTACACATGTTAGTCTATTTGTATTCTTGACAAGTCAAAAGGGTTTAGCTGGCGGCAGATGATCGGATTAATGTATCAATTGAATGTTGGCCATCCGTGGCTTGCAGTCACATATACTGAAATCAATTATTTGAATTACCGTGGTTTTGGATGCACATAATGAATCAATATCAGGCTGATGTATAATATTGTTTATAACCCAATAGAACACCGAAAAAGAGATAATCACTATCACGACGCACTTCGCAAGACATCTGCAAGATTTGCTTGATATAGTGTTGCATCTATCAATGTAAATTCACGTCTCCATCCAGCACTACAACACCAGAACTCAACTTGCGACGGGAAAATAAGTCCCCTTGAAGCAGCCGATTCCAGTGGGAAATATGGCATATTAAATACTAGGCTAAATTTGAGTCCCAAGACAGTAAAACAGCCAGGACTGGGAGAACGACGTTATCACAAACGTTAGCTGTAGCGCTTACCAGCGAACGCTGCTCATGTTTATAAGGCTTTATTTAGCACCATCACCTCCAACAGACGAAAGCGCAGCAGAATGTTTGGCATCTAGTGACTAGTCAGTGCTGTTGTCGAGGTCTCCTGAATCACTGAAGCCATCTTATCTGATGTGTCCCTTTTACTAGTGGCATAGGCTGCGATGTCCATTTGATCCATATGCGACGGAAAAAGAGCTGTGTGTGTGTTAAACTGCCTACACCGCAGCTGTCTAGCTGGACCATGACTGGAAGGCAAAACGAAGAGTCATTGTACATGCTTACATAAGCGTACACGTAGATCGTTAAAGATTTTCGCCGACAAACATTCTGAGTGACACTATGTTACCGAAAAGGACACGTGATGCAGGGGAAGAATAGGGAAAGAGCTGTGTCTTGTTCTTAATAAAAGGTATGAGTTTCTTCTACAAAAGAATAGCCAATTAATCCTTTACCAGCTGCTTACAGAATTCTGCTGTTTTAGTGCTGCTAATCTTTCAACTAGAGGTTCTTATCACCCGCACTGCTGCGGTCAGAAATGTTTATTTTAGAGCTCTGTCAGCGTGGTTTGTACCGTTACGCAAAACTACGGTGATGAACTACTGGATGACGAATCAGAAGCCAGTTGTTCCTATACACTGCCCCGTAAAGATACAAGGATGTAGACAGTGCAATGCATGTGGTCGGAGCGTATGGGACGAAACATTTCGCTGACATTTTTAATAAAATGCCACTAACCGAAGACTCCAAGCGCTATGCACGATACAATGCGTGGTTGAGGACATCTATAAGCATTTGCAACTTTGCTCTCAGTTTTTGCTTGGAGTTGGCAGTTGCATATCAACACATTCAGCTGCAGGAGCTGTTGTAACTTGTGGCTGACCTGGATCAAGACTGTTACAGAGAACGCTTATCACAATTCAACAGCTTTAACCACTGTCAAGCATTTTAGTTTGGATACTACTTTTTCTCAGCCATGCACTACAGCCACAAGAGACTCTAAAGAATTCGGGACAATGTTAAGAGCGGTGTACAGCACTACTGATGAAGTGGATTGCCGCTACTTGTCATAAAGGTCCCTACAATGTCTCGTTTTATCAAGCGAGGCGCGGAAGTCCGCAGGGCTAAATAAACAACTGTATGACCGACACAAATCTGAAGAACGGCTTCGCACAGATGTGCAATCGTGAGTTAAATCTGTGGAAATACTACAGTTGAACGTCGAACTGGATACCACAAGCTGTGGCAACGCGCTCCTTTGAGACGACTGTAGAAACAGTAAGCGCAAAGACAGCCTTTGAGACGTTAGTTATAATAAGCGCAGTCGTTTTAGAAGGGGACTTTTTTTGTTGCTGTTGCTTTTTTGTTTTTGTGGTTTGGTTTTCGAACTTCTCTAACCTGCTCCAGTTGACCAGACTACTCAAAGAATCATTGGCTGTTCCGACGATAATACAAGTGGGGTTAGATGAAGATGTATTTCCACTGCAAGTGGATTTCGGTGGCCGTGTTGGGGGCAGACGCATGTTTCTCTGATCTTTATCTCTTGGTAATAATGGGTCAGGTTTATTTCCTAGATATTTAGTTCCAGAATCATTATCACTTATACTGGTATATGGATCATTATTTTAGTACTCGTTTGAAAACAACAACAAGGAACAGAAAGAAGCAACATGTCGGATTTCGTATTTGTACAGTGTGTGTGTGTGTGTGTGTGTGTGTGTGTGTGTGTGTGTTAATTTTGAATGCTTGCTTTGACAAAGGGAGTGTAGGCCCAGAAAGCGCCGATGTTAATGTATACTTTTATTTCGCTAATAAGTGGTAAGTCATGACGGAAAGAGTTAATATTAACTTACACACTAGTTTCACACATATAAAAGATAAGTCCTGATACAATTATAACAGCGTGTCAATTTTAGTTCTCATTTTGATAAATTTTCTGTCCAAACGATAACAACTTGTACACAATACGAGCAAAAGCGAGATTATTGTATTTTCTTTATAAATGAAATATACAAAGTGTGATAATTACAAATACCTTATATATACTCGTATAATTTATTCATAAAACTAATCATGTTGTTAGTATAATGAATAATCGCGTGATGTACATGTATATATAACCTTTCATTTTTACACAACACTAGGGAACTTAGCAAAATGGTCGAAGTAGTTTCACTAGTCTTTAATAATCCGTTTCCTCTATGCTTTAAATTGTATTCAAACATAAGTCTGTTCTTATGGAGTGTAATTTAACAAAAACGTTTTTTTTCCAGCTTGTTCTTGAATGGCGTGACACGAACACGACAAAAGATGACTTGGGAGTGCCTGTCATCGTTTCTGCTCTCGCCAAAGGAGCATTTGGATTGAGCAAGGACGTTCGCGCTGACCTTAAGAAATGGAAAGCATTACTATCATTTTGGAATGAATATTAAAGAAAGTGGCTCATAAAAATACCAGATTACAGCAGATATAATTTATTTAAAACGGCTGTTTCGTGGCTTGTTAATGTTCTTTTATTGTCTATGTATAGTACGATATACATATTGAGTCAGCGACTTCAATATTTGCTGGAAACAATAGTTGTTACGGACAAATTGTATGAAATGCATTCCTTTTTGTCGAATAATATAATAAAAAGTATTTATTATATAAAAGAGTCATCTCTGTGCAGAGTTAATTGCAATAACAAAAATATATTAGTAGGTGCTACTAGTAAGCTGTTACTATGCTGTAAAGCAACATCATAGTTTGTTTTAGTATTTGTGTTGGCGGGGGGAAGGCTTTTGTATAAAAAAAGATGAAATAAAAACAGGAATTGGTTTCTGGAACTTTGTTGACATGCTTTTAAAACCTGCATAAACTTTGTGGTCCCTGTAAGGTCGCTTTTGTTGAGGCTTCATTGACCTGACATATCCATACAGTAGTCTCAAACACAACGTTTGAATAAAACAATTGGTGGAGTTCATAATCTAATACGTTTTAACATTTATTTTCAGGCATGATAAACAAACAGACCATGACGATACATTTTACAAGTGGCTTAAGAAAGCTTATATGGACAGCAACTTGCTCAATCCAGGAGGTAAAATAGTAACACCTTTTAAACATAATGACAGACGGACACTCATCCAATTGAATTCCTTCCCTTGGATTCATATTTTAATATACATATTCCTGATATTTTACCAGCAAAATTATTTACTGATTTAATATCATTATCAAGCTAACATGCTAGTGAACGTTAAAAATGAGAGGTTTCTTTACGGTGCTTTCGCCATAGCTGTTCAAATATGGAACATTTTGATTATGTACTTATGACGAACGATGGTTTGACAACACCTTGATAACATTTTATTTAATTTCCCTCATCCTGTTGCACGGCCACCATACATTCTTAATCACCGTTAAACGGTATAAGAAACAGAAGAAAATTTTATTTACTACTGACATGAATCTAAAATTAAGATGGAATATTGACTTATCGAATAAAAATGATTCCATCGTAATTTTCTTTTAAAATGATGAAAAAGTAAGACCTTTCTTAAAACTTTAATATTTATTGGTCAAGGCCGATAAATCAGACCATCGCCCGTGATGATATTGATTTTCAGGTTAGAGGCTGATATCACCTTTTCATTAAAAGCTGCAATTATCTACTGCCGAATTCGGCTGTACATATCGGTGTACATTTTATACACTTACTAATACTATGTTTGTTGACTTGTACATCCGATTGGAATAGTACAACTGTCTGTCTTGTGACCATTTTAAATTTGGCGCATGATATAAATATTACCAATTACCGGTATGTGTCTGAAGAGTAAGCGGTTTTTTTTCCGGAATGATCTGCATGCAGAGAAATTGCACATTTTAATAGACAGGTTATATTAGACCTTCGCATCGTCCGTTAGTATCAACACAGGTTTGTGGGGTTGATTTATCCGACCAATGTTGGTCCTATTTTGTGAAGGAAAGTCTGTCTGACAGAAAATACACGATAATTTAAGGGTTTTGCTACCTCTAAAATATTCTATGAGAGATTATGTTATTTTGAGCATAAATAAAGCTACACATTGGCCTTTAGCAGTTTTACAGAAGATTACACAACAAAATTGATCAACTGGTAGAATCGCATTATTAGGATGTTGAAAACAAATACGTAAATAGGAGATGTCAGCTTTCTTCAGACAACTAAATGTTGCGTCTTCTTTAATTACGCATTGCTAATTTCAATTTAAATTCATCGAAAACGTAAGTAGTTTGATGCATTTGTCACGTTCTCTCTCTCTCTCTCTCTTCTTTTCTAGCATTCTCAAGAAGCAACATTTAAAAACAAATTAATAGAAAATCCTTTGCGATAGCTTTGAATAAATGTCAAAATTTAACTGGCAATTCAATATCAATTTCTTCTGGTTGAGCAAAACTCTCCTGGCATAATATGGCTACATCTCCAGCATGAATAGATATAGCCTCAATGTACGCGTGCGCACAGTTCACAATACGTGGACATTGAATCATAGAATGCTTCGAGGTTCAAAGCTAATATCTAACCAGCAAAATCTACGTCAAAATGTCGAAAACAGTTGACGTAATGACTCCCGTAATGGGATACAGAATGAGGATGATATATTTTGTTAATTTTCGACGAAATTTGCAATACTTGCTTAAAATAGTTATAAGTCTTGGCTTTAAGGATTGGATGACGTCAATTGTGTTTTAATGTCGTCTATAAGTCAGTCTTGGAAAGTACACATATGGTTAACATCCTCGAATCTTTAAATACAAGGTTGTTATCTTCTAATCTGCTTTCCTACAACTGTACAGATGTCACACACTTGCTATTTTATCATGTTCTCATTACGATTCTAAACTCTGTAGACGCGTTATATCAAGAATGTCCTATATGTGAAACCGGTCTTGAAAGACCACTGTTCTGTGAGACCACCTGTCTTGAGAGACCATGTTCTCAATACACAAACTGATTGATTATATAGCATTGTGACCTGTTATGAGAGACCACCTGTCTTGAGAAACATTAATTTTTGGCAGAAAGGGTGGTTTTTCAAAACAGGTTCTAAATTCACCAATGCAGAATTTTCTGAACAGCTCGTATATATGGCATAAACACTTAAAAGAAAAATTAACTCAGTTGTATTCGTTTTCAGAGTTATCCAAAATCATACAAACTTGGAGTCATCTCATTTTTCAGTTCTGCTGACATCGATATACTGGCATATTACACACCTCGACGATAATATCGCGGAACAAAATATATCATATGTATGACCTAGCTAAGTTGAAAACTTAATGTTTGTAAATTTAACCTTCATTTAACGATCTGCTTCAATATTTTTGAGTCATATATTTACTTTTAAAACTTAAATTTTACCTGTATTTGAAAAGGTATTTAATATCCTAAGATCAACATTGTGTCACATGACTATGAACGATTTATTTTACGTTGTAATTTATTTATTTCTGGCAGACTACGCAAAGCCAATGTCAGACAGCTACCTGGCAATTATTAGCACAAGTTTAGAACCCACCTTAGAGATGGCCCAGGTGTTACAACTGACCGAAGATGAACACAAGGAGATCGTTGAAGACAAGCGCTACATAAACGGCCGTTTGAAAGTTATGAAGGTATACTACCCAGACCAGATGACAAGTTGAAATGTTGAATGACTCGTTTTGATTCCCTTGCACTTTGATTAAACTTTTCATCCACCATTACATTATTTACACTTTTCGAATCACGTTCTAAAAGTAAAACCTCTCCGCCATCTAATATATCCGCTGTTTGTATGCAGAAAGTATAACAAGTTTTAAAAAGCTGCTGCTAATAAGGTGATGGACATACTGTTTCACAGTTGTACAGAATCTTATTCAAGAATAAGAATACAAATATGATATGATCCGCAAAACATTTCATACATTTTCTTCAATGTCACTGAAGTTAACATAATCCATGCGATTCGATATAAATAATTCCATTTTGTGACTAAAATATGGTCAACGTTACTTGAATATATTTGAACCTCTGCTTATACACATGCTCTTGAAAGAGTTCAACCAAATTTGAAAGCATTCTGGCGTGAGTGCCCTTAAAATTTGCACAAATGATGACTGATGGCTGTTCGCCATCAACTTTGGGCGTTACTTTAACAAATCGATATTTTAAATGCCCTAAACAAAATTTGACGAGATATTGCAGAAAGATCATATTTTAAGGCTTCTAAGTGTTCTATTACAAAATTATTGACCAACCAACAACTAAAAGGAAGCCAAGAAAAAAAAACGATCTCAATATTCCATAAGCAAAAAGTTAGCTGATTTGGTAGAAAGTATTCATTTATCGAAGCTTTTGTATGGTTATAAATTTGTTGACGATCCCTAATTACATATTGCTGTCGTTGCGAATAATAATAATAATAATAATAATACCATTTTCAAACACTTTATCTCAAGAAATGTCAAAATAATTTGACCAAAGGAAAGAAAATAGCTGGAAATTTCCAATCGTACAAATGTTGCAGATGAACCAAGAAATAAACCCATTTATTGATAATGGCAAAAGTACAAAGCTTTCTAGAATACGAAAGCTTAATTCACGTTAATCGAATTTGATGGAAATCACTTTGCATGTGATCTTTCATTTATATTGCCTAGAAGATAGTTGCGAAATTAGGCTTTTATGCCAGAGTGAGACTGTTATTCATATTAGACCCAGTTGGGCCTCTTGATTTTTCTTCAAAATATTTTCTATATAGTTTCTCCTTCATTATTTTATGTCTGTTATAGATACTGGTAGTTTTCCGAAACAAGTGCCCGTCATTGATAAATGGGTTGGAGAGCCTCATCCAGGCTTTACAGACACTGAACAAGACTCAAGCGAGAAAGTGGGCCGTCATGTGTGCACGTGCTTGGTAAGTTCGAGTTTTGAAGACCTCTTCTGCCAAAGTTGACTTCTTTAAGACTCATGTCCGCTATGTTATACAGCTGATCTCTTTCTCTCTAAAATCTATGGTCTTTTTTATTTACCCCTTCTTCTATTAATAACATTTTTCATACTAATCGCAAACACGTTTAATACAAAGCTTTACTGTGATAGTTTTTGGTTGTAATTGTACGGGAAATTGTCTTTGCATGATCGTTTATGAAAATATTTAATAAAATAATTTACGTGTATTCTGCAGGGTAAAACAAACAACCGATCCGGAAGATACGTTTAGGACCGAGGTTAATGAGCTGATGAAGAAACTTACTTAGCAACAAAAGAAAATGGATGATCAGTTGGACCTCGTGTGTACATATTACCTGTCATGTTTGGATATTAAATAAGTCCTTGCCTTAATTTAAAGAAGAACACTGTTTCTTTAGGTGTAAAACAGATTTACTTGCTGATTGATTCATTTATGAATTGATATTTACAAACAGTGATGCTATCTAAGGTCTTTGGGACGTTTAGTTTCAGCCCACGAAACCAATACCTTCTACATGTACATTTTTTGTTTGTTGTATGTTATTCTACAGTATGGTGTTCTCTCATTAAATCCCTTTTTTATTTACAAATCTATTCTAGATTTTTATGGATTCGCTTTTGTTTTGTTGTTCAAGATTACATTATATTTACGTATTATCGTTTATCATCATATAGGGTTTTGTTGTTCAAGATTACATTCTATTTACATATTATCGTTTTTCATCAGATAGGGTTTTGTTGTGTTTTTTCTTCATGTGCTTGGTCATTCATTAGAATCAGTACGTCAAATGTAATCTTAGTTTGGTGTCGTAATCCCTAGCATTGTTGATATGACATTTGTTGCAAAATTAGGTCTAGATGTGTTGTTTACGGACAATAAAGTAAAAAAACAAAATTACTCTTTGGTTTTCATTTACATTATGATACAGTTTGAAAATCGTCCTGCCTGCAATCCAGTGATATCATTTATATTGTATGTTTTACTCAATGGTCGGCTTATAGGCTACAAATGCCAAATTAATTGAGATAGATGATTAATTGTCACCCTATGCACATACTACCACATTCCTTGGATTAATTCGTTACTGGACGATATTACAGTTTCTTTCTTCTGTTCCTTTTTGTATTTTCGTTAAGATGTTCGACAATCAATTAATCAGTGTGATATTTTCTATATCAATTAACCAGTGTGAAGTGTGAAGTGTGCATTACTCTATAAGTATGTGATGACTTCATCAAGTAACTTCTTGTCACTTGTTTATTTAGAAATAAAAGAACTTGTGTCGATGTCAAGGCATCATTCTTCAAACATTTTTCATCACATCTACCTTGAATAGGGAAATATGTATAAATTTACACACAAGTCAATAATTTCCATGTTTCTTATTCACATAATATTTTCCAGTTCTTCCATAAGGATGATTAAATTAGTGTCATGTCGCAAAAAGATCAATGTTAATTTTGTATCAATATTGAATTATTTGACTTTGATAGGAATGCAATATGTAATTCTATCAAGTTGACGTGGATGAATATAATTTATGGAAATATCTTAACTGTGTTAGTCATGTTATCATGCTTCAAACATTTTAGCTATCTTTCTAATGAGTTATGCCTCATAAGACCAAAATAAGTTAATAGTTTCTATAATGTCAAATAATGTCACTATACTTTAACTTGTTATTTATATCATTTTTATTAATTTTTATTTCCTCATTTTCATCAGAGCATGAGCGACAGGTTCTTCTTAACTTCAGTTAAAGATTCTGTTCTTGCATGTAGTTGACCTAGATTTATTTCGGGCTTTCACCTTAATTTAATAGATTATTCGTTCTTATCTTTGGCTACTTAGGAAAATCAAAATGTACATTCCATTTAGGTATAGGGACGTTATTTACAAATGTTATATTCAGCCGTGACTGGAATTTTGTAATGTAATTTGTGGTAATACATCTAATTCCAACATAACAAAACTTCGAAGACTGCAGAGGGCACGTATTATGAAATCATAAAACAAATGCCAAACTAATAATGGCTAAGGAAGATTTGCACAAGTGAAATCGCCGGCAAAATGATAACTGTAGCGATCCATACACTAGTTTAACCGATTACATTATATATAAAAAAAAATGTTGACTTCATTCTCTACAAAGAAAGTACACAAATTGATCTGCGTGAGTTTGATAAAATCCACGTGAGAAAATTTTCAAATTGGACAGGGATGCAATAAAAATTCAAATTGCATAATGTGCTGCAAGACATAAAAACCAAAAGATCTCGATATTTAGGTATATAAGAGACTTAGAGAATAACTTTAGAGTAAATATCAATAACACAACTTTCCAAGACAAAAGTGTGGCATTGCATTGGCTAATAAAACCATAGGTACTCTAGAAGCAACGTGCGCTAAAAATCATAGTAAAACCTTTCAAATTAGCCCTGGAGAAAACAAAATCTGGCGGAGGAAGAGGTTATGGCAGCATACTTATTCGTTGACAATATTAAAATATGTTTGAAATCCATTGCCAGTTATTTTTTGCGGTAACCAAAAATAACTAGCAGCCTTCCTGTCAGTCATATAGGTATAACAAGTAAGCTACGTAAGACAGTAACCGGCTGTCCCCTATTTATCTAGACATAATATTGTGCTTGTTTTAACGTCAATTGCTCTATTATTTGTAGTATTGCCAAAGGCGTTAGCAGTGAATCAAGTCTGAGTAGACACTACTTCATTTTTACATTAAAACGAAAACTGTACCAGCTCCAGAAACTATCATTGCAAGATTTAAAGTTTGTGTTTTTATTTCATGATCTTAATTTTTATTTTAGGTTACATGGTCGATCTAATTTTACAAGAACAAGACTTTTAGCATTATTGAACTTTATATCTACATAACTTTGTAATGTTTTTTCTCTTCTTCGGTTTCTACCTTTTGGCGAGTTACCATAGACACATTATCAGCAACTAGATTTCACGGTATTACCGCGTCGGTATTTTAGGTAACATTTTGTCTGGTGACTTTTTTGTTTTGATCAACGCATCGCCATCTACGGCCCGGTTTAACTGATTATGCCACATTATGTCAGTACATTATGCCCGGAATCGGTTCACTGATTCATGAATGTCAAGTTTTAGAGTGAAATTATACAAAATATTAATGGCTTAAGCGAACATTAATTGCCTTATGTATAGTAGACTGTAATTCTCTAAATTTGCTTAGTAGCCTATGACCACTATTACAATGAAATATCCGGGATATAATGTGCGCTTACATAAATTTACAAATAATAACAGAAGACGTTATGGCTCATCAATTTCTAGGTCAATACAAATATTTTCCAGTATCAGCAACAAAATGAAATAAAATAGTTGAAACATAATACAGTTGAAAGGTTGAGTTCCTGTAGAAATATCCATGTAAAGTTTCAGACATAACCGTTTTTCTATTTTATTTGTTTGTTTTGTCTATGTTATTGTGTTTGCCTTTGAAAAAGACTCATTAAAGAGTCGAAAGCGCTCAGGCTAGTTAGATACTAGTTTCGTACTGTTCGTTGTCAGTTTAATGTATTTATCTTAATCAATCCCTGACACACGTGATCCCTTGCTGTATCCAGTGCACTTGAAAGGATTGTTATTCGCCGTATGATTTGTATTCTTATATATATATATATATATATATATATATATATATATATATATATATATATATATATATATATATATTCGTACGATATACTCCTCATTTTTCTCTGTAGTACTGGTAATTGTATTTTTGTATTCTCCACTGGCTAACCTTCAACTAGAATATTATGGATGATCTTCGGTTCGTTATCCTTGTTATTTGAGTTATAGACTCCATGTTGATCCATACCACGATATTACAGGTGTCGAGTTAAGAAAAAGTTGTTTCAAAACAGAGTACAATTTTAAACGGGCATTGACTTTCACTTATGCCGTAATGGTGACATTTCCAAACTCGCAGAGACTTTTTTTGTAATTAGCGAAATGAACTGTTCACGCGTGATTTTCAAGTTTTTAATTATTGTTCCTTGATCGTCTATGAGTTGGTAGTATCAACCTCGATCTATCAAGGATTTCGTCTTTGACAAAAATGGACGTTGAGGCAACGTTCCGAAAACAATTCATAGCTATTTTTGCAAACGATCGTCTTCATTCGTTCTTTTCCACGAATTCCAAAGAGACGCCTTCTAATGGATGGTACTGTTCTTCGAATTCGTCCTTATATTCTGGTGTCAGACATAAAAAAGGATAGCCGCTAGCTGCTTGATTAAACTTTAGAATTTTTTTAACGTAGCGTGGAAGAAAAGATATTTCACTGGAACCAGCTTGTTGGTGTTGCTCTATCGTAGTGAAGTGCAAAATTTCGCGCACTTATAACGGTTGATATCCATCATCGAGAGCATAAACAATTAAATACTAAATTCGTTCCTGTCAACGCGCATTCTTGATCTTTGTGGCACTCTGTTGATTTTGATTACACGTTTTAGGACACTTGCTGAATAAAGGAAACGTCAGTTTTCGGGAGTGTAATGTGAAAAACAGTATATCACAAGTTCGTCGGTGGTAATACTTGACATTTGGTTAACCGTTCGTAATGACCAATGTGTCCAACTTAGGTGTGTTTGGTCAACATTGCATGATGTTCTGTATAAATTCGAAAATATTGACACACCCAGGGATACACCACACATCGATTTATGTTATATATTCGTCTTGAGACTCTCTTACGTTGCTCAGCAAAGGTATTTTATTGGTTTATCCTCCAAATAAAATGTCACATTATTTTGCATGTTATCTACATAGTTAAAATTTGGATCAGTTCAGAAATTTAGATCGTAGTCGTGCTACCATACCTCTTGTTATCCTTGGCTTTCTAAATTCTGGCATAAGTGGATTGTTACAAAGGTATTCCAGCTTTCGTTGCGTAAAACAAATTGGGCTTCCATAAAAAAGATCATTGGAATTCTTAAACTATCCGTGACTTTTCGAGATCCCAGCATAATAAGATCCTATTTTCTTTCACCATCACCGTTTTTAGCATTTCTGTATATGTTTATTTTGAGTCTCACACAAGTAATCGAGTCAAAGCAAAATTTTGGCAGGATTTGGGCGGTTTACTTGACTGGATTGTGCATTGGGTATGATAGCTACTGTGTTATCAGGTATGAATTTCTTTCGATACACTAATTCACACGCTATAGCAATGGTAGAAACTTTCTTTAGGTATATATGCCTCCATGAGCCATAAATAATTGTCCATGTTATGCACAACAGCATCTTAAAATGTTTACACATGATCAGATTTCTTCATGAAAGTAAGAGTTGGACGCGTGTAGGTGCAGAATGCTTCCCGTTGTTTTGTGCGCATACTGTAATGCATCGTAATGGCGAACGTCTGGCAAATGTGAAAGATTGACATGTAAATTAGCTTTAGTATTAAAGCGTGTGGAAACGAAGCCTTTCTTATTCCTGTCATGTCTAACGTTTTAGGTCTTCTAGCTAAAGGTAAGGCAAGATGACTCAAGGAATCTTTAAATTGTACATATTCAATTTTCATGTAACTGACATTGGCACCGTTCATGGCGATTCGTGGAAATTATGTTCCTTGTTCTGAGTAACGTATCAAAAGGAAATAATTGAGTTGCATCAGTTTATAAAAGTTCAGATTTACATTGGTTAGAACATAACCATATGAACAGAACCAGTTCCGTTTATTTCTGTATAAACTGTACTAAGAACTACTTTATACTAATGTCTGTAAGTAGAGCCACGCGCAAAGTAAATAATGTAGGCACTGAACCAGAAGGCATACACGCTGCAGGCCTTCAAAACGAATTTAAAAAAGGCGGATTATTTTCTAATTAGAAAATATAATAAGTTGTTAAAAAGAATCAAAGAACACATCTCCGTAGTTTTTTTTTAAAGTAAAAGTTCTTTCTTTAACTAGATATGAAAACAAAAAGCTGGGAAACTCAAAATCAATCTGATTAGAAGAACATTTAGTAATAAAACACTTTCTCTCGTTACAAATGAATTTAAAGCTATTGTTAAATGGATATAATGATTGTGATGGGGTGGGGTTGGAGTCGAAGACTAGCATTATAGCAATTAGACATATAGTCCTATAATGTAAGACGCCGACCCTGATAGTTCTGATCTGGGGTGGGGTTGGTGGGTGAGAGATAGCTCACGCTACTGTACCATCATGATTTTCAGGGTCAATATCTTGCACAGTTTGACTATTGGAACCCCATCATTATAAACATTTACCGATAATCTTGATTTCATTTGTAAGTAACCCTGTACGTAACCCAAACTGTTAATGAACACGGAAAAAGATTTAAATAAACAAAAAAATTTGTTACTCGCGTGTCTGGACAATAACGATTCGGCAAAGTCGCGATGAACTCAGGAAAACATAAACTCCAAAAGTCTTTTGCATGTCAAACAAAACAACCTATCCTTTGATCTGAATACTGAACATCTACCCAGTTCACATATTCCAATTTAGACCAAATATTACGACTATGCTGTGGAAAGATAAAATCTTAGATCGCTATTACTGGTAATTTTTGGTATACTGACGTAACTATTACCTTACAGATGGAGAATCCCTTGTTCTATAAAAAGCTACATGGTATACACCCTTAACACGAACTCATGCGCTTAAATAAGGCTCTAAAACTATTAGGAAAGAAAGAATAAATCAATGATAAAGAATTGCAATTATAAAAGTTTAATGTTGTCTTTTTGAGTTTATCGTCATAAAAACTGTCAATTGCCGACTCACACAGCTTATTTGCTGTGTGATTCGGCAACAAACAGTTTATGCCTCGACAAACTGAGTAAAAAATAACAACATTAAATCCTAATTAACCTGAGAAATTAGGAGTCATGACTGTAATGATGAATATCCAAGTGCTTTCTACGGGGTAAAAATAAAAATATATTCTGTATAGTCTTTAAGAGTACGAGTGTCATGAAGTATGTTTTCTCGTCATCCTGAAATTCTGCAATTTCGATAATGATGAAATAAATGTTCTTGAATATATTTGTGGCAAGCGCAATGAACTAGTAGCACGGATGTAAATTCCAATCTCTTGCAAACATTTTTTTTTTTATTTAAAAAAGTATTTAAAGTACATACATGAATATCTTGTTTCTTTTTCGGGTGCTGATCATTGTTGCTCCAACTATTTTTCATTATAGAAAAGACTTGTTTTCCTTCCTACACAAGCACTCGACTTTGTATCCACAAGCAGAGCACAGTATTAATAATTTACAAGTACTTTTCTTTTGTTGTTATTGTTTCATGCGATAAAGTTTGTAGTAGGTATAAATGACAAATGTTCGCTTGCAAGCAGAGCATGGAATTAGTTTTCATTCTTTTCAGGAATGCAAGCCTTGGAGGCTGCACAAAGAGTGCAGGCATTGGAGGCTGCACAAAGAATGCAAACCTTAAAGGTTGCACAAGGAATGCAAGCCTTGGAGGCTAAACACCCATGACATCACTCTTCACAATGAATATATTCATCTGACTTAAATCTAGAACCACATTTCTAGCAGTAGGTAGCCTACTGAATCCAAGATCCAAGAAATCATGTGATGGTAGTAATGGTCTCAACATAATCTTGACAATGGTAAACGGGATTGGATGGATATTTAAAAATTAACTGGGCGGTTAGTTAATGTTACTGTTTTCAAAGCGAACAAAAAGGAACAAATTTAAAGCTTTACTGGCCCAAAAGAAAACATTTAGCTCAATTTCAAAATTCATTAGTTTGTATTAACTGGCAATCCTATCGAACAAACCTTGAACATGGTTGCAAAAACTATTAGTGTGTATGCATTGAAAATGCAGTCTCAAAAAAGTAAGTTTCTAGTAAATATTGTGACTGATGTCTTGAATCTATAGCAAATTTTAGTTAATATAAACGATTTAATTCGCAAGATTAATTCTAACAATGTATGATCTATTTTGGTTCTTCTTAAACCATTACAGGAAGCCAAAGAAAACGGGTTTCGTTGTTATGCTGCGGCACAAATAATGTCAGTTCGTTTGGAAAAACAACTAAATAAATCAATAACTCTTGACACATCGTACAATCTAGATGAATGCAACTTGGACCTTAGTCAACACAGAACTCCTGTTTGGGTCAATACTGCCTTTTCGATTTCAAGGATCTCATACATTATATAATAATAATAATAATAATGATGATAATAATAATGATAATAATAATCTCTCTGACATTATGAATCTTTTTCTATATACTTTTATATCGACATATTTATCAAACAGTAAATAAATAAATAAATAAATAAATAAAAATAATAAATAATGTGTTTTATTTAGAGTGTAGACACTCTCCCATATTCTCACCTAAACTGAACAAACAGACTTTTCTGTAAAATTTTCACTCCGCGTACGATAAACACATTTTGTAACAAGTTCGCTGCCGTCATATAAATAGGACAGTCACTGTACGCCAACAGAATGTTGGCCACTATATGTAAGAAAAGAACCAAATCTGACAGACTGGCACACGCCAAATATAATGCTTTCTGAATATTGTAACAATGTCATATTTTTTTGGGGGGTGGGGGTGGGGTGCTTTTTCTTTTACACACTTCAAATCGAGGTCAAACTCATCGCTAGCAGAACTGTAACATGATTTAGAGTCCGGAATTTCCGTGCTACACTAGAATAAATAGAAACACGTGAATGGGATAGTGTTCTGTAAAATTCGAGAGTGTGCGTAAAGAAGGAATAATAAAGCTCTGGAGTAGAGAATTTTACTTTATTTATAAGAAGGGGGATACGTGGGGGGTATTTCACTTACACCTCTTCTTTTAAATCCTATCATTACATTTTTTGCTAGAGGCCAATACTACGGCATTTCAATTAGAATGCAAACTCACATTTTCCCAGTCAAAAACTCCTACCAGTTAACTTCCCTTCTAAAATATAACTAGCATGTTATATACCTATTAGACAACCTGTGGGGCCCCAAGTGGCCGAGTGGTCCAAAGCGCTCTCCGTTACGGATCACTGCCATCTCACCTCTGTCTGCGTTGGTTCGAGTCTCGGATTCGGTTAATGTGGGTATGTGAGAAAGCTTGCCAGTAGCTTTTCGTGGGTCGGTGGTTCTTTCTGGGGCTTTCCCAGGTTCTTCCTTCACCATTAATACTGGCCGCCATGTATAGTCTATCGTGTGCTGAAAAATGGCGTTAAACCTCACAACAACAACAAGACAACCTCATATGAAACGTCTGTAGCTGGTTATACACCATCACGTTTAGAGTACATAAAATGCTGGTATTTTCTGTCAAAATATGACCAGCATGTTATAGAGAACCTAACTGAGCCAACCTGAAATGGAAAGCTTTTTGTAAATCTACGGCCTGTAAAATTTTTTACAATTTATAGGTAAGTACATACAGTATGTTCCCGTCCTGAGACTTCGGGACTGACTGTCTCATGTTTAGGAAGGGTGAAAGAAAGGCGATTTTGTGAACATGACTGTTATCTATTTTCTTTAACATCGATTTTATGAACTTTATTGTTATCTATTTTCTTTAACATCGATTTTGTGAACATTATTGTTATCTATTTTCTTTAACACCGATTTTGTGAACATGATTGTTATCTATTTTCTTTAACATCGATTTTGTGAACATTATTGTTATCTATTTTCTTTAACATCCATTTTATATATTCTTATCTATTTTTTTAACATCTATTTTGTGAACATTATTGTTATCTATTTTCTTTAACATCGATTTTGTGAACATTATTGTTATCTATTTTCTTTAACATCCATTTTATATATACTTATCTATTTTCTTTAACATCTATTTTGTGAAAATTATTGTTATCTATTTTCTTTAACATCGATAGCAGAATGGTACTATACTAACTTATTGTTCTTGACAAATTCGTCAACCTTGTAAATATGTTTAATATTTGGTATTTTGTATATGATAAGGAAAGGGCAAGTCCTTTTCCTTTTGATTGGAAGAAAACAAGTGAATGTTGTCTTTTTTAAACAAAATTATTTACTTCTCTCTCTCTCTCTCTCTCAAATTTTAGTGGCTTTCAAAACAGAAAACCAAACTTGAATTGAGAACTTTAAGTTTTTCCACAACATTCTACGTCTATCCTTGAAAAAAGCATGGCTGCCTAAAGTTACAACCCCTCTTAAATTATTGATCGTTTAACTTGGGCGTCTCTTCGTTCTTCAGGTTCATACCACTCACTTTTAACTATTAGAGTTATCTGCCCGGCATCTATATGGATATTTTGGAGTTTATTATATTTGCCTCAAATAAGGAATTGTGTTTTCACCCTTCAGTTAAAACATACTCTTTTCATTTATGCATGTAACATCATCATGTTTATTGTCTCGCCAGTACTGACATGTTTATGCAATCTCCCATAAATGAAGAGAATTGCTCACATTTTTACGTATTCAGTACACAGACCTGTCAGTCTCAACCGACGTTAGCTGTAAGACGTTTTTATTCGTAGGTTTAACTTTTTAAAATATCTTGGCGAACATTATGTAACCTAAATTATTATAGATAGATTGGCGTATGGTTTCTTTTTCTTTCTATGAAAATATAATGGTCCTTCTTACAGTTTTTCTTCATATCACGCAAAAGGATGTTAGATTCAACACATTTGTATTTTTATGTTTGTCAGCACTTAGATTAAGTTCACTTTGTCATCAACACCTTTCTATTTTTTATCCATGTAAGTGACTGAGAGAGCAGAGAAAAAACGAGCGATTCATAAAATATTTTAGCAAAAGAATTATTCGTTTCATGCAATGTGTGAGATCCCAGTTAACTCTAGCAACACGTTATCATTCTCAAAGCATACACTTTTTAAGTTCCTACACATTCGTTGTACATTACCAACATTTATTTCGACGCAAAATTCTAAAAGTGAAAGATTAAGCGCAACGTAGAAGCAGTTTCAGCTAATTTACACAATTTGACACACTTTCTCATGGATAGAGACCTTTGAGTAATATATTTTAAAAAGGAAGGAAATCTGCTGGTTTATCCTATATTCGTCTATCTACAAAGTTCTAAGGACACTTTTCTTCTCGCACTTACAGCCTCAAAAATTGTAGAGCTATTTCAACTTTAATTTTCTTAATATTTGTTTTTATTGTTTTTTAATATTCTTGAAAATTGTTGGAAAACGTTTATGATGGTGTTTTAGGACATTCTTAATTTTCCATAATTTCAAAATGTTGTATATTGTATCGTTATGTTATAATGTGTTTTATTGTATATAATACAGTTCTTATTCAATTTTCATTTTTTTATTTTATTTTTTGTTATATAAATTTATATTTTCTTGATCTTAATCAGGGGATCATCGCATTGCCCTGGCTGGGAATGTAAATTTTTGTATCCTGATTGTTTAGCCACTGAAGTCATTCACATAACAGCTGGTTTGAAACTTCGCCTTGTTCCGAGAGTATTCTACTGATTTTATGAACTTCTGAGAGAGTAACAGATGTAAGATAAAGTTGTTCGCATTTGCAAAATGCACAATGGAGAGAATTTTGGCATACCTCTATGTTACTTTCGTGTACTGTGACTTAAATTTCTTTGGATATTTTTCTTGTGGAGAGTGTACATGATCTAAAAACGCAGCAAGAAAATGACTGCTACCGTGTGCTAGAAACAAGCCTGGACTATTCTAAAGTATAATATCTTTAGTAAATATTAAAATAGGCAAACGAATGTTGCCAGACTAGACAACACCTGCTCCTGAAAGTGCAATGCATGAATTATCAAATATATCAAACGTAAAAACATTATAGGCTATTTTGTCTTAATTTACCTCTGAAGTCTGGTAGTATGAATGGCCAAACGGAGCAAGCAGTTCTTTGGTGAATGCATATCTGACGTAAGGCCAATCTATTTATTCGATAACCCAAATTACATCCATCAAATACATTCATCAATCATAAATCAAAATAAAGGATATGCAAGGTTCTTTTTAGATAGCCAGTATAACAAGTGATTGGTTGGCAACTTGATATCGGCATGGGGCACTATTGGGAAAAAGTAAGGAGATTCCGTATTTTCACTAAAAATCAAGGATGATAGTTATGTGATGTCTCACTAGCACTGAGAGTGTGGCGCAGTTGTCACAGTTCGGAACATCTTCGTCTCTTTCTGATCAGAATCGAATCGTAGTGAGACTTCCCTTATAAAATGATGAAGTTTCAACAATCAATGAGATACCTGCAAATTTAATTTTAATGTTATTCTTGCCTTTTTGCAACTGTAAAGATTTGTAAAACTCTTTCGCTTTCAATTGTCTGGGGAAAAAAAAAACTACTGTTAGTGATGACACTTTATCTATTCAGCAGTGTTATGTATATTTAACTTGTATTGTCTGATTGACCTTTGTCCATATTTGAGCGTATGAGAACTGGTCTACCTGACTAATGTCTCTTTCTTTGTCAACAACATATTACATAGTCAATATTTGTCTATGTGTATAGATTATATATTAAGATAAGTATTACAGGTAAACATGTTTACTTGGATTTGAGTCCAGGACATTGTTTTACCTTGGAGAATTCCTGGTGTACCTGATATTTGCCATGTTCTTTCTAAAGTTTTAGTAATAGAACTTATCTTGTTCATAACTTAGAATGGTCTAGAAATTAACTGTTGACCCGTATCCTAGTCTTCTTATTGTGTCTTGAGTTTTTATATTAAGGTTGTTTACATCGGAATAATTCATTCTTATCTTAACATCTGAAGTTGGATAAGTCTTTTAGCTGTGTCCGGTTTTAATTTGAGAGGATTTATTTATTTAAATTATTCATTGGAATTACAAAGTGCTCATCATCATTTCGGACTAAATCACTATTTTTGGGATTATTGTGAATTCATTTAGAGACATTTTGAATTATAGCATTGTGATACATCAACGCTGTAAGCACAGCAAAACTATTCCAGGCTGTTGGTAAATATGCACATTTGAGATTTGAATTCATTCGGAACACCATTGGTTTCATTCGGAAAACTATAAACTTTTCGACTTATTTTAGAATTTATATATGAAGCAACAACAAGAACAGGCTGGAGGGCAGCTTGGAATGGCAAATATTTACATCTGAATTTTTGTAGCACCCGATGGAAGAGGTCTAGAACGTAAAATAGAAGCACGTGGATACTTTCTTAGCACCGGACAGTGGAGCTACAAAGGGGAGGTATCTCTCTCACTAATGATTACAATTTTCATTACAATTTACAACTTCACTACATTTTTCATAACATTGTAATAATTTACGCACGCTTAACATTTGTTTTACTTTAATTTCGCATTGTATTATACCTTTTCGCGCTAAATATTTGCGCCAGTAATTTGTACACGCTTACAAGTAATTCGGTGCCATTTGAAATTAAAATACACGTATTTTTAAAACATTCTTTTTAGCAATAATATCTCAACCTTATGATGGCCCAAGCTGCGCCTCAGAGAGAGATATTATCACAATACTTTAAAACATCCCATGAAGATGTGGAGAAAGGGAAACTATTTAAAGCACATAGAGCCCCATGGGTCCAGGTCATTGATCTCTCTGAGGTCAACCAAAATGAACGACCAACCAACGTTCAAATAATAGCCGCTCTTGCAGCAAGAGGGCTACAGGACAAAATTGATAGTTTCCAAAATGTTGGCAAGGGGATTTTCCTTGTCTTTCCGAAAGGCAAGGAGAAACTCTTGCCAAACAAGAATATTATTATATATGACAAAGTGGCGAAGATCATTGATCCCCCACCAATTACCAGATTCGTACAAAGGAAATACACCGACATCCACATAAGCAAATTCCCGCATGAAATTCCTCTGGAGGTTTGCAAGGAGGGATTCGAACAAAGGCTAACAATTAAAGCCAATAACATCAAAAGGGACACATACAAAGCTTTTCCGGAACTCACAAACGGAAAAATTATTGTCCAAATAGACTCCAAGGACCCGACACAAGTACCCGAATTCTTTAAAATTTACGGAATAACGGTATCCACTTGGTTTTATAATTGTCACCTAACCAGACCTTGTGCTAAGTGTAAACAAACAGGACACAATATGTGGAAATGTCCACAAAAAATGAATCAACCAGGCACAAGTGACACACATACAACACCAACATACGCACAAGCTTTGCAGAGAAAAAAAAAACAAACAAACACTCAAGAAGGAACAGACACAGAAGATTACACACAGACAGAATCGGAGGAGGAGGAGATGGAGATCACTCCCCTACTTAGAAACAGAACACCATCCACCTCGCCAGCAACCTCACCTATACATACAGATACAGAGACTCTAGAAAACACACAAACCTTCACAAATTCAACAATTAACACAATGGAACTTGAAGAAACTTTACCCAAAAAACTAGTGCATGACATAACACAGACTACATCAACTGTAGAAACAAAATATGCACAACCAAGCTTAGCAACACCTGCTAAAAAAAACAAGAAGAAAAGAAAAGCCAACACTCTTAGAGCAAACTTGTCTAAGAAAAAACAACTTGACACCCTAAATAAGGATCAGCTTAGTACCAAGACTGTTAAAAACATCTTCCAGGATTTATCAATCCAACCGTTAACTTCACTGGAATCTCAGCTTCCATGTGAACATAATATAGTGACTCAAACACCAGCTATCACTACGACCGAACCACAAAAGAACTGGGACTAGAAATACCAGAAGGTGCCAAAACAACTCAAAAGAGGTGGACAAGATCTACCAAATCCAGTCAATAAACAACAAGCTAATATAATTTTAAGATTGAACGTGTTAGATTCCCAACCATTATTGTATTGGCAGGGCATATATATATATATATATATATATATATATATATATATATATATATATATATATATATATATATATATATACTGGTTCGGAAAACAAATAAAACTACAACAAAATAGAAACTTAAATTTTTCTATTAAACCACCACCTAGATGTATATATAACATTAATATGACAATTAGGAAATTTAAAGACCATGCAAATATGTGGCAAATATTAGGACAGAATTTTTCAGTACAAGTAACAAGATTGGAAATTCCTCTAAATTGTGTTAAGAGTAAGCTTTGATTAAATTGTATTAGAAGTAAATTGATAAATCATACTGAAAGTAATCTTCTACTTAAATATATTGAGATTTAATCCATTTATTCGTGTTACAATTGTATACTACTATTCAACAATGATTACGCTATTATGATCAAGTACGAACCGTCTTATACAAAACATTACTTGTATCTCAGACTCAGCAGAAAGAGAGTACATTCATCAGGTTATAAAAATAGCGAACTAGACAGATTCCAAAAATTCTCATGGAGGGCAAATGTGCTGATCTTGCAGAAGTACTTACGTAATAATGTACATAGACCTAGACAATAATCTGTAAGAGACTACGAAGCCTCGCTTTGAGATTCTGGCCAAACGCAAGAGCTAAAGAACACGCCATATTTGGCGTTGTCTTAAGAAAGCGGGTATATTAAGCCCAGCCGCGGGTCGACACCAGTTTTGCCAGCCAGAAACTCAAGCAGGCTCTGTCTTTTGCAGGTAAGATAACCGTCTACGTACAGTTTTCATAGTATAAGACTTTTTAGTGTTATAAGAATTTTTAGTGTCATAAGAATTTTTAGTGTTATAAGAAATTTTAGTGTTAAGATGTTAACCTAACATCAGTATGTTTAAACATTAGATTATTTAAATATTTTCTTGCTATTCCTTAATATAATGTATCGGAAAGTTTAATTGTTTGAAGAACTTATATTTACTTATAACTATATTATTGATTTTAGTAAAAGCAACGTTCGCTACCAACTTCATACTCATTAATAGTTAATTTAGAAATAAAATACTCTTTATATAATAGAATTTAGTATGTTGACTTTTTAGAATAAATTAAGTAAAATATATTTCAATTACGGTATTAGTCTGAAATATTGAATTTTAGATTCTTTTGCTATCGTGAATTTATTCGATATTTAATTATCTATATTACATTCTAAACGGCAGTTATTATACAAGTATGATGTTGGTAAGTGAAAGAATATCATAGTTTTATATGTATTTCTTATATCCGAAAATTGAGCTTGTTGTAGTTTGATATTGAAATGTAAGTTTACATGTTGAGTATTTCAATAAAGTTTTGCCAGACAGAAACTCAAGCAGGCTCTGTCTTTTGCAGCTCGATCCGAGTACCTTCAATTCCCCAAGAAGGTAGTCACGTCTTCATCATCGAGTGACACTACATCAAATGACTTGATCTTCCTTCCTTTCTTCTCTCTCTCTCTCGGAATTTAGAAACGGATTGACTTAGAGTTTACGAAGCAAAACTCTTCGTAAAACAAATATTTGAAAAACCATTAATAGAGAAACAAATAAACGAAATAACAAATTCGGATCCTAATAAAATAGAAATTCAAGTACCTAATGTAGATTGGCTTGAAGTGTGGAAACGCTGTAAAGAAATAAAAGAACCAAATAAATATGGTAATATTTATCTATATCTCCATAATGCATGGTGGACACAAGAACACGCATATAGAAGAAACACAATCCACTCTTTACCTAAACGTTTATTATGTAATACTGCTACGGATAGGAAAGAACACATAATATTAGAATGTACACATTTAAATAATGAGAGAACTGAAGTAATAAATCAAATAACCAACAATTTAGGCATTTTCAATCCACTAAACTTACTATATACAGCATATATTAATGATAAAAAGACATACCAAATAGTTATTAATTTCATTTACTATGCAATTAATGAAAGAAATAGTAAAATATGGAGCACTGAAGCTGAATAATATCTGGAAAGCCAACTGGCTAGTTAAACACACCAGATATTAACTTTAATTCTACTTTTACAATAAGAAATTTTCCTCCTGGAGAGCCTATAGGCTAGTGACAACACACCAGGAGAGAGAGAGAAGAAGGTGTTTGTTTGCAAACACGGAATTAGTATTATAAAACCAAGTGGCTACCACGTGACCGCTCTATAATGAGAAACAAACAGACATTCTCTTATAACATACATGAAGGATACTACGACTGCGGATAAGTCTGTCCGCCGTTGTAGCTTCATTGACCAGTACAAAAGGATTTGACCTACATCATAACAAGCTGTGGCGGGGCTGCAAGAGGGACAGATCATATCTGATTCTTTACAAGACCGCTCAGGACTCCTCCATATCCAACTCAAGCAAAACAAATATGATTGAATACAAAATTTCAATTTATCATCTTATGTGAAGAATTTAGTAGAGGGATCAAAACAGAAGATCATCATGATCCCCAAAAGGGGCCTGCAGAGATCCCTCTGCTATAATAAATGGAAAAACATTTTCCTGTAATTTAACTTAATTTCAAATTTCAAATTATAAATAAGGGCGGGATGCCATATGAGAGATCATATAAGTGACACCCGAAAGGGACTCATAATTGCTCCCCTTCCCTTATATTTTAAATACATAAATACAAATTATTTAATTTTAGACCATTGTGACTTGAAGATTTATATATAAATAAAGACGAGGCATGGGATGGAAAATCATACTAGAAATGATACCCGAAAGGGATTTCATCCGCTACACTCTTCCTTATAATTAATACAATAAAATTGAATATAACCAAAAATAATGGAAATTTCCATTAAGATACTATTGATTTAACCTTAAAATTATAACTTGATAATGAGATATCACAGTTTAATAGAACTTTCAAATTTGGAAAGTAATTGAAATAGATGAACAATGAATGTGACAGAGAGTTCATCTCAGACGTATATTAAAGTTTCTGATGATGGAATCTCTGCCACAGTTGTATAACCATCTTATTCCAAATTCAACTCACTAAAACGTCTCCATATAAATGAAGAAGCCTGATGTAATACCAGCGACGTCCAGACGGACTCAGACAGACTTTTTCCATCTGGACATAGATTCGAGAACCAATTATTCCATTACAGAGAATCCAGTTGTTTGTTGGCAGAAAACGCTCGATTCAACTCTAAATTAATCTGTCGCGCCATGCGGCAATTTTGCCCACGAGTCATTCCATGAAGATGGGTCCGAAACAAAATTTTCCCAGTGGTATACACTGAAATCCGTTCTTGAGGAAAATAATACACAATTGAATACATTTAATATACTAAGACCTATCACATGTATATACGTTCTACGAACGTAAAGAATTTGACTCAACCGAAATAGAATCTAATGAATATGTAATACTACATAACGTATACATAACGATTAGAAGTACAAAGTACTAAGGTACATCAATCAAAACTTAATACATCTCAACTCCCTGTTTGACAAACGGGGAAGAGAGAATTACCCCGAATTAAGATATACGCACTAAAATGTGCCAATGTTTTGAACTATAAAAAAACCCTCACCCTTTAAAAAATCCAATAATATACAGTATGCTATGGCATACTATAAAACCCCCTACACCACATACAAACATACAAACATATTGTAGTAAATTTAGAGTATGTGCACGTGGTTGTAGTGCCCCGTTTTAAGCAATTCTTAGATTTGTGTGATTACTTGTTTGATTATTGGAATTTGGCGCCATGGAAATATTCCTGGCCCGAACTAATGAGCTAATCAATAGGAGCAAACGTCACGGAGTGGAGTGTTAGTGTGTTTCCATGATGTCCTGGTTCACTAGTAGTGAATTCCGACCAGAACCGAATGACTGTCCCTGTCTTAAAATAGTACATATTAAAATCTAGTGGTATACATTGGTAGCGTGACTGCAAGGACAGCACTTACGGTATTAAACCGGTAAATTACACAAGGGCATAAATAAAAAGGGACTTGGCAGAGACCGTTTATGTCGCCATGCGGGCGAATATGGTGCAGTTATATCGGCGAAATGTGCCTGGAAAGCATACATTGACTGGCCTAAGGTGGCGGAGTTAAAATAGTTCCCATTGTTAGGGAGTACTCGTATATGTTCTAAGGCGTGAACGGTTGGTGGTACGGAAACATAATGAAGCCAAAACACGCAGATGTACGGTTGATGGATAGTTGACAGTTTGGTTTATCTGTGGTCTTGCATTAATTAGAGGAAAATTTAGGTATAGAATGGACACGTCGGGCTTTCTGATTTACAACTGAGGTTGTATGGAAGTCTTTGGAAAGTCGGGGAAACTTATGACTTCTAGCGAGAATCGCGCCAGGGTTTGACAACCGCTCGGTCAAGTAAATACCCGTGTGCGTGTAACAATATATACACACTTATTATTCTTATATACTTGCTTAAGAAAAGACTGGAACCATTTGATATAGATAAGCCAATATAAAAAATACATAAGTAAAAAAATATATATAATATAAAAAAGGAGAAAGGAGAACAAGATAATAAAATAATAATAAATGGGACTAAATGACTCTGGCAAAGTCAACTAAATAAAAAACATAATAAAAAGAAAAAAGGGGGAGGAAATTGGCCCATGACATTAACATGTCGCTGGGACAATAGTACGACCCTAAATCTGAAGTCCAAACTTATGGAACTCGGACCTCTAAAAGTCCTAATGGAGGTCGGAAAGTACATAAGATTTTGGCTTCATGGGATTTAAAAAAAACTTACAAATATGATGATAAAAAAGAAATTAACCCTGCAAAATTTATAATTGACATTATTGTTTTATACAATGAACATATACAGATGTATTATGGGAGGACAGGGTCAACCCACACTAAATACACTTTTAGATATAATCAGGGTGTCACTTCTAAGTTCTAACCAGTTCTATGTGCTGGGATGGGGCTACGATTTGTCAACAATAGAACGTACTCATTAACTGTTCAACTGAAGGGAAATAACTCTGTTTGGTACTCATTAACTGTTCAACTGAAGGAAAATAACTCTGTTTGGTATGTGCACATGATTTATCTTGCAGCCATCTGAATTTCATTGAGCACTAAGAATTTCAACTTTTGTTTCGTTTTCTTTTTTCTGAGATAGGGTTAGAAATTTGCGTATCACATGTAAATGTATCACCGGTTTAAAAATAAACGAATAGCAAGTATGTCCACGAGTAAGCAGATTTTGTATAACACAAATTAGTTCTTTGTCCGGTCTTTGAAAATGGCGGACAACTCATCTTGCATCGTGCCGGATGAAGACTTAACAACTGGAATGCAAGATGGAATGACTTCAATATATGCATAATAGTCATGTAAAATTTGGATTTGTTCTAGTGAATCGAGAGGGGTAGGGGAAGGGCGTGGGTACGGGAGTTGGTTACTAAGCACAGACGTGATGCTACTGTGCATTCTTAGCACCTAAATGTCATTTTATACACATACACTGAATGTCAGTTTCTCGTAAATCTATTATTACTTGCGATCATACAGGTCCATGAGTTAATGATTTTAATTGTTATTTCTGTAAAAAAAAGAAAAAAGTATTGGGTGCCGCGTTGGCCTAAAACCTCAACCACAGTGGTTCTTACCATCTCAACTATCTTGCATACTCACACACGAAAATAACATACTGTTGATGTGGTTTAGTGTGTTGCATTTTCTATCTCGTTTTCACTTTATAATAATCCATAGTTAGAATGCGTGACCTGAAACAGTGTTTATCACCCAGACCTGGAAGTACACGACGCTGAACTTGAGTTTGGGATTCAGCTGCCATGATCAGAGAAAAAGAAATTAGAAACTTCCTTTCAAAAAGTGCTATTCTTTGTGTTAGGTCGATGCCAAATCTCAAGCTGCTCTGCTACAGCGTGATTGTTTGGCATATCGATTAAAATTTGTTTCAGACTGAATAACACTCAACCAACACCGGATTTCCTAATGGTTCCTATATTCAATGTGTTAGATAAAACAATACAATTTCCGTATACATTTCTTCTCTCAGATATAAGATATTCTATAAAGCACAGTACAATTCGTCTGCTTTCCTGAATTTGTTCTGTCGACACATTATAAGGTGTGTCTTCTATTACTAAGAGGTAACTAGAGCGAGTCATTGAGTTGGCACTCAAAATGCGTATTGACAAATGTACACCTTGAGGCCGTTCGCTATTAGGCGTTTTCAATCCACCCTTAGTCAGGCCCGTTCAACTGCAACAAAGGAGCTAAATGTTCTTGAGAGAGAGAGAGAGAGAGAGAGAGAGAGAGAGAGAGAGAGAGAGAACAAATAGCGGGGTATTCTTGTATAGAAGAATTACAACAATTAGTTGACAATGTCTCAATAAGCATCGTGCGGATACCTAGTGAATTTGTCTTATCGTTATCAGTCTTTTCGATATAAATAAATTCTATAGGTTATCAATAGTGCTGTTATTATTATTATACATAAAGAACATATTTTTTTTGTCTTTTAACCGCTATGTAAGTGTACCTGATGATGGGGTCTTGTATCAAATGCATTAGGGTGAAAAGAGTGCTTTGTGAATTTTGACCTGCCAATATTTCCAATTTAAACTATTTTGACGGTACTGTTGTACATACTATTTTGTACTGATCAACGATTTGGAGTTTTGAGAAAATGCATATCATCAGGACGTCACACAGATTTCCTAAAACGGACATTAAACGTTAAGACGAGCTCAGTTCTGTATATTCTGTTTGGTAAAATAGTAAGATAACCATTGATTTGCAATGTCAAAACAAATACTGTTAAATGTTGGTGCAGATTGATAGAAAGCTAAGACGTAAAAGTATGGTGTAATAATGAATGCAAAACGTTCGTTAAAATCAGTAAATTGTATTTGATTGATGTGGATATGAATGCCACTGGTAGACACATCCTTTCCCTAATAAATAACACCACTGGTAGACAGAACCCTACACAGCCCTTTCCCTAATAAATACCACTGGTAGACACAATCTTTCCCTAATAAAGAATACCACTGGTAGACACAATCTTTCCCTAATAAATAATACCACTGGTAGACACAACCTTTCCCTAATAAACAATGCCACTGGTAGGCGCAACCTTTCCCTAATAAACAATACCACTGGTAGATGCAACCTTTCCCTAAAAAACAATACCACTGGTAGACGCAACCTTTCCCTATTAAACAATACAACTGGTAGACGCAACCTTTCCTTAATAAACAATGCCACTGGTAGGCGCAACCTTTCCTTAATAAACAATGCCACTGGTAGGCGCAACCTTTTTCGAATAAACAATACCACTGGTATGCGCAACCTTTTTCTAATAAACAATACCACTGGTAGGCGCAACCTTTTTCTAATAAACAATGCCACTGGTAGGCGCAACCTTTTTCTAATAAACAATACCACTGGTATGCGCAACCTTTTTCTAATAAATAATACCACTGGTAGACACAACCCTACACAGCCCTTTCCCTAATAAATAATACCACTGGTAGACACAATCTTTCCTTAATAAAGAATACCACTGGTAGACACAACCTTTCCCTAATAAACAATACAACTGGTAGATGCAACCTTGCCCTAATAAACAATACCACTGGTAGAGGCAACCTTTTTCTAATAAACAATACCACTGGTATGCGCAACCTTTTTCTAATAAACAATACCACTGGTAGGCGCAACCTTTTTCTAATAAACAATACCACTGGTAGGCGCAACCTTTTTCTAATAAACAATACCACTGGTAGGTGCAACCTTTCCCTAATAAACAATACCACTGGTAGATGCAACCTTGCCCTAATAAACAATACCACTGGTAGACGCAACCTTTTTCTAATAAACAATACCACTGGTGTGCGCAACCTTTTTCTAATAAACAATACCACTGGTAGGCGTAACCTTTTTCTAATAAACAATACCACTGGTATGCGCAACCTTTTTCTAATAAATAATACCACTGGTAGACACAACCCTACACAGCCCTTTCCCTAATAAATAATACCACTGGTAGACACAATCTTTCCCTAATAAAGAATACCACTGGTAGACACAACCTTTCCCTAATAAACAATACCACTGGTAGATGCAACCTTGCCCTAATAAACAATACCACTGGTAGACGCAACCTTTCCCTATTAAACAATACCACTGGTAGACGCAGCCTTTCCCTAATAAACAATGTCACTGGTAGACGCAACCTTTCCTTAATAAACAATGCCACTGGTAGACGCAACCTTTCCTTAATAAACAATGCCACTGGTAGGCGCAACCTTTTTCTAATAAACAATACCACTGGTATGCGCAACCTTTTTCTAATAAACAATACCACTGGCAGGCGCAACCTTTCCCTAATAAACAATACCACTGGTAGACACATCCTTTCCCTAATAAACAATACCACTGGTAGGCACAACCTTTTTCTAATAAACAATACCACTGGTAGGCGCAACCTTTCTGTAATAAACAATACCACTGGTAGGCTCAACCTTTCCCTAATAAACAATACCACTAATAGGCGCAACCTTTCCGTAATAAACAATACCACTGGTAGGCGCAACACACCACTGGTAGACGCAACCTTTCTCTAATAAACAAGACCACTGGCAGACTCAGCTTTTCTTTAATAAACAATACCACTGGTAGACTAACCTTTCCTTAATAACAATACCACTGGTAGACACAACCTTTCCCTAATAAACAATACAACCTTTCCCTAATAAATAATACCACTGGTAGACACAACCTTTCCCTAATCAACAACAATTATAACCATAAATAACAAACTATCTTAAACGTAACTTCAAACTTGGAATAGCTATACATAGTTTTAGAGTAGATACCTTCTAAAACATACCTGAATTATTTGATGATCTTTGACTTTGTCTGCCTAACAACCTAAAAATCATTGTACTGTGTGTAAGAGTTTACAACGCGAGATTGACATTTACTAATGAAGATAGCAAGTTGGATGTACCCTCTATGCAATGGAAATGACCTTGGATTGAGTTTCACTATGTAGTTCAATGTAGTTATTTACGTATTTGAGATAAAAATATTACAGTAGACCAACTATTTAAATATGGTACTTTGCTTTATTTGCAGAAATATGAAGCCGAGAATGTATTTACATTTAGAAAAGTAATTACCGTTCAGTTCTATAATACAGTATTTCCTTTGAATTCGTTATCTTAAAAATGTATTGTGAAGAACATTTTTTAAAAAAATCTGACTTGAACTAGCATGTACAGTGAGTTATATACAACAATATACCATTTATGTCTTACTTTGTGGTATTAGAATCACTTTATTTACATTGTGTACCGAAACCGTCCCGTATAAATGGACTATAATAAATGCAATTAATCTGTCGTGTTGCTCCCATGCTTATCGATTATTGATTAAGTATTCTTTTGTATTCCCTGTATGCCACGAGGTAACCTAAGTGGAAGAATGATCGTATCGTGCATATACTTGATTCATGTTGTAACCACATTATGTTTGAGTTGTACAGTTCAAATCAAAATTGGAATAGTATATTTCTCAAGCACCGATGACAAAATTTACCAGTATATGCGTACTGCATTCGAATTTGCTTGCAAACATTGTAACTTTCATGGAGTAAACTGAGCAAGATGTCAAGATCAAGTCAAAAGAAGGCCGACGCAAAAGGTACTCTGTCTGTCTGTCTGTCTGTCTGTCTCTCTCTCTCTCTCTCTCTCTCTCTCAACCGACCATGAAATACCTAATCTGAAACAAACACACACACAAGAGTGACGCGTGCTTAGCAATAAATATTTCCATTGTAGAGAAATCAAGAAGACAAAACCAAGGAGGAAAAGAAGATACATTTCTTTGCCATTTCGGTTAGTAAAAAGCAAAATATTCTTGCACGAAGGTTAAAGGTAAATACAAATCAAATTGTGCCACAAATAGAAGAAAACAGTTGAATTGGATTACACTTGAAAACAAAGGACTAAAGCAGTGGGAATAAAGGCATCACTGCAATTGAATAGTCATGGAATTTATTTATTTCTATTATCGAAAACTAGATATTTTGTATTAAAAAATGAAAATAATGTAGAAGTAGATCATGAAATGTTTTGATGTAGGAAACGTAATATTCAAGAAGAATAAGACTGAACAAATCTAATAAAACAAAACATGGGCAGACTCACACATTGGATATCACAGTATTTTCATGTCTTCGTCTGTTCTCATTTGCCCATTTCAACCAGTTTAGTGTAATAGTGTGCTGAGAACTCATAGCGTTGAATGTTTTCGTGTTCTTTCTCGACCTATATTTTGTAATGAGAAGTTCTATAGCTGTTGAAGGGCTATCAAATATTAAGACCTATATTTTGTAACGAGAAGTTCTATAGCTGTTGAAGGGCTATCAAATATTAAGACCTATATTTTGTAATGAGCAGTTCTATAGCTGTTGAAGGGCTATCAAATATTAAGACCTATATTTTGTAATGAGAAGTTCTAGAGCTGTTGAAGGGCTATCAAATATTAAGACCTATATTTTGTAATGAGAAGTTCTATAGCTGTTGAAGGGCTATCAAATATTAAGACCTATATTTTGTAATGAGAAGTTCTAGAGCTGTTGAAGGGCTATCAAATATTAAAACCTATATTTTGTAATGAGAAGTTCTATAGCTGTTGAAGGGCTATCAAATATTAAGACTTATATTTTGTAATGAGCAGTTCTATAGCTGTTGAAGGGCTATCAAATATTGAGACCTATATTTTGTAATGTCTACTACAAGCAGTTCTATAGCTGTTAAAGGGCTATCAAATATTAAGAACATGTTTCGTAATGAATTTCTATAACCTGGGACTCTATATTATATGTCTCTGCTACAAGTCTGGAAAACATGTCTTGAGATAAGAGTTGTTAGGAATTTGTTGATTTGTAGCTCAAAAGGTCAAAGATGAGAAGAGGTTGTTAGATCATCTGTCGTCAATGGTCCATCCGTTCCATTCCATCTGTCGTCAATGGTCGATCTGTTCCATTATATCTACATTACCTGGATATGTCGTCAATGTTCAATCCGTTCCATTCCATCTACACTACCTGGATATGTCGTCAATGATCCATCTATTCCATTCTGTCTACATTACCTGGATATGTCGTCAATGGTCGATCTGTTCCATTCTATCTACATTACCTGGATATGTCGTCAATGGTCAATCCGTTCCATTCCATCTACACTATCTGGATATGTCGTCAATGATTAATCCGTTCCATTGCATCAACACAGCCTGGATATATCGTCAATAGTCCATCCGTTCCATTCCAGTTTCCTACCTGGATATGACGTCAATGGTCCATCTGTTCCATTCCATCTACACTACCTGGATATGCCGTCAATGGTCCATCTGTTCCATTCCATCTACACTAACTGGATATGCCGTCAATGGTCGATCCCTTCCATTCCATATACACTACCTGGATATGTCGTCAATGGTCCATCCGCTCCATTCCATCTACACTACCTGGATATGTCGTCAATGGTCGATCCGTTCCATTCCATCTTCACTACCTGGATATGTCGTCAATGGTCCATCCGTTCCATTCCATCTACACTACCTGGATATGTCTCAATGGTCCATCCGCTCCATTCCATCTACACTACCTGGATATGTCGTCAATGGTCGATCCGTTCCATTCCATCTTCACTACCTGGATATGTCGTCAATGGTCCATCCGTTCCATTCCATCTACACTACCTGGATATGTCGTCAATAGTCCATCCGTTCCATTCCATCTACACTACCTGGAGATGTTGCCAATCGTCCATCCGTTCCATTCCATCTACACTACTTGGATAATTCTTATGAAATTTTAAATCCAGATTCACCCCATGGTCTATATGGGCCTAAAGGAAAATGGCGCTGCTCGGACATCCAATAATGCCATCACAATGGCCACCCTGAAAATCTTGTTCATGTTACTCTTCCTGTATGGATGCTTAAATCAACACTGGGCTTTAGCTAAATAAAGACTTTTTGAAATATCTAGTTTTGTTGTAAATAACATTGATGTTGATTTTACCTCAGGTATGGCTACTATCTAAAAACCGTGTATTCGCTACTCCTCTTGAGTGGATGGGGTTTCCACTAAAGACTTATTATGATATCTAGTAAATTTAAATAGCGTCGGTCTGATCTTCAATATAGTTTCCACAGTTGTCTTCTTGAAATGGTGTTCACTGATGTCATGTCAATATGGGGATTTCACTGAAAGACCTTTGCAACACTCTTTAGTTCGTAAAGCACACACACATATTCCTCTCCTTTTGGAGTAAATGAAGAAGGTAACTTTTTTCCATAGCCTAATCCTATTACACTAGCCAAGAAATTAAGAGAATGATATGGTGCTGAATTTAATTCCAATCATCTTTATTCTTCTTTCTTTTGACTGAGACCTTTAAAATACTTGATGACGCAAATAAATACACATGGCCTCAAACACCAGTTAATTACACATAGCCTTTAAACAACACGTCAATACTTTATCGCTGTGCGTAACTAAGACTTACATTCACTCCCCTTCCCCCATTTTATTGTTAACACTAAGTAGATTTATTGCATGCTAAAGGGAAACCACTCAGCCCAACTGTCTCAGATCTATATTCTTCACGCTTTAACGATTAACATTAAAATTTGATTTTAAGTTTCCCGTCAACGGGTATACAGTGGATTCAGTATCTATTTAATAATCATACAGTTAAAAATATTAAAACATATCAACTGATTCCCCGCCATGGATTCAACTCCACATTTCAAAGGAGAATAGCACAATCACTTTTCAATTGTTCATCGCAAATGCGAACGACAAGCAACAATACGGCCTTGGTGTCACTATTTTATAATATAGCAAATTTAATGGACGTTACGATTCAGTTTTAGCATATAAACAAACTCGATTTAAAATCATCTTCAGTCTTCTCTGTATCCTCTACATTTACCATATTTAAGCAAAACGAACATGAGTGACATATTTACGGAATGACACAAGCTGACAGTCTCTATATGCTAGCTTTGAGTAAACAAAAATAGACTACGATTTGTCATCATTTCCAATTCCTTTAATATCTTCCTCGTTCAAAAAGTATGGAATTCAAGCGAAAAGATCGTGAGATACAATACATAAAACATAAAGGAACAGTCCTAGTTCTCTTGCAGTATCCAGGAGCATTCAGGTAGTGTTTTCACCTGACGAATTTATTCGAGGAATGGATTAGAATATTGCTTTAGGGTAAAAGGGATCCACGAATGTGTTAATAACACACGTGTCTTACACAAGCTTTAGTAAATCATATTCTGATAACGTAATAATACCGTCATCAGACTTGGACTTGGCTCAAGAATTGATACTGAAGCCAAGTCTTTGCTAAGCAACCTTGTTAAGCCGCGTGACATCGATCGGCCATTTAAGATCCCAAGACATGCTACACAATTAATATAATGTAACTCTGTCCTGTCATATTCAAAACAAAGGATATAGTTTTCTACAATGCCTCAAGACCATATGTGTTTTGTCCAAACACACCCATCCCACACACAAGCACATACACAAAACAATACATCAGGGCCATATTTGTTTACTACATCCCGCCCCCCCCCCCCCCCGCCCCCAATTTATTTTCGTAAATGTACACTTACACATATTCATATCACTTCTCTTTGTGGGTGTCAAAATAAGTCGAGAAGAGTTGTCTCCGTTTGTCTGAGCCTAGATAGCGCGCTTATAGCTAGACATACAATTACAGTTTATATCAGCATTAAATATTGCAATACTCGATTCCGTTCAGGGGCCCCGGAGGACCGAGCGGTCTAAAAGACTCGCCTTTACCGATCAGTGCCATTTCTCCTTTGTCTGCTTTTGGTTCAATCTCGTACTCGGTCAATATGCGTATGTGAGAAGGCTGCCTGCATCTTCCCGTGGGTCGGTGCTTCTTATCGGAGTTTTCCTTGGTTCTTTCTTCACCAATTATACAGGTCGCCACGTATAGCTTGTTTTAAACTCAAAACAACAACTATTCCATTAAACTGTAAATTGATTTTGAAGAATCTAAATATGGACAAATGTATATGCATGACAAATGCATCTTTCTAATATGTTTATACTATGAATTCGTAAATGACTGGTGTTTATAAACTCAGAAACACAACTTTCTGATAATAGCAAAAGTATGCTAACAATTTCTTATCAACGTCAAGTAAGATAATCATCCCAGAGCAGGAAGTAAAATGCGTGTTTTTGTAGCAAAGATCAGAATAAACGGAAACTTCTTTAAAAACTGAATATATATATATATATATATATATATATATATATATATATATATATATATATATATATATATCTGCCAAGAGATAAATTTGCCACATTCATCCTTAATTTTGCTTCAGATTATGTGCCTTACTTGATAGAAAATTACAAGTAGAGACTGCATAACATATTTCCTTCCAGTACGTCAAACCGCACTGAATATCATTCTTAAAATATTTACCGGGTACGTACTCTTTATTTGAGAGATATCAGTAGTGTTATGTTGTATATGCAATGAATAAGTTGAAGAATCATTTTGTCTTTCCTAGGATGGGGAGTTCAGCAAATACAACCTGCCCCATCAGAAGCTAACTTCGATTTATCAAACAGTGGTCAAGTTATTCAGATCACTGCAGACGTCCATGTAGAATCAGAAGTAGATGGTAGCAGCAACATTGAATCTGGAGCTGAAAGTGGGGCCGACAAAATCAGTCAACATGAATCAGACACGGGAAGTGCTGCCAGTTCAGCAAACATTCCCCGTACGGGCCCCACTAGCCCTCTTAATCCGGATCCCGTGAGTATCAATCATCGTCATCCACAAATAATATTGATTCCTCACTTATAACACCAGGTGTGGGATAACCTTGTTCACAATTACTGACCATAAAAAGCATATTCTGATCCCTTGCGTGTGTGTGTGTGTGTGATTTAGATTTTTAACGTAGCTTTAAAAACATTTCAGTCATATCGCTACCATGTCTGCAGTGTGACAGTTTATAGTGATGTGTAACACCGGGGCATCATACAGCAGACATTTAGCATGATGTCTCACACAGTCACATTATCCTGACACCAGTCCGACCATTCCTAACACTAATTCTAAGTGCCTAGCAAGGCAGCTGTTAGTAACATTTTTTAAAGTCTTTGGTATGATTCGACCGGGGTTCAAACCCGCCACCTCTCGCATCTGAGGCGGACGCGCTAACTACTAGGCCACCGGAGCGGTCCTTGCGCCTTTAATTTAGGCTCTGTTGTAATAATATTATATAGACTGTTGGAAACTTTATTCGTTTTATTAATTTATAAATTTGTCATTTTAAATAATGAACAAAGTGAGGTACAAGATCATCGGATTATTTTGCAAATAATAATAATAATAATAATAATAATAAGTCTCAGTAATAAAAACATTGCATTGCATATAAGCCCAGTAAATTATGCCAACAATTAGTCTTGCATATTTCATTTCAAATTCTGTGATTTGAATAGTAGAAGCATCCAAATAGTTTCTGTGAAAACTTGGAGATTGTCTGCAGCCGTCATTGATTTCATGGTAGCCACAAAATTGTCCGAGGGACCATGATTAAAGAAAATACCACAAGATGTCCAGACGCTTTACCATACACCTCAGTGACATAATGTATGTGACAACAATATCATATATACCTAAGCTCAGGCGTAAAATAGTATTCCTTATGCAAGAAAAGAAGTTACCTTAAATAAAATCATGCATGTATTCCGAAGCTGAAGTGATTTCTAGGTTAAGAAACATTTTAGCAAGCAAACAACAATTCTGCTTCATTAAAAATAATATCAGAATAAACATTACAATTTATTTTAGTGTAATTTACTATCTTCTTTCGCTGGAGAAGATTAAGTACAAGAATAGATGTATTACTTTGAGACACAACGCCAAAATATTTGATTCAAGTACGTTTAAGAATAATATGTGATTCTTGAAGCATCATCCTAAATCAGGTATTACAAATTCGCCACCATGTTAAACTTTTAACATGTTTCAACAAATTGTGCACTAGACTCTCAATGTTACAATTACTTGTAATTAGCTTTCACTTCTTTCTTTGCATGTAATTACGGCTTGGGAAACGCTATGCAAAAAGTACAATGTGTTTGTTCTGCAATCACGATGCTTTCGATTACAATGGGATAACTTGCAATTTGCAATATTGGATACGCAAGTATATTTTGTAACTGCGCCTTTTACAATAATTATGGATACTTATTATTCATGTTTACAAATTTGTAAACAAAAGAATATATATATATATATATATATATATATATATATATATATATATATATATATATATATATATATATATATACACACATTGCTTACACAAGGATGCAATTTCATTTTTGCTTCGCATAGCTGATAACAACCAATACAACCCCCCCCCCCAAAAAAAAAATGAGCATAATGTATGGGTATTTATTGTAATGAGTAGTCTTACCAACATCTAGGCTTACAAAACTGCATATCTACTGACGACAGAAACACACATTTAACTAATGGATTGTTTTCGACGATACACTGTATTGGATTTGCGAGTCACTTGCGAGCCTTCGCAGCGACAAAAAAAGGCCAATACAAATTACGAAGTCGCATATAGCTTCGTAATTAAATGCAGAACTTCGACGTGTCATTGATATTAGACTGATGATTGAAAGAATATACTCTACACAAAATATCTAAAAGAGTTATCCAAAACATTTATCGAGCAGTATATATCGCTGATATTACATTTACAATGTAAATCAAGCAATTAATTACCTATTGTATAGAACACGTTTGGATTTCATAGGAGGAGTCATGTAAGAACCTCTGTCTATATCTGAACGGTCCGAAACAAAAGCAGCTTAACAATGCCTGACATGTTCATGCACGTCACCAAATCGCAGTGCAATTCTAACACAATACATAATGTGACTTTATTGTAGTTATGATCACTGAGTCATAACATATTTATAATTATAGGAATAAGTCACAACACGTACATCATTTTTTAAAAGAGTAATCAGTTTCGACCATTTCAGATAATGGTTCTAACATGCATAGGGCTGGATATTTTGTTTCTAAGTACCCACGGTGTGCATTTCATGCGATCATTGCCTGAAGTGACTTGGAACAATGATTTTACAAATTAATATTTTTAAAAAAACTTTAGTACGAATAAAATAAAGTCAGGGTGAGGTAGCTTTGTTTCATCTTCTGTTCACGTACAGGAGTGTGTGTGTGTGTGTGTGTGTGTGTGTGTGTGTGATTTGGAGTTTTAACGTAGCGTTAAAAATTTTTCAGTCATATCGTTAAGATGTCTGCAGTGTGGCAGTTTATAGTGATGCTTAGCACTGGGGCATCATCTCGGAGACATGTAACATGATGTCCCACCCAGTCAGTTATTCCTGACATCAGGCCGACCAGTCCTAAAACTAACCTCTTAATGCTGAGCACCAAGCGAGGCAACTGTTAGTATCATTTTTGTAAGTCTTTGGTATGACTCAACCGGGGATCGAACCCACGACCTCCCGCATCCGAGGCGGACGCTCTAACCACTAGGGCACCGGTGCGGTCACGTGCACGTAAGCGATGTGCATGACAAGAATGTATTTCGCAATTTAAATTCGAGACGCTTGTTTGCGTAATTTAACGAACTCAGCCGAACTATTACAAATACACGCACGCACGTATAATACATACATACATACATACATACATACATACATACATACAGCTTTTCTCTTCTTGAAGGAAGCATTTTAAATTCTATCCCTTCATTTTAAATATACCTCTTAAAGCTATTAGATTCAAGATCTTTCTCTACATCTTCTCGCCTCGAAATGACCATACTAGGTAATAAACATCCCACATTTAAATCGTTTTACGCCCCGTTAAATTTGACAAACTCGTATCGTCTTACAACCAGCAATTCAATAGAAACGCACTCTTATGCTCCAGTTTACCACAGAGTCACGTGACCCGCAAAAGAAGACAATAACAAAAGAACCCTCTCTTACACATTGAATAAGAGGCATACCGAGTTAAATTATTCCATATAAAATGTGAAATGCGGCGATGAGAAATTGCTTACCTAGGCAAACATTCTTCTATCACACGACATGTTGGACGATGCCATATGTAACGCGAATGCATGATTTGACCTATATGTTGCCAGTTTAATGAAATGCATGATTTTACCTACATTTTACCACTCTACCTTTAATCCAATCATATTGACTTAAATACAAGATTTTATCATTTCGGCCAATCAATCATATATGCATATATTACAAACACGTGCATACATAAACATAAATACAAATTGTTGCAAACTATGAAGCTAGAGCTAGGTGTTAATGCGTGTATAAGTTGATTAACCAATAATGTCCGTAGAAATATAGGTTCCGGATAACCTGATGAGTATGTCCATGAAAGAAATGAATAATATAGCCGGATGTACGATAGGGATGTACGAATACGGAGATATCGGCCTAACGTTACTGGGATCGTTCATGTTGTTCATTTTCTGGCGAAAATGAACCTTCAGCAACTCTGGACAGATAAAAAGCATTTAATTAAAATATGACATGCATATAGTCGATTCCTGAGTATTTAACTTGATTATAGTCACTGATCATTCCATATTATTCGTGTATAGATTGTCTTTAATGAAACACGGTATTCAGTTTGAGTCTCTTACCCGGTATGTTTTAGAATAAATGTTTAAATATAACCTAAGTACATTTGAGATTCGGTTTCCTTCTCTACAGCTACAGACGTTGTACAGAGGAAAAACTAGTTATGAGGTGTGGTCTCACTTGGAACTTGAAGAGACTGAAAAAAAGAAAAGCACATTGAGAGGCTCCAACGTGAAGGTGAGTACACGGTTTTGTCATTATAGCCATATCACAAGCTACTCCACACGTCTTCCTGCGACCGCAGCCCTCCTTCTGATTCTCTTTTCCTTCCGGCTTTACAGTGACATGCGCAAAACAAAATGAAGGTTCCCCCTCTGTGATATATAAAATGAACGGTAACAGCGTTCTCTGTAAGTCTCCACCATACGGCATTCTTGTTAAAAGTACTTGGACAAGATAATTTGGCTGTAGATTGAATTTCAATTAAAACATAGTAAATTGTGTGTGTGTGTGTGTGTGTGAGAGAGAGAGAGAGAGAGAGAGAGAGAGAGAGTTTCCCTGGTCGAAAGAAGCTATTGAAATTGTGTTTTCTAAGTCATCATAAGTAGTGGGAAAGTGTCAGACAGTAACTTTGGTAAGGACAAGAGAAATGTTTGATTGCGGAAGGCCTACTTCTTGCGATTGTGTCTGAAAGATACACCTGTAGACAAAAGACATCTGACTGGTCAAAATTCAAGTTTTATTGAGTAACTCAAATCCTATCTTTTATCAATGAGATCATCAGTACAGATATCGCCATAAAGATCGATGTTATCATGAATACATTTAGAAAACCAGCTTGTACAGTGTCTTGTAAATAGTTACACTGGACAACAAATTTTTACAAAAGTCATGTTACTGAAATAAAATTAGTCAATTCTTATCAATTTTTATGTGCTGAACACGAATATGACAGTCAAATTGCAAAATTGGCTCTAGTTTTTTTGTAATCTGCAAGAAATTAATGCTTACATAACGAAATGCATTCCAATAGTAAAAGGTGAACTGTAATAGCCTACCTATAAAAAATCAAGTCATTGACTACATCTTAGATTTCTTCGCCTGTCTCTTGTACAGCTGTTCGGGAGCATCTCTGAGGAGTGTCCAGCAGTAGTCAGCCAGCATTGTAGTGGACCATTTTCCCTGGTATCTTTGTTCCATTGTTGCGATATCTTGATGAAAACGTTCGCCGTGTTCATCACTAACAATACCACAGTTGCTAGGAAAGAAATCCAAATGGGAATGAAGGAAGTGAATCTTTAGAGACATATTGCAGCCAAGTTTCTTATACTTCATCAACATGTCTTCTACTAGTTCCTTATAGTTTTCTGCCCTAACATTTCCGAAGAAGTTTGTAGAAACTAGGCGAAAAGCATTCCATGCTTGTTTCGCGTCACCTTCCAGCAAGTTGTTGAACCGGTCATCTTTGAAAAGCTCTCGAATCTGAGGACCCACAAAAACTCCCTCTTTAATCTTTGCTTCGCTGAGTCGAGGGAATTTTTCATGCAGGTATCGGAATGCTGGCAAAGTCCGGTCAATGGCTTTCACGAAGTTCTTCATCAAACCTAGTTTGATGTGAAGGGGTGGTAGCAAGATTTTCTGAGCCTCAACCAGAGCTGGGTGTTGGATATTCTTCTCTCCAATGGCTACATTCTGCCTGTGAGTCCATTCCTTCCTCATGTAGTGCATTTCCCTTGCTCGGCTATCCCACTCGCATAAGAAACACATGTATTTTGTATATCCTTGCTGCAGTCCCATTAAAAGGGCAACTACCTTCAAATCACCACAGAGGTGCCAGCTGTACTTGTTATACTCAATGGAATTCAGTAGCTGCCTTAAGTTATCGTATGTCTCTTTCATGTGGACAGCATACGCTACTGGAATAGATGGAAGAATATTTCCATTGTGCAAAAGCACAGCCTTGAGACTCAGTTTCGAAGAGTCCACAAATAGTCTCCATTCTTGTGGGTCATGAGTGATTTTTAAAGCATTCATGAGGCCCTCAATATCGGAACAGAATATCAGATTACTTTCCTTTCTGAAGAAAGGCTCCAATTGCTGGTGGCGCTTTCGATATGCAGTAATTGTGACATCTTCTTCTAGAAGATTCCATTGTTGGAGTCTTGATCCTAGCAATTCTGCCTTGTTCTTTGATAAGTCCAAATCACGAATCAGGTCATTTAGTTCTTCCTGTGTTATTCTGTGTGGGGTTGATGATGCACCACAGTGAAAATCTGGATCACTGCATGCTGATGGACCAGGAGAAGAACAGGTCGACTCACCTTTGTCTTCGTCAGATGAATCAAGAGAATATTCTGCTGGAGGTTCTGGAATAGGAAGTCCCTCACCATGTGGAACTGGTCTCAATGCAGACGGAATGTTTGGGTAGACTATTCTCGACTTCTTTCGCTTCGTTATTCCGCCGGAAAGAGGAGGAACCAAGCAGAAGTAACAGTCATTTAGGTGGTTGCTTGGCTCTCTCCACACCATTGGGACTGCAAACGGCATTGATGACCTTTTGCAATTCAACCACTGTGAAAGCTGTGTTGTACATGTAGCACAGCATATATGCGGAGCCCAAGGCTTGTCTTGGTCACCAACCTTGCATCCGAAGTAAAGATGATATGCCTTCTTCACTTGAGAATTGATACTTTTCTTCTGGTTGGCAAATGTCACTTCCCCACAAATATAGCAAAAATTGTCCGCGGTATTAACACACTTTCGAGGCATTACTGTTCTTTATTGTACGTAAATGGATAAAATAATAAGTTTTATGTAACAGTAGCTTGAACTGTCTCGCACAACGTCTAAAATATTTTAAATGCTGAACCTATCTGATTGGGCTTTATATAGTACACTGCTTACGTCAGCTTCAGCAGCCGCCTGGCATTAGTATAATAGGCCTACACATGTATAGTACACTGCTGACGTCAACTTACTTCAGCAGCCGCATGGCATTAGTATTGCATTGCATCAGAAAATGATGCAATCAACTGTGGATGATGTGAGCATGATGGTATTATGCAATGTTACATCATTATTCCGGATGTTGCTGCAGTCCTACTGGAGAAATTTACACAGTGAAACATAGAAAATGAGGTATATGAATATCTTCAAAACGAGAGCCAATACAAATTTTTCACGGTTATATTCGTGTTCGGCACACTAAAATACTACAGATTAGGGCCTTTTCAAGTCAGTAATGATTTCACTGTTGACCAGTGTTATTTATGTTTACCAGAAAACGGTCAATTCTTTCTTTCAGCTTATAACAGCCGCAAGGATGTCCGATGTTAAGTCCACGAAGAAAATTCTTGAGGAACACGCGGACTTGGATCTGGATTGCACCGATAAGGTAATTTGTAATGCATCTGTATTTTGTAATGCATTTGCAATTTGTAATGCATAAGGTAATTTGTAATGCATTATTAATTTGTAATGCATAAGGTGATTTCTAATGCATCTGTAATTTGTAATGCAACTGTAAATTGTAATGCATTCGGTAATTTGTAACGCATCTGTATTTTGTAATGCATTTGCAATCTGTAATGCATCTGTTGAACTGCAAGCCGTTGCTGCGTTTTACCCCTTTACTCTCCTATGGAGAAGGGATGATACTACTGTGTCAAACATCCAGGTAGGGATTCATGCTTTCGTAAATTTAAACACTCAACAAGAAACAATGATGTTACTTTTTTACTGCTGGTCCAAAACATTTTAAATGATCTTTTGGGTTGATCTAAACTCTGTAATAGTTAAAGCCGTTGATGAGACTAATTACTATCATTATTATGAACAGATGAACTATGCGCAAAAGGAGTATATTCATACGCAGTATGAGAACTAGATGACACTGAAGAACGTGGTCTGTCTCAATAAAATCTCTTTTGTGTTTGTGCGATACTCTTATTTAAGCTTTGTTTAGTCAAGATGCACTTGCTGCTCGTGGATCGGTAATTTAGACTAGAATAATACCTGACCAATTAAAACGTTCAAAGACCACCAGATGATTGAAACAAATAAATGAAATATAGCTACATCAGATGTACGCATATTTGTTATATTTGTTTATTGTCCCCGTAATAGGTTGAGCATTGGGTCGGGGAACAATCCCAGTGTCAGCTTACAACTGATACAGCCTAGGAACAATAAATATAGTGTAGGAGAAAAAATTAAACATCTGCACATGCAAACACACGTGCACACAGTCATGAATTACACAATCTCTTATTTGGCAATTATAAATATACAGCTTATAAGTGGCACACTGTACACTATAACATGATGCTCTTAAACATGTATTTGAGTTCAACACATCGTTCTATTTACTGTGGAATAATGGTTCCCGCTGTTTCCAAATCAACATAAATGTTTCCTTTCTTTCAGATTTTATTGCAATATATTTTTCCAGATTATAGTGATCTTTAAGAAAAACTTTCAAACCATCCGATCTAGGTATATCCCCTTTCAATTTAAATATATAACTTTTTGCACAAGGAAATTACTGAATTATCCCTTGAAAGGCATGGAAATTCTTACTGAGACCATGCATAGCTTTAAAGCTTTCTAAGTCGATCATAGTTCCCTGATCTGTAAGCATATCATGAATATAGATTACATATTGTTCAAACCATTCCCTATAGAAAATGGGTACATTGTTCACCGTTATAAAGGAGTTCATTGATAGACTTGTTTTCATAACATCTTCTCCTGTCCGGGGTATATTTTTCTCTTGTAACAGCTTCCGTTTTAGCAAAACATCACGCCAAAAAGCATTTGTTGTCTTTTTGGATAAAGTAATCACACTTTCATCTCCTGGTAGGAACAGGTTTCTAATCTCGGACATTTCATATTCAGATGAATAGGCCAGTTTTCTGTGATATAGAAGAATTCTACGAATCCATGTTATTTTTCAATGCTAATATAAATTTATCAATATGTCATCGCCAAGCTACCTTTAGAAAAAATTTTGAGTCATGACCTCTCTATTTTGTTCACTTTTGATTTCTACATAAAGATGAAAAATAAATTGCTGAGGATTTGTTGACGAGATGAACAAATAATTAAGCTTTGGAATATAGTTTTACCCTTTTATCCAAATCCACCGAAAACGTTATGTCCAATGATGTAAATTCAGTCTCTCACTGTAACGTTAACATGTGATGAAATTTTTCTGCACTTTACTTCTTGCTTCCTATTCAAACTGCTTGTGTTTTGGAAATGTTCGGTTTCAGTCCTGAAATTCTTGAAAAGAATCTCAATACTGCAACAAAGGATTCCAAGGATTACAAAGAGTCATCAAGAACTAAAGTAATATCGTCTGCAAACTGTAACATTAAATATTCTGTCTCCCTTAACTGGATGCCTTTAATTTTTTTAAATTATTCTTTCATAGTATAGACAATATTTCTGTACATAATAAGAAGAGATATTGGATATTGAACCACCCTGCAGACAACTATTGGAAATTTTGAAAATTAAAACTATTTGTAAAACTGCCGATGAGATATTGCAATAAAATGTTTTATCCCAGTACCTTATACTTGGTCCAAGTGTAAAAAAATAAGAACATTAAATTTCCATGAAATAGAATCAAATACTATTTCAAAATCAGTTAATAGTAATACACCCGGAATTTGTGACTCTTCTGTAATGTGCATAGGCTCATATACAATCTTTGTATTTTCACCAATGTATCTTCCTTTTACAAAACCAATTTGATCCTCAGATATTTATTTCATTCAGTACTGACTTGATTATTTTGGTAATACATCCTGTATGCAACGTTAAGTACAGAAATAGGACGCCAATTCCTCAAGTATTGCTTAGGTTTATCCTCTTTGGATATGCATGTTTTAATACCTTGTCTCAAAACAGCTGAACATTATTCAGTTTCATAGGTTCTTCATTTAGTGTTCTAACTATAAATTCACCAATGTCAATCCAGAAGACTTTGAAACCATCTGATACAGAGCTTTTGCTTTTTTTTCCATACTTTTAAAGATATCCAATACTTCTGCTTGGGTAACTTTGCTTTCTAATCTTAGAAATTGCTCCTGGTCAAGTCTAGAAATTTGATATTTGTTATAGAAGGTCCTCTAAGTTTACATCCTCTACCACTTTTTCCTCATTATGCAGATTATGATAATACTCTTTTCCTTCGCCTAGAATATCAAATTTACCACTAATAATTTCATCGCCATCTGTCATTACTTTTGTGATTGTTCTATTCAAATAGTTTCTGTTTTCTAGGTGGTTAAATTATCTGGTCGGTTTCTCACCTTTATCTATCCATTTTACCCTGGATTTAATAATACTTCCTAAAAGCTTTTCTTTTCTCAAACTTTCAAGCTTCTTCCTTTTAGACTCCACTATTTCTGAATCATACGATCAAATGAAACCATTCTCAATGGATTGTATTTGCTGTTTTAATTTAGATTGCTTTTTATATGAAGCATACGAAATACTTTTTCTACGGATTTCCATCAACAATGTCTCTAGAAATAACGAATCTGATATAAGTAGTCTTAGATCTGGATTCAATACATTGTCAATATTTCCATCATATCCAGTTGCAGCATATTGTAGTGTTAGTCTTTTAATTCAATTTTCTATCTCATCATATAGTTTTTATCCAACAGGGAACTGCTATTACATTTCCGCAAGCATTTACCTCTGACGAAATTATTTGAATTCAAATACAATGTTAACATAGAGTGGCCAGACCTATTAGTTTGTTCAATTTACAATTTTCCTACATTTGTCAGAATTCATTCTGACACAAGAAAGAAATCAAATATTGCTCGTTTTAGAGGACTTTTTCTTCTCTATGTATATCTCTTTAATCCTGCATTTACTCCTCTAAATGGATCAAAAAGACCAAAATTTTATTTTATATTTAATAATGCATTTCTAGCATTAGGGTCATTTACATTTCTATAATTATATGAAATCCTAATTCTGGATCTTGAACCAAGTCTAAGTCCCCACATGTAATAACAGACTCATTTTCCCATTCATTTATAATATCATTTATATTGTTGTAAAATTCTGGGTGATCGTTATTTGGCCCATTGACATTAATTAAAGTGAAATTTCTTTCACCAGTCAGTGTGTGTGTGTGATTGTGGCTTTTTAACGTAGCTATTACATTTTTTCAGTCATAACGTTACGATGTCTTTAGTGTGGCAGTTTAAAGTGATGTCTAGCAATGTGATAGTGTTTATCTCTGGACTCTCGACGTGAAGAACTTCATTAATGTAATATTGTTTTCTAGATCGGACATGCAAGGGTTATGTGTGATAGCGTTTATATCTGGACTCTCGACGTGAAGAACTTCATTAATGTAATATTGTTTTCTAGATCGGGCATGCAAGGGTTATATGTGATAGCGTTTATCTCTGGACTCTAGGCGTGAAGAACTTCATTAATTTAATATTGTTTTCTAGATCGGACAAGCAGCTCTTCACTACGCCGCCGATGAAGGTCAAGTGGATATATTGCGATTGCTGGTAGAGGATGGCGCTAAGATAGACACTCCCGATGTAGGTGCATTCTTTTGTTTTCTAAGGAATAATGATAATAATAATAATAATAGAACTGCGCAAGAGTGACATGACATCCGATTTATTAAAGTGGAATAAGATTTTTATGAAAACTTGCATTCTTCTAAACTATTGTTTCACCATTTTCAGCATATGAAATAAAAGGGCAAGTATGAATGTTATTCAAAATCAATCGAATCAGTTAGACATGTTGAATTATTTATTGCGCATTTTGTTTCATTTCAAAAAAAAGATTGCAAGTTCGTAGTGAAAATATATGTTTTATCACAACATGCTACAATGGCATTGGACACAAGTTCTAGCTTCATTTGCTCTTACATGTTTCAACATGACAACCGTGAAGCGAATCCTGGTAATGAAAAATTATTGGGAAAAAAAGAGGATGAAGATAGTACAATGACATCATTTGCGATTGATAAATTGCTAAAATCATCCCATATTTATTTTGTAGAATTCTACACTTTCATTTGAATTAACCTTTTCCCAAAGCAGTAAATCTAAGCTGACAGCGTGATATGACATTAAGAGTAATATTCTTATTCACTCATTTCGTTGCTGGCTTTATTTGGAACAAGACATGAAGAAATGTGGTTTCATACAAGTTTGGATACACATTGGCAAAATGGTTTGTGTATCAGAAGATTTCCATAAAATTACCTTTGAGGCAAGGCAATGCTCCCTCAATTTCTTACAAGCGAAGAGCAATAATAATAATAATAATAATAATAATTAATAATAATAATGAAAATAATAATGATGATGATAACACACCGCGTATGATTTCAATTGGAAACAAATACGAGAGAGAGAGAGGGAGAGGGAAACGCATTTTTCGTGATTCGGGTTCTTTCTATAAAACGAAACTCACACCTCGCAGTGTTTGTATAGATCATGGCTTGAATGAAAGCTCTAAAGTTATATATGCCATAATTTCATCAATTTCTGACTTAACAGAGAAATCAATCACATTATAAGAGAACAAATATCAAAATTAGCGTTAGCCTAGGGTCCTATTTTATACATGTATCACGAATGATCAAACTTGCTGTTAATCAGACAGATATAATTTTGAGTCTCAGATACAATTCATCTATCAAACATTGTCAATAATATTACTAGAAACACATTGAGGTAAACAAAAGGATTTATGAGCTTTTTTTTCCTTTCTTGAGGGTGACTATCTGCTTATGCTTTCAGCACAACGGGAAGACAGCTCTTCATCATGCTGTTGACAGAAACCAAGTTAAGGCCGCTGAGTACCTCATCCTCGCCGGGGCCAACCTGACGGTCAAAGATATGGTGAGTCTGACACATACATGTACCCTTTGGAATGGAAAAGGTTGTTTGCGGGTTCGTATTTAGCCAGAATATTGCAGCATCACAGATGATAATCACGTGCGAAATTATTGAAACATGAGAGTACGCGGCATATTTTGAATGTAAACGATCAAGAGAAAGCGCCTCTAAAGTCATTACGGGACACTTTAACGTTTTCCGATTAATTTTCGTAGCTACACACAACGCATGTAGGGGTATAATAAAAAATAAAACGAAAGAGAAAAGAAATTTTAGAGAGTGATACATGTATATTAGAAATAGTAATGTTACTATTATTACAAAAGAGAAAGGCATCAACGTATTGTAGTAAAAGATTTTTAAATGAAACTTAAAGGAACACTAATTTTAAACAAGAGATCTAACACTAAGTTAGTAATGAAGAGAAGATAGAAAAACGTATAACTTAAAGGTGGATGTATTTATTTTCAATTAAAATAACATATACTGTCATGTTTCAGGAGGGAAAAACACCGTATGGTTTATGCAAAAGTGACAAAATGCGCTTGGCATTGAGCAATCTTTGGTCTACATCAGCTGAAAAAGATGACGTCCCGTAAGATACAACTTTAGTTTTCTTGTGTAATTTGCAGTTCATGTAATTCAGGAAAAGGTGTCATCAGTAATTCATAGATTACCAATAGCACGCAATCTTCTTAAATATTTATTCAAATTTAGGTACGTCGACATAATTTAATCACGTTTTACATTATGATTATTGGTACAGACCTTTAACATAAAACACGTCAATCCAGGACATTCATAATACTGTTTAATTAAGCTTAATTATAATTAATGTAAGGTTCTTCTCTTTGATTCGTGCACTGTTGCAGTTCATTCTACTTTTAGGAAAATACTCGCAGAAAGAAACGAAATCCACGAAGGATCGAAGACAAAATTTAAGAATCTTGGACTCGTGGTTGAGTACAGTAACAATGGAAAAGGCGACTTCTTCACTATGATGTGCAGACGTAAATCGATTGAGAACAGCGGCATTAACTTTGGTTTTCAGAAGCCCGAGGAGGTATTAAGCGATGTCTTCGTATATCGTATTCGTCGAAATATTGGCAGCATCCCGTCGATCGTAACGGTGACTCTCTTCAGTGGACCAGAGCCAAACGAGGAAGTAATTATCAGAACCAATAAGGGCAACGAGTTGGTCGCCATAGGTGTCAAAGAGAAAACAAAGGTAAATATGCAAAAATTGTAAATACGATCGAAATCTTAATTAAATCGAATGTAAATTAATCCATACATTAAATGTCACTCACAACTGCCTCTTATGACTCATAAATTTACATATTGTTAAGATTAACTTGGTGCATAAATTCCAGAATATACTATAAGTCATTAACATCAGACATCTTCTTCATAGTCGATTATTTATGATATCTTTTGTTGCTTTATTTGAGAAATGGGCATGCAAGTTCAAGGCTGATCTAAGAAAGTTCAGCGCATTTGTGGCTGTTTGCAGACCAAAAAGGGAAACGTTTGAAGTTGGAACGGAGGCAACTACGGTCCACTCAGTGGTAGATGACCGTGTAGAGATAACAATACCAGATAATGCTTTCGAGGTGCCAACAAAAGTGACTATGGAAGTAAGTTACCACATTGAAATTCGCTGTTGTACTCAGTCAAAAGATGCATGATTATTGTTTGTATTCATACACATCCATTGTCCGTTTGAAGTATATATAGTTTTTTTTTAAAATAATTAATTGGAGTAGCCACAAATTCTCTTTATAAATTATATCAGCACCTAAGATAATACAATTTGCTATTTCAATTTAAAAAAATATCAGAGTACCGATAAATATAATCTTTACAAATTTTATTTAAAAAAGAGGAATCGAAATTATTGTGTTGACTTCACTTTACAAATATAAAGATGTATTTATGGGTCTTTTTCTGCATCTCTGTACAAAGTAATAAATGTTGCTATTAAAACATTTTAAAATTCAACAAACATTTTGATTGATAAGCTGTATCTGTTACACTGCATTTTCTTGAAAGTAACTGCATTCAGCCAAACATTATTTTTACCTTATGCATGGTCATAATTCTCTCTGAGGAAATTTCGTTCTTCTGTCAGTGATCGAACGATGCACCTAAAGTATGGTCATTTGGACTCTCTCTCTCTCTCTCTCTCTCTCTCTCTCTCTCTCTCTATATATATATATATATATATATATATATATATATATATATATATAGGGTAATACATGGTAATATAATAAGTTCAAAACCTTGGTTTCTTTATGGCTCCAAATTAACATAAAAAAAGATATTATTGGTCAAATGTCGACAAGGTTACGTTAAGTCAACAATCATACGTCAGATATATATTACTTCAACTGTGTAAGCTAAATTGTGGGATACAATACTTACAGTAAAATTGTAGTAGTTCAACATTATAGCACACACCTAAAATAAAGACAATTCGATAAAATATTTATGATGTAGAACTTCTTAAAACATTATATATTTCTGCACGTTTTAAACTTTAATGCAAATTATTTCATTAAATGTATAAATCATTAGCTTCATTTTAAAATATGACACAAGACACAGCACGTTCAACTAATCTGAAAACATTATAATATTATATAGATATATAAATTGAGTCTTGCAAGTAAGAATAACTGCCCTGAAATCAACATAATCTTTCAAAAAAATATATGTTAGGGATTGTTATAAATAGCTCATGTTCGTGCTCTAAATCTGCAATACTGAACAATGTCCTGGCTAGTTTTCTTTCTGTGATTTAAAAAGGCTAGTCATTAAAAGTTTACGTTCGTGGCACTGCGTACAAGGAAGAACAATGTGAAAAATGGGAAAATGCAATAGACAGAATCCTGTGCTGTGAGAAAATCTGTGCGAATTGTAAATATTATCCTTGTCAAAACTGCCATTCTTTGGATCGCGTTGATCGTGAATTTAACATGCCTGAATCATTCAAATGAGTCACTATCAGCAGAAGGTTTTGCTCTAATTTTAAATATTTGCCCTGTTTCCCTCTAGTTCCAAGTTCACTAATATCGGTTATGGCTTGAACTGAGCGAACGAGCTTACACAAAGTTTTCCTGCAATATAAATTAATTTTGTCTCCTTCGAGCCAGCTAATGAAACATAGATGGCCTTTTTCTAGAGTCCAGTCTTATAACATCAATATTTCGATCACAATGACCCTGTATCCTGTTATCATTGACTAAAGATATGCAAAACATTTCGGGCAAACAACAACAACAACAACAACAACAATAATAATAATAATGATAATAATAATAATAATAATTGTCATCATCATCATTATTACTTTTATAGAACAGTCCATAGATATATACAGTGCATATATTCCACAATATTTTATTCCACCAATCTTCGAGAGTTAAATTTCAGCTACATGCGTACAAAGATAGTTAATAAATTGTGATTTAACGAGCATCAGCTCAATTTAGAAATGAATACACCTTTTTCTTAAAAGTACACGAAACAGTAAGGTTATGAACATTTATATCTGCAAAAATGTAAGCAGCTAGATAGAGCTGGAAGCCGTTATTGCAACACAAAATATTCAAACGCACCACAGTACTGTATAATATAGAAAATGAGAACAGAGAAGCCTACACAAATTGGTACGATATATTTTAAAGTATAATGATACAGTTTTTAAGGACAGTCAGGTCATGTGGCGCAACCATTTCAGTAATATTCACAATTTTGTTAAAAGTGGTGTCCGCATGAATCGTTTGGACACGTACACATCATTGGATGAAAATAATAGCTTTATTTCAGTCAAGAGTACGCAAATATGAACACAGTTCGTAAAATAAAAAACAACATATTTCAGTCAAGAGTACGCAAACAATCACACAGTTCGTATAATAAAAAACAACATATTTCAGTCAAGAGTACGCAAACATGCACACAGTTCGTAAAACAAAAGACAACATATTCCAGTTACGGGTACGCAAACATGCACACTGTTCATAAAACAAAAACAACATATTCCCGTCAAGGGTAGGCAAACGTGCACACTGTTCGTAAAACAAACAAAAACCAACATATTCCAGTCAAGGGTACGCAAACATGCACACAGTTCGTAAAAAACCAAACATATTCCAGTTAATGGTAGGCAAACTTGCACACAGTTCATGAAACAAAAATAACATATTCCAGTCAAGGGTGGGCAAACATGCACACAGTTCGTAAAACAAAAAAAACAACAAAAAAACAAAAAAAAAACATATTACAGTCAAGGGTACGCAAACATGCACACAGTTCGTAAAAAAATATATATTTCAGTTAAGGGTAGGCAAACATGCGCACAGTTCATAAAACAATAACAACATATTCCAGTTAAGGGTACGCAAACATGCACACAGTTCATAAAACAAAAACAACATATTCCAGTCCATGGTAGACTAACATGCACACAGTTCGTAAAACAAAAAAACAACAACAACATATTCCAGTCAAAGGTAGGCAAATATGCACACAGTTCGTAAAACAAAGCAAAAAAAAACATATTCCAGTCAAGGGTACGCAAACATGCACACAGTTCATAAAACAAAAACAACATATTCCAGTCCATGGTAGACTAACATGCACACAGTTCGTAAAACAAAAAAACAACAACAACATATTCCAGTCAAAGGTAGGCAAATATGCACACAGTTCGTAAAACAAAAACAACATATTCCAGTCCAGGGTAGACTAACATGCACACAGTTCGTAAAACAAAAAAAACAACAACAACATATTCCAGTCAAGTGTAGGCAAATATGCACACAGTTCGTAATACAAAAAAACAACATAATCCAGTCAAGGGTAGGCAAACATGCACACAGTTCGTAAAACAAACAACAACATATTAGAGTCAAGCGTACGCAAACATGCACACAATTTGTAAAACAAAAGACAACAACATATACAACTAATGTGCGATAAAAAATACCACTTTCGTGCGTGTGTGTGTGTGTGTGTGGTTTATTCTGATGCGAAATATTTTGATATATCAAATAATAATCATAGATTATCGAGCCACAGAAGACCATATCAGCAAAGACAAAAGATTCTAAAGACATAATGTCAGCCACTTCCTTCTACTCCATCATATGCGAGGGTGGAAAGCCGAACAAGCCCATCAACGTTATAGTGCCACTTCCTAATAATTACAACGGGAAAGGGCGTGTTGTCATTATCAGCATGGACAGAGACGAAGATGAAGAAGACGAAAATAGCTGGTCTATTTTGAACAAAGAAAAGAATGTTATCGATGACAGTGTCGTTTTAAATGTGGCTTCATCCTCAGTGTATGTTTGTTTTGATCTTTTACAATACTCAGTTTTCTAATTGATGTATGGACTAAACGCATAACTTGTTAATGTATGTATCATTGTAACTCTGATGATATTGTAAACTCACTTTTAAATTCTAAATGATCTGAGCACGTGCATGGAGTTCTGGTCTGTTAAACATTGTGTTGTCCGCGTATTTCCGATCCAGGGCTCAGTTCTTGCTGAACCATAATCAGAGAAATTGTTATTTCAGACGTTTGTGAAATATTTCTCGATGAGAGCTTTCTTCAGTTCATCTTAGCAAACAATCATCTCCCTTTTCAGATAACAATTAAATCTTCCTAGATATAATACTACTTTGCAAATTTTATATCAAATATTCTTTATTGTTTTTCATGCAAGGAGAGTAGTCATAATAAAACACTACGAGACTCTTTTCTAATTTACCAGAAATATTGTCATCGAAGCTGTTGCTCTAACAAAGACTGGAAACGACCTCGACCTGAAGAGACAGGTCAGTCAGCTCTTCAGAACATCCAGACAACGAAAGCATTCTGTCGTCTTTATCTTGTTCTTGAAACGAATAGAAAAGACAAACGCTTGGAAGCTTGCAATCGAATGCTGTCACGAGGACAAAGCAGCGGAGAGACAGAAGTACTGGGAAAATGAAAGTTATAAGAAACAGGGAGGGAAATCGAAAGATCAAATTGTAGCTTTATCTAAAGAAAAATATCAAGTGAAACTGGATGATGCCATAAAGGTTGTAGGAACAAGTGAAGATGTGATTTTGGAGTTCCATCCAAAGAGGAATAACTTTCAGCAGTTCATTATTCAGATGAAAGAGGACAAATCTTTTGTCAAGGGGAAACTGGATATTATTCAGCTACCGTCTGGACCTAGCAATGATGGAGGGTATGATAAGCCTGACATAGAAAAGTTGTTGACAAGCTTCGAATTCGAGCTAGATAGGATAGCAGTGCCGCCAATTCCAGGATTAGACCCGAATCCGAAAGAAACGACAGTGAATCATAAGAATGCACAGGAATTCACTCCAACGGCTAAAGAATTTCCTAGATTCACTCCAACGATTAAGGAAGTTCCTATATTCACTCCAACGGCTAAGGAAGTTCCTATATTTTCATCAACATCAGGTAAAATGAATGTCTTTTGTCAATTTAACCTGGATCTAATATTAGTACATGGAATAATATAGAATGAACCAAGGATAATTTAATTTGTGCATCACACAATAAACGCTTGCATGTCTTTAGGTAAGCAAGTTAAACTCGGTCTATATTCACAGTCTAAATAGGTAAATAAAGCAGTAAATATCGACACTGCACTGGTAAAATACGTTTAAGTAGATTTATGAATATGAACCAATGAATATGAACTATATTGGTTCACAATTACTGTTTATACACTACTGCATTGACAATTTGGGTCTGTTAAAAAGTATTTCAGAAATCTTTAAAAAAAAGTGTGATTTTGTCCAATATCCATGTTAGGACATTTTTAATGCGCATAAGAAGATTTTGGTGTACCAAAGAAATGTTTCAAGTGATATATATGTTGTAAGATTCCAAATGCCCCAACATTTGTTGTAATCCGGGTTTTAGCAAGATATTAATAACGTTTAGTCTGTAAATAAGCAAAATGAATTTTTGGGGGGCAAAGTTGACTTTTCCTATGAATCAAGCTGAGAGATGAAATACCATACTGGACATATTGGTAAAGTTTATTGTACTCTGCTTTTCTCGTTGAATCATAATAGTTGTACAATTCCTTGAGAGCATTCTCTCTTCATACATGATTTCTACTAAGAACCTCTATAAACAGCATAGAACATCCCCCATTTTAGAACATTTTGATTATATAATGAAGATTATGCAGAAAAATCCTTAAATTAATCATTACATATCACTGTTTTAAATCAGCCTGCGTATTTTAACTTCACGTGGTCCTATTATCTATTGTTTAATTTAGCTATTCACATACGTTGTCATTCATTACAATTCAGTTTCAAAGGGTGGGTAAAGTTGAAACGATAACGCTAGGTCCAACGATAAGTTGTTTTATACGCATATGTTTTGTACTATTGCAGACTTCTTGAATGATAACCAGATGAAACAGTTGATGGTGAAGCTAGCAGATGAATGGTTCCCAGTATTAATTCTGATGGGAATCTCCTTCTCTGAGTTAGAAAATGTCTTTACCACGCAAGGAGATATGCGAAATAAACTTGTCTCAGTAAGAAATTAATAAGGACTATCTTGTTCAGATGTTTTGCTCATTTTCTTTTACTTTGATAAATGCGTCGACGATGCAAGTCGGATACGATTTGATCTTGTTGTTAATTGTGCATACAAAATTACAGAAAGAAAAGGAACGTTTTCACTGATTCAAAATAATCTTCTTTTTAAATGATTTCATTTCCTTACAAGGTTGGCATTCTCATAAAAATAATATTCTATTGAATAAACTTTAAATGACTTCAGCAACCTTTGATTATAGTCACCTCTTGAATAGATGATTTTACACACAATGCGTATATTTGTGTAAATCACTTTCACCTCCTGAATAGACGATTTTACACACAATGCGTATATTTGTGTGAATCACTTATTTAGCATAATGTACGCGATGCTTTTAATTTACTCTGTGAAAAATCACGTTACGTACATGAAATATTTATATCTATTACTTCAAACTCTTTGGAAAGAATGCGAAACAAAGTAACAAAGACAATGTAGATGTATTGCAATTGTGTCATGAAGTACTGTATATGTATTGCAATTGTGTCATGAAGTACTGTAGATGAATTGCAATTGTGTCATGAAGTACTGTATATGTATTGCAATTGTGTCATGAAGTACTGTATATGTATTGCAATTGTGTCATGAAGTACTGTATATGTATTGCAATTGTGTCATGAAGTACTGTAGATGAATTGCAATTGTGTCAGGAAGTACTGTAGATGTATTGCAATTGTGTCATGAAGTACTGTATATGTATTGCAATTGTGTCATGAAGTACTGTATATGTATTGCAATTGTGTCATGAAGTACTGTATATGTATTGCAATTGTGTCATGAAGTACTGTAATTACTGCATATAGCTAACGATATAAAGGCAGTGTAACTAAATTATAATTTTCAAATATGTGTCAGATATTCAATAATATATGCAATATTAATGATGTTCGCTAGAAGAACTGATGTTTTATTTACATAGATGATAGTCCCAATAATCCAAAACCAGTTATATATTTATAGGCTGATGTGTCTTTTTTTGCATTGCTCGGTAATGAATATATATCCCCAAATAAGCGTATTACTTGAAAACTATGGGGAAAAGTAACCTCACTCAAAATATCGTTAAAATTAGTACTTAAGAATTCATCAAACTTGCACGGATTGAAAATCGTTGACTTCTTTTATTACTAAAAAAAACTAACTAAATTAAGGGCTATTTTAGTACACGAATTATTTTCATAATAACATTATTAGCGAGGGCACTTTAGTTTTCCGCAACGCAAAGTCTGCTCTACCGATGAACGACAGGTTGTAAATTGCTAATGAGGTTCAAAGCTCTTAAGTACTTCTCTTTGACTGTATCATTTTGTTAATAATCAGAGTATGTCAAGGTTTCAAATGACTTTATATGAAAGTCCATGGAATCTCCCCTTGAATACACTTTCAGATATTAAAGCAAGTTTATTTTCTTTCTTTCTTCTTCTTCAGATTGCTCTGAACTGGCGTGACAAAAGCAAGGGAAAAGAACATCTTGGGGTACCTGACATTGTTTCCGCTCTTGCAAAAGGCGGTGCATTTGCCTTGAGCAGAAGCTTTTGCGCTGACCTGAAAAAGTGGCATGTATTCGATATAATTATTTCTCTCTGTGACGAACAAATAAATGATCTAAGAAAAGGTGTGTGTGTATGTGTGTGTGTGTGTATACATATATATATATGTGTGTGTGTGTGTGTGTGTGTGTGCAATAGACTGACAACGAACAGTGCAAAACTAATATCTAAAAAGCCTGAACGCTTTCTACTCTTAATGAGTCTTTTTCAAAGGCAAATACAAAACAAAGACAAGACAAACAAATAAAACAGAAAAATGGTTATGTTTGCTAAAACTTGACATGTCTGTTTCTACAAGAATTAAACCTTTAAATTTATTATGTTTCAACTAGTTTATTTCAACTTGTTGCATATACTAGAAAATATTTTTATTGACCTAGAAATCGATGAGCCTTAACAACATCCGTTAATTTACAAATTATATCCCAGATATTTCATTGTTATAGTAGTAATTATAGGCTATTAAGCAAATTTAGAGAATTATCTAAAAGAAAATGTGTCGACTGCAAAAGATAATTTTATTTGTGCATGTCTGTCTTTTTCTAGTCTTCTTGGTTTTAATGTTCTATGGCGAAGTATCTAGTAAGATTCCTTTTCTTTCCTGGTTTCCGGGCTTCTGTACAGCTTCTTTGGCAGCCAATGGATCTATGAAGGTTGATCCTTTTGTGCGGCTTTTCAGTTTCTCCGACATACTAAAGGCTACAGATCTTACATGTGATGAGATAAATTACATTCTCTGTTTTGTACGTTTTGTTTGGACCATATATGTTTAGTTTTTCTCCAGTCACTGTGCTAGAAAATGCCCTGGTCTCTATCATATGTTGACAGGTTTTGCACCTTTCATCGCCACGGAGACCAGTTTGACTAGGGTGGTCTTGATTAGTGACTGGCGTTAACTTCGCCCTGACTAGGATGTCCTTGATGTTTTTGGTCTCTGCAGGTTTGTTAGAGAGGATTAACATTAGTTCGTCCGACGATTCCACGATGGACCAGTGTTACCTACTTTGGGGTTGTCTGGAATGAAGGTCAGGATCAATGGTATGCTATCAGCCTTTTCCTTCTTTCCATATTTCTCTGTCTGCGCCTGTTCGAGTCTCATATTCAGCCAATGTGGATATGTGAGAAAGCTTGCCAATAGCTTCTCGTGGGTCGGTGGTTCTTTCGGTGGTTTTCCCGGGGTTTTCCTCCACCATTCATACTGGACGCCAGGTGTAGCCTATCGTGTGCTGAAAATGACGTTAAATCCCACAACAACAACAACAACTTTCCATATTTTAGTAGGTCATTGCGGTTTGTTTGTTTAGCCCTTTTGGTTGCCTCCGTAATCAGGTTTGTTTGTTTAGCCCTTTGGGTTGCCTAAGCAATCAGGTCTTTGTCGTAGCCTCGATAAATTAAATGTTTAGATAGTTCTTCAGACCTTTTTTTAGGAATGTTTCATCGTCGGAGCAAATTCTACCTATCCTGAGTGCCTGGTTATATGGGATGTTCCTAATGCAGTGTTTTGGATGACGGCTGGTTGGGATAATATAGTGGTGGTTGTCGGTTGGTTTTGAGTTGATGTCGGTATGGAGCTTGTTTTCTACCAGTCTTGTTGTTGTGTCGAGGTTTTCTACCAGTCTGGTTTTTGTGCCGCAAATCTTCATGCAGTTGTAAATTTGCAACTGTGTTCTTAATCATGGAGTAAAGCAGTGACCTGTGGAAGGTCGATTTTTAAAAACAAATCAAGTTTTTAAATCTACTTTTGTAATGAGATATTTATTAGGTGGTGTCTGATGTGATTAGTTTAAGAATTGTCAAATACACATCTTATTGAAATGCATAACCATTACTTTTTAGGCATGACAATCAAACGAACCGAGATGATGTCTTCTACAAGTGGTTGGAAAAAGCTTATTCGGACAACAACTTGCTCAATCCAGGAGGTAACATAGTATTACCTTAAAATATCTTTAATATTTTTCTGCTTAAATTCGCTAATTAATAGATTTAGTTTATGTTGACATTTTAGTGCTTCTGTTTTACTAATTCTTGCTAACGATATCATTAGCGTATATTATTAGCAAAAAAGATTTTACATACACCATAAGTAGCTCTGCGTGTTCACGGTAGAGTTTGATAAAATACACACAAAAGCATTTTTGTCCTTTGGGGAGCTTGTTTTCTAAAGCTTTCGTTCGACTACTTCTAATGCAAAAGTGAGTTTTGGAATATATTAATCCAATATGGCTTTATTTTGTTATGACCTTCAACACATTTCAATATGCCCTTTGTTTACTTTACGTTGCCAACCTACGTATTTGCTGAGTGGAAAAGTCCTCAAAACATTTTTATTATACACATCTATAGTACTAAATTATTTTGACGTTCTCTCATCTGTTTCTAACACTTATGTGAATTTTCTGGTATTCTCACGAACAAAAACCTTTTCACTGGTTCGATATTTAGTGCTTCGTGCTTAGAAACCCATAATGAATATGTTGAAATGGAAATGTTGTGTGTAAATACGCGGAATATGCAGTGTTTGCTGACATCAGATTTTCTTACTTGATACTATTTATTTGCATCGTTTAACCAAGTCTGTCAACAATAGTATTCGCTGTAGTATTTTGTTACAATCTCATTTTAATATTAAAATGCCAGAGCAGATTTTATAAGTAATTCTTAGGATAAATTTCTTTGAAAGATGCTTTATTTGTTTAAAAAATACAAATTAATGTTAAAGGAAACCACTGAAACAAGTTTGTTTTCAGAGGTGCCCTAACGAATCACTTCCAAGATATATATATATATATATATATATATATATATATATATATATATATATATATATATATATATATATGTGTGTGTGTGTGTGTGTGTGTGTGTGTGTGTTATGGGCGTCACTATGTGTGCGTTCATTATTGTTCTTGAGAATGACTTTGCTATAGATCAAACGGTAGGGAAACTTTTTCTGTTTCCTACTCCGTTTCCCAGCTTCATATACGTTTACAGTTCTGACCCCCAAAAATAAACATGAAGATTACAGATTTAGATTATGTTTTTCACCTGATAATTCGTTTGTTTAATTTTTATTTATTTTTGCATTTCCCTGTAGACGTTATCAATAACTCGGGTCGTTAAAATGCTCAGGCTTCTCTCATCTTTTGGTCTTATGAGTTTGTGTCCTTTTTGCAAGTTTGTTTTTCTCCCTTGAGGAAGAGCTTGAACATTGGGAATCAACCTTATGGGACATTATTATGATGTATCTTTTGTATGGTAATCTCTCTTGCAGACTACAACTGTCCAATGTCAGACAGCTACCTGGCGATTATCAGTACATACCTAGAACCATCCTTCGAAACGGCCAGTGCATTGCATCTTACTAAAGAAGAACATACGGAGGTTGTTGCAGACAAGGCGTACATAAACAACCGTTTGAAAGTTATGAAGGTATGACCTATGAATGTCGGTTTACTGAATTATGAATTCACAAAGTTTGCCTGCATTGCCTTATGGCCAAATAGCCAAATGATTTTATCCCTGAGTCCATCCTGTCTCGCTCTACGTCTGTCGACATTTGCTTTTCACCATTTTTTCTTTTTCTCAAAACCATGTACAATTTAGATCACATTTTGTCATTTTCCATTCTGGCACTACTTGTTTTTAAATGTGCGATTTTTAACGTACCTTTAACATTTTTCAGTCATATCGCTACGTTGTCTGCAATGTGGCAGTACCATTAGATATTTTACTTTTCCACCCATGATTCTGATTTGCTGTATAACATAGTCACTCTTTATGATAAAGAAATTTCAAAAATATTTCACTTTCAAAAGAGTTGATCTGAATACGACTCGTTTTGTAAGGGTCCTGGCAGCAAGGTCTTTGAGTGTAAGTCTGGTGGCTGGGGCAAGACAACGCTAAGTGGCACTGGATCTAGTAAAAGCACATTTAGTTGACAGTTTATGTATAATGCAAATTAATGACATATGCATCGGACATGTGCACAAATTCAACAACGGATATAACAAACTTACATCGTTCCTAATTGGATACGTCGTATGTCAACATATATGATCAACGCGTGGAATTTATCAACATATATGATTAATGTATTGATAAATCGACATATATGATCCGTGATTGAAATTTATATGATCAGTATATGGAGTTTATAAACATGTAAACTGTATGGAATTATCAGCAAATATGGTTGATGTATGTACTTGTCAGCAAGTGTGATCAATGTATCGTTCACCAACAAGTATGATGCTATATTAAATATTCCATCAATATACATAATGATATTAGTCTCGTGGAGTCAAAGCGATGAGCAATATATTCAAACACACGGATCCCGACAAAGGGTTAAGGAACGAACTCGTATGGTCCGCTCCTCCCAGCCTGCCAGAGGACGCCACAATACCACCCACCATACCCCAATTGGTCCAGAACCTTTGATTCCTTACAGTACGTTAACTGGTATTGTCGCTCGAACGTCATCAATGTCTATATGTTGATTCTAGTTTGCTAAAACGAGAAAATGGAGAGGATCCAATTGTAATCTGCCTGGTAAAGCTAGGTCCCCAGAAGAGATAAATGTATGAGCCAGTAACGTGGTCTTGGGTCGCAGTGCCTTCAGAGGGTTAGGATTTTATCTGCCCTGTCCCGCATGTCACGCAGCAATCCTCTGTTCATGAGAATATTTATTCCAACGTAATTAAATCTTGAGTTGGAGTCTTCTCTGACTCTCAAGATTCAGTAAATGGCCCAGACTGGTTCTTATGAAGAAACAGAGTGACAGATCTAGTCTGAGGGGCTTTAGCTGGCCAGTGTAGATAAATCAATTGTTGGAATATTGTAGAATACGGATCCCCAGTGACCTTACGTGGACGGCAACTACTAAGATTCTAGGATGCGGAGGCTAGGCGGAACGGTAGAGTGGGAAATTAGAAGACCTCGCTATGGAAACAAAACTGGTGGTATTTAATCAAAAGATGAAATGTAACAATGTGAAAGTATGTAGCGTGAAGGTCGATGAGGACAATCCAATCAACGAGTCTGGTGGCATTCCTGACGGAGGCTGTGGTCTCCATTGTCAAGGTTTCTCCGCAAAAAAACGTGTGTAATGGTAAACGGTCGATAATTGGTCGTTATATTACCCTTTTTGGTATCAGGAAAATCTGGAGATAGAATACCGAAGACCGTTCGTTAAACGCCCTCTCTAATGGCACTGAAATGAGCCGACGGACGAGAAACACACTGCAAGAGAGAAAACAGTACCCAGCGATTTCCTTTCACGAGATGGATACTCACCCATACGTATTGAATCCACTTGGTCAATATATATGCAATATGCAAGATGGGTAATATAATTAATGATGCCCATAATCATTCATGAATACAAAAACAGTAGTGTTTATTCTCATTTTAAGTCCATCTCTGAAGGAAGCCACTGGATATATTGGGTTTGGAAGAAGGAAATAGTGTAGTCGTTTCTAATCTCAATGTGAATACTATTCCAGAGCAACGTTCCAAAGTACTGGACACTTTTCTGAATAATTCAATATTTGGTTTGGAAATTTTATAATATTTGGTAGACATCGATCACAGGTGGGGAGTATTATCAGGTAGTATCTGCTGGAATAGTGACTATAAATATATTGGAGTTTTATTATTAGCTATATTAAATTGGCTTTTCTTAATTGGATTCGGTTAATAATAGGTAATAATTTAACGTACCAGCTAAATTTGCCCTGCTTTCTGTTTGGCTTGATATGAGCCACAATGATTTTTTTGAAGATGTGCTAATTTTGATATATTTTATAATTTAAATTTCCCTACACTCTATTAAAGTAATCTAAACAGGGTTGTATGTAACTGTTATAAAATAGTTTTCTTGCCTTTCTGGAAGAAAATATATTGTCCTACTGAGAACCTTTAATCTTAAATTAACCTTTTCTTGATATACTTTATATATTCAGTCCATGATAGTTTATTGTCTATGCAAAACCCCAAGTAGTCTGTCGTGACAGACCATTTTCAAATTTGTATCCTTCCATATTAGACATAGTTAATCACTATCAAGATTTGTTGTTTTGCTGTGCTGAGGTTTGTTTATCCAGTATTTACTACCATGCCACTGCATGTAAATCAGTTGTCCATCTTGTTTGAGGCATCCTGTAAAATTAATCCAGTTTATGCTTTGTGTTTTGGATGTTTGATAATGTTGTGTCGTCTGCAGTGAGATCTGTAGATAAAACTGAGTCCCCTAGTAAGAGTGGTAGTTCATTAATAAATGATATTAATAGTAATGGACCTATAATTTAGCCCTGTCGGACTGGACCATATCAAATTGGTTCCAGGTTCAGAAAGAACATCATTTGTATAAACTTGCTGTCTTTTCTCATTTAAGTATGACGTAAACCACCAAACTGTGCTTTCATCACATTGGTAAATGTTTTGTTTCCTCAAAAGAATTTCATGAACCACCATGTCAAAATCTTTCCTAAAATCAACAAATACAGATCATATTTTATAGATGCAGAAACTAAATATGTAAGGGTTGAAAATAGACCATCCCTAAAGATGTCAAAATCCAGGCCCTTACTAGACCTCTTGGAAACCTCCTTAACCATGAAAGGGTGTGGGAGCAAAAACAGGTTTGTATGGGAGATATCCCAGAGATTCTTTCCAAGCTGGAGAAAATCTAGTGTGGTCGGAACCTGAAAGCTTGGTGCACAGAGCCCTGTATTAAATGATGTTAAACCTCATTATTCGCCTTGTCACAATAGCAGATCCATTCATAATCAGCTGTCTTTATTAAATGGTTGGGAGGCATTTGGGGAGACGCTGGAAGAAAGTGCCATTTCAGATCCTTCTACATCAAACGTTTGAGAATTTAAGAGTACTAATAGTACATCATCATTCTGTTCTGGGAGGCTGGACTTTCCAACCCATTACCTCTCTGCTGCAGGGGAGACTTGTGGGGACCTTGACCCATAACTTCACATGCAGAACTAAAGGACTGTCACTAGTGGCACACTCTTCAAATGTGGATGAGACGCTGTCGGAGTGTTTGACAAAAGAAGGCCTGTCCCTCTTCTCCATTTTGACCCTGCTTCAGAAGATGTTGTCCCATGGACTGCAATACTGGCATCACTTCCACAAGAAGGTCTGCCCTTCTCTCGTTTTTGACCCTGCTTCAGAAGATGTTGCCCCATAGACTGCAATACTGGCATCACTTCCACAAGAAGGCCTGCCCTTTTCTCATTTTTGACCCTGCTTCAGAAGATTTTGTCTCACAGACTGTTATGCCAGCATCTCAAGGCCTAGATGTACAAGAGAAGGACCACTCATTTTACTGCAGTAGAAATCCCAACATCCCATTTGGTATTTAGCCAGATTATAGTGAAGGGGTATTGATTCAATCCAATTTCTAACACATTCATCTCTGGAGGATGTGATGAAAGCCATGTTTTGGCAATCTTACATGACCTTTTCCTCCTTCTGCATTCACTCATTGGCTCAGCAGAGCTAAAGCATATTTTCTTTGGGTTTGATAATAGTTGCACAAAAAGTGACCTGTGCAAATACCATTGAGTAGTAGTAACATGTCTACCATAAGGATGAATATTCATCCCTTTTTCCTTCACCAGTTTGTAGACTCATCAGCCTCCAACTGAACTGGAAAATTCAGCTATGCAATAGCAACATGTTTAGTACTACTGATAATTAAATCTAGCTTTCTCAGAAGTAAAACTAATGCTAATGATGTAATACTTACCTGTTTCTATTGCTAGAGTCTCTTCTCAGAGGTAAAACTAATGCTAATGATGTAAACTTACCTGTCGCTATTGCTAGAGTCCCTTCTCAGAGGTAAAACTAATGCTAATGATGTAATACTTACCTGTTGATATTGCTAGAGTCCATTCTCCTGCCCTGTGCTGATGTCATAGTAGTTGGAGTATTATGATCTGAAAAGAGTGAGAGCTAGCTAGTGTACATGGATTGCATATTGGAAAGCTAGTGTACATGGGCCAGAGTCATGGGCTGGATATTGGAAAGCTAGTGTACATGGGCCAGGGTCATGGGTTGGATATTGGAAAGCTAGTGTACATGGGCCACAGTCATGGGTTGGATATTGGAAAGCTAGTGTACATGGGCCATGGTCATGGGTTGGATATTGGAAAGCTAGTGTACATGGGCCATGACCATGGGTTGGATATTGGAAAGCTAGTGTACATGGGCCATGGTCATGAGTTGGATATTGGAAAGCTAGTGTATATGGGCCATGGTCATGAGTTGGATATTGGAAAGCTAGTGTACATGGGCCATGGTCATGGGTTGGATATTGGAAAGCTAGCGTACATGGGCCAAGGGAATGGGTTGGATATTGGTAAGCTAGTGTACATAGGCCACGGTCATGGGTTTATTGAACTTTCCATAAATCACCCATTGATTTCATATCACATGACTGAGGGTATTTTTCATATGGAAAAGAGTAAACTATGCAAAATAAGTATGTTTTACATTAGTTTTCACACACACAAACCACTACATTTCCAGTGCAAATTCCCTATGTTTTGTGAAACTGGTGTATCATACAGTAGCTTACAAGACAAAGCAAACAAAGTTCTGGGCTACTTTTCCTGAAAAGAAATACTCAACAGAATTGTATTCCACTTACAGTTTGGTTCAATAGAAGCTGATTAGTCTTTGAATTACTAAGAATAAGAATTGGTCTTTGAATTACTAAGAATAAGAAAAATAAATTAATTAACTTCTCAAAAATTCTTGACAGTATTATTACCATAGACTGTTCCCTGTTTATATATGACTTCTGTATAATATATTGGTAACCTTCATTACTGAAACTGAAACAAAATTACATTACTTTCTATTAATAAAGAAGCTGTACCCATTTGAAGTGAATTTGATGATGATCAATAGGTTTAAGATCTTTCCATCCACAATACCTGAGCAATCCCTATTCCTTATTGATTTAGGCCCAGGCAGACCTGATGGGCAAAACAAATACCATTTATCAAATTGTAATATTACATAAAATATTCTTCTTATTTTACAATGTTTTCATTGAACTTTATTGCTTGTACATTTTGGTGACATTGCAAAAACATCTTAACACATGATTACATTCTATTACACTAAATAAATAAGTCAATGTTCATATTTTGACTCTTTTATCATAAGCATCACATGCTGTTCTCTGACTATCTTCTGAATACTCATTTTATATATTTTTCTCTCTAACTTTGTAAAGCTATTGGTAATTTTCCGAAAGAAAAGTCCATCGCTGATTAAGGGATTGGAAAACCTGATCTTGGCACTGGAGATCTTGAACAAACCTCGACCAAAGAAGTGGGCTATCATGTGTGCCAGTGCTTGGTAAGTTTGAGGTCTAACGGCCTCTTTTAGCAAAGCTAATCTCAGTGAGAGTTTTAAACTCAAAGTCTGCCTTGTTTGAAGACCAAATCATGTCTTCAATAAAATTATATATGCAGGTTCACATCAAATATCCTTTAATCATGGAAAGTTCCTGCATCTTGCACGTATCAAAGGTTGTCTCCTTTTGATTTTGAGAGTTAATAGAAAATCAATCATTCTGGTAGATTCTTTATTGAGAAAGTTCATCTTTTTTTCATTTAGTTTACGTAAAAGATTGTTCTGAATTATTAAGACAGACATGGGGAGGTAATTTACTCTTCGTAAAAGAAATTAATATTTAATAAAGTTCATTCATGTTTTAAGTCATCATATAAAAAATAATATATTCAGCAGTTAGGTGAAATGGTACCAATACATAAATGAATTCAAAATATTAAATCGTGTTTATGCAAAGTTGTCCTGGAGGTCAAGTCCAACTGTAAACAACACACTCAGATCAGCCATTGCATAATGCTCTGGGAGATCAAGGTGTATTTGTTTATTTTACTGATTACTCCTATCAAACAGCATAGACCCAGATCTGCCAGTACCTTATGTGATGGTAGATATGGATCTAAACACTTTGCATTTATAGTTGATTTATAAGTAAATTCATATGTTATATGTGAAGGAAACATTGACAACTAATAACCTTAATTTTAATTAAAGTTTCTAACATGAGACAGTGCATATAATAGAATGGAACACTTTAAAAGTTCATGCACATACAACATGGATTTCTTCAGATAAATCTTTATACGAAATATGTGATTCTAGTTTAATCATTGTTTTCTGCTCTTTCAATCAGTAACACATCCATAAAGTAAAAGCTGCCTAAACTCTGCCAAAATCATTTAAAACTTATCTTTAGGCAGAGGTGATAATTTTTCAATACTTTTTCTTAACTGTTCTGAAAAAATGTCTGCAGATGACTATAGTTTAAATTTTAATCCAATCACCAACATTTAATTTTAGGGTCAAACGGACAGCTGATCCAAAAGACCCATTCAGGACCCAGGTTGATGAACTGATGAAGAAACTCAATTAAGAAGCAATGGAATAAAATGGCTAACTGACTGAATCAAAAGCTTTCATGTCATGCCATGATTGTTGGATTTTGTCTCACATAAATGTGTCTTGCACTGAAAACTCCACACACTCACATTTTAATGAACTATGTTTTGAACAGAACAGTTTTACATGATGATGGCTTGCTTAAATATCTGCATGTACATAACAAGTCTTCAGTGGATGTTCATTTTCATCCAAATGGAATTGGCTTCAGTAGGAAATATTTCTTTGGAATTTTCATGTTTGTTTTTCTTCCTTCAGCAAGCCATCTATTTACTGAAATAGTTTCCTACTTTAAAAATGAAAAAGCTGAGGTATTTATATTATTTTTCTTAACATTGGAAATGTGTGCTCTTATTCTGCACTGCTGTTTGCATTGTATTTATATTCTTGCATTTTATGATTGTTTTGATACTCCGTTTTCCATTGAAAAGGTTTATTGTGTATTTTTTTACTGATGATTTGTGCTGCATAATAGAAGTTTTAATATTTGGTATATCAACATGCTGTCATTAGTGTCACTCGCATGTTCAAATTTTGTCTCCTGTTTATTTCCAGAGATGGATGAAGATACTCTTGATTTTATAACAATTTTTTAAACATAAATTCATTTAATTTTATGCTAGTCTGTGAATTACTGGATTTTCAAAGAGAAATAATTTTTATACTAACTGGAGGGAAATACAAGATATAATTTTTCACTGCTAGGCCAATGATATTAGATCAGTCACCAATTTGTTTAGCCATTTTCAGACATTTGTGTAGTATTGTGGTAAAAATTGCTGCCTCACATACAGATGAACCAAATTCAAACCCAATGATGTACTTATTAATTGTTATGTCATGTTTGTATTAGGTACTGTTTTACATTCATTTGGGAAGGATTATTATCTTACTACCGATACTTTCTGTGCATATACACACAAAACATGGAAGAACATAACTGGTTAACCACTGACAATATCTCAAAGGATAACAACTGACAATATCACAAAGGATAACCACTGACAATATCCCAAAGGATAACAAATGACAATATGACATTAAGGATAACCACTGACAATATAACACAGGATAATGACTGACAATAGCACACAGGATGATGATTGACAATATCCTGCAGGATAACCACTGACAATATCATGCAGGATAACCACTGACAATATCACAAAGGATAATGACTGACAATGTCACACAGGATAACCACTGACAATATCACACAGGATGATGATTGACAATATCACACAGGATAACCACTGACAATAACATACAGGATAAAGTAAGAAATATGCTATTTATGCATCTGTCTGTTATAAATATTGCTAGCCAAATATTTGAGCAAGATATATAAAGAAAATTTGCTTGCTCCTAGTGACTAATGGAGACATTCCATGGTATGGATGAACAATTTAAGCATTTTCATTCACCCTATGAAATATGTTGTTCACTCATTTCAAGAAAATATCAACTTTGTACATTACTCCCATAGTTTTATTTAAGTTGTATAGATCTTCTGCCAAGTGTAGCTTTCCATACAAAATACTAGTCAGCATAATTCAGATACCTGATGAATTAAATGTATTGCATACGAAGAAATAGCCACTGAGTGCTCTTTTTATCCTTTTCTATTGTTTGTCAATTAATCTTTATGAATTTCCTATTTACATGTGAATAACATTTCATTTGTCTTTTGAATTTGAGAACAAGAACTCATTTTAGGTTTCAGTAAAACCATCTTGCACCATTACTAAAATCTTTATCACATCTATTGTGAATGGAAAAAGTAAAAAACATACTACACATTTCTTTTTTGCATATACATGTATATTCAATGTAATTATATTCTGTATTGACATAATGTGTAATTCTACAAAGCTAAGATGCAGGCATCTTATTTGGTTGTGTTTGCTGGACTAGCACATTGATGTAGCTATGCATAATGCTTGTGAAACTCTTTTCTTTTTTATGTACATGTATTTTCTATTTTTCTATTAGGATTTAATAAAATGCAAATTTTATTTTGTGTGTTATATTGTGCCTTATATTTTCAGTGGATTTGACGAAAACATGAGAGCAATTATATTTTCAGCTAATTTCAAAGTCTGGAATTTGTATTGTCTTCTTTAAGAATGTAAAAGTTGCAAACAGTTATCACAAAATAAAAACTAACATAAATATTTTAGAACAAAGAAAAACTGTAATCTTCAGAAACTGCTGAATTCAGCTATTTCAAGGCATCATGCCATGAGCACTAGAGCCATTGCATTCTCAAGCACAGACATTCTGAGTGTTGGAACTACTTGTTGTTCCCCTACCACCCGGTTGAATAGGTATAATTTACCAAAACAGTACAAATGCTAACATTTCATAATTAAATACCTTTTAATCTCAATACATGTAAAACTGATGTAGATGTCTGCTGTAAGGTTTTATTTGTGTATTGGACATAGCAGATATGCTTATTTCATTGATGAATGAAAAACAGTTGTATTATGTTCATACTTAGTGCATCAAGTTTACCATTGAAAGAAAATTTATCCTGTGGCATTATAGTTAATGTTACAGAGGAGGAAATGATACACCATCAAAATCCTTAAGTTACAGTGTTTTAGTGTGCCAAATTGTAATTTAGTTGTGTGCACTATTTGATTTTGTAAGGTAATCAAATCAAAATTATTAATAATAATAATAATAACCGACCCAATAAGCTATCATATATGCTGTGACCATTAAAATGCAAGGTAGATACATTGAAATCTTCAAAAGAATTGAACATAATGCATTTATCAGAATTGTTTGTTGAAAATGGTATGTTTCAACTCTATCATCTTAAACTACTTTACATAAGACAAGTATGCCAGACTCCTACTGTCGGTTGTAGAGAAAGGTTAATCACACAATGCAAACTACATATATATATATATATATATATATATATATATATATATATATATATATATATATATATACATACATACATGTACTAAAGCCAACACACAATACAAATTAATTACACATAACAGGTAACACCAGGTAAAGATCACAGACTTGGTCTTCTTTCAATATATTTATATATATATCCATTATCTATGTCAACACTTTAATGAAGATCAGGTCAGATCTAAATTACATCAGATGCAGTTGTGTTAATGAAATTAGTTCAGTGGTTGTTTACTTCTGCCCCTTCTCCAAAGTCACTTTAAAACCTCATTGTAGCCCCTTCTCCAAAGTCACTTTAAAACCTCATTGTAGCCCCTTCTCCAAAGTCACTTTAAAACCTCATTGTAGCCCCTTCTCCAAAGTCACTTTAAAACCTCATTGTACCTTCTCCAAAGTCACTTTAAAACCTCATTATAGCCCCTTCTCCAAAGTCACCATGAAACCTCATTATAGTCTGGTCTCCAAAGTCACTTTACAACCTCACTGTATCTACTTTTCCAAAGTCACTCTAAAATTTAGGAGCAGGCTTTTCTCCAAAGTCACTTTAAAACCTCATTGTAACCCCTTCTCAAAAGAAGTAGTTCTAAAACCTCATTGTTGACACTTCTCCACAAGTCACTATAAAACCTAATTTCTTTTTCAAATTTAGTATATTTTAGTATATTTTTCTACTGATTTTAAAGTTTACTTTTTCAAATTTAGTATGTTTTCTACTGATGATAGATGTCCTCACAACAATCTGCAACAAAATCTGGCAAACAGGAGAATAGCCCACCACATGGACCCAGTCTCTGATCAGCACTTTCCCTAATGGCCTACCCCATGGACCCAGTCTCTGTTCAACACTTTCCCTAATGGCCTACCCCATGGACCCAGTCTCTGATCAGCACTTTCCCTAATGGCCTAACCCATGGACCCAGTCTCTGATCAACACTTTCCTTAATGGCCTAACCCATAGACCCAGTCTCTGATCAACACTTTCCCTAATGGCCTAACCCATGGACCCAGTCTCTGATCAGCACTTTCCCTAATGGCCTAACCCATGGACCCAGTCTCTGATCAACACTTTCCCTAATGGCCTAACCCATGGACCCAGTCTCTGATCAGTACTTTCCCTAATGACCTACCCCATGGACCCAGTCTCTGATCAACACTTTCCCTAATGGCCTAACCCATGGACCCAGTCTCTGATCAACACTTTCCCTAATGGCCTACCCCATGGACCCAGTCTCTGATCAACACTTTCCCTAATGGCCTACCCCATGGACCCAGTGTCTGATCAACACTTTCCCTAATGGCCTACCTCATGGACCCAGACTCTGATCAACTCTTTTCCTAATGGCCTACCCCATGGACCCAGTCTCTGATCAACACTTTCCCTAATGGCCTACCCCATGGACCCAGTCTCTGATCAACACTTTCCCTAATGGCCTACCTCATGGACCCAGTCTCTGATCAACACTTTTCCTAATGGCCTACCCCATGGACCCAGTCTCTGATCAACACTTTCCCTAAGAATGGGAATCTGCAGCTGTGCCAGAACTACCAAACAATCAGCTTTATCAGTCACACACGCAATGTTATGCTTAAGATGATCCTCAACAGAATGAAACTCCAAGCAGAGCACATCATTGCTGAATAACAGGCTGGTTTCAGAGCAGGACATATCACTATAGATCAGATCTTAAACCTTAGAATCCTCTGTAAAATGTATCTGCAGCATCAACAGGACATCTATCAGGTCTTCATTGACTTCAAGAAGGATTTTGACAAAGTATGGAATGTAGCCTTGTGGACCACCATGCAGATATATAACATAAACACAAAACTAATCTGTATGACAAAGCAACAAGGACACTTCTAATCAATGACTATATAGGAGATTGGTTCAGAACCACAGGCGGAGTCAGACAGAGGTGCCTCCTCTCACACACTCTCTTCAACATCTACCTGGAAAGGATCGTGTCCGATTGCTTTGGAAGACCATGAGGGCAGTGCCAAAGTTGGAGACAGAATGTTCATGAACCTGTGCTTCACTGATATCAATGGTTTAGCAGGAGATGAACGAGAACTGGAAACCTTTAGTGAACCATCTAAACCAAGCATCACGAGATCAGCACTGAAAAGACCAAGCTAATGACAAACAACCCAAGTGGCATCCAGAAAGGAAATAAGATGGAATGGACCTGAGGTTCTTTCCAGTATTGTGCAGACGACAACTACACTGGATAGACTGAAGTCTATTTGGAAGGACAGCAACATCATCCTTCAGTCCAAGATCAAGCTTATGCATTCCCTCATCATGTCCACATTCCTGTATGGATGTGAGACATGGATTCTGACAGCAGAATTAGAGAGAAGAATCCATGCCTTACACATGACATGTTATTGAAGGATCCTGAACATCTCATAACTAGACCACATTTCTAATAGGAGGTATGCAGTAGAATCCAGTGCAACTGGATTGTATAAAAATCTGCTCACCATAAATGTAAAGAAACAAACTAAGATGGTATTGGTCAATGTCTCATGCTCACCTGGCCTGTCAAAGATAGGGCACAGTGATAGGAGAGAAAATGAGGCAGACAGAAGAAGAGATGGGAAGATAACATCAAAGAGAGGACAAGAATGGACATCAGAAATTTCCAAAGTGCAGTGGAGAACAGGGTAAAATGGAGAGAGATTGTCACAAAGCCATCAGTGGCACCCCTATGAACAGCCAGGCTGTGGGAGAAATCAGTGGAAAAAAAAATCAAAAGGAAAGGAAGATCACATACTTTTAGGAAAATAGTTGCAGCTGTTAATCAAAAGTACTCAGTAAAAGGAATAAAATTTAAATAAATACATTCAAGATAAACAGGTCACAGCATTTTGTAAAATTCACACGAAAACTAAATAACATCAATGAAATTCAGTAATTTCATCACTGATTTTACCATTTTAAAAGTGAATTGACTTAATCAGTATTAGAGAAAGTGCTCCTTACAAAATATGAAGATCAGATTATTAGGTCCTAGACTCAATTTGTTCTCTGATTTCTCTGCTTAAGTCAGCAAACATGATCCATGCACTCTTGAGAATGGTCTTTACATCAAAATCTTCCTCATAACAATTTTAAATAAATCTCAAAACTGAAAGTTTACTAAATTATATAGTCCCAGTATAACTTTACACAAAATTCACACTTGATACTATGACTTTACACAAAATTCACACATGATACGATAACTTTACACAAAATTCACACATGAAACGATAACTCTACACAAAATTCACACATGATACTATGACTTTACACAAATATCACACTTGATACTATGACTTTACACAAAATTCGCACTTGATACTGGCAGAAATTGTAAAATTAGAATGAGGTTATAAAATTTCTCATTATCCTATGACCTAACTTTAGAAAATCAAGTGTCCTTTAACACTGATTAAATGACACCCAAGAATACTTAAACATTTGAGACAACATTTGACAGGTTCTAATTCATGAATAAACCATTTTTCAGAGTACAGCTCATTAAACTGATGAGTCCCTTTCATTTTTCTCAAATTCTTCTGAGGCACATATAATTTTTTCTAACCTATTGTTGTTCACATTAACATTAGTATCAGACAGTACAAAACAGATGTATTTAGTATCATTTAGACCAAGATTGTATTAACTTGTTTATAAGATTATGGGTCTGGACACATACCTCCTAAACATTTTAGGACAAAACTTGAACATAAGCTTTAAACAACACATCAGACATGGTTGTTATGATACATGTGTATTGTTGATATTCATCAAGCAATCTTCAGTGAAGTCAGCTTTGTTCCATCTTTTGTTCACCAAGCCATGCTGATGATGTGCCTGAACAGTTATTTAATTTTACACAAACGTCTTCCTGTTAATGCAGAGTTCAACTATTACTGCTAAAAGTGTGTTGGAAACATTTTTTGAAATGTGCAATATAAAGTTTTAAAAAATCATCAAAATAAAAGAACATTTTCTGTAAATTTGTCTTCATTAAAAAATTAATGAAAGATTGCTATCATGTTTTGTGCCACTTACACCAAGAACATCTCCAAGTGCTTATGAAATATTATCATTTATTTCTAAACACCAGATAAAACTAAGACTTATGCAAGTGAAGTCATAATGCTTTACATAGTGTGAATGACATTAAAATTAAACAAGTACATCTCAATACCATTGATTCTTTTCTTGTGGTCATACAAGAATATTACACAAATGCGACAAGAAGAAAAAAAAAACATAATTACTTTATGGATTTTAAATATTGTTTGACTGTAGATCCAGTAAAGTGAATACATTTTTTGTTTTGCTCTTATCTTATTTATGTAGTTTTAATTACATCTTTGTGTCCTTAAGAAAGGATTCGGCAGATTCTAAAATTGCTTGGGCTGGTTTGGCACCAGTTTGCACTATTGTTTGCCATAAAGTTTGCACTGTTGTTTGTCAGTTTTTCATTCCTCAGTATACATCATCTTTCATGATGAACATGGTCTATACGACCTAGTGCACTGTAGGAAAACCTATTTGCTGTGTGATTTGTAATCTGTCTGTGTTTGTGTGTGTATTATGTATGTGTGCATGCATGCATGTGTGTTTGTCTCAAACTGCATTGACAGACCAATGCTATGAGATCACCTGTTTTGAGATACCAAGTTAACTGATTTGATAGTGCTAAGATCTGTTATGACCAACCACTCCTTTTGAGAGGTCATTGCTTTTTTTATCAAAAGGAGTGATCTTTTAAGACTTGTTTTACTGTATATCGAGAAGCCAATTTAGTTGTTGTTGTTGTTGTTATCAGGATTAATGCCATTTTTCAGAAAAAGATATGCCATACTTGGAGGCTGAGTATAACTGGTGTAGAAAGAACCTGGGAAAACCCCAGAAAGAACAGCTGCAGACCCATGTGATTCAAGCTACTGGTAAGCTTTTTGATGTTCCCACAATGGTCAAGCCCAAGACATTTGCCCATGCAGAGCTGAGATGTAAATGCTTTAGACCACATGGTCACTTATTGACCCCAGCCAATTTAGTACATTGCCAGTAAAGAAGTTATCTTTGTCAGCCTACATGTATTTTAATTGCTTTCTCTTTTCTTTTCTTTTCTTTTTTATCAATTTTCACTAATGATTATATACTAGATGAGATAATAATAATAATAATAATAATAATAATAATTATTAAGACTGCATCACATTTTTGGCATTAACTGATTTTCAACCAATCTATTTAAACCTAGTAATACAATAAGTCTTTAAAAATAATAAATAGTACACCATACATACAATGATTATATTATGATCATCCAATTTTTAAAAATACCTATCTGGTTCCTACAGGAGTACAGGTATTATATTATATATATTTCTAGTAAAATCTAAGGTGGCTTTACACATACATGTAACAGGCAAAATATCACAATAAAAATGTTAAACTGGAACCAGAGCTAAAGGAATGAAATAGGTTGTGGAAGTTCATTTTTATGTACAAACTATATTGTTTTAAATAATCATTTTGAAATCAATCTAATATTCCAAAACTGAAAAAAAGTTTCTCTGTGAAGTGAGATTTTGATGCCAGTCAGAGAAGTTTCAAACTTTATGTCCATGGTATAAACTATAAACTATAAACATGAGAAAAAGAAAAGAAATCTACCTCAAGATGTTCTGCCCTTCTTTGTGGCAAGACTGAATGAATTTTATGAATATATGTTTTAAAAAAATTCAGACATATCACACCTTTTATAACTCTGTGAAAACAGTACCTTGTTTTGTGCTGTTTAATGTAAGGTGCTACTCAGTCGAGAATGGTATTAAAATGATTTCAGATTTATTCTTTGTTTTGGCAGTTATGTATATTTCTATACCTGTGACTATCTAACAGACTTTTAACCTGATGGAAGTCAATTTTATTAAAAAAGGTACTTCTAGTACCTGATGATCCTTACATGTACTGTATTTTTAAAGGTGGACCATTTTCAAAGACATTAATTTTTTAGTAAGCACAAAATACATTTTCCTCTTTGCCATTTTATTTATTCAGGTAAAATATGCAAGTTGATGCATTCTAAAATGTAAAGTTTTTTTCTAATATTCAGTTTGCAATATTTATTGTGATAACTTAATACAGTAGTGAGTTAATTCAAGAAGTTGTGTTAGACCTGTCATTGTTCAAGTTGGTGATATCAGAAGTTGCCTCCCTTATGCAATATTGAACAATTTCATGTATTGCCCAGGTATTGGTTATTGGTGAATTCTTCCAGTATAGATTACATGAATCTAATCATTTAAAAAATCATGACACAAAAACTTTTAGTGAATTTCAATAACAATGTAGGTTGACATTTCTTGGTTACATAAATTACGCACCCCAACATCATAGCTTTACTGGTCACAATGGATCAAAATACCCATTTGATTCTGCAATGGTTTGTGACTGACACATTCCTAGCAAACTGAAACTGCTGTAAGATAAAACCAGCATGCCTCTCCTACACTAAAATGAGACAATAATATCTGTATCTCCCAAAATTGGCCAATCAGATGTCATTTCTTATATGGATTTTGGGTACCTGCATCTCACACTGGCTGAACCACTTTCCTAAATGAGAGTGTGTGTGATTTGGATTTTTAATGTAGCTTTAACAAATTTTCAATCATATCACTATGATGTCTGCAGTGTGGCAGTTTATAGTGATATCTAGACCTTGGACATCAACAGACATGTAGCATTATGTCCCATCCAGTCACATTATCCTGACACCAGGCCAACCAGTCTTAATGCTAACCACTTAATGCTGAGCGCCATGTGAGGCAGCTGCTGGTTCAATTTGTATAAGTCTTAATTGGCATGACTTGGTCTGGATTTGAACCCACGACCTCCCACATACAAGGTGGAAACTCTGACCACTTAGGACACTGGAGCAGTCATTCCTAAATGAATATACTTTAAGTGCCTTGGCATGGAGCAATAAAGACTCAAAAAATGTCAGGCATGCATGGGAACTTGGTGTAATACTGTCAGTACTGCCAATTCTTTGTGCCTTGACATGAAGCAATAAAGACTCAACAAATGTCAGGCATGCATGGGAACTTGGTGTAATACTGTCAGTACAGCCAATTCTTTATGCCTTGACATGAAGCAATAAAGACTCAAAAAATGTCAGGCATACATGGGAACTTGGTGTAATACTGTCAGTACAGTCAATTCTTTGTGCCTTGACATGAAGCAATAAAGACTCAACAAATGTCAGGCATGCATGGGAACTTGGTGTAATACTGTCACTGTACAGTCAATTCTTGGTGATGATTTTATGATACTGTTTATTGCAGATAGACTGACAGATGGACAGACAGACAGATCTCAAAATTTTGGTTTCTTCGGCTGCAAGAAAATAACCAATGGTGTAAATACTGACATAGTAACAAGAAGTTAGACCTGTACATAAGCAGGAATGAAGGAAAAGAAAACAGGAGAAAAACTGAATTAATGAAGAAGAAAAAAATAAAGAATTTTACTCAAACCAGACCTTTATTTTGGAGATATAATTTTCCCTTGAAAAATCTAAATAAACTTCATAACATTCATGTGATTATGCATTCTAATAACGAAAACATTTGCATAAAGCAGTGTAAGTAGCACATACAGAACTAAAAGGCAAACAAAAGAAAAGGAATCTTTGCAAACATACCATTCACTCATAAACATTGCTTAAGACTTGCACGTAAACAAAGAACATATCCATAATGATTTATTAACTCATATACCGATTCAAATGGTGCTGACATTTTGCGATACATTAAACCATAAAAATCCCAAATAAACCTCACCCTAGCACAAAGTTAAGGACTTTATAAATAGATACTAATGGATTTGATTGACGTCTCCCAATTACTGCAGTGAAACACAACTTCAAGAGTTTACAAAACTCAGTCATTTCATATTTATAATCCTTCCATAGTCTGTATACCTGAAAGTATCAATTTAACATAAAAATTAAATGAAAATGTTAAAACATTTGACACATTGCTGAAGGAACACAAGTATTTATATAAAAATACTATTTAATATTGTAAAATTCAATTCCCAAATGGACGAATGCACATTTCATGGATATCATGGGAAACAAGAAACTTAAACATAAATGATTCAAACAGGAATAACACTATCTGTGAAGAAATGCAAACACCGCTGACATGAAACATGAATCACATTTAAATGCATGAGCCACAGCCTCAGATCTCTTATCATTCAAAACTATGTACCAAACAGCAAATCAAATCATGTAGCAAGGTTGTAAGAAACTTTAAATATTTTTAATAAACAGAATCAGATCTTTAGTCAGTTTTAGTTTATTGCATCAATCAATGTAAATTTTATCATCTGAGTTAAAAATATGGGGATATCAATTTACAATGAGCCCACATATGTGCATATATTTAGAGTTGTGGCAAGTCGGGGTACTTCCTCTGTTCCACTTAACTTTTTCCTTTGAAAAAATGAAGGATGCTAATTCCTCAATCCCAAAAAGATGATAAATGATGAGTCAGCATGGAAGATAAACTAGTACACATATAGCTTGCACTTTGGAACGTCTTTATCCGAACACTCTCTGCTTTTGTTGTAATAATACCAGTTTCCATCTTTTCTCATCAGTTTTTTTATGTATCCATTATGTGGCCATCTGGTTGCCTGAAAATAAAGTGATAATTATTGTTCCTAACCATAAAAACAATTTTGTCATAATTTGACTATGAAAGGAATTAAAGCTAAATATGGCCCTGTTTTGACTTTCATTTAAATTGTGGCATGTTATATCTTTATATGTTCTTTACACATGAAGCATAAGCTCATAGACCAAACTTACTGAGGAAAGTTTCTAGTTTTAAGAGCCTAGTGCAGGTTGTTAGACACACACACACACACACATTTATGTGTGTGTGTGTGTGTGTGTGTGTGTGTATGTGATTAGGATTTTTAAAGTAGCTTTAAAAAAAATCAGTCATATCGCTACGATGTCTGCAGTGTGGCAGTTTATAGTGATGTCTAGCACTGGGGCATCATGCCACAGACATGTAGCATGATGTCCCACCCAGTCACATTATCCTGACACCAGGCCGACCAGTCCTAACACTAACCTCTTAATGCTGAGTGCCTAGCGAGGCAGCTGTTAGTACCATTTCTGTAAGTCTTTGGTATGGCTCGGCTGGGGTTCTAACCCACAACCTCCAGCTTCCGAGGTGGATGCTCTAACCACTAGGCCACACACACACATATATATATATATATATATATATATATATATATATATATATATATATATATATATATATATATATATATATATATATTCCATTATATCATAAGGAAATGAGATTCTTGTTTTCATGTGATTGGTTAGTGGGCATATTATTACATCCTTAATAACAAAATAATAAATGTCAATCTGAAACAAAAATGATGCCTTGTAAATAAAAGCAATGTAAAAATAAATGGCAGTACCTCTGCTTTACAGACACTCTTGTACTCCACCTCATCTCTGTAGCCTGCCAACTGGAAACGATATGCCTCTTCCACTTGATCACTCCATTCTTTTGCTCGCACCATCTTGGATGGCTGTGGATGTGATTCTTGTATCGCAGTTGTCATTTTAAGAACTGATTAGAGAAAAAAGCAGATATGACAAAACTCAGCTGACCTAAGAATAATCTGCGATTAGCTAAAGCATCACTGGAAAGTGTGTGTGTTATTACCAAGATTTATTGTCCTTCTAATTAAACCGAAAATGCATCAAATCATCGAAGAAACTGATTGGGCTTTACTTATATATATATATGTACCTTTATCAGGACCCAAGCAGACTATATGGTGTTGAAGAATAATTCAATCTGACCCTTCTGATATGTTTTTTTTTTCTCAAGATAATTTATTCCTCAAATCAGTGTGAGTATGGTGTTCAGGATCAATCCAATAACAAGTTCAGACATAAATTTATAAATTAACAAAGAATGATACCTAAACTGATTTAAGCACTGACCATTTCATCCAATGGAGGGTTGCTGGAATTTCAACAACAAAAAAACTCCTGCTTTTCTCTGCTGGAAAAAGTCTTAATCTGCTGTCAGCTTGATTTCCCTTACATTTGATTTCCCTTACATTTTATTTCCCTTACACTTAATTTCCCTCACATTTTATATTATTGGATAAAACAAACCAAAATTTCCTCCATCATTTCTTTCAAACAAAATGTTCAGACCCCAAAGAAAATTCTTAGCCCTCCACCACCCCATACCCCAATTAAATGGTTGGTGCAAAATGCCATGATTTCAGAATACGTTTACTTTGTGAGGTAAACTTTATCCATCAATAAATATGATCATTTAATTGATAATAATGTTCTTTATTACAGTAACTTTACTTATTTTAATGTTTTCTTGTTTGGCAAACATTCACACATATTTGAGAGTACTTAATTTTGTGGATTTAAACAAGGATCTGTTGTTGTCAATGGAAAATTGCAGTGTGATGGGTCTTTAAATTTGCATTGGTTGAAAACCATGAAAGCCATGAAAATTGGTATATCAGGAAATATATTGAATTCACATTATGTAGATAGCAAGATTTGGGAAATATTATAAACACTAGCTAACTTCAAGTTTCTGGGAATTAGATCTGGTATAAACTAGATATGTATTTGTATAGAACATATGCCACCACTACCAAGCAAACAAATCCATATCCAAAATGTTAAAAAAAGTTATCATTTTGGCTAAAATATATAACAATGTCATCCATGTATTAATATAATCAAGAATACAAAATTGTATTTCTCTACCTCAGCGAGAGCCTATGTGATTGTCTGTTGTGAATGAGTTGTTTGTTATCCATCATCTGCCTGTCATTAACACAAATTTGTTATCACTATTCTGCCTAAACCACTTACAGGATTGCCATGAAATGCTTAGTTGGTCCTAAAATGAAAATGGTGCTGATCTGACATCAAGCATGACTGCCCCAACAGCCATCTTAACAATCTCATTATCAATATTTATCCTGAACAAAAAGTCATATCAACATGGGGTTTTAACCATAAGACTTTTTTATGACGTCTAGTTGGTCCTAACTGAAAATGGTGCCACTCACACATCAAATATGGCCACCGAAGTAGCCATTTTGAAAATCTTATTATTGCTGCTTCTCCTAGATATTGTCATATCCACATAGTGCTTTCAGCAGAAAACGTCTTATGATGCCTAGTTTGCTCTAAATGGAAATGATGTCAACAACCTTGAAAATCTTTTTATTCTTATTCCTCCAAATGGAAGCATGCTTTTGCTTTGTAATTTAACAGTTTGGTTTTGAAATCTTGTCAATGTATATGTTTCTATGTGTTATCTAATAGCATAAAGTGCTTAGAGCTTATAAGGATTAGGTGCTGTATTAAATCTACATCATCATCATCATCATCATTATTATTATTTTTATTATTATTATTATTATTATTATTAATTGTATTATTATTATTATTATTGTTATTATTATTATTATAATTATTCAAACTGTACAAATGACATTTCAATAGCATACTGCTAAGAACTTAAGGTACTGATGTCAATAAAAGTCAATTATGAATGCAGCACATATAAAACAATCATGTGACACAGAAATATCACATATCACATGGCATAGTGCCATCCAATGAAAAACCATCTCTAATCTGATGGGAATCATGTAATAAATCACCTTATGTGATGTACTTGTAATTTATGTCTGTATATAAGATATATAGCTTTTGTTTGGAGAAGGTTCACACTAACTAGGTTGTACTATAGTGTCAGTAAAATTATCAATGACTTTAAGGCATATTTTCTAACTGACCAGAGGAACTAGAAAAGGTTAATGTCTTACAGTATACAGAAGCTGTGATTCATTAAGCTTGATGAGATTCCTTATTTCTACAAGTATCAAAGAAGGCATGAACACCCAACCACATATTTGCTGATATCATGGTAGATGGAGTTTTAAGCTAATTAGCTCCATTCTGCAGCCAATTAGCTTTATATCTATTCCATCAGGTGTCACATTTGACCAGAGAGCCATTTGGAGCATTTTATTGGTACTGAGGACTTTAGCACAATACCCCACACACCCCACACTGCAAATCCATCAATTACTAATGGGATACTGAAACAAAAAATATATCATGAAATTATCAAACTAGGGAACTTGAAACTACCCTTTGTTTTCTGTTTCAAGCTACATAAACTCAGACTACAATTACATAGTGATTTGTATATTAGGGACTGACCGATTAATTTTTCTGAACAGTGCCTAAGGGATTTTCTTTTGAGCTGGGATACTGAAAAATTCTTTACCACAAAATAATTTTTTCAACTAATATAACAGATAAATTAGGTTTTATTCTATAAATCATCAAACATATTTTCAAGCTATTTGTGGCTGGAATTTGCTTCCTAAAAAGTCTTGTGCCCCCTCTTTAAGAAATGAAATTGTCAGTCTTTTAGCCCTTTGTAAACCTATGGCAGGCCCCATACTGATATGCAGATGAAACTACTATTCAATGCTTTAGCATTTTAAATGAAAGAAACAACAGGGTACCAGTTCCCCTTGGTTATTTACCTGGTTCTTTATTACCTGTGGACAAGGGTATAGAAATTTTGTATTTTGTGATGGAGATTATGTATGTTTTTGCTTCATATCCATATTCAGATGTACAACTGTTAAAAGTCATTTCAAACTGCATCAATAGATTGTTAAGTACTTTCTTTACATCAAATGGTATATTTATGTAATGATTTACATTTGAAAAAATTCTATAAGATATAATCAAATGGAATCAATAGAATCGCCTAATCTAAATTTGTAACTTCTTTTTAAATGGAAAAAAAAGTAAAAAATGAACACTGCATATGTTAATGAAAGTAGAATTAGCAGTACAAATTTGATTTCTTTCCTACCGATACAAAAAGGTTTTGACTTGCAAAAGTTGTTGCATTGTGCATTCATTCACAATATGACTCCAAATTTCAATTTTAACTAAACATGCCATTTTCTTTCAAAAGTTATGTCGAGTGTGCAACTAAGTTCAAATTTATCTGGGTGGAGTTATGTGCACAGTAATAATGTTGTTGTGTAATGAATATGCACTTGTGTATTTAGTTGGGAATGCGGCATACATTCAGTTACTTTGTTTCGTGTAGTGTATTTTGTTAATATAATTAAGCATTAGGTAGAATAAAAAATTTTGCATAAAATAAAATGGTTACTGCATTTGTATGGGAAAATATGAACTCGTTTTGTCGGATGGATATACTGAACTCCCAAGGTCATATAGTATTTCCATTAAAAAAACTTGTTCATATTTTCCCATACAAATGCAGTAACTTAAAAATATTATGGCTGTTATCTCTTTCATGTTTTCTTTTTATTCCTCAAAAGATCCTATGGTTTCACTTATTTTTGTGATTTTGCAAAAAAAAATACACTCTTTGTGGGTACTTAAATTTTTTATAGTTCTCTCTGTCAAAAGCCACATCTTTATTAAATTTCATTGAATAATCTCTATAACTGCCCATAGAGAATGCAAACAAAGAAAACTTCGCAACAGTCAGTCCTTCATCGGTCAAAACAATTCTACTGCCAGTATAAACACAAATCAAACACATGTCAAGATCAATCCCGTACAAAGTAGTTTTATCCGCATGCTCAACATCGAATCAAGCAAATGCAGCCAACAACACAAAGCCATGCAGTAAATGAAGCACATCAATATAGGATCTTTTATTTAAATTACTGTCCATAAAATATATTACAGTAATGAAGCTAAATAATCAAATAATTGAAGTTTGTTCATTACTAACTAACAACGTATCAGTAAGAAAAAATGGGAGGAGTGGCTTTTTGCATCATGTGGCCTTTTTTATAAATTGGGTCTTTAAATTTCTGATTGAGAGCAAACATGAAATAATAAAAAACCTAATATCCCATGAAAAATTAAAACCACAATATAAAATAAAACAGTGATACAACAAGTAGTTGTGCACTTCATTTTAAATTTTTAAGTACATGTATTGCTCATTCAATTTCCAGTATTTGCCCTTTCAGTTACAGGATCAAAATGTTGAGGAATAAAAGCACACATGAGGTAAAGATAAAGTTCTGGATGGATATTCTTTATATATACACCATTATCATAAGAAAGTTGTTCCTTGGCATAATAAGAAAAACAACATCATTATTGTGTTAAGTGAATGATGAAAGAGGATATTTATTCTTGGAAATTGTTTCTATGCATTCTTCTTTCAACTCACTGTAGAATAGGAGTTTATTTTGCCATATAAATCTTTCCTAGCACAATTTCTGTCATTTGTAATAAAATATTACACACTAAAAAATTGGTAAGTTGCCCCAAAGTTCATTTTCACCTTTTATACCATGTTATATTTTTCAAACTCACATTAGATAATAATGTACATCAATGTGATCATGGATGTGCATTTACAGTCTTAAAATAAAATAAATAAAAATAAAATACAACCTAAGTTTATTAAGTCCTGATTCTTGAATGCTGTACAAAATAGTTTTCACTACAAAACTGAGAGATGAAAGATAATGATTGCTATGGAATTTTACAATGTCAGGTTGAAGCACTACTTATGCAGGATAATATGAGTTTTGTCCAATATGCTGTATGCTCATTGTGATATCAAGGTGCATGTCATTCAATCCAGTTCATACTGAAACATAACTCCTGCTTGACCTTATCCAAAAATGTCCATGTACTTTAAAATTGTGTTTGTCAAATTTATATCTCAGCGCATTTGTATTAGTATCTTGACAAGGAATTTAAAAAGAAAAAGAAAAATCGTCATTCAAAGGTGTGTGTGTGTAATCAGATTTTCAAACAATTGACACACACTGATAAAATAATCGTAAGTAACAAATGCCTTACATGACCTGTTGGACATGTACTTTAGTACAGAATATGTTAATGTGGTATTGTGGGTTAAAAGAGTTTAACTAAAGTATATTCAATCCTTATAATTGAATGCTGTGCACCTTAGCTGCCATAAAAAAGCTACGAAACAAAATTCATTGATTCATATGGACTTTTACTGTGGTGGCCAGATACAAAACTGGACCTTGAAAACAGGACATCAGGTATAATCCTAACAAATAACAGATAGTAAAAATATTATTGAACATGAGCAGGTTTCATTGTGACATCACAGTGTGAGATATTTAATCTAGTGTGTATTTTAACATACCTATGGCCTGACCTTGTCCAAAACTGCACATATAATTTAACATTTACTTTGCCATTTCTTATAGTGTGTATATAATAACCTTCCAAAGAATATGTAGATATCAAGGTCAAAATAAAGTAAATAATCACCATTTAATGTTATGTGTAATCAAATTCTAAGAACTGACACGTCCATTACTGAAACAGTTGGTACTGAATGCCTATGTGATGGGAGTGAATGATTTGTACTAAAATACACAGCGCTGGGGTATTAAAAGCAAAACATTCAGCATCTGGTACTGTCTGGCATCTGGTTCTTGGGAGCTATATTTTCACAACTTTTACAAATGTAAATATATTTGCATAATATTTGAAGAAAAAAAAATAATGATGCAGTGTGGTGCCAAAAACATGTAATGTCACTGGAACCCTAAGTGACATGACAAGAAGAAAAGGTAGATACCTGTGAAAGACATAGTAAAAGTTATTGAGATCATGTAAACATTCATTACTATTTTAGTAATTAGTGTTATTGTTTAGAATTTAATTACACATACCTTTGGTATCACAATTATTCACTGTATTTGTGATCCTCAGACATAAAAAAATCCTTTGAAAGGTTGTACATTGTGCAAAAGCAATTTTAAATTATATGGACTTTTTTATATGAGGTCAACCTAAAGATGTGATCCAGTACAAACTGGACTGAATGTCACATGCTGTGATGTCACAGTGAAGGTACAAATGGGTACTACCCTGTTATGTGTCATGACAGACCTGATGTCTGCTTTTCTTTACCCTAATTAACACCTGGCAACCATTGCATAAGTCCTTACCAACCAAACATTTTCATCAGGAAGTTATTTTATAACATTTAATGTGCATAGCAATCAATGATCAGGACTGAACAGAATTTTGTAAAACTATTTTAGTATTCAATTTGAAATGTACTTGTAGTAAAGGTCATACAGCTCATGTATGCATTAAGTACCAACTATTTCAGTAATGGGTGTCTTTATTAGAATTTGATTACACATACCTTTAAATGGCAACTATTCATTTTATTTGGATCTTGATACATCCATATTCCTCTGGAAAGTTACACACCTCAACAAGCACATATGACAAAACATGATATTAAAGTATGTGGACATTGTTGGATGATGTCGATCTGATGGAATGATCAAGTAATAATTGGACTGAATGCTGCTAACTGTGATGTGACATTAAAAGCTACACATGTTGAAAAAAAATCGTACTACCTTATAGTGTGAGAATTCTACCCAACATGCTCTTTTCTTGACCAAGTTTAGTCCCTGGCAACCATTGGAAAAATCCATAGCAATCAAAACTTTTCATCTGGAAGTTTCTTGATGACAGCTCTGGTGCAAAACATTAAATAATCAGGACTGAATAGTATTAAATGACCACATCAACAAAAACTATACCTTTAAAGGGCAATTATTCACTTCATTTAAATCATCATACATCCATATTCCTTTGAACATCATTATTTACATGCCCCAAGAAGTACATATGTCAGATCAATGTGAAATTATGTGGATGTTTTGGGATGAGGTCAACATAAAGTTATGATCCAATTCAAACCGGACTGAATTTCGCACACTGAGATGTCTAAAGGAAAGCAATGTTTGTTGAAAACAAACTCATACTACCCTGTTATCTGTTATGACAGGTCTGATGTCATTTTTTTAAAGCCTAATTTAGTACCTGCCTAGCACTGTAAAAGACCATAGCAATCAATGATTTGCGTCTGGAAATGTTTTGATGACATTTAAGGTGCATAGCCTTCAACAGTCAGGAATGAATATACATTAGTTAAGATATTTTAGTATTACATTTTAGAACAATGGCTAATATTTAATTTAACCTGAATATTTGCACATACATGACCACATTGACAAACACCTTGAACGTGACCAAATTGACGTAATGAAAAATGTATTAATGTGATAATTAAAAGAAGTCTTGTGGAATGATGGTGGTAAGACGATGATGGTAATCTCTACTTAATTATTTATATTCAATCCTGATTTTGATGTCCGTGGATCCATTGGCAGTAACAAATGCAGAATAGAAATAAGCCGTTTTGATCACAGTACTCAGTACTCAGTAGAGACTACCAAGAATGCGACGACTGAAGTACTTCAAGTTAATAGAATATGAATATTACATTCTTGCTTTAGTTACGAAAATTGTTCGTCTTCATATAATACTTGCATTAATCCAACCTTTGAAATAAACGGCTTGAAATGGTATAGATCTATGCAACAAGCGTCTTGAATTTCTCAATCTTCACGTTCACTCAAGCTTGTTTACTTTTGTTGCTACACAACGTGACGATGTCTTGACTGGTTTAAGGAACAAAACTTTAATTAATCAAGACGAGAACTACCATTTGTTCACCAGTCTAACGGCCAACACAACCTTAAAACTTAACCGTGCATCTTCGGTAACGTACGGTACCGTGACTACCTTATTATTATTTTTATTATTGTTCTCTTAATAATAATAATAATAATAATAATAATAATAATAATAATAATAATATCTTGATCTTTCGGACCTGTTTGCAAATTTCTTTCATGACAGTTCAATCCATTATTGAGATAATAGCTTGATAACACAATTTCAGTTGACTCATCGTCACTCCACAGTTGTGAAACTGAATATACACGGCAACTTTTACAAGCATTTTTACCTGTCTCTATGGATTTAGTGCATATAATTGTGATGTAAAGCGCATCAAACTCACGTGAACTCGATTTTATTCTGACATCACTGCTGCTCGAGGATTTAGTTTCTGTATTGTCTTCACCAGAGCAGCAGGGAAGTTGAACAGACCAGTGCGTCCAGCCAAAATAAACCTTCCTACGAGAACTTTCTCCGTAGAAGCCTCAGAAAGCAGAAATAAAGCCTTCTACGGGAGCTAATTTTCATGCATTTCAGACCGGATGCATCAGGTGGTCGCGTCGGTGTGTTAGTAAATATAGCGTTAAGGACAGGAAAAATAAAAATCAGGGAATAAGTTTTTGTGTTAATTTTTTTTGTTGCAACTTGGGGCTGCTTTTTCATGAATAAATTTGATCAAGACCAATTCGATACCGACTGCGTGGATCATGAAGATTTATCGTGATGAAACCGTGCGGCGTTGCCTGAGCGCGGCTGAACAAATTTTTAAACTTATTTATATCCATGTCGCCGTTGCACCAGGTCTGATGAATATTTCTCAGCGTGTGCGTGTCTACGCCGTTGAACACCTATAAAATATTGCAATTGTCCCTAATCACCTTTGGAATTTGCGTATATCTCTGTGTTACGTAAATAACATCGGTATTCTTGTGTCTGCCACGCGAGAATATCCTAGCCGGGTTGGTCTGCTTGTCCAGCATAATATCGTCGAATACAACAAGATTATTAACATCGCCGTCCAAATTCTCCACGGATGGAGCTTCATTGATGTCTGTGATGAATTCGATTGTGCCTTCGTCGGTATTGTCGCTAAATTCTTTTAACACTTGATAACAACGTTGATCGTCAACGGATGGTGCAACCAAGTACAACTTATCCCATTTTAGCCATCGCATGATCAAATTTAGTAACAATTGCGTCTTTCCAGATCCAGATGGGCCGATGATTATCATTCTAATCGAATTCGGTAATGCCGCATGATGTTTTATTTGCTCGCGTCGCTTCGTGGCTGAAAAATCAATTACATTCATGTTACTAGAATACATGGATCTATATTGTGTTAAGTGCCGCACGCACACAGCTACAATAAATCCAACCGAAATCGTTACACGCAACAACAGGAACGCAATTGCAGAAGAATGCGAAGTTTGCAAGACACGCAAGTTTAGATTTGTAAAAAAAAAACTAGAACCGGAGGAGACATTGCCGCCTCCATGAAAAATCTACCTGGGCTGCCCTGGGCGAAATATCCCGGAGAGAAGCATCTACCAGGGTACAATTATTGTGGACCCGGAACAAGGCTCGATATCAGACTCGACGATAATAACCAACCAAAACAAGATGAAGATCCAGTAAACGCCATCGATAACGCTTGCTATGATCACGATCTCGCATATCGCAGCGGAAATTTGCAACAGAGACATCTCGCTGATATCAGGCTATTCACGCACTAGACGCGATTCCTGACAAAAGTTTCAAAGAGAAATTGGCATCCTGGTTGATAAAAGGCGCGATGAAAGGCAGATTAGTATTCGGTGCTGGTAAATAATATAGAGCAAATATATTATTCTCCGCGAGGATTTTGGCGAGGAAAATCAGCGATCGCCAAACTCGCTAAAGCCGCTAAGGTAAAACAATCCGTCGCTGAATCGTGGCTATCGAAACAGGCAATTTGGCAAATATATCTTCCTCCGCCTAAAAAAATACCGTACGCGAGTTTCACCGTCAGTGTACCTAATGAGGTCCATCAGGCCGATCTAATGTTTCTTCCTCACGATACCGTTGACGTCGTCACGTACAAATATGTCCTGACAATCGTTGATATCGCTAGCAGGTATAAAGAAGCCGAGCCGTTATCGAATAAAACAGCAACGGAAATCGCTAAGGCGTTTAACGAAATTTATTCTCGATCCCCGTTAACATGGCCGAATCTTCTCCAGGTTGATCCAGGTCGAGAATTTCTTGGCGCGGTTACTTCATTGATGAAAAAAAATAATGTTAAAATCCGACGCGGTATCGTAGGTGTTCATCGCAATCAAGCTATCGTTGAAAGATTCAATAAAACGCTCGCAGAACGATTATTTGGATACCAATACGCGCGCGAGTTTATTCAAGATAATCGATCTCACGATTGGGTATCAAGATTTCCTCATGTGATTAACGCGCTGAATAACGAAGTAACTCGAACAATAGCAATGAAACCCGCAATTGCAATTACAAAATCGAATATACCCCTAAAGCGAGATTCCACAATTCAGCCTGTACTAGGTAGCGTCACAGTCAGATATTTATATAAGGAAGGCGAGGCTGAAGGAGGCAGAAAAAGAGCAACCGACCCAACTTGGAGTGTCACAACTCACAAAATATCCGCCGTAACAAGATCGTCAGGAAGGCCAGCGATTTATATCCTAGATTCGTTAGCGCCACAACGCGGATTTACCAAAGAAGAATTGCAAATAGTACCAGAAGATACTCAACTACCGCCAGCGTCACTGATGTGATTTACTCGAATTCGTCCTAGCTGGGATAATTTTCTTACTCTCGACACGGCTAAATATACCAAATTTGACCAGGAAATTCTATCATCGACGATCCAAACTTGTCCATCTACGGTCAATCCCTGCGACGAGTGTATCGTTGTTGCGTATCCTAGTTTCCACGGTGATTTTTCTGCATTTATCGCGTCATTGACAAGATTAATATCAACGAAGATAATATCATTTAGGACCAAAATCTTTTCCTTTCCGCATGGCAAAATAATATTAATATTTTGTCGCCTAGTATTAGCGGGCCTGTAGCATAACGGTACCTGCAGCGTTGGAAATTTCTCGCAATGCAGCTTGAATAACATTTCCTGAATAATATCACGAATAATTTTCCTACTAGCAACGATCAAATGATCGGGACGCCACAAATTTAGAAAATCGCTCATCGGAGTCTCGTCAATTATTTTCCTCATGACATCACACTGAATCTTATTCGGTTGTAGTCGAATCAATTTCTTAAATTCGGTCAGTAAAATATCAGTCGATCTATAATCAGCGTCAATTTCCTCGTAATAATCAACGAAGTTTCTGAGCCATTCGTGAGGCGATTCACCATCGATAGGATTAGGTTGGCCGTGATCACCGCACATTATCACGGCGGTATTTTTCCCTTCCAGCCAAGTTAATATCGATTTTAATATATCCAAATTCACTGTGCAAATTTCATCAAATATTATGATTTTGTTGACATATTTGTCTCCCATTCGCACCGAGTCCCATGATCCACCGCTGTACTTGAAATAACTGTGATACGTGCACGAATTAACGCCACGCTGCTTTATTTCTCGCGCTAATCTATGTGTCGGAGTCAACACAATCATGTCAGAATTTGCAAATAAGTTTATTGCTCGCGTTGTTTTACCGCTACCAACAGGTCCATTTAGGTAAACGAATTTACTGCGTGAAATTGGGTCAAATGCAGATGCTGCTGCCGAAGATTTTTCAAATTTATCTCGATGAAATTCATCGCGATCTTCAGCATCGGCATCTTCGCAATAATCTAGGATATCTTCGTTTTTTATCCTCCAAGTTCCCCAGGAGCTACCATCGGTGATTAAATTTTCCAGCCTACACTGGTATTTTTTATCGATATAAAATGAATCCGTCGCGACCCTTACTGCGATATCAGAAAATTTGTTTATCATCGATAGCAAATTTATACTAACATAGCGAGCATCGACGATCGTAAATGCGTATATTGCGCTGATTCTCCGTCAAGGTAGCTAATCACGGTACCTAACTTTGCTCCATCAATGATAATATTCTCTCTATTGCAAAATATTCCTCGCGATACCGTATCGGCGATTATAAAATCCATCTCGGCGTCGTTGATAAATAATCTAGCGTGTCGATGTTTATAATTAACGGATCCACCTTGAGTAAATTTACCAATTATTTTTCTTCCTATATCTTTCGCGTTGTCACAATCTGTTGGCAACCACACATTAGTTTGTTTTCTGTAAGATATAATCGCCTCGCTCACCGTCAACGACACTAACATCGACGAATCTAGCATATATCTCAACAACACCGTAGGAACCCAACGACGCTGAGATAAATGCCTTCCGAACCAAATATAGCAAATTTTATGTAAATTTTCAGCAAACTCGAACGACGTTACATAAGCGAATCCTGTCATGACAAAATCAGGCAACGGTCCGTTAATCGCTACTCTTGTCATTTCGCTGGTAGGATGGCCGAATTTAGCAAAATACTCGGCACAATCGCCGTATCCGAGAAAACTTCCAGGATAACACGCGCTCATGTCAACAGAGATCATATCTTCGAAATCGTACTTGGTATTCCACAATCCGCCATGGCCGTATTCGATACAACTAAGTTGAACATCAGCGAGGAATTCGTTCCTCGTAGGCTTCCATGAGTTTTTCTCTCTAGCGGCATGAGCGGCCACAGACGGAACTGTAAAGCAATTTGTCAGTAACTGATCGGGATTCGACGAATATTTCACCGCAAGTTTTCTCATCGACTCATGTAATATTTCATCTCTGTGAATATCACCGCATGGCAAAATAAACTGATCGTATTTTTCTTCACTCGAGAATAACCATATCGATATTGGATCAGATGCGCTTAATTTTTTGATAAATCTGAACATGGAATCGGAATTATTATTCTCCGCATCTACCGTGGAATTTTCCACGGGATAAAATTTGACAATACGATCCCGCGGAAATATCATCACCGATTGCGACCACGCGTGGGAATTGTGATCGACAATCTCGATTGGTGCTCCTCGGGATCTATACGGAGACGAGTATAATATTTCTCCCGATAACTTTTTCACGGTAATAGGAAATTTAAGTTTTTTGCTCAACGCAGCTACATCGTCCACCGATGCACCATCAGCGACAGTCTTCGCCCACGCATTAATTTTATCTAGCCTCAACTGGGTCAGACCAGATCCACGTCGAGCGTTTTTCATGTGCTCGATTACGCGCTCGGCCACGCAATTTATCATCGGCGATTCTTTCATCGCAGGTAGGTTTTTCACATCCGGGTTGTTATTTAGCCGATAAATTCCATAAACAACTGCACTAGATGGATATGCCCTAGCGTAATAAGGGCCATCGATTCCCAATAACAATCCGGGCTTAGAGTTTTTATCGAGAACAACGTTTTTCTTACCGCCACGCACTGGATCTCGTTTATCGCGAATAATCCAAGTATCATCGGGCATTTGTGCGATAAATTTTATTCCAAAGATAAATCGCTCTTCTTTATGTTCGATTTTTATGTGTTCGATTATTTTCTTGGCTCGTTCCAGATTCATCGTAGCATCAACAGAGTTCGTTTTCCAAGTCGGCCAAGTGTGAACAGCTCCATCATCGAAGAACTCTTTCTTGGCCCGATCAACTTCAGGTATAATATATTCTGCCTCATCAAGATCAAATGCATCCATAATTATATTTTAGACATATGTTTAAATTATAATGATCAATGCAAGTGAATACTAATCGGCTCAACAAAATTCTGTGACAAATCTTGTAGAGGCGATTATTGCGGCGCTCATATACATGCGATTCGACGTGGCAGTAAAGGACCACAGCGATGTTTAGTTTGTCAAGTTGGCACGCGAGGAAAAACTCGATTGTGTCTGGCCTGCGGAGGAAAAAATTATCGGGAATTGCGGCGATATTATGAAAAAAAGATCTTCCTCCGTGATAACATGCGAAGAAGATTATATTAATCGATTCAAGGCAAATAACGATTTAGACATATAGATTATCATATATGAATCCAAAATCAACGATTCCAGAATCAATAATGACACACGAGTTCAAATCTCACCCAACGATCGAAGGATACGAATCATCATCGGATGGCGTCGTTAGACATATCAAAACAAAGAATCACGTTGGTAACGTTGATCATTCGGGATATCTCAGATTTGTTGTCAACAAAAACAAGCAAAAAAGAACCATGAGTTATCTCAGTCATAGGTTCGTATACGAATGTTTCAACGGACCTATCAAAGTCGGCCTTGTTATCGACCATATCGACGGAAATAAACTTAACAACAAACTATCCAATCTTCGCGCGGTAACTCAAAGTGAAAATTGTAAATCTGGTAATACTGGCGGTGGACAGCGACCAGCTAAGGCGGTCAAATCGATAAATCGAGAAACAAACGAGGAACTTGTATTTACATCGATGAACGCCGCCGCAAGATTTTTTGGTATCAATTCACAATCAGTACAATTTGCAGCAGAAAAAAAATATAGCGCAACATTCTCCTACAAATTCGGTGTGTGGATCGAATTTTACTATATTCCGATAATTTCAGACTCAGAAAGTGAAATCGAAGATTTTTGAAATTAAATATTACAAAATTTATATAATGAACGAGGAAAACGTAAATAATATCATCGAAGCCATCGAGGATCTGAAAAATAAAAATGTAAATTTATCTTCAGATTTGGACATAGGTAAAATCCGGTCTGAATTTGAGACGATTGTTCAGGGGAAACTCGAATACAGATACACGCTGCCATCTGAATATAAGTTTATAAAGAAAATCCAGATTGCCATGTACCAATCGCTTGCGACTGTCAGCGATGATCAAATCGAGAATTTTGTTAAATTATCGACGCTGGTAGAAAAAGTTAGGTCGAGTTTGTCCGACGAATATGAGTCAAGAAAAATTACTAGCTCGCGAGTCAGGCAGCTGAAAAAACTGGTCGATGAAAGCAGAATTAGAATCGAAGATTCTTAAGATTCTAGAATTAGAATCGAAGATTCCTGATTCTTGAAAATTTCTGCCAAAAAAAACAAAAATTAAAAATTTTATTAATTTTGAAAAATTTCCCTGATTTTTATTTATTTTTTTGGCCATTTTTTTCTGGCGGAAAGATTTACGATCTTACCAGCAAATTGATACTCAGTGTTTCTCCGCGTATATCAAGTAAATTTCCATTTTGATCCGTCAGTTTGAAATTTATCCTTGATAATAATCGATTGTGGCATCGCAGGTAAAATGGATTTACCGGCTCTTTTATTATCAAAAATCCCGGAGAGACGCTAGGTGAAAACGAATATAAGATAAATCCCTGCTGTGCCTGTTTTGACACAGACGAATCAACGTTATAGCTATCATCGACGACATCCGCGTGAAGATAAATCGCGATGACCTCCGTTATATTAACGATACCTGGTGAGATATGCCGTCCCTGTTTGGCTGGATCATTATCATGCTGGAGAATTGATTTTGATTGTAATTTTTTAATCAACCACGCGGCATGTAATTTCGGGAATAAATCATCGATGGTATCGGCGACCGATTTTCTCATCTCATCAACGTTATAATCAGGAAATTTGAAATTTGGTAATGTTTCCTCGGTTAATCCAAATAACGTCATAAATTTTTGTTTTTCTCCTGAATTTCTAATCAACTTGAAGCTACTTTCGGTGTAAACATAATCGACGATTGATATATCGTCGATTATCGCCTGAATGAGCATGCCGTGATAATATTCAACATCAAACGCGAGTTGGTTCAGAATCTTCACACGTTCGATAATAATTTTATTGCATGAGTCTGATTCATCTAAGATACATTCATGAAAATATTTTTTTAGTAAATTTAATTGTAATTTATGTTCCTGAGTAAAATCATCGATGACTCTTCTTACAAACGTACCGATTATTGGTAGCCTCTTTCTAGTATTGGAAACACCGACGATTTCGGCATTCGGAGGTACATTATAAAGAGGCAACCACGAGAAAATCTTATCCTTAAGAATGAAAGCAAAAAATACCGAGCCGGATTTGTGATGTTCATTGAGAATGATGGCATCTTCGACAAAATTTTTATGTTTGATGGCTGTTTCGTAATATCCTTCATTGGTGGTAAAGTCAGATTTTTTTGGTTCAGGTGGATCTGGAGGAGCTTCCTCGTGCCAACCTGGAATAAAAACATCTGGTTTTTTTGGTTTTACCGGAGGTGCGATTTCAGGCCAACCTAGCACTGTCCTAATCGATGATTGGTAAATATCGACCATATACGGCGATTTTACTTCGATGATCGACGACAACGTTGGTTCGTGTGCTAATATTTTTATTCCTGGCGTAGCATCGCCGGTTATATTTGATATCCTATATGTGAATTCCTTGTCGATTTGCTCAATTTCGTAGCTGCCTGTTGGTATAGTAACGACGGTCCAATCGGGATTTCCATCGGGACGGTTTTTATTAGCAAAAACAAGCGAATTGTTTGATAATAATCTACCGAACGATGTCGATCTAATATTGGGCCAGCTGTTATAGACACGTAACTGCGATAATGCAATTTCCTTGACGCTAATTGGCGTTAGAAAATCGATACTAAATTCTGGTTTGGTTGAGCTTATCGATATTAGCGTTGTTATCAGTGGTGTCGTGTTTGTCACGATTTGAGCTAGTTCGGACATTATTAATATTTATTTGTTCAATCTCAGAGTAGATATTTATCATCGCTGAAAATTCTAGATCGGATATAACGCCGTCGTTGAGACTCTCGGAAAGTAGCGATGACAATTTCGAATACGCCTCGTTGACCTGGGATAGTTTACTCTTGTATAGGGACAATTTTTCATTCGTGCACGAGGATATTTTTTTCGCGATGATATTGAGAACACCAGCGATTGTTGTTGTTGATGATATTACTATCGTTGCAACGATTGGCGCGATTGTTGTTACCGCGGATAAGATTATACCTGCACCGGCGACTACTGCACTTACTGCGTATACGGCAACATCGATGGTAACTAACCTACGCTGGTATTTTTTTTATTTTTACCTGATACTCGTCGAGGAGTTTTTTTAGTGAATCTTGCCACGAACGCGCCTGATTGTAACGGTAGTCGGATGCGGTCATTTATATTAATCATGTGTACCTATGTGAACAATTGTAGTTGGTTCGGATTTACCAACTTCAGACCATATCGATAAATATTCGAAAATTACAAAATAATGCACTGGTCCTGTGGTGGTTCTATCTGGCGGTGATAGCGTAAATGTTTCCGTGGCATTTTCATCCATAGAAATAATAAAAAATTCAGGATAATATTCGTGAATTTTATGGGCACCCGCTGTTACGTTGAAATTTATCGCCGAGATAATATATACTCGATATACGCCCTGAATTGGCGCGGTAAAGCCAAATACGTTATTTTCGGGTGTCCAGGTAAGATTCTGTGTCCTTAACACAAATGTTAAATTGCAGGGGAGATTTTTTGTTACCACCAGATCTGGCACGTGAAAACGCATCAATTTTGGAAGATTCAATAACGACAATCATACTTCAGTGATTTTAATTTTTTCCTCAGATTTATCAATTTTTGTGGTTGCGTCGAGAAGTTTCGCGTTAAAATCTCGAATTTCTCCGTCGTACACCGATGTATCGACTTTTTGACGCGCCAAATCACGTGCTACGTTAATATCCTCGTTTATTTTAGTAATATCCTCGTTTATTTTTTTTATTTTCTCGTCGAGGTCATCGTGTGATGTTTTATCGACTTTTTCACTTGCGATTTGACGTATCTCGGAAGTTTCCTTGTTAATTTTAGTAATATCCTCGCTGATTTTTTTTGTTTTCTCGCTGAGATCATCGTGTGATGTTTTATCGACTTTTTCACTCGCCAATTTACGTACCGCGGAAATATCCTCGCTGATTTTCTCGCTGAGATCGTCGTGTGATGTTTTATCGACTTTTTCACTCGCCAATTTACGTACCGCGGAAATATCCTCGCTGATTTTTTTTGTTTTCTCGCTGAGATCATCGTGTGATGTTTTATCGACTTTTTCACTCGCCAATTCACGTACCGCGTTAATATCATCGCTGATTTTTTTTGTTTTCTCGTCGTGTGATGTTTTATCGACTTTTTGACGCACCAATTCACGTACCGCGTTAATATCCTCGTTGATTTGGGCGATATCCTCGCTTATTTTTTTTGTTTTTCCGCTAAGATCGTTATGTGATGTTTTATCGACCTTTTGATGCGCCAATTCACGTACCGCGTTAATATCCTCGTTGATTTGGGCAATATCCTCGTTTATTTTTTTTGTTTTCTCGTCGAGGTCGTCGTACAATGACATATCGACCTTTTGACGCGCCAATCCACGTACCGCGTCAATATCTTTGTTAATTTTGGCAATATCCTCGTTTATTTTTTTTGTTTTCTCGCTGAGATCGTCGTATAGTGTTTTATCGCTTTTCTGGCCCATTATGGTTTTTATTTCGTTAACATCGGTAAAAATCTTAGTAACATCCTCGTTGATTTTTTCTACCTTATCGCTAAGATCATCGTGCAATTCTTGATCAACTTTTTTCTTTACTAGTTCGTCTGCGGCGAATGAAGTATCGATGGATTTTTTTATGTCCTCGTCAACTTTTTTACTAAGTTTACCTAAGGCATCGTCGAGTTTTTTAAGATCGTTATTTAGCTTGTTAAGTCTTCTCGTCAATTTTTCCTGAGTATCATCGTATAATGTTTTATCGACCTTTAGAAGTAACGTCGCTGATAATTCGTTGTCCTTTTTTTCCACATCTGCGATATCGGCCTTTGATGGCAACTTCGCAACAAGATCGGCAATATCAGCGATGGATTTTGATACCAACTCTGATAGGCTGGTAAATTGATTGATACGATCGTTATATTCATCCCGCTTGATTATATCAGTTATTTTGACGTTGCTTGTTTGTAATCTTCCTTCACGGCTCTGAAAAATAGCAACTTCGCCAGGATCTATCTCTGACAGCGATAGAAGATTATTAATATCATCTCTGGTTGCAAATTTTGATGTATCAGCGTCAGTCACATGTTTCTCCTTCTTCCTGTAGAGGAATCTTCCGTAAATATCAACCATGATATTTATCTACGGCGTATTTAAATACGATCTTGTGGTACGGATCGGATGATTTTGAAATTGCGTCGAGAACGTTAATTGATTCTGGACCGCATATCGGTGGATCCATTACCGTCTGCGTCGGGAGTGTCGAGTACCAAATCGGAATATTTAACTTTGAAACGTAATTGATAAATTCTTTCGGTGGCGCTAATCCATACGAATCAAAATAAACAACTTCGCGAGGATTAATCGCGTAGGCGACCCAATGTGTGCCAGGACCGGTATTTGAGTCGAGATTTATTATTCCCGTCTCGGTGGTGTTTGGGTTTTCTGGTAGTTGATTTCGCATAAATACGCCTCTGAAAAAAAATTTTTTTTTTTTCTTTACTTCGTTAAGTAAATCTAAATTTGATAAGGGCGTGCTAATCTTAGGCCGGATCCGTACATGGGAGGTCGTCCCAATCTTAGGCCGGATCCATACAGAGGTCGTCTTGGATAAAGCTTTTTTTTACCGTATCGTCCTCCTGTAACTTTTTCTAATAATTTTTTACCCGCAAATCCAGCCACGGCTGATGCTAGACCGGTTGCCGCGGCCGGAGCAATCGCGGCTAGTAATCCAGGAATTGCGGCTAGTAGAGGGAAAAATCCACCTACTTTGACCATGTCTCTGATGGCGCCTATACTAAGATTCACATGAACGCCGGAATTCGCTGATTTTGCTTTGGTGAATCGTTCACGTTGACCCCTAGTTAGCGATAGTTTGTTAGGCCCGCCGTGAATTTGATCATTTTTCAAGGTTAATTTCATACCGCATCGCTTTGATATCGCTGATTGGAGCTTTTTCATCTGACCCTGGGTCAGAGTTACGCTGACGTGTTCGTATGGCATATTAATATTATTTTAATCTAAATTTAGAAATCTTCGATTTTGTTACATTTTCTCGACAGGAGCGTCGATGACTCTCATTCTGCCGCTGATTCCTTCCAAGATCATTGTTCTATCGCTGAGAATCACCGCGATCGCTCTTGCTGCTCCGGCTGTGTTAATTCTGGCTTTGAAGTGGATATCAACAACGGATTGTTTTACCAAATCGAGATGTTCCAGGGAAAAGTAATAGATGGGATAAAATTTATTAAAATCCAGCTGCGATATTTGCAATCCGGTATCGATATTTTGATTACGACCCATGAAACTTAGCAAGCGATGATACGCGCGGGCCGTCGAGTAATTTTCAAAATCAATCGATATTTCCTCCGATGGTTCTTGTTGCCCGTTTATCCTTAGTGATACGTTTGTTGCTGCAAAATTATCAAATATCATGTGACTGTGAGTTTGATCATATCTATTTGCGTTTTGAAGAGCAACAAAGATGTGTCTAGGTGCCGAGACGCCTTGCTGTGACGCAATTCGCCAGGTAAATATTCCGTCAATATTAACGTCGAAGGAGTCGGTCGTAGTTGTTAGCCAGGACATAACAGACTTACCACCTTGATTCATGAATGACAATAATTTTTCTTCCTCAAGCATCGACGGAACTATCGCTGGCATCCACAAAGTAAATTTGGTTAGTTCCACCTTACCGGCATCAGCAACACCAGCGCCTCTCCAGATGGCTCTGTTATTGCCTTCGTCGCTTCGAATGAAGGTGATCGTGTGTTTTGCTCCGTAAATAACTTTCCTGAAATGTCTGCAAAATCCAAAAATGTGAGATAGCGGAATTGCACAGGAGAATATTAGACCATTTCCTTTTAACATTTTTTTTCGTATGTCAAATCCGAGGTTGTAATTGTCATTGGCGCCGAGCATTACATCGACGTTGGTGGCGTCAGCGTTGTCAGCGGCATTTCTCGGTACACCGGTATTATACGGGAGATTTTCAGCGTGATCAGAATTATCCTTGGCGAACATCATACTAGGGCCAGCTGATCTGGTAAAATCATCCGAGTATCTAGCTAGGCCTATAATCGTCGTTGCTAAATCAACGTTGTCCGTGATTGATTCGATTTCTCTTCCATCAATCATGTAAGTGGCGCTCTTGAATAAAGCCATGATACCGTTGTTAACGAATCCAATTTTAGAATTTGCTGCGTAGTTGGTACCGTCAGCGTTTTTCACAGTTTTACCAACAACTTCGATATATGCCTCAGATGGAAGAAAATATCTTGTTGTATCGTGAACTTGAATTTCCAAGCGATTATTTGTATTTGGTGTCACTGCGTCGTACGAGAAATATTGGAAATCACGCACGGATGTGTCTCTACCTACAGGCTCGTCCATGTCGAACACTTCGTTTGACACTTGTGCGAACATTTATTAATAAGAATTTCATCTAAAACGAAGACCGCTGCCCGATATGAAGCTTGTGTTCGCTACTTCTCTTGCTACTTCCTTTGCGAGATTTGTATTAGCAACTTCCTGTGCTAGTTCATTTATTTTTTTATTTGCTGCGTCGTTTATAGCTTTACTGACCTCGGGAGGCATTTCACTGGTGCTAGGTAATTTGACGGGCTGTTTTTTTTTTCACGCACCAAATTTGATATTTTACCTTTGACAAAATCGAAGCCTTTAGTGGCCAAATTACCAATACCAGAAATGACAGTCTCGCCAATCTTTCCTATTGCTTTTGATGCGATTTGCTTAGCTGCGGGTCCTATTTTAGGGACTACCCGCGTGACGAAACTTTTAACGACGTCGCCGAGTCCATTGCCGTGAATATATTTATATACAGGCAATCGAGAGTTAACTATGCGGACCTGTCTAGATCTGCGCTGATGTTTGTGAACAATCATGTTATTTCAATTGTGTTGTTTTAATCGATGAGTTCGTCAACGAGTTCCTTGTAAATGTAAGAATCGATGACGCCGCCGCGAAACAATCGCTGACAAATATCTGAGGCCTCGTTGATTATTTCATGAGAATTATTTCCAGCTCGTTTTCCTCCGATTAATATTTCAAGGCGAGATACATCGTTGACGACACTGTCAGGGCAAATGGTATATCCGCTTCCTGTTTTTTGTTCTGGAGATGAATCACCAAGCAACGATGTTAATACGTCTTCATACTTCTCCTCCTCCCTTTCTTCTTCTTCTTTTTGTTTTATTTTTTCCAGAAAACTTTTGTAGCCCGGATCATCAAAATTGACAGACTTTTTCTTTGAAGCAAAGTATACCGCGGGAATCCAATTTTCTTCAGTAAATTTATCAACACGTTCAGGACGCAAGTACTTGCCTCTTTCACTGAAGCCAACTCTGGCAACGTTGATTAAATTATCCTCATCTTTGCTAAAATAATCGGCGACACTTTCTTCAAAATGTATGCGAGAAAAAGTTCCTGAGATATCGGTTTTTTTCCATGTTGGAGAAAATACCTGAGATGTATCGGCAGATTTTATTTGTTTTGGTATTGCCCCCAATTCCTGCGGTTGTGGCGTCGCCGGAGCTTTTCTCCCCAATTCATGCTGTTTGGCATCTGCATGTGCTAGAAACTGAATAAATCTCGGATCGTCACTCTTTACACGAGGCAATTGATATTTGATTCGATATATTGTATTGCGCCAATCTTTTCGTGCAGAATATCTTTTTGCTCCTTCGTCCGTTAAAAAATATTTTATTCCTCTTATGTTGTAGGAATCTTCCGCAAATTCTCCAAGTTCCTTAACATCCATAATTGCCTTTATTTCCGCATTCATCGAATTCCAAGTTACGGGGGTAAAATATCTATCTAAATTTTCGGCGGGACCTTTTAATATTTTCCGCATTTCTTCCTCTTCTTCTTTTTCTTCTTTTTTCTGTGCTTGTGCTTGTGCTTGTTCTTGTTGCTCTCGTGTTTGTTTTTGCGCCCTTGACTTCTGTAATTCTTCTCGAATCTTTTCCCGCCGCGCTTGTGTTTGTGCTTGTTCTTGTGCTTGTGCTTGTATTTGTCCCTGGCGAATTTGTTCAAGCTGACCTGGCACTGTTCGAGTATGTTCCTCAATATTTTTCAACGTGGGATAAATTCCACTTTCCATGGTATCCTTATCTTTTTTCTTACCATATACGACTCGCTCAACTGTTTCGGTGACTGGGCTTAACAATCTCGACGATAAATCGGTAAGATGATACTTCGCGTCTTCGTAATCACGAACATTTTTCTTGAATAATTTTTTTGCTGGAATAAGTTTCTTTACTGCCGCTAATTGCTCTCGCGATAATCTAGCAGAATGAGGCTCTCCAACTGTGCTAGTTTTCTGACTCATATTATTTTCAAGTATATTATTTTAATGCGACGTAAAATTGGCCAGAGCAGCCCCTAATGACAACAAAAAAATTAACACAAAAACTTATTCCCTGACTTTTATTTTTCCTGTCCTTAACGCTATATTTACTAACACACCGGCGCGACCACCTGATGCATCCGGTCTGAAATGCATGAAAATTAGCTCCCGTAGAAGGCTTTATTTCTGCTTTCTGAGGCTTCTACGGAGAAAGTTCTCGTAGGAAGGTTTATTTTGGCTGGACGCACTGGTCTGTTCAACTTCCCTGCTGCTTCACCAGTGGCGTCACTCGGGTTGGTGTCACCCAGTGCGGTAGCTCATGGTGTCACCCCCATGGTCCTCCTTCCGTAACAGACCATACAGAATCCTTAGTAATGTCATTTTGGTGTCACCCCCTCTGATGGTGTCACCCAGTGCAGTCCGCACCCCACCCCCCCCGCATCCCCCTAGCGACGCCACTGCTGTGCCTGCTAGTCATGTATTTAACTATGATCGGTTATCCGCTTATGAAATCCGACTAGACCGAGCAGTGTGTGCTCTGTAAAATTTGCAATTTTTCATTTTGGTGTCACCCCTCTGAGATGGTGTCACCCGGTGCGGTCCGCACCCCCCGCACCCCGCTAGCGACGCCACTGGTCTTCGCCAACCTTTTCTATACTTCTCACTCATCCGGGGAATTCCCATCATTTTTCAAAACCGCAATTATAAAGCCACTGTTGAAGAAACCGGCGCTTGACCATCATGTTTTAAAGAAGTACCGTCTTTTTTCCAACCTCTCATTCTGTCAAAAATCTTAGAAAAACTTGTTCTATAAAAACTTGTATCTCATTAAATCAAATAGTCTTTTTAGCAATGAGCAGTTTGCATATCACCCTCGCCATAGTTCTGAAACCTACTTTCTGAGAAGAGTTAACGACCTTCTATCTGCTTTGGACTGGATAAAGTTTACAGTCGTTTCCCTCCTATGCGACAGTCGTCATAACAGATCATGCTATATTACTTCAGTCTCCAACATGTATACATAATACATGACTATCTCTCTCTTTTCTTTATTTTTGGTTCTTTTTTCTTTTGGTTCTTTTTTTCTTCCTTTTTTTCTTGACTGTAAATTGTAGTGAACATCTATAAACAAGACATATTGATACAATTTTTCCATGTTTATGATTTTGTTTTAAAGATATCGAGCTATAAATATGTCTACAAGTTAAATTCAACCTATATATTCCACCTGTTCACACGTTTGGAATAATTTCTCATTGGCTAGTGAGGTCAGGTAGGTTCCTAGAAGAATTCAGTTATTCCCCATATGATTGGTCAATCAGGTGAGTTCTTCGGGCATTGTGAAATGAGAATAACCCAGCACATGGTAAGTAACAAGTATATCGATACATCGGTGCAGAAAGGAGACCCGGGATTTTCTGGCTGTATTGGACAGACAAGTTCATTAAGTTTACTCACCAGAAAAGCCAGGATCCATTATGACAGTTTGACAGTTGCATAGTTGGATCTTGCTAATGTCTGTAATTTAGTACCCCACAAGCTGACTGCATTAGCGCTTGACAATTACCATATACTAGTGAGTGTACATTAATCACGTGATATAAGATCAACATCCAGCTACGATTTATGGCAGAGAACTTCACCATTTCATGGATCTCGTTGCAAAGAGGGATTATCTCTAACTGTACCATTTCTTTTATACTATTTGTTTTTGGCAGGAAGCTCATAATCAAAACAGCAGAAAGGGAAACAGGATGACAGCATACAATGTAAGAGATGGCTTAGAAACCAACACGAGTTTCATGGATAACATGACAGTCATCATTGGCACACATATCCAAACAAGATGGGTGTTTGCAGCACTGATTACAATGTATGGTGGGCTCGCATGAAGTTTAAGCAAAGGAAGTCCAGGATGTTGGTGTTAAGAAACTGTCAGATGACTTTCCAGTTTGTGATGAGGATTGAATATGCGGGGATCCCATATATTCTCTCTAAGAGGGTACATTGGTAAATTGTTAGAAGTGGCTACATAGTTGTAAGTGGTTTACATCGTTATTTCTAGAGCTGTACGAAAATTAACATTGAGCCATAGGTTTACATTAGATGACACTCTGTCCCCCTACGGCAGGGGTGCCAAACTTTTTGCAATGAGGGCCAGATTTGATAAAGTGAAGATGCCTGAGGGCCAATATTTCCTTCTGATGTTTTTTTAAGCACAAAAATTACATGCAGATATACACTGTTATAGAATATAGAACAATAAATAAATAAAAAACAAATAAGCAATAAAAATAAAGCAATTTTAATTGTCACAATTATCTTTATTTTTCAAATGACACTGTAACTAAATATAAGCCACTCAGGCAGATATGAACAACTCTAAAAACACAATTCTGCCTTTCATTCATATCTGGAGAGTCAGATGATATTGAACTGTATGTAATACCTTAAATTTCCATGAGTTAGATAAATATCTTTGCCTCATGGTCATTTTAAACAGGAGTTATAACTAATGCAAAGTTTTCTGTTATCATTAAAGTTTAAAAGAAGTGAATTTTGTTTTTGTCTTTTAAAAGATCTTTCAGAAAATAATAATTTGTGCCACATATACAGGTACATAACATCAACAGTTATAACCAAATCTTATTCAAGAGTTTAATAAAATCAGTGCCATAAGTCCAAATGCATAAGTGTGCATCAGTCGCCATGACAGAAATGAGCGGAGAAGGGTTCGCGTGCTAGCGGGCCATAAATAATGCATTATATGACCGAACCTGCGGGCCGTATGAAATCTTACCGCGGGCCGTGATTGGCTCGCGGGCCGGACTTTGGACACCCCTGCCCTACGGTAAAGGTAATGTTAACAATGTCCATAGGCTTAAAAGGAGATGGCTCTCTGACTCTCTATGGGAATGATAGTTCTGAAAAGTTCCATAGCTTAACATAAGAAGGCACCATGGATCCCAATGGGAATGAAAATATTATAAATGTCCACGGATTGACATCAGATGATATTATGTCCATCTAATACTTGCATGTAAAAAAGAATTAAAACGTTTAGTTTAGACTGCATACATACGTAAGAAATTTAATGTTAAACTTTTGCGATACATTTCAACATTAAACTTTTTGATTGGAGTCAAAGCAAATACTCTTTGATTACTATCCAACGTCCACTTTTTAATTCCTATCCCACACGCTGTATGTAGTGACGATTACTCCATGTATACTAACCAAGACCCCGTTTGTACTGACCAGCACCCAGTCATCGACTGTCCAACATCTGACATTGTACCATCAACATGCCATATGTAATGGCCAATATACCACATACACTATCCACCACATTGTATGTAGTGGCCAGTACTCCATATACACTATCCAACACGCCGTGTGTAGTGATCAATACCCAGTCATGTACTACCCATAACCAGATACTGTATCATCAACACACTGTGTGTAGTGATCAATAACCTACATATACAATCCAGCATACCCTATGTAGTGACCAATATCCCACATATCCTATCCAACATGCTTTGTGTACAGACTAACACCCAGACATCTACTAACCAACACTCAACATTATAACAGATAGCAACATTGTGTGTACAAACCAGTATTAAATATATACTACTTTAAATGTCGTAAGCACTGAACAGATTCAATTAATTTACTATCCAACACGCATTACGTACCAACCAACAGGCATGTGGCTATATGCAAATAACGGATATTTACATATAAACCATACCAATACTTCAAATGATGTTGGATGGGTACAAACATTTGCGTTTATTGTGCGATGTTATAAATAGTTTCATTCAACGAGACCAACTCAAAGTAACACTAAAATGGACATGACTAAAAGTGTCCGAAAATTCCGTAACTGTGCCGAACTTTAGCTGAGGATGAAACAAATGCGAAAATAATGTTTTAAAAAAAATACTAGTTTAGACTACAAACATCTAGAGGATTTTAGCAGAGACAAAAATACGTCGGGGATAAAAATGTAAAATAATAGAAGAAAATAAAATTGTGCTCAGACTAGTGTAGTACTAAAGGACCGAACCCGTACTGGATATAGCAGAGACTGAGATAAAATTCCGGATAAATGGTAACAATGTTTAGTTTAAACATAGAGTAGAACTAAAATGCCGTAACAATTATTAACTTTAAAGAAGACTAAAAGAAAGTCCGATAAATTGAAAATATGGTCGAGAGTAAAAGCAATACTAAAATTTCAAAAAACTAATACGGAACTTAACGGATAATATAAAGAAATATCAACAAATTTAAATATTTTCACAAATAAAAAAATAAGTCATTTATACGGATAATAAGGAACACTGAAAAATATTAGAGACAAATTTACAATTGCTACACAAAATATTTAACAAATTGAAAAATTAACATATTTAGGTTTAGTGTTGTTCTTTACCAATTGAGTGACCAATACACTATACTTAATAACCACTGATTATTAACAGAGGAGCGGACCTGAAGGAAAATATTGCTCAGAAAAAAATGGAGAGTTCGACCGAGAACATGTGAAAGAGCATGTGCAAAAAATGTTTTGGTTTGTATAATACCAGCCAACATTATGTTGTTGTTGTTTTTGGGCCTAAATTGACATTTTAAAATCAGCTACATCCACTGAAACATCAACAAAACCAAAGAAGAGGGACGAAAAGGGCTAGTAACTTTGTCTTCATTTGCAAACACCAATATTGTTCACACACTATGGAATCTTATCCTTCTAATCTTACATTATGAAACTGATTAGATACTGCATTTCTTCTCATACAGTCGATGAAAATATTCCACAACGGTGTCCTTGGTGATGTAAACGGAAACCCAGTGGGTTCCTGGAAATGGCCGTTGTCCGTGTTGATGACATATTTAAACGATTTTAGGATTTCAGTGTGGAAGTTCATGTTTAGCACATACCACCATATTTCAAGAAGCTGTGTACGAACCCTGAACCAAAAGCTAATGAAATTCCCAGGTGTTTACTCTTTATCTTCGCAGGTAATCATAAGTCATCAGTTCACACATGAATTTTTCCTTGAAAATATCTGTCAAGTAAGTCGATGAATTGGAAAGGTCGGTCCTCTGTTACAAGATTGCTTTGATGCGTTTTGTTTCCAAAGAAATCAATAGGTTGTTGCATTTTCACCACTCTTTAGACACATTCTCGTCTGAGGTGAGGGCCCGTGCATCTTCCAGATAGTATTCAAAAGCTTCATTTCGACTCATCATCAAACATTTGTCGATTTGTTTCTGCCAAAGATGATCATTTTGACAACCATGGCATTGGTCATTTGTGTGATCGTTTTGAGCCAAGTGACGAGTAAAGCAGAAAACTAAGCGTTGTTCTTGTTGTGGACATCATGATTGTATTTTTTGTATCTTGTTCACTTGTAGTCTGTGACTATTGTTGTTTTGGATAGGAAACATCCTCGTCGCCAATCTCCACAGATTGTTGTTTTGGATAGGAAACATCCTCGTCACCAATCTCCATAGATTGTTGTTTTGGATAGGAAACATCCTCGTCGCCAATCTCCACAAATTGTTGTTCCATCTTAAACTCTAATATTATAGGATCGCTTCTCTAAAACTGTAATTTCTAGAGTATTGTTAAATTCTGCATACAATGTCCTTTGTTACTGCCTTGGTCTGGAATGAAATCAAAAGCCCTACAAAGCATCCAGCATAATCGTTGTTTATAATGTCGTCACTACCATTAGGTTCTAATCGTCCTTTAAACAAAGCCAAGTAAGATCATAAGTAATTTTTTCTGGGCACTTCTGGTCATCTCAGGTGACTTCCATATTTTATAGTTGAAATGTTGGAACTTAAAGGATTTAGGTCGAAAGTTATGTTGAATTTCGCATTGCTGACGTTGCTTATGAGCAAACGTTTCAGTAGCTGACTGTTGAAAACTGGATCTTTGATTTTCGCTCGGAGTCCAGTGGTAATGGTGAAGGTTTCCCCTTCCTCTGCTCCGAATTTGACTGGTGTCGTTTCCCACTCCCGGCAAGGCCTCCACACGACGCACGCACATACTGGCTTCATCGATATTCTTTTTGTACTTGTTAACACGAACCATCAAATGGAACACGGTGCCGATTCAATTCACTCTCAGACTTACATCCACACCATTCAGCAAATACTTTTTATGTAACCACATCCAAAAGTGCAAACGATCCGTTATTAATACAACTACCCCGTTGTTTCAGTGTTTGTTGGTTGTTAATTCCAAAATTGTGATTGCATCGTCATTTGCAGTCATCGCTGCGTTAATGAACCTGTTAAGGGTGTCCTTCTTCCATACCAGTAAAACATCCAGTTGTGTGTTCTTGGCAGTGGCGTAATAACGCGAGAGGTGGGTGGCGGTCGGTCTTGCACTATAGTACGCCACATTTCCCCTAGTGCTCGTTATTTTTGCAGCATGGAGTCGTAATGTTGAATTACCCGCATACCATAAAGAGTCCCAGAATGTTAACCCTATTGATACTTTTAACTTGATGTTTTCCCTAATGCCTTGTAATTTGTTAAACATTAAATTCCCTTTATGTACCGTATAGTTATCCAGATGTTAACGCTACTGCATGGCGGAATGTTAATTCCTGTTACGCCCGATCCTATCCCACTGTGCCGAAAGTACTGTAAATTTTTTTTTTTTAAACGATACAAAAGATTAAGTATAGCTAAATGTTCTATAAGTTTAAAACGTGAAAGATTCAAATTATCCCTTTTCATTATTTAATCATGAGGAATTGCAGATAACGCATAATCTGATAATACAAACCTGTTTGTTTATACCCACCCCACCGATTTAAATAATGGAAATCTTTAATGTGATAAAAAGTGCATGCATTCATTGATTTATAGTTTCTAACCTGACTCTGAGTAGAGTCATCTTGTGCGCGTTTCATGCTTAACGGAAGTTTTTAGTGCAATTGACGGGCATGCTTGGATCCATTTCTAGTTTCTGGACAAGTCCATTTTCAGCAAAGGGGTGTATGATGACTAAAGATGTACATACATAAGTCGTCTGCTTCCGATATTTACAATGTCGAATCAAGCAAAGGACAATGGCAACTACGCTTTTTATGTGGATTTAACAAGCGGTTTAATTTCTATGTTCGTGTATGCAGAGAGATATAGTTCCAAACTCTCAACGTTATGTAATTTACTCAATTTTTTTTTTTAATAGGATTAACTACGTCATTATGTTGTCTTATAGAAATAAACTAGCCTATAATATACGCAATATGGCGCCGTGCTAGTATGGAAAGTCCGTTAAGCATGAAATGTTGAGGGGATGCCAGCATTAAGCTTTTTGGTCACCGTCAGGTTAGAAGTTATAAATCAACAATTCAGTTAACTTAGTTCTGTGCACGTTTTATCACATTAAACTTTCTCGTTTTTGAAATGGGGGGGGGGTGCAAACAAACGGGGATGTAGAGTCAGACTTTTTAAAATTTATAATTAGGCCAAACTGATGCATTTGCTGGTGGAGGGGTGGGGACTTGGCGGGGTGGGGTGGGAGTGTCGCTCTCACCATAGACCTTATTTTTGTGTGACGCGATAATGCGATGCTATCGTTAAGTTCATTTTATTTCTGTTGCGAAACTTGCCTAGCAAACAATACATTTTTTTGTTGGTGTTGCTTATGAGACGAAATGATGGTTCTCCGAGCATCAGAGGGATTTAGAGTAGAGCAACAATAACAAAATGGCTGCACCCGTGCACACGTTGTTTCAAACAGCGGTCGAGAACGTATTGAACGGATGGACAGTACTTCAGGTTTTATGTGATAATATTAGTTTCTTACTATAGTGATAAAGCTAGCCTCTAGATAGTAAAATTATTCAGGGCAATCGTATCCACGCTTTATTTGGAGATATTATGTAAATGTTAATGCTTTTGGTTGGATACCCAATTTCATGTCATGTCCGCTTACTATGATCACAAGGGCTCGTATCGTTACTTACAGCTGACCTGTCATACATTGTAAGCAATGCTACGAGCCCCAGTGACTAGGATAATATCAACGATGTAAAGCCTAAAGTGTATGTCAACTTGGTCATGTGGGCGCATTCACTCACCTTTAATTAAATATTAATTGATGTTCTAAAATTTAATACTAATATACCCAAAGTATATTCAATCCACTGGGGCTCGTTTCCTTGATCACAGGGGCTCTTATCGTTGCATGCAATTTATCTGTCAAGTGTCATACATGTACTTTATTATAACTACAAGGGAGGACATTTCTCTCCTTTCTCATGCGACCTATTTAATAATAAATGCTGATGTTTCAAGCTACATTTCGCGTAGCGGAATAAATTTGGTACTGATGTTTAGCTCAGGCATTCGACTTTGTATGCATATCCAAAGTTTGGCTTACGATCATACTTGAAGGATAGTCCTACATGTAAGACCTGACGCTGATATTTATGTTTTGGGCGTCAGGGTCTTACAGCCTAACTAACAGTGCTGTGTAGTGTGTTTTAACGTCAACTAACATCATTACGAAAGTAAAATTGTCAGGAATATTTCACACAACTGACAACTAAAATAATGACGCTTTTCTACAAAATAAAGTTATAATGTTTTAGTCAGACTTTCCTTAATCTGATGCCTTTTCTCTAATAAATTCAAATTCTCACAAAATAAATGGACCCATTTTCAAGTTTCTTTAGCCTACATTTCAGTTGGCTGGAAAGCGATGAAAGCCAAAAATGCCAACATTGGGTAAAGTTGAAATATAATTTTTTAATGAAACGAATAAAAATTATATTATGTCTATTGTAACTGTAAGCAGTGGTTCGTTTCATTCAAGAAACAGATCCCCAACATGAACCTACTTGAACTTACTTCGGCATACCTCGACTACCGTCGCATTCCAACAAATTCAAATGTATGTTAACGGAACATGAAAATGCATCCATTTGCTAGTGTCATATTTTCGTTCCACCAGGATAAAGACAGCACAGTAAGTATATTAATTACACATAAATTAGTGGAAAAATGTTGATATAGGCTGCCAAGTGTATGAGATGTTCCTGAAACTTTGATTACTCATTCTGATGCCAATGACAATGGAACACACTATACAAGGCCGTTGTTTGGATAGTAAGACAGTAGCACCTAAACAAAATCAACATGTGCTATGTCTTACATGTAGGACTAACTTGAAGGAATGCCAGACCATTTTCCCACGCTACTGCACAATAAGGCCATGATCACACCCACTTAATATGCAAGAACATCGCGCCGAATGGAATACTGCCATCTCATTGGCCGACTGAAAAAAGTTATAGACAAATGCAGTACATCATTTTCTTTTAACCAATGAGAGGACAGTATTGCATTCAGTGGGATTTCACTTGCATATTAAGCAGGCGCAATGATGGCCATGTTGATCAGTAGCATGGGTCACAATGGTGCTCAGCATTAAGAGGTTAATGTTAGGACTGGTGGGCCTGGTGTCAGGATAATGTGACTGGATGAGACATGATGCTATGTCTGTGACAGGATGTCCCAGTGCAGACATTTCTGTTAACTGCCACACTACAGACATTGTAGTGATATGATGGAAAAATTGATACAGCTGTGTTAAAAATCCAAATCACACATTCACACACACACGCACTGGTTAAGTGCTTGACCCATATGCAAGCATAGTTGCACTGAGGTTAACTATGTAGAGCGTGAAGGAAGGCTCTTTTGAACAAGTTAAGAATAGGTTAAAAGAATAAATGGCATACATGCTAAGACACGGGACCTACAGTGCAGATGTAGACCTTAAAGGTTTCATTGGAAGGTTCTGTAATGGCTGTTGTTGGCAAGCAGTTCCAGAGATGGATGCCTGTGGTGAAGAAGGAACTTGTATAAGTGTCCATGGAACAGTATGGTACCCTAAATTGGTATGTGCTCTGATCAATGCTTCTTCATGGATCTAGTACATTGTTATAAGTATTTTAACCATTAGGTTAATGATCCGGTAGATCATGATGACTTTGTTCTCATGACATTGCATTTACAAGTCTTCCCACTGAAGGTCTTTCAACATGGTTGTGATGCTAGTGGTTTATCGATAGCCACCATGACAAAACCTTGCTGACCGCTTCTGGACTCTTTCTAGTTTGGCTGCATTGGTCTTGGAGTCAGGGTCCCATGCTGTAGAAGCATATTTGAGCTGTGGGTGTACAAGTGTCTTATAGCAGCAAGCCTTGTTGTGTTTTGGGCAGGATGACAGGTTTATTTTGCAGAAAATGTGTCATCTGATGGCTTTTTGTTTACTGAGTCTAAGTGGGAGTTCCAGTGTAGTTTACTAAGTTGACTCCAAGGTATTTATCTTTGTTGGTCTCATTCAAGATTTGCACAAGAATAGAATAGGTGTTAATGACCTTTCACTTTTCAGGAGTACACCACTCCCACAATAACTTGCACCCTGATAACTCATGAACCCATTTATAACACGGGGTTAGGCATGGATCCAATCCCTATTTGTTGAACTTGAAGAAAATTGTGATCAAAATTGGCAATGGAAACTCTGATTTATTACTCATTTTATTGTTAATAACAGTAGATAGGACCTGGAAATTTTAATGGACAGTATGAAATTATCAGCTTTAAATAAGAAGTCATATATTTTTATTACATTTTCTTTTCTTATGACATTCTTTGTAAATCCATAAATAACAATATTTAAGTTTTGTTTGATAAAGAAAATGTCACATTTAATAAAATAAATACAAATTAAATCAGTTTTATTATCAAGTGAAATTTGTATTCTAGTTCTATCTTTTAATTCGATTTAAGCGTAACCATTATAAATGCAATGTGCCTACTTGTATTTAAACATAAAATGTGTCACTCGACCGTAACAGCTATGTCTGCGAGCGTTTCCCTTAGAACCTAATTAAGTGCTGTGTTTTGATATCTGACTTGCAGAAGTATTTGTTCTGTTGTTCCGCTGTAATAAAAGCTGACCTCCTTTGTATTATCAAGTTAATTGCATCTTTTGTATCAAATAAAGAGGGTGGAATTTTAAAAAAAGTTTGAAGGCATGCAAATCCAGGTGAACTCATTTTAATTGTGTAATTGAATGCTGTTATTAATATTATTGTGTATATATATAATATAATTAAACTTTCTTAAACTTAATATAATTAAACTACTTTATGTTAACCTACTCAGTCATAAATGTGATCAAAGATAACAATGCAATCAAATTTTTACTTTGTAAAATAAAGAGCTTTGTTTCACAGATATGGATCATTGTGGAGGAACGAGTTTCAGAGAATTCCTAATATGGTACTGAGTGATATCCTCAAGGATGAGAAGAAGTTTCATACTTGTAGAAGTTTTACTTTAATTGAACAATATAAAAATTTAGTTTTGAAGTAGGTGATTGTTGCACAAAATAAATGTTGCTAGTTTTTGAAAAAAGGAATCTTGTTCGGTTATGTATCAGCAGTTAGTTTGGTTCCCAGCTTTGTGACTCCCTGTTTTGCAATTAGTTATCAGACACCAAGTTGGGAACCAGCAACAATAAGCCGTGACGTAATACACAAATGTTTTCATGTACATGTAAAGGTTGTTGAAACCAGATGGAACAATATTAATGATCTTTTCGATGTTGGGCTACTTAAAAAAATGTAACTGATACAGAATAATGAACAGCTTAGTTAGAAAAGTGCTTTAATTACAGTAATTGTCAGTGCGTTTATAAAAGGAGTATTTGGTCATTAAACTGTCCAGCACACACACACACACACACAGGGTTTTCTCAATGTATAGCAAGGATTGCCATCAATTATTTTTTTTAAGCTCTCATTAACTTGCACCCTTGCTTATAGTGTGGCCTATGTTTTTGGACCCCATTGTGCGCATGTTATTGACGGAGAGGTGTATCCCATATCAGTGCTTTTCTACAAATTATAGTCATGACTTTGCTTACTCTGATATCTTTTTTCTAATAAATTCAAATTCTTGCACAAACAAGTTGACATGTTTTTAAGTTCTACTGACCTACATTTCAGTTGGATGGAGTGTAATGAAAGTCAGGAATATCAAAATTGGATAAAAGGATGATAAAGTGTCTTGGATGAAACAAAGCTGTATAAACACCTTCCTTAATATTAATATAATTTTATTTGTTAAAGAAACACTTTAATTTAATCCAGTTTTGGCAGATCCGGCTTCCATATACGTAGTAAGTAGGGTGGTGATGACTAAGGAAAGCATTGGGATAATAATAATAATAATGCTTTATTTATAGAGGGTGACTCGTTAGTCAAGGAATAATGCTTTATTTATAGAGGTTGACTCATTAGTCAAGGACTGTTCTTCCGTTAGGCCCTCTTAAGGAGAGTATAATAATAATGAGGACTTTGTATAGCACCTAATCTTTAGAAGCTCTAAGCGCTTTACAATATTAGACAACACCTATAAGATAAAAAACATAATATTATTACAAAAACAAACACCATGAAATTAGAAAAACATTAAAAAATAAAAACATGCTGAGAATATTTCAGGTAGGAAACATTATTAGGTCTTTAAGTTTGTTCTTACAGTTGAAATAAGTGAGTTTTGAGAGCCCTCTTGAATGTGATCACTGTGTCTTTGTGTCTAAGTTCAGTGGGCAATTTATTCCACGTTGCTGGGCCCTGGTATGCAAAAGAACACTGTCCATATGACGTTGTTTTCATAGTGGGAATAATGAGTATACGATTGTCAGAAGAGGAGCGTAAGTATCTTGCTGGTGTGTACACATGGGTGAGATCGGATAGGTATGTTAGACTAGAGTTTGACGGTGAAACATAGCACAGAGAACAAATTTTGTGTTTGATTCTGGATCGAATGGATATCCAGTGTAGGGTACAGAGCAGCGGGGAGGTGTGCTCTGATCATGGTACTGTAAGTATGATCCGAGCAGCTGTGTTTTGAAGTTTCTGGAGTAGATATTGAGATGAACCAGACAGAACTGAGTTACAATAGTCCAGTCTTGAAAGTACTAATGAACACACAAGTGTATAACAATGTACATTATATGAAGATAGCAATAATTACTGTTTATTTTAACATGTTTAGCATTAAAATACTAAATTCAATTATCTATTAGAAACACATACACGCTCATGATATCTCTTCTTAAATAATCTAATATTTTCAGTAGATTTTACATGTAGTGGAAGCTTGTTTCACATAACTGTACCAGAGTATTAGAAGCTCATTTTAAATTGCTCTGTTTTTGGTTTTGGTGCTAGAAGGTGTCCTTGTGATATTGATCTCAACTGGTATTGTGTTGAAAAAGGCCTGAATAAGTCCTGAAGATACTCTGGCGTAGTTGCATATAGACATTTATATTAAAGAACTGCCTTGTGAAAATCTATCCTGTCATATATTGTGAACCATTTGAGTTCTGTAAATAATGCTTTTGAGGGATGATCAATAGATGCATCTAAAGTTACGTGTGCTGCTTGTTTCTGAAGTTTATAAATCCTGTCAAGCTCAGATTTAGCAGTTTCCCCATACATATGAACAATAATTAATTGTTGGAAGAATATATGACTGACTCCGTAGGCAGGTGTAGCAGAATGAAAAATGAATAGAATCTCCTCAAACAGTGTTATCATGGGTGTCCATACCTGTTATGTCATGGTGTCAGACAGAAAACATGATTTTTAAAAAACAGTCTTTAATGTATCCAGCTAAAGAGAGAAGCAGACAGGTTTTTTCACACTTTTATATATATATATATATATATATATATATATATATATATATATATATATATATATATATATATTGTGAAAAACAGAAACTCCTGATTCACATGGCTTCATGCATAGCTATAGATACTCAAGGAATTCTTTAACCACTGAACAGTTGATACAGTGAATTGTCATAGAGGTGATTGAATGTTAAAGTCAGTATGAGATACATCATTCCCAATGCACAGATTGTTTAATTGATTGACAGGATTATTTGTTTGTAGTTTTTCTAAGCGCAAGGCTAATTTGCATTGGTAAAGTGCACAAAGTTGAACAACCCAATTAACTGGAAGCTGCATAAAATGAAGACACATTTGGAATATTAATACCTACCAGTATTACACATTATTCCCTTGCATAAGACTCTTGAAGTCATCTTTGTAGAAGATTTAGCTTGAATGGCAGTGTTACTAACAGTATGGAAGTGTAAATCTTTGCTGAGGCAAAATGTTGAGCTCTAAGCAGGAATATTGATTGTTTATACATACTGCATGTTCTGGACATGCATTGAGGTAATGGTTTTTTGTTGTTGTTTTTTCCAAAAGATTAATGAAAATTGCAGTACAGTATATAACAACATGCATTAAAATGTGTGATCAGTGATATCTTCATGCTGTATGTAATAACATGTATTTAAATGAGTGATCAGTGATATCTTCATGCTGTATGTAATAACATGTATTAAAATGTGTGATCAGTGATATCTTCATGCTGTATGTAATAACATGTATTTAAATGAGTGATCAGTGATATCTTCATCCTGTATATAATAACATGTATTTAAATGAGTGATCAGTGATATCTTGCTGTATATAATAACATGTATTAAAATGAGTCATCAGTGATATCTTCATGCTGCATGTAATAACATAACATGTACAGTATTAAAATGAGTGATCAGTGATATCTTGCTCTATATAATAACATGTATTAAAATGAGTGATCAGTGATATCTTCATGCTGTATGTAATAACATAACATGTATTTAAATGATTGATCAGTGAAATCTTCATGCTGTATATAATAAAATAGCATTTATTAAAATGATGATCAGTGATATCTTCATGCTACGTATTGAAATGAATGATCAATAATTGCATATTTTTATGAGTGGATTTTGTGGTTACCACAAAACTAAGAATATCAAGACCCAATGAACATTATCATTATGAGTCAAATAAGAATCCAGAGTCCATGAATTTATGTGCTAGAAAGAAATATTTTTTTCTTCCCCCAAACCACAAGAATTTATACCTCCAAAACAAATAAATTCATAGTATGTGATTCAGTGCATAATCTGGTTTTAGTAATATCCCTTCTGTTACAACAGAAACTGATGATTGCACTGTATGCAACATCCATTACTGAGATCCCACTCCATCATAAAGAATTCTGCTGTATGTAACATCCATTACTGAGATCCCACTCCATCATAAAGAATCCTGCTGTATGTAACATCCATTATTGAGATCCCACTACATCATAAAGAATCCTGCTGTATGTAACATCCATTATTGAGATCCCACTACATCATAAAGAATTCTGCTGTATGTAACATCCATTACTGAGATCCCACTCCATCATAAAGAATCCTGCTGTATGTAACATCCATTATTGAGATCCCACTCCATCATAAAGAATCCTGCTGTATGTAACATCCATTATTGAGATCCCACTACATCATAAAGAATCCTGCTGTATGTAACATCTGTTACTGAGATCCCACTCCATCATAAAGAATCCTGCTGTATGTAACATCCATTATTGAGATCCCACTCCATCATAAAGAATCCTGCTGTATGTAACATCCGTTACTGAGATCCCACTCCATCATAAAGAATCCTGCTGTATGTAACATCCATTATTGAGATCCCACTCCATCATAAAGAATTCTGCTGTATGTAACATCCATTACTGAGATCCCACTCCATCATAAAGAATCCTGCTGTATGTAACATCCATTATTGAGATCCCACTACATCATAAAGAATCCTGCTGTATGTAACATCCATTATTGAGATCCCACTCCATCATAAAGAATCCTGCTGTATGTAACATCCATTATTGAGATCCCACTACATCATAAAGAATCCTGCTGTATGTAACATCTGTTACTGAGATCCCACTCCATCATAAAGAATCCGGGGGCCCCGAGTAGTCTAAAGCGCTCTCTGTTACGGATCACTGCCATCTCACCTCTGTCTGGGTGGCTTCGAGTCTCAGATTCGGCTAATGTGGGTATGTGAGAAAGCTTGCCAATTACTTCTCGTTTGTTGATGGTTCTTTCTGGGGTTTTCCCGGGTTCTTCCTCCACCATTAATGCTGGCCGCCATGTATAGCCTATCGTGTGCTGAAAAATGGCATTATACAACAAGATAAAGATTCCTGCTGTATGTAACACCCATTACTGAGATCCCACTCCATTATAAAGAATCCTGCTGACAATAATGATTTAAAGAGATATACTTTTTTGTTGCCATTTTATTAAAGTTCTTTGGTCCTATAACATCCGTTCTCCTCTGTATTTTTATAGAACTTTTTTCCCAAAATGTAGACATTTGAAGATATCTATACATTTACTGCTCAAATAAAAAGTCTACTGGTGCCATACATGTATTTTAGACTTTTCCATTGTTGTTCAGATTGAACTGGTGGAAATATTTATATCATTTGTTGTAACAGAAAAGCAGGGATAGATTGTTTCATGTACTTGAACACTATTCTGACAAGCGAAATGATTATGGAGTAAAATTTGACACTGTTTACAAACATTTTCATTCAAAGCAATGATACATAATAACTTTTGTTCTCCTACATGCATCTAGCATCTCTTTGATTTACCTATATTGGGTTGTTCCATATCCTGATCATATCTATGCAAATTAGCACAGTGGGCTCACCCACTGCAGTCTTCAAACACATCTCACTAGTTGTCAGCCAGTTAAGTAATATGTGAAATGGTGGTTTATACCTGACATCTTTGCCTTTTAATTACTGATATTTAAACTGTCCAAAGGATAGTTTTACATCAGGTCATGACTGTTTATGGTTTATAAATGCTACATGTAACGGGCATATACTAAAAGTGTTTTTATTTTTATTTTTGAAGATTACTGAAAATTGTGTTATCGCAAAACACGACCATGTCAAGGGGTTTGGGAGTACAAAATCCTGTTTTAGGATGACATACCATGTTACAATTTGATTAAAATCAGATCTCCCCTTCATGTATGACAGTGGGGATATGATTTTAATCAGATTGTGCCATGTTATGGCAGGTATGTCATTGTCAATATCTTGAAAATATATTTCAGCATTTTGTAAGTGCAATGAAAGTTTTCTGACAAATTTTGATTACTTTTTGGAGAAGCCCGACGGGAACCTCTTTTATAATACAGGATGTGCCTGATCTGAAATTAGAGAGACCCTGGGTGTCTGGCTATCAGAATTATTTTAACACTGCTCTTCTCAAAGGCAAACTGTTTTTTCAGAGATAGCTTAAATTCACAGGTCAGTATAGAACTATGCATGTCACACTTCTACAGAAGGCAAATTTCATTATTGTTGCAATAACACACCTTCTTTTCCCCACGTTCAGCAAATGAATTGTCAACCTTTTACCCTAGGTCTGTGCAGCTTCCTGCATGGCACAGGATGCACATATGATGTTTAAAGTCACACTTTATCGTGTAAATAAAACCACAGGCCATATATTGCACATGCCTGCTCTACCATAATGAAAAAAAACTGCCTCACTGTCAACTTTGACATATTGACAACTTTGATTTACACTATCAATGTTATGTTACTAGAGTACAATGAGCACAAAAGAGATAAGTGTTTGTATATTGATTTATGTGACATTCCTTGATTTAAACAATGCATTCTCTTGACATTCCTTGATCTAAACAATGCATTTTCTTTGACATTCCTTGATCTAAACAATACATTCAATTGACATTCCTTGATTTAAACAATGCATTCACTTGACATTCAGGGGCCCCGAGTGGCCGAGTGGTCTAAAGCGCTCTCTGTTACGGATCACTGTCATCTCACCTCTGTCTGCGTGGGTTCGAGTCTAGGATTCGGCCAATGTGGGTATGTGAGAAAGCTTGCCAGTAGCTTCTCGTTGGTCGGTGGTTCTTCCCGGGGTTTTCCCGGGTTCTTCCTCCACCATCAATACTGGCCGCCATGTATAGCCTATCGTGTGCTGAAAAATGGCGTTAATCCCCACAACAACAACAACACTTGACATTCCTTGATTTAAACAATGCATTCACTTGACATTCCTTGATTTAAACAATGCATTCACTTGACATTCCTTGATTTAAACAATGCATTCTCTTTGACATTCCTTGATTTAAACAATGCATTCACTTGACATTCCTTGATTTAAACAATGCATTCACTTGACATTCCTTGATTTAAACAATGCATTCACTTGACATTCCTTGATTTAAACAATGCATTCTCTTTGACATTCCTTGATTTAAACAATGCATTCACTTGACATTCCTTGATTTAAACAATGCATTCACTTGACATTCCTTGATTTAAACAATGCATTCACTTGACATTCCTTGATTTAAACAATGCATTTACTTGACATTCCTTGATTTAAACAATGCGTTCACTTGACATTCCTTGATTTAAACAATGCATTCACTTGACATTCCTTGATTTAAACAATGCATTCTCTTTGACATTCCTTGATTTAAACAATGCATTCACTTGACATTCCTTGATCTAGACAATGCATTCACTTGACATTCCTTGATCTAAACAATGGATTCTTCATGTAGCCAAAATTTAATTTTTGTAGATCGAACAGTCCCCTTATATATATGCTCCATTAACTGCTTTAGGCAGGGAGAAACCATTATTTGGTTAGGAAACATGAGGCTGCTGGCCATGGAAGCAGGTGACATTTACATACAATACATTTATATACAGAATTTTAGGAGGAACTAGAATGACCATTGTAGACAGGCAGCCACTGCGTAAAGGTGGCAAGTAAGGTTCTGCTGTATATACTGAACAGCAGGGATAGACTGTTTCATGTATTTGTATATACATGTTTCATGTGTAAGTATATACATGTATTTGTGAACTTCTCTTTTAGTGCAACTACTGGTTTCTGGCCTAGTTTAAGACTTCCTCTCTCATTTCAGCTGGCTGTTAGTCATGGATTTGGGGGAGCAGAGAGCAGAGAGAAAGCCGACTGGATGGTGTATGCTGTTGATCAGTGGTTTCAGGAAAATAGTATGTCATCTTCCATACTTTCTCTGCCAGACACACCTGCCGTGCTGGTTAACTACTCTTCAGGTCATAGAGCAGGGGAGCATATTGGAAGGCCTGTTGTATGTCGTCCATCTGTCTTTTGAAACTTTGTGCACACATTCATGCCAAGGTCTAGTTCGTTTTAAATAAAGATGTTGCTGCTCAGACATCCAAGATGGCCACTACAGCCATCTTGAAATTGTAGCACTATTTCTCCTGATTGGATGTTCACATTAGCATGGGGAGTTTACTAAAAGACTTCTTATGAATTCTAGTTGGTCCTAAGTGAAAATGGTGCCAATCTGACATCCAGTATGCCTACCACAGCAGCCATCATGAAAAACTTATTTTTACTTCTCCTTTTGAACAGTATCATAATGTTTGAAGTGAAATTTAAAATGATGTATGTACAACAGATTATTGTTAGCATGTCAGCTTTTGAAACTTAAAATGAAGTATGTACAGTCGATTTAGGTTTACAAGACTTATTGAGTAACTTGTTAATTTACAGAAATTGTTATGGCAGTCACTTTGGTGCCTGTGTGCATGTTTGTACATCTGTTCACAGACTAGATTAGCCTCATAATTAAAGTTTCTACTCCCAAAATTAACCGTAATGTTTTTTACTTTCTGTTTATTTCTTTCTAGAAAATTTATAGGTGTGCTTGCCAAAAGGGGTTTCTTGTTAATTCTAATATGTTTCATTTCTAGATAGCATTGAAACATTTGAGCTGGAAGATTTCTTAGCTGATGTTCTGGACCATGAATTTGACACAGTAGCTGATGATGGCAGTCTTCCTGAGGTACACACAAACAGATATTTGTTATCATTTGACAAATGAAATATTTAAAAAAGTGTTGTAAAGAAGTCATTTTATTTCGAAAAAAGAAAAGAGTTTATTGTAACGGCAGTTGCCCCGTATGTCATTTGCAGCTTGCTTCAGATTAACCAGATCCTTGAGAGTTTTATTGTTAATGTCCACTGAATGAAGTTAGAATAGGGATATAGATATGGGTCCTGTCTGTCCATTTATTCATCCAAGACATTTTCATATACAGATATATGTTTAAAAACATGGTGCATTAGTACACATAAAATTATTGGTCCATAGGTGACTTTGGCAAGAATTGTTTTCACTGTCATCTATTTTGATGATGCTTTAAAAAAAGTAATTTTGTCACATTGGTCACTTTTGTTTCTGATGCAACTTTTCAAATGTTGCCATGGCAATATAGTAATTGACCACGTCGAATTGTATCTAGGTCAAAACATCTGAAATAAGTAAAACCTATAAACTTTGATAAGTTAAAAGTGATTTTTAAAAAATAAGAACTTTACCTTTGTGAGTAAGTTTGAGTCTCTTTGTCGCTGCACCTTTGACCAATTTCATTTCTGTAGATTTAGTTGTCCAACAACTTTACTTACCAAACTATGTGGGTGACTTGCACATGTAGTAAGAAAGAGCCTGATTGATTTGGCAGGTCAAGGTCATTGTAACGGATAATGAGAAAAAGTGGTTTTTGCTCAATAATTCAAGTTGTCCACCATCCACAGTTACCAAACTTTGTGGATGGATGCACTTGGAGTAAGGAAGGACCGTATTGACTTTAGGGTCAAAGGTCAAGGTTACCATGACTAAAAGAAGAAAACGTTTTGCACATTATCATTAGTTTTACATCAGATACCTTAACGAAGCTTTTATGGCTGGTTTACCCCAGGATAAGGAAGAAACCTATCAACTTTAGGGGTTTAAAGGTCAAGAGTTGAGATCATAGTGATAGAAAGAAGAAAAATGGTCTCTGTTCAAAAGTTTGAGTGATATAGATAGAAGATTACTAACCGTGGGGAGGGCATACAATATGCAGTTCTCAGTTCTGTTATTTATGTTGAGGAACCTATATTAAGTATGTGCTCTTCCATATGTCACAACACTTTGATCTTTACATGCAACCCTATATATCTGCAGTGTGACAGTTGAGATAGGCATATTTTAAACATTGATTTGGTGTTGTTTTTTTACTATGTATAGATCTACAGTAAAAGAAATTTGCTTATATTTTATCACAAGGAATTATAGATATGAAATTTTTTGTAATGTTATATGGCATATTTTATGAGATGAGCTGGACATCAATTGGCCACCTTTGTTTACATGCAAAATTTTAATAGCTTTCAAATATTACCAGTCACTATTACCTTGCTTACCTTTTCTGGGACATTACCTTCCAAAATTCCATTCTCCCATTAAATGGAACATGCCAGAAGGCCTAGAACAGAAATAAAAACAGATCATTTATGACTCCCACATCATACGATGAGGTTTATGACCTTGCCAAGAGTCAATGCATATGTAAGTGGAGGAAAAAATGCCCTTCTTCCCCCTTGTCTCCTAAGTCCAGGATGGTATATGAACTTTGTCTGGGCCCTTAGGGACTCAGAAGAAAATTCCTTGCTCCTAGGAGGGTATCTTTCTCTTTCAAGAAAAATTATAAGGCCCAAGGAACTCTGACAGTCAATCCAATGCTGTTCGTACCAGAGTCTCTCCTAAGAGAGGAAAAACACCAGAGGAGAGTGAGTGTGTCCCCTGGTTAGGGTGAGAGCAGCACTCTCTTAAGGCCCTCTAGCCCAATGAAGACAACAAACAGATAACTCTACCTTCCTTCTTCCTCTCTGATCTCTGATGCCAATCAAACTTGTTGAGGATGGAGCTGGCATGTATGCATCAGAGTTAGAAGATCAGATCAGATCAGTGCCCCTCGAGCTTCCATATCCTCTGTTTTTATCCCTATGGGGAAATGAATGTTCCTTCACATTTATGGTACAGTGGATGCCCATCCCTTGTCCTCATAGTAATACTGATGCTTTGAGTCACAGACCCAAATCATCTGCCTGTTTATGTGGAGTTGAAGGGAAAGGGGGATAGGAGGCAGTCCACTAGGATTCTCATGGGTGCTCAGCTAGCCTGCTTTTCATAGGTTTGGTCAGGTGTCATAGAAGATATGTTCTAAGGGAGGAGGGGAGGCTACGAGCTTTGTTTCCAGGATAACTGCTCTCTTTCAAGAATCTCCATCCCTTTTCACCAGTCAAAGGAAAAATTCAGGTAAGGGAAGAGATGCACACACTTCTGCAGAATGGTGCAGTAGATAGAGAGAGTAGAATATGACCAGATTAGCCACGCAGAAAGTTTTGGCTTGTATTCAATCTTTCTGCCTTAAACTAGTGTCTTTTATGAGGAACCACTCAGGATCTTGGCTACTGCTTCAGTCAGGAATGCCATAAGTCCCTGCAACTGAGGAAGTATGGATATGAAGGTTTCCCAATTTTGACCCCAACTATTTGGCCCTGAATCTGCTCCCATGGCTTTTACTAGGGCGATAGGAGTAGTACAACCCACCTAAGTGCTCTGAGTATCCAATTTGAAATATTTTGATGATACAAAAGCCTAAAAGAGTCCCTCTTGCAAGATCTGCAATTCTTCTGGTCCATGGTGACCCACCTAGGACTTATTCCAAACCTAGAGAAACTGAGCTGATTCCATCTCAGGATATTGTTAATTTGGGATGAACTGCCTCACCAATCTATGTTGAGCTTGTTTTCAGAATAGACGTGGTCTTGGCTCATTTGGCAGCTCCTAAAGATAGGATCTCATTATCAGTTTGCCTTTGCCTATTGTTCATGAGGACCTTGAACTCTGTGGCAAACTTGGTTCTGCAATGGAAGACAATACTTGTGCCCTCTCTTGTTTCCTTTGGATCCCATGTCAGCTCAAATTTCTTTGGGACCAGATTTTCATTTCCACTTGAATTTGTGGGTCAGTTGGAACTGGTTTCTGTCTGGAGCCCCAGTGTACTCTCCTGAACCCCACTCTTATCTGTACACCAAGGAATCAGATTCAGGTTGGGACACTCGTTTGGAGCCATAAGGGGCAGTTCTTCTGAACTCATGATCCAGGGAGGAGGCTTCTTTCCATGTGAATAATTTTGAAAAGAAGGGTGGTATTCTTTGTCTTTTAGGGGTGCCTCAGCCAAATTAAGAGTCATGTGTGATGGTCTCCTCTGACAACACATTGATAGTAGTATACCGTGTGTAACAAGTAGGCCCACATGCTCCTTCTCTTTGCATGGAGCTTTAGAACCTCCTTTGCTGGGCAGTCTTGGAGGGGATTATGCTCAGTGTTCACTATACTCTGGGCAAGAAAATATTCTGGCAAACTGTCTGTCCAAGAAAGTGAAAGTTGTTATCAAATAGTGGTCTCTGTAGCAGAGTCACTTTTCAGATTGGAGATGGGGGTGGCAGGGTATACATTCTGTAGACTAGGTCACAGTGAGACTGAAGAACAAATTCCTCTTTTATGTCTTCCCAGAACCAGACTAGAGGGCTCAGGCAGTGTATGCTTTCAGTCTAAGGTGGTATCATGTTTGCCTTCACACCCTTCAGAATGATTCCACAAGTGCTTCTCTAAGTCACAACTTCTGCTGTTTATCTCATTCTGATAGCCCTTCTATGGCCCCAATGATCTTCATGACCTGTTGTTAGAACAACCCAGGTCATTACCTCCATTCTGATAGCCTTTCTATGGCCCCATTGATCTTAATGACCTGTTGTTAGACCAACCCAGGGTATTACTTCCATTCTGATAGCCCTTCTATGGTCCCAATGCTCTTCATGACCTGTTGTTAGACCAACCCAGGGCATTACCCCCATTTTGATAGCCTTTCTATGGCCCCATTGATCTTAATGACCTGTTGTTAGACCAACCCAGGGCATTACCTCTATTCTGATAGCCTTTCTGTGACCCCCTTGATCTTAATGACCTATTGTTAGACCAACCCAGGTCATTACCTCCATTCTGATAGCCCTTCTATGGTCCCAATGCTCTTCATGACCTGTTGTTAGACCAACCCAGGGCATTACCTCCATTCTGTTAGCCCTTCTATGGCTCCATTGATTTTAACGACCTGTTGTTAGACCAACTAGGTCATTACCTCTATTCTGATAGCCTTTCTATGGCCCCATTGATCTTAATGACCTGTTGTTAGACCAACCCAGGTCATTACCTCTATTCTGATAGCCCTTCTATGGTCCCAATGCTCTTCATGACCTGTTGTTAGACCAACCCAGGGCATTACCTCCATTCTGTTAGCCCTTCTATGGCTCCATTGATTTTAATGACCTGTTGTTAGACCAACTAGGTCATTACCTCTATTCTGATAGCCTTTCTATGGCCCCATTGATCTTAATGACCTGTTGTTAGACCAACCCAGGGCATTACCTCTATTCTGATAGCCTTTCTGTGGCCCCATTGATCTTAATGACCTGTTGTTAGACCAACCCAGGGCATTACCTCCATTCTGATAGCCCTTCTATGGTCCCAATGCTCTTCATGACCTGTTGTTAGACCAACCCAGGGCATTACCTCCATTCTGTTAGCCCTTCTATGGCTCCATTGATTTTAATGACCTGTTGTTAGACCAACTAGGTCATTACCTCTATTCTGATAGCCTTTCTGTGGCCCCATTGATCTTAATGACCTGTTGTTAGACCAACCCAGGGCATTACCTCCATTCTGATAGCCCTTCTATGGTCCCAATGCTCTTCATGACCTGTTGTTAGACCAACCCAGGGCATTACCTCCATTCTGTTAGCCCTTCTATGGCCCCAATGTTCTTAATGACCTGTTGTTAGACCAACTAGGTCATTACCTCTATTCTGATAGCCCGTGGCCCCATTGATCTTAATGACCTGTTGTTAGACCAACCCAGGGCATTACCTCCATTCTGATAGCCCTTCTATGGTCCCAATGCTCTTCATGACCTGTTGTTAGACCAACCCAGGGCATTACCTCCATTCTGTTAGCCCTTCTATGGCCCCAATGTTCTTAATGACCTGTTGTTAGACCAACCCAGGTAATTACCTCCATTCTGATAGCCTTTCTGTGGCCCCATTGATCTTAATGACCTGTTAGACCAACCCAGGGCATTACCTCCTTTCTGAATGCCCTTCTATGGCCCCAGTGATCTTCATGACCTGTTGTTAGATCAACCCAGGGCATTACCTCCATTCTGATAGCCCTTCTATAGCCCCAATGATCTTCATGACCTGTTGTTAGTCCAACCCAGGGCATTACCTCCATAGCAGTCTCTGGATTCTCCACCTTAACACATGGCTCATCTCAAGCAAAGAATCAGCCAGAACAAGTTTTGAGGCAGGGTTGCCATCTGCATCATTGAGGCAAAGAAATGGTTTACAATGCAGAGTGGAAAATCTTTTGTGATTGGTTCTAGGAAGTATGTTGATCCTAGTTGTCCCTCTCTAAATGCTATGCTGGACTTTCTTTTCGTCCTTTTTGAAGAGACAAAATGTTTGGTCACTAATATTAAGGGCTATAGTGCAGCCTTGTCTAACACATTCAAGTTCTCCAAGGTTATGACCATTGGCCTCAATGCTCATTTCACAGATCATTTGAAGTATTTCTAGCTGCATATATTTATATCATGCTTGCTAATGCCTAGATGGAGTCTCTTGTGTTGTGTACGATTTTATTTTCCATTGCATGAAGCTTCTTTTAAAAACCTTAACTTATAAACTATCTTCTTTCTCTACTTAGCAGTGAGAGGGTGAGCTTCATGCTTTTCTATTCAGAAAGGTTGTTTATGGTTAAATGGTAATTATGAGCCTGTTTTTCTCCTTTGTCAACCTTTTCCTCTGGAAAAATACCAGATTTGGAAGCTCCACTCACTACCAGAATCGCCAGTCTCAGTTGTGTCTGTGCAGTGGATGAACATGTCTGATAGCTTTGCCCAGTTACGGTTTTATGGTTTAATTGCCCATTTCAGACGGAAGAAGAATATGTAGGAAGCATGTTTTCCTACTGTTAAGGGTTCTGCTGATATTTCAGCATCCACCATTTCCAGGTGGATTGTCCTTAATATCAAGGTAGCTTATCAGTCCCTCGTGGAGAGGGACCTTTCCACTGGAGAATTTAAATGCAAAAAGTTGCTACTTCATGGAACTGTTTAAATATTTTGAAATTATATGTTGCTATGAGATCCATGATTGGCGTAAATATAACTTTTTCACTTTTTTCCCTTCAGTCTTTTTTGTACCAGAGCGATGACATATTATCATTGGGCTTTATAGTTACAACACAAATAGTGTCCCAATCTGCTGTCAACTTACAGATGGGGACACTTATTACAAAAGGGTTTAGTATGTTAATTTTTAATCAGTTTTTGAGGCTATCAGCCTCCTTCCGAACTGGACAAATCAGCAAGGCATTAGTAACATGTATTACTGCTATTCTGGCAAGTATCACACTATTAAAATTAGTTTTACCACCTCCCCCCCTTCTGGTGTCCCACAAGTAGTATGGATCCATGTAAAATAAGACATACATTGCACATGGGCCTACGATGTGGGAGTCTGACTGGATCAGTGTTTTTTCTGTTCTACACTTTGTGGAACATTCTGTCTAATGGGAGACAGAATTTTCTAATGTGAAAGAGGGTAATTGCATCCTGGAAAAAATAAGTCAGTAGGGACAGGTAAGAATTACATTATTAATTTGAACACACACCCCTCCACACCAAACTAAATTTTTTTGTTTAACTTGCCCTGTAGATCAGTATTAACAAGATCTGATCTGGACGATCATTTGGGTATTAGGCAAATATTGTCCAGCTAGATAATATCAAGCCCACTCGGACTCTTCTTTCAAAAGATGATGAAGCATGGGAATATTGATATACCTTTTAATTGTCGATTTCGTGATTTGTGATATGCTTTACTTATTGCAAATAAGTGAATGCTGGACTGGTATCTTTTTATCTCTCCAGGTGGCACGCTTAATTTGTGGGTTCTACCGGCTTTGTCAGGCAGGTGATGAGAGTCAGGTCAGACTGAAGCTCAGCCAGTTGCCAAGAGCAACGACACATGGCAGTATCAGATCACAAGAAGTGCCAGATGTGGTAAAATGTGTAGGTTAATTTTGTGTTTCAATTCAATTTTGTATTCTTAAGAGCATAAGCATGTTACACATGTACACGTACACAAGGGTTGGTTGTTGAAGGTTGTGTATCAAGGTACATACATGTAGACACGACAACTTTGTATATATGCATTACTTATCCATTCTATTTAAAAAAAAGAGCAGATAAATAAATGCTGTGAATTTTTGTATTCTTACAAACTGAACAGTCATTTTGTTGCCTAATGGACAAACAAACCAGAAACACATTGTAATTGCTGATTTTTTCATGGTCACTAAAATAGAAACATTTGGCTACATGACTCTGCAGAGGCATGCTGTGCATTCATGTATATCAGTAGTACCACACAGCTGGAAAATACCCTCATTAGCACACCCTATAGTGTATATTCATGATAATCTTGGGAAACCACAAGGTGGTACAGTTCTCTCCCCTTATCTGGTTATGAGGAAGCCTTCATTAGCTAATCATAAGACTACTGGGTAGTATAGTTTGTCACTGATAAATAATCACGGGGAAGCCACTGGATAGTAGTTTGCTCCCTTTAACAGTGAAGCCACTGAGCAGTACAGTTTGTCATTCTATATTTAATTATGGGAAAATCACTGGAAAGTACTGTTTGCCACCTTTATCTAATCATGGGGAAGCCGCTGGTTAGTACAGTTTGATGCCTTTATCCAATCATTGAGAAACCGCATGACAGAACAGTTTGTCCCCTTTATTTACTCATGGGGAAACCCACTGGGTAGTACCATTTGCCAACCTTTATCTAATGTGGAAACCACTTAGTAGTAGTTTTCCCCCATTGTAACCATATTCATTAATGTGGTCCAGGGTGTAAATCAGTGTGCCTTGTATCAAGGGATGTTCCAGTAATGTTGTACAAAGATAGTGCATTTCAACACAAAAAGTAATTAAATTAGTTAATGATGGGAAATCACTTTGTATTTTTCAAATCCTCTGGCTCCACCTGCCAACCACCAGTTTTCAGTCTAGCATCATTCATTAACATTCCAGTGGAGGACTGCTGGCCACTCTCAGAGGCCAGGCTGTATTTGATTTACATAAAATCTGGGTGCAAAGCATTTTTGAATGTAGAGCAGATGCTTGATTGATGGCCTGTCGCTATTGCTATTTAACATCACAGTATCAGAACACATATGTCTGTGTTGTTTCTTGTTGTATTCTGTGCACATACAAGAAGAATGTGCAACTGATTTTTTCCTATGTCAATACACTATACATGTTTCTTTTTTTGTATAATGTTTTTTTAAAATGCTTTTTCATTCCTACAGATTACACTGGTCAACAGTGAAATCATTACTGACTTGAAAAGGCCCTAATCTGTAGTATTTTGGTGTGCCGAACACGAATATAACCGTGAAAAATTTGTATTGGCTCTCGTTTTGAAGATATTCATATACCTCATTTTCTATGTTTCACTGTGTAAATTTCTCCAGTAGGACTGCAGCAACATCCGGAATAATGATGTAACATTGCATAATACCATCATGCTCACATCATCCACAGTTGATTGCATCATTTTCTGATGCAATGCAATACTAATGCCATGCGGCTGCTGAAGTAAGTTGACGTCAGCAGTGTACTATACATGTGTAGGCCTATTATACTAATGCCAGGCGGCTGCTGAAGCTGACGTAAGCAGTGTACTATATAAAGCCCAATCAGATAGGTTCAGCATTTAAAATATTTTAGACGTTGTGCGAGACAGTTCAAGCTACTGTTACATAAAACTTATTATTTTATCCATTTACGTACAATAAAGAACAGTAATGCCTCGAAAGTGTGTTAATACCGCGGACAATTTTTGCTATATTTGTGGGGAAGTGACATTTGCCAACCAGAAGAAAAGTATCAATTCTCAAGTGAAGAAGGCATATCATCTTTACTTCGGATGCAAGGTTGGTGACCAAGACAAGCCTTGGGCTCCGCATATATGCTGTGCTACATGTGCAACACAGCTTTCACAGTGGTTGAATTGCAAAAGGTCATCAATGCCGTTTGCAGTCCCAATGGTGTGGAGAGAGCCAAGCAACCACCTAAATGACTGTTACTTCTGCTTGGTTCCTCCTCTTTCCGGCGGAATAACGAAGCGAAAGAAGTCGAGAATAGTCTACCCAAACATTCCGTCTGCATTGAGACCAGTTCCACATGGTGAGGGACTTCCTATTCCAGAACCTCCAGCAGAATATTCTCTTGATTCATCTGACGAAGACAAAGGTGAGTTGACCTGTTCTTCTCCTGGTCCATCAGCATGCAGTGATCCAGATTTTCACTGTGGTGCATCATCAACCCCACACAGAATAACACAGGAAGAACTAAATGACCTGATTCGTGATTTGGACTTATCAAAGAACAAGGCAGAATTGCTAGGATCAAGACTCCAACAATGGAATCTTCTAGAAGAAGATGTCACAATTACTGCATATCGAAAGCGCCACCAGCAATTGGAGCCTTTCTTCAGAAAGGAAAGTAATCTGATATTCTGTTCCGATATTGAGGGCCTCATGAATGCTTTAAAAATCACTCATGACCCACAAGAATGGAGACTATTTGTGGACTCTTCGAAACTGAGTCTCAAGGCTGTGCTTTTGCACAATGGAAATATTCTTCCATCTATTCCAGTAGCGTATGCTGTCCACATGAAAGAGACATACGATAACTTAAGGCAGCTACTGAATTCCATTGAGTATAACAAGTACAGCTGGCACCTCTGTGGTGATTTGAAGGTAGTTGCCCTTTTAATGGGACTGCAGCAAGGATATACAAAATACATGTGTTTCTTATGCGAGTGGGATAGCCGAGCAAGGGAAATGCACTACATGAGGAAGGAATGGACTCACAGGCAGAATGTAGCCATTGGAGAGAAGAATATCCAACACCCAGCTCTGGTTGAGGCTCAGAAAATCTTGCTACCACCCCTTCACATCAAACTAGGTTTGATGAAGAACTTCGTGAAAGCCATTGACCGGACTTTGCCAGCATTCCGATACCTGCATGAAAAATTCCCTCGACTCAGCGAAGCAAAGATTAAAGAGGGAGTTTTTGTGGGTCCTCAGATTCCTGAGCTTTTCAAAGATGACCGGTTCAACAACTTGCTGGAAGGTGACGCGAAACAAGCATGGAATGCTTTTCGCCTAGTTTCTACAAACTTCCTCGGAAATGTTAGGGCAGAAAACTATAAGGAACTAGTAGAAGACATGTTGATGAAGTATAAGAAACTTGGCTGCAATATGTCTCTAAAGATTCACTTCCTTCATTCCCATTTGGATTTCTTTCCTAGCAACTGTGGTATTGTTAGTGATGAACACGGCGAACGTTTTCATCAAGATATCGCAACAATGGAACAAAGATACCAGGGAAAATGGTCCACTACAATGCTGGCTGACTACTGCTGGACACTCCTCAGAGATGCTCCCGAACAGCTGTACAAGAGACAGGCGAAGAAATCTAAGATGTAGTCAATGACTTGATTTTTTATAGGTAGGCTATTACAGTTGACCTTTTACTATTGGAATGCATTTCGTTATGTAAACATTAATTTCTTGCAGATTACAAAAAAACTAGAGCCAATTTTGCAATTTGACTGTCATATTCGTGTTCAGCACATCAAAATTGATAAGAATTGACTAATTTTATTTCAGTAACATGACTTTTGTAAAAATTTGTTGTCCAGTGTAATATAATGCATGTACATAGGTTACTACACTGTGAATAATATAATGCATGTACATAAGTTACTACACTGTGAACTTATGGAACTTTATTATCCTTCTCACAATTTTTATGAAATTTTTAAATGTTAAATTTTCAAAAGAAAATATTTAATTTTAAAGATAATGTTATGTGTGGTTATCTCTTTGTAATTTGTCGGTTGTTCTCATGAGACGAGAGCTATATTGAAGTCAGTTAAGTGATAATGATAAAACACTTTCGGGAAGAATTCCTTATATGGTGATATAATTTCTGGCATTTTTGATCATCAAATCAGCACCAAAATTAACTAAAGAACAAAGCTTGTTTTTCTCCAATATTCTATCTTCCTGTTTGGAGGGGAATTTGATTTGAAAATTGACATTTTATTTTGATTGTTACTGCATTGTATTAAAATTTTTAAGGGATTGGGTGAAATAGCAGGAAATCAATGGAAGTTAAGTGAACTTTTCTTTTTGGGTGTATTTAGGCAAAGTGACAAACTGGACGCTCACTATTTCACTGGAATTGCTCTTTAGTGTGGATCCTGGTATACACATGAAATAAAGACTTGCTTAACAATACCTGCAAGAGAAACAAAACAAAATTTGCATGTTTACTTGTTCAATATGAATCCAGCAACAGAGAATATAATACAGAAACATACCAACTGAAGTAGAATAAAGTTAGGAGGATGAAACAAAATAAAGAAAGCAGATGCCTGAAGAAAATTTTTAATTGGAGTTCTAGTCTGTTCAAGAGCTATGATCATCTGAAACAATCCTCGTTATTCACATCATATTCATGGCTTTGTGGAAAACATTATTTTCATTGGTACTTAATTCCATGAAAGTGGGCCAAAGCTTCTATTTCCACAGAAGAATCAACAATCCTAGAGTATTTTAAACTTTATATGGCAACTACAAAATCCATGAAAAAATAATATATTGACAGTAATTGGTTTTATTTTAAATTCCGTAAAGTTGTTATAGATTTATTAGTTAATTGGTATAACTTTAAAATATAATCATATCTAAATGTTATTTTGTGGAAAAGGCTTACATAACAATATCCCATTACATATCTTAAACAAATTGTACAAGATATTTGCTTATTTGCATATTTAAATAGTATGCCTTACATCTGGTGTCAGTGCAGTCACAAAACAAGCAGGGTGCAGAAAACCATCATGGGGATGATGGGGCAAAAGACTTGGAGGATGTGGCATAAAAATTTTGATTTATTTGAAAGAACTGCAACTAGAATAGAAATTGAAAACTGTTGACATTGATAACTGGAAAATATTAGTAAAATATTGATCTAGATCTATTCAGAGACATAGGTTTTATGAATTACTGAACAAAGCAGATTGTAATAGCTACAAGATTTCATTGGCTGCCAACTTTAAGAAGAGTGCTGGTGGAACATTTTCACCCTAATTCTGTTTACTAAAATCTACCTTTGAATGGGACATTTCAAGTAACATTCAGTCCTTTTTACTGTAAATGTGTTGGTTGGTAACGTTTTTGTTCTATCATTTCTTTTAAACATTATGAGTTCAGTATTACCCAGAAAGACATTTATGACGTCGTATTACCCAGAAAAGCAATAAGGGGCCTCAGATGGTCAAATGGTTTAAGGTACTCACCTTTAGAGATCACATCTCTAATCATGAAGGTTAAAGTCCTGACTTGGCAAGAGTGGGTATGAGTGAAAGCATGCCATTACCGTCCTGTGGGTTGTTTGTTCTTCAGGGTTCTTCCTCCACCAGACATGCTGGCTTCCATGTTTAACCTGTCATGTGCTGAAAAATGGCATTAAAGTCACAAAAAGAACCAAAACCAGAAAAGCGAAATGGATTCAGTATTACCCAGAAAACATTATGAATTTAGTTTTACCCAGAGAAGCAGGCTAAAGCTTAATTGACCAACCCAAAGGTGACATTTTGAAGTTTTAGTTTCTCTCATGCTTTTATGTGACATTCCATATTTAAAGATGAACTGCATATATGACTATGAACTATATTAATTTCAGAAATTTACTATAGTATGTTGCTAATTTTTCTTAATATTATGTGAATCAAATAAAATCACAAAGGTTTATGACAAGAGACTTTGCTCATTATTATTATGGATAGACAGCAGATATTTTTGGCTCTACACTAGTTAATTCCAATGATGTCTATTATTTTGGAGTTACTTTCCCTCCCATTTTGCATGATAAACTAAACCAGTAGTTTCCTAAATCATCTCTTTTGCTTTGGAAACAAAAACTTGTAATGAATCAGAATGTAATATGACTCTGACATAGTCTTTACAATGAAACTGAAAATATTTAGAGTAATAAACAGTTATTCAAATCAGACAGCTCTATAGTCCTAGTGGTTAGGAGCGTCCACCTCGGATGTGGGAGACCGTGGGTTTTGATCCCCGGCCGAGTCATACCAAAGACTTATAAAAATAGTACTAACAGCTGCCTTGCTTGGCACTCAGCATTAGGAGGTTAGTGTTAGGACTGGTCGGCCTGGTGTCAGAATAAATTGACAGGGTGGGACATGATGCTACATGTCTTCGGCATGATGCCCCAGTGCTAGACATCACTATAAACTGCCACACTGCAGACATCTTAGCGATATGACTGAAAAATTTTTTAAAGCTGTGTTAAAAATCCAAATTACACACACACAGTTATTTAAATCCGCTCTTTTCCCTCTGATTTATAATTGCCTCTTCAGATTATCTTTCTTCCTAGTTTTTGAATAACATTTCAGACAGAAATTCATATCCAGCAACCAGCAATAAATCTTGGTTTTGAGAGTATACATCTGACTGTATTAAGACTGTTTTCTTGCAGGATGAAAATGATTCAGTGCAAGCAGAGAGCCAGTCATCTTCAGCCAACAGTTCAACTGGAGCATCTTTTCAAGCACAGCAGAATACAGGTAAATATTTTTGAGTTTGTGTTCAAAAGTACCCCTCAAGAAAGGTCACCCCTCTAACGCGACCAGTGGACAACATATTAGTACATTTTATTATTAATATGTGTCCAGAACTAATATTTAATTATGGTATGGTAAGTACTGGTAATCCAATTATATCTTTTTCCAATGTCTATTTCCGGATGTCGGGTTTTTGTTATTGAAAGAAGTGATGGCTAAAGTACATGTACCACTAAGGTTATTATTATATCTTTAACGCTAATGTTTGCAGGAAATTGGTCAGCAGTGTGTTGATAGAGCTTTGAGCTTCACAAAGCAGATGTTGTTTTTTTTTTTTAAATGGACGATTACGACCAGACAATTGTCAAGATCATAACATGGTCAGTTAGAAATGGAGTCAACAATGTTTTGATAAAACTTTGGGCTTCACACAGCAGATATTTGTTTTTTTTTAAATTGATTACGACCAACGTAATTGTCAAGATCATAACTTGGTCAGATAGGCTAAAAATAGATTTTGTGGATTAACACATACACACAGAAACAATCAACTTTGAACAAAACAGGGTACCAGACAAAGACTGAAAAATCGTCCCCCTGCGGGTCCGGGGTTGTAGAATTGGCCCGACGTGCCTCGCTACGTGTCGTAAAAGGCGACTAAGTAGAGGCAACCTGTTTGCCGTGGGTTGCGTCCCGTGTCGGGGGAGGAAAGGATCCTGGTAGTTGAGCAGTGGCTTTCCCTGCAATACACTACTTTGGCCTCTACTTCTCTTAGACGGGTGGTCGGGATGGGCCCGGTTCCGACAAATCGGCTGGTCACGCCGAGCCCTAGGAGGTCTTTATTAACTTTCTCACCTTCTTTCTCTCTCTCCTTGTATCTCTCTTGATACCACCGTTGCCCCTATATTCTTTTACTTTATATTTCCCTTTTCCAAGTCTTAGAAGGCTTCCTAGAAGGCGGTGGCTTAACGGGTCAATCGGGGGGTAATTTTACCGACCTTAGAAATTGGCGACTTCAGGGTCATTCAAAGGTAATTTTATCAACTGAGTATGGCATCTGTGTATCCGTGACACTTGAAAAGTGTCCCCTTGTTGGGCTCCTTGGTGGGTGGGGAGCACGGGTGCTGAATTTTTAATCTAGCCATCATGGATAATTCCAAAAAAAATCAAAATAAAAGATCGAAACCCTTATCAGAGTCTGACGATGAACCATGTAGTGTGGAGTCATTTCCACGCTTCATGGTCATACAGTCAAAAGATGCCACGAAACCGCTTGCCGCACTATATCCATTTGTCATCGAAAAGACTATCACAGGATCGATTGGCACACCTAAAAGTGTTAAAAAGTTGAAATCGGGTTGTCTTCTTATTGAGTGTGAGCGACGAGGTCAATCAGACAATATCAGGAAAATGAAAACGTTCTTTGATATCCCAGTAACCTCATTCGCTCACACCACACTGAATACGTCCAAAGGCGTGATTCGCTGCCATGACTTGGCTGGAGTCACCGACGCTGACATCATCGAAGGAATGAAAGATGAAGGTGTCACTGCAGTCCGACGAATACGTATTAAACGTAATAACAATCTGCAGGTCACCAACACCATTGTACTCACCTTCAACAGGCCAACTGTACCCAAAGTGGTAAAAGTTGGCTTTTTGCAAGTAAAGGTAGAGATTTACATTCCCAACCCCCTTCGGTGTTATAAGTGTCAAAAATACGGCCATCACGAAGACCGCTGCTCCAAGAGCCAAATATGTGGCCAATGCGGAGACAATGCTCATCTGGAATCTGATTGTAGAGCAACTCCGCATTGTGTCAACTGCGGAAAAGAGCACCACGCAAATTCCAAGGATTGCGATACCTGGAAACAGGAGAAGGAAATTCAGAGGGTAGAATACACAAATAATATTCCCTATCCAGAAGCCAGAAAAATTGTACAGGCAAAAACAGCCCATCCTGGCCCATCCTTCTCCACTGTAGTGAAGAGCAATCCTAAAACAACGAAGGACGCTCAAACACAAACAGAAGCACCCGATTCAACACCAAATTCAAACACCCCCCATTACCAAGCACAGAAAAACACGGCATCTACTCAGACTACATTTAATAATACACAACAACCTAAATCACCAAAGAGTAAAAAATCTCACGGAAACAGGCAACAAAAGGGGTCAGATGACCCCATCAAACTTTATAACAGGTTTGGAGACATCGAGAGCATGGATGCAGAAGAATCTGCTCCATGCGCCCAAGGGAACTCCAGACCTACAAACAAAAAATTCACCCCCGTACTTCCTCCAGAGAAATAACAAAACAAATTCCCTCTGCGAAAGGTCTAACCTAGCTCCACAATCTTTAATTTAAATTTATAATGAAAAACACTATCATACAATGGAATTGTCGAGGACTTAAAGCAAATTACAATGATATTCTCCTGCTTTTAAACGAACATGATCCTGCGGTACTATGCCTTCAAGAAACATTCTTGAAAGATACAGACAATATCACATTTAAAAACTACTCCCTGTTTAACACCTGCTCTCCAAATGTTGATAGGGCATCAGGAGGAGTTTCTGTTATTGTAAACAACAGAGCTCCTCATAGCTTCATTCATTTAAACACCAATTTACAAGCCATTGCTGTAAGCGTCACTCTACATCGAGTGATTACATTTTGCTCTATTTATTTACCACCAAACACTAACCTAGTACCAAACGAACTCGACAATCTTGTTCAACAGCTTCCCGCACCCTTTGTTTTACTCGGGGATTTTAATGCCCATAACATTTTATGGGGATCAAATCATATAAGTGACAGAGGTCACAAAGTTGAAGACTTTATTTCTAGACACGATCTGTGTCTATATAATACCAAAACACCTACATATTTACACCCAGGCACGGGTACATACACAAGCATCGATTTGACAATTTGTTCTCCTTCGCTGCTTTTGGACTATGAATGGAAGGTCGCTGATGACCTTCACAGCAGCGATCACTTCCCAATCTTTCTTGTAAATCTTAACTCTACAGTCGATGAAGTAATTCCACAATGGAATTTAAAGAAGGCCGACTGGGCCAAGTTCGAAACACTCTGTAAAACTAGGCTGAATGAGGATACAGTTTTCAATGTTGACGACACCATTCAGCATTTTACATCTATCTTAATAGAGATTGCAGAAGAATCCGTTCCCAAGTCCTCGCCACATTGTAAAAGAACCCAAAAACCTTGGGTCACTAAGGAATGTAAGGAAGCCATTAAACTACGCCGAGAAGCATTAAGGAAATTTAATAATCAACCGATGCCCGAAAACTTAAATATATATCGCATTGCCCGGGCCAAAGCTCACCGCATAATCAAAGAAAGTAAAAGAGCATCATGGAAGAAGTATGTTTCTTCTTTAAACTCTCGTTCCTCTGTTAAAAAAGTTTGGGACACTATACGCAAAATAAATGGAAAGAGAAAGCAAAACCCTTTCCGACATCTGACACTGAACAATAACAACTTTAGTTCAAAACGTGACATTGCAAATATTCTTGCTGACAGTTTCTCGAAAAATTCCTCGTCATCTAATTATTCAGAAGCCTTCCGAAAACTTAAAACTCAAAAAGAAAAGTCACGTTTAAAATTCACATCCAACAACTCGGAAAGTTATAATCAATTGTTCTCACTATCGGAGCTTAGGGAGGCTTTAGATAAGGCCCATGATACATCCGCTGGGCCTGACGAGATACATTACCAGTTTCTGAAACATCTTCCAGAATCATCATTAACATGTCTTTTGAAACTCTTCAATGATTTATGGATTACTGGTAATGTACCAAAAATCTGGAAAGAAGCAACTGTAATACCAGTCCCCAAACCCGGTAAAGATAGCGAAGACCCCAACAGCTATCGACCAATTGCACTCACAAGCTGTGTGTGCAAAACAATGGAACGAATGATCAATTCTCGGCTTGTCTGGTATTTGGAAAATAACAATTTAATATCTCCTTTCCAAAGTGGCTTTCGATATGGCCGGAGCACCAATGATCATCTGGCTAGATTAGAAACATTCATTCGCGATGCATTTATTAAGAAAGAACATTTAGTAGCGGTTTTCTTTGATTTAGAAAAGGCCTATGACACGACATGGAAGTACGGGATACTAAATGACCTGAACGATCTAGGTCTGAAAGGCCGTCTGCCCTCTTACATATCCAACTTTCTCTCCGACAGAGAATTCAAAGTACGAGTGGGCTCTACCCTCTCCGATCTGCACGAGCAAGAGATGGGTGTGCCCCAGGGCAGTATTTTATCTGTGACGCTCTTTAACATCAAAATTAATAGCATCACCAAGTGTTTGACTCCTGGTGTGGATTGTTCCTTATACGTTGATGATTTTCTAATATGTTATCGGTCAAAGCACATGCATACAATTGAAAGACAACTGCAGCAAAATATAAACAAAATTCAAAATTGGGCCAATGCAAACGGTTTCAAATTCTCGAAATCAAAGACGGTATGCATGCATTTCTGTCAGTTACGAAAACATCACGATGAACCGAACCTCACACTGGATGGAACACCTATTCCAGTTGTTGAGGAAACCAAATTTTTAGGTATAATCTTTGACAGAAAACTGACCTTTATTCCACACCTAAAGAACTTAAAAGCTAAATGCTTAAAAGCACTTAACCTACTTAAAGTAGTAGCGCACACTGACTGGGGTGCTGATAGAAAAGTCATCCTAAATTTATACAGAACGTTTATTCGCTCCAAACTAGACTATGGTTGCGTTGTGTATGGTTCTGCCAGAAAATCGTATCTTAAAATGCTTGATCCAATTCATCATCAGGGAATAAGACTGGCTCTGGGAGCATTTAAAACATCCCCGTGTGAAAGCCTTCTAGCTGAGGCGAATGAACCACCGTTATCACATCGTAGAGAAATGCTTTCCGCACAGTATGCTCTCAAATTAAAATCAAACCCTCTGAATCCTGCTTTTTCGGCTGTTTTTCAACCCAAATACAAAACTTTATACAAAAATAAACCAAACGCCATACCTTCCTTTGGCATTAGAATATCATCCAGCCTTGACACTACAAATATAGATCTTTCTAAAATTCAGAAAACATCCATCTCCGTAACACCACCCTGGCTAATTAAACAACCAAAAGTACGTTTTACGCTACACGATGGAAAAAAATCCGAAACAAACCCTTCTATCTTCCACAACTCTTACCATGAACTCCTCACCGAATTTAAAAACTACACCAGAATTTACACTGATGGATCAAAGGATGAGGAAAAGGCTGCTGCAGCCTTTGTTTGTGGAAATCACACAACGCAAGTTCGCTTACCAAATGGAGCATCAATTTTTACAGCCGAAATCAGAGCAATAGACCTTGCTCTGCAACATATAGAAAAGAACTGTATTTTAAACAGTATCATCTTCTCCGACTCGCTATCAGTACTCCAGTCACTACACAATAGAAAACTGGAGAACCCATTATTGAAAAACATACTCGTAAAAAATACCGAGCTGAGTGTCTCCCACAATATAATATACTGTTGGTTACCTAGCCACATTGGTATTAAAGGTAACGAAAAAGCAGATCGCGCTGCTAAAATGGCCCTTTCTCAAGAACCATCTGATTTTAAAATACCATATACTGATTTTAAACCTTGTATCAGAAAGTTCTTACGTCAGAAGTGGCAGGCATCATGGAATGATGCTGTAAATAACAAACTTCATGCAATCAAACCAACTCTAGGAGAATGGACTCCTTCCTACAGAACCATTCGTAGGGAGGAGGTAGTCATTGCAAGAATCCGAATTGGTCATACTTATATCACCCACACCCACATACTAAAAGGTGAAGACCCACCAGAGTGCGTTTCTTGCAATGAACCATTCACTGTCAAGCACTTTATGATAGAGTGCTTTGACCTACAACCTACGCGCGATCGTTATTACGTTGTGCATGACATGAAAGAACTTTTTGATAATATAAACATCACTCGTATTATCGAGTTCTTGAAAGCCGTAAATATTTACTCTAAACTCTGACTTTTATGCTATCACCTTGTGCAGTTTTATGCAATATACATACCGTCCCATTTTAATACCTATTGATCTTTTTTACATCTCCCGTTGATCGGGAAGCTTTATTTTGCACCGTTACCATCTTACCGTTTTTAATTTCAACCATTTGTTCTTTTATATCGCTGGTCGATATAGAACCTTTTATAAGTTTTAAAAGATTATACAAGTAACACTTTGTTTGGCGCTAAATAGCCTAAAAGTGCTGATGCGCCGTTAAAAAACAATCAATCAATCAATCAATCACTGAAAAATCGTGTGACAGTACATGTATCACTTCCTTTCTAAGAAGGTTTTTCATTTACAGAAGTTTCATCTGCAAAATTATATTGCAGTGCATTCCAATTTGCCACATAGGAATAAATCATTACAAAACTTTAACATGTCACCAGGTAAATGAAGAAATAATACTTTAGAAGAAAAAGAAAAGTTATTTGACTTGACATCAATGGAGAGAGTTCACTTGCTGAAAAATTGTATGCTGGGAAGACAAATAAGATCATAAAAGATAAGGAGAATATTCTGTAGCAGAGGAAAAATATAGTAAATGGAAAGATAATTATTTTAAATATGAAATGTCTGTACCATGATTTAAACAACATTTTTCAATGGTTTTGTAATGTGCATGCAAACAATATCCCACTCACATTTCACGCCTAAGAATAAGAACTATTTATGTTACCTTGAAATAACTGTTTTAAGACAAGAAGAACATTTTAGAATTAATGCTACTTTTAAATGAAGATATTAACTGCTTTAAGTTATATGTAGCTTTCCTACTATATACACGTATACATAGACATCTCACAAAAATAGTCCCCCTTTGGAAAGGCCACCTGTCTTATCAGGCCACTTTCCCAGCGTAGAAGTGGTGGCCATATAAGAGGGGGACCACTGTAAATAGAAAGTTTAAACCAAAGTACAAATATTGATAATCAAGTTTAGGTACTTTTTTGTCAGTGGTGAGCTGGATTACTTTCACAGAATTACCTTGCCATGCTTTCTTCAGAGTCCACGAATGTTGAGATGGAAGACTCCAGTAGAGCAGAAGAGGAAGAGGTGATGGAAGATGGTTGGCAGGTTGTGCAGAGAGGAAAGAGGAGATAATGTTGTTGAATATATCTTTATAAGTTTTGCATATGCATATAAGCCAGATTTAGTGCGGTTGCAAGGCAATAGCAGGAAGATGCATGAGCATGTCCACAAAGTTGCTAAACATCTATGATAGACCACGTGTTGTCAAGTGCTGCTTGGATATCCAATATGGCTGTCACAGTTGCCACGTTGAAGATCTTGCTATCACCAGTGTCTCAGAACAGATGGTCATATCAACATAAAGTTTTCACTAAAAGACTTACTATGCTGTCTAGTTGGTCCTAAAAATGAAAATCTTAACATTCATCCTTTTGAACAGAAGGCATGTTGATCTGGTTTTCAGCAGAAGACATGTGGCTATCTAGAAAATGTTGTTGTTGCTATTCCTCCATAATCAACATTTCAGCATGTGGTTTTTGTTTTACCAAATACTTCTTAGGCTATCTAATAGGTCCAAAATGAAAAATGTGCAGATCTCACACCCAATATGGCCACCACAACAACCATCTTGAAAATTTTGATATTACTAATCCTCCAGAATGGATGATCATATCAGCACGGGATGTAACCAAACATTTCTTATGATCTAGTTGGTCCTAAATGAAAATGGTGCTGTTAATGATACTGTTAAAGTATCTTCACTTATAGAAACTTGCATTTTTTTTTACCTAGAAATAATATCAAATTAATGTATCTATATTATTCAGCATTTCATTGTCAGAGTAGTACTTGCAATCTTTGCCATTTGTAAAACTTGGAATTGGAAAGATTTATGCATGATATTGATGATAGCAATGTTGTATAATGATAGTAAATAGTTTTAACTTTAGTAGTTTTATTTTATAGTCTTCTTGTTGCCAGTTTAGTAAACAAGGTATAAAAATGACAGATTGCTACTGTAGGTACTGTGTTATTCTCCATATAAATTTCAAGTATTTTTGGGGGTATCTCGTCCCTAAGTGCCTTGAAATTGTAAGAGTTGTAAAGATCCTTGCACTTTTGGGAGAGCCTAATGTATTGATCTGCATTTTTTTTATTGCTATACGCAATGTTGATATGAAGTAAATTGATATACCAATAGTATTGTTGTATCAAGTTGTGAGCCACCCATGGTGCAATAATGTGCATATATAAACATTATTTCACCAGTATGTTATCGATTCTATAGATCAGTGATGAATTTGTACTGATTAGTCATTAGCAACATATGAAATTAATGATGAAAAAGTACTAGTAATCCATCTTTTGTATGTGAATTTAACATGGTACACAATTTTATCACAACCCTTTCTGCTTTCCTTTTTTTTCCTCCCCATCCCACCATGAATAAGTGACAAAATGCCCAGAAATCTGGAGTGAGAGGGAAAAAGAATTTGGGCTGGATGAAAGCCTTGAAACTGAACTCACACCAGGTAATCTACAAGAGTCATGTTCATTGTAATGGTATGTGTATACTTTTTCTGATTTGTTAATTTTCCTTAACCCCCAAACCACATCTCTCTCTCTCTCTCTCTCTCTCTCTCTCTCGTAGCAAGAAAAAGGTGAAAATCTGTGCAAAGACATGTGTAGAGGATTTTCCCCTGTATCATGCAATGATTCTCTGGACTTATGAATGATGGTAAAAGTTAATTCAAGCCAAACAGTGGAATTGGGAACAGAGAGATGTAGGATAAAAACAATTTTATAGTTTGTAGTAATGTAAATTAAAGCAGAATAATGACTTAGACCAACTGTAAATACATTAAAATATTTTAACTAATGCTTGTTCAATTGTCATTTTGCTTAGTGTCTATTCTGCACTCATTTTCATACATCACTGGTACACAAATGGTTGAGTGTTCAGTGTTCAAGAACCTAACCATGTGTTTGGAGTGCACTTCTTTCTTCATTAAAACTATCTTTCATGTTTAAATCATAAGTTTGTCTTAGATTTAATTAATCAGTATGAATGAAAATAGAAGCTCAGAAAGAAAACAAGCAACTTGTAGATTTGCAAGGGTGATTGTGAGTAGCCACAGATCTAGAATTTGAAGAGAACACACTGGACAGAAATGTAAAGAGCTCATTTACTCAGTCAGTACACAGTTACCTGTTGTCAATTTTAACTCATTCATAATGTATGTATAGTATGTATGCTGTATCTTTGTTATACCACTTGTATAAATTTTTCTTTGAAAGAAAATTCTGCAAGCCTAATGTCCTTTTAATGAAAAATGTATACACCTCATGGTATATATATATACACACACAGAAGCACAAACAACTGATGGCAGATAATTTTATTACGTGATACATCATTATTATTTACATCATTATTATTTACTTTATTGTATGTTTTTTCTTGAGTTATTGTTAGTTGATAGAGTGAACATGTTTCATCAGTTGCTGAAAATGTTTAGTATTCAAATCAATGGATGGCATTGACAATTTGGCCTATACATGTTTTTGATGAACTGGGATGTGTGCACGATATCTAATAAATGTATTCATACCAGCCAGTGTTTGATACCCATTTATGGAATGCCAGAGCTGTCTTAAGATGAGAATATTTATTATATGCTGTGCTTTTGTACTTATATGGTGTGCAAACTTCTTTATATGCTGTGCATTTGTACTTATATGATGTGCAAACTTCTTTATATGCTGTGCTTTTGTACTTATATGTTGTGCAAACTTCATTATATGCTGTGAATTTGTACTTATATGATGTGCAGACTTCATTATATGCTGTGCATTTATACTTATAAGATGTGCAAACTTCATTATATGCTGTACATTTGTACTTATATGATGTGCAAACTTCATTATATGCTGTGCATTTGTACTTACATGATGTGCAAGCTTCTTTATATGCTGTGCTTTTGTACTTATATGATGTGCAAACTTCTTTATATGCTGTGCTTTTGTACTTATATGATGTGCAAACTTCATTATATGCTGTGTTTTCTTCCTTATATGATGTGCAAACTTCTTTATATGAAACTTCATTATAATGAGATGGCCGATAGCTGCTGCCAGAATACCACATCAGAGTAACACGAATCTGTCATCAACTTGTTATTAGCAAGTGTGAATTTCATTCATGTCAAAATTAATTGCTTTTAGACTCCCAGCTAAGTGAGTAGCTAGAATGCCCCTATTTCAGTTCCCTGTGTTTGAAAGCTAGCTTTAATATGGGATTTCTATATTGTATTGTGCATAATAGATTGTAGGTGATATTTTGTACCAAAATAAGATTAGCTGACTGTTATTGTGATGTGTTTGATTGACAGGCACACCAAATACATTGTCTGAATAGTGTTGTGATTTTTTTTATACAAGAATACTTAGCGTTATCTTGAAGACGTGGAGTATGTAATATAATCAAGAATTCCAAGAGGAAGAAATGATAAGAATTCTATATTATTTGTATTCAGTATTTTGTAATATCACATATTCAGTGTATCACATACGTACACATATTAATGTGAGCCTCAGTTTGATATATATATATAATACATAGTTAGTATGTTTGAGTTAGCTCAAGGTCTCACTGGATGGTTTCGTATTTTGACACCCCCCCCCCCAATTTTTAAGGTAGAAAGCATGAACCTAATTATCACAAGCCTAGCATTTATAAATTCATACATAAGCTAAATCTATAATGTGGTTTAGATTAAGTTTGAGTTAGGCTTGAAAACAGGTTGGCATGTTGGTGACTGCCTGTCACAGTTAGATAAGCATTGGAGATCAAATGCGTAACTTGGGCTGCAAATGAGCTGCCGACTTGGCTTATGTATTTATGTTACCTCCCCATCCAATTAACGAACTTGATATTTATTTTCCTATTGATGATATGTAAATAAAACAAATTGTCAAAATTGATTTTGAAGAGAGCATTGTTATTTAACTTATTGCTATTGAACTGTTATTGAACTTAAACTTAACTGATACTATAAACAGAATTTTTTTACTGTGGTATAAAACTATGTTATATATATATATATATCAAACTGAGGCTCACATTAGTATGTGTATGTATGTGATACACTGAATATGTGATATTACAAAATACTGAATACAAATAAAATAGAATTCTTATGATTTCTTCCTCTTGGAATTCTTGATTTTATTACATACTCCGTGTCTTCAAGATAAAGCTAAGTATTCTTGTATATAAAAAAATCACAACACTATTCAGACAATGTATTTGGAGAGCCTGTCAATCAAACACATCACAATAACAGTCAGCTAATCTTATTTTGGTACAAAATATCACCTACAATCTATTATGCACAATACAATATAGAAATCCCATATTTAAAGCTAGCTTTCAAACACAGGGAACTGAAATAGGGGCATTCTAGCTGGATACTTAGCTGGGAGTCTAAAAGCAATTAATTTTGACGTGAATGAAATTCACACTTGCTAATAACAAGTTGATGACAGGTTCGTGGTTGTATTCTGGTGGCAGCTATCGGCCATCTCATTATAATGAAGTTTCATATAAAGAAGTTTGCACATCATATAAGGAAGAAAGCACACCATATAATGAAATTTGCACTTCATATAAGGAAGAAAGCACAGCATATAATGAAGTTTGCACATCATGTAAGTACAAAAGCACAGCATATAATGAAGTTTGCACAGCATATAAAGAAGTTTGCACATCATATAAGTACAAAAGCACAGCATATAATGAAGTTTGCACATCATATAAGTACAAATGCACAACATATAAAGAAGTTTGCACAGCATATAAGTACAAAAGCACGGCATATAATAAATATTCTCATCTTAAGACAGCTCTGGCGTTCCATACCCATTCATTTTGTTCATATCATTCAGTGTTCATTTCTCATCATTCATTGCAATTAATTTGAGTTTTTTCCTCTTTTGTTGACTTGTTTCAAACAGATGTTGACTTTTTTTGTCATGCTGTCTCTTTAAGTAATGTTTAAAGTTAGCATGACTTAATGCTTGTTCTGAACATTCGCTGTTGGTAACATCAGTACACATATTATTTGTCAGTACACATATTATTTGTTGTGAAAACCAAAGGGATTTCATTTTATCTTAGATTTAATTTAATGTGTAAAATGTTGACATTGTAATGTCTTTAAAGAATCACTTGTGAAAATTTACTAAATTTACTGTTACTTCTGCTCAATGGAAGTTGCTAACCATCTTTGTGGATTTTGGGTGTCATTGGAGGTATATAAGGCATTGTGGGCTGCTTGTGGGGATTCACCTCTACAGTTTCCTGATGCTTTACATCACAAATAAGTTAGGGGGTTTGTATTTTTAAAATTTTTATTTTATTTTGTTACTTTTCTGTGTAATGTTTTGGAACTGTAGGCAACATTTTGGAGAGATTTAAAGCAGAAAGTAATATGTTTATTTTGGAAATTTTCCATACATTTATATATTCCAAATTATATGAATTTTGTTCATTTCTACCTTATTTTCCAAGCAAACAGTAGATTATATTAAATCATATGATAAATAAACTGAGTGAATGCTGTCTTCATTGATCAGTAATTTTTCTTTATAAATTTACAGGTTACTGCATTTGTGTGGGAAATATGAATTAGTTGTTTTGGATATTCTGTATGACCTTTAGAGTGCAGTATATCCATCCGACAAAATGAGTTGTTTTCCCATACAAATGCAGTAACCTTTTTATTATATGCTAATTTTTGTTTAACTTCCTTAGGCTTAATAATAAAATACAAGAAACAATGTATTTGATTTATGCTTCATTATTCCAAAGTAAATTCACAACCATAGATTCTTCAACACACAATAACAGTATTCATGCACACATAGCTCCATCCAGTGGCCTTTTAACTTCATTTTGTTCCACTTACTCAGTCACTCATTTAAAAAATAAATCCCATTTTGCTTTATCTAATATTGAAATTTAAAGTCATATTATGAATAACTGTGTCATTGAACAAAGTTTCCAGCTGGTTAGGGAGGGAGGGATTTAGTTTTTCTGTCAATTCAGCTAAATTCAGATGATCTCCTGTGTGTTTTCCGCACGATGTAGATGTGGCTTGACTCCCGATGTTAGAAACACTGAATGAAAATACTGATTGTCTTCTAAAAATACTGTCTGACATTGCTTAAAATACTGACAAGAAAATATATGGGTAAACAGGTCTGCTTGAGGGACTGGCATTGTCAACAAGCTTCATAACCATTTCTTTTCTGGCATTGATGGTTTGGAAAAATATGAAAGTCATTTAATATACATTCTCAAGAAGATGCTGGATTAAACATTATTTTAGAACAACAAATTAGTTTCATTTTGGAGTGCATTTAATTCTCCATTGGAATGTAATTCTGGTTGCAGAAATGTAGTCTTTAATATAGAACTTCATATCACAGTACATTTTTACAATTTGGATCAGTATTTGGAAACCATGTAATTCCTATAATCAGAAATAGCCCACAAAGTACATTTTGAGGAGATTCAAGATGCAGAAAGGAAAGTAGATTTGTTCTCATTATTATTACCATTTAAAGATGACATATTTTTATGCCCAGACACTTGCATGATCTTTGGAGGAACCCCAGCTTTCAACAGGATTGTCACTGAGTTGTTGGTAATTCTCCCCTGGATTTCTACCCTTTATGCCGCTTGTTTCATCAGAGTTCCCAATTGATTAACCCCCATTGGTCTTGGATAATACCTGCAATTTTCAATAATTTATCAAGTAAAATATATTTCTTTTTTTTCTCCAATGCACCCTTTGATAAAAATCTGTTTCCTTATATTATGCAATTTTTAATTGATGCATTTCATTGTGAAAATTGTTTGCTGTATGCAGAGTAGACATTTTAACTTTGATATTCTGTGCTTGTCTCAGCCTCCAAATCCAAACATTTCCCAATAAAAAGTAGAACAGGGAAAATTTCAAAACAGTGAGTGTGAAAGAGTACATTTGACCATCTAAAAATAAAGCTTTGTCATCATGGTTTATCAGCTCAGATGCTCTTATTTTCCTTTTGAAACCAGCCTTTTCCAGTTGCATTTTTTCAGAATTTAGTGCTTTGATTGATTTCTGAAATCATAATGGGTGGTCTCTTTCAAGAAAAAATGGGATACCCATTAGCCTTAAGATGCAATTCTGTGCTTTTTCTTATAAAATCTGAAGAGCATGGTTCATAGTCGGAACCATTCACTTTGCAAATCGTTGTAAACATTTTGGCTCAATATGTGTTTAATTAATCCAAAATGATATGTTCAATGCAACGTGTCTAACCTTTGTTATCATACAGCCATCGCTGGACATTTCTAACATCATGTTCAGTTGCCTGCTTCATTGAATGTTTCTTTTTAATTAAGTGTCAAGTCAAATTAATAATTGTTTATATAACACTTTATAAACATAATTTGTTTTGATTTCATAAGATTAAATATTTTTCAAGCCATTGTGAGCATTATCAACACTTCAGCTAAATTCATTTAAAATTAATAATTGTTTGATCCTGCAATTTATAAACATAATTTGTTATATTTTCATAAGATACAGTATTGTACATGTCATTATGAGCAGTATGTACACCAGCTTTAAACTAAATTCAGTTCAGTATTATTAGACCAACTCAGATGTTATAATTGTTGAATTCAATACTTCATAAGATTACTCTCAGTGTAAGTTTGTGAGAGTGATTTGAACTCCATGGTTAATGTGAAAAGCACAAAATGGAAATAACGACATTTTTAATGAATTTAGAAATATACTTTGCTTGAACATGAAAGTCTCAAGAAGGAGTCAGAGACTTAGGCAAGTAAGACTGCAAACTCCCAGACTGATGTAGATGACATGAATGTACCCAAGCACCCCCACCCACCAAGTCTCCTTAGAAACTACCTTCACCTAAGCTTAGTTTAACATGTTTTAGAGTTCTTATCTTGGATTGAAAAAATTTTGTGGACTTAATACCATAATCAACATGTGTTCAAAATTTAGTTTTAGTTAATTATGGTCCTTGCAAAGTATATTTTGTCCTTTAAAAGTGCATGAATTTTCTGATGAAACATCTGTATAGATCATGTTCTAATATTCTGGTCATTGTGTAAAGACACGATGATTTATGTGGTTATGAATTGTGACTATCAATATGCTTGTTAATAAATTGATCATCATGTGTTATGATTGAAAATAAATTGAGTTCCTACTTTGTCATCCTTCATCATTAGGTAAGAATGATAATCATTCCTTCTCTTATACTCGGATGCAGTATTATCTGGATTACAGTGTGTGTGTGTGTTTCTATCATACACACATGCACACAAACACACACACTAATGTAACAGAAGATCAGAAATATATCTATGCTTTTTAATACAGCATGGATATTTTTCTGATCTTCTGTTACATTAATGATGTATTATCTTGCATATGGACAAATCCATTTTTTCATATATATATATATATATATATATATATATATATATATATATATATATATATATATATGGAACAATGATACCATAGAAACATCCTTTTTGAATGATCTAGATGGGTGGTTATTTGTATTTCACTTGTCAGTGGTGAATGATGTAAAATAATAACAAACATGCATGCTCACTGTGCATCATCTTGATGGGTTATTGGGACAATTAGTGATTTTGTTCCTAAATTTGGATTAATAAAATAAACTAGAGACAAAGAGTCATACATATAATTATATTGTTATAAAGGATATACAATATATCAATGTAAATTATACAATTTTATATAGTGCATTAGCATTAAGTCCATTAGGATACAGAGTATCTAACTTATGAATCCAATAAGTTTCTTTTATGAGTCTATTCATGTCACCATGCACAATATCTATTGGCATGAAAGAAAAATCAAGTAGAGAGTGATTATTGGTGTTAAAGTGTGTTGAAACATTAGAGGAAAACTGAGGATTTCTATAATTTTTTATATGAAAGCGATGATTATTCATTCTCTTAGAAACTTGTTGTAGTGTTTGTCCAGCATATTGCATGCTACATTTTTTACAGGTTATTAAATAAATCACATCAGTTGATATGCAGTTAGTGTTATCGTGTAGAGAAAATACCTCTTTTGTATTAGCACTACTGAAAGAAGTACTTTCTCTTATGTTTGCACATTGAGAACACCAGTGTCTGTTACATTTAGATGACAAAAAGTGTATTTTTTTATTTTCTGTCTGTTTAGTTCTGATTAAAAAATCTTGCAAATTCTTGGGTCTTCTGTAAGCGAGAACTGGTTTAATTTTGAAAAGTGATTTGACGCTAGTTTTTTTGGATAAATTTAGGAGACTATAATATTTATTAATTATATGACCTATATTAGGTAATGAAGGATTATATTGTATTGTGAAAGGAATTACATCTCTCTCTATTTTACATTCTGCTGTGTTTAAGGCCTCATGTTGAGTAAGATTAAAGGCTTTGTTCAGTGCAGAATCAGTTATGTATGTAGGATAATTTCTATTTTGGAAATAAGTTCGTAATTTATTCAAAGAATTTTGTAATTGACAATCATCTGAAATAATGCGTTGGTATCTTTTGGCCTGGCTATATGGTATACAGTTTTTACATGACTTGGGATGACATGAAGAATATTCTACATATTGGTGGATATTAGTTTCTTTGATATGAATATTTGTAGAGATAGTGTTATCAATATTTTTTATTACATTTACATCTAAAAATGAAACATGCGTACTTGATGCAATATAAGTAAATTTAATTGTCGGATGAAAATGATTCAGGCGATCAGTAAATTTTTTCAGTTCTTTGGTTGAATGGTTCCAGATCATAAATATGTCATCTAAAAATCTAAACCAAACAGATGGATTAAACTTTTCGTTTTGAAGAAAATCTTTTTCAAATTTACCCATGAAAAGGGAAGTGTATGAAGGAGCCATGGGACTACCCATTGCTGTACCAATTATTTGTATGTAATTCATATTATTGAATTGAAAATAATTGTTTTCCAAGATAATTTTTATTATTTTACATATATCTTCACTAGATAGTGTGCTATTATTAAGATTGTTATCAATAAAATATTTACGTGCTTCAATACCATCTGCATGCGGAATGTTGGTATATAGTGATGTTACGTCTAATGATACAAGGATTGAGTTATCAGATAGCTGTGGAATAGACTTCAACTTTTTAATGAAATCAGTGGTATCTTTAATGTATGAAGGAAGTGATTTCATTAAAGGTTGTAAAACACTATCAATAAATTTGGATAGGTTTTCAGTATATGAATTATAACCTGATATAACTGGTCGTCCTGGATAATTTAAAGGTAAATTATGGTCAGGATTTTTATGAGTTTTGGGTAATATGTAGAATTGAGGTGTACGTATGTTAAGAGGGAAAGTATCAAATTCCTCAATTACGGAATTATTATTTTAGCAATCTCATTAATGCATGTTGAAATATTTGATTTAATTTCTATTGACGGGTTTTTGTCAATATGTTTGTAGTATTTTTCATCATTTAATTGATGTTCAACTTCTTTAACATAATCATCTTGATTCATAATAATAATAGTGTTTGATTTATCAGCCTTTTTAATAACTATACTGTCATCATTCATTAGATTATATAAAGACTTAATTTCGTCCTTAGAAATATTACTATGATATTGCTTTTTATGATTATTACTTAATATCTCTTTTGTGATCACGTCAATATAATATGAATATGAATCACGTCCACTAGCTGGTGTAAAAGATGATTTAATTGTGTTAAAATAACCCATTTTTTTAGAATGAAAAGAAATCGATTTACTCTCTGAATTCTTGTATGCTTTATCATAAAAAAATTCTTTTAATTTTAAGCGTCTTGAGAAATTAAAAATTTCTTCAGCTGATTTAATTTTATTGTGACATTTTGGTTTGGGACAAAATTTTAGCCCTTTGCCTAACAATATATAGTCATTATCAGTTAATATTCTACATGAGAGGTTCAAGACTGTTTCTTTACCTCTCTTAATTTGTTTTCTTCGCTTTGTTTCTTTTTTCCACTCTCTTCTACTTTTGAATCTGTGGAACCTCCTATTATTTTGTCTTGTGATGTCGTCTCTATTAGACCTTGTAAAATCTTTACCAGGTTTGTCAGTGTCTTTCTCATGGTCACTGTTTCTGATTTCTCCTGTTTTACGGCTTCTGCATATGTCTTCTTTGTTGTGCCCTGGGGAGTCAAGTTTTTTCGCTGTTGTTCATCCTGTTGGTTCTTATTTGAATTTTCAAAATTCCTACTTATGTTGACTCTTTCGGTCAAAAACACAAAGCCAACAAAGTAGATGGTTAAGTATTTTCTGGTTCATACGTCTAAATATCTGAAGTTGCATATAGAGTGGGAGATGATTTCTTCAGCATCCATATAGAAGTGTGTGACATCCCATCATTGTGATGAATTCTACCTCTTTCAGCATCCATATAGAAGTGTGTGACATCCCATCATTGTGATGAATTCTACCTCTTTCAGCATCCATATAGAAGTGTGTGACATCCCATCAAAGTGGTGAATTCTTCTTTCAGCATCCATAGGAAAATGTGTGACATCCCATCCAAGTGGGGAATTCTTACTCTTTCAGCATCCATAGAGAAGTGTGTGACATCCCATCAGTGTGGTGAATTCTTCCTCTTTCAGCATCCATAGAGAAGTGTGTGACATCCTATCAGTGTGGTGAATTCTTCCTATTTCAGCATCCATAGGAAAATGTCTGACATCCCATCAAAGTGGGGAATTCTACCTCTTTCATCATCCATAGAGAAGTGTGTGACATCCCATCAAAGAGGGGAATTCTACCTCTTTCAGCATCCATAGAGAAGTGTGTGAAATACTATCAATGTGGTGAATTCTTCCTCTTTCAGCTTTCATAGGAAAATGTGTGACATCTCATAAAAGTTGCATATCTCACTTTGTCCCTCTTCCGCTTTCACCATAGGAAATGTGGCATTCCATCAAGGTGGCATATCTCACTTTATCCCTTTGCCACCATCATCATCCACAGGAAACCTGTGACAATCCCATCAAAGTTGCATATCACACTTTTTCGTTATGCCACCTTCATCATTGATTGAATACATGTGACATCCCACTAAAATGGCTCATCTTTGGGGACAGTGATTTAACACAACACATGTGCTCAGTAGGCAAGCTCTTGTGGGGCAGGTTGGAAGTCAGCTAATATCAAACATAATCAATTAAATGATAGTTATGTCTTTCAGAATGTTTTAATTATGATTAAATTTTAAGTTACTCAGCTCGGGAGCAAAGTTAGTGCTTTTATATAAGAATGTAATCAATTATTCCTATAAAACTGCAAATATGAATGTGCACTCCATAATTGTAAAACTAATAGCCATGTCTTCATAAAAGAATGTGAATTATATTTTAAGGAGAAAAAATTCCAAATGTTACAAATAGCAGACTCCACAAGCAAGATCTAATTGGTTGTTGGGACGTCCCAATCAAGTAGTTAAATTTGTACAAGATCTTTGTGGTTGTTGGGATGTCCCAATGAAGTAGTTAAATTTGTATCATTCCTTACTGTTCAAATAATTAATTTCTGAAATGTAGAGACAGATTTGTTCTGTGTAGTACTGCTGCCTTCATGCTCTTCAGGAAAATACTTATACACCAACAATGTGCTATATCTGCACAATGGGCAGTGAAACAATAGTGTCACATGCAGCTGCTACAATTTTATTGTCATAAACTAAATAGCAGCAAGAAGTTACACCAAGTTATGTAAAACTTTAATTATCAAATTTATAACATGAAATTATAAGAGGAACTTACAGTATTATGAATTGAATCCAAAATAACCTTAAATGTTCTCTTTAAGTCCAAAAGAATCAGATATTCTGAATAAATGTCAGATCCTCGAATGTACTTATTAGTGTCACAATGGCATTGTCCAGAACTCCATTGAATAACTTACAATAGTTCAGAATAATATTTTAGTACAATGAGCACTTTGTAATTCCAATGAATAATTATAACAAATGTCTTCTCTCAAATTATCTGAACACAACATTAAACACATCTGCAAACTGATTTAACATATGATATAAAAATCTGAAATAAGACAGGAGGAATGAATTTGGATGCTCAGTTCTCTCCTTCAAGAGTATGTTATGACTATGTGTCACAGTATATCCCAAATGTCAGGTCTTACTACTCAGCTTGGCCTTACTTTAGATGTTCACCTTTAAAAAAACCTGCTAGCTCCACTTCGTCATTTTCACTTCCTGGACTTAAGAGGCAAATTGTATTTTAAAAAAGAGCCTATAACTTGTTTTACATTTTATATATTCAGTAATTCATTCATTGCACTTTCAGAAGCTGGTATTGTCTAGTCTGGCAAAATTAATTTTTCCCTATTTTAATAGCTGCTAAAGATAGTGCACTTAGGCTAATTCAGGCTGATTTTTTTTTTTAGCACAAGGGAGCAGTCATTTTAGTTAACATTGTGCTTAGATCATGTAGTTTCCATAAGTACAATATCCAAATAAATGTTACATCAAAGTAGCATATAGGTATAACAACATTCTCTCCACTGTGCATGTTTCAATTGCAAACAACTTCAACCTCACATAAGTCACGCTTTCAAAAGTACATAATAACTGGTGAGCACCCTCTTAATTGCAAACTCGACATCTGTGTATAGATCTTATGCAATCTACAGGCACTTTAATATCGTAAAATAGAATTTATACCCATATACCAAAATAGCTATGCAATTACCTCTCCTGTGGCCTAGTGGTAAAGGGAATCCACCTTGGATGCGGGAGGTTGTGGGTTCGAATCCCGGCAGAGTCATACCAAATACTTATATGTTTAAAAATGACACTGATGTGTGCCTTGCATGGCACTCAGCATTAAGAGGTAAGTGTTAGGACTAGATGGCTTGGTTTCAGGATAATGTGACTGGATGGGACATGATGCTACGTGTCTGTGACATGATCTTCCAGTGCTAGACATCACAGTAAACTGCCACACTGCAGCCTTCATATTGATGTGACTGACAAATTGTCAATGGTTCTTTGGACATCTAGTGATTGCTCCCAATTGTTTTAAATCACAAAAGCAACAATATAGATGGTTACATTTTTACTATTTTTCTTTACTGTTTATGAATAAATGTTTATGTTATGCCAAAATTTGATCCGAGTACAGCAAACTAACTTCATTTATGAAAATGGAAATCCAGAATCATGCGAGTCCAGAACTAAGAAATGTAGTGCCTGGAAAAATTGACAGATCTTATTGAATGTACTGTAAATTCTGAATCTTGATCCCAGTATTCATTAAGATGAATATAAAATTTACAGCACTCCTTCACTATAATACCTTTCACAAAAACACAGCTCCTGTTACAATTCAGGTTGTTGTTGTTGTGTTTAACGCCATTTTTTCAGCACACGATAGGCTATACATGGCGGCCAGTATTAATGGTGGAGGAAGAATCCGGGAAAACCCCGGAAAGAACCATCGACCCATGAGAAGCTACTGGCAAGCTTTCTCACATACCCACATTGACCTACAATTCAGATATATGAAAGGGTTTGATCTTAGACTTGATTGTGGGATTTACACTGATATTTATTGCACATCGTCCATCTGTTGTCTGTTAGCACCAACCTATTACTGCTACTCCACTGAAACTGATTGTATTATTATCATGAAACTTTAAACATGTATTCATCACACGGTCTTGTGTGTCCTAAATGAAAATGATGCCCCATGGACATCCAGTATGGCCACCGAGGTGACCATCTTGAATATTTATTATTGCTATGTTTTGTTAACCAATATTTGGTTTCACCCAAAAGACTTGTTATGATGGCTTCTTTTGTCTCCCTGCCCCTGTGGAAGCACAGGGCTTTGACTATACTCCATCAGCAGACCGGTTTTTGGGTTGTCCTTCAGTTCAGCCTGTTGTTCAGCTAGCCTTTAATCTTTTTCCTACCTTTGTCTTGCCATCATGGAGTTTTTTAGGATTGATGTATGATGATGTTTGGCAGCTTTCTCTATGCATTCCATATCCACCCTTTTCTTTTGGAGATTTGTTTGTGGGTAGGTAGCTGGCAGATGGTTTCCTGCAGGTTGCTGTTATGAATCTTCTTGCCATTCAATGTTGAAGAGGTGGCAAAGGCAGCTGTTCACAAATTACTACAGTTTGTTGGAGGTTGTGTTATCTATATTCAACTTGTATTGTTTGATAGCTTTTTCTCCATGATTTTGTGTTTTGTATAATTTTATATTTGTATTTTGGACTTTGTTCAAATTCAAGTTCATTTTATACCTGACTAGGGACATTTATGTTGTTTTGATTTTGGTAAGCATATAATACATAGTTAATATTTCCCTTTGAGTTAAATATTAAGATCATTATCAGTAAAGGTAAATATTTTTATTTGGTTTTGTGTCTAGACATTCCTCCATGAAGAACCTGTTCTACCTAATGTTTACCACATTCTTCATTATAATTTAATTAGCAGATTTTATCTGTTTCAACTGTGAATTTTCTATAAATGAACTTTAGACATGCATCCTGGCTCTACGTTTGTGTCTTAGTTTTTTTTATTGATCTTGTTTACTTGAAAAAAATATCCATTCTTGCATTTAACAGCTTTAGTAGAATTTCTATTGTTGTGTTCTGATTTTTATTTTAGTGGAATTATTTATTCAAAATAATATTCTCTTGAATTACAAAGTGCTCAGTAATATTCTTGAACAGAAATATTCATTTGGAATTACAGTAAATTCATTCAAGGACATCTTGGATTTTATTATTATGATTAATTGGAAGACTGTACATTAGTACATTCAAAACTACAGCACATCAGCTCTTTCAGCACTGGGTCTTATTTTGAACACCACTGGAATTTAATTAGAACTTTATTTATTAGGACTGGTGATCAAACTTTTTGGACTGTTTGGAGTTTAATTTGCAATACTGTATTTTTTTAAAACAATTTCACTTTATATTCTAGGGAAATAAATTATTTGTAGAATTTTACAAAACTGGTTGTTTTTCGCTGTTTTCTGTTAGTTTAAAACCATAGAGTCATAATAGTTGTTTTAGTAACCTTCCAGATCTTCGAGGTGTAGAGCTGGACAGACTTCATGCTTGTGTTGAACAGTCAAATCATGTTGTTTTTAGAGAAGGATGATTAACTCCATGCATCTGTTGTGATGTTAAATGCTTATCTGGATGTTTTGGTCAGTCCCTCCATCAGTCGAGACATTACTCCATTGGTAGGTGAACTGTTCAATTTCCTCTAGGTCTCCTTCATGCAGTTTTACTTTGCTGTTTTGTTTATTGTTGATTTTCATTATTTTTATTTTTCTGGCTTTTATCAAGTCTTTTCCGCTTCTTTTGCCAGACAGATAGTCTTGGCCTGCATTGTTGGTGTTTATGGAACAAGAGGATCAAGGCTGATAACTTGATTTGTATTAGTCTCTTTTAGGGGAGAACATTTATCTGTGTTTGATTCTTCCAATGATTGTAGTTTAACTATAATACTACCATGCTGGTTAGTAAGTGGAATTCAATACAAAACAAGTACACAACTTTCAAACAGACATGGTATTCATTTATTCCAAATGACTGAGGTATTGAACATGATTCAGTGAGCTTTTCATACGCCTGCCATAAAGAACAGTTTGTAATTTTGTGTCACAGACCATGTTTTTCTGTCCAAACATTTTTTTGTCTTTTCCATAACAAGTTTCAACAAATTCTTTGCATGGATTTCACTTGAGGCAAGGAAGAAATGTGTTAGCTGGAAGTGAAAAGATGAAAGTTCAGGATCACAGTAACGAAGATGAAAAAGGTTAATACCCAATAACTTGAGTTTTAGATCATGTTGTTGTGGGTCACTTGCACTTTAAAAGGGGAATAAAAACAATATTGGCTATGGGATCGAGGTTAGATTCAAGATCACAATGAGGGCGGGAAACAGTTTTTGCATGAAAATTTCAAGTTCCAGATTATATGTTTTAACCAAACTTTACTCGAGTCAATGGGTATGTAACTAATCTTGATAAATCGCTTTGATCAGATTTTTAGTCAAATTTAGTATATTCAGGATCAAAGACAAGTTTGATCATAAGCAATATCTATGTACATGAATGAGGTTATGTCATTTTATTTGCTTAGCTCATTACTGGCCTTACAAATAAACTGCCATGGTCTCGCACGAATAATGAGATACACCAACACGTAATAATGAGGGAATCTAGTATTTGACTGGCTGAGTTTGATGTCATTCACCATAATGTTCGCCTTTGCATAGTTGTATAAAATCACACAGTATTAAACTGATTTAAACAAGGCATCAGATCGTTAACACTTTAGAAAATAATTGCAAACAGATGAAGTTAGGTTAGAATTGGCTGATAATAACTGACATTGATAACCATCCTGATGGTTCGTGTCTTCAATATGATTTCAATCAAACTGAGGAAATATGGTAATATTGACAAGGGTTTAAGGACGTTACGGATATTTGCTTACTTACATGCGTACATTGTATAATGTTCAGTTGCTGAAACATCTTCAAGGTGAACAGGATCAGGGCTACTTGTGTCTCCTTGTTTTTAATTGATCTAAAATGCCCAACATATGTAGATTTGGGTTGCATTTTAAGAGTTGCATGCCCAACATCCATACTAAGATCAACCTGTCATGCGTAGTTTGATACTGGGTGAAATCTGTACCTATATTATAGGTGCCAACCATCACGCTTTTGGCGTAATCATTAGGCTTTTTTCACTTAATTACCCCTTACGCGTAAATGTATTCGTATTAAGCGTTTTCGGTATATCTCCCTCCCAAAAATTGTAATAATTTGTTTTCTCATTTTTATTAGCATCCCATTAATCTTTCAGACCGTATTCTAAAAAAGACGGCTTCTACGTAAATACGACATAAGAGTATGATTGTCCGCAGACTTGCATTCACTTTCCTAACATTATTATGTTCTATTTAAAGCAGCTGCCCTATTTCCAAGAAACCTGCTGGTTTCTACTTTCAAACTTTTGACTTCGGTTTTATTTATAGCAACTGTATCGCTTAGTTATGAAAAAATAGACTTGTTTTCTAACTTTTAATATTTGCTTGCATATTCTTTGTTCTAATTCATATCTTGTACGGAACCAGTCTGTCGGTATGGCGCTAAAAGTCGTGAGATTATTCTAGTCGATGCATGTATTAGAGCAAAAATGTTTTTCAAATAATTTAACAGATAGATGAGAAAAGAACGAAAAATATGGGCAGCCGTCGCCGCAAAAATTACATTAATCAAATGATCTAGTATGAAATCAAATGATTTAACCTAGCAAATGAAATGATAAATCCAGATTCCAAATGATGTGGTGTCACATGAAATGGTTTAACGAACAAAACCGAATGATACATTTAGATTTCAAATAACGTTCTATTAAATGAAATGATGTAGAGTGAAATGAAATGATTAAACCCATCAAACGGAATGATGAATTCAGATTCCAAATGATGTTATGTGATATGAAATGATGTAGCATGAAATAAAATGATTGAACCCCAAAAATGAAATAATGAATTCAGATTTCAAATGATGTGTCGTTAAATGAAATGGTCTGGTATTAAATAAAATGATTTAAAGAACAAAACGGAATGATGATATCTGCTTCCAAATGACGTGCTATTAAATAAAATGATGTAGTCTCAAATGAAATGGTTTAACTCAACAAATGAAATCATGAATTTAAATTCCAAATGATCTGATATTAAATAAAATGATTTAAAGAACAAAACGGATTGATCAAATCTGCTTCCAAATGACATATTATTAAATGAAATTACGTAGTATGAAATGAAATGATTTAACTCAACAAATGAAATGATGAATTCAGATTCCAAATAATGTGGTATTAAATTAAACGATTTAAAGAACAAAACGGATTAATCAAATCTGCTTCCAAATGACATATTATTAAATGAAATTACGTAGCATGAAATGAAATGATTTAACTCAACAAATGAAATGATGTATTCAGATTCCAAATGATCTGGCATTGGTTGAAATAATCTGAAGAACAGAATGGAATGATCAGCTCATATTCCAAATGATGTGGTATTAAATGAAATGTATGGAAAGTAAACGGTCTGATCAAAATGTAAATCAGCTAGCGTAAATCCAAACAAACACGGGGGGGGGGGGGGGGAGGGGGCCGCTATTAGCCAGACTTACAATTGACAGGCGTATTAACAGAATTCGTCTCAGATTTTTGCAAGACGACATTTCACAGCTAAGGTTAGTGTTTCTTCTCATTTGATATAAACAAAAACTATGTTTTCCAATCAGGATAAAGTGACTATCCACATTAATGAATGTCTGTGTATATTTTATTTTAAAATCTGCCTTGTACTGCAGGAGTTTTCAATGCTTCATCTCAGCTAGATCTGTCAGCTAAGGAGATTAAATCTTCATCTTATTTGATCAATAGTAATTATCATGTTTAACGACCTAACGTAGCATACGCACTAAACCAACAATTTTTTACCCGCCACTTTTTGTATGCCTCATGTTACCGGCCATACGTACATATGCATTATTTGTCCAAGTTCTGTATGTAAGAAATCTTCTTTTTCCTCCATTTAATCTAGTTTGCATTAACATATTACTGTTTTTTTTTTCTTTTTTTCTTTAAGTTTTCCTCGGGGAGATCGAATATAATTTTATTAGAAATCATGATTCGCGACTCTTAGTGCATTTGAAACAACACACTCCTTTCCAAACGTTATAAAAATTGGGGAAGTGGTGGCTTAGTCATACATTTTGAAAGACTAATACGTGAACAATAAACAGTTGCCTTCTTGGAGTGTTTTATGGCGAAGAAGAAACAGATCATGCTTGAATAAACCCAAAATTTAGCTAATGATGTATGAAAATAACAACGAAAGGCGATTGATTTTTTCAAAACACTTTTGGGAACCGATGAAAATTGGACTTAAATATTTGACGAAGAGGTACAGTGCTTTTGTGGAATTGGTTATTATATTTGTGTGTCTGTGACACAATTACACTAACGTGTCAATTATTTTTTCTCACTTCCACAGATTATCACATCATCAGCTAAGGGTGATTTACCCTAGCTACCTTATGTTCATCGTCTCGGAATACATAAGGATGATAATGTCCTACTTTAGTTCTAAGTTTGAATCTCTTCTGACTAAAATGGACTATTTTAGTAATAAACTAATATCGCTCTTTCATTTTATCTGATATCAAGTGTCATGACAAGGAGATCAAACGGGGGGGGGGGGGGGGGGGGCTCCACTGAGCTATAGGGCTTGACTTATATTTGGAAGCATACGATTAAGAAACGTTGATTTTTAGGTCTATGATGTCAGGAGAAGGAAGTAGATAATATAAACTTGCATGCAATAGTGTTGTAAAGGAGGGCTTGGGGTACGGACGGAGTGTTTGCTCCGTGCGCTAGTGCATTGGGGCACCAAAACCATGGATGGGCGCCAGAGGTGTTGTGGCGCCCAAAAACCCTTGGGCTATCATCTTCGTCCCGACGCCATTTACCTTTAGTACGCCACTGCTTTCATGCAAAGTTAGAATGTATTTATGCTTCAAAACAAACATTGCTCTTGTGGCAATGACAATTTGTTACTTTTGACATGACATATTATTATTATTATTATTATTATTATTATTAATTTTGATATTTCGTTCTTGTTGGCACTGACAATGACATCAAAGTAGAAAATGGATAAAATATGCTTCGCTTCTGTAAAACAAGATGTCGAGAGTTCGAAACTCTATGTGGCATCCCAATATTTTTGTAAATACCTTTTGTGGCATTTCTTTCAAATTCGCTCATCCCAATTTTACTCTTTTTTAATTTTTATCTTGAAAATGAATAGCTTTTTTATATTGATACCAACGTTTATCGTTCTATGTGTCAGGCTGCCAAACAAGAGGTCCCAATTTTTAAAACACCTTTTTGTATTTTTAAATTCAAACTGTTTTTTTTTAAATTTGCTCATCCCATTATTATTATTTTTTGTTTACTTTTTGAGAATTTTTTTAATGTTGAAACAGGCAATTGAGCTAAGTACAAATAAATACAAAACAGACACTACGTAAATCGATGGATATCAGATAAAATCTAGTACTGGTCCAGCAGAAAGCAGAAAGTACAAGCTTCGACCGTTCTATTGCAGAGAGAGAGAGAGAGAGAGAGAGAGAGAATACCCTAAGGGCTACGTGGTATCACTTACAAATCGTTGATGCTGTTTTGTTTTTTTTTATAATTCTGATAGAATCCATGGCCTTTCCTTGTTATTCTCATACATCATTTGCTAAATTTTGGGTTTATTCAAGCATGATCTGTGCTTCTTCTTCGCCATAAAACACTCCAAAGGAGGCAACTGTTTATTGTTCACGTATTATTCTTTCAAAATATATGACTAAGTTCCCTCCGCCCCTGCCCCCCCCCCCCCCAATTTTCAATACGTTTGGAAAGGAGAGTGGGGTGTTTGAAGTACACTAAGAGTCGTGAATAAGGGATTCCAAGAAAAATTATATTCGATATCAAAGAGGAAATATAAAAGAAGAAAAAAGCACTAATATGTCGCCGCAAACTGGATTCAATGGCTGGAAAAGAAGAATTGATAACATGTAAACCTTGGACGAATAATGTGTATGCACGTAGGGCCGGTAATGTAAAATATACCAAAAGTGACGGGAAACACATTTTTGGCTTAGTGTGTAAGGTCATTAAACATGGTAATTAATATTGATCAAATAAAATCAGGATTTAATCTCTTTAGTTGATAGATCTCGCTTTGTTGAAGCCTAAGAAACTTGAGCAGATCAGGGCAGAACTAGAAGAAGAAAAAAATACACGCCCATTCATTAATGTGGATAAAATCACTTTATGCTGATTGGAAAACATGATTCTTGTTTATAAAATACGAAAAGAAACACTTACCTTTGCTTTGCTGTCCAACTGTCGCCTGCAAAAATCTCAGCCGAATGCTGCAAATACGCCCGTCGATTATGTTTCGGCGTGCTGACATCATACGTCATAGGTAACAGAGCCCCCCCCCCCCCCCCCCCCGTGTTTGTTTGGATTTACGCTAGCTGATTTACATTTTGGAATCTGAATACATCATTTCATTTTTTGGGTCAACTCATTTAATTCTACACTACATAATTTCATTTAATAATACGTCATTTGGAAGCAGATTTCATCAACCCGTTTTGTTCTTTAAATCATTTAATTTAATACCACATCATTTGAAATCTGAATTCATTATTTCATTTTTGGGGTTCAATCATTTCATTTCATGCTACATCGTTTCATATCACACAACATCATTTGGGATTTGAATTCATCATTCGTTTGATAGGTTAAACCATTTCATTTCACTCTAAATCATTTCATTTCATACCACGTTATTTGAAATCTAAATGCATCATTCGGTTTTGTTCGTTAAATCATTTCATGTGACACCACGTCATTTGGAATCTGGATTTATCATTTCATTTGCTAGGTTAAATCATTTGACTTCATACTAGATCATTTGATTAATGTAATTTTGGCGGCGACGGCTGCCCATAAAAAATCAATTCAAAGATGAACACAAGAATTACACAATACAGCGTTCCATTCTAAGGCAGCTTCACGCATGTTGCAGGCTGTGTGGGAATGATTTAAATAGTGGTCCTGATGATAGAAAAAGAAACCTTGAATTAGCTCGTTTTACCAAGTCCAATACTAAGGTAACTTCTTATTTTATAGCAGAACTAAATTATGGACACGAATTTTATAAATGCAGAAGCGTTATTTACCGAGTTCTTAACAGAACAAGGACTACTCTATCAGTAGAAGACCACGTTGGTCCTTTGTTCAAACGGATGTTTCCTGATTCCAAAATCGCAGAAAATATGCACGTGCAAGAACAAAATCATCTAATATTGTTAGGCGTTTAGCAGGAGATAATTCACTTAAAACTGCAGAAGCCCTGAAAATTTGGTCGTTTAGTATTGCAACAGACAGGAGCAGTGATTATGATGACAAAAAGTTGTAGCCAGTGACCTGTGTAAGAGACTTTGACAACGAAATGGGGAAAGTCAGAGTGCTCTTCTTTCATTACCAGAATTAACAGTAGATTCCACTGGAGAAAACGTTTTCTATTTGCTTAATAATGCTTTGAATAAACATAAGTTGGCAGAATTGTATGGGGTTTTCAGCAGATAATGCATCAGTGAGGACTGGAATTCATAAAGGAGTTGCATTCAGTATTTTGAAAAATGTCTCCAGCAGTGTACTCATCGGGTTGTCCCTGTAATATGATGCACCCTGCCGCAGGAAAGTCTGCCGATATATTAGGAGAACTTCTGAAGTATCAAGTTGGCATTATACCTGACAATGTGCTTAATGCGGATATAGTTGATGTTCAATGTGCACCTTATTTCCCCGCTAAAAGACCCAATAACTGTAAGATATAAATTTCCTCTTTTTTGTTAGGTTATGAAAAGAATATTGGTTCTTTACCATTCTAATGCTGACTGTGAGAGATTGTTCAGTATTGTTAACAAAAATAAAACGGAATTCAGATCCAGGCTCTGTAAAACGTGCATAGTCTCAGCTGGTACAAAGTGTTTTGAAATGCAGTATGAGACTGTTGTTTTTTAAAGCTCAAAGTGATATATATATATATATATATATATATATATATATATATATATATATATATATATATATATATATATGAAAATTTGAAGCAGTAATTGCAGTTAAAAGACCAGAGGGGTAAATCATTTGGTGCAGATGCTCATTGAATTTTATTATGTTATATGTGGATTACTCTTTTCTGCTCGGATTACTCCTTTTGTCCACTTGGATTACACTTTTTCCATCCCAAAAAATGTAATAATTTGTTTTCTCATTTTTATTAACATCCCATTTTGATTACACTTTTTTCTCGCTAGCATGTGATATTTCATTATATTTATTATTGTTCATATTTTTAAGGCCTGATTATTATAATTTTTTAAAGCTTCTTACAGAACGGGCAGTATAGAGTCCTAACCTAGGCTTGATAATTAGCAACTTGCTGGCAGCTTTAGGTTGTATTTATGAAACTTTTGCACGAAATATTGACAATTAAACATTCATGGACAAGATAGGATCGATTGCAGTAATGTGATATTGAGGAAACAGATCACGTGAGTGATACTACAGCCAGTTTGGCCTCCTGTTTAAGATCTCTCTTGAACTGATTATAACGATTTATTTGACTTTCATTGACTGGAAGTTTTGTAATCATTCATTTGGAAGCTTTTGAGTGTTTTATATCCATACATTAGTGTTCCAAACATGTATATAAAAATCAATCAATGCAAAACCGTGTTTATAGATCAGTGTTGCAGTCATGGTTTACGATGTTGACTTGCAACGATACATGCATTGTTTCAAAACGTGCTGCATGTTGTAAGCATTGAGAGTCTCCAACTTTTAAAAACATATAAATGGATGTGGGTTAACAAGAAAACTTCTACATGTCTGTGTTATTAATACAGCATACAGGGCCACCAGCTATTAAAAGCAATATAAATGTATCGTGATAAACAACAAAAATGTTCCTGACTGGCTTTATTTATATATTTGAAATAAAGGATATGTGTCGCAAGAAGCTTGTGTTTTGTTTTATTTCCTATGCGGTGCACACATTTTTACAAAGACTTTCTGAATAGTAACCGTTTTTATGACGGTAGCCCTTCAATACAGGTTTGAACGATATATACGTGTATACATTTTACGACATTTAGATTCTTTCTTTTATGTTACTCAAAAACTTGAAAAATCTCTGTTTGAAGGTATCCAAATTAGTTTAGACACACTAATACAGATTTTTGGACATGTATCTTTTTACTTGTTTTCACTATCGTATAAAATAATTAATGAGCAATTGTTTCTGCTTTTCCAAGGTACGTGCATTTTTAGAACTTGAACTAGAGCATATGGCAGTTTATAGTTGTTAATGGATTTGTTACACAAGGCTGAATTCAGTTAAAGCAGATGTTTTTCAGATTTTTTGAACTTTATGTGCTTGTATTAAGTAAACCACCCCTCCGGCGGCCTAGTGGTTAGAGCGTCCGCCTCGGATGCGGTAGGTCGTGGGTTCGATCCCCGACCGAGTCATACCAAAAGACGTACAAAAATGGTACTAACAGCTGCCTCGCTTGGCGCTCAGTATTAAGAGGTTAGTGTTAGGACTGGTCGGCCTGGTGTCAGAATAACGTGACTGGGTGGGACATCATGCTACATGTCTGCGGCATGATGCCCCAGTGCTAGACATCACTATAAACTGCCACATTGCAGACATCGTAGCAATCTGACTGAAAATTTGTTAAAGCTACGTTAAAAAGTCTAAATCACATCACAACCCATTAAGTAAACCCTATGCAGTTTGTGTCCAACAGTAGAGCATCTGCGCTCTTTTTTTATATCTGAATGGAAAGCTGGTTATTTAATGCATATTTATGACCTGGTGTCTTTTCCTGCATAATTATACATATTATCACTTCATGTGCTCCACTTTCAGCAGGGCATATTATTATATGACCCTGTCTGTCCTGTAACCGTTCTTTTTCAGCATATAGCCTCGGTACAGCAGAACCTACCTTTGCCAAATGTTACAGATAAGTTTTCTTGACAACAGAAAGAAAAGCGTTGATTTGTGTTTTTTTTTATTTTTTATAAAAACTTTTCTGTAGGAAAACGGGAAAATAAATGGTTTCTTCGCTGTAGCTTTTAATTTTGCATCACATTCCTTTACCAAAATTTGTGGATGGCTTGAATTAGGGGCGAAGAAAAGTCTGTCGATTTGGGGATCAAAGGTTTGAAAGTCAGGGCCAGGTTCTGATAGAAGAAAAATTATTTCTGCAATTTTTTTAAAATTTCTCTATCGTATATTTTCACATAAATTTGCAAATGATGTTTTGTATACTGGGTTAGAAAGAACCCTTGTGATTTTGGGTGTCAAAAAGTGACGGTCACAGACTCAAAGAAGAAAAATGGGTTTGCTTAATATCTTTAGCTTGCAGAAGGCATTCACTTGAGATCTGAAAGGGGCTTCTTCATTTTGTGTCAAGGTGTCAGGGTCATCATGACTAGGAAAAATGGGTTTTGCAGAAAAACGTTTGTTCTAGCGTAATTTCCTTTGTCAAATTTGCGGGTAGTTTGCATTTGCAGTAATAAAAAATAAAAGTAGATTTTAGTTGTCAAAGATGAGAGGTCACGAGAAGGCCAATAAGAAAATAATGGAGTATGTACACTGAGATAAGTTTGAGACCGTATGCCTTGACCAATAATGCCCGACATACAGATAGAACAAAATTACATTACAGGTTCTACTGACACTTGCATGTAAGGCGACATCATTCAGAAGATGGTTGTTATATATATATATATATATATATATATATATATATATATATATATATATATATATATATATATATATATATCCGTAGAATGATCTTCGTCTACCTAACGAATAGCTGTAAGGCATTGTAGAGTTTTCTTGCACTCTACAATGGGTTAACTTGTCATCTCTAGCAAGGTGTTGAATGTAATTCGCCATGACATTATCTTCTGGACAAATAAACAGTTGAATTTCACAGGATCAATCATTAATGACTTACCATAACTTATGATATACATACAAAATCAGATTATACAAGATATTTGAAATTCATTAGGCAAATAAAAAGAATGACCCATCTAATTTGTTATGCCTATACTTTCAAAACGTATTCAAAAGATTTAAGCAAGCATCTTTTCCGAAATCTCAGTAAGTACCATCTCCACCATAAACCACTATTTGGTTTTCGTCAGAAATATTCATGTCAAACTGCTTAGACGAATTTAAGAACAACTGGTTACGAGCTATTGAATCCTGCTAACTTAATAGTGCAGTCTTTCCTGGAAAACAAAAATAAAAAACGTTATATAAAAACAACCCACCCCACCCCACTCCTTAAAAAACAACATTCGATTTCCTTTACTGTTCGGTGTTCATTATACAATTATCAGCCGCACGTTTTCTTCAAGCTCGTGTTCTTGGTTCAGATTACATCCTGCTACGGGTTGTATTTATGGGTCAGCATACTTCCTCGTATTTTAAGTAGGTTTTCTCAAGGCTCTACATTAGGGCAACTGTTATCAGTTACTTAGATACATCGTTGTATTCGAGCACTGACCTCGGCGCTTACGAGTAGCAGCAGAGAGGATAAACAGACCACTTGCTTGAAAGTCCATTAACGAAAATTAAAACTTCGTATGAAAAAAATTAAAAATACAAGGCCAATAAAGTACAACCGAAACCTCTAGCTAACCGAGATTTTCTTTAATTGGGTTAGTTTATTTTGTTACTCTATCTTTGTCGTTCGTGTTTTTCAAAATTTGTATGTTTTGTTTACCTACTCTAACACGTATTTCTGGTCGCACCCTCTCTGCTGCTGTATTGTGTGAGTAATCTTTCATTATTATATCAGTCTCTCAACCAAAGGTTTTATCATGACCTATACGATATCGTGATCGAGGATCATGTAACTGTATCGTGATAAATCCGTGTGGGGTAGATTGTGCTTATGAAAAGAAGTTTTTGAACTTAATCATGTCCATATCCCCTGAACACCAAGTCTGATGAATATTTGGCAGAGTATGTGTATCAACCTCCATTAAACACAACTAAAATATTAAAGTTATATCTGATCACTTTAGGTATTTGTGTATATCTATGAATAACATAAATTACATCAGTATTTTTATGTCTTCCTCGAGAAAATATTGGACCTGGATTTTATTGTTTGTCCAGCATTACATCATAGTATACTAAAAGATTGTTAATGAATCCATCGAGGTCATCTACATATGGGGCTTCTTCAATATCGGTGATACAGTCAATAATAGCATTACCATCCTCGTCCAACAATTTTGCATTTTCATTAAAATCTTAAAGCATCTCATAGCATCTCTGGGCATCTACGGATGGAGCCACTAAATATAGTATTCCATTTGATCCACCTCATTATCAGTTAAGTAATAATTGTGTTTTACGCGATCCGGAAGTACCGATTATTATCATCCTGATGGATCTCGGAAATGCTGACATATGTTGTTTTTTGTTTTGCCTCTTGCTTTCGTGTTGCTGAAAAATCAACGACATCCATGTCGTACAAATATAATAAATAATGTGAATTTATATTGTGTTCTATACAGAGCATCTACCCCCACAAGTGGATTAACAACAATAATAACAAAAAATAAAGCGTGCATTTACAGGTAAATGTACAAAATGTGGTACAAAAATATATATTTATTTCGTCTCTGTTGACAGGTTATGATATCGCTGCTTCATTAGGACAATTACCATTAACTAAATACCCAGGAAAAACATCTTCTTGGATATAATTTGTGCGGTCCTGGAACTCGACTTGATGTTCTGCTTGATAAGCAAGATCAACCAAGACCTGGAGAGTATCCAATAAATGCGATTGATCAAGCATGTCACGTTCATGATGTAGCGTGTACATATAAGGATTTACAACAACGACATATTGCAGATGTCCAGTTGATTCATTCATTAAATTCCATAAAAAATAAATCAGAGAAAATCTTGCTGGCTTCCAGGTAAGATCTGAGATGAAAAGTAAAATAGTATTAGGGGCTGATAATTAATTAACCGATTACTATTATATAATCGGTTTATTATAGCCTAAGAGGAAATTGGCAAGGTAGAGGAGCGATTAGTAAACTTGCTGATGCAGAAAATGTCACACGTTCTGTTGCTGCAAATTGGTTAGCACGACAGGCAATATGGCAAATTTATGTATGTGCACATTTTGATGTCAGCACTCCTAATGAAGTTCATCAAGCAGATAGTTTGTTTTTACCACACGATACTATTAAAATTGGAAAACGTCAATCACTCACATACAAATACGCGTTGACTGTCGTTGACGTTGCAAGTAGATATAATGAAGCAGAACCGCTATCAACTAAAATAGCAGCTGAAGTTGTATCTGCTTTTGAACGAATTTATGAACGGGGATCCGGACCACAACGTCTACGATGTCCACAATTGCTACACGTTGATCCTGGCAAAGAATTTCTTGGTGCAGTATCATCTCGGATGAAAAACATAACGTCAAAATCAAACGAGGACATACCGGGCAATTTTTGAACGATTTAATTGAACATTTGCTACGCCGTTATTTGGATATCAGTGTCGAAGGAAATAATTCAGAAACACCAGAGATGTCATGAATGGGTTGCAAGATTACCAGGTGTGATTGCTGCGTTAAATAATGAAATTACTCGTGCATTTTCTCTGAAACCCATTAATGCAATTTACAACCAAAAGACCACATACCAATACAACGATATGATGTTTCAAAACAATCAGTACCAGGTAATGTGACTGTGAGGTATTTCTATGAACCTGGTAAACTTAAAGGTGGTAAAAAAAAGTGCGACTGATCTTATTTGGAGTGTGACAACACATACAATTTCCAGCGTGGTAAGCTCTACGGGTAGACCTGCAATCTGCAGACTAGATTCTACTTCTCCTCAACGTGGATTTGTACGTGAACAATTACAAGTAATTGATGAAGACACGCAATTACCACCGCATTCACTTTTGTGAACTAGCGTCTCGACGTCGCTTACATTCGAGACAGGTCAGCATCACATTTTCGCGTGTGTGACCAAGACTACTAATAATACTATCTACGGTAAACTGTCTTGGATTATTATTTGAATACTGCCACAACATTACTGTATTACAGCGCGTACAGTAATTAGTCTGTTGTTGTTTTAATGTCGTGATAAATTCAGTATCGAGATTAAAGTCGCGCTTATTTTTTTGCCACACTGTTTATAACTAATTTTTTTCTTGCTACATCATCGCAATTGGCAGCAATGGCTTTCTGAGTTTGATTATTATCATCTGTGGAAATGATAACCCTCCGCAGCTGAGATATTCTTCTAACTCGAGACACTGCGAGATAAACTAAATTTGACCACCCATACGATCATCAGCCATCCAAATATTAGTACCCGAAATAGTTAATCCTTGTGACGAATGAATCCTTATAGCATATCCTAGCGTCCATGTTTTTTTTCCCCCGTTGCTATTGGGCTCTCAGCAACACTGACAGGAACTAAAACAATATTATTTAACACAAGATTTTGGTTCCTTGACGGCAAGGAACCTGGAATTTAAACGAAGATATTTTGCCGTCGAGTATCTACTGGGCGATAACACAATGGTACGTGTAGATTTTGAAAACTTTTCTTTGTGTAACATAAATAATTGTTGTTGAAGTGTATCACGAACTATCTTTCTACTTGCAACTATCAAATCATCTGGTCTCCACACTTGCAGAAAATCTTTCACAGACGTTTCTGAAATTATCTCACACATTTTTGACATTCAATTTTATTTGGTTGTCTGATTAATTTCTTAAACTCTCCTAATTCTGGATCAAGCGCTCTATGACCATCGTTTATTTCTTCATAATAATCTACAAACAGTTTTTAGCCATTTGTGTGGAGACAATCCAACAAAATTTGTCGGTTGACCATGATCGCCACGCATTATCACATCAGTATTCTTCAACAATAACCAATCAATAATTAGTTTTAGTGTTTCTAGCGACACTGTACATATTTCATCCCAAATAAATAATCCGTGGCATATATTTCTCACCCATTATTCAGGAGTCCGTATGTCTCCCTTCCATCGAAAGAAGCTGTGATAAGTATTAAATTCGACTCCTCGTTCGTTCATTTCTCTGGCGAGTCTGTGTGTAGGTGTTAAAACAAGCAAATCAACATAAAGTGAGTGATGGTGACATTACTGGCATCCACATCAAAAATTTTGTCAGTGTCACATTTCCATGCAGTGCCGCGGTTCTCGCTGGATCAACTCCTTTAGCGTGCCAGATAGCATCATCTGTGACAGGTATTTTAGTACACACACTTCTGTGACAGGTAATTTATTACACACAATTATGTGACAGGTATTATAGAACACACAATTCTGTAATAGGCATTTTAGTACACATAATTCTGTGACGTATTTTAGTACACACAATTCTGTGACAAGTATTTTAGTGCACACATTTCTGTGACAGACATTCTAGTACTCGCAATTCTTTGACAGGTATTTTAGTACAGACAATTATGAAACAATGGTAAACGGATGAGATTAACTTAAGATATCTACTGCTTTAGTCTACTGCACGTCATAGATAGCCAACAGGTCTAAGCTTAAAATATAAAGAAAATTTGCTAGTATTGAATCTCTAACGGTTACTAGCATGTTTGATCATGTTTTCTGATTTCACTAGTGGCAAAGTCATTATGAAAATATGGAGCTTGTCCCCACTCGATGAAATCGTTAGGCGTTCGATACAAGTAAATATCCACTATATGTTTAACATAAAACCTCGATTTAACTCTGTTTACAATTTTATCAGGCAAAATTTAGTGTTATGTAACATAGTTGTGTACCGACTGGGTGATGAAGGAATTATCAGCTTGACACCTTTCTTCTATGTTCATTTGTTGATTGTGGATCTACTGAAAGTTTAAACAGCTTTATCAAAAGTGTGTTGTATGCATCTGTGAGGACAGGTTGAAGTGCTGGGCGATACATTTTATTGATGGTGTTTTGTTTTGCACTGCATCCTGGTATATGTTATAAATGTTATCCAACTGGTAAACAGACTTGAGAGTGTCTTAGTGTTCGGTCCTAAAATACCAGTACTCTCATGGCTAGATTTGTACTGTGCTTGATACCAAATATTACTTTCATGGCTAGGTTTGTAATGTGCCTTGTACTGAATAGTACTCTCATGGCTAGATTTGTACTGTGCCTTATACTATTACTTCATGGCTAGATTTATACTGTGCCTTGTACTGACTATTACTTTTATGGATAGATTTCTACTGTGGCTTGTACTGACTAGTACTCTTATGGCTAGATTTGTACTGTGCCTTGTGCTGACTAGTACTCTCTTAGCTAGATTTGTAATGTGCTTTGAAAGCTACAAAGAAGTAACCTAGAAGTTAACAAGCGAAGAAACAATTGAATGTGGTGAACTTTCATCTGTTCCAGAAAAAATAGAATTAATGTGATTTCTAGCTACCAAAATAGAGTTACGAAACCTGATGTTCAAATGTGTGAAAATTTAAAACGTAAAAAGAATTCAAAAAGGAAAGGGCTTTATTACACGAAAAGCTGAAAAGTGTTTGAGCAAACGAATCCATATAGTGGAGCGTCTAATACATTAGGAAAGAGGTTTCAGAGAAACGATTCGAAAACTCATTGGTGGAAAGCCGCATCTTTAGAATCTTCCGATGATCGAAAATGTCTTTGAAAGCATCGTGTGTTACATATACTACTTTTGTTTCGTTCTCTCAACCCATCAGAAAACAGTTATCGCTATCAGCATAAATTTGTATTTGTAGCTATATGCCTTATATCATTATATGCTTACATTTCAGCAATGTCTGTTTGCCACTGATCACGCACGAGTTTAACTTAGACACTTCTGTATGGGAATTTGTTTTCTAGTTAACTTGTATAAAGAGTAGGTAATTTGTTAACAATTATTTCAATTTACTCAATATTATTTTAATTTGTCACGTTTAATTTGTCTCCAGAATAGATTGATGCTTGTGTGAGCAATTGCAGCTTTCAATGTTGTAGTATATATGCCTTATATACCGTTCTTTGCTGACCAATTGAAACAGTAAAACAGAAATCCAGAGAATAGATTAAGTCTGAGCACTTATTTGCAGGATCAACATAAGAACAGAACATCAATCTACAAATGGTATTTTTATATATTTTCAACACGTTACAACATTTTATTCAATCCTTACAAACGTATGAATGATTTCAGATCAATAACGTTTCTTGCCATTCCAATGGTTGAGTCCAAAAAAGCTACTATTATATATTCAGTCAACATGTGGTGTTTTGAATCGAACGTTTCTCCGCACGTATTTAATATTTTGAAATAATACGTTGTGATACAGAGATTGTCGTTCTTCTGTTGAACTCCATAATATTTATATCACCTCCTAAACAAACTGCTGATCTGATTATCATATAGCTTAGTTCCATCAATTAACTTGTTCCAGAATTTCAGTTTATTTTGTGTTGGGATCTGAAGTGCAACAATTGTAGGAGTTTATCAGCTCCGTGTCATGGGGTAATAATATTTAAATTGTATGTTGCCTTTCAGTAGTAAGTACTAAGAACACGTGTGCTTGTTTTAATGCAGCAGTTCATAACTGTGTTTCAGTAGTTTAATAAGCGTTTCAGCATGTTGGTGTTTCGGGTTTGATGGTTTTTCAAGTAGCTTAGTATTTCATTTATGTTCTCGAGTTCTGAGTCTAACCGAGGGCTTTTACGAGTTCTGACATTTTATTTAATCAGTGAATCGCTTTTTTTTAAAAAATTCTATGCGTGGGCAAAATATTCATACAAAAGAGTCTTTACTGTTTGAAATTTAATTCGTGCATCAGGCATAGTTCTCTAGCCTTGTAAGGATGTTAGTCACGCTAAGTACAGGTGAGAGTACGGATGGTCTGTTTTCAAGATTACCTAACACATGTTCACCTTCTGATTTGGTTTTCGGTGCAAACGTACCAGGTAGTGTCATGCTAAATACTAATTGATTTTTAAAAAAAAATAGGAATGTCTTACAAGTTACAATACGGATGGACTAACTGATAATGATGTACTGAACATTTTGGCGTACGATGTAAGTATTATTCGTCCATTTTGTAGTTTGTTGCGTGATATTACTTCGTTCTTTTAAAATTTATTTTGATAAATTTTAAAATTTCAAATATTTATCTTCAGGTGTCCTTTCGATTACTTGTTTGCCTCTGTCGTTATTTGTTTTGCTGCACTATGCGATTTACATTGATTTGGCAAAATAAATTAACAGTTAACGTTAATATAATTTTGAGATTATTATAAGTTATTCAATAGTATCTTGCGACTAATTTGTATAAACTTCATCTCGTCTAAAATTAACGTTGAAATGTAACAGTAACAAAATATAAAGCTGTATAGTACAAAATTATTTTTGAAAAGTTTTTTAAAACAAAGTTAAAGGGAAAAAAGACATGCTTCAGATGTGACCAATTTAAAGGCCTGATTTACTGAGTACATGGAAAGGCGATGGAAGGAGGGCAAAGAACATTATACAGATACGCGATAATGTGCCTAGATAATGAAAACTTCAATAGATTTCTAGCGAAAAGAAAATATTGATTTCTACAGACTATGACATAAAAATTCTTTTAGGTCAGATATACTTTTACAAATTCTTGGTGTTCCATCAATTGTATTTTATCATAGCTGGATAAATTTCTCAGTGTCTGAATTAGATAATGTATTTTCTTGCGTTTATTTTAACACTTCTAATCCTGAACAACAGAAACAATATTTTCAATGTTCAAACCCACAATATTTCAAAGATAGTTATAACATGGATAAAAAATGATGGATAAATAATTTAAAATAACAAAAGGTGGGAGAATGTCAACTGTGCATTCTCAGTCATTCCAGCTTCCATTCCTCGTCCACGTGTGCGTTCGTATGGTTTGATATAATCATGGCCTCAGCAATGAAAATGATATCGAGACAGTTTCTCTAAACACTCCGGTTTCGTCGCTCACGAAACAAAGAACCACGTCAATGGTAATATGTTTTAGAGGCCGTGGTTCTCTTCCGAATTGTACATATTTTTAAGTTGACAGCATCTTGATGTCCTCTTGACGACGCTTTGGTAACCAGGTACTGGTATTGTATTACATTCTATAGTTAGATCAGTTCAAGTGAGTTTACTGACCTTGTGCGACCGAAGACTCTCTATATATGGTCTTTCTTACCATTGATTTTGGCCTCCCACTTCGAATCAGATCTTACCATTAATTTTGGCCTCCCACTTCGAATCAGATCTTACCATTGATTTTGGCCTCCCACTTCGAATCAGATCTTACCATTAGTTTTGGCCTTCCACTTCGAATCAGATCTTACCATTGATTTTCGCCTCCCACTTCGAATCAGATCTTCAATATAACATTCTTCATCAAATCGTTTCAAACATTTACAGATCGGATACCTTGATAAACGTTTTACTTCAGATATATATTTCTGTCAGTCAAACTATTCTCATCACCACCAATATCAAAGTAGTAGTGAATGGGGTTGGTTTAGCCTCAAGGGGAATTAGCATTAAAAAACAGCCTGAGGCGATATAGGCTCAATGGGAAATTTAACATTACGGAAACCCCTGGGGCGATATAGCCTCAAGGGAAATTAACATGGGAAAAAATCGTGGGCAAGTTGAGCCTCAAGGGGAATTTAACATAGGCAAAAAAAAAATAATCTTGGGCCTGTTGAGCCTCAAGGGAAAATGGAACAGGGTCGGGACCCTATTTTAATAGGGTCCCGACCTGATGGGTCTATGGAAATGGAACAGGCGAAAATTGAAACAGGGAGGGGTCTCTATTTTTTTTTTTTTTAAAAAGAAACAAAAGGTGTAGGCAATGAAAGTCAAGGTATTTTCGAGATACTGGAGTGGCCCTGAAAAGGGCCTTTGGTTTTCCTCTTCTTCTATTTCCTTCACTCCTTCATCCATCCCCTTATCTTTCTTAATAATCCTTTCTTCTTCTTCTTCTTTATTTCTGACTCTGGTAACCAGTCAGGATGGCACAACTCTCTGAACTTGGTCTGTATCTTCATCCAATTCTGATTTAACCTCTCAAACTCTGTTTCTTTTTGTTTTCCTTATCTTTCCTTTCTTTACTCCATGTCTCTTTAATCTTCTCTACTTCTTCCTCCATTACTTTTCTCATCAGATCTTCCCCTTTCTTCATCTTGTTCAACCCCCATTTTACATTCCTCCACTCTGTCCAGTACAATATCTTTTCTAGGAAGCACCGGCCTTGGATGACATGATCCAGTGCTTCCTTCAAACTTCCCACTCTGACATAAGGTGGGTCAATGAAGACTCTTGATTATTGACTTCTTCTTCTATCATCCCTGCATTGATATCTCTGGCTGCCTTTAGACCCTGAACTTGACTTGTTACCTGTTCTTTCATATCTCCATGCCTCCATTCCTTTTCTGTTCTTTCTACAACATATTCTACATCCATTATCCAAAAATAGATGTCTCTCAATAAATTAAATAAAACTGATACTTGAGTCATTTTGTCTCTGTTATTCCGTAGAATGGTGTGAATGACGAACGTTGTGGGTTCTTATACGAAAAGTGCGGACGTGAAGGAAAACTTCCTCTAAGACCCGAATCTTATATTACCTAGATCATGACCAAACAACGTGCGGACGTGAAGGAAAACATCCCCTACTTTTCTCATATTATCTACTATTCACATACGCGAAGCAGCAATAAACAAACCCAAAATCTACCGTCCACACATGCAAAGCATTAAAATCAAATCCCAATAATCTACTATCCACACTAACCTATGCTAGCGCTTATAAACACACAATCATATACATAAACACATTCACTCACACTAGTAAAAAAAAGAGTCAGTGTTTATATTCACACTACTCTACATACACACATTGGCAAATGGATTACTATATCTTTTCTAGAGTATTGGGTAGCCCTGAAAAGGGCTGTTTGTTTTGAACTCCAGGGCACCTGGTTAATGGTTGCACCTCCCGGTCTGGCACCGCAAACGCATCTCCTACTCCAATCTCCTTTCACTCTTTTTGCTGGGAGTGCAGAGGTTGAATGAGTGGCTTCAGAATCCCAATCTTCTGTCTCTGGGATTCTGAAATTTCCTTGTTGTGGCTGTGGTACAGCCATTCCACTCTCCTTTTCCTCTTCTTCTTTTTTTCTTCTCTCCTCCTCTTTTTGTTTTCTTCTCTCCTCCTCTTTCATCCTTCCTTCTTCCATTATAGCCTCTGCGGCCAGCTCATTCAGTATGAGCCTGGCATATTCCAGGTGCACATGAAGTTCAAGCAGTTTCGCTAGTCTGGTGTTCATTCTCTAGTGTTGATCAATCAACAAGGGTAGCTAGACTGACGATTGTTTCCGTATTTATACGAAAAGCGCGGATGTGAAGGAAAACATCCCTCTAAGACAAAACTTATATTACCTAGATCATGACCAAACAGCGCGCGGACCTAAAAGTAACACTCAATCACTTTTTTACTACCCATTACTAATTTAAAAATTTTCATTAGATCAATAATATACTATCCACATACGTAAATAAGTCAAATCAAACCCAAATATACTATCCCCACACTTCAAACAAAATAAATAAATAAAATACATGATCATAATCTACTATCCACACAAACGTACATGAGCGCTTACAATCACACACACACGCACACACACACACACACACACACACACACACACACTTTCTAAGCAAGATAAATAATTCATGTGCTTATACACGCACTTCTATTTTTTAACTTATTATAGGCAATCGATTGTTATTTCTTTTCTAGAGATTGGGGTAACCCTGAAAAGGGCTATTTTTGTGTGCGAAGTTGAAGCTAGGGCGATCTTTTATATTCTAAGAATGCGACGTCCTCTGACGATAGGCTTTCTGACGATAGGTCTGCTTATTCGGAAAGAGAAGAAGAACTCTTTGGTATCGATACGACAGTCGACAAAGCGTCTGTCAGGTTCAGGTTGCTGCTGCTACTGCTGTTGTTGTTGTTGCTGTTGCTGCTCTCTCTGCTGTTTCTGAAGTCTGTACCTCTCTGTCCATTCTTCTTTCTCCCTGTTAATTTCTTCTCTGAAGAGCTCTTCTATGAGGTCTTCAGTGACTTTTAACATTCTCACATTCTCTATCTCTTCTGGCTTCGGTATCAGACTGTGTCTGACTCTATGCGAATTCACGTAGGCTTCGTTTAGCTCAGTTAGTCTGGAGCACATCTTCGTAGAAGGATGAGTCGACAATGGATGGTTAGACTGGAAACTATCCCCGGTTTTAATAGTCAAAGCGCGGACGTGAAGGAAAACATCCCTACACGGTTTTCGAGTCGGAACGTTCAATGAGTGTTATGGGAGAGATAGTAAGAAGTCAAAGAGCAAATAATCAAAATTCTTATAGCCAAACAAAAGACAAAGGCATTTTTTCTTCAAAACAACATTTTTAAAATTCAAAATCACTTAACACTAACAAACAACTCTAACATTTTTAACAATAATCAAACAATATAACATCAAACATTTTTTAAATCACAAACATTTTTTTTAACTAACACATTATTTTGGACAGGGTTGACAACATTGTGAATGAAATTGTGATTTCCACTGTTGAAAGTCATTAGACCATTGATGGACACTACGTTTCCTAGCTTGAGACAAAAGATAAGCATAATGGTCACAAAACCATCGATCTACTTTCACATCGTTTCTAGAAGAAGAACGAGGATCAAAATGAGTCACTAAATGTTCTAAGGAATAGCCCAGGCTGCGATGATGCAGAAAATACAATATTGTCCACACACCAAGGAATCTGTGCCTTGTAATTTCACATTATTGAATCGGGTGGTCTGAGCATTTCTTCTCATAAAGTCAATGATATCGTCTTCCAAAGGGGGCAATCCATACGAATCGAAATATTCCACACATCCTTCCTGAGGAAAGTAGACGGCTACCCAGTGGGTTCCTGGGAGATGACTGTCGTCCGTGTTGATCACATAAGCTTGATGGTTTTGAGGTGTGCAATGAGGGAGTTCATCTTTAGCACAGACGACAGGATTCCAAGAAGCAGTGTGCGAACTGTGGTTCAAAAGGTACTAAAGTTCCCAGGTATCAATTTATTTGTGTGGTTTTTCTTCTTCACGGGCAATGATAAGTGATCACTTCGATCCTGAATTTTTGCTTGAAAATGTCTGACAAGTAAAAGGCGTTTTGCTCCGACTTCTTACTCTAGTCAAAGAGAGATTCGATGCGACGGCACTCCAGAGACGTTAATGGAGTAGAAGAATGTTTATCCAAGCCTTTATACCACTCATTCAACACGAATTCTATCTCGATGTGACCCCAAGCTTTGTCCAGATATTCGTCCAATTTTTCTTCTTGACTCAACATCAGACATTTGTCGTGTTGAATTTGACTGGGATGATCGTTGTGACATCCATAGCACTCTTCCTTGGTAAATTCTTTCATTATATCTGCCAGGACTGTAGAAAAACAGGAGACTAAATGGGCTTCTTGTTCTGGCCATCTCGACTTCATCATGATAACTTCTTCGTCTTGGGATTCTTCTTCTTCTTCTACAGTCTCCTCACATTCCATGTCCAAAGTTTCTCCACTAGGTAAAGAGGGATAACAGTCTTCCATAGCTTCTAATAGTCTAGAATGACTTCTCTCAAACTGTTGATTTCTATCGTATTATCGAATTATGCATACAGGATGACGTTCACTGTCTCTTTCAGTGGCTCTGCAAACTGAAGTTCCACACGAATCTGGCCGGATTTTATAGCGTGGAAATATCCCTCGTCGCTGCCTTGGTCTGGAGTGAAATCGAAAGCCCACAAAGCATAGCCTCCTGCATAATCTTCGTACGTAATGCCATGACGTGTTGGTCCCTAATTGTCCGGTGGCTTCGTACAGGGACAAGTACGATCTCAAGTAATTCATCTTTGTGTCACCAAAGTCAGGTTCGAAAGGTCGGGTACACAAGGTCTTACCATCGCGACTGACTTCGACTTTCTTCACGTTGAAGTGTTGAAAGTGGAAAGGATTTTGATCGAAGTCTCCGTTGAAGGCTGAATTCAGGACCATACCAAGGATTAAACGCTTGGGTAACTGTGCTTGAAACAGATGATCTTCGATCATGGAATGATGGTTACGGGGAATGGTGAACGTTTTCACTTCCACGCGTCGTATGGGATACTTGGCGGTCTTTCTGTTCAAAGTGTTACTGATGTCATTTCCCACTTTAGGCAACAATTCCACGCGTCGTACGTAGAGTTTGGCCTCCTCGATTTTGCTTTTGGCAGCACTATCAGCCAACAAATGGAAAGCGGTACTGCTGCGATTCAGTCTCAAGCGAACATTTACACCGTTCAGCAAATATTTCTCTTGCAACCACATGTCCAAATGAAAACGATCCATCAGTTCTAAACTCTTCTTATTTAAGATTTTGCTTCGTCTTTCCTCAAAACCGTCATTGTCTTTACTTATTGTGTCAAACTTATTCGCTTCGTCAAGTTCCCATAGTACACAGGCATTGAGATGAGTATTCTTGGCATCTATTCCGTACGTCAAGAGATTTTCCAGGTAGGCACGGTAAGGGTAAGTATCCATGCTGCTGCTGACCAGTTTGTTATTCAAGTACAAGTCCACTAAGCTGAACAAAGAATGCATGAAATTGTTAACGGGAGCTATATTCTCAGTGTCTTCTATTCCACCATCATCCTTATCTAGAACTTTGACTTTCAAGTACAAGTAACTGCTATGCAGATCGAAGTAATCTTCGGGCTGTCCTTTGATTTCAAACTCGATGGGAGCGGAATCTGTCAAAGAGGAGACGGGATGAAATTCGATCCATTGGGACTCTTGCATCGTCATCATAGTGGGTGGCATGGCAAACAGATCCAGTTCCGACTTGGAACAAGCGCAAGACTCTCGGTGCATCATTTTTTTCTCTTTCTCAATATTTTAATAATAGAAAACGTCTAAGTCTCGGACGGTTCTTCTTTTCTTACTAGCTTTAGACGTGTGAAGTCTGGTGAAAGGGTGTTTTCTTCGTCGTCTCTTTCTGCCTTGTCCTTGCTGAATGCCTGACTCGGTAGCGTGCAGGGCATTTATAGGTGTTTATTGTCGGCCCAAAAGGTCTTTACCCGTTTGCATCAAGACATTTTTGCCTGCCCTCAGGAAGGCTTCTTTAGGATTTTGTTTGTCGATGATGACATTTTGGAGAAATTCTTTGCCTTGCGTCAGTGCCGCATCTTTCATGGCATGCAATCCGCGTGTCACCATCGGTTTCAACACCGGAGCCACCGAACGAAAGGCTGATTTCAACATATCTCCTAAACCGTGTCCTCGCTGTCGAGCAACCCCTCGGTACACTGGATACATGACTTAAGAGTCGTTAGAGAACCGTTTTCAAAAATGGAGCTTCACCGTGACTTTTCCTTTGGTGAATGAAATTTTTTGTCCCAAATCTCCTTTTATAGCAATGTTGACCGTGTCCAAATAAGACTTGCTGACTGGCAAATAATGAGGATGTACAAATTCGCGGTGGACGTGATAAGTGTTTCCACCTTCCTGGTCATTGGTCGTGGTACTATTCGCTTTGAAAGGAATGACACGCAGTAACGGTACGGAGGTGTGTCCCACCACGTTGTACTCCACCACATCGGAATACACGAAGATCAAATTGAGTCCCTGGTTCAGTTCTACCGGGAAACGAAAATACCTCGGAAAATGCCCGTTGTTGTCAATGTCTGCGATGTGAATCTTTTTGGTATGCTTATCCGTGACCATATTGAGGTCTCCACCCAAAATGTCATACAATTCAGGGCAAAATTTAATACGTATACTTTTATCCTCACTTTCAAATTTAATTAGTAGACGATGAGACAGTTTGTGGTACTCAATGGTGACACGTTTTTTTATTCCGATCAGAACTTTGTCAAATGCTGCAGGGAATTTGTCAGCGATTGCCTCCACCAGATGTTGACCACGAAAATAATGGCCTGAGTTAATTTTAAGGTTATAAACGTAAAAAGGAGGAGAAGTGTCACTGCTGCTGCGGGGTACTGTGTCCTTCGGAAGTGATCTATGTTGATTAGTGGTAATCATGGTTTGCTGCACCGTTTCGACGTCAAAAGTGTTTTGTGTTTCAGTTTTGTTTTTAATTTGTGTTGGGTAAATCATTTCTACCAAAGCCACTTCCCAATGGGCTTCGTGATCTAATTGGATGGTCTGATGTAATTTGGCCGTGTAACAGCACGTGTTGTTGGGAAACATCTCCATGGAACTGTCACTGGGTAAGGTTAAGTAAAATTGGTTTTGGTGACTCATAATTCCAGAGTTCTGTGGCTGTCAGAGGGGTTACTGGACGTCAGAGGCGTGTCTCCGCCCAAAATAGGGTTGTTGTTGTTGTTGGAGTGGTGACTGACAATGGCACTGGACACAAGGTTGCCGTTGTTCTCGTTCGAAGAGAATTTGAGGGAGGGATTGAGAAGCAGGTAACCGATGCAACTGCTCAATAAAATGGTCCACAATTGGTTGTCTCCTTGTTGCAAACTCAGATTGGCAATGGCTGCACCGATGACACAAAACACCACAAAGATTTGGCAGAAAAAGACGATTTGCGTTTAAGGCACACGTTCTCCACACCACACCCACAAGGGTTGTTTCTGTAAGTCTTGCAGAGAAGAACTGGGTGAAGGAGTGGTCGCCGTTGCTGCGTCTGTGTGAAAGGGCATGATGGTCACTTCTTTTTATAGTCGATGACTTGCGAAGCGTCGATCCAAGAATCAAGACTGAGTGGATATCCTTTCCAACGTACTTTGACTTCTTTGACACGTCGTTTGCCCACTTTACGGGCTCTGCATTCGAGAATGCTTTCGATGTCGTACACGTCGTCTTCTTTTTTGGTGACACGTTGTAATTCGGGTAAATAAAACGTTCCTTTGAGTACTTCTCTGTTCATGTCTTTTTCAATTTACAGACCCAGGATGACGGCCATGCACTTGTTCAGTGACACGAAACAATTCGGTGGTCCAGTTAGGTAAGTATCCTTTGTCGAAAGTGCGTTTGGTTTTGCCAGTGCGCACCCAATCTTCAACGGCCAGCACACCACTTTTCTTGGGGACAGCCCTCGTCAGGGACGTACCAAACAACCGCTCAAACACTAGCACTTCGTTCTCGGGGGTCACTTATTGCGGGGCACGTCCAATGCTTCGATGGTAAGATTGCTTGTACGCTTGCACCAGGTGCGGTAAGATGTCGATGTACTTCAGAGTGTGGTGATGCGTAAAATATTTCCACATACGTTCTTTCAAAGTGCGTTGAAAACGTTCCACGATGCTGGCTTTGGTTTCAGGATTATCGGTGGTAAAAAAATGAATGTCACGTTTCTTTAATTATTTTTGGAAAGCTTGGTTCAGAAATTCGTTATCTTTGTCCGTTTGCCATCGAAGAGGGTGACGACCGCTTTGTTTCAACACTCGTTGCAGGGCTCGCACTAACTCGCTGCTCGATTTGGAAGTCAAGGGCACGACCCAGGCAAATTTGGAAAAGACGTCGATGACACAAAACAGATATTTGAACGACTGTAGCTGGCCAAATGAGAAACATCGGCTAAGTCGGCTTGCCATTGATGATAGATGCCTTCCACTTGGGTGCGACTTCTGGAAAACTTGCGTCGAATGGGTTTGTGTAAAGTGTAAGTAGCTTGTTCTTGTAACCATCGTTGCACTTGAGGTAAACGGAGACTTGTCAGTCGCGTTTTGGCAGCACGATACAATTTTTGAACTCCTGCATAACCTGCAGGATGGGAGGGATCGTAGTAAATGCTGGCTAACACTTTTTCCATTTTTGTTTGTTTGTTTGTTAATAAGGCACCCACTCTTGGAGGATGCTACTCTTTTTCTCTTGGGGTATTTTCTTGGATTGTAATGCTTTGCGTGTGCGACCGGCAATAGGTGTCGAGGAGGAGGAGGATGTCTGAACAGGGGATATTTTTTCTTGTTTCACTTCTGTCTTCACTTTCTTTTTCTCTTGTGATGAAGAAGGGGTGGTCATCATCTTTTTAATCCATCCAATTCTGGAGGTAGGTGGTGTTGTTAACTTGCTTACTTTTTTGGTGAAGTTTGAAACCCTTCTTCTTCTTCTTCTTTTTCTGTCTTGGTCACTGGTAGTGGTGGTGGTGGTAGTGGTGATGGTGCTGGACTTTTCATCAAGGTCTTAAAATCTTTCAGAGTGGGAAGAGTTGTTTCGTCTGAGGCTTTCTGGTGAAAGAGTTGCAGTAGTTGCAAAAGTTGACCGTACTTTTGAGATTTTTCTGTTTCGGACAAATCTTGGCGATCCATCAAGGTTTGCAATTTGTGTTGTAACTGGGACATCTCGCTCAATTTGGGAATGGGAGGTAAATGCGGGGTGCGTTGTTCTTGCCAACGATGGTATTCCATCCATCTTTTGTAAGGCACTAAAGCTAGTTTTCGTCCTTCCATGGGATGCCAGGTGTCGATTCTGAGATCTTGGGACTCCAGAGAGCCTTTTTATCTTACTCCCACCAGTCCTCCCAACACGGTTCCCAAGACTCCTTTCAGCAACGGGCCTAACAAGACGGGTACAATTCCTCCACGTTGAACCAACATCTTCTTCTTTTGACGAAGGGGGATTTTCTTTTGAACCATTTGGCGAAGAACGTGACGATGTTTGCCTAAACATTGTTTCTGGTGTTTTGACAAAGGGATCGTGCCTTTCAACACGTTCAAACAACATTCGCACACGGTATCGATGACCTGTTTGGAGGCCGATTGAATGAGTTTTTTTCGCAGGGGTGGAGAAGCTTTGGACAGGACAGATAACATGTCCCCGTGTTTAACTAAACGTCGAGGCAGTCCTTTCCTTTTCTTTCCTTGGGGTTTAGAAGAGGAATGTTTTCTGGAGGGTGACATCTTTGCTTGTGGGTTCCGGGACATTCAGGAAACAGACACTAACGTCGATGACTTAACACACGCCCTTTTATCTTTTTTGGGGGACTATCGCTTTGTCATAAAGGTGACAATTGTTTTTCCAAAATCGCCAAGGAATACTTCCCTTTGTTGACGCCTCTTTTTCTTGGAACGACTGTGTCTTTTCTTAGGGTAACGTCGATGCTTGGCTAAGCGTTTTGTCGGAGGACGAGTCTGCCTTTGTTTCTTTCTTTTTTGACTTCTTGGAGGTGACATCTTTTGGGAGTTCACTGATACCCCTACTTGGTCGCAAGCCTTTTTTATACTGGAACACGTCGCCACTGATTGTCTTTGCGTGGTATCAACTTGAGGACAGGCATGACACGTCGTGTAGGGGTACACAACGGACTAAATCGAGCATGTTCTTGCTTGGACAAATCCCGTAAACTTTGTAACATGCCCGATCTCTCCTGGACTTTGATTTTGGGAGAAGGTAATTTGTTAGCCGCGGCCACTGCCGCTAAATTGGAGGGTCCTGCCACTGGCGAAGTTCTTGGGGTCACCAACGGAGAAGTTCTTGGTGTGATCTCCGTCTCCAAGTACTTTTCAGTTCCTGGTGTCATCAACGGAGAAGTGACTGAACCTGAGGCTACCGGAGACGCGGTCATTGCCGTGGCAGGTCGTGGTTTGCGAGTGTAAGGTTGCGTCCTGGCCGAAGTGCCTCTTCTGCGACTAGTTTTCTGTGGGCTTGTCTTTTTCTGGGGACTTTTTTCTGCTTCTTTTTCTGGGGGCTTTTCTTTTTCCGGGGTGGTGACTGGTAAGAGGAGGATCCCGCCACTGGAGAAGTTCTTGGAGCCACGGGTCTCCTTGGGGACCTGGTCTTGCCACCGTGGCTCTTTTTCTTCTTCTTGGAGCTTCGTTTGACTTCTTTTTTCTTGGGGAGAACTTTGGGTGCATTAGGATCCCATCTTAAGAGAGAGGGAATGACGATCCCTCCTAGAGTACCGCTCCCTCCAGGTTTCAAACTGATTTGTTTTTTGGTCTGAGTGTCGATGCGGGGATCGGCCAGTTGGGTCAAAGCGACTTTGTTTCGATCAAAAAAGCGTTTGGTATGATGAGGAATCTGAATGATCCCTTGCAGTAATTGACGTGCTGTCACCGTGAACCATCGTAAGACTTCTTTGAGACTAGCTTCTAAGACACGAGCCCGTTTCTGTGGACTTTTTTCTCGACTGATGCCATACAAGGCACGAATCAATTTGACGGGAACATGCGACTGAAGGGACGTCATGTTCAAACTGTGTGAGACAGACGAAAAGTGTCTGAGGTTTTTACAGCTTTTTTGAGCGAAATTAAGTCGAGGACGGAGACGTGTATAGGACAGGCCCTCCGTCTTGGCACCAGTGGTGAAACAATTGGATACGAAATCGCAAATCATCGGGGGTAGTAAGTTTCAAATCGACGAGTAAATAGGCGTGTGGATTTTGAATGGCATCGTCGTACGCCTGAGTCAGCCAAGGCGTTCCTAACTGTTTGGCTAAGACTTGCACTTGCGATTTATCTCGAGAGCTTTTAAACAAGACCACGTAATGCGCATTGAGACTGATGGTGCGATGGGCTTTACTTTGTTGAAACAAATTTTGAGTGATGTAAACGACACTGGCATTACGGTGATGCCCTTTGCGCGTGAACCAAAGTTTAATTTCTTCTTCGTCTTCTCCTAACATGTCGTCGAAAATGACCAAATGGGTTTGACGGGGTCAGAGACGATTCCTTCGTCTTCTTTAGGAATGCCTTCCACAAACACGATGGAATCGCCTTGACTTTCTCGCAAGAGACTGTACGCCGATTGCCACTCTTTGTAACACCACACGATGCGTTGGGGTGGACGATCGATCAAATGATGTTTGTGTTCGATCAAACGTTTGACGAATTCGGTTTTGCCTGAACCGCTAGGTCCAGCAATGAGCATGTTAAAAAGATGGCGAAGATACAAAGCCTCCCAACTGACACGATCTAAGTGTTCGTCGATGACTCTGACAGTAGGGGAAGAGGGAGCAGAGACAGCAGAGGTAGCCATAGTGTTAGGAATGTCACTTGTGACACGAAAACAGACAAGACAAGAGTTTATATACTTTTTTTCAGGACACGTTTATTGAATGTTTTAAACATGAACACGAAAGACAAAAATACATAAAAGCCAAAGGCTTAAGTACAACGATAAAAGGCACATGATAACCATCAACGTGGAATAAAAACAAGTGTCTCTACAACATGTTTTGGGTAATGTTCTGACCAGTTATATAGGGGGTAAGGTCACACAAGTGTCCTCCCGAAAGGGTCTTTCAGGCAGGTCCACGACAGTCCTGTCCTGGGTGACGGGTTCTTCTTCTTCTTCTGGCACCGTCATTAACACAGGTTGAAAAGTGACTTTTTTCCTTGAACAACTCTCGTGCATCCTGGGCCACTTCTTGGGTCCAAGCCTAAAAATCCCATTCTTTCCAGGCACGGACATCTGTCCAATGGGGGTGTAAGTCGCAAGCTACACACACACATCGTCATACACGTCTTCGGTAGCCAAAAGTTGACGAATCTTTTTTTCCCGTACAGGTCGAGAAGTACCCAGATGAAAACGCAAGGCTTTGAGCAAAAGGAGTCTTTCGTGACCATTTAAGGCCATTTGGGTGGTAAGTACTAATCGTAAAGAGTCCACAAAGAATCGGCTGGTAAACGAAATCCCAGAAAACAAGTCACTAAGACACACACCACTTGTCGTCCCAAATTGAATGGATACAGTTCTTGTAATAATTGATGGAAATGATCCACGGTTTGAATATGGTCATTGAGTTCTTTCCACGGGATCTGTTCAATCAGTTGTGACATAAGCCGTGGCATGGATTCCTGTTTTTATACTCTCTTTTTTTCGGAAGCAATACACGTACATTCTACCCAGACATCTTCGTTCTCCAGTAGGAAATCTCGAATACTGTAACCTACAGTTCAAACTTCGATTGGAAGTTTCCTCTTCCGCTAAGCAGATTCCACGTAATAGACCTTGGTAATCCTTTAATTCGTCTTTCTCAATGCTTTGCTTTAGGTGAATCTCGAAGTAACCAAAATGATGAACATTTCGTTCATTCACTAACTCACTAACAAGGTCTGACCACTGAAAAAACAATTTCTGACGAAATCAGTTTTCTTATACCATTCAGGTACCAGTGGTTAAAACACCGATGACGTAACGGATGCAATTGTTCTTTACGTTTGACTTGTATTTTGACCAGCTCTCGGTAAATGCGTTCTCTCAACTCCACAGGCAAGCCCAAAATGTTCTCTTGTAAAGTATTCATAAGTATATACACTGTTTTTGGAATCACTGGGTGGTGGTCAATAGCCTCGTTTACCTTTGTGACTGATGTAATATCCATTCATAATCAGTCTTCTTATACTTTGGAAAAGAGCATAATTTAAAAATTGAGAAACGACTTTGCGTTTGCGTTTCACTTGTATTTTGATCAGTTCTCGGTAAATCCTTTCTCTCAACTCCACAGGCAAGCCACGAATATTCTCTAACAAAGCATCCATGAATAGGTCAATCAGTACAATTCACAATCTTCTCCTAGAGCAAAAGTAATACACATAGTAAGTAATTTCTGACCACTGCCATTCAGGTTAACATTCAAGAATCTCGTTGAAGTCTTTTGATGTAAACGGTCTAGAGTGATATAATAGGACGAATGCACACTTGACCCAGAGAAATCTAACACATTGATTAATTTTTTTCACTTTCCTCTTGTGAATTTCTCGACACAAAAGTTCTACAGTTGCCCATTGAGATTTCACTCTGGCAAGTCCCTGCCAAACTTCCTTGTAAATCTTCTCTTGCAGTTCTTTAGGCAATGATTCAATATTGAAATGAAGTTTAAATACTGCTCCCGGTGATGTCCAACATTTGACTCCTAGCCAATCTGGTTTCTTCTTCAACGACATGGTAAGTTCCTTCAATGTCTCGGTCCCACTAAGGGTAAGTAATGACAATTCGGTGACCATCGAGCATGTTCTAGGTAGGCCGAATCTTGTGGTTCCCAGTGGTGAAGTGACACACCGCAACTGAAGCACTTGACTTTATCCCCTTTGCCAAATAGAAAAATCCGGCTCTGGCTAATTCTTCGGGGGTCGGTCCTCCCAGATACTTAGGCCATTTTCCTTTGAACGATTGAAGACGATTTTCAAAGTCGCAGTATTCCGACAAACGCACAGGGAATGAATATTCGTCTTTCACAGGTTCGTTTCGATGAGGGTTGGGTGACGTGGACAGGAGTTTGCTCAGGGCTGGATGACATCCGTAGGGGGGTAGACGTGAAGGTGAACATCCACATTTAAAACGAAACCCAGTGAAGTGTCCAAGAGGACGAGCGGCATCACTTTCGCATCCCTCAGGTTTGACACGCACAGCATCACTTTCCATGAAAGGGGCAGTGAGAACAAAGTTCCCATGATGCTTTACGGCATCGCTAAGGTCACAGCGTACAGCATCGTTCCCATCGCAAGGCTCACAATCGGATTCCACTTCAGAAGCCCCACACTTGAAGTGTGCCTGTCTGAACTTGTTTTGCATTTCTCTGAAAGTATTCATCTTGTTCGCTCGGTCTTGGCCGCAATGATAACATTTCCAAAGGGGTCGTCTTGTACAAAGTCCAGATCTTCTTCGTAATTGACCAAGATCAAATCCTCGCGAACAACGTCCCCGTGTTTCATGAATTTGGTTTTGTCGTGAATCATCTGAAAGTAGTGGGAAGGTTCTGTCAAATACTCCGTCTTGGGTAAACACGGTCGTTGTGCCATTTTACCCCACAAGCAATTTAACATCACTTTGGCAAACGATCGCCTGCCTTCGTTTTTCTCGATGTGATCTAAAGATATGCCTTCTTGTGTCCAGTATTTCTCTTTAAATGTCTTTTGATCTTCAGGAGTGTGACACCAGGAAGGACAGCCGCTAATTTTCTTGCTTTAGTTTCAAAAAGCCATCCACATAGTCTGCGAAAATGCCTTTCTGAGTGGGGTCACCCTTGTGGTATTGTTGTGTCTTGGGAAAATGACAAATTTCGTACACTTCTAACAGTTGGTATCCCATGTCCAGAGCTTTGAACAATTCTACGCTGACCCAGGTTCCCGTGAAGGCGCGTTCTTCCTGGGTGTGCTGGCAAGGTTGATCTTGGTTGCACGTTTCGGCACAAGTACGGCACAAGGGAAACATCAGTTTGCCTTGACAATGGTGAGGTAAGACGGGATGGTATAGGTTCGTGGGAGGCAAAACTTTGCACTTGATCAAACCTTCGTATTGTCGAATGTTGACCAGGTCGATGTGTTCCGTTAACAATTGCGGGTATCCTGCAGGAAAGCAACAATATTTGCACACGTAGGGATACAGCGAACACACGTCCAAGTATTTGATTTCTTCTCCTTTCTCTTCGTCGGCTTGGTACAGCAAACAGGTGGCATTGGTCCTTCCTCCGTACAAACAATCCCTCGGGTTCAGCGGGTCCATGAACTGGTAACTTTCCACGAGGCGTTTAAATTCGGGATCGGTTTTCAAACGGTGATCGTACTCGTGTTCATACATTTCCACCACTTGGTATCCTTGCTGTTCTAACTTTAGGCGCCGCTGACAAGTGTTCTGGTACAAGTCTTCCATGGTTCGTTGTAAAAACTGATTTTTAGTGTCACGGTCAGGGTAACAGACGGGACATCCGTGAAATAAGCAGCCGTTAAACTCGTACACGATCTTGGAGTTTTCTAAGTCCCAGCCATCGACCGAATGCGTTCCGATGGTCTTTTCGCCTCCTCCGTTGCGGACATGCTGAATCCATTTGTCTTCCTTGTCGCACAAGTAATGTAACCAACGTAGGGCTTTGACCGAGTATTGACGTTTGACATAGTTGGTCGTTTGAGGACTGATGACAGCCACGGTGTTTTCCGGCATGAATCGTTGTTGGTACACTAAGGAACACGCTTTGGCAATGGTGCAAGCTTCTTTCAAAGGATCGACCCCTCCGTGTTCCATGGACAGTTCTCGAAATTTTCCACAGCATCGCCGTAAAATGTCCACGTCGGAACGACAATACTTTAACATTTCTTCCTGAAAGTCGAAAGGGTCCGAGGCATGAGCATGGTACCAAGCGTAGAAAGCTTCTCGTTGCTCGGTACGCATGTTGTCAGGGTCGTAATAGTGAGCCTCAGCCAAATAGGGTAGAACGGCGTGTTGATTGGCTTCCGTATTGAAAAAGTGAGGAAATAACCTTTAGCCATTTCTGTCATTCCAAACGTTTTAGGCATTCGACTCAAAGGCATGGCCAAGTAACTCATCGAATCTTTAAACTGCACTTGTCCCACTTGCATGAAAATGATTTTGGCTCCGTTCAATGTGACTTTAGAACATTCGGTGCCATGTTCCGTATAGTACCTCAAAAGAAACTGTCCATCTTATCCGGAGAAATTGTGAGCCATCACTGTGGCATGACGATGACAATCTCCGTAACGTTGGATGTCCTCTTGGCTCCACGTCTTGTCGATGGGGTCTAAGACCCATTGTGCAAAATCAGCTAGCGTGTTCGGTCCCCGAAAGATATTTTCACGCCCTCCAGGAATCTTACTGCAGTGAGGGCAATAACTCAAGATAGGTTCTTGAATGCACTTCTCGCACGCTCGATGAGCCACGCAGAAATTAGGAATGTGAATGCCGGTCTCTTGCATGCATTCGAAATAAAAAAAAGATGAAATTTCCTTTCTTCTTGTGACCATCGTCTTTCTCTGGTGGGGGTTGGTATTTTTGCACGTAACATTGGTGTTCCAAGTCCACGATAAGGTGACAAATGTGACATTTTTTCTTTCCTGAACATACGTGTGCCTTGACACTAGTGGTACGTATGCCTTGTCCACACGCGGGGCAGAATCTCAGGAGCTGACAAGCGCATTTCTTCTGTGAACCTTGCGTGTTCAAATGTTGTTGGTAACAGGTAGTGCAGACAAACGTGCGCAGACAAGCTGGACAATGCACTCGTTCTTGTCCTTCGCTCAGACAGGGTGGAGAGGCCAAACATGCTGAGCATTTCGATCCACAATGTTTGTGTTGCTCTCGATTTTTATAGCCATAGTCACATTTCTCACAGTAATAACTGTATCCCAGGAATCCGGTGATAGTGGTAATGGTATCGAAATGGTCATCGTAATGATAAAGGTGAATGTATTTTCCATCCTTAAAGTCTTTCCCTCGAAACAACAGAGACCCACGCACTTCTTGAGGGTGCACTTTCAAGGTGTAGCGTGGAGCTAGGATATCTTGCAATTTTTGAATTTCAGGAATGCCACAGGGTTCGTCTTTGGGTAAACGGGCTTGTTGTAACAGGAGTTCTGCTTCACTTCGTTGTTTGGCTCGGTCCGATTGTCGAATAGTTTTCCAGGCTCTTTTCCATTCTGCCGTGTTGTTTTTGTTGGCATAGGTTCGTCCCACCACGATAGCCCTGGCTAAACACATCTGGTATTGAGAATTGTGAATTTGGACTAGGCTCTTTTTGGTGCTGCGAAGGTTGTTGACCAATAACACCTTATTATGTTGTCCGGTCCCTTGAGGAGGAGAGACGTGGGTCATGTCCAGTGTGGCTTTTTCATCGGTGATGTCAAACTGGTCATTAGATTGTTGCACGTGTTGAATCTTGTCCATGACTTTGGAAGCAGTGAATTCTGCAGGGCTGCTAAACTCGATCCAAACGGGATTTCAAACCGTCGTGTTGTATGGAAAGTCTCAAGCGATCGTCTTCTTTGGAGTGACAATGTCTCTTGAGTGTGGTGAGCAAAGAATCCCACATCTCGGTGATGAACCCTTCTGCTTTCTCTAACGGTACTTCGGACTTGAAATCTTTAAACTTCACCGTGTATTTGTAAGCCGTGGTTCTACATTTTCTAAAGGGACGCTTTTCAGTCTCTTGAATGGAATAGTACTTTTCAGGGTTGACTAAGGGTAGTGAACTTTGTTTAGAGGGTTTGGATTCTGGTTCACTCATGTCCTCTTCAAAATCACTGGCATGAATTTGTGCCAAGACTTCAGCCCTGGTACGAGGCGATAGATCACGTTTCTGCCTCGTAATTTCTTCTTTCTTCTCAAATGAATTGGATCGTTTCATCTTGAAAGCAAAAAGTCAAATGACTAAAGTTTAAACACCATGGGCTACTTTATAGTCATGGCAGACCAGCGTATATAAAGGGTATGTGTCTTGTCCTTTCACTATTCATTTCACTCTCAAACCGAGTAAAACGATGGAAGAGACTACCGAGATCGAACGTTTCATCAAAGCTTTGCAAGGGGTCATTAGAAAATTTTCTTCAGACCAGTCGTCGGACTACTCATTTTCCTTTCGAGATAAAAGTCAAGATACTTGCTATATCTGTCAGAAGAAAGGGCATTGGTCTTCAGAGTGTCCAGACCGTCAAAAAAGAAAAAAAAGGGGTTAGAAGAGACAAAGGTGAAGATACCTGTTATCATTGTCAAGAAAAAGGACACTGGTCTCCAGATTACCCAAAAAAGAAACAAGAGGAGTCAGAAGAAGAGAGGGATTCTTCAGAGGAAGAAGAAGAGGAAGAATAAGAGAAGGAAGAAAGCAGAGAGGTAAACAAAAAGAAACAGGAGAAGAAAAGAAGAAGGGAAGAAACTGAGGAGGAAGAAGAGGATAATACTGTGAAGGTGAAGAAATTTAGAAAACAGAGAGAACGAACAAAGAAACAGAAGAAGTCAATTAACTTTTTAAAGTGTTATGGTTGTGAATTGTGAATTGAATTGTAAAATTTGTACCAGAATAGAAAGTCTATAAAACGTAAGTGTCTTTGGGTTTTGATTTTAAAATAAGAACCTACATTCACGCACACTCATACACAGACACGTACTATAGGGGTAAAATGCGGGTTTTTTTGAGTTATTGGCAATTGAAAGTCTATCTCTTTTCGAGAGATGTGGATGGCCCTGAAAAGGGCCTTTTTTTTGGTGCAGGGGTGAGTTTAAGCAATCAACTTTCACTGCCTTAAGCCTTTGCCACGGCCATGGCCTACTTCTGGACTGCGTACTGTTGATGATGATGATGATGATTTGGTTGAAATCACTAAGGGTGGTACGGTAGGCTTAGTCACAGGGTTGGAGTGTTTAGCTCGGGAAGTTCGTATTCTCTTCGGCCGTAATAAAGAAGTCTGATACATTTGTTTCAGACTTCTTAACTCCGCTAAAATGTCTAACAGTACCGTGACCGTTTGATTTTGACACACTTGTTTCTTTGCTGCTGCTTCTTGTTGTTGTTGTTTTATTCTTACCTCTTCTTCTTGCTGCTGTTGCTGTAGGAGAAAAGCTTGTTCTGCTTCCTTTTGCTGTTGTATAAATTTCTCCAATTCTTCTTTCTGTCTGTCTAAAATTCTCCACGTGCGGTAATGAAGGAGAAGGTGACGAAGGTTCCGGAACAAATTCTTGCGAGGTAAAAAAATCCACAAAATCCCAATTCACCTCTTCTGAAAGTATGTCCGGGTTCCCTTGGGTAGTCGCCACCGTCGGTGCACCCCAATGTATCGTTTTCTGAGTTTCCGTCATGTTGAAAAACTGTCGCATAGATTGACTGCGCACGGGCGCTAGCGAATCTATATAGACTACGTGACGTCACAGACTGCTCTCTTCGGATTGGATGTGAGCTGACTGAATTCTGTAACGCGTGTTTGGATTGGTCAACGAACTCAATCCGTTTCAATGCTTCCTCTCCCTATAAACAAGTGCAGTTCACTGCATTCCTTCACCTGTTACTCGGCACCCCAACATGTGGACCGACGTACAGTCTTCAACGCTTGTGTCTTCGATGATATTCCGGACGGACATACCAATGTATGTCCGATCCAAATGGACAGTTATCCACAGGACAGACACCAGCCTGTGGATGCGAAGAATATATGTGAAGCGTCAAGGATGCCTCAAAAGAGTACTCATTTACGGTCCTGCAGTCAGGCGCAGCCTAAGGACAAGAAGAAGACCAATGCGGTGCCCTTTATGTCAATATACCTTAATATTAACATAAACCCAATGGCCCTTTTCAGGGCCACTCCAATATCTCGAAAAGACCTTGACTTTCATTGCCTACCCCTGTTTCAATTTTATTTGTGTGTGTGTGTGTGTGTGTGTGTGTGATTTCCATAGACCTATCAGGTCGGGACCCTATTAAAATAGGGTCCCGACCCTGTTCCATTTTCCCTTGAGGCTCAACAGGTCCAAGATTATTTTTTTTGCCTATGTTAAATTCCCCTTGAGGCTCAACTTGCCCACGATTTTTTTCCCATGTTAATTTCCCTTGAGGCTATATCGCCCCTAGGGGTTTCCGTAATGTTAAATTTCCCACTGAGTCTATATCGCCTCAGGGTGTTTTTTTTAATGCTCATTCCCCTTGAGGCTAAACCAACCCCATTCACTACTCAAAGTCTAGTCTTGGATTTGGATCTAACACATATTGCAGAAATCATAAAAAGTTATCATCAGAGTCGTAAATATGTCATCATAAACTTAATTTTTTAAACAACTTTCTTTTCTTTGCAGTCTCTCGAACAGGAAAACCCACTATGTAATAGATATTCTATTTTGTAATTGATCACCTAAAATGTAAACCACGCAAGACCTGATAAACTGATATATTGTATATATTCCTTCGGTCAGCCCGTTGCTATCTTGTAGACAATAGCAAGAGTATTTTTTAAACCAGTTGTAAACGTTGAATTTCTGTCTTCAGCTGGCATTTTTGGTCCAGTATGCAATTATTCGAGTTCCATACGTATACAATAGTATCGGTTGTATGCATTTCCCACATTAATTGGTGCAATGTTTTAGATCATGTGTCTTCAATAAACATTGTAGATTTCTTGCACTGAGGGTAAAAGGACAAACCCATCAATTCTCGGGTCAAAAGGTAAAACGACAAGGTCACAATACTCTTGATCTGGAATCCTTAACGACCAAGCGTTCGAACATCAGTAGTAAGTAGGGATACATTACGTACAATGGAAATTAGCATTACAGAGACCCCTGGGTCAGATTACGTACAATGGAAATTTAACATGGCGAAAAATCGTGGGTCAGATTACGTACAAGGGGAATTAACATGGGAATAAATCGTGGGTCACTTTACGTACAAGGGAAATTTAACATGGGGAATAGATCGTGGGACTGTCTAGGGACAATGGGAAATTTAACATTACGGAAACCCCTGGGGGATATAGCCTCAAGCGAATTTAACATATGGAAATTGAACATGGTGGATCTGTATAGCGTCAAGGGGAATTGAACATGGTGGGACTATCTAGGGACAATGATGGTAGAGGGTCAAACACAACAGAGACAGAAACATAGATACACTAGTACAAGCGTGGGATTTATATATAAAGCATTACCAAGACCTGAAATCTTGCTGGGGTGTTCAAAAATTTGCATAATTGTAATGATGATATAAATAGCTATAATCAAGGAAATGCTCAACGACAAAATGGATGTGATTAAAAGTAACGTTAAAATGACGAAATTGTCCCAGAATTTAAAGGAAAATAAACATATCCCCGAAAATTAAGTTACAATGGTTTAGACTAAAATGGATAAAATTAGTAACTACTTACAATATCAACTTCTGTGACGATCGTGGATAAATACCTATGTATCTATAATCAGCTGAAATTCCTATGAAATCCCACTATCTATTTATAGCTCCAACTTGTGGGTTTTTCCTTTGGAAAATCCCACTATCTTTTTATAGCCTCAGCTTGAGTGACGTTCCTGTTTATGAATTCTAGTATATATGTATAGCTACAAAATGTGGAAATCCCCAAGTCGATATTTATAGTCTCAAAATTTCCAGCGTCAGTGACGTCACTGTACTGAACACTAGGGGATAAATGGCAACAGTGGCTGACCTGAATACGCGCTACTGTAGGTAGGTAGGTAGAGTGTATCTGATAGGGATAAAGTGAGTTTTATAGGGACAAACAGAGACCAATACAGACACACAACATACGCGCGCAGACACACTCACACACGCACACACACACACACACACACACACACAGAGGGAAGAGGAAAAAACAAACCCCAAATATACTATCCACACTCGGGAGGAAGAAAAAAAAAAACAACCAAATATACGATCTACACAACGTACGCTAACACACACACACACACCACACACACACACACACACACGCCCACACTACAGAGGGAAGAAGAAAACCATTATACACTATCCACACGGAGTGAAGAAATAACCCTTTATATATACTATCAATAGAGAGTGAAGAAAATAACCCATTATATTCCATCAACACAGAGTGAAGAAGGAAAAAGTTTTCTGAAAGCACCTAAGCCCTCACCTGCAATGACCAACTCTGCCAAACACCTACACCCCACCCCACCCCCACTCCCAACACTACAAAACCCATTTAACCCGTTATTTTATGGCATCAGTGTGTGCTTTAGGAAACATCAAGACACAAAAATGATGGATGAATAGACTGACTATTGTTTACGGACTAGCATGCCTAAAGAGCGTGCGTGAAGGAAAACATCCTTCCATTTCAATTCTAACTAAAACATGATCCAGAGGGATAGAGAGAGGTGAAAGAGCACAATTTCATAAAGTGTGAGTAAAAACAAAACACGCCATCCTTATTATACAATGTCAAGTCCAAGAGACACTTACGTTTTCTTTCTGGTCTATTCTCTTTTAGAAGGTAGTATGAAATTTCACATCAGGGCCAACGCATCGGCTCACATTGTCAATTTTTCCATTTCCATGTCTTTACTGGCACAAGTTCTTCATCATCTTCAATTTCTTCTTCTTCTTCTGAATCCCTCTTCTCTGTTTCGTCTTGTTTTTTGTTTCTTCTCTTTTCTCGTAGGGCACTCTGAATTCCAGTGTCCTTTCCCCTGACAACGATATTAGGTATCTTGACTTTTGTCTCTCTTTCTTAGACGAAGCAGGTATTTTGGAGACAAATACCCATTTACCTTTGCAGATATAGCAAACTTCATTAGCACACACTTTCGTATGACTCTCATCAAATCAACGACCAAAAGAGTAAGTTTTGTTGCCACTTTCGCCTGTGAATTATGCTTTCGTATGACTTTTAGCAAATATTTGACCAGCAGGTCGATCTGTGCTGACTCTTCCATCTTCGTGATCGTTTGAGAGCGGAATGAATACTCTGACGCTAAGACACTCTCCTTATATACAGGGACCTGCTGCGTATGAAACCTAGTCAAATGTAATTTTGCAATAAGATGAAACGATTTCATTGAGGAAGTAAAAGGCAATGATGTACCGTATCGCCTCACACAAAACCTGAAGTGTTAGCTCAGATCCGTGTCAGCAATTTCGAAGACGACATAACTGAGCTTTCATCAATGCTCTCCAATTATGCCACAAAACCACGAGTCCTGATTCACGCCAAAAGAAATTTCGTTCGGTCCATAAAAAATAGTATCACATCTGAGAAACGCAAAAACGAACTTCCAGAAAACTGAGAACGACGGCTTACACCTACAACGTAAATGTATGAGTTCAAGTAGTGCGTAAAACTTAGTGAAATTAAATTTTTATAGTCAAGACGAAACGATCTCTTTTCGAACAAGAAAGCAGACACCAAGCGACAATGGCAATCCGTGTCACACAACACTTTTCAAAATGTATATTATCAGAGGTTTGTTCTAGCGATCTGCACGGTTAAATTAAATGTTGATGTATTTTGCAATAAGACGGACACAATTTCCATGGGATCGCCCATGGTACGATTGTTCGTGCATTAGTTTAATTTTTAAAAATATTTTTTATATAAATCGCCTATAGGATAGACCCAGTAAAGCATGGCCATTCTCGTCACTGTCTGAATAGCTACTCAAGTCAATTCGAAGTGAACGCGGTAAGAAAATAAGTATAGCCAATGAAATGGCTTACAACGGGTGATGCATTGTTTTGTTCTAGGACTGTGTGGCCTAATAATCCCTATGTTCTTGCGTTGTTACCATTACAGTGCAGACAGATTGAAATGTGAACTTACAAGCCCTCTTTGTCTGTGCTGTACCATTTCTTCTTACCACATCAAAATACTGAGCGTCACAGTATTGGTTCGCGTTTTCAAGCTGACCATTTTTTTTATATCTCACTTAAACATTTTAACATAAACACTCACACTCACATCGGTAGAGTCAGAACAGATGTGTTACAGTATTGAGGGGCATGTTATCTTTTTTTTCAAACTAATAAATTTGGGGTTTGTATGAAGTAAAGAACCGAAAGTACAGTGAAACTCAAGGATGATGACCCAATCTGTCTGTTTATTGATGCGTGTATTTACTTAAGAAGAAATATGACCTCTAAAACACAAAGAGATACGGCAAGCATGATTAGAATGAACATAACGATGTTTTCCTTCATGCCCGTGTAATTTAGAGCTTCAATCCTCTTTGAAGACAAACTTGGTCTCCTTTTGTAGGGCTTGAAATAATAAAAAGCCTGAAAAAATCTTAAGCACTTTGCTATAGATAATTTCATCAACAGACTAAACAACATAAATACCGTTACAACACTAGAAAGCCTTAAATCTTCTATCAAAAAGAAATGCATCAAAAAATTAAAGATTAACGATAACTAACCAATGAAACCGAATTTAACAAAGGCAGTGACATGTGAAGAAATGGCTCTCACTTTGGAAAGGTAGGCGAATGTACTCTGTCATGCACCATCAACTTGAAAAAAATTATAAACAGAGAGAAACCTGAATTCAAAATTCAGTTGTTTTTTCTTCAAAAGTGTTTCGTTTCTTTCTTCTTTTTTGGAACAAATCTAAGCACTAATATAGAGTGGAAAAGGGAAAATGCACATACAAGCTTTGATATTTCTGAAAAAATGAGGGGATATTCCTAACGTTCATAACCACCTATATATGCTTGGACTTGTCTGTGACTTATCCACAAAACAAGATGTACATATTTATGTTCAAGCTGCAAGTGTGTGCGTGTTTTTGAAAATGGTAAAAATTGGATATACAATTTTCTCGTGACACTTATAAAGTGAAGAGTCTGTGCAAGTGTCAAAAGCCAAAGTCATATAAGTTTTGTATTTTGTACGGCTTGTAAAGATTTCCACTTTAGAAAATGTGAAGTATCACAAGTTATTATCACAAACAGAAGTGGAACATAGGGGCTTGCAAGAAAGAAAATAACCCAGACAGTTGGTGTCATCAAGAGTGCTAGAGACGGTACCCGAACTTGCTTGCTTGCTTACTTGAATTAAAGTGATTTTCGCTCTAATGGAGCATATATCACTGGTTTAATAACGCACCGCGTGATTTTTAATTACTCCTGGGGAAGGAAAGAGAGCCTCATCCCCCAGGCTTTTATGTACTCACAGACTACTTTTAAATTTAGCCACTCAGGTGTAGGACTAACTAGTCCTTAACAACCTGACTGAAAGGCTTTAAACATGAGTGGGAATAGTCTCACCACACACTCATTTTTCTGTCCGAGCGTGGTACAGGAGGGAAAAGGTGCTCAGCAAGACAGCCATGGGTGTTAAGTACTCAACAAAACGCTAGCCCGTACTTATTTCAAATCAAGTCGTGTCACCAAAAAAGACGACGTGTACGACATCAAAGGCATTGTCAAACGCAGAAACCGTAAAGTGGGCAAACGACGTGTCAAAGAAGTCAAAGTACGTTGGAAAGGATATCCACCCAGTTTTGATTCTTGCATCGACGCTTCGCACTATAAAAAGAAGTGACCATCATGCCCTTTCACACAGATTCAGCTACTGCGATCACTCCTTCACCCAATTCTTCTCTGCAAGATTTACAAACACAACCCTTGTGGGTGTGGTATGGAAAACGTGTGCCTAAAACGCAAATCGTCTTTTTCTGCCAAACCTTCGTAGTGTATTGTGTCATCGGTGCATCCATTGCCAATTTGAGTTTGCAACAAGGAGACAAACACTTGTGGACCATTGTATTGAGCAGTTACGTCGGTTACCTGCTTCCTAATCTCTCCCTGAAATTCTCCTCGAACGGGAACCACGGGAACCTAGTGTCCAGTGCCAGTGCCAGTCACCAGTCGAACAACAACAACCACAACAACAACAACAACCCCATTTTGGGCGGAGACACTCCTCTAACTTCCAGTATCGCCTCGGAGAGCCACAAAACTCTGGAATTATGAGCCATAACAACCAATTTTACTTAACCTTACCCAGTGACAGTTCCATGGAGGTGTTTCCCAAGAACACGTTGTGCTGTTACACGGTCAAATTACCTCAGACCATCCAGTTAGATCACGAAACCCATTGGGAAGTGGCTTTAGTGGAAATCATTCACCCAACACAAATCAAAAACATCACCGAAAAGCAAAACACTTTCGAGGTGGAAATCCTGAATGCCCAATTGGAGGAAGAAATCAACAAAATCGGGTTTTTAGGGGACACAAGACCAGCCAGCAATCCAGCCTTCATTATCTACACCTTGAAAATTCCTTCAGGTTATTATTTTAGTGGTGAACATTTGGTGGACACTATTGCGGAGAGATTCAACTTAGCCTTTGGCAAAGCACTGAACAGAGCCAACAAATGTGTGAAGATTGAGTACCATAAAGTGGCTCATCGTCTCGTGATCAAATTTCAAGATACGGACACATTGTCCCTCAGGTTCAATGGTAGTTTGTTTGAAATTTGGGTGGACATGCAGAAATGGTCGCAAACAATATGAGCCCCAAGATCAAAAGTAATATGGATTTTTACAGAGCTTTTGGAAACCCGGTAGAACTGAACCAAGGACTTAATTTGATCTTTGTGTATTCCGATGTGGTGGAGTACAACGTGGTGGGACACACCTCTATTCCGTTACTGCGTGTCATTCCTTTCAAAGTGGATAGTACCACAAACAATGACCAGGAAGGTGCAAACACCTATCACGTACACCGTGAATTTGTACATCCTCACTATTTGCCCGTCAGTAAGTCGTATTTAGACACTGTCAACATTGCTATAAAAGGAGATCTGGGACAAAATATTCCATTCTCCAAAGGGAAAGTTACAGTGAAACTCCATTTTCGAAAACGGTTCTCTAACGAATTGTAAGTCAAGACAGCGAAGAGGGACATTTTCACCCTATAAAATCCGGCCATATGCGTGTGGAATTTCAGTTTGCAGAAAATCTACGCGCAGATAATACGGTGAACGTCATCCTGTATGCTGAATTGGACAATACGATATAAACCAACAGTTTGAAAGAAGTCATTCCAGACTATTAGAAGTCATGGAAGACTTTTATCAATGTTTGTATAGTAGGGATTCTTTGGACATGGAATGTGAAGATCCTGAGGAAGGAGAACCCCAAGACAAAGACGAAGAAGTCATCATGATGAAGTCTAGATGGCCAGAACAAGAATCACATTTAGTTTCCTGTTATGCTATAGTCTTGACAGAAAAATAATTAAGGAATTGATTAAGAAAGATTGCTATGGATGTTATAACGATCATCCCAGTGAAATTCAACACGATAAATGCCTGATGCTGTGTCAAGAAGAAAAATTGGACGAATATCTGGACGAAGCTTGGAGTCTCATCTCGGAAGAAGACGTGTTACAACAGTGGTATAAAGGCTTGCGTGAACATTATTGTCCTCCATTAACAACTCAAGAGATCCATCGCATCGAAGCTCTGTTGGATCAGAGTGAGGAGACAAGGTGAAGAAACGGTTACTTGTCAGACATTTTCAAGCAAAAAGTCAGGATCGAATTGATCACTTATCATTACCTGTGATTAAGAAAAAAACAAAACATGGATACCCGAGAACTTTATTACCTTTTGAACCACAGTTTGTACACTGCTTCTTGGAATCTTGTCGTCTGTGCTAAAGATGAACTCCCTCATTGCACACCTCAAAACCATCAAGCTTATGTGATCAACACGGACGACAGTCATCTCCCAGGAACCCACTGGGTAGCCGTCTACTTTCCTCAAGAAGGATGTGTGGAATATTTTGATTCCTATGGACTGCCCCCTTTGGAAGACGATATCATTGACTTTATGAGAAGAAATGCTCAGACCACACGATTCAATAATGTGAAATAACAAGGCACATATTCCTTGGTGTGTGGACAGTACTGTGTGTATTTTCTGCATCATTGCAGCGTGGGCTATTCTTTAGAACATTTAGTGACTCATTTTGATCCTCGTCATTCTTCTAGAAACGATGTGAAAGTAGATCGATGGTTTTGTGACCAGTATGCTTATCTTTTGTCTTTAACTAGGAAACGTAGTGTCCATCAATGGCCTAATGACTTCCAACAGTGGAAATCACAATTTCATTCACAACGTTGTCAGCCCTGTTTAAAGTAGAGTGTGAATTGAAAAAAATTGTTTGGTATTTAAAAAAAATGTTTGATGTTATAATGTTGGATTATTGTTAAAAAAATGTTAGAGTTGTTTGTTAGCATGAATAAAAAAATGTTGTGTTTTGAAGAAAAAAATGCCTTTGTGGTTTGTTTGGCTATAGGAATATTGATTCATGCTCTTTGACTTCTCTCTATCCCTCCCATAACACTATTTGAACGTTCCGGCTAGAAAACCGTATAGTAATGTTTTCCTTCACGTCCGCGCTTTGACTTTAAGAACCGGGGAAGTTTCCAGTCTGCCCATCCATTGTTAACTCATCCTCCTACGAAGATGTGCTCCAAACTAGCTAAGCTAAACGAAGCCTACGTGAATTTGCATAGGGTTAGACACAGTCTGATACTGAAGCCAGAAGAGATAGAAAATGTGAGAATATTAAAAGTCACTGAAGACCTGAAAGAAGAGCTCTTCAAGGAGGAATTCAAGAAGGAGAAAGAAGAATGGATGGAGAAGTACAGACTTCATAAACAGCAGAGAGAGAGCAGCAACAGCAGCAGCATGAACCTGACAGAGGCTTTGTTAACAGTTGTATCGACACCAAAGAGTTCTTCTTCTCTTTTCCGAAGAAGCAGACCTTATCCTGTGAGAAAGCCTGTCGTCAGAGGAGGTCGCCATCTTATAACCTAAGCGACCGCCATAGCTTCAAGTTCCAAAAAAAATATTCAGGGCTACTCCATACTCCCGAAAAGAAATAACATTCCATTGCCTATGATATGTTAGTCAAAATACAGAAGTGAGTCTATCAGCACATGATTTCTTTATCTTGGTTAGAAAGTGCGACTCTAAGTCCTTCGTTTCCGTCGCTTATCAAAATTTTAAAAATAGTAATGTTCTGTAAAAAAGTGAGTGACTGTTTCTTTTAGGTTTGTGCGGTTTTTTTTGTTGGTGATAATATGGATAATGTAAGTTCGGGTACAACGAAATTAAAAGAATTAGGCCCAGAACTCGGTGTGCAGGGAAGAAATATACGCAACAGTAGCGGGAGCAAGAAATGCAGACCTAGCCAGTTAGCACTCCACCCACCTCGAGAACACAAATAACATCTAGTCAACATCCGACTATACCTAACAAACAACCTGCCCCGGAAAGAGTGGTGGCAAAACAAAGGGCCAATTATGTTAGACAAACGGTATGGCAAACTCAAATGTAATTATCGGAGGCACTACGTTCTTTTCTGGGGCCCCGAGTGGCCGAGTGGTCTAAAGCGCTCTCCGTTACGGATCACTGTCATCTCACCTTTGTCTGCGTGGGTTCGAGTCTCGGATTCGGCTAATGTGGGTATGTGAGAAAGCTTGCCAGTAACTTGTCGTGGGTCGGTGGTTCTTTCCGGTTTTTTTCCCGGGTTCTTCCTCCACCATTAATACTGGCCGCCATGTATAGCCTATCGCGTGCTGAAAAATGGCGTTAAACCCTACAACAACAACAACGTTCTTTTCTCACTCCGATACTACAGGCAATCTCAGCTGAAAGAACAACCACAGCAACAATAACAGCGACAGACACCATAACAGCGGATTTGAAACTATCTACCTCAACTAAAGAATTAGTATCAGAACCAGAAGAGGAAATTGAGGCGGTTGAGGAGGAGGAGGAGGGGGACGCTGACACTCGTTGAGAAGTACACCGAAATGGGACTAGATCAAGCATTGTATGACGTCAACAAAGCAGGGTAGTTTATTAGAGCCATACAATACGTTGCCTACAAATCTCTAGACACCTTTAAACCAAGACCTTCTCAATGGGGATTAGGGTCAGAGTTCTTCCCCAATTCTACAGACAAACCTACACTGGATACCCCCTCAGTCAACTGGTAGAAGCCGTTGCTTACATTGCCGCCCATCATGGCTACGCATTTCCTGATATCAAGAATCATGAGACTAGGAGTGCGGGAAAGAACGTGAAAGCAAAAGAGAGACGTGCTACCTTCTAACAGAAAAAAACAGCCTTTTTAGGGCTCCAAAAGATTGCTTTTTATTAACTAGGGAACCATATTTGGCTTGGTATCCCTCCTTGACTAAACTATTCTCGAAACAAACTTGACCCATTGGAACACCGCAACAAACTTAACTTTTTAAACCTAACAGTGACCAAACTGGTATATGTCGCTTAGACATAATAATTTAAATAAGATCAGTATGGCTATTTTTATGTACACTAAGTACTAATATTAGATAGATATGTCAGGAAGTAGGAAATTTAACAGAATCGTTAGATCTGAACTAATTGCATAAGTGGTAAACACATTATTGGTACTTTTTACTGTCCATTAGCAAAAACGGGACTTGATTTGAAATAAGTACGGGCTAGCGTTTTGTTGAGTACTTAACACCCATGGCTGTCTTGCTGAGCACCTTTTCCCTCCTGTACCACGCTCGGACAGAAAAATGAGTGTGTGGTGAGACTATTCCCACTCATGTTTAAAGCCTTTCAGTCAGGTTGTTAAGGACTAGTTAGTCCTACACCTGAGTGGCTAAATTTAAAAGTAGTCTGTGAGTACATAAAAGCCTGGGGGATGAGGCTCTCTTTCCTTCCCCAGGAGTAATTAAAAATCACGCGGTGCGTTATTAAACCAGTGATATATGCTCCATTAGAGCGAAAACCACTTTAATTCAAGTAAGCAAGCAAGCAAGTTCGGGTACCGTCTCTAGCACTCTTGATGACACCAACTGTCTGGGTTATTTTCTTTCTTGCAAGCCCCTATGTTCCACTTCTGTTTGTGATAATAACTTGTGATACTTCACATTTTCTAAAGTGGAAATCTTTACAAGCCGTACAAAATACAAAACTTATATGACTTTGGCTTTTGACACTTGCACAGACTCTTCACTTTATAAGTGTCACGAGAAAATTGTATATCCAATTTTTACCATTTTCAAAAGCACGCACACACTTGCAGCTTGACCATAAATATGTACATCTTGTTTCGTGGATAAGTCACAGACAAGTCCAAGCATATATAGGTGGCTATGAACGTTAGGAATATCCCCTCATTTTTTCAGAAATATCAAAGCTTGTATGTGCATTTTCCCTTTTCCACTCTATATCAGTGCTTAGATTTGTTCCAAAAAAGAAGAAAGAAACGAAACAATTTTGAAGAAAAAACAACTGAATTTTGAATTCAGGTTTCTCTCTGTTTATAATTTTTTTCAAGTTGATGGTGCATGACAGAGTACATTCGCCTACCTTTCCAAAGTGAGAGCCATTTCTTCACATGTCACTGCCTTTGTTAAATTCGGTTTCATTGGTTAGTTATCGTTAATCTTTAATTTTTTGATGCATTTCTTTTTGATAGAAGATTTAAGGCTTTCTAGTGTTGTAACGGTATTTATGTTGTTTAGTCTGTTGATGAAATTATCTATAGCAAAGTGCTTAAGATTTTTTCAGGTTTTTTATTATTTCAAGCCCTACAAAAGGAGACCAAGTTTGTCTTCAAAGAGGATTGAAGCTCTAAATTACACGGGCGTGAAGGAAAACATCGTTATGTTCATTCTAATCATGCTTGCCGTATCTCTTTGTGTTTTAGAGGTCATATTTCTTCTTAAGTAAATACACGCATCAATAGACAGACAGATTGGGTCATCATCCTTGAGTTTCACTGTACTTTCGGTTCTTTACTTCATACAAACCCCAAATTTATTAGTTTGAAAAAAAAGATAACATGCCCCTCAATACTGTAACACATCTGTTCTGACTCTACCGATGTGAGTGTGAGTGTTTATGTTAAAATGTTTAAGTGAGATATAAAAAAAATGGTCAGCTTGAAAACGCGAACCAATACTGTGACGCTCAGTATTTTGATGTGGTAAGAAGAAATGGTACAGCACAGACAAAGAGGGCTTGTAAGTTCACATTTCAGTCTGTCTGCACTGTAATGGTAACAACGCAAGAACATAGGGATTATTATGCCACGCAGTCCTAGAACAAAACAATGCATCACCCGTTGTAAGCCATTTCATTGGCTATACTTATTTTCTTACCGCGTTCACTTCGAATTGACTTGAGTAGCTATTCAGACAGTGACGAGAATGGCCATGCTTTACTGGGTCTATCCTATAGGCGATTTATATAAAAAATATTTTTAAAAATTAAACTAATGCACGAACAATCGTACCATGGGCGATCCCATGGAAATTGTGTCCGTCTTATTGCAAAATACATCAACATTTAATTTAACCGTGCAGATCGCTAGAACAAACCTCTGATAACATACATTTTGAAAAGTGTTGTGTGACACGGATTGCCATTGTCGCTTGGTGTCTGCTTTCTTGTTCGAAAAGAGATCGTTTCGTCTTGACTATAAAAATTTAATTTCACTAAGTTTTACGCACTACTTGAACTCATACATTTACGTTGTAGGTGTAAGCCGTCGTTCTCAGTTTTCTGGAAGTTCGTTTTTGCGTTTCTCAGATGTGATACTATTTTTTATGGACCGAACGAAATTTCTTTTGGCGTGAATCAGGACTCGTGGTTTTGTGGCATAATTGGAGAGCATTGATGAAAGCTCAGTTATGTCGTCTTCGAAATTGCTGACACGGATCTGAGCTAACACTTCAGGTTTTGTGTGAGGCGATACGGTACATCATTGCCTTTTACTTCCTCAATGAAATCGTTTCACCTTATTGCAAAATTACATTTGACTAGGTTTCATACGCAGCAGGTCCCTGTATATAAGGAGAGTGTCTTAGCGTCAGAGTATTCATTCCGCTCTCAAACGATCACGAAGATGGAAGAGTCAGCACAGATCGACCTGCTGGTCAAATATTTGCTAAAAGTCATACGAAAGCATAATTCACAGGCGAAAGTGGCAACAAAACTTACTCTTTTGGTCGTTGATTTGATGAGAGTCATACGAAAGTGTGTGCTAATGAAGTTTGCTATATCTGCAAAGGTAAATGGGTATTTGTCTCCAAAATACCTGCTTCGTCTAAGAAAGAGAGACAAAAGTCAAGATACCTAATATCGTTGTCAGGGGAAAGGACACTGGAATTCAGAGTGCCCTACGAGAAAAGAGAAGAAACAAAAAACAAGACGAAACAGAGAAGAGGGATTCAGAAGAAGAAGAAGAAATTGAAGATGATGAAGAACTTGTGCCAGTAAAGACATGGAAATGGAAAAATTGACAATGTGAGCCGATGCGTTGGCCCTGATGTGAAATTTCATACTACCTTCTAAAAGAGAATAGACCAGAAAGAAAACGTAAGTGTCTCTTGGACTTGACATTGTATAATAAGGATGGCGTGTTTTGTTTTTACTCACACTTTATGAAATTGTGCTCTTTCACCTCTCTCTATCCCTCTGGATCATGTTTTAGTTAGAATTGAAATGGAAGGATGTTTTCCTTCACGCACGCTCTTTAGGCATGCTAGTCCGTAAACAATAGTCAGTCTATTCATCCATCATTTTTGTGTCTTGATGTTTCCTAAAGCACACACTGATGCCATAAAATAACGGGTTAAATGGGTTTTGTAGTGTTGGGAGTGGGGGTGGGGTGGGGTGTAGGTGTTTGGCAGAGTTGGTCATTGCAGGTGAGGGCTTAGGTGCTTTCAGAAAACTTTTTCCTTCTTCACTCTGTGTTGATGGAATATAATGGGTTATTTTCTTCACTCTCTATTGATAGTATATATAAAGGGTTATTTCTTCACTCCGTGTGGATAGTGTATAATGGTTTTCTTCTTCCCTCTGTAGTGTGGGCGTGTGTGTGTGTGTGTGTGTGTGGTGTGTGTGTGTGTGTTAGCGTACGTTGTGTAGATCGTATATTTGGTTGTTTTTTTTTTTCTTCCTCCCGAGTGTGGATAGTATATTTGGGGTTTGTTTTTTCCTCTTCCCTCTGTGTGTGTGTGTGTGTGTGTGTGTGTGTGCGTGTGTGAGTGTGTCTGCGCGCGTATGTTGTGTGTGTGTGTGTATTGGTCTCTGTTTGTCCCTATAAAACTCACTTTATCCCTATCAGATACACTCTACCTACCTACCTACAGTAGCGCGTATTCAGGTCAGCCACTTGCAACACTGTTGCCATTTATCCCCTAGTGTTCAGTACAGTGACGTCACTGACGCTGGAAATTTTGAGACTATAAATATCGACTTGGGGATTTCCACATTTTGTAGCTATACATATATACTAGAATTCATAAACAGGAACGTCACTCAAGCTGAGGCTATAAAAAGATAGTGGGATTTTCCAAAGGAAAAACCCACAAGTTGGAGCTATAAATAGATAGTGGGATTTCATAGGAATTTCAGCTGATTATAGATACATAGGTATTTATCCACGATCGTCACAGAAGTTGATATTGTAAGTAGTTACTAATTTTATCCATTTTAGTCTAAACCATTGTAACTTAATTTTCGGGGATATGTTTATTTTCCTTTAAATTCTGGGACAATTTCGTCATTTTAACGTTACTTTTAATCACATCCATTTTGTCGTTGAGCATTTCCTTGATTATAGCTATTTATATCATCATTACAATTATGCAAATTTTTGAACACCCCAGCAAGATTTCAGGTCTTGGTAATGCTTTATATATAAATCCCACGCTTGTACTAGTGTATCTATGTTTCTGTCTCTGTTGTGTTTGACCCTCTACCATCATTGTCCCTAGATAGTCCCACCATGTTCAATTCCCCTTGACGCTATACAGATCCACCATGTTCAATTTCCATATGTTAAATTCGCTTGAGGCTATATCCCCCAGGGGTTTCCGTAATGTTAAATTTCCCATTGTCCCTAGACAGTCCCACGATCTATTCCCCATGTTAAATTTCCCTTGTACGTAAAGTGACCCACGATTTATTCCCATGTTAATTCCCCTTGTACGTAATCTGACCCACGATTTTTCGCCATGTTAAATTTCCATTGTACGTAATCTGACCCAGGGGTCTCTGTAATGCTAATTTCCATTGTACGTAATGTATCCCTACTTACTACTAACATCTATTGGGAAGAACAATGCAGAAACGGCCCTAGGATGTGCGGGGCCCAAGACAGCAATCTATAAACGGGGCCCCAAGCAAACAAAAAATTGCATTGCGAAGTTGATTTCCGTCAGCAGCGCGAGACCTCTGAAAGCGCGGGGTCCAAGGCGGTTGCCTCGTTTGCCTTGCACTAGGGCCGGTCCTGAACCATTGTAAAGACGTTTAGGAGAGTTGATTTTTTTTTAAATATTATTTTTAACGTAGCATTACCAATTTTAGTCATATCGCTGTGATATATGCAGTGTGGCAGTTCACTGATGAATAGTATGAGTAGTACTGGGGTATCATTCCTCATACATATAGCATCGTGTCTCCCCTCCCCCCAATCACATTATCATGACACCAGGCCGACCAGTCCTAACACTAACCTCTTAATGCTGAGCACCATGTGAGGCAGCTGCTTGTACAAGTTGTATAAGCCTTTGATATGCCTCGGTCGGGGTTCGAACCAGCGAACTCCCACATGCAGGGCAAATGCTCTAACCACTTAAGCGCCAGTTTGATAAATCCTTGTTAAACGAATGTTTTAAAGTCTTTTTTTGTACACAGTCCCTTCAGAAGTTGAGAGAGACCCAGACCACTACGAGAGTTTGAGGACCTATGCCCTGGTTACATTGAAATTTAGAATGCCAAAACACGCCCATATCATTCACTATATATAGATTTAAAAGACATCTAAGTACACAACGAAGTATATTTAGTATTTTCAATAAATCCATCCGCCGCAAGTTTATTTAAACACGTTTTTCTAAGTCTCTAAGGGATTCAGGCCCGGGTTAATTCAATGGTCTCCGCCCCCCCCCCCTACACAAACTTAAATTTGAAAACTAAGTGCTTGACATGATGAAAAACGTGTTTTGTAGAGGTTATATTCATGCTGATTCGAAGACTTCGATATCAGTACACAACATACGATTGATGGTGTTCATATGTCATAACCCACCCATCTAAATCGCCGCCTCGGTTTTACCGAGGCTTACTTGATTAGAAACAGTACACCATAATACATTCTCCACTCGAACCTGTGTAACTTATCAAACATTTAATACGACAGAGGAAAAACAAGATTAGTCAGAGAAAACTGTAATACCTGAAATTCCCTTATAACAATACAGACACAATTCAAGCATTATAAATTTTTAATTTTGTGCAATAACACACACACACACACACACACACACACACACACCATGGATTTCGGTTAAATGTGTCTTCGCAAAAATCGATATTTTTGGTTAGCTTGCCGAGTGAGATAAATTGCCGAATGAGATATAACTTGTACATTTCAGCGCTCTTATCTTCACAAAAAGATGCGGTGGTAAGTGATATCTATTGGATATATAATTTTCTTGTCAAAACTCCCCTAAAATAAGACCGAGAATCCTGTATTAAATTACACCTTTTATTACTTTAATTGGATACTCTTATAAAATGTTTAATGGAGGTCTAGACAGACACAAATCTACAAAGGGAAATAGCACGACAGGATAATCTTGTACATTGTGAAGAAGAATATCCGGCTGCTGACGATGATGATAATGATGCCATGAGATTTTATGTAATGTTTGGCCTGTAATTACATTAGGGCGTTTGTTAAAGTTTTAAAAGCTTGTTGTTTTCACTCTTTCTTGTTTTGCTGTTTATTCGAGCCTAGAAACGTAACATAAAAATTGAGTTGCTCGTCCGGAATTTTTAATTTTGGCTAGAATATTTCAGAATTTTTTTTTTGTTTTGAAATTTGAATGTTTTTGAAGTCCTAATATTAAAATGTTCTAATAAATTCAAGTTCGAGTCCAAACGAAGAATCCAAGATGGAAGAAGATGACGTATGCTGTATCCTGTTAAATGTTGTTGTATACAGTTCCTTGTAGAAACACAATAAATAATCCTCCGGTTTTTGGAAATCCAAAGAAAATTTGTAAGAAATGTCTTTGTTAAAAAAAATTCTGTATGAGCACACGTATATTTTCAGGAAAAAAAGAATTAATCCTTTTGAATCCAAATAATCTGAAGAAAAATTAACATATAACTCGAAAACTGGCTTCAGAGAATGAAACGACTTGACATCAAGCGTTTTTAAGTCCAGACTGTGAGATCTCTCTCTAAACATCACTATTTAAACTAAGTAATGCGCAATTTCCGAAATGCCTAATTGCGAAATAGAGGATCACGTGATAATATTTACATACAAAAAACACGTAGCCCCAGTATGACCTTGATAAAACCAATCATTTTACTCTGAGAAAAAAAAAGTTGTTTACTTCACTAAACTATTTACAAGCATAGGGTCACGTATTCAATACAGCCTCAATCTGAACCTTATTATTCCCACAATAAAAATAATTTTAAAAAAAAGAACTTATTCACGTGGCTGTTACTAATTTTGAATTAAGGTCGGGAACTAGCCCAGCTTTAAGTTTTTACCAAATAAACTGTCATGGTCAAACTATTTTTGGAAAGAATTTCCAAATCACGTAAACAAGATTATATTATAATAGCATGTAATAGAATAATTTTTTTTATAAAGCTGACAAACAATGAAATTAAAATAAATATAAATTAAATCAGATATACGTAACACGTTAAACTACCAACTCAAATATGTATTCATATCCGAATACGGAAAACCTCTAGACGCCCTTCTTGTCTTCATATCCGAATACGGACCCCCTCCCTCCCTGTCTCTTGAGTTGTAAGAACTTGTCATTTTTCCTTCATGAACCTCCTATTACGTGTTATTCTTCATGATATCATGCAGAAAACGTAACTGCGCCAATGATTCTCACAATATGTTTTGGCAGATTAAATATTATTATTATTATTATTATTATTATTATTATTAAATTTAGGGGTGCGTTATAATCCATTGAAATAGTTACAATAACTGCTTTCGCACATGTAATTAAGCTTGCGAAATTCCGTTGGGATCCAGCTGATTCCTGTAATGTTTTAGATCCTGTAGACTTTTCGATTATGTCATGCCTGAGAACAAAATAAATAATATAATAAGTAGTCCTACAAATGTAATCATCAAAAGTTGTGCTTATTGATGACGTCTCAATTAATTAACGAATATTTGCAATTTTGAAACGATCAACGAAATTTGCTGATTATGTTGATACCGACAGCAATTATTTGTACCCTCATTCATTCGTAAAGATTCAAACGAAAACCATTTATTATAAATATTATTTTGTTTTTCTCTGACCATTGAACAGTGTAACAATTTACCACATAATATGACTTAACTTAGGGGGCAGGGTCCAGTTTTTATGTACAAATTTAATGCCGCAATCAGCGACCTAGTATAAAAAATCATAAAAAATCAAATACACAAGTGAGGTCAAAAAGGTCCATATTTTTAGATACCTATATTAAAACAAAGCATAAGAATAGTATTCACTTGACCAGAGAAGTCAATGGCAGTTCACAGCAGAAGAGGTTTATGCACCCCAACCCCTATTTTATACCTGCATTTTTCACATCCAAATGCCATTTTTGACAGCATGTGGTGCTCACAGTGCAAACGCAAGCCCTTTCCCTGGATGAAAATTTTGAAAAACATTGTCTACTAAATAGTTTGATGCAATTCAGAATAGTTGTCGTCCAAGCCGTTTTTTAGATACTCTAATTGCCTTGAACCCACGTGACTACTGCTATGGGAGGCTAGCTCTTCTTCCTAGCCAACTATTGGTATTTCACTATCAACATACTGCAGAGCAACTATGGAAGGTGTACATGCCTGACATAAGTTTCAAGAACAACACAAGCCCAAAACACCTAGTTCACAAATATATAAATATCTATAAATACTAAACAATAATAGCTGAAAAAGTCACACCATAGCCTTAAGTTAAGAAATTTGCCTGGGGCCAATTTATGAAACTGGACCCTGCCACCTTACTAAACTGGCGTTATTCGTGGAGACCTAGGGGCTGATAACTGAAAGGTTTCAATTCACGAAGAGGGCGCTGCAAACCAGGAACCATCAGTTGGGGTGCAAGAAAAACATGATTCCAACAAGTTTACCTTGAGTGTTATTTGGTGTAAAAGTTACTTGATTATATTGGAAAGTTTAATACAGTACGATATTCTACAATTTTGGAGTCTCTGGTAAGTATAGGTTTCCAGTTACATTTTTAATTATTTTTTTTTTACCTGCGCGCTAGATGCGATATGACAGCTAGGACTAATATTTGGAAAAGAAGGAAGGTAGGAGCATTGGAGTCTGACGTGTTATCAAAAAACAAATACAAAAAAAATACGATGAAATATGTGACAACACGAAATGACCTTTTCCGTACTTTTGTACAATAAGTGTGTATTTTTATTGTACAGATTATTTTATTTCGTGTTGATGGATTCTGTGACAACACGAGATAACCTTATCTATATCATAAATGTGTGTATTATATATAATACAGAAGGTTATTTCGTATTGACACATATTTCATCGTATTTTATTGATAAACACCAGACTCCTGTGTTAGGAGTACTAGTAGTTGCCCAGTCTGCTAGCCAATGCCACTGGATTTCTTCTTCTTCTATATAGGGTCTGGTTCTGGAAACAAGTAAACATTATTATTGTAATTGTTATTATTATTATAGAGCGTGTCATCCTTGGGAAAAGGAAAGGCCATGTAACCACATGTGGCTGACATAATCTTTTTTATCTTCTCTAAAATAATGACCCTATTAGGAACAAAAATTATCCTGAGTGACAAAAGTCTCTCTGCTAGAACAATTTTGTGACCTATTCTGAGACTGTACCCTGTGGCTGTATGCAGTAATTTGAGGAACATTTGTCATTTGGTATATGGCCTTTTTGTCTTCATATTGGTTTTTTGTCAATATTAAGTTTGTGTCAGTGACCATTGTTTCCAAAATCAAGTACCAATGGTCTCATGTTGCGCTAAACAGTTTTGGGAAGATGTACCCTCTCACTGTAAAATTCACCTGCTTTAGAAACAAAACCAATAACCATTGACATATATATTCAGATCAACTCGTCATATTTAGAAACCAAATTGTTACAAGGATTGGCATGACAAGCCCAATCCTTTGATAGCCCCACCCGCCCATGCAGAGACAATAATAACAATAATAATATTCATACTAACTTTATTTAGTCACATAAATCATTTTGCAACCAACTTATGATAATTTTTATAGTTGCAATAACCTATACTAAATTAAATTAGGCAATATTTCACCTGTAAGGGAATGATAGTTTATCCTAGATATTTTTTGATGAAGAGGTAAGTGGACTTGCGGTGGATGGATTTACTGCAAACTCCATAGGGTCTGTAACATACTCCTCCTTCACACCTACCCACATTACTAATATTGGAGCTGTATGTAAAACTAGCTGCAATAATGTGGAGCCTTGGCTAAAATCTATGATTGGATTGTGTACTTTGCTGATGAGGAAAGGTACGGTAGGAGTGATAATATTAGCATCATGTAGGACCAACTGTTTAATCTTGTGACTATGAATTTCTTTCTAACTAGAATATTTGCTTTTTTTAATCTCAAGATTATTTTTTCCCCAAATAATATGATGGATATAATTAGTTCTTTTTTCTGCAAATCAGAGCAAGAGTATTTTAGGCTATTTGGTAGCCAAAATGTCAAAAAAAACAAAAAAACTTCTAAAGTCACCTCTAATACAAAAATTTTCGTCCTTATAGACCCTTATTACAAAATCATCCACTTTGAAAATTTCAGTATATGCCTCAAAAAAACCCAGCTAGGATAAAATGAGTGGCATGCACATTGTAGTTCAAAACTTAATGTTGAATATGGATGAGAAACGTGTTTCTAAATTAATTCCCTTGGCCCAAAGAATAGTGAGGTCAATAAATAGACCAGCTTGCTGACTCTCTTATGTGGCACTGAACTAGCACTCAGTTGGGTGCTTTGCTAGTTGTTAAATGCAATGTTTCCAAACAATCATATCCCCACCCTCAATTTAGTGTTCTACTTTAACAGATCTCTTAATCTCCTGTTAGAAAAGAAAATGTTATCTCTCTTGCATCTTTGACCTTGTATACACCTCTCTCTCTGTTTTATGCACAAACACACTTTGGAGTACTGTCCACTTATTGTACACCCTGAAGATTTTTGCTCAGAAAAGTTAACCCTATTGTACAAATCAAAGATGTTTTTACTATCAGAAAAGTTAATCCTATTGTACAAATCAAAGACGTTTTTACTATCAGAAAAGTTAACCCTATTGTACAAATCAAAGACGTTTTTACTATTAGAAAAGTTAACCCTATTGTACAAATCAAAGACGTTTTTACTATTAGAAAAGTTAACCCTATTGTACAAATCAAAGATGTTTTTACTATTAGAAAAGTTAACCCTATTGTACAAATCAAAGATGTTTTTACTACTAGAAAAGTTAACCCTATTGTACAAATCAAAGATGTTTTTACTATTAGAAAAGTTGATCCTATTGTACAAATCAAAGATGTGTTTACTATTAGAAAAGTTAACCATATTGTACAAATCAAAGATGTTTTTACTATTAGAAAAGTTAACCATATTGTACAAATCAAAGATGTTTTTACTATTAGAAAAATTAACTCCATTTCATTAGTTAAGAGTGGTCTGATTTTGCTTTAGAAAGTCATATTTTAGCCATCAGTTACTCTTGCCTTAAATTAACGTTACATTATACTTCTCAAGTGATATGCTATCAGCATAGTACTGATGTCACATGACCCAGGTCTAGCCACTCATTTGCATTATGTTGCTTGCTTTAAGAATTTATTCTCAACTTTCTCTTAACTGAAAAATTTGTATTTACTTTCAACTAGTGGTTAGTGATAATGCTATATAAGGGAATAAGCACTTAGTTGTGATGCCATATAAGGGAATAAGCACTTAGTTGTGATGCCATATAAGGGAAAAAACACTTGGCTATGATGCCAGATCAGGGAGTATGCAGTTAGTTAAGCTCTCACCTTGTTTTACTCAACTTTATTGTAAGCAGACAACACATCTTATTTGTGTGGTGTTACTACTAGGATGTTCCCCCTCTGCATACAACATGAAATAATTATTCTTGACACTATTGTTTGATCACTGATCAGTAGCTACCTCCATTGAAGTTTTATGATCCAGGTTCTGTACTCATCTACCCAGCAGATCATATCTGATCTCAATTCAGCAACAACATATGTTGAAATTTCATGATCTCTCCTCAATGTCTGTATTGTCCAGCACAGCATCCTGTAATTTGATCATAGAACAGTAATTATTTGTATCTTTGTTGAAATTTTATGATCCCTTGTCTGTTTCTGTACTTTCCTGCACATTGGTCTGTCTTTCATCTTTGATCTGTAACAACTTCTGTCTTTAAATTTTGTAATCTTTAATTGGTATTTAGTTTTGTAAAGTTTCTCATTGTATAACCAAGTAGAGAATTACTTTTTTTCAGTCTGCATGATTAGCCAATAAAATTTCAGTTTAAATATTGTTTTAAAACTGGAATGCACAGGCACAAACTGTAAGAGAACATGGTATAGGTAAGTTAAGCAAAAGCACAAATTTCTTACCTCACATAAGTAGGACATTATTTGTCTTAAAAGAAACCAAACTATGAAATGAAGACAACTTGTTTAAACCTATCATTCTCTCTAGAATATGTCAAATTGGATTCTATGACTACTTTCTTGACAGAAGTAGTAGTAGCAGCAGTAAAATAGACATTGCAAAAACAAATCTTTTTTTTTTTGCATTAGTTCAGGACATTATGCTTGAAATATGTCATCAGGTTGATATTTCTCATTAATTATGAACTCAAAGATTGTAAAGTTACAGCAAACGAGAACTGTTATATTTATAATTATGAAAAAATCTGTAAAGAAGTTTGATGGTTTTACCTTGCCATTCTTATGCTTCTTTATAGTCACTCTTTTTTTAAAACCTGTACATAGCACTATTCTTGCTGTGTAGAAATAGATCAAACAAAAGACAAATTTCACCAGATATACCTGAATTATGAACACTTGTTTATAGATTTGATAAGGTTCTTTATGACATGGCAACAGTGAAAGTTATTCAGTGCCAAGGCAATTTGAATAAAGTGCCTTTTTGAAGGAATCACACCATTAGTCAATCTGGGCTAATCCAATCATTGGATTCAAACCTACAATATTTTGGTTGTCAGTTTGGCGTGGTAATCAGTGTTCATTAACCACCTCCTACAACTTTGTTTTTGGAATTTAATGCATCAAAAATAAAAAATTTGCAAAACTTTTTGTGTCTCAGAGACCATTCGGAGCTATTTAATTGCCTTAATGTGAATTGTTTCAAAGGATGCTGTTAGAAGGATGTTGTTTGAAAGTTAACTATGTGAATTAACAGTCTTATTTGTTTTATTTCATGAAATGATAAACAAGTACAAAAGATTTAGCCAAGGAAAATTTGCTTCAGCGGTAGCATGATTATCTGTATGATTGTGCTGTTTCATTGGGATATGGGAAAGGTCAAGCAATGGCCAATATATAAAATAGATAACTGTTTGAAAGGGAATATTGTTGTCATGCATGAGCAGATTGTATCCAAACTGATTGATGATGAATTTATACCGGTAATTGATTTACTTGTAAATTTGAAGTTTTGTCGAAACCGGCTTTATCTTCAGAAAGTCTCAAGTCTGGATGTCAGGGAATTTAAAAGTGACCAATCCTTAACCAACTCAATTAAGTTTATCATGGAAGAAACTGAAAATGGTTCATCTTGACCAAGCTAGTTTTATTTGAGCATGAGAAATCTGAGTGTATAAATCACCATAATATAAAGTGTTCACTTTAACCAACTTTAATTTGACTTGAGCATGAAGCCAGAAACTGTTTAATACATGTATCATATATTAGGCCTAAATTTCCTCATGTATTATATATTAGTCCTTTTCCTCATGTATCATATTTTAGGTCATTTCCTCATGTATCATATTTTAGGTCATTTCCTTGTGTATCATATTTTAGGTCATTTCCTGGATGTTGTCTGATACTTTTTGTTAGTATGCACACTTAATTTAAGAAGAAATATATTTCTTTCTACTATACAAAATGGCAGGTTAAGAATAGGTAAGATTTCCGTAGCAATTTATTGTTGCTGTTCAGCTCATTACTCAAACAATACAATTATTACTGTGATGTCCAAGTCATAAACAGAAAAGCAATAGTACCCCCCCCCAAAATTGTGCAAATTTAGGGATAAAACTACCTTCAGATTAAAAAAAAAAGTAACCCCAAAAAGAGAGAAACAAGATTTATAAATTTTATTTGATAATCTTTGATGTTTACAATCCTAGTAAATATTGTAAAATGATAGATAACACTATTGTTGTAGGTTTAATTATTTTATAATTGTTTGGTTGCAAGGAAGAAGAGCATGGCATAGTGTAAGTTGAGACTGAGGAAGGATGCAGTAAGTTAAGTAGAAATTAAACAAATTGTAAATAATAAGAATGTTTTCCTGAATTTTGGCAAAAGGTTTGAAGGAAGTTAATTATATGTTAAAAACATGGGCAGTGTAGATTGCTAATCTTGTCAATTATACTGCTTGCACAGTTGTAATCATTAGAGATAAAGCTTGCTACTGGTCTCCAGATTTTTTCAAGTTTTTCTGTCAAAGGTTTCGGTCATAGATGCCGTACTTTGACATAATAATCTAATTATTGATGGATGAAGGTCATAAGGCTTCTGCTGGATGTCTTGTTGGTTTATTTGTGTGGGTATATTGTTTTTACTATAAATGCAAGCATACTACTGCTATTGTCTTTTAACCGTAATGCTATCCATGAAGCGTACTATCTGAACTTGAAAGTTTGATCCAACTGCAAGCTGCAAAGACCCAGATGTGCCAGCAGATTTGGGTCTTTGCCAAAAAACAACAAGATAGACCCTGGTTTGCTAGTTCGTTATGGGATGATAGATCAGGTTCTGTGCTGTTTTCAGTTGGGCACCACTTATAAGAGACTATATTTGGTTTGTATTGTCCATCCAATCAAGATTATAAATAATCAAATGTTACTGAGTGAGGGGGCCCCGAGTGGTCTAAAGCACTCTCTGTTAAGGATCACTGCCATCTCACCTCTGTCTGCGTGGATTCGAGTCTCGGATTCGGCTAATGTAGGTGTGTGAAAAAGCTTGCCAGTAGCTTCTCGTTTGTTGGTGGTTCTTCCTGGGTTTTCCCGGGTTCTTCCTCCGCTATTAATACTGGCCGCCATGTATAGCCTATCATGTGCTAAAAAGTGGCGTTAAACCCTACAACAACAACAACAATTACTGAGTGACTAATGGAGTATTAGTGAATTTTTTATTATTATTTTATTGTTTTAGTTTCTTAAGGAATAGAGAAGTAAGGAATTTTTGTATTGCCTGTGATTGCTGAGACATGATAAAGTTTCTGGCAGCAACAATATTTTCATCATCATTGTTAAGAATAATGTTCTGTTGATGGTTTTCCATTTCTTTAACAAATAACGTATAATATGCACAATATAAGACAACAGTTTGACTCATCTCAAAATAATTGAGTTATTTTGAAAATCAAACAAGTTTCAAGCATGGAACACAGGCACAAGCATCAGTGAACACATACAAATATAACAATATGATATTGTAATGTAAAGTTCATGTGCCAGAGATATATAAGTAAGCAGGAGGTATTTATATTAGAACTGTTTGATTGTCTTAAAATTTTATTGATTTAAGACAGTGAATATGAAAATAAGAAATGCTGGGAGTCTGCATTTTGTCATTGCAAATTATGTTCCATACCAGTAGACCAGTGTGTTCAAACTTGGGGTACCGTCAGCATCTTTTTGATAAAAAGATATTGCTTATGTCGACAAGAACAGGTTTTCTGGACACTTAATACATAAATTTTGGTATTTCTAAAATTCGTTCATATATTGGTAAAATTTTGTATATAATTCAATGGAAAATGTCTATACATTGATCTATAATTAAATGTCATGCCCAATTTGTGGGTCTTAAAAATTTGTTCTTTTTGAATTAGAGACATTATTACCCCTAACTACATTAGAGACATTATTACCCCTAATTACATTAGAGACATTATTACCCCTAATTACATTAGAGACATTATTAGCCCTAATTACATTAGAGACAATATTACCCCTAATTACATTAGAGACATTATTACCGCTAATTACATTAGAGACATTATTACCCCTAATTACATTAGAGACATTATTACCCCTAACTACATTAGAGACAATATTACCCCTAATTACATTACATTAGCCCATTAATGTGGCAGACTATAACTTTTGTAAAAGATGACCTTGTACTGAAAAGGAATTAATGTTCTGATCTTTATAAGTAGCCAGAGATAAGAATGGACCTGTTTTGAAACATGGTTACTGTGAATAGACCAGGTTAGATTGTTATCTACCGTTACACCAAGAGTTTATTATGAGAGATTATTTTAAGGTTAATGATGTCCAATAGAACCTGGAGTATGTCACTATTTAGCCTTACTCATTTTTGTTTGTTATAACCAGTAGAGCTTTTTTCTTCTTCTTTATTTATAGTATTCGCAAATATCTTTCAGTTGATGCCACTAAAACACTTGTGTATTCATTAGTACTTTCAAGACTGGACTATTGTAACTCAATTCTGTCTGCTTCATCTCAATATCCTCTCCAGAAACTTCAAAAAGTTCAAAACACAGCTGCTCGGATCATACTTAGAGTACCATGATGAGAGCACACCTCCCCGCTGCTCTGCACCCTACACTGGCTATCCATTCGATCCAGAATCAAACACAAAATTTGTTCTCTGTGCTACATTTCACTGTTGGACTCTATCTGACCTCACCCATGTGTACACACCAGCAAGATACTTAAGCTCCTCTTCTGACAATCATATACTCATTATTCCCACTATAAAAACAAAGTCATATGGACAGCGTTCTTTTGCATACCAGGGCCCAGCAACGTGGAATGAATTGCCCACTGAACTTAGACACAAAGACACAGTGATCCCATTCAAGAGTGCTCTCAAAACTCACTTATTTTGACTGCAAGAACAAACTTAAAGACCTAATAATGTTTCCTACCTTAAATATTCTCAGCATGTTTTTTATTTTCTAATGTTTTTCTAATTTCGTGTTGTTTTTGTAATAATAATATTATTGTTTCTTATCTTATAGGTGTTGTCTAATGTTGTAAAGCGCTTAGAGCTTCTAAAGATTAGGCGCTATACAAAGTCCTCATTATTATTATTATTAATAATGTTATCTTTCACAATACTTCAAATCTGTTAAGAGAATCTTGTTAAGTTATTTTTATGTTTAGTGTTGGTTTTACCGATTTAAAATACTGTAGTTTCATCTGCATAGAGGTTTATTAAAAAAAATTGAATTCCCTATCTTAACGGTTAAATCATTAATAGATAAGAGTCCTGTAGTACTTCACAATTAATATATTTTACTTTTAGAAAGGTGACCATTATGGATTTTTTCGTGTTCTGTTGGTTAAGCAAGAAGTAAAAGAGTTCAGGGCATTTTTATTAAATTGACAGACTTTTCAGTTTTTCAAGCAAATTTCATGTTGAACAAAAATCAGCTATAATAGTACCAAGGATTTCTTCTTTATCTAATGGATGTAGCTTTTATGCCTCATAGATAAGGAATACAGCAATTTCACACGAGTCCTTCTGTCCATATCCAGACAGTTTATCATGAATAAGATCAAAAGCGTTTAAATAGTTCACAAAAGAATCATGTACACATTTCTCTGGTAATTTGAAATGAGGAAGAATAGAGATAAGCCTGTAGTTATTTGCATCATCTTTTATTCCAGCTTTATGCAAGTTCATTGTCTTTGCACTTTTTGAGGTCTGTGGAAATTTGTTACAGCTATACTGTGTTTGCAGATAAAGGTTTACTCTCTAGTTTAGCAGGTCTGCTATCCTTAATAGCCCATGTCAAATCATATCAGGTCCTGTGGGTTTATAGTCATTCAATATATATTTTAACAATGTATTTCGAGACAAATTCAGAACTCATCACCAGAATTTCAAACTTTATGTCATAAGGAGCTTTGTGAACAAAACATTATATTCTTGAAATTTTTCAGTGGTTTGATAAAACAAGTCATTAAAAATATTTGAGTTACTACTTCAGCAGTATAAATGTCCTCATGAATGAAGGATATAAGTTTAGTTTTACTCTTAACTCGGTAAAACCCTCCAGATAGTTTAGGATTATTTCGATTGTCATCCAACACTTTTACTAGTGTGCTGTTTTAGCTTGCTTTATCATTTGAATAACTTCACTCTTTCAAATTTTATATTCATCTTGATTTGCAACAGATTTTAAGATGGACTATTCACTTCATTGCATCGGAAATTTCTGGTGTGATCCAAACTTGTTGATGATCTTCATTGTCCAGTGTGTTTTTAAAATGGCATGTTTGATTAGTTTTTAAAATGGCATGTTTGATTACAGTTTTTAAAATGGCATGTTTGATTACAGTTTTTAAAAAGGCATGTTTGATTACAGTTTTTAAAAAGGCATGTTTGATTAGTTTTTAAAATGGCATGTTTGATTACAGTTTTTAAAATGGCGTGTTTAGTTACTGTTTTTAAAAAGGTATGTTTAGTTACTGTTTTTAAAATGGAATGTTTAGTTACTGTTTTTAAAAAGGCATGCTTTTTTTTACTGTTTTTAAAAAGGCATGCTTTTTTTTACTGTTTTTAAAAGTGCATGTTTGTTTAGTGTTTTAAAAGTGCATGTTTGGTTACTGTTTTAAAAGGGTATGTTTGGTACTGATTTTAAAAGGGCTTGTTTGGTTACTGTTTTTAAAAGGGCATGCTTTTTTACTGTTTTTAAAAGTGCATGTTTGTTTAGTATTTTAAAAGTGCATGTTTGGTTACTGTTTTAAAAGGGTATGTTAGGTACTGATTTTAAAAGGGTTTGTTTGTTTAGTGTTTTAAAAGGGCATGTTTAGTTACTGTTTTTAAAAGGGCATATCTGTTTACTGTTTTTAAACGGGCATGATTGTTTACTGTTTTATAAAGGGAATGTTTGGTTACTATTTTAAAAAATGCATGTTTGTTTGCTATTTCTAAGAAAAGATCATTCAAGCATGTAAAGCATCATCAACATATTCAACGATTTGTATTGCATTCCATGGAATCTGTGTCATATCCATCAGAACTTTTGTAGTATCAAAGTTTTGAAATGATCTATAAGTAATGGATTTATGAATATTATTTTTCTGTGATTTGCTATTGCCTTTATGTGTTAGAGGTATTGCAAAATTGTCACTTAAGACAGTTGTAAGAATGAATACTTCCAGAACGTTTTCTTTTGCATTGGCATAAATATGGTCTATAAGTGTTTTAGAGGCAGAATAAGATTTAACTAATGTGGATTCATTTGCTACTTGCTCCATACCAGTAAAATCCATCCATTTTTTATATTTGATTGTTCAGAAGGTCATGTGACTTAGAACATACAATTCCTTTCATTCACTTGAAATTGTATCTATTTAAGTATAAAGACACCAATCATTACTTAATGAATCCTGATCCAGCTATGTGTAGATTACCATTTTCTGGAGTAATCTGTAGCCAAATGGATTTATTTCCTGTATTTCTGCACATATAGGTCTTCCCTTCTTTTAGCAACAGCAAAATGTACCAGTTTTAACATACACAAGGAGCCCACCAGCTCCTCCTGCTTTCCTATTCCTATAAAAAGATTAGTCATGGACAGTGATATACAAAAAAGTTTCAGCCTTACTTTCTGTCAGCATTGGCACTGAGAGTCCAGATTAATGTACATTATTTTTTTGGTGAGGTTAACAATAACTTCACTTAATCCATCTAAGAAATGCATTTGTCATATTGGAATACTGCAACATGACATCTTTAGATTCCATGTAAGTGATTTGTTTGGTGAATAGATTTAATATTGCACATATTAACATTCTAAATCACTATTCCACCTGAAAATACTCTCTCTGCATTGTGACAATTAATTTGATGACTATAAAATCATGAAAGTTTAGCACAGTTGCCTGTAGGATGTTAAAATAAAATACAAGCCACAATAATAGAATTGATGCCATCAGCAGTTGCGGACATTACTTTAATGGCCCCAATGACAGACGATTCCACTACTGTCTTGCGCTGCAAAGGATAACTATCAAGGGTTCCGTAAACGACAAGATTCTAAGCCTGGAAAATACATCCATTAAGCTCTTATTCCACCTACAAGCCCCAATGGAATGGCTTGCTGTATCTTGCAAGGGGGTACAAAACTATTTATTTCTGGTTATCTAACTATACATAGGTACCAGTAATCTAGAACTACATCTCATGGTCATGTGACTGTTGACACATGTAAAGTGGTGGGCAGAAGCACAAGAAAACATGTTGCATAATGATGGTGCTTGAACTAGCCAAAATGTTAATACAAGCTTCCTTTTAAATCATTAAGTATACTTAAAGCTCCTTTTAAATCATTCAGTAGACTGAAATTTAATTACCTGTACATGTAATTGTAATATTTCTCAACATTCATTATCACAGCTGTGGTAAACTATGCTTATTCCCACCTCTGTAGTGGCACAGCATGGACACTGTGATGCTGTTTGTTTGCAAGCATGATTATCCTATTGGCAAAATGACCTCCACATTCTTCTTAAATTATTTTCTTATTTATTCCTCATGACAGGCTTATTGGGGATACGAGATTGTTTGCTGACAATCTGACCAAAATTAGATTATCATTAGATATAGGTATACATCTAAATATGAATATATAATAACGCTTCTTGACCCATGGGCTGCCATGCTGTTTTGAGTGGGTTGCCAAGACCCATTGTAATATTTGAAATTTCCTAGCAAAGTGTTTTTTTAAGAATGTGATGGGTCACTAGACCAACATCACAAACCTAATCTGGGTTTTCATTCCAAAAGGTTGAGAACCACTGATGTAAATAATCATTGAAAGCACACTTCAGTGTCAGGGGTATACGATGCCCTCCTTCTGTCCATCTGCCCACACAGGTACAATTCAGTGTCAAGGGTATATGATGCCCTCCTTCTGTCCATCTGCCCACCCAGGCACACTTCAGTGTCAGGGGTATATGATGCCCTCCTTCTGTCCATTTGCCCACCCAGGTATACTTCAGTGTCAGTGGTATATGATGCCCTTCTTCTGTCCATCGGCCATCCACCCATCTATCAGTTCTGTCTGTAACTGTAGCTCAGCTTCAAACACTGGCTGGAAATTCACCAAACTTATATTTTGAGCTATTGCTGTCATAAATATATGTATTGCTGTCATAAATATGTGTAAGATGAATATTTTAGCCAAGACTTTTATATCTAATTCTTGCCATATTTTGGATTAGCACCTATAAGTCATTGTTAAAGGGGGTGATAGTATGAGGGAAGAGATTTTTATATTGTTTCAAATAAGGAAATATTTAATAAAATGCCTGGGAATTTGTGATAGCAAACTAATGAAGTTGTACTAACTGCTGTTTTTCAGCTTGCAAGCACATTCAGACTCTTTGAAACTAATTGTATACTGTAGTTTCTTTGATTTTATCTTTTGTCGTTGTTTGTGAAGTTCTATGAAAATTTGTTTTACAAGGAAAATTTATATTTTTGGCTAGCATATATTTCTGACAAGCACCTAAATGGCCCCATCCTCTATAATGTTGTTTCTTATTGGATGACTGCAGTGGGAGATATGACCTGATAGATGCCTCGTTGTAACAGGGGAGACAACATGTTTAGTATTTTGCTTAGGTAAACTAATTTGTGATTTGCAGGATTTTACAGGTGAAACCTTCAGTAAAAAAAATCAATAATGTCTTGCTTAACATACAACTTTTACGAAATGTTAATTCCTGTATAATTATGATATTGTACTGAGTAATTCAGATTTTGTAAAATTTTATTATAATTTTAAGCTGGGAATAAAGAATGAATTATGTAAGAAAAATGCCATGTGTTCATTTATTCTCACAAACTGTTGAAACATTATTGTATCATAAATATTTCCAGTTATCTTCTTAAAAAATCTGTCACATGATGCTCAGGTGAGGTTTTTACAGTAATGTAATAAGTCCCATAGATATTTGAAGAAATTAATAATTTAGAGTAAATAAGTACTTATTATTTCCCCAGTATTAAAAGATGTGATGGCAGTATTATATAAAGCTTCTATTTACTGTATATAATATTACCTGAGTGGTAATATTTATTTTTCATAACACCTGGCTTTTAAATATTGTCAAAAAAAGAATGATACATATGCTTGTATTAAATGTGTCACATCGGAAGTACCAGAAGTGTCAGGCATTTGTACATGTGTCATTAAAGAGGTGTTTTACCTGATGTCTCCACCCGAGTTATAAATGCATGTGTATATTTTGTTGAAGGATAATTGAGTATAGTCTTAAATTGAAAATGTTAATTTCGACTGCAAAGAATTAAAATCGTTAAAAATAATTTGTCAATCATTCAGTTGCAGTCTATTACAGAAGCGGTAGTGGCTTGGTATGAAATGTTGCAATCAAGAACAGAAACCTTAACAAACAATTTTACATCATTGTACAGTTACAGAACTATAGAGTAAAATCATTAGAAATGTAAAGGAGTGTGTGCAATAGGTTTGTCAACAGTTTTGTTCAACACTTGTGCTGTTACAGGAAAAGATTTCATTGCCTCTTTCATCCAATCCACTTTAACATGAATGCCTTATGTAATGGGATGAAGTGTGCTTCAGTATAAATTGGCACATATATCTGTCATTTATGTTATTATATTGTTGTCAACCGCTATCCATAATACTCACAGGAGACTTTTGACCCACAAATGATTCATATCCATGTGATGCCTACTGTGTAGGTGCATTTATCTATATTTGTAAATATAGTTGACTTGAACTTCACCCTTAGACTTTTCCTTCCAATTTCTTGGAGAAACACTTCATACAAAGTAGTAAATTATTATCTGTATGCCTTTTGAACAAGTGGCATATTGTGCAATCTATCGTTTTTCCGTCCACTTATTCATCCCAATGTTACATCTCTTCCTAAAGTGCTGGAAGGAAATTCACATCATATATGTATTGCCAATTCAGCTTTATGACTCCAGGGTTGCTATGGTGATTAGGTTGAGGACCAGGGGATGGAGTGGGATTTGAAAGGTGTATAAGAAGCATGGAGATTTGTGCTGGCGATCCATTGCAGTTGTTTTAGTATCAAGTTTGTAGTTCTTCTGTAATCATACATAACTAGATCCTACCTTAAAGTAGGGTCAATAATAATTTTATTTATACACTCTGTTTTGAATGTGAGAAGTCTTCAGAATGCAGAAGATTAAATATTTTAAAAGAAGATACTGTAATAGAATTTTTCATGATATATAGATATTGTTGTATTATATTGGAAACTATCCCACATCCATGGAATGAAAAAAGTGTGGATATTGTGATATCAATCTCCTTCTGTCTCTCTGTAAGTGTTTTTTGTGCAGTTATTTCCCTGCTAAAACCATGCATCACTGGATGCCAAAAGATATATACAAGGATAATAAATACACTTTGTTATAATCAAAACCTCCTTGTAATAAATGATTCCTATTTTGATTTAAACTGATTTGCTGTAGTGAGGAACTACTGTTATCTAGTTTGTAGTTGGTCTTTGTTTTAGTCTCAAAGGTTGGCTGTTCTTGTACTGTATGTAGTGGTTTCAGGAAGAAAACTTTTTGTGAAGTTTAAAGGTCAGAGGTCTAAGTCACTTGAGCCCAAAATTTTGATTTCTGGATTTTGCGTGATAAATCAATTTGCCAGCAAATTGTTTTGATAAAAGTTTATATGTGGATTTGACTTGGACTGTTTGGCACCCTGATAAATTCTGGATCATTCTTTTTTTCTTCATAAAGTTCATAATGTATTACATGGGCATGATGGTAACCAGAATGTCAGTAATATCAGTCTCAGCTCCAGTAGTTGACCTCTACATTTTATCATCCCCTCATTACTTCAAGGCAGATGTGATACGGCTGTAAAATTAATGTCCAATACATCAATCTTGCATTGGTAGCTTTAACTTGTTTAAATCCATGAGGGCCTGGTGTTCTGTTTCATGGACAGATTCTCTTTTAAAAAGGTATGCATGAAATGTTCATATTCCTCATGCCACTGCCAAACACTCTTTCTCAATCACATTGGTTTGGCTCCTAAGGCAGCAATTTCCTGCTTGCATAAGCAATGTGTAACTTTACCCCATCTTACTCCTGTAAAAAAAAAAAATGAGCCTAATTCCATGTCAGAGGCATCAGTTCTTAGTGCAAATTATTTGTTTAACTCCGGTCAAGTTAGGACTGGTGCACTGGTTAACTTTCTTCATAGTATTATTCAAAGCCTTTTCCTGTCATGAATCCCAAGAAACTTTTTTGGGTTCTCCCATTTTTGAGTTAAGTCCATCAGTAGAATATCTATAGTGGCAACATTTTCTTACGAACTTCCTATAAAACTATTCTAACTATTGTTGGTTCTGGTTTAGAAGCATCTCTGATCATTTAGTTTCAATAGGGAGGGGTTGTAACTGCCCTGATCCACTCACTAGATAGCCTAGGCATTCTAGGTTAGAATAAGTGATACTACATTTGGTGGGTCTCACCTCGGGATAGGCCTTGTGGAGTTTGTCAAGCAAGTTGATTAATACTTTAATATGGTCTTCCCAGATATGCATACAAATACGAATATTGTCAATAAAACAATGTTTTCAATGCTTTTGAATAATGTGTGCATATGATGACAGCTCAGTAACAAACCTGAAAAGGATGACGTTAATATGATGTAGACCATTGGGGGTTGCGAAATATGGTTGACAGCACAATGACAAAACTAAAAGGCATGACGTTAATTTAATGTAGACCCTTAAGGGTTGCAAAATATGGTTGACAGCATTGACACAACTGAAAAGCATGACGTTATTTTTTATGTAGACCATGAGGGGTTGCGAAATCTGGTGACAGTACTGTGACAAAACTGAAAGGCATGACGTTAAATTGATGTAGACCATTAGGGGCGCCATTAATGCACATGCTTCATCAGCGATGGGCAACTGCCAGTATTCTTTGGTGAGCTCATCTGTAACTTTGAAATGAATAGGTGTCCAATTAGTTTTGGAAACAAGCCGTCGATATCTGACATTGATTCTGCATCAGACATGGTGATTTCGTTTTCATTTGACGAAAATTTGGACAAAAATGGTTTGTTTCATCTTTCTTTTCCTCAGATACCCTTCTTGTCCTTTCTGCCTGCTGCTCTGTCCCTAAAGTTTCCATTTCTGTATCATTTTTATTTATTATCAGTTCCTTCTCCAGAGCCTACTACTCCTGGAACAATTTTCTAAGGTGTTTCCGGTCATAGCCAGACTGCTTGCCCATCTCTGCAAGATCTTTAAGCGAATTGATTAATACTGCTCTTAGATCACGACACCCAGGCGCACAACGATGTAAAACATACAATAATGGGATCAACACAGTAAAAGCAAAATGTATGCATGATGAACGAAGAGATGAAGGAATAATTCAAGTGAGACACTTGCTCACCCTAACTGTACTATCCCATGTCAGGTAGGTTGTTGTTGTTGTAGGGTTCAACACCATTTTTCAGTACACGATAATATATGGCGGCCAGTATTAATGGTGGAGGAAGAACCCGGGGAAAAAACCCGGAAAGAACCACCGACCCACGAAAAGCTACTAGCAGGTTTTCTCGCATACCACATTGGCCTAATCTGAGACTAGAACCCACGCAGACAGAGGTGAGATGGCAGTGATCCGTAACGGAGAGCGCTTTAGACCACTCGGCTACTCGTGGCCCCTGTCAGGTAGGTAACAGGTAATCTAAAGCAGATATGTAAAACAAAGCAGTGCTGGAGTCAAGACCTATTAAATCATGGTCATCGCTGCACCTAATCTGATCCCACTTCTGACACTATTATAACATGATAAAACCGAGTGAATTGGATCTAGGGAACGCTTTACACATTTCGGTGAATGAAATCTATATTATTTATTTAAATGAATAATCAGCGAATCTGACACCTTACTCGCGTGCAATAAGTTCGTCATTGGATACGTTAAAATTGATACATGCCAGAGCACAGACTTTCAGCAAATAATCACGAATAATCTCATATGTCAATGGATATGATCAGTATGTGCAATATATATGACTGATATATGGATCTATCCACAGATCATTGTTTATAAGTGTGATGAATGTATGGTTCATTAATAGATATGATTAATATAGTTTGCTATAATAGAGTGATTGTCACACATATAATGCAGGGATTTACAAATACGTTTGCTCAACTCAAAGGACAAGCTCAAAATAGGTTAGGGAATGCTCAGATTTGCAAAACATCTGCCCAATGGCCAGGACCTAAAACTTGAGAGAGTGATACAAGAAATTTGATTTAACGTTGATGGTCTGGGGAATACAGTAACTCTGTATGTGCTGATTTACCGACATGGGGTCGTGATCAGTTCCTGATGCTTTATGTTATTGCAAGTTTATACCTTGCGAGCTCGCAACAATACACATATCAGTACCTTTCTTTAGAATTTATATACAGTACATCCTTCATCTGCATACCTGGATTCAGTTTCTTTCACCTGTTCTTTATTTGTCATTTCCATCATGTAGTTTATGTCAGGGTCAGCCTCACATTTTCTAGCAATGGCGTGATAATGTGAATATTTACTATTTGAAGCATGTTTTGACAAATAAGGAATAAATATTTATATTTTAACTTATCAGGTATATTGTAATCATTTTATTGTACGTATCATGGATTTTTCCGACTATCCGATCCTAAGTAAGCCTCGGGCATTTTGTCAAGGTTGATGAGTCTAAACAATGGCTTTTCAAAGATTGTGTTGGTGCATGTCGCCGATTTTATGGCGAATAGATGTCAGTTGCTAAAAATACATCTCATGAAAGCTCTTTTACAGGTGTACGTTTTTATGATGCGCCGTAGCTGACAAAAGCTGGTCAAATCAGAATGTTGCCGTTGAGGTTTTAATGTTATATGTCCAGAATTCCAATATTACGTGTTGTATCAAAAATGCATGTCCTTGAAGTTCCATTTTCTAGGTCGAGATTTTAAATTGTTGAATTAAACAGCAGTGGTTGAAAGTTATATTTTCTATGTCGAGGTTTTAGATTGTGTAGTTTCAATTACACTGCGGTGGTTGAAATTTCAATGTCATACGTCGAGCATTCCTAATAAGATAAAATAAGAATTCTTTATTTCAGACTACATAGTCCATACATTCAAATTAAAATATAGATATAAAGTAAAAACATTGTAAACATAGAAGAACATATATATCATACGTACAAGTATACAGATACATCAACACAGTTAACTGTGCCATGCATTGTTAAGAATGAAATTAAGTGGCACATTTAAAGAGTAATTTGTTCCATCTGTTAATAATATGAGAATTTAAATGAATGTCATAGTTCCAAAGAGATTTCAATATGCAATTCTTGCTACTAGATATTCGTGTCATCATTGAGAATACATACTTTCTCGTTACTTCATCAAAACTGAATACGTTCTAATTTAGAAACATGTTGAAGGCACTGTTCCATCTAGGAAGACCTAATAGAAAATTAAGACTATTATTATAACCAATAACTAGTTTTCTTTTCATACATTTAGTAAAGTTTTTCCACAGGGGAGCATAATATATAGTGCAGCAATAAGATTTGAATAATCTAATTTTGATATTCAATGAACAAGTCTTAAATTTACGTACAAGCATGTTTGTTCTAGTACACAAATATCGGTAATGTCTCATCGTACCTTCATTATCTGACCGATAGGATTTCAAAATATGACCCAAATACGTATAACTGTTGACAAACTGTTAATTTGCGTATTGATTCAAAGAGTTTGTGTTGAAAGTTCCATTTCATATGCTGAGTATTTAGATTTTATCTGTTGAATTACACAGCGCTGGTTGAAAATTCTGTGTCCAGTGTTAAGTTTTTAGATTGTATCTTCTGAATAACACTGCGGTTGTTGAAATTTTAATGTCATATATCGAGATTTTCAGTTTAACATGTTGAATGACATTGATTGTGTTGAAAGTTCCATTTCGTATGTTGAGTTTTCAGATTGTACCTGTTGAATTACAGAGCGGTGATTGGACATTTCATTGTGCTTGTCAGAATTGTTATTTTCATATGGTGAAATGACGTGTTGGTGTTAAAAGCAACATTACACAATGTCCACTTTAATAATTCCAAATAGTATCGAGTATTAAGATATATCATTCGTGTATTCATTTATGAAGCGCCATTACATTTCATGCGTTTACAGTTTGAAAGTAACCATTCACAGGTGGAGAATTTCTTCGCTAGAGGTCGCTCTCGTGAACGAACCACGTTTTTTTAAAAGAAGGGGCTACTTCTCTTGCTGTGAAATTCAACAGACGAAATCTAAATACTTGCCATATGAAATGGAACTTTCATCACAAACAGTTGCATACAATGTGTTTATTAGGGATTTTCAACATATATTGAAATTTCAACCACCGCTGTGTAATTCAAAATATGCGCCGTAAATCGTCGACATAGGAAATAGAACTTTAAACTACCACTATATGATTCAACATATAAAATCTAAACTCTCGATCTAGAGATTTTGAACTTCAGTGACATGTAATTTGATCCAACACGTGGTATTGGATTTCTTGACATACGACATCGAAATTTCAACTGTAATTTTCTCATTGGACCGGCTTTTGTCCACTACGGCGCCTCATATGTTTGATGTGTGTGTGTGTGTGTGTGATTTGGATTTTTAACGTAGCTTTAACAATTTTTCAGTCATATCGCTACGATGTCTGCAGTGTGGCAGTTTATAGTGTTGTCTAGTACTGGGGCATCATGCCGCAGACATGTAGCATGATGTCCCACCCAGTCATTATCCTGACACCAAGCTGACCAGTCCTAACACTAACCTTTTAATGCTGATCACCAAGCGAGGTAACTGGTTGTACCATTTTATAAGTCTTTGGTATGACGAGGCTTGGGATCGAACCCACGACCTCACGCATCCGAGGCGGACGCTCTAACCACTTGGCCACGTGCCCTAGATGACTTTTGCAATACGTGATAATAGTTAACCACATGGATACATTGGGGGTTCTCTCTGTCTGTCTGTCAAAATCTAGATATTACAAACTATATTCTATCCCTTTATCAGTATATATATATATATATATATATATATATATATATATATATATATATATATATATATATATATATGTGTGTGTGTGTGTGTGTGTGTGCTGGTCTGCTTCTGAGCTTCCTACCATATCTTCACTCCGACACACACACACACACACACACACACACACACACATATATATATATATATATATATATATATATATATATATATATATATATATATATATATATATATATTCTTGCATAGCTATAATTATCGGTATATGGTTTTAAGGTTCAAACAGATTCAAAGGACACAAAAGGTTCCATAAATATAACGCGATTTCTTTAGAACATACACAGTTTATAGTATTGTTTTACTCTTGTTGGGATATGATATCTGGGACACGCTTAAATTTTATGATATTGATTTTTAGTTTCAAAACCTAATATATTTATTTCATTAGTATATATGGTGTGTGTTATTTTTGTGGCATCCAGGCAATGGTCACGAGATTGCAGTTCCAACGTTATTAACAGATGGTAAAGAAACACCCTCGTGTGGTTTGCACTCCCAACCGGCCGAAGATCGCCCAAGAACCCCCATTTCCCGCAAACCCATTGGTCCAGAACATTTGGCCCCACACAATGAGCTAATAGGGGCCCTGAGTGGCCGAGTGGTCTAAAGCGCTCTCCGTTACGGATCACTACTATCTCATCTCTGTCTGCGTGGGTTCGAGTCTCCGATTCGGCTAATGTGGTTATGTGAGAAAGCTAGCCAGTATCTTCTCGTGGGTCGGTGGTTCTTTCCTGGGTTTTCCAGGGTTCTTCCTCCACCATTAATACTGGCCGCCATGTATAGCTTATCGTGTGCTGAAAAATGGCGTTAAATCCTACAATAACAACAACAACAACAATGCGCTAATGAGTATCATCCCTCGAATCGATGTCACCAATGACTGTAGTTTTCAGGTGCTATGCATATCTATATTGTGTACTTTATTGTTGCCTGTGATTGAGGATTGTACTTAACTGACTTTTGTCATAAATTCTAAAAAGTAAACAAGATGTTTACTTGAATTTCAGTTCAAGACCTGACCTTGTTTACGAGTAGGTTTTCCATAGGAAGTCTATTACGTCGCATATAAGTGACATATATATATATATATATATATATATATATATATATATATATATATATATATATATATATAAAGACTGGGTAAAAAAAGTATTGATTCCCATTTCATGTCAGTCTTTGGGAATGGATGAACAGATTTTGTAGTTCTATTCCGATGTAATTTGAGAGGAATTTTTTTAATTAGATTAAGATTATTTGGTATTTAGTTCATAGTACTATTAATAGTTTTTAGATTATCACTGTGTAATTTAGAGGAAATTAATTGTTTGTTGATTTTACTAACGTGCCTGGTTTCACTTCTTTCTGTTACATAAAGACCTAGTGTGATAACACCGGTTTACACGAAACCCACATAGGTTGACAATTCCTCCTAAAAGTTCTACAGCTTCGATAAAGTTGACAGCTTCCTGGCAAGATAATATTGTAATGATACAGAGAAATGTTTGGGCTAGAAGTATTGTGGTCATGGTTATCCACGGCCAGAAATCATGAGGCAAAACTGGTTTCTCATTGCCTGTGCATCATTGAGAGTACATACATTAGTACGTTTATATCGCCCGGTTTTAAATGTATACACACCCATGGTATCATTGTGTATGGCAATGAAAACCATTTGCTTTGTTCATGTCATGCATAATCATTGTTATACACGCTCTCACACGACAAAATATACTGAGCGTATTACGAACTATATTAGTAGTGAAGTGGGCCACCCTAGCCTCAATGGGAATTAGCATTAAAAACACCCCTGGGCCACTCTAGCCTCAATGGGAAATTTAACATTACGGAAACCCCTGGGCCACTCTAGCCTCAAGGGGAATTTAACATGGGGGAAAAAGTCTTGGGCCACTCTAGCCTCAAGGGAAATTTAACATGGGGAATTTTAACATGGATGGAACTGTAGAGCGTCAAGGGGAATTGAACATGGTAGGACTGTCTAGGGACAATGATGGTAGAGGGTCAAACACAACAGAGACAGAGACATACATACACTAGTACAAGCGTGAGATTTATATATAAAGCATTACCAAGACCTGAAATCTTGCTGGGGTGTTCACAAATTTGCATAATTGTAATGATGCTATAAATAGCTATAATCAAGGAAATGCTCAACGACAAAATGGATGTGACTAAAAGTAACGCTAAAATGACGAAATTGTTCCAGAATTTAAAGGAAAATAAACATATCCCCGAAAAGTAAGTTACAATGGTTTAGACTAAAATGGATAAAGTTAGTAACTACTTACAATATCAACTTGTGTGAAGATCGTGGATAAACACCCATGTATCTATTTATAGCTATAATCAGCTGAAATTCCTATGAAATCTCACTATCTATTTATACTACAACTTGTGGGTTATTCCTTTGGAAAATCCCACTATCTTTTTATAGCCTCAGCTTGAGTGACGTTCCTGTTTATGAACTCTAGTACATATGCATAGCTACAACCTATGGAAATCCCCAAGTCCATATTTATGGTCTCGAAATTTCCAGCCTCAGTGAGGTCACTGTACTGAACACTAGGGGATAAATGTCAACAGTGTTGCAAGTGGCTGACCTGAATACACGCTACTGTAGGTAGGTAGGTAGAGTGTATCTGATAGGGATAAAGTGAGTTTTATAGGGACAAACAGAGACCAATACACACACACACACACACACACACACAACGTACGCGCGCAGACATACGCACACACACACACACGGAGGGAAGAGGAAAAAACAAACCCCAAAATATACTATCAACACAGAAGGGAGATAATACAAACCAGAAATAAACTATCCACACAAACGTACGCGAACGCATAAAAACCCCAAATATACTATCCACACAAACGTACGCAAACGCATACAAACCCCAAATATACTATCCATACAAACGTACCCGAACGCATACAATTCCCAAATATACTATCCACACAACGTCGCTAACGCATACAAACCCCAAATATACGATCCACACTCGGGAGGAAGAAAAAATAAAACCAAATATACGATCTACACAACGTACGCGAACACACACACACACCACAGAGGGAAGAAGAAAGTCATTATACACTATCCACACGGAGTGAAGAAATAACCCTTTATATATACTATCAACAGAGTGTGAAGAAAATAACCCATTATATTCCATCAACACAGAGTGAAGAAGAAAAAGTTTTTTGAAAGCACCTAAGCCCTCACCTGCAATGACCAACTCTGCCAAACACCTACACCCCCCCACCCCACCCCCAACACTACAAAACCCATTTAACCCGTTATTTTATGGCATCAGTGTGTGATTTAGGAAACATCAAGACACAAAATGATGGATGAATAGACTGACTATTGTTTACCGCCTTGCATGCCTAAAGAGCGTGCGTGAAGGAAAACATTCTTCCATTTCAATTCTAACTAAAACATGATCCAGAGGGATAGAGAGAGGTGAAAGAGCACAATTTCATAAAGTGTGAGTAAAAACAAAACACGCCATCCTTATTATACAATGTCAAGACCAAGAGATACTTACGTTTTCTTTCTGGTCTATTCTCTTTTAGAAGGTAGTATGAAATTTCACATCAGGGCCAATGCATCGGCTCACATTGTCAATTTTTCCATTTCCATGTCTTCACTGGCACAAGTTCTTCCTCATCTTCAATTTCTTCTTCTGAATCCCTCTTCTCTTTTTCGTCTTGTTTCTGTTTCTTTTTTCTTTTAGGGCACTCTGAATCCCAGTGTCCATTCTCCTGACAACGATATTAGGTATCTTGTCTTTTGTCTCTCTTTCTTAGACGAAGCAGGTATTCTGGAGACAAATACCCATTTACCTTTGCAGATATAGCAAACTTCATCAGCACTTACACACTTTCGTATGACTCATCAAATCAACGACCAAAAGAGTAAGTTTGTTTGTCACTTTCGCCTGTGAATTATGCTTTCGTATGACTTTTAGCATATATTTGACCAGCAGGTCGATCTGTGCTGACTCTTCCATCTTCTTGATCGTTTGAGAGTGGAATGAATACTCTGACGCTAAGACACTCTCCTTATATACAGGGACCTGCTGCGTATGAAACCTAGTCAAATGGAAAAGAATGTTCATGCAAGCCTTTATACCACTGTTGCAACACGTCTTCTTCCGAGATGAGACTCCAAGCTTCGTCCAGATATTCGTCCAGTTTTTCTTCTTGACTCAACATCAGGCATTTATCGTATTGAATTTGACCGGGATGATCGTTATGACATCCATAGCAATCTTTCTTGATCAATTCCTTCATTTTTTTCTGCCAAGACTATAGCATAACAGGAAACTAAATAGACTTCTTGTTCTGGCCATCTAGACTTCATCATGGTGACTTCTTCGTCTTTGTCTTGGGGTTTTCCTTCCTCAGGATCTTCACATTCCATGTCCAAAGAATCCCTACTATATAAACACTGATTAAAGTTTTCCATGACTTCTAATAGTCTAGAATGACTTCTCTCAAACTGTTGATTTCTATCGTATTTTCAAATTCAGCATACAGGATAATGTTCACCATATTATCTGCGCTTAGATTTTCTGCAAACTGTATTTCCACACGAATCTGACCGGATTTTATAGGGTGGAAATGTCCCTCGTTGCTGTCTTGAGTTACAATTCGTTAGAGAACCATTTTCGAAAATGGAGTTTCACTGTAACTTTCCCTTTGGTGAATGAAATATTTTGTCCCAGATCTCCTTTTATAGCAATGTTGACAGTGTCCAAATACGACTTACTGATGGGCAAATAATGAGGATGTACAAATTCGCGGTGTACGTGATAGGTGTTTCCACCTTCCTGGTCACTGGTCGTGGCACTATCCACTTTGAAAGGAATGACACGCAGTAACGGCACGGAGGTGTGTCCCACCACGTTATACTCCACCACATCGGAGTACACAAAGATCAAATTCAGTCCTTGGTTCAGTTCTACCGGGTTTCCAAAAGCTTTGTAAAAATCCATATTACTGTTGATCTTGGGGCTCAAATTGTTTGCGACCATTTCTGCATGTCCACCCAAAATTTCAAACAAACTACCGTTGAACCTGAGGGACAATGCGTCCGTATCTTGAAATTTGACCATGAGACGATGAGCCACTTTATGGTACTTAATCTTCACACTTTTTTTGGCTCTGTTCAGTGCTTTGCCAAAGGCTAAGTTAAACCTGTTCGCAATAGTGTCCACCAAATGTTCATCACTAAAATAATAACCTGAAGGAATTTTCAAGGTGTAGATAATGAAGGCTGGATTGCTGGCTGGTCTTGTGTCCCTTAAAAACCCGATTTTATTGATTTCTTCTTCCAATTGGGCATTCAGGATTTCCACTTGGAAAGTGTTTTGCTTTTCGGTGATGTTTTTGATTTGTGTTGGGTGAATGATTTCCACCAAAGCCACTTCCCAGTGGGCTTCGTGATCTAATTGGATGGTTTGAGGTAATTTGACCGTGTAACAGCACAAAGTGTTGTTGGGAAACACCTCCATAGAACTGTCACTGGGTAAGGTTAAGGAAAATTGGTTGTTATTGTTCATAATTCCAGAGTTCTGTGGCTGTTGGAGGGGTTACTAGACGTCAGAGGAGTGTCTCCGCCCAAAATGGGGTTGTTGTTGTTGTTTTTGTTGTTAGAGAGGTGACTGACACTGGACGCAAGATTTTCGTTCTTCCCGTTCGCGGAGAATTTCAGGACGGGATTGGAAAGCAGGTAACCGATGCAACTGCTTAATAGAATGGTCCACAGTTGTTTGTCTCCTTGTTGCAAACTCAAATTGGCAATGGCTGCCCCGATGACACAATACACCACGAAGATTTGGCAGAAAAAGACGATTTGCGTTTTAGGCACACGTTCTCCACACTACACCCACAAGGGTTGTTTTTGCAAATCTTGCAGAGAAGAACTGGGTGAAGTAGTGATCGCAGTAGCTGAATCTGTATGAAAGGGCATGATGGTCACTTCTTTTTATAGTCGATGACTTGCGAAGCGTCGATCCAAGAATCAAAACTGGGTGGATATCCTTTCCAACGTACTTTGACTTCTTTGACACGTCATTTGCCCACCTTCCGGGTTCTGCGTTCGAGAATGCCTTCAATGTCGTACACGTCTTCTTTTTTGGTGACACGACTTGATTTGAAATAAGTACGGGCTGGCGTTTTGGGGAATACTTAATATCCATCGTTGGCTTGCTGAGCACCTTTTTTCCTCCTTTACCATGCTCGGACATCGTACACGTGGCAGAATGTTGAACGATTTCCACCTGCCACACGCCCATGTGTCCTAATGTGACGTCATAGCTACCAACCAATCGTAGCGGGCTTTACATACTGCTTGGGTTGACACTTGAGACATTTCAAACCATCTAAGAAAAATGAGTGTGTGGTGAGACTATTCCCACTCATGTTTAAAGCCTTTCCGTCAGGTTGTTAAGGACTAGTTAGTCCTACCCTTGAGTGGCTAAATTTAAATGTAGTCTGTGAGTACATAAAAGCCTGGGGGGATGAGGCTCTCTTTCCTTCCCCAGGAGTAATTAAAAATCACGCGGTGCGTGATTAAACCAGTGATAAATGTTCCACTGGAGCGAAAATCACTTTAATTCAAGCAAGCAAGCAAGTTCGGTTACCGTCTCTTGCACTCTTGATGACACCAATTGTCTGGGTTATTTTCTTTCTTGCAAGCCCCTATGTTCCACTTCTGTTTGTGATAATAACTTGTGAAACTTCACATTTTCTAAAGTGGAAATCTTTACAAGCCGTACAAAATACAAAACTTATATGACTTTGGCTTTTGACACTTGCATAGACTCTTCACTTTATAAGTGTCACGAGAAAATTGTATATCCAATTTTTACCATTTTCCAAAACACGCACACACTTGCAGCTTGACCAGAAATATGTACATCTTGTTTTTGTAGATAAGTCACAGACACGTCCAATCATATATAGGTGATTATGAACGTTAGGAATATCCCCTCATTTTTTTCAGAAATATCAAAGCTTTTATGTGCATTTTCCCTTTTCCACTCTATATTAGTGCTTAGATTTGTTCCAAAAAAGAAAAAAGAAACGAAACAATTGTTTTAAAAAAAATGAATTTTGAATTCAGATTTCTCTCTGTTTATAATTTTTTCAAGTTGATGGTGCATGACAGATTACATTCGCCTACCTTTCCAAAGTGAGAGACATTTCTTCAAATGTCATTGCCTTTGTTAAATTCGGTTTCATTGGTTAGTTATCGTTAATCTTTAATTTTTTGATGCATTTCTTTTTGATAGAAGATTTAAGGCTTTCTAGTGTTGTAACGGTATTTATGTTGTTTAGTCTGTTGATGAAATTATCTATAGCAAAGTGCTTAAGATTTTTCAGTTTTTTTTTATTATTTCAAGCCCTACAAAAGGAGACCAAGTTTGTCTTGAAAGAGGATTGAAACTCTAAATTACACGGGCGTGAAGGAAAACATCGTTGTGTTCATTCCAATTATGCTTGCCATATCTCTTTGTGTTTTAGAGGTCATATTTCTTCTTAAGTAAATACACGCATCAATAGACAGATTGGGTCATCATCCTTGAGGTTCACTGTACTTTCGGTTCTTTACTTCATACAAACCCCAAATTTATTAGTTTGAAGAAAAAAAAAGATAACATGCCCCTCAATACTGTAACACGTCTGTTCTGACTCTACCGATGTGAGTGTGAGTGTTTATGTTAAAATGTTTAAGATATAAAAAAATGGGCAGCTTGAAAACGCGAACCATTACTGTGACGCTCAGTATTTTGATGTGGTAAGAAGAAATGGTACAACACAGACAAAGAGGGCTTGTAAGTTCACATTTCAGTCTGTCTGCACTGTAATGGTAACAACGCAAGAGCATAGGGATTATTATGCCACAAAGTCCTAGCACAAAACAATGCATCACCCGTTGTAAGCCATTTCATTGGCTATACTTAATTTCTTATCGCGTTCACTTCAAATTGACTTGAGTAGCTATTCAGACAGTGACGAGAATGGCCATGCTTTACTGGGTCTATCCTATAGGCGATTTATATAAAAAAATATTTAAAAAAATTAAACTAATGCACGAACAATCGTACCATGGGCGATCCCATGGAAATTGTGTCCGTCTTATTGCAAAATACATCAACATTTAATTTAACCGTGCAAATCGCTAGAACAAACCTCTAATAATACACATTTTGAAAAGTGTTGTGTGACACTGATTGCCATTGTCGCTTGGTGTCTGCTTTCTTCTTCGAAAAGAGATCGTTTCGTCTTGACTATAAAAGTTTAATTTGACTAAGTTTTACGCACTACTTGAACTCATACATTTCATGTTGTAGGTGTAAGCCGTCGTTCTTAGTTTTCTGGAAGTTCGTTTTTGCGTTTCTCAGACGTGATACTATTTTTTATGGACCGAACGAAATTTCTTTTGGCGTGAATCAGGACTCGTGGTTTTGTGGCATAAATGGAGAGCATTGATTAAAGCTCAGTTACGTCGTCTTCGAAATCGCTGACACGGATCTGAGCTAACACTTCAGGTCTTGTGTGAGGCGACACGGCACGTCATTGCCTTTTACTTTCTCAATGAAATCGTTTCATCTTATTGCAAAATTACATTTGACTAGGTTTCATACGCAGCAGGTCCCTGTATATAAGGAGAGTGTCTTAGCGTCAGAGTATTCATTCCACTCTCAAACGATCAAGAAGATGGAAGAGTCAGCACAGATCGACCTGCTGGTCAAATATATGCTAAAAGTCATACGAAAGCATAATTCACAGGCGAAAGTGACAAACAAACTTACTCTTTTGGTCGTTGATTTGATGAGTCATACGAAAGTGTGTAAGTGCTGATGAAGTTTGCTATATCTGCAAAGGTAAATGGGTATTTGTCTCCAGAATACCTGCTTCGTCTAAGAAAGAGAGACAAAAGACAAGATACCTAATATCGTTGTCAGGAGAAAGAACACTGGGATTCAGAGTGCCCTAAAAGAAAAGAGAAGAAACAGAAACAAGACGAAAAAGAGAAGAGGGATTCAGAAGAAGAAATTGAAGATGAGGAAGAACTTGTGCCAGTGAAGACATGGAAATGGAAAAATTGACAATGTGAGCCGATGCGTTGGCCCTAATGTGAAATTTCATACTACCTTCTAAAAGAGAATAGACCAGAAAGAAAACGTAAGTATCTCTTGGTCTTGACATTGTATAATAAGGATGGCGTGTTTTGTTTTTACTCACACTTTATGAAATTGTGCTCTTTCACCTCTCTCTATCCCTCTGGATCATGTTTTAGTTAGAATTGAAATGGAAGAATGTTTTCCTTCACGCACGCTCTTTAGGCATGCAAGGCGGTAAACAATAGTCAGTCTATTCATCCATCATTTTGTGTCTTGATGTTTCCTAAATCACACACTGATGCCATAAAATAACGGGTTAAATGGGTTTTGTAGTGTTGGGGGTGGGGTGGGGGGTGTAGGTGTTTGGCAGAGTTAGTCATTGCAGGTGAGGGTTTAGGTACTTTCAAAAAACTTTTTCCTTCTTCACTCTGTGTTGATGGAATATAATGGGTTATTTTCTTCACACTCTGTTGATAGTATATATAAAGGGTTATTTCTTCACTCCGTGTGGATAGTGTATAATGGTTTTCTTCTTCTTCCCTCTGTGGTGTGTGTGTGTGTGTGTGTGTGTGTGTGTGTGTTCGCGTACGTTGTGTAGATCGTATATTTGGTTGGTTTTTTCACTTCTTCCCCCCGAGTGCGCATAGTATATTTGGGGTTTGTATGCGTTAGCAACGTTGTGTGGATAGTATATTTGGGGTTTGTATGATTTAGGGACGTTGTGTGGATAGTATATTGGGGGTTTTTATGCGTTAGCGACGTTGTGTGGATAGTATATTTGGGGGTTTTGTGCGTTCGCGTACGTTTGTGTGGATAGTATATTTGGGGTTTGTACGCGTTAGCGACGTTGTGTGGAGAGTATATTTGGGGTTTGTACGCGTTAGTGACGTTGTGTGGATAGTATATTTGGGGTGTACGTGTTAGCGACGTTGTGTGGATAGTATATTTGGGGTTTGTACGCGTTAGCGACGTTGTGTGGATAGTATATTTGGGGTTTGTACGCGTTAGCGACGTTGTGTGGAGAGTATATTTGGGGTTTGTACGCGTTAGTGACGTTGTGTGGATAGTATATTTGGGGTGTACGTGTTAGCGACGTTGTGTGGATAGTATATTTGGGGTTTGTACGCGTTAGCGACGTTGTGTGGATAGTATATTTGGGGTTTGTACGCGTTAGTGACGTTGTGTGGATAGTATATTTGGGGTGTACATGTTAGCGACGTTGTGTGGATAGTATATTTGGGGTTTGTATGCGTTAGCGACGTTGTGTGGATAGTATATTTGGGGTTTGTATGCGTTAGCGACGTTGTGTGGATAGTATATTTGGGGTGTACGTGTTAGCAACGTTGTTTGGATAGTATATTTGGGGTTTGTACGCGTTAGCGACGTTGTGTGGATAGTATATTTGGGGTTTGTATGCGTTAGCGACGTTGTGTGGATAGTTTATTTGGGGTTTTTATGCGTTCGCGTACGTTTGTTTGGATAGTATATTTGGGGTTTGTACGCGTTAGCGACGTTGTGTGGGTAGTATATTTGGGGTTTGTATGCGTTAGCGAAGTTGTTTGGATAGTATATTTGGGGTTTTTATGCGTTCGCGTACGTTTGTGTGGATAGTATATTTGGGGTTTGTACGCGTTAGCGACGTTGTGTGGATAGTATATTTGGGGTTTGTATGCGTTAGCGACGTTGTGTGGATAGTTTATTTGGGGTTTGTATGCGTTCGGGTACGTTTGTGTGGATAGTATATATGGGGTTTGTACGCGTTAGCGACGTTGTGTGGATAGTATATTTATGGTTTGTATGCGTTCGCGTACGTTTGTGTGGATAGCATATTTGGGGTTTGTACGTGTTAGCGACGTTGTGTGGATAGTATATTTGGGGCTTGTATGCGTTAGCGATGTTGTGTGGATAGTATATTTGGGGTTTTTATGCGTTCGCGTACGTTTGTGTGGATAGTATATTTGGGGTTTGTACGCGTTAGCGACGTTGTGTGGATAGTATATTTGGGGTTTGTATGCGTTAGCGACGTTGTGTGGATAGTATATTTGGGGTTTTTATGCGTTCGCTTACGTTTGTTTGGATAGTATATTTGGGGTTTGTACGCGTTAGCGACGTTGTGTTGATAGTATATTTGGGGTTTGTACGCGTTAGTGACGTTGTGTGGATAGTATATTTGGGGTTTGTATGCGTTAGTGACGTTGTGTGGATAGTATATTTGGGGTTTGTATGCGTTCGGGTACGTTTGTATGGATAGTATATTTGGGGTTTGTATGCGTTAGCGTACGTTGGTATGGATAGTATATTTGGGGTTTGTATGCGTTCGCGTACGTTTGTATGGATAGTATATTTTAATTTTGGTTTTATTCTTCAATCTGTGTGTGTGTGTGTGTATGTGTGTGTGTTAGTGTAAGAACTTCTGGATAGTATATTTGTTGGTTTTTTCCTCTTGCCTGTGTGAATAGTATATTTTGGGTTTGTTTTTTCTTCTTCCCTCTGTGGTGTGCTTGTGTGTGTGTGTGTGTGTGTTTGTGTGCATTGTTCTCTGTTTGTCCCTATAAAACTCCCTTTATCCCTATCAAATACATTCTACCTACCTACCTACAGTAGCGCGTATTCAGGTCAGCCACTTGCAACACTGTTGCCAGTTATCCCCTAATTTCCAGTACAGTGATGTCACTGACGCTGAAAATTTTGAGACTATAAATATGGACTTGGGGATTTCCACAGGTTGTAGCTATGCATATGTACTAGAGTTCATAAACAGGAACGTCACTCAAGCTGAGGCTATAAAAAGATAGTGGGATTTTCCAAAGGAATAACCCACAAGTTGGAGCTATAAATTGATAGTGGGATTTCATAGGAATTTCAGCTGATTATAGATACATAGGTATTTATCCACGATCGTCACACAAGTTGCTATTGTAAGTAGTTACTAATTTTATCCATTTTAGTCTAAACCGTTGTAACTTAATTTTCGGGGATATGTTTATTTTCCTTTAAATTCTGGGACAATTTCGTCATTTTAGCGTTACTTTTAGTCATATCCATTTTGTCGTTGAGCATTTCCTTGATTATAGCTATTTATAGCATCATTACAATTATGCAAATTTGTGAACATCCCAGCAAGATTTCAGGTCTTGGTAATGCTTTATATATAAATCTCACGCTTGTACTAGTGTATGTATGTCGCTGTCTCTGTTGTGTTTGACCCTCTGTCATCATTGTCCCTAAACAGTCCCACCATGTTCAATTCCCCTTGACGCTCTACAGTTCCATCCATGTTAAAATTCCCCATGTTAAATTTTCCTTGAGACTAGAGTGGCCCAAGACTTTTTCCCATGTTAAATTCCCCTTGAGGCTAGAGTGGCCCAAGACTTTTTCCCCATGTTAAATTCCCCTTGAGGCTAGAGTGGCCCAGGGGTTTTCGTAATGTTAAATTTCCCATTGAGGCTAGAGTGGCCCAGGGGTGTTTTTAATGCTAATTCTCATTGAGGCTAGGGTGGCCCACTGCACTACTTATATTGTATTGATTACATTCCAAGTTGATTTTCTTATCTGAAACTGTTCACTGTGGTTGCCAGAGTGTGTTATGATTGTCACTCCTTTGTCTTCCAGATAGGCTTAAATTCACTCTTTGAAATCTTCTTAAGTCCTGAATTTGTGCCACAATGTACCAGGAATATAATAAGAGTCAGCGAAATATTTTTTGGCATAATATGAAATTTTTGCAGTGTACGATATGAAATTGTGCTAATTGTATGAGGAAGATCCGGCTTGGGATTAGATTACACACGCACGATTACACACACACACACACACACACGCGGTTTTGATTAGATTACACACATACGGCTTGGGATTAGATTACACACACACGCGACATTGGATTAGATTACACACACACACACACACACACACACACACACACACACGGCTTGGGATTAGATTACAGCGAAGACACGAAAAGCACTTACGTGAATGAGATGCTTATGATGCGATGGAGAAGAAAAAATGAATGAATCTGACACCAAACTTGTGCGTATAAAATCCAACGATGAATTTAACAAAATGATGCGCACCGAGTTAGACAACTGATACAAGCAAAATGATATCGTTCCTAAATGGAACGAACCAGAACATGTAACTTAAACGAGCAATCAATAAGAAATAACGGACGGAAATTGTAAACAAATATGATTGACTTAATGGATCGGTCATCATTGATGATCAGAGTTTTATAAATTAAACACAGAAATGAAAAAGGGTATCAAAGTATATGGATTTGCACAATTACGAATAGGCTATGATTCTGTCAGCAAGGGTGATCAAAGTATGGCATTTGTACAAGTACGAATATGGTGTCACTCAGAAGCAGCAGAATATATATATATATATATATATATATATATATATATATATATATATATATATATATATATATATATATATATATATATATATATATAATTTTCCCTTGTATAGTAGAACTGAATAATTTAACAACGGAATATGTAACTCATGGCGTCCAGTTGACTACGCACGGTTTTCGGTTTCGCCGCTCTGTCGGAAGGTCAAGGAGCCACAATGCATGGCCCGCTCTTCCCAGTATGTTGAAGGAGCCATCAGGAGCCCCCATATTCGCTGCAGACACGTTGGTCTAGATGCTCTAGTCCCTCAACAGGAGAAAACCACTATCTTCCTCCGAACCAGCGTCACCACCGAGAGCAGTACACATATTATACGAAACCCCACTGAGTCCTACAGCCAAGATATTAGCTCTACACAAAATGTATATCATTAATTAGTTGAAACGCCCGGAGCCGTGTAATACATAGATCCGGTCAAGTACAAATGCAATGATATACGTAAGGCAAGCGCGCATGTGAATTTAATTGTTACATATTAAAGCATTTCATCAGAACTGCTGTACGAGATTTTTACAGTAAGAACCAGGCTGGTACTTGTACCAGTATCCGAAGAAAACAATCTTACAAAACTAAGAACTCGAACATTTTCTTGTCCATTAATACATTTGCTAAAAAAAAAAAACAAGGTCGTGACGCAAGTAATGGTCGCAGAGACGTTCTTGAGGGTCGTCATGAATTTGTGGAGGGTGGCAAAATTTATCAAAATGTGGACAAACGAGGTTACGAGGCTTATAAAAACTTTCGTTATTGTCGCGGCCAAAAAAGGTTGGGAATCATTGATTTTTTAATATATGCAACGTTTAAATGAATTCAGTTTGTGTGTTCATTTATAAAATGACTAGTTGGAAGAAAAAATACAGACTTTAGTCTATCTAATAACATTTTGTTATATGGCATAAGTGTGATTATCTGTACAGTTTAGAATATATACTGGAACATCTAATGTATGAAACAATTCTATCTCATTATTCGATGGAGAAATAATAGTGGAAATTTATATTTTACGTGCATCTACTGCCTAAGATTGCTCCCATCCGTTAATGTTATTGATAATGTATTTCTCAACATACAGTCAGTACCTAGTTTTGTTAGACCCCGTTGTAGTGTATTTTGCCTTACAGGCTTTTTGTTGGTTAGGAAGCCATCCTTAAAGGTCACCGGCCGTACTCCAACATTTTCCTGTTTATATCAGATTTGCGTTACATGATTAAAAATAGTTATACTCGCACAAAAAGAACAAAAAAATTATCAAGTGTAAAGAAGAAATAGTGGACAGCTTCCAGACAAAACTTATCTTGTATTGTGATAGTACTGGTTGAAATGACTCTATAGCTACACTGGTTATAGGCATTCGGTTTTCTCACTGCCCATGCTTTGCAGGTGCAGTATTTGGTGAACCTATCCATTTTTTTGATACGACTAAAACGTAAATAAACCATCCTCTGGTAACGATGGAAACCAAACCCAAGCACATTTTAGTTCATTTGGAATTCATAAGTATGAAGTACACACATTGGGAGGGGAAAGGGATGTCATCTTGCACATTTTGAGAGATTGCTATATGATAGAGACATCTCTAACATAGGATTGAAAAATGGGTTTCAAACATTGAACTGTGGCGGGCTTGAATTGACACGTTTGTTCCACCGAAAAAGGTAAAAATGAGGATGCAAATGTTAAAGATTGGAAGATGGCATTTTATTGCTTTAAGGCTTCTCCTTGCAATGGGATGGTCGTTAGCAGTGAGTGGTTCGGTAGAGCGAAAGCCTGGCACGGGGCCCATTAGAGAGAGTGTAACAGACAAGTCTGTCGACATCAGAGTCTGGAACAATCAGGGTCAATAACTCTACAACCCCAAAAGCAGGCAACTTCACCAATGGATATTAACAAGTACTTGACAAGTAATTTGGTACTTTAGCAGAATTCAAAACCATGAAAACAAATTACACTGAACACAATTAGAAAGTTTATGATTTTTCACGTGATCGAAGGCAGGAGAATAAAAAACTTTGTGAACATCATTTGAAATTGGGGAATCGGGTAAAGCAGACGGAAAACATATGGACAAAGTTGAGGCACAATCTAGAAGAAATAATTTTATTTTCATGGTCTATCTGACTCAGCTGGCAAAGGATGGGATGTATGTGGAAAGAAAATAAAACTTTCCTTCAGGACACCCTTTATATAGACTATGCGTGAACTATTGCAATCGAAAGGGCGCATAGGCTGACGTCCAAATACCAAAGCACAAGATATTCACCTATCGTAGCCATCTTTATCTCGTATAAGGACAGAGACCGTAACTTACAAGCGGAACGAAAACTAATCAATGAACAGGGTGGATACCGTGTGTCAGAAGAATACGCTCAGCGTATCAGAGACGAGAGAAAATTTCTCTACGAGTTTATTAAGAAGAAAAGAAGAGGGATGCATTCAGATACAATAAACTGTTTCTCTTTGGGCAGGTTTACTTGTATGGCTGGGAAAAAGAAGAGATTTGTTAGGTTGTCGGAAAAGCGGAGCGGATAAACTTGCCACTAAACGCTCTGCATACGATGAGTCAACCCGCCAGACGAGATATGGATAGAGCTAGTATAATCAATGAGGAACGAGATTAAGGAGTAGGTCAGGGCCACTATAATGTGAATAATGACAATGTTTTGTGTAGTATATGCATTTATTTCTTGTGCTAGAGCATCGAAGGACTTTAAACGATACATATAGCTTTGAATTTGTCTAATTTTTGTATGCATTTCGACATATACTAGTAGTTTGTTTTTGTGAAACATGCGTATGTCGGACGATTAGTTTCGCAAGTTTCTGAAGAAATGTAAAGCTTTGGCTTTATATGTATAAATTAAAATATAGGTCTTAACTCAGTGGCGTAATAGTATTTGTCAAGACACATCTAGGAGAAGGAGAAAAGGGTCAAGAATTTGTAGTGATATGCAAGCTTGTGTTGCGTTGCGTATTTCATCTAATTGACCAAGTAATATAGGAAAGGTAATTCTTACAATTGTATATATTTCACCGGAAAGATCGCCAATCTATGACGTTCCGAAAGAAAATGGTATTAATTTATGTAATGAAGTATTAAGAACAATAAAGTTGCTCCGGTCTTTTTGGGAGATTTTAGTGCTCGTGGTTAAGATAGGTACGATATCAATAATTCCTCTGTGCCACGTAATGCGAGAGACAGTGAAACTCACAACAGTTTTGGTTTGGCTTTCGTAGAAATGTGCAAAATATACACGTACTTAATGGTAGGCTTTTCAGCCGTATGGATGGGAATATAACGCACATTGCAAACAATGGCTTCAGCATTGTGGATTATGTTGTAGTTTCTACAGAGTTGAGACCCTTTATATCAAACTTTCATATTGATGACAGATACGAATCCATCAGTTTTCCAATCTATCCCGCTTGCAAATTGCTTAGAAATTAAAGAATTGTAGTAAAATAGATAAAATTACAAGAGATAATGTCAGCGAAGGTGGCGTTAGCGACGACTTTGAGGACGTTGACTACGATCGTGACAGGCAAATTTTTCGACTGAAAGACACAAGTGGGGAACCTTTTCTCCAACTTTTTGAGGAGTAATTTACTGAACATGTGCAAGACATAACTGATTGACTACATTTAAATATCAACGATTGTATAAAGGTAAAGACCTTTATATCATGAAATTTGTGTTAAATATCAAAGATTATGTGAAAGGTAAAGGCCTTTAGATCATGAAATTTGTGTTTAAATGCAGACACCTAAGTATCTAGTTTTACCGCAGAGGCTACACCCTCCATGCTGTGATCAAGACTGCGATGAAGCTAAATAGAAGAAATTTCAACTTTTCAGAAAATGTGGATTTAAAAACAAAAGTTATTCGTCTACACGCATACGTGCACATCACACAAGAAATTCACTGAAAAGATTGTGTCTATTGAAAAAGCCATTATATGGAAATGAGAGATAAATTTGTACAATCATGAAATCATCCTAACAATTCTTTGAAGTGTTCAAGGGAAATTACTATAACAGGGTAGGTTTTAGTGAATCTGAAGTAATAAAGAATGACTGGTTTTATATTTTTCGTTCATTATTAATGTCTAACCTCACCGCTCCGGTGGCCTAGTGGTTAGAGCGTCCGCCTCGGATGCGGGAGGTCATGGGTTCGATCCCTGGTCGAGTCATACCAGAGACTTAAAAAATGGTACTAACAGCTGCCTCGCTTGGCGTTCAGCATTAAGAGGTTAGTGTTAGGACTGGTCTGCCTGGTGCCAGGATAATGTGACTGGGCGGGACATCATGCTACATGTCTGCGGCATGATGCCCCAGTGCTAGACATCACTATAAACTGCCACATTGCAGACATCGTAGCGATATGACTGAAAAATTGTTAAAGCTGCGTTAAAAATCAAAATCACATCACATCACACAATGTCTAACCAAATGGGGACACTCAAAGGCTTAAAATGTCTATAACCAAATGGGGGACACTCCAAGGCCTATAGCTAATAATGTCTATAACCAAATAGGGACACTCAAAGGCATATAATGTCTATTACCAAATGGGGGACACTCAAAGGCTTATAATTTCTATGACCAAAGGGGGGACACTCAAAGGCTTATAGATAATATAGCTAGAGGACAGAGAGGGGTCCAGAAATAAAAAGCATTTTTATTGTCTAAAAGAGATGAACATATGGATGACGATGAGGGTACTGCAAGAAACGAGAATGCCAATTTTCGAATTGAAAAACCCCATTTACAAATCAAGAAATAATTGATAGCGATCTTTCTTTGAAAAATAAAGCTCATGTTCCAACAAGATTCCAGTCATTAGTTACACGTTGTCTCTACCATGCATCGTTTCATTTCTTAATGTGTTCTTCAATAGGATCTTTGAAGCGGGGGAATTTTCGGAGGAGTGGTCAAAAGTATAACATACCCGGTATATGAGACTGGGTGTGTGAATAACCCGAGCAATTACACGAGAATTTCCCTAACAAAGGCACTCTGCACAATATTCACATCTATTTTGAACAAGTGGTTGTATAGATGGACAGAAAGTACCAATCTAATAGATGAGTCTCAGGCTGGCTTTGGAAAACACGTGATAATATATTCCGTTTGCATGCGTTATTCAGAAGTGGTGGCTATAAAATGCCAAATCAATTCCTTTCTGCAAAAAGGACTTTTAATTTTGTTATAAAAGCCGCTCGAGATTGTTTTTTATATATAAAAGAAATCTAAAGCACATAACATTAAAAACAATGTTTTTGAAAGTTCATATATCTAAATTTAAAAATACCATGTAGACAAGCTTTGATTTTAACCAAAATGGTTGTTCAGCGCATACCAGGTACTCAAAATGTCCCCCTCCCCGACTGCAAAAAGGACCATATAAAGACTATTTTTTTAATCAGTAAAAGCCTTCCAGGTTTTTATTCTTAATGTTTAAAACAGATAACGTTGTATAAAGCTGATACATTTTCATCATTCGAAATATATATTAAAAATATGTAAATAAACTTTGATTTAACCAAAAGTGTTGTTCTGCATATACGGTGGATCCTTTTTGTCTATAAAACAGATAATTATCTATAAAGCAGATAGTTAAAAGTAAGTAACGTTTATGAATATTTATAATTCATTATAAAAATAAAATCTATTTAAATAAACATGGATATAACCTAAGGTGTTCAGTGCAAAAAGGGGATTTCTGACTGCTTAAATGAAAACCTCCTGGGTGTTTAATTTATGCATTGAAGCAGATAACTGTTAAAGGGCAATGCGTGAGACATGTTTATCATTCGAAAGAACATTAAATAAAGCAAGTATGTAAACTTTCAATCTAATTTGACAGTTAATTGAATCCCATGAAAACAGTAGACACAATGATTCTGATAAACAGAAGATCAATAAAGGTGTGATAATCCATCTTAATTTTCTACTGTTTGTTTACAGCTTAATTAAAGTATCATCAGTCATTCAAGACACCATTTTTGCCGAAAGTATCTTGGCAGTGAATTAATTTGGGTTTTACTAATTCAGATATATATATATATATATATATATATATATATATATATATATATATATATATATATAACCGTACAATAAACATTACTGTAACTTTAAAAAATCAAATAAAGGCAGCAGCATTTATACATTAAAAATATCTTATTTCCTCAGTAAAATACATTTAATGTAGATTATTATAGAAAAAGCTCGTGTTCATTGATGAATTATATATTTATATCCATTTCCTTTGTTTCAAATGATTAGTAGGGTCCTTTTTCTACGGGGGAAATCATTTTTGCCAAAAAAATCCCATTAGTATTAATGTAAAGGATCCTTTTTGTACACAGGGAAATCACTTTTTTATGGTTTGTTTACTCAGTTAATTATTAAATTATGACATGTTTTTTTTTTTAAGTGCCGTTTTTGTACAAGGGAAATTATTCTTCTTGCGAATGAGAAGTCCATTTTCTGAAACAAATTCGTTTTAGCATTATTATAAAGGCGCTGTTTTGTATATGGGAAGTCCTTTGTGTTGCACCAATTCCTGGTACTGGTAGTGTTTAGCAAAGATGATCCTGTTTGTACATGGGAAAGAATGAATTATTTCTGTTTATACTTTTAGATCTATAGAGAGCAATAAAAGCCTTATTAAACTCATAATTAGTCTCATAAGCAAACCCAGTAAAATAGAAAAATACATTTAATTATGAAATTATTACTTTGCTTTATATATTGTGAAAATATGCCTTTTTAATTCATTGTATTAACATTAAGGGTCCTTTTCATGGATGAGGAAATCCATTTTGCAATAATAAAAAAAAACTTTTTTTCAAAAACGGACTTCTTTTTGCCACAGTCTTTTTGCAAAAAGGAGTTCATTTTCATTTTGCATTTTATACCTACTGGTTCAGATGTGTATATGTAAATCCATTGGTAGGTTTTACTGTTTATTTATTGATTTTTCCAAAGCTTTCAATCATGTACAACTTAATAAACTATGGTTTTCTCTTCTTTAGAAAAATATTGATGAAATATTTTACTAGTTTAAAAAAATATGTATTCTATTTTGAAAAGCTGTGAACAAACACCAGATGGACTAACCAGATATTTTAACTGCAATAACAAGACAAGGATTCTGTTTAAGTCCAGTTCTTTTTGTCTTTCTATTGGTGATTTACAGTAGTCAAAAATTATGAACTAAGTGTAATAGGGGTATTTTTTATCATAGAGAATATACATGCCACAGATCTTTGCCTTAGTGTATGCAAATGATGTGGATAATTTTGTTGAAACAGTAGCGTTATTACATTATGAAATAAATGCCATTGTTGAATTTTTTAAAATTGAAACTGGAATGGAAATTAATCCAATATCCGCAACAATAATAAGTGTCTTTTGAAATGGTGGCTTTCTGAAAAATTATGAACATTGGTACTGTAAGGGTAAACCTATTGAAATGGTGCCATTTTATAAATACATGTGTATGGTGCTGCTTTTCACATCTTGGTTGAGTTGGACTAAGGCTAAAACTATGTTGGCATCACAAGCATTGAAAGTAATATCTAGAATTTGTAGGATATCAACACATATTTGGAAGATAACCTATACTGGATATTTTTAAAATATTGATGCTATGGTGAAACTATTATGGTTCAGAAATATTGAGGTATGAATATTTACCAGAAATAGAAGCAATTCAGTGAAGATTCATACCAAATACTGTGAAAATTATGTCAGTGTGTGATAGTGAACAATACACTATGAGTACAGACTATATGTTCAGATGTGTAACATATGACTAAAATTATGTACAGCATATGCCAACAAGCTGATATCCTTTCTAATATTGTGTTATTTCAAAGAAACCGGATGATACTGGCAAAAGCACATGGACCAGTAAACTTAAAAATGGTGTGTTTTCTCATGGGATTATGTTTTCCGTAACTAGCACAAGAAATCGGTTACAGAAAAAACACTTTTCTAGCTATGTTCAGACAGCATCTATTTGAGTCCTCATTACAGGTCTGGTCAAGTTAGATAGGTGATTCTACAAAACATATGCTTATTATAGTCATTACAAGTTATTAGAAATTGAGAAATATTTAATATTACATCAACCTTTCATTTTCAGAAAAACAATTGTATTTCTTTGATGTTTTAAACATGATTTAATAAATGAACAAGGAAGACACAATACAATTGAAATCTCTTGAATTTTTCTTGATTCCTTGTCATAAGAGCCACAAAATCATATGATGTTATTACTATATCTCTTTTGATGTTTATGTTGTTGTTGTAGGATTTAACGCCATTTTTCAGCACATGATAGGCTATACATGGCGGCCAGTATTAGTGGTGGAGGAAGAATCTGGGAAATACCCTGAAAGAACCACTGACCCTCGAGAAGCTACTGGCAAGCTTTCTCACATACCCACATTGGCAGAATCCGAGACTCGAACCCACGCAGACAGAGGTGAGATGGCAGTGATCTGTAACGGAGAGCGCCTTAGACCACTTGGCCACTCGGGGGCCCCTCTTTTGATGTTTATTGAGGGAATGCAGATATTTGGTAATTGAGAATGTGCACTTTCTGGTAAAAACTTTGTTTTCATTTGATCATTTTATGTTGTGCATCAAAGGTTAGTTTAAGCTGTGATTCAGGTTTTGAGAATATAAAGTATTCTGCTGAATTTTACTGGGCTATGCTGCCATGCATAGTTTGATTAGTATGCATGTAATAAAGTACATGGGCTATGCTGCCATGCATAGTTTGATTAGTATGTAGGTAATAAAGTACATGAGCTATGCTGGTATGCAAAGTTTGATCAGTATGTATGTAATAAAGTACATGGGCTATGCTGGTAATGCATAGTTTGATCAGTATTTGTGTAATAAAGTACATTGGCTATGCTGGTATGCATAATTTGATCAGTATGTAATAAAGTACATGGGCTATGCTGGTATTCTTAGTTTGATCAGGATGTGCATAATAAAATATATGGGCTATGCTGGTATGCATAGTTTGATCAGTTCGTATGTAATAAAGTACATGGGCTATGCTGGTATGCATAGTTTGATCAGTTCGTATGTAATAAAGTACATGGGCTATGCTGGTAATGCATAGTTTGAGCAGTATGTGTCTGATAGAATACATGGGCTATGCTAGTATGCATATTTTGATCAGTATGTGTGTAATAAAGTACATGGGCTATGTTGGTATGCACAGTTTGATCAGTATGTATGCAATATAGTACATGGGTTATGCTGGTATGCATAGTTTGATCAGTATGTGTGTAATAAAGTACATGGGCTATGCTGGTATGCATAGTTTGATCAGTATGTATGTAATATAGTACATGGGCTATGCTGCCCTGCATAGTCTGATCAGTATGTGTGTAATAAAATACATGGGCCATGCTGGTATGCATATTTTAATCAGTATGTGTGTAATAGAGTACATGGGTTATGCTGCGATGCATAGTTTGATCAGTATGTGTGTGAGTACGTAGGCTAAAACAATGCTTCATTATTCTAAGTAATTTTGGTCAAGGCTGGTTGAACCAGTGCTATCAGTTGCTAGGTTTTGGATTATTAGCTTGATTTTTTTGTGTATGTGATAAAGTACATTAGCAAAAAAAGATTTGGTATCTTAACTTTGAAATTCAGGCAGGGTTTTGGATACCTTCCAAAGTTCATGTTATCTTGTGAATATATTTAGGTGATTTTTCAGTACAGGAAGTTAATTTTATTATAGATAGGATTAACCTCAACCTCCCCACAAAAAGAAAACCCACATTAATGGAAACACTAACATGCCTATGCATAGCCTGTCAAGTTAAGTGAATAATGAATCATAGAAAAATCCATACTTTGTTATTAACACCATGATTGAACTTATCTTTCATGGGTCTGTATGATAGGGTCTGTATGATTGTCAGTATGATGAAGTATGTATGTTGAGGTTGGTACATTGAAGTCTGTATGAATCGGCATCTTTATGTTGAGGTCTGTATGTATGATGAGGTCATTATGTTGAGGTATACACAAGAAAAAGTAGTCTTGTTTTGAACAGGTGAAGGAGCACAACTGATTGTATTTGTCAGAATGTTACTGAGCCACTTTGAAATGGATCTAATACTTACCTGCCATTGTAAGTGATGTAAGATTTTTTATTAAATCTTTTGTTAATTCTATATCGTGATGTCTAGTACATTTGTACTAATTTGTTGCAGCACTGTTGTGAGTAATTGCAGGTATTCTCAGAGATAAATTGTACTTGTTTATTTGGCCTTAAAATAGTGACTAATAAAGATCTACTGTTGTTAATATGTCACTTAAAGGCATATCACACTGCATTATTAAATGATTTTAATGTCTGTGTCCAAGCATAGGCTTTGTTTGTTATTTACAGCAGTAACAATTAATGGCTGGAAACCCATTACAATCAGTAACCAAATAACTAATGTAATAATGTGAATTGATTTATGTTCAGGGGCATTAATTGATGTGGTTTTGCAAAGAAATGGCACTTCCATCATTTTTAAATTTGCAGAATGAGTATGTGGTCTCATTCTTTCTCCTGAAGATTTATTCTTTGTTGGGGCTTTAAATTATTTGCACCTGTGAAAAACAGTGAATTCTAGTAGAGAGTCAGTTTGACTTACATGTACATGTACATATTGTTTAGAGTTGTTGAACTCATGTAATTATTAAAACAGTAGACCAGCTCTTGTCAAACTTGTGTGAAATATCGCATAGTGTGAGATAAAGAATGAGACAAAAATGTGTAAAAATATTATCTGACTTGACTAATTGACTTAAAGCTATTTACTTTCTCATCTGGTAGATTTTGAACTTTACAAACTTTAAATTTGTAGTACCATCAGCATATCTTTGGTGAAAGATATTGCATAGATAGACAGGAATGGCTTTTCAGGATACTATATACATCAGTTTGGCCTTTCTAAGGAATATTCTTTATATACTGGTAGAATTGTTATATAATTCATTGCATCCTGAAATTTGTCTATACAAATGGTATGCCCTCATTCGGCATCTTCAGAGTTTTGGTTTTTCTGAATTAGAGGCATTATTACTCCTAATTGCATCACATTAGTCCAAATATGGCTGAATTAGAGGCATTATTACTCCTAATTGCATTACATTAGTCCAGATATGGCTGAATTAGAGGCATTATTACTCCTAATTGCATTACATTAGTCCAGATATGGCTGAATTAGAGGCATTATTACTCTTAATTACATTACATTAGTCCAAATATGGCTGAATTAGAGGCATTATTACACCTAATTACATTACATTAGTCCAAATATGGCTGAATTAGAGGCATTATTACTCCTAATTGCATTACATTAGTCCAGATATGGCTGAATTAGAGTCATTATTACTCCTAATTGCATTACATTAGTCCAGATATGGCTGAATTAGAGGCATTATTACTCCTAATTGCATTACATTAGTCCAGATATGGCTGAATTAGAGGCATTATTACTCCTAATTGCATTACATTAGTCCAAATATGGCTGAATTAGAGGCATTATTACACCTAATTACATTACATTAGTCCAAATATGGCTGAATATATCTTTTATAAAATATGACTCTGTACTGAAAAGAAATAAATATTCTGATTTAATTAAGTAACCAAAAATAAGAATCAACTTTTTTTGAAACATTTATAGTGAATAGACCAGGTTAGAGTGTTATCTACAAATACATCAAGAACTTTATTATGCGATGTCATATTAAGGCTAACACTATCAAATATAACTTGGAGTTTGTTGTACTATACTTCAGGTCTGTTAAGAGCATCACATAATTTATTTTCAAGTATAGTTTTGGTTTCACCCGACTCAGGTAGTGTAGTGTCATCTCCATACGGGTCATTGGAAGAAATTAAATTCCCTGTCTTAACAGGTAAGTGATTATTTAATAGCAGAAGTTTGAAGATAGAGCCTTATGGTACTCTATGATTACATTTTTACTTTCAGAAAGGTGACCATTATATATAATTGTTTGTATGCTACCAGTTAAGTAAAAAGTAAACCAGTTCAGGGAGTTTTCAGTTTCATGCAAAATTTCGTGGTCTGCAGGAAAAAAATAAACTATTTCATTTATCAATCAAAGATACTAGATACAATTGCAGTTTCATGTGAGTGATTTTGTCGAATGCTAGACTGATTAGCATGAATAGGATTATAAGTGTTTAAATACTTCACAAATGAATCATAATGTGTTCTTCTAGTAATTAATGGAAAGACAGGAAAAATTGAGATGAGTCTATAGTTATTTACACCATGTTTGGTTCCAACTTTATACAGATAAGTTACCTTGGAAGTTTTCCAAGTCTGTGGAAATTCATTAGACCTAATACTGTGATTGCAAATTAAAGCTATACTCTACTATAGCAAGTGCAACAGCCTTTAATAACCTTGGTCCAATTGTATTAAGTTCTATGGCTTTACAGTCATCTGTTTCTTCCCATGTATTTAATTCAACACATACTCAGGACTATTGACTTTACATGTAAAAAAAATTGCAAAGTTGTCATTTAAACCAGTGTAAGGAACAGTTACTTCTGGAATAGTTTCTTTGGTATTGGTATAAATATGGTCCATAAGTGTTTAGAGGTAGATGTTACTCATTCACTAGTTGCTCCTAACAAAGCAATAAAATGCACCCAAATCTTTTTTAATTGATTGCTGAGAAGGACATTTCGTGTGACCTAGAACATGAAATTCCTTTTCTTCACTTGAATTTTTATCTATTGAAGTTCAGAGTATAAACATACCAAACTGTATTTTTGATGATTGGGTCTGTACACAGAACGAACTATGTAGGGTTTAGCTTTAATGGAGTAGTCTGTAATCAAATGGATTTTATAATTCTTATTTCTAGGTCATCCCTTCCTTTAACATCAATGCAGTGTACCAGTTTTAACAATACAATATACCAGTTTCAACAATACAATGTACAGTGTGATTCCGCTATAGCGCACTCCGTTATAACGTGAATTCGGATATAATGCCGTCGTGGCGTGGATCCCGAAATATCATTTACATGTATTTTTCTTGTGCACAAAAAAAAAATTCTTAAAAAGTACGAGAAAAAAAAAACCATAAAAAGTTGCTTAGCATTTTGGGGAAGAGATCACATATGAATAATACACGATGATTGTGGCTTGGCTCCTGAAATTTTATATATATTTTTTTCGTACACGAAGAAGTATTTTTTTTCCTTCTTATAAGTAAGAAGAAGAAAAACGCATAAAAAATTTATTCTGGGATCGCGTAGGTCTTTGCCAATGTCGCAGACTTGGATTGTTTTTTCTTTTTGGCTGCAAAACATACTATGTGGCTTTTTTATTTGTTGGTGACATTGTTGGCTGTTTAAACTTTTATATACAACCATTGGTTTGGAGTGCAGAAATTCAGAGGCCCTATGAAAGGAAGCCGCAAACTGGATATAAAATGCACTGAAATTTATCTATTGTTACTTAAACAAATTCTTTGTCCATACTGACAAACCATCTAAACAGTGTATTGTTATATCATAATCCGCTTATCCTGACATCTAGCATGAGATTTTTATGTTGTGAAATATCCACCTTTTGTTGTTGACATTTCTGGTAACGGAGATAACCCGGACGAGGCATTATCTCGTAATCTATCTTTCATCGGATTTTCCGCCGCTCGCTAGTAATTAATATATTTACAAAGACTGAAATTTGTATGTGTATGGTAAGTAAAATTCCTCATCTTTTCACTCAAAATGAAATCTTTCAGAACACTCACGTTTTCTGTAATAATCTCTGTCATCAGAACACCTGCGTCTCTAGTGTCCGTTGACCCTTTGTTAATTTTCAGATGCATGCGTGGAAGGCAGCATCACGCTGCTACCACAAATGTAAAAAATAAAAATGAAAATCCATCTTATTGGTTTATTCAGTAGGCATGGAGGGACAGCAACTAGAATACCCTAAACGACGGCCAATTCCTTTTTAAAAATGTACCCAGATAAAATAGTTTGCTGAAATTTCAAAGGAAACAGATTACCTTTGAAGCTCCGATTGTTATGAAAACATACTCAGCAAATGAAAAAATACGTCTCAATCATGCAATACCATTAATTGATGTTGCCGCCACAATAAAAAATGGGCATTTTTTTGGCTCTCCAAAACTGTCCTTTAGCTGCGACTTCAATAGCGCATGCAGCCTTCATCAAAGAAAGCCGACTACAATCTTTCAATAACAGCAAAGAACTTTTCTTCAAAGGAAGTCAGTACCAAACTTAAATAAAAGTGATGGAATCTGATGGATTTGTGCATTTTCCAACGTGACAGGAACACATTAACTGTGCTCTGAAAGTTTCCTTTTTGTAGGGAAAACGTCTATGCTTACGAACGCTACCAACGGCGGCTTAAAACGCAAACTAACTTTTACCTACTTGGAATGTACTTTAAAGTAAATGTGCTCCGTCATTCGTTATGTGTTTCTGCTGTGTTTTCGACAGAATTCAGTCCAATATGACCTGTTACAAAATTAATGACTATTTCAAGCTATGTGTGTGTGCATATTTTTGATGTAATCACTTGTATTGTGGATTCAATGTATATGATGAGGTTCGCGGGTGAGTACACGGTGTTGATACTCTATTCATGCTATACATTAAACATTTATATATAAACAAGATTCACGTATATGTACCAATTCATGGTTCTCTAAATAAAGTAAACTATTATGTCTTCTCTGTTTTCTCATTTAATATGCATCAGTTTAAGTTGGTAGCTGTGCCGAGCAAGCACGTATTTTACCGCCCGCATTTATTACCCACCCCCCCACCCCCACACACAAGTTTTGAGGGGGTACATTTTCTTTAGCTAACTGACTTGGTTGCATATAACACGGTTCGGTATATAACGCGGTCGGGTTTTATGGCTCCCAATGACCGTGTTATAGCGGGGTCACACTGTGCCAGTTTTAACAATACAATGTACCAGTTTTAACAATACAATGTGTCAGTTTTAACAATACAATGTACCAGTTGTACCAGTTTTAACAATGTACCAGTTTCAACAATACATTGTACCAGTTTTAACAATAAAATGTACCTGTTTTAACAATACAGTGTACCAGTTTTAATAATACAATGTACCAGTTAAAAAAAAAACACGAGCTCATCTGCTTTCCTATTTCTTTGAACAGGTTTGTCATAGCCATTGTTATACATGAAATTTTCAAGCAGATTTTCTGTCAACATTGTTTCTGAAAGTCCAGATAAATGTAAATTATCAGCATTACCTGGTGAGGAGAATAATAACTTCACTTGATCCATCTTAAAATTATGCATATGTGATATTGGAATACAGCAACATCATATATTAAAATTTAATGTATTTGATATTTTGTAAATATTTTTGATATTACTCATGTCATCATTCTAAATTATCATTTCATCTCATAATATCATCTCTGGAATGTGCTAACTCATTTAATGACATGCTGATCACCATAACAATGAAAATGACAAAAATTCATGGACATTAGGCACAGTGAATGTTGCATGTAAGATGCTAGGATTATAAAAATTGGAATAATGTATTGGGTGCTATTATGACAGTAGCTTCCACTGCTACATATGACACTGCAAAGGAAATCTGCCATGGTTCCAGTGATTTACCAATTCTAAGCATGGAAGAGAAATCCATTGATCTCTGATTCCACCCACAAGCACTAGTAATTCCTTTCGATATCTTGCAAGAGGGGATAAAGTCCTGATTTGTGGTGATCTCATTTTAAATGTATAGAAATGCCCATAATCCAGTACTAATCACATGGTCATGTGACTTGTGACTGATGTGTAAATGGTGGACAGAAGCACATGACAACATAATGCATATTGGTTTGCTTTAACTGACAAAAATTGCCCTACTTGTAAAATGACTTTCTTTCAATTAAGCTTCATTTTATACTTATTTACCTGATTCTCATGACAGGCTGATTGGGGATCAGGGATTGTTTGTTGACAATCTCACCAAAATTAGATTATATATATATATATATATATATATATATATATATATATATATATATATATATATATATTAAAAAGATCATTTAGAGCATGCTTCAGTGTCCAGGGTGGGAGTGGGGTATACAGTACCCTCCTTCTGTCCACCATTCTGCCCATTCTGTCGGTAACTGTAGCTCATCTTGAAACAGTTTCTGGAAATTCACCAGACTTATTTCTTGCACTGTTGCTATGGTAAATGTATGTAATGGGATATTTTTAGCCAAGATTTACATATTTACTTCTTGCAGAAAGATGAAAACCAGATATTTGGTTAGGACCTATGACCTATGAGCCATTGCTTAAGGGAATGAGGGTTAGAAAGCAGAGATTATCAAATTAGTTTTTCAAATAAGGGAATATTTAATACAAATGCCTGGGGATTTGTTATATTGAGCTGATGAAGTTTTACTAATTGCCTTTTCTTTGCCTTCACATTTGAACTCCATGAAACTAATTGTATAGTTTAGTTTGTTTAATTTTATAAAAAGTTTATTGTTTCTGGCATTTTATGAAAATTCTGATTATAAGAAAAAAAGTCATATTTTGTCTTGCATATATTTTTGACAACTGCCAAATTACCCTATTCTGCAAGATATTTTTTTCTATATGTAGAGTATCACATCAGTGTGAAATATTTAGGACTGATTACTCGCTGAAACAGAGGAAATGTGCACAGTATTTAGTGTGTATGACAGCTCATCATGTACATGTATAGCCTACTTTATATGTGCATTCATTTATATTTATAAATATAGCTGACTTGGAAAATCACTTGGTGTAAAGTTGTAAATTATTTTCTGTATGCCTTTTGAATAAGTGGCATATTGTGAAATCTTTTGTTTTTCCACCCACTTATCCATCTCATTCCTACATCTCTTCCGAAAGTGCTGGATGGAAATTCACAAAACTTTGTTGTAAATTTGCCCCTGTGGAAGCCAGTTGTGAGAGGGGATGTCATTTTTGGCTTCAGCGCATGTAGTCTGTGAGTAGTGGTAAAAGGTCCAATTTCTAAAATCTTAGTTTTAAAATAAATTTTTGTAATATTTTCTGACCAAATAAATATATGCAGTCATAGCTGGAAGATGCGCCATCTATATGTTACCAGTTCAGCAATATGTTCACAGGGTTACTCTGGGTTGAGTACCATGGGATAGGGTGGGTTTACAATGTGAAATTGTGATGGCAGTCCTTTGCAGTTGTTCTAATTTTAATTCTTTTTTAATTATAAATACTTAGATCCTCTCTATGCATTCAAGAAAGGTCATTACTAATTTAATTTATACACTTTGTTTAGAATGTAAGAATAAATCTATGAAATGCAAAATACTAAATATTTCACAAGAAGGTACTGTATTAGAATATTTTATTTTATGATATATACAAATTATTGTATTATATCAGGACCCATCCCACTTCCTTGGAATAAACAAATTTGGGGATATAGTAATAGCATTCTTCAGTCTGTTTGTAAGTGTTTTTCGTGCAGTTATTTTCCAACTAAAACAAACTTACTTATTACACACTTGCATTATTGGATACCAAAAGATCTATAAAAGGATTATAAATACACTTTGTTGTTATCTACACCTTGATAATAAATGATTCCTATTTGGATTGAAACTGATTTGCTGTAGTGAGGAACTACTGTTATCTAGTTTGTAGTTGGTCATTGTTTTAGTCTCAAAGGTTGGCTGTTCTTGTACTGTATGTAGTGGTTTCAGGAAGAAGAAAACTGTTTATGTGGAAGTTTAAAGGCCAGAGACCCAGGTCACATGAGCCATAATTTTGATTTTGGATTTTGCATGTTGAATTAATTTTCCAGCTAATTGGTTTCATGAAATTTCATATGTGGATTTGACTTTGGTTAGGCTGCTCCCTAAATAAATTTGGGATCAGTGGGTTGAAGGTCAGTTTTGTTGTAGTTTTAATTGTTATATTAGTTCCCACAGTTTAAATCAAGTTGCCCACTTCCCCAGTCCACTTTATGTTAAAATTTGCAAGTACAGTACACTTAAATAGAGGCAGCATCTGTCAGGTGTTAAATATCAAACATGGGCATGTGATCACTAAGGCACTTACGGGGTTCGTGAAATTACAATGAAATATCAACTGGGTAAGTCGACTTTAATTCATCGATTTAATTTCCCCATAAGTGCCTTGTGATCCCTTGAGATTTCAGAGAGAGGCTTCCATTTGTGGAATAGATTAACAACAAGCTGAATAAAGGAAGAAACTTGAATGTGTGGTTAGTAAACCTGAACATTGTACATTACATGACCGCTATTAAAATCTGGAAGCTGTCAAGGCCTTTGTACTGAATTCAGTCTTGTCTGTAATGGGCTTCCTTCAAGACTGTACACAACTGTATGCCTTTAGCATGGGCCATAGAAACAGATGCAGCCCTTGTATTATGAGCCTGAAAAACTGATATATCAATACCAGACTTTCTATAAGTTTTTATCCAGTTTGATATTGTGTCTTTTACAACTTTTTTATGTGCAGATTGTATGCTGCTGAATAACTGTGTTTCAGAATTTCACAAAACTTTGGTCTGTTGCAAATAACAATGTAAACAAATAATGATGCACCATATTTTGTCACATGAATAGGATTCAAAAACAAAGTCTCCACATGGTGCCCTGAGGTAGATTGTTTCAGCAATGAAGGAATTGCAGATCTAGCTGCATTTACAGAACTATAACCTAAACCTCTATCTACTAATTCAGTTCAAAACTTGATAAAAATAATCACAGGTGGGTCATGTGGATTAACCAGTCTTTTATTTGATAATAATGTCCACTATTGGAGACAACCCAAATACTGTTTTTTCATTGATGTTTTCCATGAATTGATAATGATGAAAGCTGTATGTTTATCCTTGATTTTTGATTGCTGTCTTAATAAAAACACCTATCGTCAATTTGTGAAGGAAGTTTTGTCATTGTTGATAGTGTGCCAAGTGCAGAATCTCTTGTGGGCATGGTAGCAGAAAGCATGGACCCACTGCAGCATGCAGGAGGCTGGGAAGCCAAGGTTATATTGGCCATAGTGGGGCCACAACAATAAGATCTGCTTTGTCTTGGGCCATTTTTTGCAGGAGTGCCCCCAACAAACTAAAAGGTGGTAAGCTGGGCCATTTTTTGCAGGAATGCCCCCAACAAACTTAAAGGTGGTTAGCTGAGTAATGATAACTGTAATTCCATCTGAACAAAAATTGTCAATTGCTATGGCTTTTGGGACAGGTCTGTATGAAACATAACATGAAAATTGGTGATTTAGTCTGGAAGCAAATAAATCCACATCTGTATGCTGATCATACACTTTAATGATAGCATTAAAGAGCTTAAACTTCCATTCAGAATCCTCATTTATTTTTCTAGAGAATCCATCAGCATCACTATTCATTGTTCACAGCAAATGAGAAGCACTTAACCAGATACTCCTAACTGCACACTACAGGTAGATATCATGCGATAATTTATGTATATTAGGAATATGCTCCCCCCCTTTTTCTTCACTTGTGAAACTACAACATTGTTATTCATATATATGCTCATTAGAGTATGTTTCACCTCCACACAAAGAGTTTGTTTTGTCAAAGTACAGGCTTTCAGTTCCAAGAAGTTAATATGATACAGTTTTTCTTCTTGATCCCAATGGCCACCTGTTTCATCTTTTGTTGTATGATCCCCCCCCCACAAGTAGGTGGAAATGATGCCTTGAGGGAAGGTCACTAAATCAAATCAGGACAGATTTTGAAAGTTTCACTGCATGCTGCTAGGTATTGCAGTCCAAATACATGTAAAATAATGGTATCAGGACTATCTCCTCGTGTGGACACCAAGGCCAAAGAAATCAATGACATGATAATTGACCTATGTGAAGACTTCAGCCTACAGTACATTCCACAATGCACATCTTTCTTTCATCAGAACCAGGATGTCAACCCTAGTCTCTACCACCGAGACAAAATTCATTTAAGCAGAAACGGAACCTCTCAACTACTGAGAAATATTAACATGTATGCCCCCATTTTCAGACACTATAACGAAGAGTACTGTCTCTACTGTGGAGAAACTGGGCACATGACACAGGTATGCCATCATGGCAAACAGATTGAGTGCTTCAGATGCCATAAATATGGACACAAACAAAGACTTTGTCCATCAATGTATTATACATATTAGGAAGCTGGCAAATAGGAGAATGCCAATGCTTAATTTACAACAAATCAAATTGTACTTAGTGAGACTCTTGACTCTAACTATTCAATGAACACTATTGACTAGATGCAAACATAAATGGATTTTCAAAGTTTGTATGTGATTTTGAGATGCTAATATATATGAACATTTAAATATAGAAATAGGATGTAAGAATGCTAAAAGTAGTATGGAGACAATCTCAGTGAGTACCCCATTGCATGATGACATACATATAATTGATATGAAACTAAATACGAAAGGTTTTAACATAGGTCACTTAAATGTACAAGGTATAGTGGGAACAATAGACTAGATTAAGTTAATGTTGTCTTCCAAGGAAAATGATATACATGTTTTAGGACTCACTGAAACCAAGTTAAATGCTAACCACAATGATGATCTATTTCCCTGTCAGGGATACAATAAACCATTATGTAGGGACAGAGAGACAGCGGGGGGGGGGGGGGTCTTGTATACATTAGGGAAGATGTAAATGTAGAAAGGCAACTTGACTTGGAGTCACATGAAATTGAGAGTATCTGTGTGGAAATTTTTCAAAATAATGCAAAATCGTTCCTAGTTGGTTTCATTTATAGGCCATCTTCCTCCAAAGCAATTTGGAATGATAACTTCTTGAAACAAATGGAAAATGTTCTAGCACCGGAGAAAGAAACATATATACTCAGAGATATAAACAAGGACCTTCTCAATACTCAAGTAAGGAACAACTGGATGGAATTTATCAAATCATTAGGCCTGGACCAGCTGGTAAATGAGCCCACAAGGGTAACAGAAAAATTGAGCACCCTTATTGATCACATTTATATCAACCTACCAGACAATGTGGTTTGTGTTAATGTACCGAATGTTGGTCTTAGTGACCACTATCCTACTTTTGACAAGAAAGGTTAAATGCAAGAAAACTTGAAAAATACACACAAAACGATCACTTACAGATCGTTCAAAATTTTTAATGAAGACCAATTTCTCAATGACCTATATAAAGTTCCATGGAATATGATCCAAAATTTGGATGACATAGATGAAGCCATGAGAGTGTGGACTGACTTATTCATGGATGTAGTATCTAAGCATGCACCACTGAAAGTATGTAGAGTAAAGACTGAAATTCAACCTAATTGGCTTACTACTGAAATCCTAGATACTATGAAAACATGAGACCAATTCAAGGCTATGGGAAACCATGCACAATATAAAGTATGGAGAAATAAAATTACAATTAGTATGATTAAAAAAGCTAAAAAAAAACTTATTATCAATCATTGCTTGGAAACGAAAAGAGCAACACAAACTCCATTTGGAAAGTCTTCAAATGAACTCACTGGAGGAATGCACAAAAAGCAGACAAATAAAATTCACTCACTTCTGGTAAGTGACACCATAGTCACTGATGACAATGACATTGCAAATGTTTTCAATGATTTTTTCACTAAGATTACCACAAAGTTAAAAGAAAAAGTGATAGAAAACAACTTTAATGAACTGAAAAGTTTTGCAGCAGCAAAATTTCTAAGGAGGTATGTTTCTCTATCCCACCAGTATCAAAAAACTTTGCTAAAAAATGTCTCAGTGAACGAGATACCAAGAAAGCTACAGATTGGTCCACGACTCATTAAATCTTCTGCCTGTGCTATTGTAGTTAGCATAACATTCATAATTAATTCAAGTATTGCAACTTCATCTGACCCCAAATATGGAAAGCTACAAAAGTAACTCCTATTCACAAATGTGGTTTTTTAGGATGATGCTGATAACTACCGACCAATCTCAATGCTACCAAACTTGTCAAAATTGATTGAAAAACATGTCCATGACTCATTCATGTCATATTTAACCAAACACTTGCTGTTACACCCTAATCAATCAGGCTTTAGACAGAACCATTCCTGTGTGACTGCCTTGATCTTCCTAACTGATAAATGGCTTCAAGCACTTGACCAAGGTAGACTAATAGGATCTGTATTTGTAGATTTCAGGAAAGCTTTTGACATGGTGAATCATGAAATCCTTTTGAAGAAACTGAAAATCTACCAGTGTGATGAAAGAACAATTAGATGGCTTGCTTCTTACTTAAGTGAGAGAACACAACATGTTTACATAAATAGTGTTCTGTCTGAACCTGAAACAATTAGATACGGAGTACCACAAGGCTCAATTCTAGGTCCATTACTGTTCATTTTATTTATTAATGACCTACCACTTTTATTAAAAGACTCAATATCATCTACAGATCTCTATGCAGATGACACAACATTGTCAGACATCCATAATACAAAGCATGAACTCAAAATTTCTTGACAGAATGCCCTAAACAAACTGGAAAACTGGTGCACATGCAATGGCATGGTTACCTAAATACTGGTAAATTAAAATATTACTTATCTCAACACAGCCAAGAAGGACAAATCTTGATAGTGATGAACTATGTCTGACATGGAAGGATATAAATTTGCAAATGGTTTGTCATGATAGACTACTTGGTGTTCTGGTAGATAATAACCTATCAAGGACTGAACATATCAAACATATCAGTAAAAAGGTTAATTCAAGTTTATGGCTTCTCAGTAGGATAATACATTTTCTCCCTGAAAGGCACAGAAAGCTACTTTATAACAGTTACATACAACCCTGTTTAGACTACTGTAATACAGTATGGGGTAATTCAAATGACAAAAACATAGCAAAGCTGGCACATCTTCAAAAAAGAACTTTGGGCTAATATCAATCCAGAAAGAAAGCAAGGAAAATTTAGTTGATAGGTTAAAAATATTACCTACCCGGTATTGAAGTAAAGTCCAAATCTGTTTGAGAAAAGCCAAATTAATGTACAGGATATCTCATAATAGTGCTCCTGAATATTTACAATCACTAAGTCCAGCAATAGGCTACCTGGTAATACTCCCCACCTGCGATCAATGTCTACCAAACAGTATAAAATTCCCAAACCAGATAAGGAGTTATTTAAAAAAAGTTTCCAATACTCTGGAACTCTGGTCTGGAATAGTATTCCAGCTGAGATTAGAAATGCCCACTCTATTTCCTTTTTCCAAACCCAATGAATCCAGTGGCTTCTGAGATGTAGCTAAAATAAATAAATTCCTTAGTATGAGGGCCTCAAGGTAGATTAGTTTTTAGCTAATTGTGTTACCCTCTTTAAATAAGGTCATTATTATTATTATTATTACAAAGTCATGAAAGAATCACAAAAGCTATTTTTTGGGTGGGTTCAAAATCAACCACAGATTTTTCTGTTTCCTGAACATATTCCTTACACTGGTCAAAATAATCCACAAACAACTATTGGCAATGTATGCCACATTTTCATAGCAGTGATGCAAAAGCTGGTTTCAGTCATAGGTTGGTGAAAACACATGGTACCGATGCCAAACCATTAGGCAAGCAGGTAAATTCATATATATCCCCAAACTACGTGAAACATGAAAACTTTCTATGTTTCTGAGCCACTTTAACAGAGTAGTAAGTATCCTTTAGGTCAATAGATGGAAAGAAACAATTTTTGTGCATGGCATTAACAGCTGTTTTTTAGTGTCTATTTTGAAATGTACCTTACTGACATTTGGTGCCCAGAGTGGCTGAGTAGTCTAAAGCGTTACCGTTCTGGATCACTGCAATCTCACCTCTGTCTGCGTGCATTAGAGTCTTAGGCTCGGCTAACATGGTTATGTGAGAAAGCCTGCCAGTAGCTTTTCGTGGGTCAGTGGTTCTTCCCAGGGTTCTTCCTCCACCAATTATACTAGCCGCTATGAATAGCCTATCTTGTGCTGAAAATGGTGTTAAACACTACAACAACAACAATAACAACCTTACTGACATTTGTATTACAATGTTTTAAATTCAAAATAAGTCTGAAAGACCCGTCTCTCTTAGGTTGAATGAAAACATTTTGAAAAATATTGTCCAGGCATGGAATGAACTCTATTAATTAATAATACTTTTTCAAGAAATTTGTGAATTTCAGCATTTGTCTCTCTTCAGTTTAAGAAAATTTAATTATGTTTGGTAAATATGTCTGTACAGATCACTGTTCTAACTCAATTTCAGCACCTTGAACAGTATTCAGAATCCAAGCATCTGATGTAATAATCTACCATCCTTCAACACATGCAGTAAGTTTCCCAGCAGCAAAGTTGTCAGGTGTATTGTAAGTAACACCATTATGCTGCACACTATTGTCCTGGGAAGATCTTACTGATTCTTTCCATGTCTGAGAACCCCTGTTCATTGTTTCTGAACTAATTTTAAGCCTTGCTTCCTGCAGTGATTTGTCTGCCACTGAAAAGTCTGGTTCTGGGAGTGTTCTTCATGTGAATAGCGTTGTCTTTAAAAAGTGCACTGCTTTTTAAAGTTGAGGTCTCTTTTTCTGTTTAGCTGCATTCTGTTGCTTCATTCCAAGCAGCTGAGTTCCAGCCATCTGAGATTCATGAAGCTTCAAGTGATCTGTCCATTTAGGTTGTTACCATAAAGCTAGTCAGTGACAGTGCTTGAGGCAATGCAGATGGGTTGATATACATATTTGTTAGCTCTGGCTTTATGAGGTTGTGGTACTTGAAACTGAAGTTGCTGAACAGAAAAGAAGACAATTTGAAAATGTGCATGACAAAGTCCATGAGTAAATCCAGTGGCAATTCTAGCTGACTGTTCCTATGCTTTTTAAACAGTTAATTGTCCTCAAGGTGGTGACCAACGTTTGCTCCAACTGAGTTTGCAGCTTTTGCAATGATATAAGCACTCTTTGTTTGGACAGTGCATTCCAGACTGCAATGTTGACTCTGCATACCTTTAAATTGTCACACGTTTCTGATCCAGGATACTTCTCCAGCATGGTTTAACCTTGTCAGGAGTTAAAACTGAACACACTCCTGTATTGACAACTTAAACTTGTTTTTGATCCACATTTGGGCCTGCTTTTTGTTGCTCTAACGAGGAACACTCCACCTCTGTCAACAAATCATCATCAATGTCGGATTTCTGCACTTGTTAAGGGTAGAAGATGTACTCGATGTTTATTCTCAAGGCATGGCTCTGCATCTGCTCTTATTTGTCCCTCGCCTTAAACACCCTAGGAATGTAAGCAGTATTTTAGCATTGCAAGGGTGTATCAACAGAATAAGGGGCTATCCAGAACAGATAGAGCCATTCTCACAGAATGGTCTCTTAACCACTCAGTAACAGAGTACCAATTCTCTATATGGTGAATCCCCCTTATGGATCTGTTTGTGTCCAGGCTGAACACAGCAAACATTTCTTTTATGTGTCTCCATCCCAGCTCAGAGAGTATGGGCATTAGCCATTACTGGCTAGGGTACCATGAACTAGTTCTGTCTTGGTGTTGGTCCATAGTGACCATTCTGGGTCTTCTACCCAGTCTAGATAAATCGGAGCTTATACTCCAACTCAAGATTTAGTCTGCATGTGAATTAGTTTCCTTGGGACAGAGTAGAGATCATGTACCTGTTGGAGTCACTGAAAGCAATGACCACTTTTATGCTGTTCCTTTTATTTATCTGCAGGGGACTTTGTATTCCATGTAGCTCCCATTGGCAGACCGTAGTGAACTGGAAACTGTACAGGGATCCACTGAATACTTAAATTCTCTAGGTGGGGATCTCTACCATTATCCAATTTCTTGGATACATCAGGGACAGTCTTGGAGTGGAATCACCATGTACACCTCTAACCCCATTCGTGTTAGTTCCCTGTCATATCAGATTCAGGTTGTAGTTCTCATCTTGAGCTGAAAGGACTGATTCTTTGTTCCAAGATGAATCTTTCCTCCACATCAACAATTTGGAAATGAGGGCAATGTGCTTAGCCCTTCAGGGATGCATCAATAAGATAAGAGTTTGCTATCTGACTGTCTCCTCTGACTGTCACTCTTAATGGAGGTTCAAATCTCCTTTGTTTGGTGCCTTGGAACAGATTACTTATTCTAACTAGCCAAACCTTGTGAAAATATAATTTTGAGGACAGTCTGTAATGGAAAAGAAGTTAGTCCTCATAAAATCATCATTAAGAAAATCAATATTGGATTCTCTGTTTAACTTTGGTGGATACCATTTGTGGATTTGTTTGAAAGTTAAACGGCAGATTCCAATTCTTTGTTTCACTTGTTGATGTTTTCAGCAAGTATTGGAATTGCCTGTTTGCTGATTCATTTCCATTCTTCAAAATCATCCCTCTAGTACTTTATGAGTGTGAAACTCCACCAATATGTTCATTTTATTAGCCTCTTCATAGCCCCACTGTTTTCTCATCCTCCTGGTGAACCATCCCAGGACACTTATGGAATTTATGCAGCAAGAAACATGTTAATCTTAGCTGTGAGCACAGTGGCTGATTTTCTTATCTTCCCTTTTTCTGTATGGCAGCTCTATACAACAACATTAATTTTTCTACAGACTCAGCCATAGCAAAAAAACTCTAACTTGGCAGACCTGTTCAGGTCTTTGAAACTGCCAAGAGTGATGCCTCACTCACTAATACCTGGATATGTCATAGCCTAGTTTGTCTTTATTATTCATCAAGGTGCAACGCTACTTCTTCCATCTGGGAGAGCGCCACTTGGAATGTGTCTTTTGCTGCCCAGAAACAAGTTATACACTTTCTGATGTAAGGCAGGACAATACTACATTGAGATAAGCAAAACACTCCATTCATTGCAGAAGGCAGCAATATGCTACTCTCAGATGAGCAGTGCACTTCCTTTGTCATGGAAGGTAGCAGCATGCTACCTGAAATGAGCAGTTGCACTTCTTTTCTTGCAGAAGGCAACAACATATTATTCTGAGTTCAGCTTCTCCCTCTGAAGAGACTGGGCCCGTAAGCTTCTGGGACTCAATAATTTATTCCAGAACTAAACATCTTATAGTGGGCTCCTTGGGTCTTCATAAGAGAAGAACCTGACAATTAAGCTGATGAGGGGATTGATGTTTCCTCCACAATCTAATTGTACATGTGGAATTGGCTAGGTTCCAGATTTCATTAGCCCATATTATGCAAAAAGTACTAATCCTTATGCTTGCATCTGGAACTTGTTGGACAGTCTGGACAGTTTAGTCCCTTCTTGTGGCTACAATTAATCACAGACTACCATGAGGCCCATGACACTGTACTCTTAATAAAACCTTATCTAAAGGAGAACAATAATGATGACAATATGCATTATTTAACAGATGAAATACACCTGCTTGCCATAGCGCATGCTAGACACCTCAGTGTTATTGCTCAAAGTAGACAATGATGCACTTTTGAGGAATGTTCAGTTGTTGAACTTTTTTGTTCTGTGTTGTGTTTTGTGTTGTTGTGGGGTTTAATGCCATTTTTCAGCACACGATAGGCTATGCATGGTGGCCAGTATTAATGGTTAAGGAAGAACCCAGGAAAACCCCGGGAAGAACCACTGACCCACAAGAAGCTACTGGCAAGCTTTCTCACATACCCACATTGGCCGAATCCTAGACTTGAACCCAGGCAGACAGAGGTGAGATGGCAGTGATCCTTAACGGAGAGTGCTTTAGACCACTCACCACTTGGGGCCCCTTTTTTGTTCTGTAGGAACAATGCAGACACACACACAGTAACAATGGAACATGAATTGCACAAACTGTGGTTGAATAGAACCCCCTCCAGGAATTGATGTTTCATTAGTCATTTTATTAAAGGAATATTAATTGAGGCATGGCCTATGTTATGCATTGGTTTCCAACATATAAACAAAAAGCAAAACAGATAAACTGTAACACTCAAGAGAATATTGTTGAAGGGAGAACCCCATAGGTGGTTTTAACCCCATATTTGGTTTTAACCTGCACAAGCAATTTTCTCTATTCACATTATGAACAACACAACCATTAACATGCATCCTTGAAAAAGATAACTATTTTGCACATGGGCATGTGAGGTGCACAAGTGGGATGCCTCTGAGGGAGGATGTATTCACATCAAATGGACAAATGTTTTGTTTACATGTAAAGCAAAAGTTGCACAATAGTGATGGGGAAGTTATTGCAGCTATTAAAAGCAACATTATTTGGTACATTTTATGTCAGATAGGAGCTGTAACACTTAAATGATGACAGAAATTGCTGGTTATAAGATTTGCTATATTTGATGGTGGATTAACCGATAAGATGCAGTTTTAACCGTTTAAAAGGTCTTCATGCAAATTGAATCCTAACACTCCTAGGGATGCTACAAGCAAAAACATTGTTGTCTGCTTGGCATTTTTCTGTCCCTATTTAACACCTTGAATGCCATTGCTGACTTGGTTCCCTTAGGATGTCCCTGTACAGTTTCTTCTTTTTGCAAGATGGAAACCAAACAGATTCTCTTTCAGCTGTAATTGCACTACGATAAGATTGTTATCACCTTTTGCACTGGTGGATGAATCCGGACAGTCTTCTGAAACTTTCTGGATTTTGTTTCATTATTGCTACTACATTTTCAGTCAGTTTTAGTTCCATGTTAATGAGAATCAGTGATTATGTGGTTTCACATCGTTACCATAATTACTTGTATATGTGTTTAAACACTGTTATGACAGCGTTACTGGGCTCCATTTAAGCAGCTCACTTTTATGGCTCCTTTTAATGGTGTAATAGCATTGTGAACATTATTTTCTTAGCTTCCTTGCCTAATAAATTATCTTTGCTCATTGAAATTTACCAATAGAAACCATCCTTTATAGTGAAATAAGTTATTGAGAGATACATGTACGATATCATCTTTTGTAGGTTGATGTAGTTGAATTTGAAAAGATGGAGTCAGGAAGGAGTCTTTGAGACATTTTGTACATTGAACTACGTATCTGGAGACAGTGGGGATCTACACTGGACTAAATGTGTGAACTACAGTAGGGAGTCACTTTGTTTGATTGAGGTGAGTTTTATGACTGTCCTTGCTTTCATTATAAAGTTATTAAGTTATATACTGTAATGATAATGATGTAACATGATATAATGAGTTTTGTATACTGTCAACTCTTGTCACTACAGTTGACTTAGGATTGATATGAGCACATTTTAATGGAATGTAATAAAAAAGAGAGAAAGAAGAAAAAATGGAAAGACACAGTTACTTTTAGTAATTTTTCTCAGCAGATTTACTCCAGTCATCACATCCAGATATGACATGTATTTATTTTACTTTTGACTCATTTATTTTTAACAACATATCTGAAAACTTCGGCACTGTTAGCTTGTTATATGCAATTATGTCAACTCAGTATGACTTTTGGATGTATTGTGCACACACAGCTACATCAATGAGTTACAGTTAGATCAGAGATCCTGATTGATAATTGGTCTCTTTATTGTTCTTTATCCTTCATTTTTGAAGATGACCATGACATTACTGTTTTGGTTTTTGTGAGTACCTGAGTGACTCATGAGGCCAACTTGTGCTCTAACTTGTCTGTTGCACAGGAGATGCCACTTGTGGTTGTTCAATTAATAGAGGATATGCTGCAGTTCTGAGTTTCTGCTACTTGCGCTTCTGCACTGCCTATGCTGTTCTCCTCAGTTCAGATCTGTAGCTCCAAAATGGATGAGACTGAACAAGGTTGGAAAGTTTCTGTGTGAGATCTTCCCAAGGCTGGGTTAGTGTTGAAATGTTTCAAGGATGACTTTAGGGTCCAATCTTGCAAGTGTTTCTTCTGACCACCTGGAAATCACTTTCCTTCCTTCAGCTCACCATAGAAAATCTTCTTTGGTAGTCACTTTTCTAACATTCTGATAAAGTAGCCTTCCCATCTTGTCTGTGATTTCATCAGCAGAGTGTGGATACTTGGAATGCTTGCCTATGTGAGAACATCTGTGTCTCAGACTGTATCCTACCATCTTATCCTCATCAGTTTTCTCAGGTAGCTTCTAGGCATTGCATCTATACACAGTCCAGGTTATACCTGATTGCAGCAGGGTCAACAACACTATGGCTTTGTAGACCTTACATTTTGCTTGCAGACTTATATGTCTTTGCTCATGCACATTTGCATTTAGTCTGCCAAAGGCCACACTTGCTAGAGCAGTTCTAGCATTGTTTTCATCATCAGTGTGAACTGCACATGACAAATTGCTGCTGAGATAAGTGAACTTATCCACTGCAAGGAGGGTTTATGGTAGGTAGTCTGCTGCATCACCTCAGGTTTGATACTGATTTTGAGATCAAAATTGGTTCAAGCTGAAGAAAAATGGTACATATTCTGTTAGATGTCAGATTTACCATTCAGGGAACAATTTTCATTAAGCATGAGCTCACTAACAGTCACTTCCTGTATCTTAGTCTTTATCTTAATCTCCTAAGTGACGAACTTGCCATCAGTCTGGTATCTGATATAAATCCTCTTGTCATAGTTATGGAAGGCATCAGTAAGCATGGCAGAAGACATCATACTGAAAGAAGGTTAGGGGCCACCAGACAGCCTTGTTTGACTCTGTTTTTGACTGGGAATGGTTCAGATGACTTACTGTTGTCTATGACATGAGCAAGCATACCATGAGAGGATTGCTGATGAATTTCTCTGGGCAACCAAATTTTGTGATGATCTTCCAAAAGGGTCCACACAAATAACAGTGTCAGAGGCTTTTGTGAGATTGATGAATATCATCCACAGATTGGAGTTCAGTTATTAGCATTTCTTGTTGAGTCGACAAGTTGCAGACACCACATCTGTCATCTGTTATCCTTTTCTGAAGCCACATGACTCTAGGGGAGGAGCTTGTCATCAATATGATGATGCACAAGGCAGAATTCTTGTGAGGATTTTGCTGTCTATTGATGGAAAGATATGCCCTGATGGTTGTTGGAAGTCTTTTATATATTTAATTTATATTGTTTGTTTAACTTTTGTTCATGATTGTAAGTTGTAAACAGAATGCAAAGAGTAGATTACTGCATAAACAAAAATGCAAATTAGAAATAGGCAACCAAGTGTGACCTTGCAAATTCCACTCATGGAAAGAGCAAAATAAGTTCTGGCTTTTGCAACTCCTAATGGGCTTTATCAGTTTAAAGTGATGCCATTCAGAAAGACAAATTCTCCAGCAACAATTGAGCATCTGATGAACATGTTAACATATGGTCTAGATGATTGTGATGCATACATAATCATCTACAATTATACACGGAAACCATTAAAAAATTCATTGATCATCACAGTGATGCAAATATGATGATTAATTTAGGTAAAAGTGAGCTTTCCCATGCTTGTGTCACATTTTTAGGGCATATTATGTGAAGTTAAACATATTGTATTAAGTTAAACATGTAGAAGTTAAGGTCAAGGCTATCTCTCAATTCCAAGCATCCATTAGTAAAAAGCAACTGATGTGATTTTTTTAATGACGGGGTATTATATATCATGATCCAGCCACAGTATTATAAATAATACTGCAGCAGATATGCATTAACAAATTTGAGCCCTAAGTCAGCAAAGCCTAAATAGATATAACAACACAAGATTCATGGATAACATTTTATGAAAATGTAAAGGATCAAATTAATAAATATATTTAATGTAAAGGCTTCAGTTTCTGCCTAAGACAATAGCCATAGTAACTGACCTGGTTAGTCAGATTCCCAATTAACAAGTTCATCATTCTGAACCTATAATCTACATGTGAGAGGCACTGCTCTTTGTGTTGTCCCTTCTTTTCATCTGCTTCACCCTTCCTTTCTTCCTTCTTTCCTTCCCTCCTCATTTCTCCTTCCTTCCACTCTGGCTTCTACCTCCTTTCTTTCTGCTGTTGTGCTGCCTTGTGTGCACCCTGGAAGCTTATCCTTTTTTCCTGCTACTATTCTGCTGCCACATGCTGCAACTCTGAGAACTTCTTTCAAAACTTTTAAATCCATTTCCAATTCCCCTTTATGAGATAAGTAACCACAAATCTTGGAGTGGCCTTTTTTTCAAAATTTGCTAAACTTCATGGTTCCTTTCCTAAGATACCATGGTCTGAGTTAGACTCATACGACTGTACTCTTTCTAAAACCTAAATACATGGAAATCTTGAGTGAAAGTTTCCCATGCAAATGAAACCTGTTCTTAAAGTTTAGGCCATGCCCCCATTCTGTTTGAGCCCACTAGTCCACTATATTTGATTGGTCAGTTTGAATTTAACTCATTGTCAACCATCCCACTCTTGGTCAGCTTCCACATGGAGGAGGGGTCTAAGAGCCAACAATGCCTGCAGCATTAGTTAAAGCTGATCAGAGGACTATGATCCTCTTTTGAAGCAATCTTGGTGGTTCTAGATTGTGTACCATGTAGGTAGAACATCCTTGTTCTTGGGTCTGTGTGAATTAAAATTCGGCCATGAACAGAGTTACATTATTGTAATTGTCAAACCTTTCACTAATTTGTTGAGTTGGACATTCAAGTTTCATTGTTCTGACAAATGTCAGGAATCTTTTTACAAACTAAAGCCCATACTTTAAGGTACAAAAGTTCTTTCAGAATAAGATTTCAGTCAGTTGCAAGTGATGTTGATTCTAAAAGATTAAAAATAGTGTGGATCATCCAATGCACTAATTTTCTATGAAACTAAACAAGCACCAGACAAATTATTCCACATATGTTTGACTTTGATATTGGCTTTGCAACATTTTGATGTGTAATTTAGTTCAACTCCTTTTCCAGTTTTCGTATTTAATGATCACTATCCCCTTACTTTCATTGACAAAATGAAAAACAAAAATCAGAGAGCACCCTTTCCACTTTTCAAAATGTAATCAGGCATTTTAAAGTCAATGCGGCAGGTGTCTGTGTTTATTTTACACTGTAAAAATGATGTTAGTGTGTCTGCATTCAGGGAATTACTACAATCTGTATGTATTTTTTTCATCATAGAAAAAGATTTCTCACAGTCTTCATTGCTGCGAGGTAAGGTAAGTAGTCGCTGAATAACTATTGTCAGATTTGGGAAGTGGATGCCACTAGTGCTAATTGTCTGGCTGATAATATCCAGCCAGTAGCTACAAATGTTTTTTTTGTTGCCATCATCTGTTAATACATGCAAACACTTGACATCAGGCAGCATGCAATAATCCTCAAACTCATCGTTAAGTTATTCATGATAAAAGTGTGAAGCTACTTAAAAACAAAAGTGTCGCTACTAGTAAAAAAAAAAGATGTGCAAGGTATTTTGAAAAACGCATTTACATGGGATTTATCATGGTCTCATTATGACATATTTATATTTTCCCCCCAAACCATAAGATATTAAGCAAAGAGCTGTCCAAAAATTGAAATCTAAAAATACAAAAATTGCCAAAGTAGCAGTCCAGAGGCATATACCTCATAAGCTGGTGATCAGTTCTATTAAAATTGCATATCTTGTGTTTGAAAAGTTATGAATTTGCTATATGGTGTGTTGATTTTGGTAAAAAAGTTGACATGCCGTATAACATATTTTAGAGCCAGGAAAATGACATCACTAAGTATCTGTACTACATCCATCATGCTGGCAATGAATCTCTCTGTTTGGATTACATATCTACTCACTTCAGAACTTAATTTCAGGCAACAAGCATCAGCTAATATTTTTCAAAATATCTAAAAAAATTGGTTAAATTGTTGCTCTTCTAAAAACGTATGTGTAGAATGCGTATTTGGCAGAATAAAATGCAATTTAAATATTTTTTGTGTGCCTTTTTTCACTTTAAAAAGTGCACTAAAGATAATGTAAGATACACAAGATTTGGGGTTTTACTTGACATGAAAACCAATAATTCTGTGCATTGGGTATAATGCAAAAAAAGAGACCTGTTTTGATCTCTGGGCCTAATGTTAATTTTCCAAAGCATATAAGAGCAATCCCCATCTTCTCTGTACATAGCTAAATAAGATTCTGGATTGTGTTTGAATAAAAAAGAAAATTACATCCAGACTCCCGGGACTTTTTTTTAAATTACAGGTACTCCGTACAAGTTGATAGGTATGCATTCTATTATGTTATAGGTCAGGTGAAAATGTGTATAAATAGAGATTTGATAAATAATCCTTTCCGGTTTTCAATCTGTCTGTCAGTTATGATTTGAGAGAAATTATTTATTTAAAATACTGATTAGATTTACTAAACTGCTCATTGACATTTGGACAAATATGCTACTTTGGATTTTTTGTGAACTCATACAAAGACATTTTTGATTGCATCATTGTATAGTATCAAGACCTTCAGTACTATTGGAATTCGTTTGGAACATTATATATGTTGATGATTGTAGATTCATTATGTTGTTTAAGTATTGTCAGTGAGCAGTATGGTGTTGTCTGAATGCAGTATGGTGTCGTCTGAACTCAGTATTGGAGATATTCCTGATGACTGTGCCCCATAAGTTGCTCAGCCATGAGTCTTGATGTTGTTGAAGACTGACTTATTAGATGATGAAGTGCTGTCCTCTAAACAGGCCTTTTGAAGCTGGTGTTTCTTTGACAACATTCTGTTTGGCAGCATCATTCTCAACCAGTCTTGGGTTTGGGATGCAGCTGAGTACATATAGTCCCTGAAGGATGGCAAGTTTTCTATATTCTCATAGTTTGCATCAGTTGTTTCTATTTGTTTGAACATTATTTGAACAAATGCCTGTTTCACATTCTCTTGTTTCAATTTGGATACATTGAGCTTTTGGGCACATTTTTGCCTTGTGGTCATATGCTGGGATGAATTTAGACATTGAACTGGAGACAATGAGCCGGTGGTCAGCCCAGCATTCTGCACCTGTCATCCTGACTGTCTCTTTTCCCGATAATTGATGTAGTCATTGAAATGCCATTGTCTTTTTCAAGACAGATGGAGTCTGCAGTAGTCAGTCATTCTTGCTTTTTGTTAGATCTATGAGCTTGCTGAGCAGCTGTGATTTGATGGCAAACTCAACACCATCTTCATGTCCCTCTTCTTTACTTCATCCACTGCAAAAGAGGGTGTAACTGGTTCCTATTCAGTGAGATGTCTTTCCTTAGCATGGTATGTTTTACTCAGGGCTGCTATCTGGATATTGAAACTGGTCATTTCTTTACCAAATAGAGCTGTTCTTCTCTCAATCAACTGATGTACTGTCCATTAGTTTACAACTGTCCATTAGTGTGCACACTTTCCAGGTACCGATGGTGAGTTGCATCACCTTTGTCTTCTTGTTAAGTATTTGTATTGCTAAGCTGGGATCCCTCTCATGCTGCAGTATGCTGACAAGGGTTAAGGTGAATGCTTGCATCTTTTCTAGCCCCTTCTTTATGGTATGGAGGTGAGCAGTGTGAGCAGGGGGGTTCCACTGCATCCAGTGAAGAATGACCCTATGCCCTGATCTACCTGTGTGCAAGTCTATATTTGTAGCTCCCATGTAGTGTTACTTAAGGAAGCAGGCATGGCCATTCCGAAAATTAAGCTCTTTACAATAAGGATTAAACACAATAAATTTTAGACCTTGAAGCAATGCCATTTTAATGATTAGTTTATATTGTTACCAAAAATAAAAGTTGTTGTTGGAAGTTGAACATTCCACTGTAATGGTCAAATGTTCATTCCAACCAGTTGTAATTTTTTTTGGTTGACCACCATTATTAAGATGGTTTAATTTACTCTTCAAAGAAAATTCCATCTCTTTCAGTAATATATTGTGAATTTATTATTTTTATTATTTTAATAGCAGTAGGTAACATGTTGATCCTATCTCTTCCTCTGAGAGTTAAGTAACTGATTTTCTTTTGATTCTTTTTGAGAACAAAGGATGTTCAGTCTGACTATCAAGGGCTATAAAGCTACCATTTCCAACACACTTGAGTTCTCACAGGGCATGGCAATTAGTTTGGATCACACCTTGTTAATCCCATCAAGCAGTTTGAGCTACAGAGATGTATCAAGATTGAGTCTCTCTTGTGTTTTGTGGTCTTTAATGAAATATTATGAACCACTGAACCACTGAGTGAAATTTCCTTCCAGAATCACACACTTAAGACTCTTTTTCTTGCCTTGGGGTCTGTGAGAAGACGGAGGGATCTTCATGCCATGTCTATCAACACTGACTGTAACTGTTGCTGTTTTAATGGCAATTGTGAATTGTTTTTCTTTGCCAAGTGTGAGTTTTAGTAAAAGAGATGGATTACCATTGGTAGATCCACTACCTATGGAGATTTCCAGTCACATGGGAATGATCAAGATAGGCTTTTATGCTCTTTTATGGCACAGTGTTTTTTATTTCTTCCTCTTAAAGTCTCTGTTTTTATTTCAGCTCCCACCATTTCATGTGTCTTGTCACTACCATTAAAAGTTCCTTATCAAAAGAGAACTTTATTTTATGAAACTAAAAACTTTTGAGGTTGAATCTGTCACCATGTGGGTAGACTGAGTCCTGCTGATAATTCTCTGTTCAGTTTGAGGATGTATTTGCATAAAAATGGAAGAGGATTTTCATCATGAATAAGATGAGTTGTTGTTGTTGAAGGGTTTCCACCATCTTTCAGCACACGATAGGCTTCACATGGCGGCCAGTATTATTGGTGGAGGAAGAACCCGGGAAATCCCCAAAAAGAACCGTTACAGCGAGTTACAGCACCCTCTTCATTCCCATAATACAGAGAGGGAATCATACTCAATCTTTGAGGGAGTAGCAGCACCTTCTACCGGCCTAGAGCTTGGTGCTGGCTGAGAGTAAGTCATACCTGGCAGTGATTGACGAGCAGCACCCATTCAGTTGAAGCCTGCAATTGTCAATAGGATCTTGCCACCAAGAAAAGGAATAGCTTCAATGCAAATCCATTAGTTCTGAGGAACGGTCATCCTATGCATTAGAGTCATCTGACCACTCACCAGGATGGTAATAGTGATCAGGTCGAGACCCCCCCCCCTCAGGCTACCATTGAATTTTGCTTGGGATAGGGAATTGGGAATTGGCTTACAGATAGTAGATTAGGGAAGGGGATCAGGTTGGCATCCCTTCCTTGCCTATAATCTCACTAAATCCCTGACATTTTTGGGGGTCAGAAGAATTTAGAGAAGATTTTTGCATAACAGACAAAAAAGACTCCACTTGGTGTCCACTATGAAGACTTATATTTGACCAAGAAGCTTATGAAATACATAACAGCAACTTTAATAGCCATGCATCAAACACATAGCTTCAATTTTACATGTATTAGTTCATTGCATTTAGGATGATGTTAATATAAATTTGCTTAGCTATATACTTGTTACAAAACTTCTGTTGTCAGAATCAGATTAATTAGCAAGGCCATCCAGTCACATCTTATCAATTCAGCAAATTTAGGTTCAAAGATTTTGTTTTCTTGGAATGAGGTTACAGAGATATACAACTTGTTACACTCAGTATAAATGAAAAATCACAATGCTTGAAAGATAATCCCATCTCAAAATTTTAAAAAGTTTAGGTTGTTGTCTGAGAAGGTACGTTTAATGATAAATCCATTCCTTCATTTTCCTAAATAGACTGACATCTTGGGGGAAATAAATAATCAAATGAATCAGTAATAAATGAAAACTTGATAAAATGTCATTGTAACATCTGCATGTGTAATTATCAGTTTCAGGTACATCCAGGTTTTGGAGCTCATCATGATGTCTAAGACTAATTTACTGTCCTTTGTGAGTCTGACAGTGCTTGCGATACTTGTTGGGAGGATCATTTCAGACAACAGTTTTAGCCATGATAATCTAAGGAACATTGTGGTGGATGAGGAAAATGGTGTTCTATACTTAGGAGGAGATGGAGACTTGTACAAGTTGCATATTGATAACCTCAGTATCCTGAATTCAATTCAATATACATGTAATTCATCCTACAGCAAGATTTTATTAAAGACAAATAATAATACCCTGATTGTCTGTGGTGTTGATGACAATGGAAAGTGTGTATTGTATAATGCTACAAATCTTGTCAGTGTTTCACTGAGTAATGTTAACAGTGGTTTATACGTAAATGGGAATCGGTACAAAACAGCTGTTGGTCTTCTTTCAAGTAATGGTACAGATTTGTATGTTGGACTAACATATGACCAAGAAACAAACAATAACCTTCCATACTATATAATAACAAACAGGGTCACAGACTCCACATCTGCTTTTAATATCATACAAAAAGATTTAAATGGTGTTTTGGTTACAAGAAGGCTTAACATTAAGGAAGAAATAAAGAAAAGTTATCTTATTTACTTCAGAGCCATATTTCAAACTGAAAAACATGTCTACTTTCTTTCAAACCAAAAGTTTCAAAATAATGTTAACTCAGCCTACGTAGCAAAGTTGATTAGAATTTGTAAAGATGACGATAGTTTTTTCTCATACATTGATTTAGAGTTGGAATGTAAGAACACAAAAGGAGATAAATTAAATCTTGTACAACATGGAGACCTGATAGAACTGGGAGACAAGTTGTCTACATCTCAAGAAAACAAGGCCCTGGTTGCCACTTTTGCAGCTGGTATTGATCCAGAAAATCCTTGGACTAATAGGAGTGCCATCTGTCTATATACACTGAAGGAAATCCAGGAGAGGATAATTGAGGCTCAAACAAGGATTGTCTCAAAGTGTGATGGAAATGGCAAGTTGGTTTATGAAGAAAGCTATACATACATAGGTATAGCTAGACCTAAACCTGCTGAGAGGTCAACATGCCAGAATGTAAGTACCAATTTCATTACATATATCAGGTGAGATATTGATTTGAACAGTTAATACAGTATTGTTGATGGCATTAGAGATTTGTTATTACTGTTGGTAAATTTGGACTGCTTGTGTATGCCAAGTGCCACAATGTTTGTAAATATTTATAGATTCATTTCAGGATTGAAAATTAAATAGATACATTATCACCTGCTCCAAGAAGAAATGATACATTGGTATCTTTTTCAACTTCTCACCTCCACAGCATACTGTCATTTAAATGGCTCTAGCATCTGAATATGAACATTTTTGTTTTAAAAGGAGATGATTTGTTTACAATGGCACCTTTAACACATGCTGAAGAAATTGGAACTAAGTGCTTTTCCCAAGGACACACTGAGGCTGGTCTGGTGTTGAACCTGTGGCACTTGGATTATGAGTGTCATGCTTTTCCAACTAGAGCTACTATGGCTCCTAAAAGGAGATGAAATCAGTTTTGTTTGACACTTGTTGAACCTGATAGGACTGAGCAAAATGTGATCTTCATCTTGTACTAACTTAGCTTGGTTTGCCTTTTTGTGTACTGCTACTCATCCAGAAAGTCACAAGTCTGATCAGAGCACAATTCATGTCACAGTAAGAATTTTCTACAGAAAAATAATAATAACCAAATTGTTTGTTGTATGGATTGCAGTGCATTACTGTTACAAATCTATGGTCTTAAACTAAATAACAGAGAAGATTGAAAACTGAGAAGTTTTGTATAAAATATTCAACATATAAGTTATTTACCTAGAATACAAAGTGAAAATTTAAAAGAACTTACAGTATTATGAATTAAATCCCAAAAGGTCCTAAAAAATCTATGACAAGTCAAAAATATAGAGTATTCCAAATAAAATCTAGTGGTGTTTTGAATGGATTCCCCTTTTGAATTTGCATATGTACTGGAATGTGGCAGTGTGCTAATTGTCTTGATGTATCACAATAATGTAATCCAAAATATTCTTGAATGAATTCACAATAATAGTAATTTAGTCTGAAAAGTATCAGTGAGCATTTTGTAATTCCAGTGAATAGTTTAAATAAATAAATAAAGCTTCTCAAATATTAAATTAAAGACAAATTGATTCCATTTAGACTGATATTAAGATAAAGAATGAGATATTCTAATCAACCTTAATATTAAAACCTAAGACACAATTTGAGGATCAGGAAGAGGGTCATCTTAATGGAAATTTCATCAAACAGTAAACACAACTTGTTGCTAGAAAATTCTTAGGTCAGAACCAAAGCTGTATCTAGAACTCAACCTAGTAAACACGTTTACTCTACATAACATTAGGCATGGAGGCCAAACTACTAAATTGAAACATGTACAGTGATCAATTGCACAATGCAAGTTGCATATATATTACATTTAATCATGGACAAAAGTTAGCACATAATACAAATTAAATACACATAACATTTACTGTGAACCATATATCAGTTCCATGAATCAGTGACACTACCAGTGATTTGTTTGTGTGAAATGGAATGGAATAAAACAACTCTTGGTCTGCTTACAAATAATTATATGATTGTATGTTGAACTAACGTATGACAAAAGCCTTTTGGATTATTCATTAATCAGCTGGAACACAGATCCCACATATGCTTTTGAAATCATTGAACAAGCTCAATTATCTTATTTACTTCAGAGCTGAAACCCATGTCTGCTTTCTTACAAACCAGAAATTTACAAATGATGGTAACTCATCTTAGTTATCAAAGTTGATTAGAATTTATAAAGATGACTATAACATTTACTTGTACTTTCATCTTTCACAAAAGGAAATAAATTCAATCTTGTACAGCATGAATCCCAGAAAAAAAGCAGTCTACATCTGCAGAAAAGAAGGCCTTGGTTGCCACTTTTGCTTTTGGTACTGATGCAGAAAAACGGTGGTTTAATATGAGTGCCATCTGTCTATATATACTGAAGGAAATCCAGGAGAGGATAATTGGCACTCATACAAGGATTGTCTCAAAGTGTGATATTAATGTTGATTTGGTTTATGAACAAAACAATAGATACGTGGAAATACTTAGATCTGTTATGTGCATTACTGATTTCTGTATGTATAATTATACAGTTTAGGTATTTCTTTGCATAGAAATAACATTGTTGTTGACAGCAATAGAGATTTATTGTTACTCATGGTAAATTGTGCCTGCTTGTATTATAGTGTTAAAGTGTTGGTAAATATTTAAGGATTGATTTAAAGATTAATAATATACATCTTCAAACTCTGAATCCCAACTACAAGATATTACACTTTTTAAAAATGATATATTAGTAAATCTTTTTAGCTTGTCAGTTACATTTGCAAACTGTCTTTTAGAAAGGTTTTGACCTCTGAATATAAACATCAATTTCTCAAAAGGAGATAAAGTTAATGTTGTACACTATGGAAGACAGAAAGAACTGGAAGACCAGCTGTCCGTATTTTATGGAAACCCACCTCTTTAGCTGTTGGCACTCATCCAGAAAATCACAGGTCTGACAAGATAACTATCTATATGCACAAAAGGAAATCTGGGAAATGATATTTGAGCCCCAGACAAGGATTCTCTCAACGTGTGATGGAAATTTCTTTCAGAATGATATAATTTATAGATACATGGATATGAATGTTTTAAAGGCACAATGACCAAGATGTAAGTTGATATTTTAGCACACATGATTATAGTTTTATAGGAACACTGTAATAATAATAATAATAATAATAATAAATGATAACTGTATATTTACAGAAGATAAGTCCCTTATCTAGATGAACTAATAAACTTTCTATTATTTACTAAGTATAGAGAATATAGTGTACAATGTGCATGTTTGGTTTAACAACAGAGCTATTCTGAAAACAAACTTTCAAGTCCAAGCACAAGCATCAATGAGTGCATAAACATATATAAAATATCATAATTTATTATATACTTATTGTTAAATGTAGAAACTTATTGATGAAATAATTTTCATATTTTTTCATTCCAATATTTTCATACCCTTTGTGTGAAAATATAAGATTACCCATCATGCCATGCAACACTTGATTTTGAGTGCCCACAAAAGTTTAAATGCCTGCAGCAGCAAAACAAGTGCTTTTTGAACTAGAACAAATAAATAGAAATAGGGTCAAATAGTTTACAAAATGTCAGATATGAAATTTTTTGTTACAGATTAGGTCAACCTAATCCTACAGCTCTCTTAAGTCACTTATATTTATGTGATCAGCCTATGAAAATTAGTTGAATTTACAAAAATGAGGCGTAGTTGTTCTGCTAACTATGAGTTTCTTCTCCTAAACTTTTGATTCTGGAGCAAAATTGGTGTATACTAAAAAGAAAATTAAGAGAAGGTATTGACATTACCTAATGTAATTTATGTATATTTAATTAATATTGTGTGCTTGACTTTTGGCTGTGATTGTGGATAGGGTTTTGTGTGTACTTGTGTTTTGTCATGTTTGTAAGTTACAAATAAGTTGTTTATTGATATTTGAATTCAAGATCTGGCCTTAATTAAGAACTTAAAATGTTCTTGAAGCCTGACCTTGTTTACAAGTTTTTAAAGTTTTCCAGAAAATATTATTATATCATAGGTCAGGTGACAGTCTCTATATAAAGGTTTTAATAAAACTTATACCTATTTCAAGTGCAGTCCATGGAATCATTTACTGTTGTGTTGATATATAATTTGAGAGGATTCATTTATTTGCATTATTCATTGGTATTACAAACGATATTTTGGACTAAAACACTATTTTGGGATTATTCTTAATTCATTTGGAGACTTTCTGGATTATATCATTATTATACATCAATTTGGAAAATTCTTTATGTTAGGATTTGGGATTATGTGGGATTTAATTCAGTTATGATAAGTTCCACATAAATTTTCACTTTGTAACTTAGTGAAATAAATGTAGTGTTTTATTTTACAAACTTGTTGCCTTTGGTTCTTTCTGTTACTTAATTTAAGACCATAAAGTCATAACAGAAACTGGGGGCAACCATCAAGCATACACAATATCATCTAAAGTGGAGAGCTTTGTAGTAAATCCTGCCAGGAATGGTTATAGTCTTTGAAAAAGGATGGGTTGCTTGAGTTTGACAAACATTTGGATCTTTCTGAAGCGATAGCATCTTTAACAAAGCAAGAAATAAAATATATTTTAATTCAGTATTTGGTAGGAAAGGAAATTTTGTATAATATTGCTTGGGGTTTGATTGGCAAGTTTATATCTAATTCTGATATGAAATAGAAGGCAATGCAGCTGAAAATGGATTGGAATTTAGAAAACTTCAACTTCAGAAGATCTGAAAACCCATGTTTTATGGTACAAATCGAACTTGAGTAGACATTGTTCTATTCCATTGTTGATGCCTCTTCTTGCTTCCACTGAGCTGGCACCTCATTGCCCGAGAAGGGATTTCCATATATAGCTCTTCTCTTTCATAGGCCTCTTTCAGTCTTCCATCATGTCAGTTTTGATTGCTCTTGCAACAACAAATCTTAACATATTACTGGAAGTACATCTGTACTCCAGTAGCACCAATTTGTTAAGACTTAAGCGTGTTTCAAGACTGAAAAAACTAAACCAGTTTCTTTCCTCTGTCACATGCTTGGGTTATTGTTGTGACCAATAACCCAGGCACCATAGTAGTACAAAAGCAGCTGCCATCATATTTCCAGACCTCAGTGATGTCTTTATGCCTGGTATTGCTTGGCTCTAAATGGCAGTTCAGCTCTTACTGATACCGATGATACAGTCATAAAAAACACATAAAATAAGGTCAGTGTAAAGCTTGAGGGCTATGAAGTAGCCTGTATTGATAATGCAGATGTTTGTGGTGTCAAGATGGATCTCTGGTTGATGGACACAGAGCGAACTAGCACAATCGATCAGGGTAAACATAATGCCAACAATGTTGCCATATGTTTTGAAACTTTTCTACTGCCATACACAGCCTGATGCATATATTATAGCCACGTTTGGGAACATCTTTTACATGCAGCTTTGTTTCAAGCTGCTGAATGAACATATGCCATGCGTCGATTATGGCCTTTCAGACTACCTCTTTAACAGATCAGAATATACAAAATGCATATGCTGCCAAGATATATGTAGGCACTGGCAATGCTTCTGCTGATAACCCATCCAGATGTTGCTGCTGCATTTGGGAACTGGTTTTACATATCTCATCATTCTGAGTTGCTGAATGATAACATGCATCCTACCAGATGCAGCCATTCAGACTACCTCTCCTTTGAGCTGATGTTTTATGGCTACAGCTAGGTAATCCAGAGCATGAATAAGGAGCAAGCTATACCAAAGCTGGCATGTCCTTAGAGTTTGGTGTTTTCCACTTGGTTAGCATACATGGAATAGGTGGCAACTGACTGCCATGTCGTCACAAGATGGTGCTGAACATGTGTGTCCATGTGTGGAATATCAACCTGAGCATGCCTGCAAAAAGTGTTTGAAGGTGGATTGGTTTGTTGTTTGATGACACAAAAAGATCTGCTAATTTCATGCATGATATCAAACATTTCTTCAATCCCCTTATCAGCATGATGATAGTAACAGTCAAGGACATTCCAGATCAGATCTATGCCAATGGACAGATGAGGTACCAGGGGAGGAAAGAGGCCCAAAAGATAATGACAGGGGAGTATCACAAGGGCATGGAGGTATCATTGGTTGATTATGCCATGTTTTACCAAATATTTTAGCCCTTGTCCTCAACATGAGATTGGGGGAACACCACACTTTCCATGGATTCAAACGACACAGAGAAAATGCAGGCAGCAGTGGTGTAACACATAGATGGAAGTAGTCTGGATGGCAGGTGTGTTAAACAAATGCATCAATGAATATCTCAACATACAAAATGGACAGTTCACTTAAGCCTTCAACTAACCTGCTTTTCCATTGTTCCAGCAAGCATTTTTGATAACTTAAGCAATACTGTGCCATGATTGTTGACTGATACAGCTGTGACAAGAGCATATTTACTTGTAAAGAGCTTCAATTTGCATTTTGATTCAGTTGTTATTATTTGTCGTACTAAATGCATACAACAAATTTGGGATTTGGAGCAAAATAGATGCAGCTGTATCCCTAGTCAACCCTGAGGACTGTTGAGTGTTGCCTACTTTGTACATTTGCTAATGCTAAGAAGTTCAAGGAGAAAGACACACTTTTTGTACTCGATGACTGGACCTTTTCATTCTTTCATTAGGCATAATGCAACAGCCCTTACAAAGCTAGACAATATCAGCCATCATGCTGTCATTAGCATATTTTTCAAAACACAAAAGTACAACACCATTGCTCACTTAACTTCATGAGAACACCTTATAGATAACCCTCATCTGCTGCAGAGACATGCTCCTTCAGGAACACACTCAGTGAAAACAATATATGTGTAATTGAACCTTGTTTTAACTGAAAGGCTTCGTACAAGATCTAGTTGGTCCTAAATAAACATTGTGATGGTAAGGTGTGGCCATCTTCAGAATCTTGCTATCTTGAAGGTGGAGTCATATCTTGATGAGGTTTTCACAAAGGTGTGTTATTGTGGGGTTCATTGCCATTTTTAGCACATGATACATGGCAGCCAGAATATTTAGTGGAGGAAGACTGGATAAAACCACCAGTCCAAGAGAAGCTACTGGCATACTTTCTCACACACAATCTTATTGGTCAAGCCAGCACTCGAACTCATGTAGGCAGAGGTCATATGTGTGAGTGATCTGTAATGGCAAGCAACTTAGATCACTTGGGAACGTAGGTCTCTCAGGTTTGACTAAAAGACTTCTCATGATATCTTGATGCTCCCCTTCCAGAAATGATACTGATCAGACCTCCAACATGAAAGACCATTGTACTAGCTATTTTGAAAGTATTTTCATTGCTACTTCTATTGAATTGATGATTGTATCAGCATGTTCTGTTTTCTTAAACTCTTCTTACTATATGTAGTTGGGCAGAAAAAGGTTTGGAGCCGTGACTTAAATGATCATTTATCAATTATATCAGGTTCAAGGTCAAAGATCATGACAAAGTATTATGTACTGCACAAACAGGTAGCTTGTGAAAAATAAGGAAATATTTTGTTTCTAAATTTGATATTTTGGAGATATTGTAGAATAACAGTGATGGTTTGAATACTCAGCAGTTTAAATGAATAAAATTAAATGGAATAAATGCACTTCCAAGAAAAAATGCATTTTACACAAGCTAATTTTTAAGACCAATAGACAAAAACTCAACATTTTTCCTGAAAATTCCAGATTTGCTTGACCAATGATTCCAAAATTCTGGAATGAGAATTATCACATGTATGAGAGGGGGAGAGAGAAAAAGAACAAAGGAACTGTGTTAATTTTAAGTGAATTCACATTGTGTTGTTCTTATTAACATCTAACATATGTACTTTAATATTGATAATTATATGTCATAAGTGTTTTGCCTGACAGAATTTGGAAAACATTTCAAATTCTAATGTTATGATTAATAAAGAAGAAATAAGTACTGTATGCCAAAGTAATTGACTGTTTGAATTGTTACCAGGGTTCAGAATTTTACGGTTAATTAGTAGATGTAATTTTAGAAGCAAGCAGTGAGAAGTGTTGGATGTTACTTTAAATTTATTTGGCTAAATACATTGATAATAATCTTTACACAGTATTTTAACTCACCTGGCATTATATGGCCTGTTCATCTTATGGTATATGGCCCTACATCATCTGAAAAACTACGTAATCAGAATCAGACATAATTTGACAGAATGTATCATTGCATGAAAGCCTTTCAAATTTGTACAGATGATACTGATCTGCCATAGCTGGCCTTTAATAATTTTATTGAAAAACATTTTAAAATTCTTCCCATGAATCGATTGACAAAATTTGAGTAAATGTGATTTACTCTTTATGTATGTTTTCTGTAGTTTTAAAGGAAACTAAAAAGTAATATATTGTGGCAAAAAAGAGAACTTTCTGGTATGTTATTGAATATTTCAGCATCTTGACATACCAATACATTATCATATGATACAAAGATAAATGTTTTCCTTTTATCCTATTCTGCAAGTGTACCAAATATTTGTCAAGTTATTTAGAAAAAGCATATTTTTCCTAGAGATTTCATTTTGCTTGCTTGTTTTTTGTTTTTCTTCTTTTACTATTGGCATAACATTATTTTTTTTATTCTGATGTTGAGTCGCTTACTCAAACTCATGTAGACAGAGGTGAGATGTGTGAGCGATCTGTAAAGGCAAACACATTTGACAACTCAGGCACCTGTAACTCAGGTTTTCACTAAAAGACTTCTCATGATATCTTGAGTCTCTGCTGCTAATAATGATAATCAGACCTCCAACATGAACACCATGGTAGATATTTTGAAAGTATTGTCATTGCTACTTCTCTTGAATTGATGATTGCATCAGCATGTTTTGTTTTCTTAAAATCATCTTACTATGTGTTGTTGGGCCAAAAAAAGGTTAGGAGCCTCTTATGTTCTAACTCTTATATTGGGATTAATAGAGGACAAATAAGTATTGCATGCCAAAATAACTTTAATTGTTATCATGGTTCAGAATTTTAAGAATTAGTAGATGTAATTTTAGAAGCAAGCAGTGAGAAGCGTTGGATGTTACTTTTAAAATTATTTGTCTGAATACATTTATAATACATAATTTAACAGAAAGTATCATTGCGTGAAAGCCTTTCAATTGTGTACAAAATGGTACTGATCTGCCATAGCTGGCCTTTAATAATTTTATTGAAAAACATTTAAAATTTCTTCCCAAGAATCACTTGACAAAATTTGAGTAAATTTGATTTACTCTTAATGTATGGTTTCTGTAGTTTTAAAGGAAACTGAAGTGATATGTTGTGGCAAACAAGAGAACTTTTCCCTTTTAGGTCTGGTATGTTATTGAATATTGCAGCGTCTTAACATGCCAATACATTATCATAGTGCTAGACATCACTATAAACTGCCCCATTGCAGACATCATAGTGGTATGACTGAGAAAATGTTAAAGCTACATTAAAATCAAAATCACATCACATATTTTGATGTTGAGTAGCTTATTATGTTTCTTTTTTGGTTTTAGGAGTCTTTTGTGAAGGAGAACCTGTACTGTACTAAATATTTTGAAGCCTATGGTTACTTGACAAGCTTTGATGTGAAATTGAGCAGTACAGCTATTTTCACAGCTGATGACACCCTATTGGGAAAAATTGCTGGTAGTAGACTGGCTGGAGGATACCCTGAGCTTTTAGTTGGAACAGACAAAGGAGATGTCAAGAAGGTGAGTTGCTAGCATTTCTTTCTTTTATGTTAAAATCAAAACTTCTCCATGTATAGACAGTTGTGACTTTTAAGGAATCACATTATAGGTAATAAAGTTATGTCTTTTGATCATTATGCCTTTGAAAAGAATTAGATTGCATCATTTTTAAAATAACCACTGAAAACAAAATAATAATCCATGATCATAACACTGATAGTTCAGATTAATGCAGTGTGGGTTGAAGACCTTAGAATTCAAATTCATATGAAAAATTAATGACCTACAACTATTCTGTATAGCAACTGCTTAATTGGTAATTTGAGAAAGGAGGGACTCGTTGGTTGACAGTTTGGATCCAAAGTAATCAGTATTCCTAGAATAGATGCCATATGAAGTATCCATAATATTTGTCTGTCCAGTCAAACTAAAAAGATATTAATCTCATGTGAAATTTAACATGTGAGCTAATCAGTATGCAAACTTTATTTAATAAGTAGTACTGATATTTAAAAAAAATAGAAGTAATTTTCATAAGTATTTGGTTACATTGGTTTTGTCCACAAGGATGAAAGATCAGCACTATATGTTTAACGTTCATTTAAGTCTATCATTTATACCTGTAGGCCAAACATCCTTTCCATCATTCATTGAACACTTGATTGGTGGTGCTTTTGTTTGAGTAAAGATTAGTTTTTAAGAATGGTTAATTGACTTGGGGGGAGGTTAATGAGAATTCTAAAACCATTTTCTATGCATTGTTGTGTTCTGTAATATCTGCTTACAAAGTATTTGAGGAGGAATATGCAGTAAAATCAGGTATAAATCAACATGGCAGACTTACCAATCTATCTTTCTTATATCATGGAACTAGAAGTATTGTGTTAGATGCTGTGATTTAGGTATAAAATTGTAAAACATTGGCACACCATTAAAAGTTGGTGAGAGAGCTGTCCAAATCTATTACTCTCTTAATTATTCTCAACGTGATTTGTCAGAAGAAATAATAATAATAATAATAATAATAATGACTTTATTTGAAGAAGCTCATCTGGTCGACTGGCCAATCTTTTCATGAGGTCTTCTAGAATAATATGTATTTGATGTACAGTTTTGATGGATGATATTTTCATACTAGATGCCGAGTGAGTCCCATGATTCCATGATTATTGTATTCAAGCCTTTTTATATACATCTGATTCTGAAAAAGACCCAACACATCATTTCTGCTAAGACTTGATTTTTATACTTAAGAAATTTGTGAATAAAATCTAAAAATATTTTGAAAAACCATCTCTGTGATTCTTTTAGATTTTACCTTATAATATAAGCATTACTCTGTAAAGTAGATCAAGGCAAGTACTTGGGTATGTGGCCTAAATCATATGAGTCGTTACCTTTTCTTGGTAATAATCAATACTTCAATGAAGCAGCAATAAAGATATTTGGAAAACAGCAGCAAATTACTACTATTTGAAGACAGAATGAAATGTATTGGCTGCTTATCTTTATTTACTCAAAGCAGCTTAGATTTTTAAAGATTTTTGACTATTTATGGTGCCTACGTAATGACTATCTAAAGAATGCTAAATTGATATATTTTCTAGTTAGGTTCAATGCATGCATTTAAGATACATTAGTTGAAATAGGTATTGCTCAAAACCATTTTACTCTAAAGTCTGTACAAAGGGCAGATCAGCCATTATTATATTGAGGCACAGGAAGGAAAATACTGACAAAATTATTAGCAAATACAGATTGACAAATCAGGAATCTAAAAACTTTTAATAGTGTTATAGTATGCATATTTAATTTATATTGTGTGCTTAACTTTTGTCCATGGTTATAAGTTGTAAACAACATGTTTACTTAGCAAATGTTAGCAAAGGTCAGTCTTGTTTACAGTTGGAAATCTTCAAATTCTATTATGTTATAGGTCAAGTTAAAGTGTGTATAAATAGGAATTTGATAAACAAATAATTCATTCCAGTTTGCAGTTGTGTCAGATATAATTTAAAAGGACTTATTTATACAAAATATTCAATGGAATTGCTAATATGCTCATTTACTTTTTAGATTTATATACACTACGGGATTATTGTGAACTCATTTAGAGACAGTTTGGACTGCATCATTGCATTACATTGGGACATTCAAGACTGTTGGAATTCATTTGGAATTTTCTGTACTTTTGGACTTGAGAGAGGACATTTAGGATTATTGGAATTTATTTGATAATACTGTGTCCCTTTAATTTTCATTTTGTATTGTAAGGAAATAAGTAATTTGTAGATTTCACATACACTGTTGTTTTCACTTCTTACTGTTACATATTTTAAGTTCTAGAGTATACAAGTACTTTGTTTCTTCAAATGTCTGACTTTATTTGATATAATTCTTCTGAAAATGACTAACAAAATTTGGAAGACCTGATTATATGCATATGTTGTTGCTTTAATTAAAGTTTGATGCCATTTTAGCAATTTTTTAACATTTATAAGTCTTTTATTCTGTTGTTTGCATCTTGTGCATTGTATTTTTTTATAGCATATTATCTTGATTAGGATTAATTACTTACACACTGCTTGACCAATGTAAATGATTTAGTGAGTCTGTTTACATGTATGTTGATCACCTGGATCCATTTTAATGAATTTTGCATTATTTTCATATTTGGGCTCATTATTTTTAGGAGTACAACAGGGTATAGTATTTCAAAGACAAATTCTGATTTGATTTCAAACTTTGTGCCAGATATGCATCATGCATTGTCTTCCAGTAACATCCAGGTAGAAAATATTTTTTGACATCTCTGCTAAATTACTAGACCAATATTAATGAAATATTAGAGAAATATTTGTCCTTTGAATACATTCCCAAATCACATAATGTTTCCTCGCAAATCCAGTCCTATAAAAAGATGAAAATCGTCTTTTTCTGTCTCTTTCAATAGACAAAGGGCCATAACTCTTGCCCATTACCTCCCCTTGTCACAGCCAGATATAGCTGGTGTTTAGCTTCGCTGCTGTACAGAGCAGTTCATCTTCTGACATTCTAGCCATTTTGTGTTCCTGTGGGCCCATCCAATGCTCCATTTGGATTTATTATGCAGATGTATTGATATACTGTATCTTTTATGTATTATTTTACAATTCTGTCAATTTTAGTGATTTTGTCACCTTTTGGGACTTCATTTTTTAAGACTACCATGCTATTGTTGACCTTATGCAAGGTCATTATTAGTTAGCGTACCTTTGAATTTGTTATTCCAGACATTATGGAACTCTTATTAGCAGTGCTGCTTGATATGATTGCTTGGTTTAGTTGTATTTCACACTGTTTTGATAGAATTGGGGTTTAATTAATAACTAAGCATTGGGCATAAGTTCATAACAGGGCCTTAGGTTTCTTATATTAAACTTTCTTGTCTCTGTTAGTTACAACAGTGTTTTAGCGACTTACTAATTTCAGTATGTTACTAGTTTCCTCTTTAATTTTTTGGTTGTTGAAATGGTCCAGCCAGATAGTTGATATGGGGATCTTAGTGATAGATCTGTCGATCTAGCCATACCGATGGCATCTTATTACTACTATACTGGAAATTTCAATGAGAAATCTGTCTGTTCAGCCAGGCCTTCAGAGTGTCTAGTACCGGTGATTGCTGGACTGTCACATTCAGGCACACCCTACACCGTTCACACCAGCTAGCAGTCAGAGATATGTTGGACTTTCTATTACTCACTGCCCACCCTCAAGGGAGAGCTAGTGACATTGCCAAATATGACTAACCTGAGTCATTGATGCCACCCTACCTTCTTTCAAGCCATCTTTGAGGAAATCTATTGAGTGTTGGCCATTTCGATTTCCCTCCACCCCTTATCATTGCCTTAGCATTACAAAGTCAAGGCATAACTTGATTTTGGGGAGGAAGTTATTGTTATTGTTATTGTGGGGTTTAACGCCATTTTTCAGCACACGATAGGCTATACATGGCAGCCAGTATTAATGGTGGAGGAAGAACCCAGGAAAACCCCGGAAAGAACCACCGACCCACGAGAAGCTACTGGCAAGCTTTCTCACATACCTACATTGGCTGAATCCTAGACTCGAACCGCCGCAGACAGAGGTGAGATGGCAGTGATCCGTAACGAAGAGCGCTTTAGACCACTCGGCCACTCGGGGCCTCTTGGGGAGGGAGAAGAGACTTACGACTGGCTTTCAGGTTTAATTGGCAGCAAGTGCAACTCTAAGGTGTTTTTCTCAGAAAGCCAGGTTTTCTATATGATTATAGCACTTCTCATTCAGTGGCATCATTGGTAAGTGAACTCATCTTCCTTGGGCAAGCCGTCCACATCAGCTCCATTGCACTAAAAGGTAAATAACATGCTCCATGCAACATCTGGGCTGGTTCAGAACATTGTGATGACTTTCTTTGTGTTAGATTTGGCCTCACTGACAATCTTTTGGCTGTCTGAACAATCCAAAACTAGCTGTGCCTGGAATGCGATGGCCATGATTGTTCAGGTCCTTGACTGAGCAGCAGCTCATCATAGTATTAATCTTTATAATTGTATGTTAGGACCACAGGTCAAATGACCTCAGGCTGTGTTGCTTATGTAATTAGGAGAACAGGTTATCGTTCACATGGGAATCCAGCTATTGTTCCCTAGAATTCCTGAAGTAGAAGTCAGATGCTCATCATCCTCTCCTATTACTTATCCTCCTAATGTAATGTGATTAGGGATTCGTAGGAGAAAGCAAATTTTTAAGAAACTTAGTTTCTCTGAGAATACTTACCAAATCACATTGCTTAAAAGCCCTCCCAACCACCACACCATGCAAGCATCCTCGTTAGTATCTCACTTAGCTAAAAACTAGCAACACCTTTTGGTGTCAATGGGGGAGGATTATGGGCAAGAGTTATTACCCTTTGTTGAAATAGGCAGGGAGAGACAATTTTTGTCTTTTCATAGGGCTGGATTCAGAATGTGGAAGGCAAATAATCCTAATGTAGTATGATTGGGTAAGTAATCTCATAGGAACATAATTTACCTTAAAATTTGCTTTCTTAGGTAAAAGTTTGCTAGTGTTATATTTTGTTATCTTCTAATAGCGACCAGATGAAGAATGTAACAACCAGGTGAAAAATGTACTGCAGACATCTGTTCCAAAACTATTAAACAAATTTTGAAGGAAACAAATTGATAGATGTTCCCCGGGATATGTTTTATTAAACTTGCGTTTCTGCTGGTTTCTCAGGCAGCCATGTGGCTTAAACATTTTACCATTGGCCAACTGTTTTTACAGCATATTTTACAGAATTTGAATTGTTAGTGGCTCTCTAAGTAACCTTATAACTTCCATACAGTAGGAACAATTGGAAAATGTGTTTGTGTCTTTGTGATGGCTTCTCCTAAACCTTTGGGACAGTTGTGGTCAAACTTTATAGGAATGTTTCCTTGAACATGTACTGCCCAAAACACTGTCTATTCAACAACTGAAAATTTAGATGGGAAATTCCTCCGACCATTTTGGATAAAAAAGCAGGATGTTTTCTTAACATAGGGGAGTTCTAATGAAGACATATAGGGAGGGCTTAAATGTACAATTTGCAGTTTTTTTTGCATTTGGTTAATTTTTAGTCTGATTGTTTAGAAGTTATCATAAATCCTTCAATGAAATGTTTGAGAACAGACTCTTGTCAGGTTGAGTTGTCAGTGTGTTTGCTCGTAATCATTTTGCTTCTTAGTGGAAAATTAAAGTTTGCTTCTCCTCCAGTGGTTCTTTGGCAAACTTCAAGAAGCATTGTAGAAATATGTTGGATGACATATTTTACCCTTGTAGAAGCCTCTCAAGTAATAATTTAGCTCCCATGGCATCTAGACACAGATCTGATAAAAATACCAGTACTGCATGTATATCAAGTTGATGCAGGTAGAACCGCTTAAGTCTCAACTTTGAGCAAACTCCAACTCAAATTTTGCATGCTGATTATTTGTAAAGTTTGATAGGTTAATTGCACTAAACCAAACAATCAGTTTTTAAACACTATGTTATTTTATTACTGAATGCTGAAATATTGATCTTAAATTCCAATTAATGAAATTTGTGTACAGGATGCAATTTTGTGTTCAGTATGCACCTAAGGTGAGAAATTTTATAAATGTTGGATATCCTAGAGGCCAAATATTATAGTATCATCAATTTTCATGGGGGACAATTTTCATGGTTTTCTTTGTTGCCCCAAACCACGAATATAAATCCCCAACAAAAGATGAACCATTTAGTATAATGACCCCCCCCATGTTTTCTTAGTGGTTCATTCCTAGAGATTAACACAGCTACTAGTATTTGATAAAACAAGGTCAATACTGTAATCTGATAATTAAATATTAGTTTTTACAGGTGTTTGTTTTTTATTTTATTTTAACCTCTTGAAACAATGATTATAAATCATCTTATATTGTTTCAATGTACACATTCGATAAGTTATCTGATAGCTGTAATTTTACACTCACTGCTTTTTATCGATATGCGAGGTAAGTAAGGATAGAGAGAAAATAGAAAAAAGCATAAGGTATTGAAACACATTCTGACTTTTAGTTTTTGTTTGTAGAACATGTATTCAGTATGTTGCGGGGAATGTATGAGAGTACTCTAATCCTGAAAACCCATGGAGATATGTTTCTTATAATGAACATATTGTATTGATTCAACAGTAGAAACAACAGCAGCAGCAACAATAACAGTGAATAAAATAATAAGTTTAAATTCAAAGAAAGTTATTAGTTAACCTTGCTTGTTGTCATTATTTACAAATTTACTTAAATCTCTGCCTTTGTGGAAGAAAATATTTTTCATATTATGCCTTTTTCATTCTCTCTCTCAATAGTACAACCATTTTTTTCTTCTATAATCCAGATTGCTCTGTTTAACATCAGTTTGGCAGTCCAGTTTGACACCTATAATGTGGACAGTGGTCAACCAGTTGAGGCCATACATCGTGGGAAAGATGTGGACTACTTTCTCACTAGCAAAACGGTGATTATTTTCAAATCTTTGCTAATAAACCAGAAATTATTTTACAAATATTTTAAATTGAAACCCACCTACATGCCTCCTCCAATCCCATATGTTGACCCAGGGGAGATAAAGCAAAGCTCTTTTTCATGTATGTTGTCTTTTCTTGCTGTGACTGTGTCTATTAACACTGGTCACAGAATAATTGGAGCTGCTAATCTGATTGAAATTTTTGGTGTATCTTACCTTTGAGCCATTTCTAGGCATCCAATAGGCAGATTCCAAGGTTGATTTCCATGGAGTACATAATTGTATCACTTGCATCATGACTAAAGTTTCATGAATTTCTACCTGGTGGTTTAGGAGATGTTATAATGTAGAGACAGATGGACAGACATTTAGAGGGCATCACACTCTCTATTAATGCTACGTTAAAAATCAAAATCACATAACACACACACAGCACACTATCTACCACTAAAGCATTTGGTTTATTAGCTTGCTGTCAAAATAAGAGATTGTTAGATCATCCAGACAGAAAATGTTCCCACATGTCCTACAGTTTATGACTCCACAATTCATATGCTAGTGATAGGTGAGTGGTGGAGGCTGCAGTTTCATTACCTTTCTGACACTACACACAACCACATCACACCAATACCCCCATCTACTATGTGCAGAATATGATTGGCTAACCTTTAGTAAAAGAACAGCCCTTTCCTGACAGACCATAACTAAATGTCTTGAAACAGCATTAGATATGACCCAGTTACCCAGATTTATCATGATGCTGACCCATTTATGCAGATTTGTCATTCTTCCAGAATCATCCCAATATTGATGTTTTCCAAATTCTCAAACTCAACTTATTGCTGGTTAGAAACCTGATATTGGTACAGCTATTCTGTTATTTCCTGCCCATTCATATTTTAACACTTTTCCCAACACACAAAAAACCCTTTTCATCATATTAAGATAGAAAAAAAGACATTAAAGACTTCAGCTGAGATCAGTCACAAATAATAACTTTACAAAACCTTAGACAAAAACAAATATGCTGAAAAAAGTCATTCTCCTACTCTGGTGAACTGTCAACAGTAATTAGATATGAAACAAACCTAAATAAATTTACAGACAAAACATATAAATATTTCTTAGAGAAAGAGAAAAACAGAATACACCTTAATCAAGTTGGCATGTAAAGCATACACCAGGTGGTACACCTTGATAAATAGAAAATTAAATTATAATCTGTGTGGTGGACCTTTAAAAATGGCATGCAGAGTTTACTCCTGTTGATATACCATGAAAGGGCATGCAAAGTGTTCCTGGTGGTACACCATGATGACAAAGGCATGCATATACAATGTATGCTTCTTGCGGAACACCATGATGATAAGGACATGCAGATACAAAGTATGCTTCTGGTGGAACACCATGATGACAAGAGCATGCAGATACAAAGTATGCTTCTGGTGGAACACCATGATAAAAAGTAATGCAAAGTATGCTTCTGGTGGAACACCATGATATAAAGGAATGCAAAGTATGCTTCTGGTGGAACACCATGATATAAAGGAATGCAAAGTATGCTTCTGGTGGAACACCATGATATAAAGGAATGCAAAGTATGCTTTTGGTGGAACACCATGATGTACAGGAATGCAAAATATGCTTCAGGCGGAACACCATGATATAAAGGAATGCAAAGTATGCTCCTCAGGCAGAACACCATGATATAAAGGAATGCAAAGTATGCTTCTAATGGAACACTATGAATGATCAACAGGGCATGATCTACCCCTTGATTTTACTAATAAGCAAAATTCACACCTAAATTAAGTGGTCTGATTTGCTGTACTTGTTAACACTTTAGCAAGTCTGTTTCTGATAAGATTTGTATAAAATTTGGTAAATGGATAAGGATTAACTTTTAATTAGTCGTGCTGGCTTTCTTGCTTGTTTATTGAAAACTAATCTTTAGCTATTGTGCAGTTTGACCGCAGCTGACCAGAATATCAAAATGGGGCACATCATAAAATAGGACACGTCACAGGGAGAAACGACGAGTCTTTTTGCAAATTTCATGCATATTGGACCAGGAAGATCGATCAGTATTTTGTGAAAACAAGGCTTTAAAAATGCCAAAACCTCCGGAGTTCTGTATTTACCTTTATTTAACTTAGTGTTGGAGAAATCAGAAAATATGCACATGCAAAATAATACCAAAATCAATCATAGTACTTTATAACAGTTCAATAATTGATACCATCCAAACAGTGAGATAGCATGCCGATGTCTAAGGACATGGAAAAAATTATTGTTTCATGTCCCAAGATTTACAGCCATTACATTAGTCAACAAAAAGACTTCAAAACTGTCAAGTTTAGACATTGGCCCGCAGATAAACTGAACACCCCTTCTTCCAGGCCTTTATTTTTTTCCTAAATTATTCAGCTTATATGCGAGTATATATGGTAATGCATAACATTTTACTGAATTTGTTTAGTTATTTAATACTATAAGTGCTTTTGAGCTTTTTACCAGTTCAGAAAATCTTGTTACCTTTTTATGTATTATGTTGTAAATAATGTTTATTACTTAATCAAAATTCAGTGCCATTTATCACTGAAAATTGTGCAACATATGTAAATTGTTTGGTTCATTTCCAGCTGGTGAAAGTTGCAGCAAATAACTGTTCTAAATATTCAACTTGTGATGAATGTCAAGCATCGAACAATCCACACTGTGGCTGGTGTATTCTGGAGGGAAAGTGAGTTCAAATCATATATATCATATTATATGTTGCTGTTTTGATTTTAATGCAATTTTTCAGGACAAGATAGGCTGTATATTGAGACCAGTACAACTAGTGTAGGAAGAACATGGGAAACTCCCAGTAAGAACCACTGGCAATGTAGGCATCACACGATGCAAGGAAAAAGTACACTTGCAAAAATACTATGGTACACCAAACATGTCACCATAATAATACTGGAATCTGTGTTGGTCTAGCCAAGCCATATCAGGTATTTTGTAACACTTACCTTTTACAAATCAATACACAGAAGGTGACTAACTCACTTGATTTGAAATCTGCTCACCCCTTTGCCAGTTCCATACTGATTATTTTATCCCATCAGTATCTTCGGCCACTGACAGTGTATAACGTAAAGAATACAGTCCAGATTTATTCTCCATGTATGATGTAAGTACTTACTGTTAAATAAATAACCACTTTTATGCAGAGTTTTGCATATTGTCAACTTAATAATTTATATTGAATAAGCGCTTTACACATTTGGTGTGTCATTCAATGAAATATGCTACATTCAGTTTGATTTTGGTTATTGTTTGCTCAAATCCAGAGTAAAACAATAACCACCAATCAAAACTGACAGTAGTTTATTCACACTGTGAGACCCTAAGTACTGGCATTGAAACTGAATAGAAATAGCTTTAAAGCAACAGATGAGTTTTGTGAAAAAGTAGCCAGTAGATGACATGTAAAGTACTGAAATTATCCATCAGGAACATGTTTGGAATGTCTCTTTTCATGCTGATATATATAATCGAATACTGAACATGCTGACATCATAAAAAAAAGGTTTGTACAAAATCAGCAAAGGGGCAGTTTCCAAACTGAATTAGTTATATTCATCTTGTTGATTTGTAAAAGAGTTGTTAGTAAACTCTGTACCATACTTGGTCTTGTTCTATTTAAGATCATCCTTGCATGAGGAAATTGCAATATTTCTTTTGTTTTGAAGATAACACTGTAATACCTTCTAAACTTGAGTGAAGACATGAAATATGCAATAAAAGGTTCTAAGGCCATGCAAAACAAAAGGCAAGAAGAACCCTGCACCTGATCAAATGGAGTGGCCTGAAATGGCATTAAGAGTTGAATAAAAATGACTGACGCTTATCAGATATTCTCTTCGGAAGCCTTTTTTGTTTATCTTTACAAGAATAAACATTGAAGATGATATGTCTACATTATACTAGAAACACAACCTATATGTCAATTCAATAAAATGACACCAATCTACTACTGCGAGATGAAAAGATTGTCAAGTTGATATATGTATCAATAATGTATTGTATTTTAGGATGTATATTGTGAATTGTATCACAACATAGCAGAGGTGTATTGTTTCACCCCTAAAACTTATGCGTTGACTTGATTTGAGGCACATCTCTTGTCTACTCTTGAACAGCATAAATGTATCTTATTGTTACAAGGAAGGATAATCTTCTGAAATAAGGACAGTTAAATTCCAGATGACAGCTACTTCTGTTTACATAATTATTTTTATCAAATTGCCTCAAACACTAAATTTATTTTGAAATGCAGACCTTGCACTAAGTTTGTTAAGCAGTAATGGCACAGTCACAAAACTGAATAAACTCAACTTGAAAGAAGTAAGATCAATTCTGACTGCAAAATTATGCACTTTCAAGGACTGACCATTTAATTTATGCAGCTATGACTTTGTGATGGAAAACATCAGAGCAAATGGTTTCTCACTAACAGAGACTGGACTTCATCAAATGTTGTTATGAGTTTGTTGCACATGATAGCTGTACATGGTGGTCAGTATATTTTGGTGAAGGAAGAACCCAGAAAAAAACAGGCAAGAACCACTGACCCATGGGAAGCTAGCTACTGGCAAGCTTTCTCAGATACCTATGTTGGCTGAGCCTGAGAGTCGAACCTCATGGACAAAGGTGAAGTGTCAGTGATCTGTAAAGGCGAGAACCTTAGACCATTTTGCCACCTGGGGCCAAATAAAATTAATTACTGACATAATTGCTTTTAATATGCTGAATTCCATTTTGAACCATAAAGACTGGACTCATTATGTTAATGTAAATTGTATAATGGTTGGTATTTTACTTTTGTAGTGGAAGTAAATAATATATTACTTATCAAGGCAGTAAAGCTAGAAATATGAAAATAATTTACTTCATTACCTATCATACATAATTGATTCATGTGTGTTTGTGCGTGTTCTTGACACTACATGTGACCCATGTAAAACTGTTCCAAATTCCAAATTTATGACTGCTTTTTACAACACAGTAGAATGATTTAAAGGTTTGTTTCGAAGATGTATTATACAGATTCTAAAAGGGAAATATTATAATTGCATCTCTGATAAAACTGTTCCATTTCACTCCATTTTATACAAGTACTGCATTGCGCATTTAAGACCTGCCACCATATATACTCTTAGTTCAGTATTATTAGTCTTGTTTTGGAATTTTGAGATCATTATTTTCAGTGTTGTGAAACTGGACTATTCTAGCACACAGGAATGAATGTTGATACGAGGTAGTTCTACATAGAGGGAGAGAAACAGTTTTCTGTTATTGAGTAGAATAGGTCTCATTAATTTCAGTTTTTAAAAATAGTTTGGAGCAAGTCTCTGCTCTCTCTCCCGTCCATAACAAATAATCTTTTACTCAGATGATCTGCCCGATGCAACAAATGCAAGACAATAAACAGATAAATGTGAAAATTTCTATGATTGATTTTTCTTCTACGAGAATCAAATGCTTATGGTTATTCTGCATTATTCAACAAAATCCTCATTTAATAAAAAATATATTCCGTTCACTTATCCCTGAGCCCTTTGTTTATTATCACCATAATAGCAAAGAAAAGAAACCTACAGCAGAGATGCTGTTGTGTTGTTAGTTTTTCAGTTTGCACTTGAAATAAAATATCAATGGCACACAGGTCTGTTCTTAAGTGCATGAATGTATCTTTCTTCACAACATATAGAAATTCATTATGACAATGAACTAAACTTTTGTATTGTCTTTATATTTCCAAAACAGTACATGATCAGTTAACTTTTAGCAATAATATTTGTTTTTGTATGTTCATGCAACAACAATGTTCTCTCACAGTTTGATGACCCTTCTATCATACTGTGATCCGATGTCAAAAGGAATGGTAATTTATGCTAATATGAACTCTTGTATGGGGTAACTGTTGGAACTTGTGCAATTTTGTTTCACTTTAGTCACATGTGAGCATGATTTTTTTATTAACTTGTTCAATATTTTTTCCTTCACAGCAAAAAGTAAAATCTTACCAACATTTATATAATTGTTAAAAATATAAATTGTGTGAACTGCAACAGTAATAAGGAAATAAATGCATCTATAGATTCAACTAGTACAGTAAAATTTAGATTCATTATGCAAAATATAGTTTTAAAAAAGTTCATGAGGTTTTATGTTAGTTACATCTATACATAAGGCTTTATGTTAGTTTCATCTATACTTTGATTTTGCATCATGTATCATGCATTATCTTCCACAGAATGTTTGTGATTAATTGAATAGTTTTTTAAAAATAAACCAATAAGCAAATTTCTCGTGAAAGATAAGATACAGATAAATTCATGCTTCTCAGTCTATTTGTCTCTCAACGAACCTCATATTTGCATTTTAATCAGTTTTCAGGCACAGTGGTGGGGCATCCACATTCCATGAAAACATTTCTTGTTTCTTAGACTATTAAAAAACAATCTATATGATATGGCAAACAAACATTGAGTGGTAGTTAATCAGAAAGATACTGAATTGGTTTTGGTGAATCCAGTTTATGATGACCTCATGTTGTGTGTACTTTATACATTGTATCTGAAATTCCCTGCACATTGTAATATTTATCAATTACCTAAATAATGTTTTCATCTTTTTGGGGTTTAAAATTTTCAGATGTTTATTTATTACTATACACCTTATCACAGGAGATAAACCTCTTTTGATGACTTTCTCAACTATTTCCAGATGTTCTACAATGAAGTCATGTTCCACAACAGAAAACAACAACTGGATTCCCACTCCAGCAAGATGTATTTCACAGAAAATCACACCAAACGCTAGTTCTGTCAACACTAATACGGTAATTCTTAGTCCTGCATCTAGATACAACAGAGGCTTCTAACCATTTCCATTAGAGGAGCTGTGACAGCACAGTTTGATATATATATGTATATATATATTTCTCACCCATGTGACAGAAATCTTCCTGTTTTTGTTGTTGTTGCTAACATTACTTTTTCCATCTCAGTCTGGTTATCTCAGACCAGCCATCTCAGTCATGGTGTTCATGTGCTAGGGACTACTACTATCAAGGAACACAAGCATTGTTATTTTCTGATCAAACAAAATCCGACACTTACGGAAATTTACTAAAATAGTTTTTGGAGGAGAGAAACAAATGACTTACAAAAATAAGATTTAAAAATAACCTATAAAGATAAAACAAAAAAAGAAAATGGACTACAGGCTAAGGAACGTCTTGACTCTTTAGGTAGGAGAGCAAAAATCATAAACGTGCTCCTGCTGAATAAAACATGTCAGAAGGAATCATTTATCCATCCACACATTATTCCACAAGCAGATTTCTCAGTAGCATATCCTTCCACTACTAATAGCAACACTTGCCATATTTCCAAGACAGAAAATATAAATTTTTTAAGAAACCACGAACTTGATAAGATCCGCACATGGTTATCCTATAGGGTCTTTATTTGGAAGGTGTTTCATATAGAGGGGTAGTTTTTGCAATCAGTATGTCACAGACAATTTCACCTCCTCCAAAGCAAAAGAGAGTTATATATGATAAGGACACAGATCTTTAATTACCCATGATTAATCCAAGTACTGTGACTCGTGCTACATGTAACTCATCGTTATGGCCCATATTCAACTGTGTACCCAGTATCGTTTCATTATTTAAAATACTGTATAACTTTTCTAAATTGGAACTTAAGAAAATGAAACATTTTCTTGGAATAAATATTCATTATTTATTGTTAATTTCATATAACATCTATATATTAAATGTGATAATACTTGAATACTATCAAACGTTTTATGTTATATTTTATTTAGTCATGCGTAAAAATTGTGTACTTCGGATGGAATGGGGATGCAACAGCCCTCATTAACATATAGGTATTAATGTGCCACATATAAACATTTGTGTGTGAACTATATTGCAAAAGTGAAGAATTCTTTTCACTTTAACAGAAATTAAAGAGTGAGAAAAACAACCTACTTTGGGGTTTGCACCGAGACAAGCCTCACTGGGAGACAAAAAGTGTACCTCTTGACTGGGATTTCCTTGTCTCAGTGCAGACCTCAGCATAGATTCTGTATATTTATAAATTTTAAATATAAAAAATAAATAACATCATTCTTAGTTTATCTGGGTATTACATGTATACCAAGACACTTGTAAAATATGATCCAGATGAAGAGGTAAAATCAAACCAAGCAGCGATGAGAAATACATTTTTCAGCAAGGATTTCATAGTTGATAGGTCCAAAAAAGAAGAAATAGTGCTATGACTATATGGTTTTAAATTAATTAACAGCAAAGAGTGAAAACAATTCAGTTTTGTAAAATTCAAAAAATAATTTCTTTCCTTAGAAAACAATGTGAAAATTTAAAAAGAACTTACAGTATTGTGAATGAAATCCCAGATATTCCTAAAAGTTTTATAGCAAGTCCAAATATATAAAGTTTCAACTGAATTCCAAGGTATTCCAACCAATATTGAATGTGTTGATATGGCCTGTTGTCTTGCACGTGGTAATAAGCAAATATCCAGGATTGTGGCTATGTGCTAAGAGTCTTTTGATGTGTCACAATATTATAATCCAGAAATATTTTTCTGATTCCAAATTAATGTTTCTGGCAAAGAATGTTATAGATGAGCACTTTGTCAGTAGGGGCCCCGAGTGGCCGAGTGGTCTAAAGTGCTCACTGTTCCGGATCACTACCATCTCACCTCTGTCTGCGTGGGTTCGAGTCCAAGGCTTGGCTAGCATGGGTATAAGGGAAAGCCTGCCAGTAGCTTCTCGTGGGTCGGTGGTTCTTCCTTGGGTTTTCCAAGGTTCTTCCTCTACCAGTTATACTGGCCGCCATGTATAGCCTATCTTGTGCTGAAAAATGGCGTTAAACCTTAGAACAACAACAACAACAACTTTGTCAGTAAACAATTATTTGAATAAATAAATCCACCCAAATGAAATACTAAGCACAACAATAAAAGACTGATTCTGCCTCAGATGTTAGGTGCAAGCATGAGTAATTTCTCCAGTAAACAAGAATATATTTAAAAAAAATGAAGGCACAATAGTAGAACCAGGATGAGGGCAAAGGTTCATTTTTAGAAAATTCTAAGTTGTCATCAAGATAAAATATGTTACTTGTTGTTGTTGTTGTGTGGTTTAATGCCATTTTTCAGCACACTATAGGCTATACATGGCGGCCAGTATTAATGGTGGAGGAAGAACCCGGGAAAACCCCGGAAAGACCCACCGACCCACGAGAAGCTACTGGCAAGCTTTCTCACATACCCACATTGGCTGAATCTGAGACTCGAACCGATAAAATATGTTACTAAAATTATAATAAAGGACATGGTAAACATCAGGTAGATGAGGTATTTCCATAGAAATACAAATGTCCTAGACTCTTTTTAAAATAAACTTAATCGTTTCCATTGATAATGATCTATTATTGAATATACATATTAGTATATTAGCTATGTATTATGTTATTTACAATATTAATGTTCCCTGTCAGTGTTATGTATTTGCTTAGTTTGTGTTTTGTTTTATTTTATCTTATTTCGTTATATGCTACTTTATGAAAAAAGGGAGACCACCTGAGGTGCCTGCTGGTGACGAGAGGTCAGTGAACTATAAAATTATAGTTCCAAAGTCATACAGACAGGAAATTCTTAGTCCTGCCCATGAAACTCCATTGGCTGGTCATTTAGGGATTAATAAGACTTATCAAAAGATCTTGAATCACTTACATTGGCAAAAATTTAAAAGTGATGTTTGTAAAAACTGTAGATCTTATCGCACTTGTCAAATGGTAGGAAAACCCAATCAGAAGGTACCTAAGGCTCATCTGCAACCTATTCCTGCACTGGTTGATTGTGTTGGTCCCTTACCTAAGATGAAGTCAGATAACCAATACTTGTTGACCATAATGTGTGGATCAGCAAGATTCCCAGAGGCAATTCCTTTGAGGGATATTAAAACTAAAATAGTAAAAGCTTTGATAAAGTTTGTTTTACTCAATTTGGAATTCCCAAATTTGTTCAATCTGAACAAGAGTCAAATTTCATGTCTGGAATTTTCCAGCAAGTTATGTACAAATTAGGCATCCAACAATTCAAGTTTTCTGCCTATCACTCTGAGAACAAAGGGGCTTTAGAAAGATTTCATCAAACTTTGAAAAATATGATTCGGTCATATTATTTTAATATGGGTAAAGATTGGGATGAAGGTGTTCATTTAATATTGTTTGTTGTAAAGGAATCAGTTTAAGAATCTTCAGGATTCAGTCCCTTTGAACTGGTTTCTGGACACACTGTGCACATGGGTCATTGAAGTTGTTAAAAGAGAAACTTCTTTCAAATGAAGATACAGAAATTAGTCTTCTAGAGTATGTTTCCAATTTTAAGTATAAGTTGTCAAAGGCTTGTGAAGTTGCAGGAACTAATCTGCACTACTCAGTCAAAAACGAAATTAAGATATGATAAAAGTGCCAAGGAAATGAGTTTTCAGCCTGGTGATAGAGTCCTGGCTCTCTTGCCCATACCACAAAATCTCTTTAGGCCAAGTATTATGTTCCTTACACAGTTGAAAAGAAAGTAAATGATTTAAATTACTTCATAAATACTCCTTGGAGGCAAGAAAAACAACTTTGCCATATAAATATCTTAAAGGAGTATGTGAATAGAGATAGCCAGGTTAATCATGCACACTGAGGATTTAAGGGATGGAATGCAATTGGATTGTATTGATTTTGGAGAAACAAATCTTTAAAATTTAGAAATTGTGAATAATCTGGACCAGAAACTTTCACATTTGCAGCAACAAGAAAAGAATGAACTAAAACAGTTATTACTTGAATATGAGTACTTATTTCCAAATGTTCCTACAAGAACAAATAAAATCTACCATGACACTGAAATTGTAAATTCCACCAATGTGAAACAACACCTGTACAGGATGTGCCCTCTCAAACAGGAATATTTGAAAAAAGAAATTCAATATTTACTTGAGAATAAATTCATAGAGCTGAGAAAAAGTGACTGGAGTTCACCATGTATACTTGTTCCGAAACCAGATAATGCTTTCCACATGTGCACTGATTATAGAAGTGTGAACAGTGTGATTAAAACAGATTCATTTCCATTACCAGGAATCGATGACTGCATTATAAAATTGAAAATGCTAAGTAGGTCACCAATTTGACATTCTGAAATGATTTTGGCCAATTCCCTGATGGAAAGAGCAAAGGAAATCTTGGCATTCATGATTCCAGATGGGCTTTATCTATATAAAGTGATGCCATTTGGGATGAAAGGTTTTTCCTAGTACTTTTCAACATTTAATGAACATGATTACATCTGGTCTAAATAATTATGATGCTTACATCGATGATCATCATCTACAACAACACCTGGAAAAGTCATTTAGCAACAATTCAGAAATTCATTGAAAGACTCACTGATGAAAATTTGACAACTAATTTTTCCAAAAAGTGAGTTTTGCCATGCTTGTTAACATTTCTAGGACATATTGTGGGACATGGACAAGTTAAACCTATAGATGCTAATGTTAAGGCTGTCTCTGCATTCCCTGTGCCTGTTAGTAAATAGCAACTGATGCGGTTTTTAGGTATGGCTGGAAGCTATCGGAAAATCCATAAATACTGAACTGCTGGCAAATTTATTGAGCCAAAAAAACAAATTTCCTTTCCTGAAAAATTTCAGGAGGTGTTTGATAAGTTAAAGGCCATGCACCAGTTCTTACAACTCCAAATTTCAGTAAATGATTTAAACTGTCTATTGATGCAAGTGATGTTGGGGTTGGAGTAGTATTGATTCAAGAAGACAAAAATGGTGTAGATCATCCAGTGTGCTATTTTTCTAAGAAATGAAATAAAAACCAGAGAAATTATTCCACAATTGAGAAGGAATGTTTGGCTTTGATATTGGCATTACAAAACTTTGAAGTCTACATTAATTTAGTTCCTTCTCTGATTATTGTGTTTAGTGATCACAACCCTCTTACTTTCATTGGCAAGATGAAAAACAAAAATCAGTGATTAATAAGGTGAAGTTTGTTGTTACAGGAATATAATATAGACACCAGGCATGTTAAGGGAAAGACAATTTAATAGCAGATGCACTTTCATCAGTATAGAAATATATTGTTTCATGTATACTTTGTGTCATTCAGAAGATTTCAACTTATTTTTTTAAACCACATGTATATTTGACTTATAGTAAAAAGAAAGCTTTATTGCATACATCTTTCTTTTTCTTTATGAGGGGAAGTGTTATATATATTCAATTTGCTTTGTTTGTTTGTTAGTTTTATTGTATTTTATTTCATACTATGCTACTGTAATGTAACATTGTATATTGGACTTAACCTTGTCCAAAATTGAGTTAATTTCTGCTTGACCCAGATTAACTTTTTTTATTTTATTCATTGTAAACAACTAATACATAGCTAAATTATTTGTATGGGTTTAAAATCATTTTTAATATTAATAGAAGAAGTAAATATGTTTATTTTGGTGAAAGTTTTGGAATTTCCTAAGTGAATTATACATAATCCAGGTTATTGTTTTGTAAACATCAGGATCATTTTAGATGGTAATTTTCCATTAGGTAATGTTGTTTTTAGAAAACACTAATTGTGACATGATGTCAAAAAGAGAACTATATAATCTTGCATCTGTGAGAACGTAGTCATTAATGCTTTAAGATCTAGCACCTTTAGGTTATACTATATGTTGTGACCAGTAATTTTGGGCTTCAACCTTTTTTCTTCAAATTATGGAATTCAGGTGATTGTTTTCTCTGGAAATACAAAAGTACTCTGATAAAATTCTTTGATAAAGACATTCACTGGAATTATATTACTGTGATTCAACAAAAGACTGGCACATCAACACTCTGTAAGCTATGACAGACACATCATCGCCTTCAGTTTTTGGATTTCTTTAGGACTTGTGCTGAGTTTTATTCAGGACTTTAAATTATTAGGAATTGAGCCTGTAATTCTTGGATTATTTTGGGATTTAGTTAGCAATACTGTAAGTTATTTTTTCTCATTTTCACTTTGTGTTCTAGGGAAACAAATTATATTTGTTCAAGTTTACAAAGTTTGTTGTCTTTCACTCTTTTCTTTTACTTATTTTGAGAACATAGACTTGTAAATCAGGTAAACAGTGAACTTGATTTTGGATAAGGTCAGGTTCAAAAGGCAATGTATATTCCATATATTCATGAAAAGCCAACAAATAATACAAATTAAATATATAAGTATAGAAAGATATGTATAAGGATAGAAAAAAAAACAGTTAAAAGGATAATCAGATTTGTAGTTAGCTTAAGATTCCTGGGACAATCTATAGATTAGCTGTCTACAAATTTGAGTGATGAATAATTTGCAGAGATACTGAAATTTTGTATTGGCATAACATATAAATAGCTAAGAAAAGACATTTACCAATACAAATACATGGCTATTTTTGAAAGATTTGATGTAAGAGTCTCCATTAGACAAGTTCTATTCCTATCTAAGCATCTCAAATATATCTGAAAAATGATTGCTGGTATGGAAAATTGTAGGAAAAGAAGAAAAGTGAAAATATTTTTCAAATGGAAGTATGTTTTTAAAAAATAATAGAAAGACTAATCTTTTTCAAGGAGAACAATTATTGGCAATGAGTTAGAATAATGTACTTTCCACCTACCCTACTTAATTTTGTACCCCTCCCCATTGTGATTTTAAAAAAATGAGAAACATCAAGATTTTAAAAAAAATAGCCACAAAACTTACCAGTCATTTTATTCATTATGTGATAATTTCTAACTGGATTGTTACCAGAGAGTCCCTAGTACTGTCATCTTCTGTTTCAAACCAAATGAGAGCTTTCATTGTAGACAAAAAGCCAGCTCACTGTCTTTTTCCAGTTCCTGGAAAAACCCATTTTCATTGAAAGTTAAACTTCTAGTACTACACATAATTTGGAAGGTTTTATTGTTCACATTCAATATTTGCAAATGTCTAATTTTAATAATTGTAATTTTTTTTAACCAAATGAAAAGAGTAGGTGTTTTAACTCAATATAGCTCTAAAGCTTCTGAATTATTTAAAGCTTATGTAAGATGAAGGACTACTTATGCCTGTTGTCAGAAAGAATAGACTCTTCCACAAAAATATGGATGCTTGTGTTTGTAAACAAACTCCCATTTGGTTTGAAATGGCAATGATATGATAGTATTAGGGATCCCCTGTCAACAGTCATTTTAGAAATGATAAATAAATGAATGAAATTATCATGTTTTGTGCATTGTTTATATCATTGAGGATTTTATTTTTTAAAATTGGTAGGGGTACCAACTGCCAGGGGGTAGTCACTACTACAGTTGGTTTGAAAATTAAGAAACAGAAATCAATAAAATTAATTTACCAGGGATTTGCAGTTTGAGAGTTTTGTAAATGGCTGATGCTTGAACAAGAATTTGAAAAATAAATACAGTGACAAAATGAGACTGTTAATATATACCCATATTGTGACAGAATGAGACTGTTAATGGCTCTTACTGGTTAGTTGTATATCCATATTGTGACAGAATGAGACTGTCAATGGCTCTTACTGGTTAGTTGTATATCCATAATGTGACAGATTGAGACTTTTAATGGCTGTTACTGATTAGTAGTATATCCATGATGTGATAGAATGAGACTGTTAATGACTCTTACTGATTAGTTGTATATCCATATTGTGACAGAATTAAACTGTTCATGGCTCTTACTGGTTAGTTGTATATCCATATTGTGGCAGAATGAGACTGTTAATGGCTCTTGCTGATTAGCTGTATTCCCATATTGTGACAGAATGAGACTGTTAATGACTGATACTGATTAGTTGTATATCCATATTGTGGCAGAATGAGACTGTTAATGGCTCTTACTGATTAGTTGTATACCCATATTGTGACAGAATGAGACTGTTAATGGCTCTTACTGATTAGTTGTATATCCATAATGTGACAGAATGAGACTGTTAATGGCTCTTACTGATTAGTTGTATATCCATATTGTGATAGAATGAGACTGTTAATGGCTCTTACTGATTAGTTGTATATCCATATTGTGACACAATGAGACTGAATTATCCATATTGTGACAGAATGAGACTGTTAATGACTCATACTGATTAGTTGTATATCTGTATTGTGACAGAATGAGACTGTTAATGACTCTTACTGATTAGTTGTATATCCATATTGTGACAGAATGAGACTGTTAATGGCTCTTACTGATTAGTTTTATATCCATATTGTGACAGAATGAGACTGTTAATGGCTCTTACTGGTTAGTTGTATATCCATATTGTGCCAGAATGAGACTGTTAATTCCTCTTACTGGTTAGTTGTATATCCATATTGTGGCAGAAAAAGACTGTTAATGACTCTTACTGATTAGCTGTATTCCCATATTGTGACAGAATGAGACTGTTAATGGCTCTTACTGATTAGCTGTATTCCCACATTGTGACAGAATGAGACTGTTAATGACTTATAGTGATTAGTTGTATATCCATATTGTGGCAGAATGAGACTGTTAATGGCTCATACTTATTAGTTGTATACCCATATTGTGACAGAATGAGACTGTTAATGGCTCTTACTGATTAGTTGTATACCCATACTGTGACAGAATGAGACTGTTAATGACTCTTACTGATTAGTTGTATATCCATATTGTGATAGAATGAGACTGTTAATGGCTCATACTTATTAGTTGTATACCCATATTGTGACAGAATGAGACTGTTAATGGCTCTTACTGATTAGTTGTATACCCATATTGTAACAGAATGAAACTGTTAATGACTCTTACTGATTAGTTGTATATCCATATTGTGATAGAATGAGACTGTTAATGGCTCTTACTGATTAGTTGTGTATCCATAATGTGACAGAATGAGACTGTTAATGACTCTTACTGATTAGTTGTATATCCATATTGTGATAGAATGAGACTGTTAATGGCTCTTACTGATTAGTTGTATATCCATATTGTGACACAATGAGACTGTTAATCACTCTTACTGATTAGTTGTATATCCATATTGTGACAGAATGAGACTGTTAATGACTCTTACTGATTAGTTGTATATCCATATTGTGATAGAATGAGACTGTTAATGGCTCTTACTGATTAGTTGTGTATCCATAATGTGACAGAATGAGACTGTTAATGGCTCTTACTGGTTAGTTGTATATCCATATTGTGACAGAATGAGACTGTTAATGGCGCTTACTGGTTAGTTGTATATCCATATTGTGGCAGAATGAGACTGTTAATGGCTCTTACTGATTAGTTGTTTATCCATATTGTGGCAGAATGAGACTGTTAATGGCTCTTACTGATTAGTTGTATATCCAAATTGTGGCAGAATGAGACTGTTAATGGCTCTTACTGATTAGTTGTATATCCATATTGTGACAGAATGAGACTGTTAATGACTCTTACTGATTAGTTGTATATCCATATTGTGATAGAATGAGACTGTTAATGGCTCTTACTGATTAGTTGTATATCCATAATGCGACAGAATGAAACTGTTAATGACTCTTACTAATTAGTTGTATATCCATATTGTGATAGAATGAGACTGTTAATGGCTCTTACTGATTAGTTGTATATCCATATTGTGACACAATGAGACTGAATTATCCATATTGTGAAAGAATGAGACTGTTAATGACTCATACTGATTAGTTGTATATCTGTATTGTGACAGAATGAGACTGTTAATGACTCTTACTGGTTAGTTGTATACCCATATTGTGACAGAATGAGACTGTTAATGACTCTTACTGATTAGTTGTGTATCCATATTGTGATAGAATGAGACTGTTAATGGCTCTTACTGATTAGTTGTGTATCCATAATGTGACAGAATGAGACTGTTAATGACTCTTACTGATTAGTTGTATATCCATATTGTGATAGAATGAGACTGTTAATGGCTCTTACTGATTAGTTGTATATCCATATTGTGACACAATGAGACTGAATTATCCATATTGTGACAGAATGAGACTGTTAATGACTCATACTGATTAGTTGTATATCTGTATTGTGACAGAATGAGACTGTTAATGACTCTTACTGATTAGTTGTATATCCATATTGTGACAGAATGAGACTGTTAATGGCTCTTACTGGTTAGTTGTATATCCATATTGTGACAGAATGAGACTGTTAATGGCTCTTACTGGTTAGTTGTATATCCATACTGTGGCAGAATGAGACTGTTAATGGCTCTTACTGATTAGTTGTATATCCATATTGTGACAGAATGAGACTGTTAATGGCTCTTACTGGTTAGTTGTATATCCATATTGTGACAGAATGAGACTGTTAATGGCGCTTACTGGTTAGTTGTATATCCATATTGTGGCAGAATGAGACTGTTAATGGCTCTTACTGATTAGTTGTATATCCATATTGTGGCAGAATGAGACTGTTAATGGCTCTTACTGATTAGTTGTATATCCAAATTGTGGCAGAATGAGACTGTTAACGACTCTTACTGATTAGTTGTATATCCATATTGTGACACAATGAGACTGAATTATCCATATTGTGACAGAATGAGACTGTTAATGACTCATACTGATTAGTTGTATATCTGTATTGTGACAGAATGAGACTGTTAATGACTCTTACTGATTAGTTGTATATCCATATTGTGACAGAATGAGACTGTTAATGGCTCTTACTGGTTAGTTGTATATCCATATTGTGACAGAATGAGACTGTTAATGGCTCTTACTGGTTAGTTGTATATCCATACTGTGGCAGAATGAGACTGTTAATGGCTCTTACTGATTAGTTGTATATCCATATTGTGACAGAATGAGACAATTAATGGCTCTTACTGATTAGTTGTATATCCATATTGTGACAGAATGAGACTGTTAATGACTCTTACTGATTAGTTGTATATCCATATTGTGATAGAATGAGACTGTTAATGGCTCTTACTGATTAGTTGTATATCCATAATGCGACAGAATGAAACTGTTAATGACTCTTACTAATTAGTGGTATATCCATATTGTGATAGAATGAGACTGTTAATGGCTCTTACTGATTAGTTGTATATCCATATTGTGACACAATGAGACTGAATTATCCATACTGTGAAAGAATGAGACTGTTAATGACTCATACTGATTAGTTGCATATCTGTATTGTGACAGAATGAGACTGTTAATGACTCTTACTGATTAGTTGTATATCCATATTGTGACAGAATGAGACTGTTAATGGCTCTTACTGATTAGTTGTATATCTGTATTGTGACAGAATGAGACTGTTAATTATCCATATTGTGACACAATGAGACTGTTAATTATCCATATTGTGACAGAAAGCTTGCACATTGACATGAAGGATAACATCAACTTTTGTGACACCAAGTACTCCTTGCACTGAACTGGTTTGATCAAACTTCAAATGTAGGCTATATTAATGATATACATTGCATGTGATTGACAGAGCTTGTTACCTCTCTAGATCTAAAGTCTGTATTTCTCATCCAATTTCTATACAGTTTGGTAAATATGTTTATATCATAAGATCTTGGGTGACTTTGATGATGATTTGCAAGAGACTATTTGTTCTCTTTGCAGATGACACATTTAGAGACAACCAAAACACAAAACATGAACTGAAAATTTCTTTACAGGCTACCCTAAACAAACTTGTGAGCTGGTGTGCAGGCAACTGATTGGTAGTTAATACTGATAAACTAAAATATTGCTTATCTCAACATGTCAAAAACGATCAAGTCTTGATAGTGATGAACTATGTCTAATATGGAAGGATAAATTGGCAAATGGTTCATTTATATATTTGAAGGAATATTTGTTTTTTTTTGTAGATAATAATCTATTATGGACTGAACATATAAAATATTAGCAAAAAAGTGAATTAAAGTTTACGGTATCTTAGAACATTGCAACATTTTCTCCCAGAAAGACACAAAACTCTCTTTTAATACTTACATAGAACCCTATTTAGATTACTGTAATACTATGTGAGGGGACGGGTTAATTCACATAATAAAAACAGCAAAGTTTACATGACTTTTAAAAACAGCATTTGGGCTAATATCAATCTAAACAGAGAACATGGAAAAATTAACTGGTTAGTAATACATATTAGCTGTTACAGACTGAATCCATTTGAGATAAGCTTAAAGTTACTGTACAAGGTAGTCAATAATAGTGCTCCTGTTTATTTATAGTCACTATTCCAGTATATGCTACAGGTACCTGTAAACACTCCCCACCTGAGATCCACGTCTACCAAACAATGCCAGATTCCCAAACCAAAAATGAGGAGTTATTCAGAAATTTCCTTTATTTGGGATCTTTGCTTTCAAATATTATTCCAATAGAGATGAGAAATTTTCACATTATTTCCTTCTTCCAAACTCAAAATATCCATTGGCTTCAGAAATATAGTTAAAATGAAAATGACAACAAATGTATTGATATTCAGGAAGATTCAAAACATATCTGATTACTTTGGAAAGAATTTAGAACTTGAATCCAAGATGGGCATCTTCCCTAAATATTGTTAGTAATAAAGGGAATGCAGTTGGTATAAAAACAATTTTGGGGATTTTATATGTGTTATTTTATCTTTTATTTGATATACCTTTTATGGAATTTTAGCATCATTATATTTTATATTTGATCTTGTTGTACTCTTACGTATATTTGATTTAATTTATATTTGATTTAAGTAGTGTTTGATTTGATTGTTTATGGGTTTTGAAATCTGTTTTTTTTTCTATACATGTCAATGTAATGTAATTATGTTTACTAGGAATTTGATATTTTCCAGAAAATTCAGTTTGACTTGAGTTTTTCCTTAGACGCCTAATAATAGAAATGCTTGTTTCTATTTTTGACATAGTCCCTGGCCTTGATTGAGGGTCAAGTAAACAACTTTTCTCAGAGTAAAATGATTGGTTCTTATTAAGGACATACAGGAGCTAGGTGACTTTTACATGTAAACATGATCATATGATCCTCTATTTTGCAATTAGGCATTTCCAAAATTGCAAAATACTTAGCATTAATAGTGATGTTTAGAGAGAGAGAGAGAGAGGGCAGAGTCCAGGCTTTTAAATACTTGATGTCAAGTTGTTTTCTTCTGTTGTGACCAGTATTGAATTTTTGAGTTTTTGAGTTATTTGTTAATTTGTATTCAGATTATTTGGATTCTAAAAGATTAATTCATTTCTCAGGATATATTATTGTATTCATACAGATCCCTTGAACAAGGACATTTCTTGAAAATTTTATTTGGATTTCCGATACTGGAGGATTAATTATTATGTTTCTACAAGGAACTGTAGATGTCAGCACAGTACAGGCTACAGCATAGGTCATCGCCTTCCATCTTGGATTCTTCATCAGGACTCGAACTTGGAATCATTAGAACAGTTTAATATTAGGACTTCAAAAAATTTATTTGTGGATTATTCTTATCTTATTTTTGGATTTGATTCTGGAAACCATAAGTTTGTATATTTTCATTTTTACAGAATTTTTCCAGGAAATAAATTGTTTGTTATATTTTTCAAAGCTTGTTGTTCTCACTCTTTCTTGTGTTACTGTTTATTTGAGCCTAAACACATAACATAAGATACTGTATATTTGCATTTATTTGGAAGGGCTTACTGCTAAATTGTGTACTATTCATTTATTATTTTTGTTAACTTTTCCTTTATTTGTTATAATATAGTAACCATTGCTCTGAGATGCCATACAATGCCATTACTAGTACTCTGAGTTGTAAATTTAGCAAAGAGTGTATGATTTCTTTAAAACTGAAGCCTCTGTTTTACATTATATTGGATAGATTTTTGATTGCCAAACATAATTAATACAAGCTGGCTGACTCTTTCTTTTTGGAACAGTTTCCGAATCTCCTGGACTATGGAAATTCGATAGGTGGCAACCTGGTTATTCTTGGAGATTTCAACTTTCACTTTGACTGTCCCGGAAACCCAAATACATCAAAACTCATAGATTCCATTAATGTTTTCAACCTGAAACAGTCAGTTAACCAACCCACCCATAAACATGGTCACATTTTAGACTGGATTCTTCATAGACCTGATGATAACATTCTACGGTCCTCCCTGGTATCCCATGACCTTGCATCAGATCACCTCTACATTATATGCCATCTTGACGTATCAGTCCCTAACCCTCCACCTTTATCTGCTACTAAGAGAAACCTCCGTATGATAAATAGAACTAAACTAATGCATGACATCCAAGCTAACTTAACAACTTGCTTACCTCCTACCGCAGAACAACTCGATAACTGCCTGTGTTCACTGCTTGACAAACATGCCCCAGCTACCAAGTGTAGAGTATCAATTCAAAAGTGTTCTCCATGGTATCACAGTGTTAGGGACCAGCTTCGCAGTGCTAAAAGAGACTGCCATAAAGCTAAGAGACTTTGGCTTTCCTCCAGACTCACTATTCATAAGCAAATCTATGAAACCGCTAAGAAGAATGTCACAAATATAGTCCATGCAGCAAAATCAGCCCACTACACTACTAAGATCATGGAAAGTTCCAGCTGCAAAGAGCTCTTCGAGATTACTAACAAGCTGATGTCAAGGAACAAATCTACACCACTTCCAAGTACCTTTTCTAAATGTCGACCTTCTGGACATGTTGGCCAATTTCTTCCATGATAAAGTATAAACAATTAAAGATAAGCTTGACACCACAATTTCAATTGACTCGTTGTCACCATACATTTAGGATACAGAATTTGAGCGACAACCATTAGCAGCATTTGAACCTATATCTATTGATTTTGTACGTACAATCATGATGAAGAGTGCACCAAAGTCATGTGAACTTGACCCAGTTCCAACATCACTGCTGCTTGAGTGCTTAGATCCAGTATTGCCTTCACTAACTGATGTTATTAATACCTCTCTCTCATCCGGGGAATTCCCATCATTTTTCAAAACTGCCATTGTAAAGCCTCTGCTGAAGAAACCAACACTAGACCATAACGATTTAAAGACATATCGCCCAGTTTCTAATCTCCCATTCATATACAAAATCTTAGAAAAGGTTGTTCTATCCCAGCTTGTATCTCATCTAAATTCAAACAGTCTTTTTAGCAATGTACAATCTGCATATCGCCCTTGCCACAGTACTGAAACTACTCTTCTAAAAGTAGTTAATAACATTCTCTCTGCGTTGTATAGCGAAATATTACAGTCCTCACCCTCCATGATTTGTTTGCAGCATTTGACACAATAGACCATGATATTTTACTTCACCGTCTCCAGCATGTATTTGGCATTCATGATACAGCCTTACTGTGGTTCAAGTCCTACTTGGTCAACAGGACACAAATTGTATCTGCAAATGGAATACACTCCAGCCCAGTTGAACTATGTTGTGGTGTTCCACAGGTGTCTGTTCTTGGACCTGTTCTCTTCATTCTGTACACTCAGTCGCTCTCATAGATCATGATCCAGTGTCTCACCAATTGTACGCTGATAACACCCAAATATACAAATCTAGCCATCCAACTGAAGTTGATGTTACCATTCAAGGTGTAGAGTGGTGCATTTCTGATGTGAAATCATGGATGACATGTAACAAACTGCAGATGAATGATGATAAAACTGAAGCCATTCTGATCACAACACAAAGACTTTCTCATTCATATCCTTTACCTCAAACAATACATATCAGCAGCACCAACATTAAATTCACACAATCAGTACAAAACCTAGGTGTTACTCTGGACAGTACTCTCACATTGCACCAACATATCATGAACATATGCAAGGCTGCATATCTTGAGCTGAGACGCATCAGCTCAGTTCGCAAATATCTTTCAGTTGATGCCACTAAAACACTTGTATGTTCTTTAGTACTTTCAAGACTGGACTATTGTAACTCAATTCTGTCTGGTTCATCTCAATATCTGCTCCAGAAACTTCATAAAGTTCAAAACACAGCTGCTCGGATCATACTTAGAGTACCACGATCAGAGCACACCTCCACACTGCTCTGTACCCTACACTGGCTATCTATTCGATCCAGATTCAAACACAAAATTGGTTCTCTGTGCTACGTTTCACTGTTGGACTCTAGTCCAACATACCTATCCGACCTCACCCATGTGTACACACCAGGAAGATACTTACGCTCCTCTTCTGACAATCGTATACTCATTATTCCCAGTATAAAAACAAAGTCATATGGACAGTGTTATTTTGCATACCAGGGTCCAGCACCATGGAGTGAATTGCCCACTGAACTTAGACACAAAGACACAGTGATCACATTCAAGAGGGCTCTCAAAACTCACTTATTTCGACTGCAAGAACAAACTTAAAGATTTAATAATGTTTTCTACCTTAAATATTCTCAGCATGTTTTTTTAAATGTTTTCTAATTTCATGGTGTTTGTTTTTGTAATCATATCATTATATGTTTTTTATCTTATAGGTGTTGTCTAATGTTGTAAAGCGCTTAGAGCTTCTATAGATTAGGCACTATACAAAGTTCTCATTATTATTATTATTATTGTTATTATTATTATTATTATCTTAATGTTGATACTCACTATTTTTATTTCACTGATTTAGTTAAGGACCTTTGAGCCATTTATTGAAATCATTTGCAGTCAGTCCCAAGAGAAGAATATTTCAGTAAAGTATTAATCTTGTTATTGCATGTTTGGTGTAGATATTATATCCAGTTGTAGAGACTGTGTACATAGTGTAATATGATCTTAAATATGCGATATTACTACACATTTTATTGTTACAGGTGTCTAATTACTGTTCGTAATTGAGACCCCTTTTTCATGAGTTTTAAATATATTACTTTGTGTTCATGTCTGAGAAAACCATTTCTAGATTTTTTAAATTTGATGTTTTATAAGGAAAATGAAGAACTAATTCTGTATTGATCTTATTTTTTTTCAGACACTGAAGATCAGACTTACTCCATTTCCCTCAGTTGAGAATGGTACATACACATGTATTTTTAGTACTGATGGGAGAAATATTTCAACTGATGTTGCTAGGAGAGAAAATGAAACACTATATTGTACAAGTCCAAAAGTAACAAGTAAGTAGTCTATGGACTAATTAATTTACCATGCAGTATTGTAAGCTCCAAAAGGCAAATGGTTCATCAATATTGACTGAAGAAAAAAAGAGTCAATTGAAGGTCACATAAAAATGAATAAAGTTCTGTTGGAATGGATGATTTTTGAATGTGCTTGGCCATAATGGTCATCTTTACTGTATAGGTTTTGGTTCAGTATAAATGACGATTGAAGTTTACTTTGTCTGCTCAAAATGGTACATCTTACATGATTTGCAGCTCTTAGGAAACTTGCTTTATAGTCATATTTTGTGCTGATTTCATAACTTTTGATACCATCAGTTATACTGTTGTGTTTAGTTTAAAATGTACAAACATTTCACAAATGGTTATCTTGGAAGTAAATGAATTCCAAGTTCCTTTTTTTAAAAGCCACAAATGTGAATCCTGTATGATATTAAAATTTTAGAAAGGGGATGTACAGTAGCAAAGGTGAGCATCATACTTCTAATCCGGGGGTTACAGGCTTGATACCTGTGCAAACCAGTATATGTTTTCTGCCTTGTGTGTCCTTCGGCACTTAGATCCCATTTCCTCTGCATGATAAGACAATAATGTGTTCAAAGTGTCATTGAAACTGACCAAGAAAGAAGGAAGTATAAAGACCAAATATTATAAAAAACTGAATGAATCTATCCAACGTTTTACTAGAAAACCTAGTGGGAAGACACTATTTTCATACAAAGAATCTCATTCATCTTTTCTTCTTTCTTTACATTGGTCTGCATGTCTTTATTCATGTATATGTCCCTCCACTTCTTGGATAACCACATCCACATCCACACTGAATATGAATGTGTAAAGTATTGTTAGTTACTAATCAGAAGCACTTATTAGAAGCTAGAAGTAGCAGTCACACACTACTATCATAGCAATGCACATGGTGAATAGTAGAGCCTGTAACCCTAACTCACACAGAAAATGAGAGAGAACATCTGTTGATACAGTAGTCAATAAAGTCTTACAATCCATAGTGATAGTTAGAAATAATTCATCGTCTGTACAAATATTAAGCTCTGCACTGTGACAAAAGTATTTTTTCAGGCACTTTTGTAATTTCTTCAAGGATGGATTCAGAATATTTCGGTAGAAAAGGCATCAGTCTTAAGGTTCCTTTTTATGCATACAGGTAGGATCCACTTCATGCTGACTGAATAATGGTACTGTCTGCCTGCAGAGTGTACATTGTAGTAATGAACTTGATCATCAGGTTAGCTTTATTGTCACACCATTGTAGCCAACATCCTTCCAGTAGATGTGGATATTACATACTGGTACATTATATTTGGCAGTAGAAATATAAAGAGCTCATACAAGAGGCTTTGTGTCTGATTCTGTTTATCTATTAATCTTGAATCTTTTCATTTGAGGATTTTTCATTCTTCATTTTGAATTGCATGTCCAAAAGTTTATATCCTTGATTGTGACTTGTCTTACAGTTCTCTTTCAGCAGTGTTACAGTGTATTATGGAATCAAACATGTATATATATATGTATGTATGTATGTATGTGTGTGTATGTGTGTGTGTGTGTGTGTTTGTGTGTGTGTGTGTGTGCATGTGTGTGTGCATGTGTGCATGCATGCATGTATGTATACATGCATGTATGTATGTTTAGTGTCATGTATGCATAGTGGTTAGAGGTTCTACCTCAGGTGCAGGAAGTCATAGGTTCAAACCTTTGCCAAGTCACACCAGATACTCATAAAAATGGTACGTACAGCTGCCTTGCTAGGCACACAGCATTATGAGTTAGTGTTAGGACTGGCCATCCTGGTGGAAGGATAATGTGACTGAGTGCGGACATGATGGTACATGAGAATTCTTTTAACACACGAGTCAGCACTACTGGCTATTTGAACCAACTGAACATCTTAATTTGAATAATGTATATTAGTCCATTATCTCTTCTTGTATAAAATTCACAGAGTTAAGTAACAAAAGTCTGCGGGCATCTGTAAATGTTGTCATTCTAAAGAAACTGGATATTCAGTGAAGAACTGTTTAATGCCAAAAAGGATGTTATGCAGTAGTTGTGCTTTGCAACTTGTATTATTTTCCAAGTGGAAAAGTTGATATATTTTACCCTGTATGGCAGTACCAAGAGCATTCATCCCTCGAACATTCACTGTGAATAGATATGGCAAAAATTTACGCTGGAGTTTATATGCAAATTTTAATTATGCTTAGAATATTTATAGGTAAATGACTTCTTTTAAAAATTTTCTGAACAGAAGTTCACCAAATCTGACAGGAAGGATCCTGCAATTGTTACTAAAAAATAACAAGATCATTAAATGACTCTTTCTTAAAAACTAATGAACAGAATTCAGCTAAATTAGTATGGCATAATGGCCTTCCAATTTTATATTTGTTTTTATGACCAATTCAAAAAAATCTGAAGAATTGTTGACAGTATGCAATGGGCTTTTTGTTTGAGTCTCTTATGAACTAAAGTATTTTATGTATGGAAATATTTTCTAGAAACTTGTCTTCAAGGATTATCCTGGAGCAGAAAAACGTGGAGGAAATTCCATGCATTCATAGGAACATTAATTGGTTTTAATCTAAAAGCCTCATATCTTCTATTTCCAATCTAGCACACACAATGGCCAAATTGGATATCTATATGATGAAATCTTATCAGACTGCTAAGTTGACATCGCTGCCTTTCCTCTTCTACAACTGTTCAAATTTCTCAAGGTAAGAAACATTGCATTTTGATTCAGTTTTCAGTATAAATATTTCTATCTCTCCTGCCTTCAGGCCACTGAGTGAGCTAATGGTTTGTCCCAGTGTCTGTGATGCATTAAGTGAGCTAATGGTTTGTCCCAGTGTCTGTCATGCATTGAGTGAGCTGATGGTTTGTCCCAGTGTCTGTGATGCATTGAGTGAGCTAATGGTTTGTCCCAGTGTCTGTGATTCATTGAGTGAGCTAATGGTTTGTCCCAGTGTCTGTGATGCATTGAGTGAGCTAATGGTTTGTCCCAGTGTCTGTGATGCATTGAGTGAGCTAATGGTTTGTCCCAGTGTCTGTGATGCATTGAGCGAGCTAATGGTTTGTCCCAGTGTCTGTCATGCATTGGTTAATAGCTGCTTGTTGATGCATTGCTGATAAATAAATTGTCATCAAATTTGAAATGTACACTTTTCTGATGAACATTTTGGATTTATTTTTGTCAAATATCTGGGTATATGGATACGTTAATTGAATGATTGGCTGTGATGCATGTTATCAGCCAGGAGGCCAGTTGAGCTTAGGTATGGTCCTGTGCTCAGCAGGCATTATCTGTTGTGCATTTTCTGTCAGTTCCAGTTGAGCTTAGGTATGGTTCTGTGCTCAGCAGGCATTATCTGTTGTGCATTTTCTGTCAGTTCCAGTTGAGCTTAGGTATGGTCCTGTGCTCAGCAGGCATCGTCTGTTGTGCATTTTCTATCAGTTCAGTTGAGCTTAGGTATGGTTCTGTGCTCAGCAGGCATTATCTGTTGTGCATTTTCTGTCAGTTCCAGCTGAGCTTAGGTATGGTCCTGTGCTCAGCAGGAATCATCTGTTGTGCATTTTCTATCAGTTCAGTTGAGCTTAGGTATGGTTCTGTGCTCAGCAGGCATTATTTGTTATGCATTTTCTGTCAGTTCCAATTGAGCTTAGGTATGGTCCTGTGCTCAGCAGGCATCATCTGTTGTGCATTTTCTGTCAGTTCCAATTGAGCTTAGGTATGGTCCTGTGCTCAGCAGGCATCATCTGTTGTGCATTTTCTGTCAGTTCCAATTGAGCTTAGGTATGGTCCTGTGATCAGCAGGTATCATCCGTTATGCATTTTCTGTCAGTTTCTTTTCAAACAATACGTGACCTGTTTCAAGCAAAATGTCAGAATGTTTCCCATGCCCACAGAGCATGTTATGATGTTGACTATTATCATGTCAGTTACCAGTTTTATTTGGCACACAAATGCCAGTTCGCCACCGTCTACCGTTGTCTTGTGGATGGCTTGAACTGGGATAATGATAAAGTTTATTGATTTTGGGTCAAAAGATCAAAGGTTATATTCACTGTGACAGAAAATTGATTTCTACACAACAACATTAGTTCTAAGTCACAGATCTGGACCAAACATTTTGTTGAGTGAAGAAGAAAAGTTAAATGTCAAGGTCATTGTGACTAAAAGAAGAAAATGGGTATTTGCACAAAATTTTCAGTTAGTGACCATGAACCTTCATGTTGATGACTTACTCTTTGGACAAAACATAAGTCTATTGATTTTTCAATGGTCAAGAAGAATAAAAATAGTTTTAGGATTATATTTACCTTAATTGAAGGTTATGGAGTGCTTGCATGTAAGGTACGGAGGAAGTAATTGGGTCTAAATGTCAAAGGTCACATGTGTAATAAAAAAAACGTACAGATTTTGGGTCAGCTGTCATGATCATGGTATGTATAATAAGAAAATAATGTCGGTAATTTCCAGATCCAGCCATACCCTACTAGTGCCTACATCAAGAATTATTGGTGGGCATTTAATATAATCTTCACAGTCCTCTTGATAATACAAGTAGACAAAACAATGTGTGGCTTACAAATTAGATTTGATATACATGCTAGTTTGCATATTTAGATGGCCTGTTTAGAGTTCAATGCCATTTTGGCAATGTATGCACATTTTCTAAATTGTAATATTTTTTGAACTTTTACTTTTTGGTCTGCATTGGGTCATATTTTTGCAAACACAAATTTAGTTATACTTTTTGAATTTTAGCATAGTGCATCGTTCATTAAATGTTCACACCATGCATGTAGTATTGGCATGGCTGGATGCATGTAGTATTGGCATGGCTTGATGCATGTATTAATGTCATGGCTGGATGCATGTAGTAATGGTATGACTGGGTGCATGTAGTATTGGCATGGCTGAATGTGGCATGGCTTGATGCATGTATTAATGTCATGGCTGGATGCATGTAGTATTGGTATGGCTGGATGCATGTAGTATTGGCATGACTGGATGTATGTAGTATTGGCATGGCTGGATGTATGTAGTATCAGCATGGCTGGATGTATGTAGTATTGGCATGGCTGGATGTATGTAGTATTGGCATGAATGGATGCATGTAGTATTAACATGACTGGATGTATGTATTATTGGCATGACTGGATATATGTAGTATTGGCATGACTGGATGTATGTAGTATTGGCATGGCTGGATGTATGTAGTATCGGCATGGCTGGATGTATGTAGTATTGGCATGGCTGGATGTATGTAGTATTGGCATGACTGGATGCATGTAGTATTAACATGACTGGATGTATGTATTATTGGCATGGCTGGATGTATGTAGTATTGGCATGGCTGGATGTATGTAGTATTGGCATGACTGGATGCTTGTAGTATTGGCATGACTGGATGTATGTAATATTGGCATGGCTGAATGTATGTAGTATTGGCATGACTGGATGTATGTAGTATTGACATGACTGGATGTATGTAATATTGGCATGGCTGAATGTATGTAGTATTGGCATGGCTGGATGCATGTAGTATTGACATGACTGGATGCATGTAATATTGGCATGGCTGGATGTGGCATGGCTGGATGTATGTAGTATTGGCATGGCTGGATGTATGTAGTATTGGCATGACTGGATGCATGTAGTATTGGCATGACTGGATGTATGTAATATTGGCATGGCTGAATGTATGTAGTATTGGCATGACTGGATGTATGTAGTATTGACATGACTGGATGTATGTAATATTGGCATGGCTGAATGTATGTAGTATTGGCATGGCTGGATGCATGTAGTATTGACATGACTGGATGCATGTAATATTGGCATGGCTGGATGTGGCATGGCTGGATGTATGTAGTATTGGCATGGCTGGATGCATGTAGTATTGGCATGGCTGGATGTATATAGTATTGGCATGGCTGGATGTATATAGTATTGGCATGGCTGGATGTATATAGTATTGGCATGGCTGGATGCATGTAATATTGGCATGGCTGGATGCATGTAGTATTGGCATGGCTGGATGCATGTAATATTGACATGGCTGGATTCATGTAGTATTGACATGGCTGGATTCATGTAGTATTGGCATGGCTATATGTATGTAGTATTGGCATGGCTGGATGTATGTAGTATTGGCATGGCTGGATGTATGTAGTATTGGCATGGCTATATGTATGTAGTATTGGCATGGCTGGATGTATGTAGTATTGGCATGGCTATATGTATGTAGTATTGGCATGGCTGGATGTATGTAGTATTGGCATGGCTGGATGTATGTAGTATTGGCATGGCTATATGTATGTAGTATTGGCATGGCTATATGTATGTAGTATTGGCATGGCTATATGTATGTAGTATTGGCATGGCTGGATGTATGTAGTATTGGCATGGCTATATGTATGTAGTATTGGCATGGCTGGATGTATGTAGTATTGGCATGGCTATATGTATGTAGTATTGGCATGGCTGGATGTATTTAGTATTGGTATGGCATGACTGGATGCATGTAGTATTGGCATGGCTGGATGTATGTAGTATTGGCATGGCTATATGTATGTAGTATTGGCATGGCTGGATGCATGTAGTATTGGCATGGCTATATGTATGTAGTATTGGCATGGCTATATGTATGTAGTAATGGCATGGCTATATGTATGTAGTATTGGCATGGCTATATGCATGTAGTATTGGCATGACTGGATGTATGTAGTATCGGCATGGCTGGATGTATGTAATATTGGCATGGCTGGATGTATGTAGTATTGACATGACTGGATACATGTAGCACAGGACTTGGTAAAATTGTAGTCAGAAAATATTTAGACCAAAGTTTGAAGAGCTTGTTGAAAGTAACATTAAGGAGAGCTAATATTCCTGCATAGCCATGGATGGGAATAATTGTCCAGAATAGTCCCATGCCCCTTACTCAAGTTAGGGCAGTTGGTGCCATAGTATGACATTATTATTTGCTTAAGGCTTTGTAACATTGCACTCAAGGTTGATGGAGTTCTTTTTTATAACAAGGAGCTATAACTCATGTACCACTTAATCTGTGACATCGAACTAACATTGCAGGTGCATCTTAAGATGATCGTGTATGTCCAAACTGTATTTATGTGATCCATTTTCTATGATTTATTATCCCAGCTGTTAGTAGAAATTTGTTATTGCTACTCCTCATTACCTACTGGGATAATTGCCACTGAAAGAACAGGTCATCCCAAAGACTAGTTGGTCCTAAATGATAATGGTGTCCCTTGGACATGCAGTGTGGCAAGAATGGCAGCAATTTAAAAAATCTTTTTACTGTAACTACTTCTTAGGGATGGGCATACCAACATGGGCTTTTCTCTTAAAGACTTCTAATAATGTCTTGTTGGTCCTAAATGAAAATGGTGCTGATCTAATTTCTAGAATGGTTGACGTGATGTCCATCTTGATAATCTTATGATCAATAATCTTCCTGAATAGATGGTGGTATTTACTTGGTCTTTTTGCTACAAGACTTATTATGATATCTAGTTAGTCCCAAGTGAATATTGTAGTCTGACATCCAATATTGATGAATTTAAGACCATTTGAAAATCTTGTTATCAGCACACCTTCAGAATGTATGTTCATATTGACATGGTATTTTCATGAAAAGAATTTTTGTGGTGTACAGTTGGTTATAATGAAAATGATGCCAACCTGTCCCTCGGTATGGCTGCTATGGTGGCCACCTTTAAAACCTTGTTACCATTTTTTCTACTAAATGGTTTGTCATATTGACATGGGGTTTTCACCAAAAGAGTTGCTTGGCCCCTAAATGAAAATATGGCATCTGAACCACTGACCCACGAGAAGCTACTGGCAAGCTTTCTTACATACCCACATTAGCCGAATCCAAGACTTGAACCCACACAGACAGAGGTGAGATGGCAGTGATCCGTAATGGAGAGCGCTTTAGACCACTCGGCCAATCAGGGCCCCCAGTTGTGTATGGGCTTTAATTGCCAAAATACTTTTCCTAATGTTACAAAATTTACAGTGAGGATGCATCTTTGTACATACTGGAGACACAAGAACTGGGTCATCATGACATTTTCACCTTGATATTGAGCACATGATGTGGCCACAGTACTCTAATTTCCATACCATTTAACATTTTCATCCAGGTTGGCCTTAATAGGTACATCATGGGATTAAGGATCATATGCCAAAACTGGATTGTTATGGCCTACTTTCTACACTCTTTGAAAGATACCAATGAATGCCAAGGTGGTGGGTATATCTTGAGTGTTCCTGCTCATGAACAACATTGGTTTATATATTATCTCAAGACGTTAAAGTGTCAAGTAAAAATCTACTGATAATTTTGCTCTATTTTGACAGCATATTGTATATTTAGTATCTACTTACACCAGTATTAGTATAGATTTAAGTTATATAATTGTTATGTACATATGTGAAAGCCACATACAGTCAAACCTGTCACTAATGGTCACTCACTTGAAGAGGCAAAACTGGCTGTTGTACAAAGGTGACTACTGTGCACAGCTTCACCTTTTTGGTTGTTGAAGAAATACCCATCACCAAAAACCATGATTATTATTATTATTATTATTATTATTGTTGTTGTTTTATGGGCAATATACAACAAATTCATAGTTACATGATACATGGTGTTCTCTCCAAAATTTATATTCGACACAAGATTACTTCATCCTGCTCATCTTAATCCATCCTATAAATGAAATAATCACAGACTTAAAAAATTATACATCAATCTTAGCTTGTTGATTCTATTAGTCAGATGCTTAACTTGCCAAGATCAAAAGACATTCAACTTCTGTGTGATGAACAGAAAATCAAAAGAAACCATATATGGTTATTCATTGTGACCCATGAACTGAACCTTTACCCACCTTTATATAAACATTTTGAATATTGAATGACCCCTAACCTAAATGAAAAGGGATGTAACTCTTATCTCTTCACAAAGATGAAAATTTTTCTTCCGAGATACCTTTAATTCACAGGCAGACAAAAGATAAGTACAAGCTAGATAAGAAATGTTCACACATCTATTCACCTGATATTCCTTTATCTAAACTATGCCTTCATCGTAAAGCAAAATTCAATTTGCACAGACTGAACAATGTTGATACATTCTAGTGATCACTTAAGGCAGGGAGAAATCATTGTTGGTTATGAAACACTTGGCTGCTGTCCACAGAAGGCAGATGACTTTTATATACAGGACATTTATAAAGGAAATTTACAGTGGAGGATAGAATGGCCATTGTGAACAGGTGACTGCTGAATAAAAGTTACCATTAGGACAAGTTTCACTGTATTTGTTGAACATAAACTTTTAACTTTAATTCATGCTATTTCTATATTTTCAGGTGTAAAAGCTGTACATCAGAAAGTAATGGTGGATGTAATTGGTGTGTTTCCAATAATATAGTGATTTGCAGTACCAATGGTTCTTGTCCCACAAATCTTACATACGATCAGGTAATGGGAAGCTTTCAACTTTACCTGTAGTTAATTATACACTCACCTCATAGAGTAAGAGGTATATCGGATTGCACATGCATTCTCTTCCTTCCATCAGGTCTTTTACACAACCTTGTGAGCGAAAAGCAATTAGCTTCAGTTTTTGTTTGATTGTTGTGAAACCTGGTAGATATTTAGGTCATTATTTAAAGATTTGCATATTGACAAATCACTAAATTCTAGCTCACCAGGCTGTAAGACCTTGCATATGTCATGCATCCTGCATGTACAGTCTGTCATCTGTCAAGCTCCCTGAAAAACAATTAGTCGATTTTAATGAAATTTGTTAGGAATGTTTCAGAGGACATGCTCTACAAAACTTTTGATTGGATTGTCTCCCTTAACAGTGGTGTAGCTTTAATAACAATGAAAATGGAAAATCTATTTTAGACTTCTTTCTAGAACAACTCATTCCCTTTGATGAAACTTGGTAGGAATGTTTCTAAAGATATGCTCTGTCAAATTTTTATCAGGGTGGTCCCTCTAGTCATGGTGTGACTTCCTTAGGAACCTGTTGATAAATATGTTTTTAACTTCTCTAGAATGGTCAAAATAATTTCAATCCAAGTTTGTTAAAATGTTTCTTATGATATTCTTGACAAAATTGTGACTTTTACTGCAGCCATTTGGAAAATCTGTTTTCATTGGTTTCACTAGAAATACTTTGATCAAACATAGTAGTAATCTTTATTTTGACACACTATTAAAATTGTGTCTGGAGTGTCTCTCTTGACAACATTGTGGAATTTTGCATCTAGGTGGAATACTTATTTTAAACTTTTCTTTTAGAAATGACTGAACAAGGTTTGATTAAACTTGTGAGTGTTGTTAAGGAATGCTCTATCAAAATTTGGCCTTGATTGAATTCTCTAGCATTAGTGTGGCTTCCATTGCAGCCAAATGGGGAACCTGATATCAGCTTACCAAAACAAGAGAATTTTCTTTGATATAAATTGGTAACAATATTTCTTAGTTTGTGTTGTGTCAATCTTGTGGTTGGGTTGAAACCCCTAGCAAGTGTAGTTTCCTTAGCTACCATATCGAATTCCTGTTTGTTGTTGTTGTTGTAGGGTTTAACGCCATTTTTCAGCACACGGCTATACATGGTGGCCAGTATTAATGGTGGAGGAAGAACCCAGGAAAACCCCGGAAAGAACCACCGACCCACGAGAAGCTACTGGCAAGCTTTCTCACATACCCACATTGGCCAAATCTGAGACTCGAACCCACGCAGACAGAGGTGAGATGGCAGTGATCCGTAATGGAGAGTGCTTTAGACCACTCGGCCACTCAGGGCCCCTGAATTCCTGTTTATAAATTATTCCCCATAATGGCTGAGCCAGATCAATTAAACATCATAGGAATGTGAAAGTACACATGTTGTTTCAAAACTCTGTCTTGGATGTCTCCCATACTAATGATATCACTTCGACTACAGTGATATGGAAAACCATTTTTATATATAAAAAAATTCTTCTCTATCACAGCTAAGCTAATTGTGATCAAGCATGCCATAATTTTTATTAGGATATGCTGTATCAAAAGTTGCCCTGGGTGTCTCCTTGGGATGAAATGATACACATCTGTCATGTATCAATATGATTCCTGATACACAACCTACAATATGATACATTATTGATACACATATCAACTTGATGGTCATTTATCTTTAGAATGTAACATTGTAATGGTGGTGCCGTTTTATATATGTTGACAGATTGATTGTATTTCTGCATACACCATATGCCATTCTCCTACATGACAGGATAAAGATAATGCATCCTAACAAAATGCTAATGTGTAAATGGTTTTATTCAACCTTTTGGGCCATTTCAGGTTGCTCCATTAGATCCAGTGCAGGACTCATTTTGGTCATCAAGCCCTCTGTTTCACACTGTGTGAATGCTTTTAAAACATTTTATTATTAATTTCATGTCTTCAATAAAATTTGGTTGGCATTATGGTGTTATCTTCAGAGGAGAAGGAATAAAACAAATCCTTGTGCAAGGAAAATATTATGGAGAATAAGTCCAAGTATGGAAGCAAAGATGACTAACAACCAGATCCTTCACATTTTACTTCCTGCAGGTGCAAAACAATTGCTGCAGACACAGACACTCATTTCTGTGATTGAAAAAAAAGAAATTATTGACAACACCCATTCTCCTTCTCCAAATTAACACGGTGACTATAACTCATGCAGTTTGGAATCTGTCCCCCAGTTGATTCTGTGCTAAAAAAATTAAAATCTTGTCGGCATATTCAGTCACTTTTAACATGTCAGTGTCAAAGGAGACTTGTTCTCTGTGTTTCATTTAAATACTCTAAAGATCATTTAATAGCCCAAAGTTTGTCTGATGCTCTATTTTGATCAGATTTGAATGTAATGCTTCTAGTGTGCCACACAGTGAATAAGCTACAGTGTTCTAACTTTTGGTTATTGTTTTACTCTGGAAATGAACAAACAATGACCACCAACCAGAACTGAATGTAACATATTTCTCTTTGTGACACACCAGAAGTCTGGCCCTAATATTTAGTACAAGTATAGATATTATGTGAACCAATAGTGAAACTTTGCATAAAAGTTGCTGTTAAATGAGACTAACCATGGAATAATAATAATAATAATGGAATTTAATATCTGAAGAATGAACACATTAAAATATACAGTAAGGTTTTTTCTTCAAATCCTGAGTGTTTGACCTTTTCACAAGGTCATTCTTCTGACCAGGTTTAGAAAAATTCAATAAATAATATGTTTCCCTAGAATACAAAGTGAAAATTTCAAAAGAACTTGAGTAATTGAGAATGAAATCCAAAATAGTCCTAAAAGATTTATCACAAGTCCAAATGTGTAATGTTTGTGTCTGTAAATAATCACTTACAGTGGGATGACCATATTGACAGGTTTTGTAAAACACTATCATCCAGAACTGTCGGCAGAATCAAGAAATATTTATCTATAGAAACTTGCAGTGTATACTACAATTCATATATTCTTCTAATAATGGATAATACTGGTAGTTCAGTTACATGTGGAAACTGAGCCAAATCTCAGCTCAACAGGATTTATAAACTTCAGAAAACGGGCAGTGCACATTGTTTTAGATGCATTTGTTGATCATCCCTCAAAAGCATTATTTATAGAACTCAAATGGTTCACAATATATGTCAGGATAGATTTTCACAAGGCAGTTCTTGTATATAAATGTCTACATGGATCTGCACCAGAGTATCTTCAGGATTTAGTCAGGCCTTTTTCAACACAGTATCAGTTCCTATCAATGTCATGTGGAAACCTTCAAGCACCAAAACCAAGAACAGAACAATTTTAAAAGGCTTCAAATTTTCTGGTACACTTCTGTGGAACAAGCTCCACTGGTTGTAAAATTTGCTTGAAAATATTACCATATTTAACTGATTCGGCCCCAATCCCACCTGTAGGTTTGATGAGGCTGTACTCTATTTCCAAGTTCTGCAGCATCAAGGTCATTTAAGATACACCAGCATGGGTAGTATTATAAAAAAGTAGACAGGTATAGCTCTACAATGATGCCAAATAATCTGGAAGTTCTAGTTGCACTACAAAATACAGCCAGAAAAACCTCATTTTTGGGACTGCTTTTTCCCCCCCCAAAAAATTTGCTCATGGTCGTAATGCAGTTTTGTGCCTGGATTTTAGACCTTTTGGCCTCAGATCTAAAACAGACTGGTCTGAACTGCACACAGACAGGTGAACCTTTGCAAAAACAAGGATAAGGTGGGCATTTGCAATAAAGAGTGAAAAATGATGGGTCCATTAAGCAAAACAAAATAATTAAAAAAATAAACAAGAACTCCAACTTTTACCCTTCTGCTCATGCGCAAGCAAAATAACCAATGGAAAATGATGTTTCTAATACAACTAGGCATCAGTCTCATGGAAAATCTGTTGAATGCCAATGTAATATGATGTATTCACAAATAGCCCCCAGAATATCTTTCCTTCTCACATATCAAGCAAAAATGATTAAAAACCTCTGGGGCCGAATGAGTTGAGATATAATGGGTATGTTTATATTTCTGATTGATGATAATGGAATTTAATATCTGAACAATGAACACATTAAAATATACAGTAATTGCTGTTATCTTTCATTTAATGAACATTGTTATACTCTTCTTAAGAGGGCCTCAGGGACGTACGGTACTAATTATATGGAAGAACTGTGAACTAGTCTAGAAATCTGTGAACAAATAATAGAATATATATGTGTTTGGTGGTCCATAATTGGTTAATAATGAAAATTAAAATTTTAGTAAAAATATGTTTTGAGAGCTTATCCTATCTGTAAGTTAAAAAAAATATAGAAAAAATTCTGTTGATGCAATTTTAGTATTTTTATAGGCTTGACTTAGGAGTGCTCAATAATGAAAGTAGCACCTGATTCATTTGGTGCCACATCAGTAACATATGTTTGATGCACATGTAGATTTTAAAAAATGCTGTAGGTCATATTGCGTTCTCCACACAAGTTTGTACCAAGGATAGTTGTGCATGGAGAAATATAAGTCTGATCATCAGCACCCAGAAATTTTAAGTTACTGAACTTTGAACATGATGGTGTTTCCATATCTTACTATGGGAGTTGAATTAGTACCTTGACTCCTCAAGGGAGAATAGTCCTTGACTAATGAGTCATCCTCTATAAATAAAGTATTATTATTATTAATTATAGAGGTATGCTACAAAAAGTTCCAGTATTGGATGTGTTGAAGTGCCTGTAGTTTTCAACATGTTAATGTGTCAATGGCCTGAAGTCTGATGATGTGCCAACAATCTTTTGATATATCACAATAATCTAATCCAAAAATGTTCTTGTCTGAAGTCACTATAATTCCAAATTAATGTTCCATTCCAAGAATATTATCTTGGCATCCGTCCATCTACAGGAGATGATGGTGTAGCTTGTTTTATTTTTGTGTCTTCCTCTGCGTTTTTAACTCCCTGCTTGATAGCTAGACGTCAGCTGGAATGGTTGTTTGCACAGCTGTCCCAGTTGTTGACATTGATGTTTGCCGTTTTCATATCCTTCTTGCAAACATCTTTGTAGTGCAGATGTGGTCATCCAGTCAGTCATGCACCTTTTGCTAACTCCCCATATAACATGTCCTTGGGAATGCGGCCTGGGTCCATTCTCTTGGCATGGCCTAGCCAGTGAAGGCGCCTCTCGTTGAGAATGGAGAACATGCTGTTCATGTTGGCATATTCTAGAACCTCTGTGTTGGGTACTTTGTCCTGCCACTGGATGTGCAGAATGCGCCACAGACATCTCAAGTGGAAGCTGTTGAGTTTCCTCTTATGTCTTGCATAGGCTGTTGATGTTTCGCTGCAGTAGAGGAGTGGGCTGAGCACGCAGGCTTGGTAGACACACAGTTTGGTCTTCTCTGTGATGTTGGGGTTGTTCCAGACCCTCTGGTTAAGTCTGGCCATGACAGCTGCTGCCTTGGCAATCCTGCCATTTACCTCAGAATCAATGGAGAGTGAGCTGGAGATGTTGGACCCGAGGTATGTGAAGTTCTTGACAACTTCCATGTTGTGCCCAGTGATGGTGACAAAGGGAGGGGAATCTGCATCCTGCGCGATGATGTTCGTTTTTTTCAAAATGATGGTCAGTCCAAATTCCTTACAAGTGTGTGAGAGGCGGCATACCAGCTGCTGAAGTCCATCTTCCATGTGTGATGTCAAGGCTGCATCATCGGCAAAGAGCAATTCACAGATGAGTACCTCTGTGACTTTAGTCTTAGCACGGAGACAGGTGATGTTGAACAGCTTGCCATCAGCCCTGGTATGGATGTACACTCCCTTGCTGCATTCCTTGAAGGCATACTGGAGAAGCATGGAGAAGAAGATGGCAAAGAGCGTCGGGGCAAGGACTTAGCCTTGTTTGACTCTGCTGATGACTGAGAAGGCTTCCAATGCTTCACTATTGAAGCACACTGTGCTGTGCATATTCTTGTGGAACTACCTGAGGACAGCAAGCAGACTAGGGGGGCAGCCAATCTTCTTCAGGAGTCTGAAGAGTCCACTCTGACTAACCAGGTCAAACGCCTTTGTCAGGTCTATGAAGGCAATGTAGAGGGGCATCTACTGCTCGCAACACTTCTGCTGTACCTGACATAGTGAGAAGATCATGTCTACAGTTGACCTGCCAGCTTGAAATCCATACTGGGACTCTGGGTAGATGCGGGAGGCTAGGATCTGCAAGTGCGCCAAGGCAACATGGGAAAGCCTTACAGACGATGCTGAGGAGGGAGATGCCCCAGTAGTTATTGCAGTCACTATGGTCTCCTTTGTTTTTGTACAAAGTGACGATGTTGGCTTCACGCATGTCCTGTGGGATGTATCCCTGTTCCCAGCAGAGGTGAGGAGTATGTGTAGGGGCTGGAGCAGAACTGGTTTTCTGCTCTTGAGGACTTTGGCCGCAAGTCCTCAAGAATATTATAGATGAGCACATTTTCCAGTATTTCCAGTGAATAAATAATTCCACCCAAATGAAATCTGAACACAACAATAAGACTGATTCTGCCTCTGATATTAAAGGCAAGAATGAGTAACTTCTCATGTATACAGCATTACATAAAAAAAATGAGAAAACAGCAGAACCAGGATGAGTGTCAAAAGTTCATGAATATTGTAAGTTGTTAAGACATGGTCTTTTACTAAAATTGTAATAAAGAACATGCCAACATCAAGTATAGCAGACTGTTCATGGAGAATTCATTAATTACTTCCAGCACTCCAGCACTCAACTATGCATCCAAACAAAATATATGGCTGGTTTAGCAAGCAACTCTACATTTAACAACTGCACATTTAATTTCTGATTAGATAACTGAAAGGGTCTTGTTAAATATTAATGCTGATGAAAATGATATAAAATATTATTCCTGTATAGGACATACTATAATAAAAAAAGAAAAATATTTTTTATATGAAAAGAAATGTGCTGATATCACAGGTAGCCATTGCCTAAGATGTAATGTATGAAGATGCCGAATAAACCTAACTGTGACAGTAGTTACGTTTCATCAGACATTACATCACTGAATGGGTCTTCACATGTATTAATGCTGTTGAGAATGATATAAAATGTTATTTCTGTATACAATTTATTTAATCGTTACCTTTATGTTAGTAAGGGATAGCATCATCTTGTTCATATTTCCATGTTGTTCATTGATAAAATCCATTATGATTTAAGGTTTGATTGGAAATTTAATCTAGCACACTAGTTCATTCCGTATCAGCTGTTTTTATGTAAGGTCATGGTCATCTGACGTAACAGACGGGACTGACTAAAATTTAACAAGAATGTTTTAAATGAACTATATGTGTTGAAACCATTGATAGCCATGGGCTAAGATGTAAAGTATGAAGTTTCTGAATAAACGTAACTGTGACAGTAGTACATATGTTCGTGTGATTCTGTACAGGTTATGTATTATGGGGCGATGTGAAGCTGCAAATGAAAGGAAAGTACGCGCTACTTAAATTGGAATGCATTGTTGATGGAATAAGTTGATTTGATGAAGAAAGGACGAAATTGGAATTATAAGGATTAATTGATCATGGTTGGGTATTTATCGGTGTGTAAATGTTACCTACCGGGTAATCACTCACAAAGTAAATAAAGTCCGAAGGACTTTATGTTAACTTTGTGAGTGATTAGGTAAAATTTACACATCAATAAATACCTAACCATGATCATTTAATCCTATAATATTATTTAGAAAAATAGCACACTGGATGATCCACATCATTTTTGTCTTCTTGAATCAATACTTCATCAATCCAAACATCACTTGCATGAACGGACATTTTAAATGATTGACTGAAGTTTGGAACTGAAAGAACTGGTCCACTCTTAAATATGGCGTTTGACTTATCAAAGCCTCCTGACATTTTTCATGCCAATGAAACTTGCTTTTCTTTCTTTACAAATTGACCGGGGGTGTTCTGGACACAGATGACCAACTCCCAACAGTTGTGTGTCAAATGCAGACAACTAACAAAATTAGGTTGCTTTTATATTAATGTATCAAACTCCATGTGTAAAATATGTAATAATATTGTATGCACTAAATTTGAATATTATAAATTTGAAACCAACTCTGACCATAAATTACTATTAAAAAAATGAGAAATAAGTCCTATATTACGGTATTGAAAATATTGCTAACTCAGAATGCTGAAACTTGAAGTATATACAAAACTCGGGCATAGAAAAAGGGTTATTGACCATTGAGTCAGATAGTCAAAGGTGTTCCCTAAGTATAATCTTAAGGAAGAAAATTGACAAAACTTTCAGTATATGGTTTGTGAGGTGGTTCAAGTTTACTTTGAAAAATTAAGTTTCATGATATGCGATATTCCTGCTCCCTTATAAAAATTCTCTTGCAAAAATGTTTCAGAAAATTTGACCAAATTTGACAGTGTTCTGGCACGAAGACCTTCTTGGTTTGTACAAGTTATGCTGATCTTCTATCCCAATATGGCCTTTGCTACTAATGACAGAAAATCCTTTATAACAAAAAATAGAAAATCATTTTGTACCACTTTTCTTAAAAGCTATTTAGTAGAATTGAAGCAGATTGGAATGAAATAACCTTGGTATGAAGGTCTTTTTTTATTATACCCATGCATATTAATAAGGTGAACTTACATTGGATTGGCTGAGCTTGTCACCACTCTGGAAGGCATGTTTATGATCTGAATTTGATCAGGCATGCAATATAGGCTTCTATTAAGATCATGTATGAGATTGTTAAGTTGGATCCACCTATATTTTTTCTTAAAAATACAAATCTTGAGTTTTATTTTTTAGTAAATATCTATGGAAGTAAAGGTTACAATACTAATTTTTTTAAAGTAATTATGATATTTACCTGTAATATTAGACATAGCCTTACTTGTCAAAGAATTGCATGTATTACTGAAAATAATATAGTTGTTGAACATAAATATGTGTTGTAACAACCACAGTGAAAGAACCAACAGCTTAGTGTAACACATTACACATTAAATTAAACAATTTCAAAGCAAACAGATACTTATTCCAGAAATAGAATCATCATGTAGCAACTGAATCCGATTGCTGCAAATACAATACAGTCAAGGGAGTGAAATGATGTGCAATTATACATATGCAGGATCTGAAGCTTGCCAATAAATCCTACAAGGCCACAGGACTTGTAACATGAAAATGCTACTCAACTTGCCAATAAATCCTACAAACCCACAGGGCTTGTACCATGAAAATGCTGCTCAACTTGCCAATAAATCCTACAAGCCCACATGACTTGTAACATGAAAATGCTACTCAACTTGCCAATAAATTCTACAAGCCCACATGACTTGTAACATGAAAATGCTACTCAACTTGCCAATAAATCCTACAAGCCCACATGACTTGTAACATGAAAATGCTACTCAACTTGCCAATAAATCCTACAAGCCCACAGGACCTGTAACATGAAAATGCTACTCAACTTGCCAATAAATCCTACAAGCCCACAGGACCTGTAACATGAAAATGCTACTCAGCTTGCCAATAAATCCTACAAGCCCACAGGACTTGTAACATGAAAATGCTACTCAACTTGCCAATAAATCCTACAAGCCCACAGGACCTGTAACATGAAATTGCTACTTGTCTATTACAAGATGGTTCTACATTTTATGATGCAAGATGCAAAAATAACATGTCATCGATGACAGTTTCAGAACTAGGCCTGACTCCCAAAGATGAATCTTGGTATCTAAAGTACATGTCTATGAAAGTTTGTCTTTAGAGAAATGAATTCCAGAAGTGGATTGTTTTCATTTGTTAATATCATACTCCTCCTTAGTTGTTCATTTTTGGGGGCTATTTTTTGGATTTTTAGACAACGGTTGCTTCAGTACATTCAACATGTTGACATTGTGAATCATATATTGCATGTGTCATCAAACATTGCATAGATTATAAGTTTTCATTTATAATATCATATTCTTCATGATTAGTTCTCTTTTTTTTGGCTGTATTTGTCTTTTTAGACAACCATTGCTTCAGTGCATTCAAAAACCTCCACATGTTGACGTTGGAAATCAGATATTGCATGTGTAATCAAACATTGCATAGATGCAGAATAGGTTTCTGCTGGAGTTGCAAGTGTATGCAGAATATATTTTTTACTTATATCCATTTTCATCTCACAGCAGATTGGACAATGGCGCTAAAGATTGCAAGTGGTCATCAGGAATGGTTTTCATTATTTATTTTCCACATGGTTTCTATTATTTCTTTTAAAATGATAATTTGAATATTGAATTACTCAATATACCTAAAAATCATTGGGCCAGATGGACTGGCTCCTTTTATTTTTGCACTGGACCAGCATCAGACCAATAGGCTTGTTGCAATTCCACACCCTGCATATATATGTTTTTCCCCCCACAAAAAACCACACATATATGTGCACACACATGCACATGAACACACACACATAGGCACAAACAGCAAGGCTGATGCCAGGGAAGGTGGTGGGTAAGTCAAAGAAATGAGATGTTACAAAACAGTGCCAAGTTGTATTAAAGCAGTGCTGCTGATTTTAGCTATCATGATAGATGATTAAAGGGGGTAAGTAAAAAATATGAAATGTTAGAAAACAGTGACAACTTGTAGCAAAGTGTTGCTGCTAGTTTTAGCTACTGGCAATGTGACTATTTAATATTATTGGTAGATAATTTCAAATTACTATTCTTCTATTAGACACTGATCTTGTTTGAAATTTTTAGTTGAATGAGAACTAAATAATGCTGTATGGCATCTTCTCGTCAGCTTGTATTAATGAATACATTGTAAAATAGATACATTCAAGAAACTCAAGGCAGTGAAAACTGAGTATAAACTACAATTACAAGTTTAGATTTGATCAGGCCAAGTTTAAACTACAATTACAAGTTTAGATTTGATCAGACCAGGTATAAACTACAATTACAAGTTTAGATTTGATCAGGCCAGGTATAAACTACAATTACAAGTTTTGATATGATCTGGATGAGTATAAACTACAATTACAAGTTTAGATTTGATCAGACCAGGTATAAACTACAATTACAAGTTTTGATTTGATCAGGATGAGTATAAACTACAATTACAAGTTTTGATTTGATCTCGATGAGTATAAACTACAACTACAAGTTTAGATTTGATCTGGCCAAGTATAAACTACAATTACAAGTTTAGATTTGATCAGGATGAGTATAAACTACAATTACAAGTTTAGATTTGATCTGGATGAGTATAAACTACAATTACAAGTTTAGATTTGATTTGGATGAGTATAAACTACAATTACAAGTTTAGATTTGATCAGGCCAAGTATAAACTACAATTACAAGTTTAGATTTGATCAGGATGAGTATAAACTACAATTACAAGTTTAGATTTGATCTGGATGAGTATAAACTACAATTACAAGTTTAGATTTGATCTGGCCAAGTATAAACTACAATTACAAGTTTTAATTTGATCAGGATGAGTATAAACTACAATTACAAGTTTAGATTTGATCAGGATGAGTATAAACTATAATTACAAGTTTTGATTTGATCTGGATGAGTATAAACTACAATTACAAGTTTAGATTTGATCTGGATGAGTATAAGCTACAATTACAAGTTTAGATTTGATCGGGATGAGTATAAACTACAATTACAAGTTTAGATTTGATCAGGATGAGTATAAACTATAATTACAAGTTTAGATTTGATCGGGATGAGTATAAACTACAATTACAAGTTTAGATTTGATCGGGATGAGTATAAACTACAATTACAATTTTAGATTTGATCAGGATGAGTATAAACTACAATTACAAGTTTAGATTTGATCTGGATGAGTATAAACTACAATTACAAGTTTAGATTTGATCGGGATGAGTATAAACTACAATTACAATTTTAGATTTGATCAGGATGAGTATAAACTACAATTACAAATTTAGATTTGATCAGGATGAGTATAAACTATGATTACAAGTTTTCATTTGATCTGGATGAGTATAAACTATAATTACAAGTTTTGATTTGATCTGGATGAGTATAAACTACAATTACAAGTTTAGATTTGATCTGGATGAGTATAAACTACAATTACAAGTTTAGATTTGATCAGGCCAAGTATAAACTACAATTACAAGTTTAGATTTGATCAGGCCGAGTATAAACTACAATTACAAGTTTAGATTTGATCTGGATGAGTATAAACTACAATTGCAAGTTTAGATTTGATCAGGCCAAGTATAAACTACAATTACAAGTTTAGATTTGATCAGGCCAAGTATAAACTACAATTACAAGTTTAGATTTGATCAGGATGAGTAAAAACTACAATTGCAAGTTTAGATTTGATCAGGATGAGTATAAACTATAATTACAAGTTTTGATTTGATCAGGATGAGTATAAACTACAATTACAAGTTTAGATTTGATCTGGATGAGTATAAACTACAATTACAAGTTTTGATTTGATCAGGCCAAGTATAAACTACAATTACAAGTTCTGATTTGATCAGGATGAGTATAAACTATAATTACAAGATTAGATTTGATCTGGATGAGTATGAACTACAATTACAAGTTTAGATTTGATCTAGATGAGTATAAACTACAATTACAAGTTTAGATTTGATCTGGATGAGTATAAACTACAATTACAAGTTTTGATTTGATCAGGCCAAGTATAAACTACAATTACAAGTTTAGATTTGATCAGGATGAGTAAAAACTACAATTACAAGTTTTGATTTGATCAGGATGAATATAAACTACAATTACAAATTTATATTTGATCAGGCCGAGTATAAACTACAATTACAAGTTTAGATTTGATCTGGATGAGTAAAAACTACAATTACAAGTTTTGATTTGATCAGGATGAATATAAACTACAAGTTTATATTTGATCAGGCCAAGTATAAACTACAATTACAAGTTTAGATTTGATCAGGATGAGTATAAACTACAATTGCAAGTTTAGATTTGATCTGGATGAGTATAAACTACAATTACAAGTTTAGATTTGATCTGGATGAGTATAAACTACAATTACAAGTTTAGATTTGATCAGGCCAAGTATAAACTACAATTACAAGTTTAGATTTGATCAGGCCGAGTATAAACTACAATTACAAGTTTAGATTTGATCTGGATGAGTATAAACTACAATTACAAGTTTATATTTGATCAGGCCAAGTATAAACTACAATTACAAGTTTAGATTTGATCAGGATGAGTATAAACTGTAATTACAAGTTTTGATTTGATCTGGATGAGTATAAACTACAATTACAAGTTTAGATTTGATCTGGATGAGTATAAACTACAATTACAAGTTTAGATTTGATCTGGATGAGTATAAACTACAATTACAAGTTTTGATTTGATCAGGCCAAGTATAAACTACAATTACAAGTTTAGATTTGATCAGGATGAGTATAAACTATAATTACAAGTTTTGATTTGATCAGGATGAGTATAAACTACAATTACAAGTTTAGATTTGATCTGGATGAGTATAAACTACAATTACAAGTTTTGATTTGATCAGGCGAAGTATAAACTACAATTACAAGTTTTGATTTGATCACGATGAGTATAAACTATAATTATAAAATTAGATTTGATCTGGATGAGTATAAACTACAATTACAAGTTTAGATTTGATCTGGATGAGTATAAACTACAATTACAATTTTAGATTTGATCTGGCCAAGTATAAACTACAATTACAAGTTTAGATTTGATCAGGCCAGGTATAAACTACAATTACAAGTTTTGATATGATCTGGATGAGTATAAACTACAATTACAAGTTTAGATTTGATCAGACCAGGTATAAACTACAATTACAAGTTTTGATTTGATCAGGATGAGTATAAACTACAATTACAAGTTTAAATTTGATCTGGATGAGTATAAACTACAATTACAAGTTTAGATTTGATCTGGATGAGTATAAACTACAACTACAAGTTTAGATTTGATCAGGCCAAGTATAAACTACAATTACAAGTTTAGATTTGATCAGGATGAGTATAAACTACAATTACAAGTTTAGATTTGATCTGGATGAGTATAAACTACAATTACAAGTTTTGATTTGATCTGGATGAGTATAAACTACAATTACAAGTTTAGATTTGATTTGGATGAGTATAAACTACAATTACAAGTTTAGATTTGATCAGGCCAAGTATAAACTACAATTACAAGTTTAGATTTGATCAGGATGAGTATAAACTACAATTACAAGTTTAGATTTGATCTGGATGAGTATAAACTACAATTACAAGTTTAGATTTGATCTGGCCAAGTATAAACTACAATTACAAGTTTTAATTTGATCAGGATGAGTATAAACTGCAATTACAAGTTTAGATTTGATCAGGATGAGTATAAACTATAATTACAAGTTTTGATTTGATCTGGATGAGTATAAACTACAATTACAAGTTTAGATTTGATCTGGATGAGTATAAGCTACAATTACAAGTTTAGATTTGATCGGGATGAGTATAAACTACAATTACAAGTTTAGATTTGATCAGGATGAGTATAAACTACAATTACAAGTTTAGATTTGATCAGGATAAGTATAAACTATAATTACAAGTTTAGATTTGATCTGGATGAGTATAAACTACAATTACAAGTTTAGATTTGATCGGGATGAGTATAAACTACAATTACAAGTTTAGATTTGATCAGGATGAGTATAAACTACAATTACAAGTTTAGATTTGATCTGGATGAGTATAAACTACAATTACAAGTTTAGATTTGATCGGGATGAGTATAAACTACAATTACAATTTTAGATTTGATCAGGATGAGTATAAACTACAATTACAAGTTTAGATTTGATCAGGATGAGTATAAACTATAATTACAAGTTTTCATTTGATCTGGATGAGTATAAACTATAATTACAAGTTTTGATTTGATCTGGATGAGTATAAACTACAATTACAAGTTTAGATTTGATCGGGATGAGTATAAACTACAATTACAAGTTTAGATTTGATCAGGCCAAGTATAAACTACAATTACAAGTTTAGATTTGATCAGGATGAGTATAAACTACAATTACAAGTTTAGATTTGATCTGGCCAAGTATAAACTACAATTACAAGTTTTGATTTGATCAGGCTGAGTATAAACTACAATTGCAAGTTTAGATTTGATCAGGATGAGTATAAACTATAATTACAAGTTTTGATTTGATCTGGATGAGTATAAACTACAATTACAAGTTTAGATTTGATCTGGATGAGTATAAACTACAATTACAAGTTTAGATTTGATCTGGCCAAGTATAAACTACAATTACAAGTTTTGATTTGATCAGGCCAAGTATAAACTACAATTACAAGTTTAGATTTGATCAGGATGAGTATAAACTATAATTACAAGTTTTGATTTGATCAGGATGAGTATAAACTACAATTACAAGTTTAGATTTGATCTGGATGAGTATAAACTACAATTACAAGTTTTGATTTGATCAGGCCAAGTACAAACTACAATTACAAGTTTTGATTTGATCAGGATGAGTATAAACTATAATTACAAGTTTAGATTTGATCTGGATGAGTATAAACTACAATTACAAGTTTAGATTTGATCTGGATGAGTATAAACTACAATTACAAGTTTTGATTTGATCAGGATGAGTATAAACTACAATTACAAGTTTATATTTGATCTGGATGAGTATAAACTACAATTACAATTTTAGATTTGATCTGGCCAAGTATAAACTACAATTACAAGTTTAGATTTGATCAGGCCGAGTATAAACTACAATTACAAGTTTAGATTTGATCTGGATGAGTATAAACTACAATTACAAGTTTAGATTTGATCAGGCCAAGTATAAACTTCAATTACAAGTTTAGATTTGATCAGGCCAAGTATAAACTACAATTGCAAGTTTAGATTTGATCAGGCCAAGTATAAACTACGATTACAAGTTTAGATTTGATCAGGCCAAGTATAAACTACAATTACAAGTTTAGATTTGATCAGGATGAGTAAAAACTACAATTACAAGTTTTGATTTGATCAGGATGAATATAAACTACAATTACAAGTTTATATTTGATCAGGCTGAGTATAAACTACAATTACAAGTTTAGATATGATCAGGCCGTGTGTAAACTACAATTACAAGTTTTGATTTGATCTGGATGAATATAAACTACAATTACAAGTTTAGATTTGATCAGGCCGAGTATAAACTACAATTACAAGTTTAGATTTGATCAGGCCAAGTATAAACTACAATTACAAGTTTAGATTTGATCAGGATGAGTATAAACTACAATTGCAAGTTTAGATTTGATCAGGATGAGTATAAACTACAATTACAAGTTTTGATTTGATCTGGATGAGTATAAACTACAATTACAAGTTTTGATTTGATCAGGATGAGTATAAACTACAATTACAAGTTTTGATTTGATCTGGATGAGTATAAACTACAATTACAAGTTTTGATTTGATCTGGATGAGTATAAACTATAATTACAAGTTTTGATTTGATCAGGATGAGTATAAACTACAGTTACAAGTTTTAGATTTGATCTGGATGAGTATAAACTACAATTACAAGTTTTGATTTGATCTGGATGAGTATAATCTATAATTACAAGTTTAGATTTGATCAGGATGAGTATAAACTACAATTACAAGTTTAGATTTGATCTGGCCAAGTATAAACTACAATTACAAGTTTGATCTGGATGAGTATAAACTACAATTACAAGTTTAGATTTGATCAGGATGAGTATAAACTATAATTACAAGTTTTGATTTGATCTGGATGAGTATAAACTACAATTACAATTTTAGATTTGATCAGGCCATGTATAAACTACAATTACAAGTTTTGATTTGATCATAATGAGTATAAACTACAATTACAAATTTAGATTTGATCAGGCCAAGTATAAACTACAATTACAAGTTTAGATTTGACCAGATCTTGCATGCAATTGGCTGAACCTGTTGAGACAATTTTTTGATTTGGTTTTGATCAAACTTGTATCTGGCTAGCTGAGTTTTGTACCACTGTGGAGACCATATTTCTGATCATAGCCAAGATGTTGGAAACGTATGAGACATATCAGTGCATATTAATGTGGTAATCTTGTATTTGATTCACTGAGCTTTTTGATCTGAAGATTGCATTTCAATTTGATTTTGCTCCAACTTGGTAATCAAGTTTATATTATTATATTCTTTGATAGTTTCTGTAACCACTGGCATCTGCAAATGATAATGAGACAGATGAATTTGCATCTCATCGGCTGACCTATCTGGAGCTAACAAATCAATTTATCATTCAATCTTGATAAACCTTTGTAAATAGATTTATGTCATCAAATCTTTGATGATGTTGACTAAAAGCATGTGACTAAGATTACTAGCTAAGCTTCTATCTATAGAATTTGTGTCAGACTATAGTAAAATAGGTTAAACTGACATGAGGAAACGTTAGGGAGATAGTTTTCATAGGTTGTGTTCTTACAATTGTACATTTCAGCTATTCTGGTTAATGATTGGTCACCTGTTAAGTTACATAATCCATGTGAGTGTCAGCTTGGACCTTTTTTCTTTTTTACCATCCTTCATCTTTGTTTGGGTTTGTCAAGACTTTCAGATGGCTTCATACTCACATTGATGCTAATAAGTGAGAAAAAAAAAAAAACTGGAGGAAACAGACTACTTGTTCATTAAATTGTACAAAATCATTTTTCCCAGTAGAGTCTCAGTCTCCTTAAGGGATTCTTGATTTTAAAATAATACGTGTGACTATTGAAGAATCACTAGAAATTGTAGTGGTAAACAAAATAAAGTGTTATATATAAAATAAATAGATTTTCTTTAGCTTCCCTGTTAGGCCAAGTGAGGTCCTGTTATATTCCAAAAGTCATCTGTCTTATTTCCTTATTTTTCTCAGATGATAAATAATATGCAAGCTGTTGAATATCACCTTAAGATTTGCTATAAAAAGTGTTCAGAAAGTGAACAAAGCAGGTTCACACTTCGAAACATTTTTGCTGATTACATGGAATTTACAATGACTTACACCTAGGGGCTTAAACTTGAGTAACAAGACAAGGCAAAACCAACATGCATTCAATTTTCAAAAATATAAATTTATTAAAATAAAATATAAAATCAAACCAAGTGAACAAATGAAAAATAATTTACAGTTTATGAATTCCTATAATGTTACCCTAAATTGTACTAACAATTTCCTTCTAATCTGGAAACTATGCAAAGGAATTCTGAATGATGGCTCTAATGTGTTTATGTCCTACCATGATAACACCACTGAAGAATCACAGTTCTGCAGAATCCAAATGATTTTATTTTAATATAATACCATGAATGTAGAATATCACTGTAGTCCTTGAAAGTTTTACTTAATCTGAAAGAATTAAATTATAAAGTCATTGAATGATTTCACATGATCTGATTAGTATTTACTGTTTAAATTAAAGATTTTCCACTCTGTTGGATCCAACAAACAAATATTATAAATAAATCACTATTTCTTCTCAGTGACTGTTACAATGCTGGTACAGTATAGACTGCAGAATAAATACATGGCACATGTATTCTCAATATACAGTCTCAAAATGTGCAGCAAATCAATGCTCTAACCACTAGGCCACAAAGAAAAATTGAATAAATGACACAGATATCTGAAACCATGACACCAAACTCTTTTCTTTGATGATTCTCTTATCCCAGTTAGAGAGGAGACTCAGTTTTTAGGCTTTTATTTGACAATCAACTAATTTTCATTCTGCATGTTAGATACCTCAGGTCAAACACAGATTGGTGGACACACCTTAAGGTCTTATTACATCTGTATACCGTAGTTTCTAAACTTGCCTATAACAAAATTGTGTTCATATCAGCTTGCATCTGCTTGATCTGACACACAAGCAGGGGAGCGTTTGGAACTTCCCATTCAGAAAGTCACTTTCTGTAGGCGAATGAACCAACACATTATCTCCCTTGAATGAAATTGGCTGTTTGTTATGTTACCAAAATGTTCATATTATGATGTAGTCTCTAGGCCTAAATATCAAAGATTATAGGCTATTTGGTATATTACCAAAATGTCTATATTATGATGTAGTCTCTAGGCCTGAATATCAAAGCTTGTAGGCTATTTGGTATATTACCAAAATGTCCAATTATGACATAGTCTTTAGGCCTAAATATCAAAGCTTGTAGGCTATTTGGAATATTACCAAAATATCCATATATGATGTAGTCTCTAGGCCTAAATATCAAAGCTTGTAGGCTATTTGGAATATTACCAAAATATCCATATATGATGTAGTCTCTAGGCAAAAATATCAAAGCTTGTAGGCTATTTGGTATATTACCAAAATGTCCATATTATGATGTAGTCTCTAGGCCTAAATATCAAAGATTATAGGCTATTTGGTATATTACCAAAATGTCCATATTATGATGTAGTCTCTAGGCCTAAATATCAAAGCTTGTAGGCTATTAGGTATATTACCAAAATGTCCAATTATGACATAGTCTTTAGGCCTAAATATCAAAGCTTGTAGGCTATTTGGAATATTACCAAAATATCCATATATGATGTAGTCTCTAGGCCTAAATATCAAAGCTTATAAGCTATTTGGTATATTACCGAAATGTCCATATTATGATGTAGTCTCTAGGCCTAAATATCAAAGCTTGTAGGCAATTTGGCATATTACCAAAATGTCCATATATGACATAGTCTTTAGGCCTAAATATCAAAGCTCATAGGCAATTTGGTATATTACCAAAATGTCCATATATGACATAGTCTTTAGGCCTAAATATCAAAGCTTATAGGCAATTTGGTATATTACCAAAATGTCCATATTATGATGTAGTCTTTAGGCCTAAATATCAAAGCTTGTAGGCTATTTGGTATATTATCAAAATGTCCATATTATGATGTAGTCTTTAGGCCTAAATATCAAAGCTTGTAGGCTATTTGGTATATTGCCAAAATGTCCATATATGACATAATCTTTAGGCCTAAATATCAAAACTTGTAGGCTATTTGGAATATTACCAAAATGTCCATATATGATGTAGTCTCTAGGCCTAAATATCAATGCTTGTAGGCATTTTGATATATTACCAAAATATCCATATATGATGTAGTCTCTAGGCCTAAAGATCAAAGCTTGTAGGCTTTTTGGTATATTATCAACATGTCCATTTAAATAACACACAATTCATAGGTTCAGTATAAACTTTATTGTAAATATAAACAATCTTTGGCATAATGGGAGAAAATCCTGTCACAGCACACTGCACCAGCCGAGCTCTTAATTGTTTCTATAAGAATACCCCAGGAAGAGAGACTTGGGTTTTTATATAAAGTGGTGGTCAACACATTTATTCATTTCTATCTTAAAATCATTTCAGTTGTGTTCAGAACTGATATAATTTGAGAGGAATCATTTATTATAAATTCATTCACTGGCATTACAAAGTGTTCATGGACATTTGGGACTAAATCACTATTTAGGGATTATTATGAATTCATTCAAAGACATTTTGGATTCTAACATTGTGATAAATCAAGACTCTTGGTAATCAACCTATTCAAGACTATTGGCACATCAGCAAATTCAGTATTGGAATTCATTCAGAACACTCCATACTTTTAGTGATAGAGCATTTAGGATTATTTGGAATTTAATTCACAATGCTGTAAGTTCCTCTTAAATTTTCACTATGTAACTTGGAGAAAGAAATTTATTTGTTGATTTTAATAAAATTGTTGCTTTTGCTTCTTTCTATTACTAAGCTATATACCATGGAGTTGTAATACTGTTGTGAGTTAGGTGTATTGTGGCATTGCACATCCATCTGTATATATATATATATATATATATATATATATATATATATATATATATATATATATATATCTGTCTGACATACACAGGTTTATCAGTCTGTATATATATATATGTCTGACATACATAGGTTTCTTTAGAAATTAACTGATCACTTATTAAAATTATTCACAGGCAGTGGATTGTCCTTGATTGTTGGACTGGACAAGGAAACTGTTTGCTGCAAATGGTGTATATAATAATATGATTACAAAAAACAAACACCATGAAATATGAAAACATAAAAACATGCTGAAAATATTTAAGGTATGAAACATTATTAGGGCTTCATGTTTGTTCTTGCAATCAAAATAGGTGAGTTCTAAGAGCATTTGTGTAAAAAAAAACTATACGAACAGTTAAATTGTATATATATATATATATATATATATATATATATATATAAGTGACATACATAGTTTTCTTTATAAATTAACTGATATCCTAAATTATTCACAGGCTGAGGATTGTCCCCAGTTGTTGGACAGCAGAGGGAAACTGTTTGCTGCAAATGGTGTAATTTCTAATTACAGTTTAAGTGCAAAGAATCTGCCTGTAAGTACTGCAATGTTAAGAGTATGCATAGTAATTCAATGTTTTATTAGCCTGTCAAGCTGGAAGGTAAGGAGACTTTATTAATGGTATACAGGTAGTTTCAAATAGTTTGCAAGCTACCTGTACATGTTTATGTGCCAGATGTTATGACTGCAGTTCCAGCTGTGTGGTTGATTTCTACTATGGCTAGTAATGTAAGATAAACAAAAGCTAGTTTTGTGGTTGCCAAGCAACTGTGCCATCAATGTAGAGTCAGAAAGTTCAAAGATTCCAAGGTGTAGAAAAAACGCAAAACTTACTGTAATGGCATGACAATCTAATCTAGTAATTTATGTGTGGATTCAAGCATGCATACCAAATTTCATTCATTGATGAGCATACAGACAGAAGCAAAACATGATCCCCCCCACTTCATCTACTGAATTGGGAGGCTATAAAGTTGTTATGTCTAGGGGTTTAAACTAAGTAACAAGACAAGGTAAAACCCAGCTAGCTATCAATTTTCCAGAATATAAATTTATTTCCATAAAATATAAAATCTTAAAAAGTGGAAGAATTACAGTGTATGAATTCCTAGAAAATTATCCTAAATGTTCTATCATTTTCACTTTAATCCAGAAATGATCCAAAGGATTTCCAAATACAATATCTAATGTGCTAATGTGTTAGCACCAATGAAGAATCATCTGGATTCATGCTGGTCCTGGAATCCTGGAAAAGTTAGGGAATTAAGAAAGTAAATTTTAAGGGCTTTGAAATATCATAGGATTTCTCAAAACCTTGCAAAGTTATGGTAAAGTCATGGAATTTCTGATAATGGAGTTTAAAATTTGTATATCTGTTTATTGCATAGAATGCAGAGCTCCTGTTTCGAACATGACACAATTATGATCAATATTTTGGTCCTTGACTTTTGTGAAATAGCCCTGGAAACGTTTTGGAAAACTCATGGAATTTGTTTCTGTTAAGTCTGCAGGTACTCTGAATTAATTTTAAGTCCAAAATGGTTTTACTTCAAGGTAAATCCCATGAAAGTAGAATATCACAGATGGCCTTGAATAATTTCACAATAGTCCAGCAAGGTACCGTGTTTAGAATTTTTAAAAATTCCTCTCTGCAATTGTAATGAACATATTAAAAATAAATTGCAATTCCTGTTATCTCTTAAAAGGCTGATTATAACTAAGGAATGATAACATGTTGCTTTAATTTTCTTATATAGCCACCTTATGCATCTCAAATAAACAAATCTGAATCACTTGAAAAGATTCCTTAACACTTAAATCATTTTATTGTCAAATATATTAATGGTCATGGTCTGACCATTATTAATTATTGAGACAATCAAATGTTAGGGCACATATGATATATCTATAGTAAAGATACTCTTCTATGATCATGTCATGTTTTCATGACCTGCATTCAAACTAATTCTTGGCATACTTTGACTGAAATAGTTGTTGACCTCACCTTGGCAATTTGCTTTGATTTATGAATGGAAATTTCACAACATACAGTACATGTACTTTTACTAAAATACAAGCCAGCCACTGAATTAAAGAATTAAAATATCAATGTCATAAACCCAAATGACTTAAATAATACTATATTTTAAAATAATATATGACAGAGATAACTCATCCAAGTATGACTATAGTAATTGTCAAGAAAAGGAATAAGGGTCTTATGATTTGAAGGATGATTTAATAGCAGTAGTCCACTATCTGTTCTTATGTGTTTTTTCTTTGTCAAGTGCTAGTCACCAGTCCAAGGTCAAGTTCATCCAGTTAGTAATTTGAGGCCTAGAACAAAATTAAACATTCTGATGCCTTAGTTGCTTCAACCATTCAGAATATTGTCCTTTGTGGGGGGTGGGGCGGCAGGTGCACCTTCACTGGTCATTTGTATCATTTTAGCTCACCTGGATGTTTGCTTGATATTACCCGTAGTTCACTGTACATTCAACACTGCTCACCCCACTGGGCGATCGAGCTGTGCTCTGATCACTAATTGTTTATTAATCAGTCACCTGGCAGATAACTAGGCACCTGCTACCAGGCTTTGTCTACCAGACACTGAACATAGGACTAACATCATTGACCTACCAGCCCCAGTATTTAATGGTTTGTCAGTCCAATTGAGATGTTGGGAATGGAACAACTGGTAACATATTAATTTCACGGCTTTGACTAGAGAGGACCTGCCTCATCTAGGGAAAGACAAACATGGCAACCCTTATGATTTTGTTATAAAGCTCACTGAAATGACTCTGAACCTCTGGAGAATGGAGGCAAAAGCTTTTTAAAAAATCTTGATCTTGACTTGTCTGGGTTTTCTGGATCCAGAATTTAGACTCAGTGGAGTTGGTTTGGGTAATGGGTCTGGGTTACTTTACAAGATGTACCCAAGATGGTTTAATTCATTCATGTTCAGTAGACCACTTGCATGATCATGCTTTTGGACCATTGTAAAGTTAGGATGTTTCCCTAACCAACTCCACCAAATAACTGTATTTTTGCTACATTTGCCTCTGTTGTCTAGGTCAATAGTTTAAGGTCATCATTTCAGCAAGCCTTATGTGCCCCAGATAGTTTAATTCACTCATGTTTTTGTAGACCACATTGCAAAATCTGGAAATATAGTCCTTCAGAAAAAAAACATGAAGGTTAAGAGGGCAATCAGCCATTTAAAAAATCTTGACAATATGCACAGAAGTATAAAAATTCCCCAATATTCAGATAATTGACCATGCTTGTGAAAAAGCCGGAAAGGTGACAGTTACATTCATTGGACATAATGTTGTGTATAGATTTGAGTATTGCTCACAGCAGGTTAACATGATTCTACATGTCTGTCGCATGATGCCCCAGTGCTAGACATTAATATAAACTGTCACACTGCAGACATTATAGCAATATGACTGGGAAATCGTTAAAGCTACCTTAAAAATCAGAATCACACACACACACACTTTGTTAATCCAACCAGCTATTCTAAAGGGCATAGTGCAGAATTCAACACAAGGTCAGATAATGACCAGACAGCAGAGGGGTTGTCAGTTTCTTTCTTTCTTCCACTTTGCTGCCAATTTTTTCAGTGATAGCAAAATGGTGCCTGATTGGCCAATCAATCCTTCTATCCATCATTAGGAGTGTGTCAGGTGGAGATATTGAAAGGCACATTGACTTATATTCCAGTCAAAACACTTGAAGTGATAGTACTTTAGTTTTAACCCTGGTTACCATAGCTTCAAATATGTATCTCTTTGCAGCAGGGACCTTTATCCCTTTGTAGGAGAAGTCTATTCTTGTAGTCGTATTGCAGAGACTTTTGGAGGATATCACATAGAGAGACAGTTGATATCAATGGCACTTTCAGTGAAATGTTACAACCTCCTTAGGAAACCTGGCTTAAATACTTAAAGATTTTGCTAGAATACATAAACACCTGTTGAGGGTATCTCCACTGCTTAATTTCTGTAGTTGCCTCTCAGGATGTTAGAAATCAACAGCTCCAGTTCATATTGGACTTCTACATTACGGTTCATCCTCAGCTGATAGGATCTCCCCACCCACCATGTGGCAACAGCGTTCATAGTTCAGTGATCTCTGCACTACTGGTTTGGAGTTATTGATGTAGAAGAGTTCTATTGACACAGCACATATGTTCTCTCCTTCACAACAATGCTCAGATTCGTCACCTTTCATCATCGCTCGAATCAAGATTAGTTTGTAAGCACTATTTCAGACTGCATTGCAAGGCTAGAAGGCAGTTGACTTCCATGGTTGATGATGCCAAGTAGAGAGAATTCCACAATGACCTTATGCGTGATGATAGATTGCTCTGTCTACCAAATCACGTGACATGACTCCCAGCTAACCTCAGACAAACATGCAGTATTGGGCAAAGAAATATGTTTCATCTTAAGTGATATATTTATTGAAAATGATGTGTATTATTCTTAAAAATGTAAAATTTCAAAGTTGCATAAATTAAACTGACATAAACAATATTTATATTTGTTGTTCAAGATCGTATAGTAATAACCTAAGTGTTTTATTCCAGTAAATAATAAAAATAAATTGTAAAGCTGCTTGAGAACATATTCATGTACAAGGAAATTCGCTCCAAAAGATGCTAATGTATTTAGCATATAATCTTATCCTTATTAATTTTATCTGGCTTATGTTCATGATGCCTTGGAGGTAAATGAATTAAACATTAATAACAAAATCATAAATAATTGCTGTTTAGAAGTATACTGTTGCACATAATAATTTTCAAGTTATTCTATGTTCATCAGATGGAATTATGATTATTGATGTCTGTTGATGTAAACATGTAAATGCATGCTTAATATAGTGAAAAGATAATTATCTGAAACCATTGTTTTTCTATTTCTTTATTATTATATTTTTGTATCCCCACCCCTCCTTCAGCCCAATGAAAATGTAGTCACTCAAGTGCCTGAAAAGATCAGGACAACAAATCATTGTTTTGGTGAAAAGCCAACATTAAAGTGTACATTTTTAAACTATAAAATATTGCAGTCTGGGGTTTGGTTGATTGATTGATTGATTTATTATATTTTTACTGCGCATCAGCACGATTAGGCTATTGAGTGGCATACAAAAGGTTATAACTAGGTTTTTTTAAAAGTGATAAAGGTGTTTGGTGCTTCCAATATAAGAAAAATAATATACATGAAAGCCTGAAAGTTGGGAGGTTCTCAACCCATATTCTAGAAACGTTTATTTTCACATATATTTTTCAATTTCAATTCTTTTGTTTTCCTTCAAGCCATTGATGGGACATGTTTTTCCACATACTTTTATTCAAACAAACGTTGTAATTGCCATCAGTAGTTTCCATATTCAGCTAATCGTACAAACAACCACAAATAAAGTCTTTATCTATTGAAGTTTTGCCTGTGTTTTGGGAAAAGAATAAATCTAATTCCTCCATTTAGGCGATCTGGTTATTGACAGTCAGAATTACAAAGCTCCACTGCCTTCTCTTTACCCTTGTCAATTGAGAAATCAACAAATCATTGTAAAAATTGTAAATACTTATCATAATTCATTATTGCCACAAGAAGCTTGTTGGATGAAATGCAGATGTAAGCAATGCCTAGAGGTGTGTCTAATTTATGCTCACTGATTGGTTAATTGATTGGTATGATTAACAAGTGGCAGTAGGTCAATTGTTGCAGGATGCAGCACATTGGTTCGATATGCCAATGCAGATTTTTTCTTTTCTTTCTGAAGAATTTATTATTGGTTGTATATCAACCTGTCCAATATCTTAAGTTCTCTTTAGGGGCTTCAAAGACTAATCTCTTACTAATTAAATCCCAGGTGGTGAAATATTTTATATGTTGTTTGGTAATTGTCTGACATCAGCCTTGTTTTCCTGCCCAAAAGTTATTTTGTAATCTCTAGTCACAATTGCTCTGTGTTGGGATTAATCATGGTGGACTTTTTCACCCATCAGTCTTATGTTTCTATTTGGCTTAATCATCATAAGGGAAACATTTGTCACATTTTCCAGATAGGAGGTACCTCTGATAATCTATTAGCCAGCATCTCTGTGTGTATTATTTTGTCAAAAGAGCTCGTCAAGCTCTTGAAGATCATTTATTTATTCACATGAGGTTAGGGATATTTGGCTTAATCACCATGAGGGGAAAAAATGTCACATTTTTCTGATATGAGGTACCTCTCATACTGTATCAACGTGCATCTTTGTGAAAAAGAGCTTGTCATGCTCTTGAAGAACTGAGGTTACAGATATTGCTGCATGATTCTTAATAATTATTTTCTTGATGATGTCATGGAAGCTGCCTTCTAGCAACCCACTCTGCCTTCTTTTTCATATGGTCTTCATTTATGTTTGCATGAGAGTGATGGAATTTATTCATTAGACCCTGGTTGATAAACTGGAAAGTTTTGAGATTTTTACCTTATATCCATATACACCTTGCACTTGATAACTTGTACACAACGTGATCCAAAACAGTGAGGGTGTGAGTTACTGAGAGACCTTAAAAAATGTTAAGATGGTGATACCCTCTGCACTGGACTTGGAGAAAACCCAGCACATGGCATGTTGGCTGGTTGGGAAGTGAGTCTGTTTATTGACTGAATCAAGTTGCACATTTTTGTCAATAAAGAGATTTTTTTTCAAACGAAGTTGTTCCTATATTAATATGTAAATTGCCTTTATTTTCAAGATACTCAAATTGTGAGAGATCATTAACAACATTACTCATGTAGGTTACAATAGCCATCACATGTTTGTGAAGCATTGTGTAATTCATTCACTGCTTTTGTTGTTGATTCACAACAAAATATGATTTATTTTGTAAATATTACTATTAGTAAGACATTGATTCTTTTGATTTGATTGATATTAATAGCAAAACTTCCTTTTGTCCTTGAGGAAATATCTGAGTGCTAATTAAGGAATTTTGCATTCATTTCAATCTATTGAACTCACTTTTTATAATGAACTATATCTGTAAAACGAAGCTTTTTATTGTTGTTTTTGTTGTTGTTCTAGGGTTTAACGCCATTTTTCAGCACAAGATAGGCTATACATGGCGGCCAGTATAACTGGTGGAGGAAGAGCCCAGGAAAACCCAGGGAAGAACCACCGACCCAAGCTTTTTATTAACCAAGTACTCATTTCACTTCATTACCTTGCTATCTTTGATAATATTTGCAAATTACTTGGCTAATAGAAGGTAGTATGTTGTTGTTGTTGTTGTTGTTGTTATTGGGTTGGTTTTAACACCATTTTTCAGTGCATGATAGGCTATGCATGGTGGATGGACAACCTGGAAAAATCCTGGTAAGAACTACTGACCCATGGGAAGCTATTGGCAAGTTTTCTCACATACCCACATTTTCCAAGCCTGAGACTCAAATCCATGCAGGTGTCTATGTGAGATTGCAGTGATCATTAAAGACAAGAGCTTTAGACCACTTGGCCACTCAGGCCCCCATTGAAGGTAGTTTAATTATATTACATAAATAATAATATTATAACAGTGTTTGGTTGATTAATTAAAAAGAGATTAACTGACACACAGCTGTTATGCAGGTAGGATTTGCCATGTCTTAACTTTTGTTTCATTCCACCTCTTTTATCTGATTTGATAGAAAAACATATTTAATAGCAGTAATACCTTACCCATGGCTATTGTTTAGCTTTGGCATGGAAAAGAAACAGTTAAACAATAGCCTTGGATAGGTATTGCATAACTGAAATTAGTTCTACCCCCCACAAAAAAACTACATTTTAATAGAAGCAGTAGCTTAACCATGGCTATTGTTTAGCTGTTTCTTTTTGTGCCAAAGCTGAACAATAGCCTTGGGTAAGTATTGCATAATTAAAACTAGTTTTACCCCCCCCCAAAAAAATACTACATAGTAACATGATAATACGAAGCTGGTCTGGATTTAATTTAGTGCCAACAAAACAGATACTTCCGCTAGTCAAAGATCAAAACACAGCTTGCACTGTATTAGGTTCTTGCCAAAATGTTTGTTGACATAGTTGTGATGGTTGATTGATATTTATCATGTTTAAATACAAGAGGTCATATTACATTTATGATGTTTACACTGAACTCGATTTAAAAGATAGAGCTACACATGAATTTCACATGACAAATTGTATTAGGCTGGTATTTATTTATTACAATGTTGCCATCAGTAGGCATGAGTGACATGATCAAAATTTCACAGAATATTGTTGTTATTTACAGTGTACTGAGAATGTTAATTAGAAAAAAAAATAATATACATATAATTTCTTATTAAAAGATATGAATTTCAGGATGCTCTAATTAAAATTTCCAGATACTGACCACTACTTTCAATGATAAAATGTTCAATGTCTCAGGACATTTACCAGTTTTTACCTTTATTTTCTTCATGTTCAACAGATGGGGGCAATTTTGTTTGTATTTTCTGGTAAAAATGGAATCCACACCTGTTTCCACATTATAAGTGAGGTCACGAGTTATCTGGGACATGAGTTAGTGAGGTGTTGGTGTATATACTTTCTGGGCATGAAAAGACAAATTTATATCATAGAGCTGACTTTTGTAATGTGATCCATCCTGTCCCCAAAGGTCTATTCCCCAAGGACACTATTGACCTATAACTATGTAATACTTATTATCACGAAAAATGATTGCACATACTCAGCTGATATTTGCCTCCTGGGCAGTCCTTAGCATCAGAGACCTACTCAAGAGACTCTTAACATCAGAGACCTACCCAAGAGACTCTTAGCATCAGAGACCTACCCAAGAGACTCTCAGCATCAGAGATCTACCCAAGAAACTCTCAGCATCAGAGACCTACCTAAGAGACTCTTAGTATCAGAGACCTACCCAAAAGACTCTTAGCATCAGAGACCTACCCAAGAGACTATTAGCATCAGAGACCTACCCAAGAGACTCAGAATTGGGGGTCACAATCAGGAGTGGAAATCTTGGGGATACATGTTTTATAAAGATAGAATTAGAGTTTTTCTTTGTCTCTAATTTAGATATAAAAGTGGTAATAATGTTATAGTGTCCAAAGCTTTGGTTAACAATGGTAATGTATGTGTGTCATCAAAATGGCTAAAGGAGAAAGAGTGAAATATAATAACTTGTAATGTTACATATATTCTTAGGACTAGAAATTAAGTCTATGGCTCAACAAGAAAAAAAAATATGTGCTGTGGCTGCTTAGTGTTGTTGATATAATAATATTATTATTAGTAGTAGTAGTAATAGTAGTAGAGATTTTAGTTCTGTTGGATTTCATTTAACATATGAAAATGGTTATAAATAGTACTTTTCTTGTTTAGTTTAAATAATCCAAATTGTATTTAAGGTCCCTTTTTAAAACTCTTTTCCAGGATGTTGGAAACTATATATGTAATGTACATGGTAGTCCAGACTTTACAGCTGTCATCAACAGAACAAACATGCTGGTAGCATGCCAAATCTATGTAAGTACTAAAACAAAATGGGCAAGATGGTAAATAGAGACAGATGATGTTCGTCTGTGTCTTTTTTGCTGTGTGGGAAGACAATGACATTACACTTTAACAGGACATTCACATTTTCATCAAAATTGGAAAATTATTTAAATTAAGATGCATGACTGAGAAAATACTTTGGAATACACTTGTTTAACAAACTCTTTGATTTGCCTGCCTTTTAATGTAATATAGAAAATATATTAACCATAAATCTAGTTCATCACCATCTACAGTTACCAAACATTGTGGGTGTCTTGCTTGTGAAGTAATGAATATTCTTGTTGATTTTGGTTACAAAGATAAATAGTTTCTGTACAATTACTGTAGTTGTCCACCATCGACAGTTACCTAACTTTGTGCCTGGCTTACCATATAGGATATTATTTAGGGGTTCAAAATGTCAAAGCCAGGGTCAGTGTAAATCAAAGAAGGAATATACTATTTTCACAATAACATTAGTTTTGCATCACATACTTAGCCCAAATGTTTGTGGATGACTTGCACTTGAGGTAAGGAAGAACCTTATTGATTGTGGGAGTGGGGAGAAAGTGTCAGAGGCAAAGGTCACTGTCACTGTGTCTGAAAAAAAAATGGTTTCTGCACAGTAACATGTTCTGCTTCACCAACCTGGACCAAATTTTGAGGAGTGCTTGCACATTAAATAAGGAACAAATGATATTGGTTTTTATTTCAAACGTCGCGGTCACTACACAATGACTAGTTCTGCATCATCTACATCTGCCAAACATTGTGATCGCTTGCACTAGAGCTAATTCACAAACCAAAATCACACTGGCAGAAAGGTTGCGGCAAGCTTATGATATAATGGACTGCTCCGGTGGTCTTGTGGTTCGAGCATCTGCCTTGGATGCAGGAGGTTGCAGGTTTGAACCCTGGCTGAGTCCTACCAACTACTTAAAAAAGTGATACAAATAGCTGCTGTGCTAGGTGCTCAGCATTAAGAGGTTAGTTAGGACTGGTAAGCCTGGTGTCAGGATATTGTGGCTTGGTGGGACATTATGTTACATGTCTGTGGCATTATGCACCAGTGCTAGACATCACTTTAAACTGCCACACTGCAGACATCGTAGTGATAAGACTGAAAAATTGTTAAAGCTACATTAAAAACCCAAATCACACATAAGGCTTTGATAAACATGTCTGATGTTATGAAGCATATAAAAGATGTGTGTACAATCTTGTACAAGCAAATGCAGGCTTGGTCAAGCTAGCTGGATATAGTTGCAAACTTGTGCAAAGTAAAAATAGCTTGCACCTTGCTTCTTGATATGTCCTCTTGCTTGTGCAAGCTTGGTGCAACCACTCACATGCTTGCAGGGTATATATAAAACTTTCTGCAAAGTTTTGTAAGCTTGCAGTGAATGAATAAAGTTAAATCCATTTTGAACACTGAATTTAGCTGAATGTTTCGACTGAATAAAATTGGTTTCCACTGCACTGCTGCTATAAAAATGTTATTTATTCATTAAATATACATTATACAGGTAGGTCAAGGAATATGGAACCTTCTCAGAATTTAGTAAGTTATAATTTCCCTTTGCAATCCCACAAAAATACCCCTGGGGCCCCGAGTGGCCAAATGGTCTAAATTGCTTTCCATTACAGATCATTGCCATCTCACCTTTGTCTGTGTAGGTTCGAGTCTCAGATTCGGCTAATGTGGGTATGTGAGAAAGCTTGCCAGTAGCTTCTCATGGGTTGATGGTTCTTTCCGGGGTTTCCCCAGTTTCTTCCTCTACCATTAATACTGGCTGCCATGTATATCATGTGCTGAAAAATGGCATTAAACCCTACAATAACAACTACAATAACAACAACAACAACAACAACAGCAACAAAAATATCCCTAAAATGAAAGAAATATTTTTTACATTTTTATTTACATTTAGTTTTCTGAAATAAATTATTATAGAAAGCATGTACACAGTTACGTTTATATGCAATACATACAAGTATCTTGACCTTATTGTAATAAGAAATGAATATGGTAGTTTGTAAACGTTAAATATACTGACAAGACTTAGTACAAAAATTATTCATAATCTCAGTATTAAATGTTTCACTAAACCATGACACCACCAAAAAAATCATTTTTCAATCTCAGTATTAAATGTTTCACTAAACCATGACACCACCAAAAAAAACATTTTTCATTGATATTACTATTAACTTTTGCTTTGAGTTTTTGACAGCAGAGATAATGAAAACAATTTCATGTGAATAAACATATTATGAAAATGTTTGAATTTAGCATGGTTTTGTTTGTATTGTATTTTAAATGTGATTGATCACTTTATATTAACAATAAATAGACAAAACTACATATTAGCCTATCGTATGCTGAAATATGGCGTTAAACCCCACAACAACAACATATTTGTTTTGTTCTGAGTGGCCAGAAAGAACGAGTTTGATATGGCATAGGAATATGTCATGACTGTCAGGCCAAGACATATATTCCTACACCGTATTAGTGAGACACTTCTCCACAACATGGAACAAAACAATTATGTAATTTGGTATTGATTACATATCTCATTTTTATTGACATTTTCTTTTAAATTGTAAATTAATTTGATGTAAATTAAAACAATGAATAAGACATTTGGCAATTTATGAAAGATATTGTACAATCCTCTGAAAAATCCTCATGTCCATAACTGGGGTAAACCTAAATATACTGTGCAGTTGCATCATCAACTTTTCTACATCGCAGATATGGTTATTTACTCGTTAGCTTGAATTTTTTCACTAAAAAGCAATAAATACCAAATATGTGTTCATTTGTAAATTATCACTAGGCACATTTTGCATAGTCTACAACTTAAATGCAACAGGAGAACACACGGACTATCTGGAGCACAGACAAAATTAAGTTTGGTAGTTAAAATCACTATATTTGTATGAAATAAAGATTTTTAACCATATTCTGAATACCTTCATGAAACATAGATTGTCTTTTAATTTCCAGTAATTCCATTTTTCTAGATAATTAATTAAATGTGTCAGTATTAAAACCTTTTTGTTGTTGTTGTTGTTGTTGTAGGGTTTAACGCCATTTTTCAGCACACGATAGGCTATACGTGGCGGCCAGTATTAATGGTGGAGGAAGAACCCGGGAAAACCCCCGGAAAGAACCACCGACCCACGAGAAGCTACTGGCAAGCTTTCTCACATTCCCACATTGGCTGAATCCGAGACTCGAACCCATGCAGACAGAGGTGAGATGGCAGTGATCCGTAATGGAGAGCGCTTTAGACCACTCGGCGCCCCCTTAAAACCTTTAATAATAATAATAATAATAATAAACTAAATGTAAATGCCTGTGATTTATTCCGTATGAGTTTTTGTGCATGATAACTGATTAAACTATTAGTGTTTTATAATTAATAATTATTTATACAGATTCATTCATAATCTTTAGGTTTTCATTTCTTCTTGTTCTCAAAGATGTTGTGTCTATCCCTGTTATTGTTACTGTTAGTTCTTTACATACTGAATAGAAACTACAATGTTTAAATCCTGGAATAATGATTGTTTTCTTTGAGAGAGAGAGAGAGTGAGACCCATCCAGTCCTGCCTACATGTTATATTGCAGGGTGGTCCAACATCTTCAACACTGTGGGCCATATGGACCACAAATGTAAAGTCCATGGGCCATACATGATATATTTTATATTAATTATAACTATAGGACTGAAATTTTGTACGAGTGCAACCAACAATAAAATGTGGCCTGTGGGCTCTGTAGTTGGATCACTGTGCTGTAATGGCTTAAACTACTAAATTTCAGATATATGATACGTGAAATGACCTTATAATCTTGCAGTACATAATCTTTGAGTTGATCATTTTGCAAATCAGGATTATATACATGTATTGCTATGTCTGCCAAATGCAGTTATTAATGCATTCGTGTGGTCAGTCAACAACACTAGTGTGATTAGGTTTGCAAATTATATTCATGGCTGTTATCACTTTTCAGTTATTTTTGTAAACAGCAGAATTTTGCTGTACATTTAATGAAAGAAGGTCATTTTCTCATACATTCTAAGAGAAAAATTGACTACATACATTAATACATACCCACTATTTAAATTTTGAAATGTGAGAAGGTGAGGGCTGACTTGGAGTTTTTCTAACAAATCATTTCTGTCCTCTAAATAATGCTTGAAACACTAGTCATGCTCAGCTTTATAGACAAACAAACAAAAGATCTATTGTATACATTATATTCATCATCATCATCATTCCTCTTTATTCCCATTGTGCCTTCAGTGCAGCTCCTCATTTGTCAAGGCTAACTGTTTTGCCTTCCTCTAGGACAGATGGTGTTAAGCTCACTGTCCAGGGTTCTTCACCAAGTCATGACTGGTCATCCTCTTCTGCTTTTGCCTTGATGGTTTCAATCCAGGGTTTTGTGAATGATGTTGGGCTGTGCAGGGTATGTCCAATCCATTTCCACTTATGTTCCTTATTGGTGTCAGATATGGGTTTTCTGTTGTGTTCTCATTCCAAAACCTGGTTGAGGATTCGGTCTGGCCACCTGATATGCAGGATCTGTTGGAGACAAGTATTGACAAAGACCTATAACTTATATTCCAAGTTCTTTGTATATGTCTAGGTCTTGGCCCCAAAGAGTAGCACTGATTTGATGTTGGAATAGTACAATCTAAGCTTTGTTTTCAGGTGGATTCCTCCAGATTTGCCTGAAAGTGGTAATGGCATGGTGTGCCTTGGCAATCCTGACCATGACATTTTATCTGTTTCTCCAGACTTGTCTTAAGTGGTAATGGCATGGTGTGCCTTGGCAATCCTGACCATGTCATTTTTATCTGTTTCTCCTGACTTGTCTTAATTGGTAATGGCATGGTGTGCCTTGGCAATCCTGACCATGACATTTTTATCAGTTTCTCCAGACGTGTCTAAAAGTGGTAATGGCATGGTGTGCCTTGGCAATCCTGACCATGACATTTTTATCAGTTTCTCCAGACTTGTCTAAAAGTGGTAATGGCATGGTGTGCCTTGGCAATCCTGACCATGACATTTTTATCTGTTTCTCCAGACTTGTCTAAAAGTGGTAATGGCATGGTGTGCCTTGGCAATCCTGACCATGTCATTTTTATCTGTTTCTCCTGACTTGTCTTAATTGGTAATGGCATTGTGTGCCTTGGCAATCCTGACCATGACATTTTTATCAGTTTCTCCAGACTTGTCTAAAAGTGGTAATGGCATGGTGTGCCTTGGCAATCCTGACCATGACATTTTTATCAGTTTCTCCAGACTTGTCTAAAAGTGGTAATGGCATGGTGTGCCTTGGCAATCCTGACCATGTCATTTTTATCTGTTTCTCCTGACTTGTCTTAATTGGTAATGGCATGGTGTGCCTTGGCAATCCTGACCATGACATTTTTATCTGTTTCTCCAGACTTGTCTAATAGTGGTAATGGCATGGTGTGCCTTGGCAATCCTGACCATGACATTTTTATCTGTTTCTCCTGACTTGTTCACAGTTCTGCCAAGGTATGTGAACTTATTAATATTCTCAATGGCTTGTCACTCTAAGAGAATCAGTGTATCCTGGTTTGTATTGACTCACAGTCATTTTGTTTTGTTGGTATTGATCTCCAGGCCAGTAGTTCAGGGTATGGTATGGGGGTGCTTACCAGTTATTATGTACTTTTAAGAGAGTGACGTATGTACGATGAAGTTGTTTGCATTTAAAACATGCATAGTGGAGAGAATGTTGGCATACCTCTATGCTACTTTAATGTAATGTGGCTGACATTCATTTCTTTGGATATTGTACTTTTGGAAATTGTTAATAATCTAAGCACACTGCTAACTAAAATGACTGCTCCCAAGACCAAGCTGTATACTCTGTAACCATATTACACCCATCAGTCATACACCAAAATAAAGGAATTAAAAGTTCTTTGAACTATACCTAAGATATACAAGGTCTTTTTTAAATAGCAAGTATAACCAGTGAGGAAAGATGGGGAAATTCTTTTTCTTTAAAATTCTAACCCTATGCAAAATACAAAACTGTAGAGTGCCAGCTATGCAAGCTGTCTTTAATCACATGTGTTGGAGTATGTGTAACAGCAGTCAAATATCATCTGCAAAGTCCAGATCTTCCAGTTTTTGGTCAAGGTTCTCTGTATTCCCCATGGTTGGTCCACTGCCATCTTCATCACCCCTAGTGGTGAAACTAAGCAGCCTTGCCTGATGCCAGTGTCAGCAGAGAAAGGAAATAATTCTGTGTTTTGTATGAGATGACCATTTGTGTCTTTATAGAGGTACTGGATAATCCTGAAAATCTTCTCTGGGATGCCATAGTACCTCAGGATTTTCCAGATGGTGTTTCTATACTCCATGTCAAATGCTTTCCCTGAAGTCAAAAACATTTACATACTGCATTCCTAGAGACTGTTCTATAATAATATGGAGTGTTACTATCTAGTCTGTACATGACCTCCCAGCATGGAATCCTCTTTGTTCTTCACTCAGTCTGGAATCTAGTGCAGACCTGGTCCTCTCCAAAATCAGCATTGTGAGAATCCTTCTCAGTAGGATAGGAGCTGAATACTGCTCCAGTTCTGGCAGTCACTAAGGGTTTTCCACAGGTGTGCCCCTGAGCAAGCTGCTGAAATGTGTGCCTGTCAATCTCTTCTGCTGATTTGCTCAAGATATTACTATACATCTCACATACACGATTGCATATGCCTGTTTTCCTTCCTGATAGTTGCTGTGTGATGTTGTAATGTGTCTTCATATAATTTATTTTCACAGTATTCTTGGCATTTGTGGCATGTTTGTTACCAAGTTCTGACTTATCTTTCCTCATGCTCTTTTTGACTTCCTTATTCTTAGTTGTATTGTATTCTTGCTGAAGATGTTTCTGTGCTCTGGTCTTTGCATGTACGAGTCTCTGATTGATTTCTTGGCTGTCTTTTTTCTTCTGTCAGCTAGTGTTAGAGTTTCTGTCTTATGAATTCAAGCATTTCCTGTCAGGTAGATGTGAAATGTGCCTCTAACCTGTTCCCACTTCTTTTCTTTGGAACCAACATTAAGGTCAACATGAGCCTGAAATCTGGTGGAGAGGGAAATGGAGAACTCATGTTGTTTCTCAACAGTCATGAGTCTGCAGGTGTCATATTATTCATGTTTTTGCAGTCCAGTCTTCTTTATGCTGCTGATTCTTGTTAGTAATTTGCGATCACCAGCAGATGATCTGTGCCAACATCTGCTCCTCCACAGGCTCTCACATCCATCATAGTCCTCCTCCAATATCAGGGAGATAGCAGTGTGGTCCATCTGATTCTCTGCTGCTGAATCTGGGTATTTCCATGTCACCTTGTGGATCTTGTGATGGGGTAAGACTGTCTCACCAATCATACTTAGGTTGTTCATCATACGGAAAACAGCAAAACACTCTCCATGGTCATTATCTCTCCTGAGTTTCAGTTAGATGTTGTGTCCATGTACTTTTGCATTCAAGTCATCCAACTCAGGTGTGACGTCCCTCTTTGGTACTCTGTCAAACATGCTTTACAGTTGCTCATAAAAATCCTCCTTGGCTTTCTAGTCTGCAAGATTTGTTGGAGCATAGCACTGCTCAATGGTTATCATTAAGAATTTTGACTGGAAGTGGGCTGTCAGAATCTTCTAACTGACTGGTTCCCACTTGATCATTTTGCTTTCTTGCTCAACATTAGTCCCACTCCATTCCTGTTGTCCTCCTCATTGGGTGGTCCTGAGTAGAGGAGGAGATGTCCTAATGTCAAAGTGTCCTTCAAACTTCACTCGGTATCTCCAACCTGTATCTTTCCATTTCTTTGGCAACTTGTGCAGTTTTCCATGATTTGCACAGTGTTCTCTCATTCCATTCAAAATATTTTTAACAGTCATGGTGGAGAGAAGATTTATCAGTAAATCATTTCCCTCTTGGGGATGGCTAGTCTGGTTCATACACTCTCCCTTGGGTCATTTCTATTGATCTAGTGCATTTTTTGCTGTGTTGGTTTCTGCAGCATGGCTTTTTGTGTGTGGTGGGCATGCTAGCCCCACACACATTACCCTCCTCCTTTTCATCCAGGACTTGGACTGTTGCATCTATTCTATGACCATGCTTGACAGCTTATAACTGAATGTGGAGTACAAGTCCAATTCACTGATTTTGCAAATGTTCAATATGTCATCCATAGATAAGTTGATGCGGAGCAATAAGACATGGCCAGATCAATTTCTTGGCTTCTTTTTCACTAGTAAATTCCCCGTTTCATTAATATTAATGGTATCACTATATGCTATTCCAGATTATCGGTAATGAGAAATTGCATCAACGATGCTTTTTCAACAGTTTTGTGGTTTTGAGAGAGAGAGGTATAGGTATTCCATTGCATTTTTTTCTCTTGCATCTTTTGATCAAAATAAAATAGGCCCTGATGTGAGAGAGAGATTTCAGCCCTTCCTCGTGCTATTTTATACCTTACTGACCCTGTTTAGCTGAATATTTTGTCAATGAGAGAATCGGCAATAAAATAGTAAACAGAAACTATAAAAAAAATACATACCAAACTCCTTCAGTTTAAAAAATATATAATTTATATTTAAATATTGACACTATTTATATCCATATAGACTCCATTAAGGTTCAATCCTAAGAATGACCATTTTTAGCATGCTGGGATGGTTTCTTTGCAAGTTCAACAACCTCACCTCTGTCAGCAAGAACAAAACATATCACTGGTTGAGATGCTTACATGTCATGAGTAACTTCCTGGTATTTCCTGTCATTACATGGTACCATATTCACAATACCGTATAGGAATCCTCATTTCCTTATTGCTATTCTCACTAATTTGATCTGGTCTGCCAAATCTTGTGCTCAGACAGATGTCAGCTACCAAAACTGTAGCAGGTTTTATTAGCATGTAAATAACACTGCAAATCCATGTCGTTCTTGGGACAATGGATGTCATAGTTGAAACTAGAATGAATTGTTTATTTAGAGATATTATTTGATACTGGAATATAGTATTCCCCTTGTACATGATCAAGTTCACAATCATCAGGTAACAGAACCATATGGATTACAATCATCCTGAGACCCTTCTCTCCTCCCCACCCCCATTTCTAATATCGAGGCATGTTTTGTTTTGATTATATAGTGCCAGAAGAAAAATTTGATCAAATACCTACGTGTTTGTCATGCTGTTCATGTTCTGACTTGTGTATTCTAATACACATATATGTGATTAAATTTGGAGAACATGTATTACAAGTGCATGCTGCTTAGCACAATTACATCTGATGCACATGAATTAAATCCTGATAATACGGGTAATCTAAATATTTTTAAATCCTTCTCAATGTCAGGTCTTACATTTTTCTTACATGATCTCTTCCCCAAAATGTTAATTATTTTTGTACACATTATTTTTCATACTTTGGACAAAAATTGTCTTTTTACACATGAAAAATTACATGACATACAATGAAATAATTTGAATGACATAATCCATATATAAGTAGATCCAGAGTGTAAGTTGAAACCCAGACTTTTCAGGTAAAAAAGAATTGACTTATACGTCGGCAAATACAGTAGTTGACAAAAATTATTTAACTTGAAGCAATTATTTAAAAAGAAGCCTTTATAATTATGGTATAAAACATTCTTGCCTTTGTTTGCATTTCCATAGCTCTCTTCGTTGATTTGTGGTATAGTGAAATATTCCTACAACACCTTCAGATTATCATGAAAACTCTGTACTGAGTCTCCATTCTTATTTTACAATGTACCTAACTTCAAGTCCATATACGAAATATATCTTTTGTTTTATGTCTATCCATTCATAAATACATAACATATTTACTTGTCATCATTCTTCTTTATTATTGGTCTTTATTTAGTTGACCATGTGTTTGCAGTCATTCAGTAACTTTGCAACCTGTTGAAGGTCCTCAAAGTTGGAACTAAAACTATAATGTTTGGACTTTATTATTTAAGTTTATGTACAACTTGTGTATTTATTGATTTTATTTATTTTCTTCAGAGTCTGATGAGACTTGTGAAGTATATTTAAACTAACTGTTCCAGGCAATTAATACATTGTCAAGCCAGATCCAGGCAATTAATACATTATCAAGCCAGATCCAGGCAATTATTATATTATCAGCCAGATCCAGGCAGTTGATAGATTATCAAGCCAGATCCAGGCCTTTGATACATTATCAGCCAGATCCAGGCAATTATTATATTATCAGCCAGATCCAGGCAATTGATACATTATCAAGCCAGATCCAGGTATTTAATACATTATCAGCCAGATCCAGTCAATTATTATATTACACTGGTCAACAGTGAAATCATTACTGACTTGAAAAGGCCCTAATCTGTAGTATTTTGGTGTGCCGAACACGAATATAACCGTGAAAAATTTGTATTGGCTCTCGTTTTGAAGATATTCATATACCTCATTTTCTATGTTTCACTGTGTAAATTTCTCCAGTAGGACTGCAGCAACATCCGGAATAATGATGTAACATTGCATAATACCATCATGCTCACATCATCCACAGTTGATTGCATCATTTTCTGATGCAGTGCAATACTAATGCCATGCGGCTGCTGAAGTAAGTTGACGTCAGCAGTGTACTATACATGTGTAGGCCTATTATACTAATGCCAGGCGGCTGCTGAAGCTGACGTAAGCAGTGTACTATATAAAGCCCAATCAGATAGGTTCAGCATTTAAAATATTTTAGACGTTGTGCGAGACAGTTCAAGCTACTGTTACATAAAACTTATTATTTTATCCATTTACGTACAATAGAGAACAGTAATGCCTCGAAAGTGTGTTAATACCGCGGACAATTTTTGCTATATTTGTGGGGAAGTGACATTTGCCAACCAGAAGAAAAGTATCAATTCTCAAGTGAAGAAGGCATATCATCTTTACTTCGGATGCAAGGTTGGTGACCAAGACAAGCCTTGGGCTCCGCATATATGCTGTGCTACATGTACAACACAGCTTTCACAGTGGTTGAATTGCAAAAGGTCATCAATGCCGTTTGCAGTCCCAATGGTGTGGAGAGAGCCAAGCAACCACCTAAATGACTGTTACTTCTGCTTGGTTCCTCCTCTTTCCGGCGGAATAACGAAGCGAAAGAAGTCGAGAATAGTCTACCCAAACATTCCGTCTGCATTGAGACCAGTTCCACATGGTGAGGGACTTCCTATTCCAGAACCTCCAGCAGAATATTCTCTTGATTCATCTGACGAAGACAAAGGTGAGTCGACCTGTTCTTCTGCTGGTCCATCAGCATGCAGTGATCCAGATTTTCACTGTGGTGCATCATCAACCCCACACAGAATAACACAGGAAGAACTAAATGACCTGATTCGTGATTTGGACTTATCAAAGAACAAGGCAGAATTGCTAGGATCAAGACTCCAACAATGGAATCTTCTAGAAGAAGATGTCACAATTACTGCATATCGAAAGCGCCACCAGCAATTGGAGCCTTTCTTCAGAAAGGAAAGTAATCTGATATTCTGTTCCGATATTGAGGGCCTCATGAATGCTTTAAAAATCACTCATGACCCACAAGAATGGAGACTATTTGTGGACTCTTCGAAACTGAGTCTCAAGGCTGTGCTTTTGCACAATGGAAACATTCTTCCATCTATTCCAGTAGCGTATGCTGTCCACATGAAAGAGACATACGATAACTTAAGGCAGCTACTGAATTCCATTGAGTATAACAAGTACAGCTGGCACCTCTGTGGTGATTTGAAGGTAGTTGCCCTTTTAATGGGACTGCAGCAAGGATATACAAAATACATGTGTTTCTTATGCGAGTGGGATAGCCGAGCAAGGGAAATGCACTACATGAGGAAGGAATGGACTCACAGGCAGAATGTAGCCATTGGAGAGAAGAATATCCAACACCCAGCTCTGGTTGAGGCTCAGAAAATCTTGCTACCACCCTTTCACATCAAACTAGGTTTGATGAAGAACTTCGTGAAAGCCATTGACCGGACTTTGCCAGCATTCCAATACCTGCATGAAAAATTCCCTCGACTCAGCGAAGCAAAGATTAAAGAGGGAGTTTTTGTGGGTCCTCAGATTCGAGAGCTTTTCAAAGATGACCGGTTCAACAACTTGCTGGAAGGTGACGCGAAACAGGCATGGAATGCTTTTCGCCTAGTTTCTACAAACTTCCTCGGAAATGTTAGGGCAGAAAACTATAAGGAACTAGTAGAAGACATGTTGATGAAGTATAAGAAACTTGGCTGCAATATGTCTCTAAAGATTCACTTCCTTCATTCCCATTTGGATTTCTTTCCTAGCAACTGTGGTATTGTTAGTGATGAACACGGCGAACGTTTTCATCAAGATATCGCAACAATGGAACAAAGATACCAGGGAAAATGGTCCACTACAATGCTGGCTGACTACTGCTGGACACTCCTCAGAGATGCTCCCGAACAGCTGTACAAGAGACAGGCGAAGAAATCTAAGATGTAGTCAATGACTTGATTTTTTATAGGTAGGCTATTACAGTTGACCTTTTACTATTGGAATGCATTTCGTTATGTAAACATTAATTTCTTGCAGATTACAAAAAAACTAGAGCCAATTTTGCAATTTGACTGTCATATTCGTGTTCAGCACATAAAAATTGATAAGAATTGACTAATTTTATTTCAGTAACATGACTTTTGTAAAAATTTGTTGTCCAGTGTTATCAGCCAGATCCAGGCAATTGATAGATTATCAAGCCAGATCCAAGCCTTTAATACATTACCAGCCAGATCCAGGCAATTATTATATTATCAGTCAGATCCAGGCAATTGATACATTATCAAGCTAGATCCAGGCCTTTAATACATTATCAGCCACATCCAGGCAATTATTATATTGTCAGCCAGATCCAGCCAATTGATACATTATCAAGCCAGATCCAAGCTTTTAATACATTATCAGCCAGATCCAGGCAATTATTATATTATCAGTCAGATCCAGGCAATTTATACATTATCAAGCCAGATCCAGGTCTTTAATACATTATCAGTAAGATCCAGGCAATTGATACATTATCAGCCTGATCCAGGCACTTGATACAATATTAAGCCAGATCCAGGCAGTTATTATATTATCAGCCAGATCCAGGCATTTATTACATCAGCCAGATCCAGACATGTAATACATTATCAGCCAGATCCAGGCAATTAATACATTATCAAGCCAGATCCAGGTAATATATACATTATCAAGCTAGATCATGGCAGTTAGTACATAAACAAGCCAGCCAAGAAAATTTACAATTGCACTGCTTGACTACTTCTTTAATAAAGAAATGCTGCCAAGATCATTATGAAAGGGGCATGGAATGCCCATCATGCTACTTTTGAAACTTAACTCCACACAAGCTATTGTAATCCAAACTAAGAAAGAAGTTGTTCAGAAATGTTTTAAAAAGAAATCAGTAGGAGAACCAACCCTTACTGAGCAAAATTCAGTGAAGTAATGAACAATACACAATGAATTAAAGTTCAGTTAATATCATCTGCTCTGCTTGTTTCTCTTTGTTTTCATTTTTTGTAATGCTTAAGCCAATGACATTCCATATGCTAGGTATGACTTCGTTCACAAAGTTGGTGGTGTTGATTAGCTTGATATTTTCATAGAACAATACAAAAGTTATTTTAAATCAGTATCTGGTCAAATATTAATTTTTAAAGTTCACAAGCTTGTAGCAAGAAAGCTATGCAAGCTTGTTACAAACTAGCAAGAAGCTTGTGCAAGCTAGTAACAAATTTGTACATGCATAGCATATTCTTACATAAGTAGCAAGCTCATGCATATATATTTCTTGTGACACATTGTTCCAAATCCAAGCTTGTCACATGCTTCATAAATTTGCTTAGGAGTTTGTAAAACAAGTTTGCAATTTTGGCTTGGGAAGGAGGAATCATTTCATTATTGGGGTCAAAGGTAAATGTTACTCTGACAGAATTAAGAAAGTGGTTTTAGTACAAAGATTATCAACATAGAGAACTATTAAACATCCGGCAGGTACATACTGTTCCATTTATAATGCTCCTGCTATTTATGAGAAAGGTTTTGGATATTTTCACTCCTGTTGTTATTATTCATGGAACTGAAGATAAAAAAAAAACATTAGAGGCTAGTTATCTCTACTTAGGACATGCTGCCAGTAAACTACATGTAGTATTTGGAAGAATTGTGTACGCTAACCTTTTTACATATTTAATATTCTTCACAGTTTTAATTGATGAAAGCATTTTCCATTGTTTTTCTACAGATAGCAGATGCTAAGAAAGACACACAGAATCTGTCCATAAAGCTGCTGTATCCTAATAAACATCCTGTGGATGATGAGTATGGAAACAGTGGTAAGTAATGAATCGCACATACACACAGCAATGATGAAGCACACTTCCCATTTTTCTTTTCTAGCACAAGTAACTTATTTATGTTTTATTCAAATAATATAAATTTGGTTGGTTGTTTAAGAATTTAGAATCTCACTGTAATTACAAGTTTGCATCCTCTCTCTGTTCCTGCCTCCCCCTACCCCCCCCCAAATGCACGCATTTTGGTTCAATTTGATGTACTGAATGTGAATTAATTTATTTTCCATTTTTGTTTTTTTGCTTTGATAATGGTAATTTTTCTTGTTCTTCGTCTTATTTATAACTGTATTATGTGCTTAACTCTTACCCACAATTATAGGTTGTAGTTTATGCTAATGTTTTTTTTTACTTTTGTATGTGATTTTGGGTTGTCCTTTAAAATAATATCTGTAAACATGTTGACCTGGCATTTTCATCCTAGAAATTTCAGACAGCTAAAATATGACCCACATCCTAGTTATAATATTGTGTCTTGGGTGTTTATATTAGCTTCTGATAAACAAAATTATTTATTCTAATTTTAATTTCAGTCTAGTTGAATCACTTTTAGTTGTGTTCAGATATAATTTGAGTGGAATCATTTAAATCATTCGCTGGAACTAAAAGTGCTCATGAACTAGATAAACATTATTTTGGGATTATTGTGAATTCCTTCAAAGACATTCTGGATAATATCATTGTGATACATCAAGACTATTGGTACATCAGTACATTCAAGATTCTTGGAATACATTCTGAACACTATATTTTAGACTAAGACTTTTAGGATTATTTGGGATTTAATTTATAATACTTTAGGTTCATCTTAAATTTTCATTTTATGACATAGAGAATTAACGTATTTGTTGATTTTACAAACTTGTTGATTTTGTTTCCTTCTGTTACAGTGTTTTAGACCATAGAGTCATAACACTTCATTTTGTAGGTATGCCTTTCTTAGGGCAATGTGCCTTAATTTCCTCATAGATGGATTATTGTTGATTAGATTTGAAATTCTTGAGACTCATGGAAACCACTAAATCCATGAAAATATCCCATTATTAAAAGTAACTTTACTGTTTAGGTCAAGAATAATACAGTGACCTATAAATATGATAAGTTCTTGTCAGCAAGGAAAGGGGATACTGGTTGATAGAGACAAAAAACAAGGCATTCATTGTGTAAAACTAAACCGGTTTCAACACTGAATGTCATAAATATCCTGGTATTGTGTTCAGGAATTAACATACGAAAAGGGTTATCACAAGTATATAGTATGCACAGCTTCTGAAATGCCTATTTGTTCTGGCCATGACTGTTTGAAGTTCCATTTTTTTGGAATACGTCAGCTGGACATTAACATAAAGCAACACAGATCAATAAAGACCCCCTAATTATCTCTGCAGTGATGCCTAACACAACTCAATTTCTCCTGACTGACCTGTGATATATGACATAACAGGTATATGTGGGTTCCGTTACAAACCAATTGGACAAACCAGTTGGAGAAATCACTTAAGTAGTGATAAGATTTCTCCTGACTGACCTGTGATATGTAACAGAACAGGTATATGTGGGTTCCATTACAAACCAATTGGACAAACCAATTGGAGAAATCACTTAGGTAATGATAAGACTTCATCAAAATGCAGTTTGCATAATGTCAAAAAAATGTGGACTGGGTATAGTTGATGAAAATGATAACTTTAGCAAGAAAACATAGTGAACTTAAGATTTGTTTTGGAAACTAAGCAATCTGTCTGCAGACAGTGCATTCAGTATATAGACAAAACTACATTTGTTTATTGATCCAAGTGGGAATGAGTTTGATAACATTATAGGAATGTCGAGGTTGTCAGGCCGAGATGTACAGTGTGTTTTTTGCCGTATCAAACAAATTCTTTCCCCTGACTCATATCAAAACACATATGTGGTTGTACTTATTACATATACCTTTTTTATTCACGCATTCTTTTTAAGTTTTTTTAAAGTATACTTTTAGAAAACTTAAATAGGAATTTGGTGTTTTATAAAGGATATTGTCCAACCCTCTCAAAAATCCACCTGTACTGTACATAACCATGGCAAGGCCTAGATTATACTCTACATTTGCATCAATGGTCTGTCTGCAATGCAGATATGGTTATTTACTCTTTAACATGGATTTTTTTAAAATGTTGTATATGACTTATGAATGAATTTAAACTGCCGTCATAGGTAAGTGGACCTTTTTCCTTATTTCTCAAACTGGAACATAGGTTTTGGTCCAGCAAAATTACCCTTTTTCTTACACCCTGTAACTTACTAAGTACACACATTCTCCTTCAAAGAAAATTTTTAGGCAAGTTTCACAGTCAAAACAGCTTATGTGATACATTACCACTATTTTCAAATGTTTGTCTGTTTTATCATCAGATTTACAAATTTGATTCCTCAGTAATATTAATAGGCAAATGGAAAGTTTTCCACTTAAACTTGTTTCTTAAAAAGATATTTTTAAAAAGATTCTACACTCCATATTTTTAAAACTCTGAAGCTGAAAAGGATTTCGGTTAAGTTTTGAATTTGAGATGATTTACGATATGGAATGCCTCCTCTGTCTCATTGCTGTAGTAAGATCAGCAGGTTCAGAAGTTTATGTTCTTTGGTTTCTTAACTATTCTGTTCAGTACAGAATTCAGGACATTGTGGCAATTAGCAAACTCATTTGAATTCAAGTGCTGTAGCCAAAAAGTTACTGTCCCTTAATTATCTTTTTATCTTGATATGACTCCTTCAGTCATCCGTGCTTTGTCTGGATTTTTGAAACTTTCAATACAATATTTCAGAAACAAAGTACTTGGTCTCTCTTGTTCACTCTCTGATCTGTTTGGTGTCACTTTGCACAATCTGCATCTGAGAATTCATTGTAAATTCTTCCAAAATCTTATTGTCAACCTAAATGAACTCTTTTTTTTCTTTCTTGGTGGTAGATTCCATGAAAACCCCATAAACTCCTCATTGCTACTTATGGCACTCCTCATTATCCCCAGTGTTAAAAGCAATAATTTTGACCAAGTATGACTGGATTTCTTAAAATTACAAATGGGTACTGGCATTTTTTAATAATACAAAACATATAGCAATGCATCATTCACAGTATTTTTTTAGTGTAAAAATGCATTAAAATTTTGTAATAAATTTAATATAATGAGTAACATTACATTTATATCTTCTGATTCATTGTTTTAAATGTTTGCTTTTTCATAAATGAAATTTTTATGTGGTTTTAAACCTAATGTATGTCATACTGTTTTACTTGATTGCATTTTGTATGTAGTCACATACTGGGAGAGTTATGGTTCTTGCTGAAACAGATGACCTTTAAAAGAACATTATTAAGGGTTTTACACAAATATTCCCACAAATGCTACTATTATTCTTGTAAAAAGAACTCCAAAGTATTTATAAAGCAAGCGTATATATATATATATATATATATATATATATATATATATATATATATATATATATATATATATTTGTTTGTTTTATGTGTTCATTTCTGCTGAATATGTTGACCAGTCACATGACCTATGCTATGTCGCGTGTTGTCCCTTAGGGTACAAACGTTTCAGTGATATAAATGTGTTCTTTACACTTTCCTGTCCATTCTGTAATGTTAGAGCCATTTGAGATGAAGTGATGAATAATGTTAGAGCCATTTGAGATGAAGTGATGAATAATGTTAGAGCCATTTGAGATGAAGTGATGAAACTACCTATGACTATATATCATCACTAAAAGGTGTGTCATGTATGAATTGGTGTTCCTGTATTCAAAGTTATGGTCACACATCAATATTTATGTTCAAGTCACATAAGCCCTTTTGCTATTATAACTTAAGAGCATTTTAAGATAAAAGGACACATTTTGGTATACTTATATATTGTCATTGGATGATATTTTGTGTTGTATATTTGGGGTCTTGTTCCCATGTCAAGGTTATGTGTCAATTTTTTAAGTTTCTTTCTGTTTACATTATACAAGCTGTTTCAGGAACAGGGGTGAAATGTAGTATGCTTGTGTTTATAAGTCTGATGGCATCTAGTGTATTACAATCAAGATCTATTTTTAAGGTCAAGGTTGCTAATCAACCTTTTAAAAACCCATTTCTGCTATTTTTTTGATGTAATATAAGGTAGAGCAATGAAATTTGCTTATATATTCGATGTCTAATTAATACTTTTACAACTGTCTTGAAGGTCACAGTCAGATTTCATTTTTGTGAGCAATTGTGACCTTGTCATTGTGTGTGGGACAAATATTCACTGAATATTCTTGTTGACATTTCAGTGGAGGTGTACCGGTGTGACAAACTTGGTTCAGACTGCAGTCAGTGTAGAGCATATGATGCGGATGTAAATAGCACATACCGCTGCCGTTGGTGTCACAACAGCATAAATTCCTCAGCAGGTTGCTTCCACAATTCTCACTGCATGAACCAGTTAGTGCCATGTGGACCCCCTGAAATAAGTTCGGTAGGTATCATAAACATGTCATAGACATGTTCTTTGCATGACTCAAAATTTGAATTAAGCACTTAATATCTCTAGCTTGCATGAAATTGCACTGAATTTCATCTTTTGTGGCCTAGTGGTTTGAGCATCTGCTTCAGATGCGGGAGGTTGTTGGTTCGATCCCTGGCCGAGTCATACCAAAGACTTACAAAAATGGTACTAACAGCTGCTTCGCTTGGTGCTCAGCATTAAGAGGTTAGTGTTAGGACTGGTTGGTCTGGTGTCAGGATAATGTGACTGGGTGGGACATAATTCTACATGTCTGTGGCATGATTCCCCAGTGCTAGGCATCACTATAAACTGCCACACTGCAGACATCATAGTGATATGACTGAAAAATTGTTAAAGCTATGTTAAAAATCCAAATCACACACACACACACACACACACACACACACACACACATTTTGTCAAGGTTGCGATTGTTTTATGGTTCCATACTTTAAAAGTCAAAGTCAGTCTAGCCTGGATTTAATTTCTGAATGACAACTCATTATAATGATTTCCACTGTTTACCTTTGACCAAATAAAACATGTACCCTATAGATGGTCCAGCAAACAATGCATGTATATTTTCATAATTAGTTGTCACACCTTTCTTCTGATAGTTTCCTTTTTAAAAAAATTTATTAGTGATACAATTAAGAAAACTTAAATACAAAAGCATAACTATTCAGTGGTCAGGGATATTTCATTTAATCTGCATGGTACCCAGGAAAGGTACCATTTTAAAACAATATGCCAGCCAAATATGATTCATGAAAAAGTTTATATGGACATGATAGAATTCATGGGTGGCTAGTGCACATTGAAAGTGATATCCCTGGGTCCCAAGTATATTTAACTGGAACAGCCATCAAAGCCAAAATATATATTTTGACATGTAGTTCATTTGATATAGCAAGCAGGGTATAGACCACTTATGAAGATGTAAATATTAATCAGCATAAGAGAAAAGGAAGGACAGGTAAAGGAAATGGAGAGAAACAAGAAATGTAAAGAAGAAACATGGCCATGCAATGTACATTTGAATCATTTATTACAGATTTCATGTTCAGAGAAGATAATGTTATAGGAAAGAAATATAAATAAAACAGAATAGTGATCATTGCTATGATGATTGAGAAGTCAGTTTACTTCAAGGATCCCAGTGCATTTTAAAGATCTTAAATTTGCATTTTTTGTAGAAATAGTTTTTCTTAACAAAGGTCTTTTAGAAGGTTGATGAATACAGAAAACATAAGGATTGTTTTTCTTCAATCTAAACCACTAAATAAACCACTTGGCTTTCGCTGTATAATTTATCTGTTATATTAAACTCAAACAGGATATTATTGTTGGTTATATCAATCTGTGTGTTTGTCATACAGTTTATAAAAGTGTTGAGGGCCCACGAAGTATATAAAAAGGTGGTTTCATTGTTAAAGAGGTTCTGTCATGAGATGGTAATCAGACTGGTTTTGTGGCAAATATTGATTTTGAAGTGATACTGAAACCATCTCATCTTGAAATCAAAAAAGGTATTGAAGATTCTTTGATGGCTTGAAGGTCACTCATTAGCACCAATATATGACAGATTATCCCATGACTTTTCTTATCATGGATTTATAACTTTCTTTTATGAAAAATTTAGAAAACATTACAGTTGGCACAGACTTTGTGAATGGTCAAAATGGGGTGCAATGCAGAATTTGTTTATAATAACAATAATAATAATAATAATTGTGCTTTTTTTTCCAGAAGGTAACTCAGTACAAAACTATTCTCCTTTAAGGCCTTCTCTACAATCTATTAATACATTATTTAAGACTAGGCAAAATAAAATCGTGATTTCTTAATTGACTTTTATTCAAGCATTCATGTTTGATAGCACTGGAAAATGTTATTATTGTATGTTAATAGGCAAGCTGTTGCAGGCAAGAACCCTGTAAAATTTAAAGCTTTTCTGATTTTGGTTTTGGTAGCTAAATATCTCCAGGTTCTGACAAGTGTAGTGCATTATAAACTAGATTGTATATGGCTCAACATGTCTTGTCGATATTGTCATACAATTTCTCTTAGAGCTTTAGAAACTAAAATAGATTTATATAACCAATTCCTTTGTCAGATTCCTTTGAACTAAATTTTTTAGCAGGGTATCAAACTGTAAACGAAACAGCTTACTGAGAAATATTCATGCTGTTCTTCCTTTAAGTTAATAATTTTTTCACTGTCTTGTCTGGAACTGTTTTCCACATACACCACTCCCTTGATAACTCGCACAACAAAAACTTACATCCCGCTTATAATGCAGGGTTGGGTGTGGACCCCATTTGTTTTACTAGAAAGGACAAAAAAATTATATTACCCCTATTTGTTGAACTTGTAGAAAATCATGACCAAAATTGGTAAATGAAACACTTGTTTTATTGTTTAAACTTTAGATAGAAACATTATGAAATTATCAACTTTTAAGAAATATATTTTGTTCCTTGTTCATTCCAAGGATCCTTCTTAGTACACTGTAAATAGCGATATTCAAAAAGAAATTATCAATGAAAATGTCACTGATGCTTGCTTGAGGCAGTACTTTAATAAATTAATATCAATCAAATACACATATAATGTTATCAAGCAAATTTTGTATTTTAGTCCTATTTGTTGTTCAGTTTAAGTGTAATCATCATAAATTCAATGTGCCCTCATGTGTTGAAATTTAAAATGCATCAATCAACCATAAGAGCTATGTCCAAGGGGGTTTCACTGAGAACTTAATTAAGTGCCAACTATGTTTTGATATCTGATATCTTGAGACCCAGGTCATAAATCGGTTGAACTCATTCCAATTGATCAGTCAAACACAGTTGTAAATATTACTGTGTATGTAATATAATTAAACTACCTTAAATTAACCTACTCATTCATAAATGTGATTATAGATAGCAAGGCAACCAAGCAAATTGAAAGCTTTGTCAAATAAAGAGATTTGTTTCAGAGATAGGATCACTGTGGAGAAGTGAATTTCAAAGAATTCTTGAAGTGATGTCATCAAGGATGAGGAGGAGTATCACTAATATTTGCAATGAAATCATTTAGTTTTCATGTAGATGATTATTTCACAAAATAAATGTCTCTAGTTTTTGGAAAAAGGAATCTTGTTTCTTGGTGTATTAAGAGTTAGTCTGGTTCTTATTTAATTGACTCCCTGTTTTGTACTTCATGGCTACATAAGGAGTAGAAAACCAGACTAATCATCAACAACAAAAAGCAGTGATATAATACACAAGTATTCTTGCATGCACTTGAATACTGTTTGAAACAGGTTGGAATAATGTTAATGATCTTTGAGCAGTTGGGTATCTTGAAAATAAATGTAATTTATACAGAATAACCAACAACTTCATTAGAAAAATATTTTATTGACAAGTATTCTCAACACAATTGTAAAGTGAATTACCAGCCATTAAACAGTCTGTTTACCCCTCCCCCCATCCTATGGCTTTCTGAATGTCCCGCAAGGATGAGATTACTTGTTTGTTGAAAGTCTATCAGTACAGTAACTCATGCCCTCACTTATAGTGTGGTTTGTGATTTTGGACCATGTTGAGTTATCGAGATAGAGGGGGTGTATTAAGACTGTTATCTTGCATTGGTTGAATATATGCATTAAATATAAGATTCTGTTCTGATATCAGGGAGAAGTTTTTTCTTAATTTTAGCAAGCCATGGTATCTTACCAGAAAGCCATTTATGTACTTTATTAATGTGTACACTTAAGCTTTGAGGTTTACACATGGTTGCCATGGTAAATGTTTAAACAAAGATTCATGTGACTGTCACTGACTACCTGTTCCATTTCAATTAATTCTATATTTTTGATTTAGAGGATTATTCAGAAGGATTTTTCTATTCTTATCTGAAAGTATGTGTCTGTTTTTCAGATTGAATTTGACACTGCTAGGGAAAAGAAATTGATGAGAATTGGTTATAGAATAAATTATACAGTTCCATATTACCTTAAATACTGTCAAAAATGTCTTTAACCTACAGTATTTGCCATTAAACAACATGTTTGTTAACAGTCTTTGTTTAGTAAAAATTTGTATTTGTAAGTAGCACACAGTCAAGTTTGTAAGCCATTGTTCAGTTTCTTAGTCACTGTAGCATGTCCAAGCAGTATGCAAGATTCCAGTATTGATTTTTTCATTATGTACATACATTGGGACCCCGCTATAACACGGTAGTTGGGAGCCATAGAATCCGACCGTGTTATGAACCGAACCGTGTTATATGCAACCAACTCAGTTAGCTGAAGAAAATGTACACCCCCCAAAAACAAAATGGGGGGGGGGGCTAATACATGCAGGCAGTAAAATACGTGCTTCGTCGGCACAGTTGCTATCTTGAATTAATGCACATTAAATGAGAAATACACCTGTAGTGAAAAGAGAGAAGACATCATACTTTATTTAGAGAACCATGAATTGGTACATATACGTGAATACTGTTTATATATAAATGTCTAATGTATATCATGATCAGAGTATCAACGCAGTGTACTCACCTGCGAACCTCATCATATACATTGAATCCACAATACAAGTAATTCCATCAAAAATATGCATACCCAGCTTTAAAATATTCATTAATTTTGTAACAGGTCATATTGGTCTAAATTCAGTGGGAAAACATAGCACAATCACGTAACGAACAACGAAGCACATTTACTTTGAAGTACGTTCGAAGTCGGTAAAAGTTAGTTTGCGTTTTAAGCCGCCGTTGGAATAAACTTTTTCCCTACAAAAAGTAAACTTTCACAGCACAGTTAAAATGTTCCAGTGACGTTGGAAAATGCAAAAATCCATCAGATTCCATCACTTTTATTTAAGTTTGGTACTGACTTCCTTTGAAGAAAACTTCTTTGCTGTTATTGAAAGATTGTAGTCGGCTTTCTTTGATGAAGGCTGCATGCGCTTTTGAAGTCGCCGCTAAAGAACAGCTTTGGAGAACCAAACGAATGCCCATTTCTTATTGTGGTGGCAACATCAAATCATTTTATGATTGAGATGGAGATTTTTTCCATTTGCTGAGTACGTTTTCATAACAGTTGGTGCTTCAAAGGTAATCTGTTTCCCTTGAAATTTCAGCAAACTGTTTTATCTGGATACATTTTTAAAAGGAATTGGCTGTCGTTTAGACTATTCTAGTTACTGTCCCTCCATGCCTACTGAATAAACCAATAAGGATTTTTTAAATATTTTTTTTACATTTGTGGTAGCAGCGTGATGCTGCCTTCTACGCATGCGTCTGAAAATTAAGAAAGGGTCAACGGAAGATAGAGACACAGGTGTTCTGACGACATGGATTATTACAGAAAACGTGAGTGTTCTGAAGGATTTAATTCTGAGTGAAAAGAAGAGGAATTTTACTTACCATCCACACACAAATGCGTCTTTGTAAATATATTAATTACTAGCAAGCGGCCGAAAATCCGATGAAAGACAGATTACGAGAGAATGCCTTGTCCAGTTTATCTCCGTTACCAGAAATGTCAACAACAAAAAAGCGGATATTTCACAACATACAGAACTCGTGCTAGATGTCAGGATAAGCGGATTATGATATAACAATGCACTGTTTAGATGGTTTGTCAGTATAGACAAAGAATTTGTTTATGTAACAATAGATAAATTTCAGTGCATTTTATATCCAGTTTGCGGCTTCCTTTCATGGGGCCTCTGAATTTCTGCACTCCAAACCAATGGTTGTATATAAAAGTTTAAACAGCCAACAATGTCGCCAACAAATAAAAAAAAGCCACATGGTATGTTTTGCAGCCAATAAAGAAAAACAATCCAAGTTTGCGACATTGACGAAGACCTACGCGATCCCAGAATAAACTTTTTATGCGTTTTTTCTTCTTCTTACTTTTAAGAAGAAAGAAAAAGTACTTTTTCGAGTACGAGAAAAATACTTTTTTGTATATGAGAAAAATACATATAAAATTTCAGGAGCCAAGCCACGATCATCTTGCATTTTTTATTCATATGCGATCTTTATCCCAAAATGATAAGCAACTTTTTATGTTTTTTTCCGCACTTTTTAAGATTTTGTTTTTGCAAGAAAAATACATGTATATAAAATTTCTGGAGCCACGCCACGACCGCGTTATATCCGAATTCGCGTAATAACGGAGCGCGTTATAGCGGGGTCCCACTGTATATGTAAAAGTAGAAAACAATATCATTACAATCCTGTTCTTGTTTGACACTTGCATAATGATGTATATAAAAAATTTACATCTTACAAACTGAAACTGTCATAATAAGAGGTTAAAGATGTGCAACAAATAAAATACTGGTAGTTACAAGTTGACCAAGGTATGGCTTGTGTATTGTAACAGCTGCTGGCTGTTCAGTAAGTCTAATGGTTAAATTTTAAGTAAATATTTAGATTAAATGACACTGTCTCAGTTATTGTAAACTGTGGACACCTTTGGAAACTTTAAGTAAATGCTGTAGATTTACTGTACAACCCAAAGAAGAAAACTGTCAGCATGAATGCCAGGAAGTTTATCATTAACATTTTAATGGTTGCATTCTCATGATGTGAACTGAGATACTTCTGGTCCATGTGAACCAATTTCTGAGCTTTTGTTATTAACTTGCTCTTAGTCTTGTTTTGGTTTTGAAGGATTTTGTTATTTCTATTTCATTTCTCTTTAGACTTTGCTTAACTTGGTTTGGATAGTAATTAAAGATGAACAGAAGCAGGAATATGGTGTCACCTGCAAATGGGTCAATATTGGAGTTCTTAGGTCGTTAATAAAGTTAAAAATAACAATGGACCCACTACTAACCCTTATTGCAAAAACTAACCTTAACGACTGCAGTAGTTTTAGTGCTGCCTATCTATACTTGCTTCTGTCTATGTTGTCATTAGAATTATAGCATTGTAATTTTGAGATAAGGATATTAAGATCTATTAAAGTCTAATGAATTTTAAAGAAAAGGTAAACGCCATGAATCATATTTCCTTTATTTAATTCATCTAACACTGGCATTGGATTTATGTGAGGACTGTTTGACAGGAATGGTAAATCCTAAATCCAGCACTGACATTGTATGAAAGATTATCATTAGCAGCTCTATCAACACACTAGGTTAATTTGCCATCCTAGTCCAGGAAAGAAAAAAAAGAAAGTGTGAACCTACAAATACATACGTTGGCAAGCTGGTTATTTTGGCATCTCTTTTATGTATAAATGGGCAGATTTTTCTTTTGTTTTCCAATAGTATTTTCCTTAGCCAGTTACTGTAAGCCTTTAAACCCTGAAACTGGCTTGGGTAAGAGGGATATTGTCTCATGGATAAGTACTTTGATGTTTAATTCCCATGTACTACAAAATATTAGCATACCTGTGTAAACAGTTATGGTCGCTAACATCAACGCAAACTGAAACTGAGTTTTGACAGTATTACAGTTATTTTCAAAGCATTATTTCTGAAATGTCTTTATTATATTTTCTTATTCCATTGATGAGTTAGAAGAAGAAAAAATGTTGAAGGTGTCCCAAGACTTATAATACATGAACAGTTGCAATAATTTCATGTACCAAAATTTTTTAATCTTAACTCTGCATTACTATATTTTCTAGTAAAAAAGGTTGACTTATAAGCGAGTATGTATGGTAAATGAACTTATAGATTGGTTAGAAACACTTGTGGGGTTGGTTCACTCTGGCAACATTGCACCAGAACTCATACGAATGACATCATGGACCCAGGGGCATTTTGCGATTTGATGCATGAACTCACTGAATACATCACTGTATAATGCGTTCTGAGAATCTTCCCATGCTTCAAGAAACCAATGCTGCAGTGCATGTCATTACAAATACAGCCCTAAGCATTACCTTGATGATTATAGTCTCTTCAGTAAAACTGGAATTGTATGTGGTTTTTACAATGCACACATTTTTATAGAAGAAAGTTGGTTATTCTACTCGATGATATCGGGCAAGGTGGGAAAGGGGGACTTGCTGAACAATTTTATGTGGGACAGACTCGAATAAAACAATTTTATGTTGAAAAGACTCGAATAAAACAATTTTATGTTGAAAAGACTAATAAAACAATTTTATGTAGAAAAGACTCGAATAAAACAATTTTATGTTGAAAAGACTCGAATAAAACAATTTTATGTTGAAAAGACTCAAATAAAACAATTTTATGTTGAAAAGACTCGAATAAAACAATTTTATGTTGAAAAGACTCGAATAAAACAATTTTATGTTGAAAAGACTCGAATAAAACAATTTTATGTTGAAAAGACTCTAATAAAACAATTTTATGTAGAAAAGACTCGAATAAAACAATTTTATGTTGAAAAGACTCGAATAAAAAAAAATTATGTTGAAAAGACTCTAATAAAACAAGTTTATATAGAAAAGACTCGAAAAAAACATTTTTATGTTGAAAAGACTTGAATAAAACAATTTTATGTTGAAATGACTCGAATAAAACAATTTTATGTTGAAAAGACTAGAATAAAACAATTTTATGTTGAAAAGACTCGAATAAAACAATTTTATGTTGAAAAGACTCTAATAAAACAATTTTATGTAGAAAAGACTCAAATAAAACAATTTTATGTTGAAAAGACTCGAATAAAAAAAAATTATGTTGAAAAGACTCTAATAAAACAATTTTATGTAGAAAAGACTTGAATAAAACAATTTTATGTTGAAAAGACTCGAATAAAACAATTTTATGTTGAAAAGACTCAAAGAAAACAATTTTATGTTGAAAAGACTCGAATAAAAAAAAATTATGTTGAAAAGACTCGAATAAAACAATTTTATGTTGAAAAGACTCGAATAAAACAATTTTATGTTGAAAAGGCTCGAATAAACAATGTTGTAACCGATAAGGAGGTTATTCAGCAGCAGTTGGAAAATGGAACAAAGATTTAAATAACATTTTTGAATGGTTTTGCAATGTGCATGACTTCAATACCAGCTTGCATATCACACTTATGCCAAGAATAATAACTAATAATGTATATTCAGTGGAAATGAGTCTACTATTATAACAAGAAAAACCTTTTAATAATTAATGTTACTTTTAAATGAAGATATTAAATGCTTTGAAGTATGTAGTTTTCTTACTATGTACATTACATATACTTTTCACAAAAATTTAGTCCTCCTCTGGAAAGACCACCCATCTTAGAAGACCATTTTCCTAGTGCAGAAGGGGTGACCATATAAGAGAGGGACACTGTAATCATATAAATGGAGGAACACACTTAGCAAATGGTAGACTTGTTTTTGCTGTTGTCGGTAATGGTTTTGATAAACCCAAACCTCTCATCTTAAATGTGCACAATTCTGGATTATATTTCACTGAATTTAGAGGCTGGTAGGCAACAATGGCAATCTTAGTAAATGATCACTGGCAAACTAGTTCATCATTAATGCATACCACTACAATGATCCTGTACCTTTCACATATGCAGCATTTTTACCATTAGTCACCTGGATATAACTTTCAGTTTAAAGGACTTGGCATCTATTCAGAGGCACAGTTAACCCTCTTTAGCATTTGTGCTCAAGATTTATCAATACATACACATTATGGATTCTGAAGGGTCACGACGTTGCAGAATTTACTAACAGGGTGTTGGATAAGCTGACAAGGGATGCCGACATCAATGGTGATTTTGTTTCACTCATTGATAAATATCTGCATAAGAGTGGTGTCAACAAACCCTTGTGTTTAACACTGAAGTATAATCTTGTTATTGATCAAATAGAAATCAACGGTCAGAACCACACTGATGTACCAATACCAGCTTGAGGCCACATTGGAGTCATCACATTAGCACACAAAAACACCAAGTCATGACTACACTGCCTTGAGTGAAAACATTCAATTATTGTTTCAACAGCAATTGAGTAGAATTCACTAGCAATGCTCCCCTTTTCCCAATATATTCCCCACTGATTATGTTGCACCAACATCGACTCAATCAAAAGAGCTAATTTTCAACAGTTATCCACTTGTCCATATAACAATTTTTGGGCAAAAATAAAATGAAGTGACTAGCATAATCAGTAGACATGGATTAGGGTTCAATATCAGCATGGATTATGGTACCATATGGACATGATGTCAGGCCCTCAGAACGCACAAAAATGTTAATTGAGTAGAAGTGAGGGTGCATCTTGCAACTGAACAAAGCCAGACTATAAATAATTTTTACTTCACAATGACAATTGCTACAATTCTATGGTCTTAAACTAAGTAACAGGAAGAAGTGAAACCAACAAGTTTAGTAAAATTCACAATTTATTTCCCTTTAATTCAAAGTGAACATTTAAAAGAAACAGTATTGTCAATTAAGTCCCAAATAATCCTGAATGTTCAATCACAAGTCCAGCAGTATAGAATATTTCAAATAAATTCAAAGTCTTGAATATACTGAGGTAAAATAATCTTGCATAGGTTGATTTATCAACAGTATTGATTTATCAGATATAATCCAAAATGTCTTTGAATGAATTCACAATAATCCCCTAATAGTGATTTAGTCCAAAAGTCAATGAGCACTTTGTAATTTCAATAAATAATTGAATTGATTCTTCTCAGATTATATCTGAACACAACTAACAATGATTCTACAGAGTGAACTTAAAGTTGGAATGAATAATTTTGTTTACTTCAAACTTTACATGAAAAATTAACACAAAAAAAGTTCAGGTTGTGGTCAAAAGTTTGCTTCCAGAACATTTTAATTATTTTTTATTAAATAAAGCTGAAAATCAGAAAGCAAATCATTTAGAAGTTATAGACATGGATACAAGTTAGCCATCTAAAACTGTTATTTCCAAATGTCCAAAATCTTAAATTAGAACTTAAAATCATGGATAAAAGTTAAGCACACAGTATAGATACACATGACACAATGTTAATAGAGGAACTATGATGGACCCTCAAAGTTACCCACACAAAAAAATAATCAAAGCAAAACAACAGCTGGGAGATGAAATTGTTAGAAAAACTCTTTTATTCTTGAAATACAAATGCATGTATTATCCTAGATGTATTTTTAGAATCACTGCCATGACCACCATTGATCATGGTAGTGCTTGAGTTGGTGACTACAGCAACCATCGTAGGTACACCAGTCAGATTTGGTATGTGGTGCTTGCAAGATGTTTTCGTTATGGTTACATATATTGATTATGTGTCTATTCAGAACTTCTTGTAGTGACAAAAAGTAATCTTGGCACAATTACCAGACTGTACTAGATGGCCATTAGGATAAAACAAACAGCATGGGTGAGTTCAGAAAGGTGCTTGTTGAATGGAAAGCCACCATTGACTCGACACACATACAGAACTGGGGCATTAGTGACCCAAAAGAGGAAGCTGATCTACATTCAGAAAAATTTGAGTAAATATCTGCATCAGTGAATTGATCTAAGGTAAACATAATACATGTAATGAGGCACCTTGGAAACTTTGCTTGAGGGTGCACATGGGTTATAATTACAGATCCATCCATGTGTGAAAAATATCAAGTGGGAAAACGTTATGGAGAATATAGATGAGGTTTAGGGATTAGAAACCATAATTGGTCTGAAAATCTCATACCCCAAGTATACATCTACTGCCCATATTATTTCATAAATTCATGACATAGGATGGCAAAAATTGCCCAAGACATTTCTCAAAGACTTAAGATACCAAAATCATAGAAGATGAACCAACGTGCAATTTTTCCCAACGTAAATATTTGCAGTAAATACTTCTTGGTGACCTTTTCCAGTATGTAGAAAAATGGACTGGATTGGACTTTCAAAGTGGTGCCTGTTTGACCTAGAATGAAATATATGGCTTGCACTTTCCTGACTCAGACCACTTAGCCATTTATGTCCAGTTTTAAGATTTAATGATTACAGTTCATCTTTCATTCTTCATAAAACTGTTGGTCTTTTAATTCCTTTCTCTGCTTGCAGTTTGACCCAAGAGATGGACCAGTTGGAGGAGGAACTGTTGTCACAATTAAAGGGAAAAACTTTGGAATCTCTGCTAATGAGATTGATAATATCACAGTTGCTGGAATAAATTGCCAAAAAGATGCATTTTGTTATGTTAGGGGGATGTAAGTACATTATTAGAATCTATTTAAATTGGCTGTCATGACTGTAGGTCTGCTTTATGATCTGCTTTGTATGTTTGCCCATATTTTACACCTTCAAACTACAGAGTCACTTTTAATCTGACTTAATGGGATGCTTCTGGGACATGTTATAAGCTTTTGTTGTAGTGGTATTCCCTACAACCATTTAGCTTTCACAGTAGACTACTGAACCAAAGTTGACCCATACTTAGAATCTTTTTTTTTATATACCAGGTGAAAAATGTGATGAATTAGGGGTTTTATTACAGTAAATTCAGTGGCAAATCGTGTATACACTAGCAGTGTCATCCAGATGCTTGTAAGAGATATGCTTTAAAAGAAAATAAAAGATGTGACTGCCATATAAAATCTGTGCAATATAAATATACACTTAATAGCGATAATTATTAATAATATGCTATTTTAATGATTGTAGCTGAATTAGAATAGACATGGATCTCATCACCCTTGAAGCTCACAACTAATCTTTTTTTCTATATAACAGAAAGTTCTAGTTGCATAATGATTATCAGTGTTGAATAGACATGGATCTAATCTCCCTTGAAGCTTACAACTAATCTATATACCAGAAAGTTCTAGTTCATGAAAAGAAAGTGCATAATGATTAGCAGTGTTGAAATCAGGTCTTCTAACATAAAAAAACCCAAACACAACACATCAACAAAATAATAGATGGTGAAATGTACTGTACAAGTACAAGGTTTAAAGCAGTGAAGTATGTTGAAAAAGCATGGTGCAAAAGTGTCATATTTTTTCTTTTAAACTTTTATCAGATTTTGCTGCTTTAAACCTTTACCTTATAGAGTGTATGGCTTTTTAGCCCTCTGATACACATGTAGCTAAATTACTCAGTGCCGTGCGCTATAAATAGAGCACCTGTTACCTATTTGACTCCATACACATAGGCCTGCCTGCTAACCGTTAAGCAATGTAATGTATGTTGCGTTTAACAGCAATTTTAACCATTTTCACTTTTGGTACACATCCATTATGTATGGAAAAATTTAAGAGTAAAGTCCAATCATTATTGCTGTGTAATTACTTTTCATGGAAGAATTTTTTATGTTCTTCAAAATGTTGAGAGAACTTGTTCACCATTAAGTCAGTGAAGCCATATAACCAACCGTAGCTGCCATTTATCATACTTGATATTTACAAGATATTTGTCTGCATCTACATCACTGAGTCATCTGAATTTGATAATTAATTAAAACTAATTGCTACTTACTTCAGTATCAGAGCCTTTACCTAAGTTATTAAAGCTTTGATAGTTGTGATTCTAATCGTGAAAAGTACTGAATGAAATCCGCGATCGCCATTTTGGAGAGTGGAGAATACGACCCAGTTACTTTAAATAGCAGATTGCAACCAGAGCATAAACAGCGATCACGTGATCTGACATAAAGGTCATTCACAGCAGTGAATGAGGTATCTAATAGGGGGTTTTCCCCAATGGTGGCTTTATGAAAACCCACTAAAAATAGTAGATGTTTACAGCAGAGTGAACTTCATAAATATGTACCAACATGTCTTTTTTTATGTTTACTCCACTACTTGATATATGTGCCCTTTGCTATCTCCATATACATACACAATAATCATTAGAAATGTATATTCTCAGCAGTCTTTGTACATGAATTAAATACTGCAGTACATTAATTGATTGCTGTTAACATAGGATAGGACAAACCTGTAATATATAATCACCATGACCAATGAAAAAACAGGCAGGAACTGTGTTCATGGTCTTTGGCTTTACTCCAATAATGCTCCTCATCCATCACAAATATGCTTAGTTGAAGGGAGCATTATTTTCCACATTTTCCAGCCTTCACATTGATGCACTAGCATTTGTAAACAGAACATGAGAATCATTATATATATATATATATATATATATATATATATATATATATATATATATATATATATATATATATATATATATGCAATGTTTAATTTGTGTGATCTGATGATTTATGTGATTTTGTTCTTGCATGAAAAAGTCTTTGGTAAGTAAAACTCTTATCTGGATCAGTTTCATTACTACATAGCTGATATTGTCAAAATGCCAGATGAGTTCAGTAAGGAGTGTGATTAATGCATATTAATATGTTAAACAGATCTGGTTACCATTCTGGAGGTAATATTTCTGATCTGATTTTATCAAATGTGTAATAAGGGCTTATATCATCAGTGGCAGTTTTGATAATGACATCACTATGTGTCAATGAAATGCTTGCATCTGTTTGACCTAGTAGTGACTCTTTTTATGATCTGATTTTGAACGAGTTGTTAAATAGTCTTGTATCATCAAGATGTTCAAGGCTAGAAAATTACACCAGCAAGTTGGCATTTTGATAGTTACAATTTTGATATTGCTAGCTGAAAAAAGTGACTTTCTTGCTAGTGATATTTTGGAAGTGTGGGTAAATGTTTTCTTTTCAGAGCATGAAGTTTAATTGTGGACATTGAAAATAGCCAGTTAAAACTATCATGACTATCCAATTGAAAATAGCCAAGTTTTTACCAGTTTAAACTTTCATGACAATCAAAATGCTGCTAGTACTAATAAAAGCCCTCATGTTTTACAAGTTTTATAATGGGCAAGATATTCACTTATTTATAAGGTAAAATTAGCATGATAAAAGGTTGGGAGATAGTTTACATTGGGTGACAATCTGCTTAGTGAATTGTGGTTAGCTGTTAAGTTTTGTAATCTAGGTGAGTTATATCAGTACTACTTGACAATGTACTAAAATAGGTGAAATAATTGCAGCCTCTGAACCAGTTTCATTAATTGTTATTAATTAAGGCTTCACAAAAATAGTTGTAGCTGTGAGCAGACATTGGACTTTGGAATGAGGTTATGTACTAAAATATCAAACTATTAACTGTACATCACTTAGATTGTGTGATTCCAACATGTAGATATGACCAAGAACCATGTATCTAACAAAAGATGGATTTTAATGTCAAAAGCATTTCATTACAGGTCTTATGATCCATCAGTGCAACAGATATACAAACTAAGCTGCTAAAATAATAATCTAGTTTTTAAAATTAGGACAGGATTTGTAGTTTGAAAAATGTACTTACCTTTTAAGCCTATTTATGGTGTAAAATCTCATTTAAAAGTATTATTATTATTCATTGAATTTCTTTGGGCAGTTAGTGCACAATATCTGGAGTCCCTCAAGAAGTGACTATAACCTTGCACTGGTTGAGAACAAGTGCTTGATAATCCAATACTGCTTTTATGCTGTGTTGTGTTTCTTTGAGCCTTAGGTGTTTCAAAGATCTGTAAAAACGTCCTCTTAATCTGTAATTTCTTAATGCCTGCCATCCATCTGTACATGAATTCATTTCTTTCTCTTTCACACAATGACTTTAGTTTTATACCATCTGCTTCACCAAACTTTGGTTTATTACATGCATTTCAAAGAAACCTATTTATTTTGGGGTAAAAAACAACAGGTCTGACTAAAAGAAATTGTTTCTGTACAGTAGCTTTACTTCAGGCATGGACCAAACAGTACACCAAGCAGTTTCTGTACAGTAGCTTTAGGCATGGACCAAACTTTGTGGATGATTTACATTTAGGTGAGGAAGAAGCATATTGATTTTGTGGGTTAACAGTCAGGTTCACTGTCTGAAAAATGAAATATGCTCCATAACTCAAACAAAAGTTAATTTGATTTTATCCAGATTTGGTATGCAGCTTGATATTTATGAGACCTAAGCTTAATTCACTTGTTAGCATTCTACATAATTTAAAAAACCCTGAATTTCTTATCCACCTTCTAAACATGATTTTACACTTAAAGGACTCCATTATCAGATTTTCAGCAAATTTAGAATGCAGCTTGATATTAATGAGACAAGTCTGAGTTGGATTATCAATGTTGCTTAGGTATATGTTCAGTATGCAATATCATCTTTAGCAGAGTTATGGCCCTTGATTTTTAGACTATCCCCATTTCATTTTGTGCAATGATTACCTTGACATGCTGCTTTATTTTGAGGAAATTATGGTATTTTTTGATTTTTCAACATCAGATATACACATCATTTAGTAGGCTTCTGGCCTATGATATTTTTCCATACAGTTATTCCTATTATTATTACTGTTGGACTTGAAATAAATTATTTATGAAGCTTTTATGACACAAATGTTCAGTTTCAAACCAAAAAGCATGTTTTCTCAATAAAGCCTAAAAGGAGATGTGTTGTATTGCCCACATTATGATGTTTGTAAAAATGTTTGTACATTTACTGGCAGGGACAGTATTTTAATCTAAAATGCTGTCCGTCCATGAAATACAGGTATCAAATAATACTGGTCATATTCTTTGATTAGTTTCAAAAATAATTTTGTTTTAAACCAAATGTTTATTGAGTAAATTGATTATTTAATGATTATATGCTCTGAAAAATAAATATTTACAATCATTCACAGTTTATTTAAAAGAATTTTCTATCATAAGTCTACTTATCTTTTCAACTAACATGTAGATATTAGTAATCAAGCTTTTTGTTCAAAATTGTTGCCCATAAATACATGTAGTTCAACCAAAATACCATTTCTATTGTACATACATGAGATCATTAGAGTATATCATAGGAAAATAAAAACACAGAATATACAGCAAAAAGATGTACTGTCTGCAAGTGTTCAGTCTCGCTACTTCATTGAAAACAAAACACCTGTCATGCCTAATTTTTGTGGAACTTTTTGGGAAATTTATATCTGAAAATTAAATGGTCTATATCTTAATCGTAAATTGAGATAATTTAAAGCATAACTAATTAGGTAAAAGATGAAAACTAGAATTCGATAATTTTTATAAATTGGTGTAAATTTGATAAATTCTAGGAAGGTTTGGTTGCCATGGCAATTGTCATCCTTATATACTGAAGTAAAGTATACCCGATAATAATAATCATAATACTGTAATAATAATGACTTTATTTAAAGAAGGTGATACAGTTAGCGGAAGAACTAATCTACCTAGGCACCTTTGTACAAAGGAACTTATTTATATACAAATGCACACATATACACACACATGTATACATATACTTAGCAGCATGTATGTGCATATACAACAATATATTCATTTTCTTTCTTTTGTCTCCCAAGATGGATACTCATCCATACATAATGAACCCACATAGTGTATATACATGCAATATGCATTAAGTATATACACATCCTATATCAACAACAAATTACCCACTATTCAGAAAATTATTATTGCACAAGATGTAGCATGTATGGTATGCCAGATTTTTAACTTTATGAATATTCTGTTATGAAAGTTCAGTGTGAAATGGCAGACCAGCTGTGAATAGCTTCTCGTGGGTCGGTGGTTCTTCCTGGGGTTTTCCCGGGTTCTTCCTCCACCTTTAATACTGGCCACCATGCATAGCCTATCGTGTGCTGAAATATGGCGTTAAACCCCATAACAACAACAACAACAACCAGCTGTGAAACTGATACACAGTAAGGTGGTAAATACCTAAAATATTTTGCTGAATTCCAGTCAGCAGTTTTCAAAATGTCCTAAATAGAATATTCTCCTTTCAGAGGTGCAAAAACAGATGCTGAGCAAAAGGAATACATTTTAGATTCATTCATATCAATACCAGATAAAGATAACACTACCTTTTACCGTCTGACACAAGTGCTTGAAGTCCCAGCTTCAAGAGAAGAATATGACAGTCTTCTGATTATTTGTCCTGATGTCCATTGTCTTTCTAACATAAGACAATAAAGTGTCCAATTTGTCCTGATGTCCTTTGTCTTTCTGACATAAGACAATAAAGTGTGCAGTTTGTCCTGATGTTCTTTGTCTTTCTGAAAAAAGTGTACAATTTGTCCTGATGTCCTTTGTCTTTCTGACATAAGACAATAAAGTGTGCAATTTTTCCTGATGTCCTTTGTCTTTCTGAAAAAAGTGTGCAATTTGTCCTGATTCCTTTGTCTTTCTGACATAAGACAATAAAGTGTGCGATTTGTCCTGATGTCCTTTGTCTTTCCGACAATAGACAGTAAAATGTGCAATTTTTCCTGATGTCCTTTGTCTTACTGACATATGACAATAAAGTGTGCAATTTGTCCTGATGTCCTTTGTCTTTCTGACATAAGACAATAAAGTATGCAATTTGTCCTGATGTCCTTTGTCTTTCTGACATAAGACAATAAAGTGTGCAGTTTGTCTTGATGTCCTTTGTCTTTCTGACATAAGACAATAAATTGAGCATGTTTGCTATGCAATAGGTCAGTCGGAAATACTTTTTCAGTTTGGAGGATTTTAAGAGCTCAGAAAAAGTGAACAATAATTTTTTTATTGAAACACAGTCACATTGTTCAGGTTCAATAACATTAAAGTTGGGGCCTTAGGGGCAGAAGACAAAGCAATGAAAGTTAGAAACAACATCTTTAAATCATCTGATTGTAAAAAGGGTTGAATATTAAACAACTTAAAACACATGAAACATCCCAGCATGAGAAGATAAAAAAATAAATATTTTATGGCTATTACACTATTTTATGGCTATCATAATTATATTTATTTTGACTTTTGTTTTCTTTGCAACTTTGTTGGCTCCTAAAAACCATTTGCTTACAATTTAAGTTTCCGGAAATATATATGTAGATAGATAAGTAGATGAGAATGGTTCAGAATACAGATATAGTTAGAAGACAAAAAGACAGAACAGTTGTATTTTCAGTCAGCTTCTCGTTGCCCTGGGGCAAACATACTTTCATGAAATGTGTAAATTCCTCGGGCAAACAGACTTTTATAAAATGTGTAAATCCCTGGGGCAAACAGACTTTTATAAGATGTGTAAATCCCTGAATAAAAACTAGAAACTTGTGTCTTGCCTAGATAATATAGCAGTCTAATCTCATCAACTATGTCAGAAATAATGAAAACTTAACTGTTTGTAGTTCTTTATTTACACTGACAACTGAAAGATTTTTGAACATTAACAATAAACAAAGATGCTGCTTTATGTAATGCAATGATATCACAGGGTATAAAACTCGCAGACCATAAATCATTTTGAATGGAACATGACATCTCTCTTCCTTTTCTCTCGCATTTTTTTATGATGTACCCACAGGCAAGTAGCTAGAAACTTGAACTTGCTGGAACCAAATTTGAGATTGTCCTGGGACAAATTGATTTATAAATCCATGCCAAGCAATTTTATAACAGCATGGACATGTGTGTATTAATAACACTCCATGATATATGTAAATGTTTCAAGCAAGTCACTTTGAGGTGAGCATGTGTATTGCATCTTTCTGTGACCTATTTTCTAGGATTATTAAAAATGGAGAATTATTATCTAAAAGCATGGACTTGTGTATTTTGAAAATAATGTGTGATTTGTCTACAGTTTTTAAGCAAGTCATCATGAGAATGTCATCGTGATGAAAGCAAGTTATCTTGAGATGTGTATTTCACCAAACTGGAATTGTACTTTCTCGGTTTTATAAAAAAAAAATTGATATATATATTCACATGTCCATATGTCCATGTTTTAATGTATCACCTTTTTTCTATTACCACTAAAATGTTAAACTGTCCACTGATGATTTATTTTACAATGGCTGTCATAAATTAAGACTGGGGCACTAACTTTTATATTTTGTCAAATTCCAAAAAAAATATGCTCATTCTTCAAGAGTGCTATTCAGTTTGACATAGGACTTTATAATTTGTATGTGTCTTGTGATGAACATGTATCTGCACTAAAAGCTGTGTCACTGTGACATGCTTTACTGGATTAATGCAAAATGGTTATACAGTGGTGTCTGGGCTCCCATTCTAGAACCTTATAATGATACCAACTCCTACCACAGAAGTGGCTTTTTCTTACAAGCTCCTGATCATGTTTTTGTTTTTCCATAGCAGCCACATGAAATTACAAAAACTACTAAATAAAGTCAGCTTTGTTTAAATCTGATTTTGTAGGAATTAATTAACTGACGTGTTGTCAGCAAACAGAAATAACAACAGTTGACATGCTGTATAACTCAGCTTTCTTATTAATGGTTATATATTGTACATTTTGACAGATTATTCATAACACAGATTAACTGCAAATTTTGAATGTGAATACATGTAGAAATTAGATGAGTGGATGAGCATGTATTATGCTTTCATGTGATGACTCATTGGTAGTGACTAATTAACAGGTTCTCTGTAATGTTCCAAATCATTCTTTTCAGTGTGACTTGTATAACCATGTCCAGTGTCAATGAAACTCAAGGACCCATCATTATTAGTGTGCTTGGCAAAAGTGGACATCATGGAATTTTCACCTATAAGGTAAATAATGCTAAGGATGCAAAATAAGAATGCTTTGGAGATCAACATATTAAGAATAGGAAAAGAGTGATAACATTTAGAATGCTTTGGAGATCAACATATTAGAACAGGAAAAGAGTGATAACATTTGGAATGCTTTGGAGATCAACATATTAGGAATAGGAAAAGAGTGATAACATTTGGAATGCTTTGGAGATCAACATATTAGAACAGGAAAAGAGTGATAACATTTGGAGTGCTTTGGAGATCAACATATAAAGAATAGGAAAAGAGTGATAACATTTGTAGTTGTAAAAAAGAAATAAAGGAACAAATGAAATAAATTATGATGTAAACATGATGAAGTAATTCTGTATAGGATATAACTGGTGGGCTGAAATAAAAAAAGTAAAGTTTTAGTTGTGAATGTTGGCAAAGAGAGAGGTAAACAGTAATACATGTCTTTGTTTGAAATTGAAGTAGAGCAGGAGGAGGAGGAGGATATACAGTAATGATTAAGTCAGGAACACAAAGTTCCTGTGGCCATGGAAATTGATTAGAAGTTGTGAAATTTTGTGAAAGTATTTTTAGCACACTGAAAAGAAATGGAAACTTAAAAAATTGGGAATAATTATCAACAAATGTATGATGTTGTATCAAGTTTATACATGTATCTAACAATATACTTGATCAATATTGAGATTGAAATATTTCTTTTTTGGTGATGTCATTTTCATTCACTCTTATTAAAAATATTTGGTGACATATCAAAACTAAGAAAAGAGAAGTAACAGGTCACCATTATGAATCACTGCCATCTCACCTCTTTCTGTGCGGGTTTGAATCAAAGGCTTGGCCAAAGTGGGTACGTGAGGAAGCTTGCCAGTAGCTTCTTGTGGGTTGGTGGTTATTTCTGTGGTTTTCCTGGGTTCTTCCTCCACCATTCATACTGACCACTATGTATAGCCAATGTTTTGCTGAAAAATGGCATTAAACCCTATAACAATAACAAAAGAAATAACTTGTGGGAAAGTCTGGTATCATGCAGTTTGTTTTAGAAGAAAAATAAAATAAGAGATATTTCACAGAAAAAAGAGATCTTAAAGTGTATATTATGTACAAAGTATATTGACTTTTGCATTGTGGCAATTGATTTGTACAGTTTAATATCCAGACTTTGTACTTTATTGAATTGAGGAACTTGTAAATATGGCACCAGTCCACTCAACAAAAAAACTGACATGAGATTTGTATTGTGGGGGGAGAAATTTTGTTCCTTCCCAATATTAAAAAACCAAAAATGTGGGGAAGATGTATTTACTGCCAGTTTTATTTTCAGTATTCATTATATATGTACTGTGTCCATCAATATTTATAAGAATTTATGGAACGTCTGTATTAAACAGTACAAGTTTGTTAATGCTAGGATAAAATTAATTTGAAGCCAGATCTGTACAATGTGGCCCCCAAATCCCATCTCCCACCCCACCACTGCCACCACCTTCTTAATGTCCACACAAATTGTAGTGGAGTAATTTCTTGTTGTCCCATCATCCGTCAGTATGTTTATATATGTTAGCTAAGGAGCTAGATTGTGCAAAAACTACTTGATATAAGGAAATGAAATTTTGTGGGCATATTTATTTGCATATATATTAATATATGTTGGGAAGCAATTTTGTAACTGCTTTTTTATGTTTTCTGCATATGTAAGTTAGCCTAGCTCGTTGTTTGACATTGATTTTTGCCTGGATAGAGCTGTTATCTGGTTGATGAACCTTTGGTAGAAAAGTAGAACTTTGTATGAAAGTAAAGTATTTTTATCAAATCATTATGTTAATTGTACATATGACTGACAATTTATCAGTAATTAAGTATTATTAATGTTTTTATAGGCATTTGTAATGCGTATGAACAGAAAAAAGAAACAAACAAAATAATATTAATATTGTCACAGAACTGATGAATGGATGGTCATAATGTTACTTATGGAGAATGTAAAGACAACATGAACAAAAATTAAGATGAATTAATTAAATGGTGATGAATTGGAAAAGATTATATTGCACAATAGTAACAAAACAACTGCAGTTAAACCATTCTTAAGTATTGTTTGTTCTCAAAGTTCTTAAGAACACTTTATGTTCACTGGTATTTCTGCACTGAATTATTATTCACTGATTATATACGTTCTCCAATGGCTTCTTTACAGCATAGGTATGCCCTCAAATGGCTCCTTCATTGCATAGGTGCACCTATGGCTTCTCCACTGTGTAGTGAATTATAGGGTGATTCTTGTGACAGGGATGCCAGTGTCTTGACATTCTTAGGCTGTCCTGGGTTTGTCTGCCCTTGTGGCAGGATTCTCTGGCTAGCACAAGTGGTTCAGTGACTGGGGCTCACATGTCCAAACATTCTTGGGACATCCTGAGTTGTCTGCCCTTGTGGCAGGATTGCCTATCCAGGACAATCTTCTGTTAGCAGTCTCATTCTGGCCTTATCTCCCCTGGTTGAAAGCTGCTACAAAATGAAAGTTATTTTGATTAAAATATTTTAGGATTAATGTGTACATTGCATCAAGTAACTTATATACTGTGCTTCATGCTCTGATTTGTTTCCAGTGCTCGTTTTATGCCACACCTGCAGTTACTTTCATCTCTCTACACTAAATGAAAACAAATCTTACATTTTATGAATGCAAGTGGAAATATGAAATATTTACATTGCAGCTGATCTATACAAGCAGATAACATAAAAGCATAGTATATTCAACGTAAATGTTGTATACTTAAATATGAATTACAATCAATATATTTGACAAACATAATATTCTGTAGGCTATAAACAATGACTTATGATAATAAATATGTAAGTAGTGAAAACAATCTGCTAGTTGTAATGAATAAAACAGAACCCTCAAAAACCCCTGATGTATATAAACAAACAAAAAGAAGAAAAGAACTTTACCTCCCAATAGTATAATTCCCAGTTGCAACACTTTTCTCGCTCTAAATGTCCAGGTTTTAGCCCCCTCTAAATGTCCAATTTTTAGCCCCCTCTAAATGTCCAGGTTTTAGCACCCTCCAAATATCCAGGTTTTAGTCCCCCTCTAAATGTCCAGGCTTTAGCCCCCTCTATAAATGTCCCGGTTTTAGCCCCCATCTAAATGTCCAGGTTTTAGCCCCCTCTAAATGTCCAGGTTTTAGCTCCTGTCCATAGAAATTGTACATGTGACTGCCAACATTTTACTTTTGCATACGGTTGCTCTATAATACCCATTACAGGCATCATGAAGTTCACAAGCTTCTCAGCTGGTGAGAACTATTATACCACTATCATGATCATATTACTTACATGAGTTTGTATTCTGCATTGGACTTCAGATAATGCATTTTAGCACAGCTGACTTCAGATAATATATTTTCAGGTTTTTATTGTACTAAGAATTTAAACTTATTTAATGCATAAATAAAAGAAAGGGATAGTTTTATGTCAATTTGCATCAAAAATAGTACAGTTTGATACTTGACACATTCTAGAGATCTTCTTGGATGCTTCATGATGGAATGATAGGTATGATGGCCATTGTATGTGTGGCCTTTTGAACACAAATGTCAGAAGACTTGGACTAAACATAAACTTGGCAAGCATCAATCCTTTTCACACCTACCATCAGATGATTAACATTTATCACATATTAAGTCTCTGTTGATCATTGTTTGGCAGTAAATTATGGACTACGTGAATCACAGAATGCTCTGAACTTAGATAATTAGAATGGATTTCTTGATGATAAATTACATAATGTGATTGTGGCACTCACTTAGCAACAGGGTAATAAATATTCGCTCTTAGTATCTCCCTCTACCCTAATTTCAATTCATTTTAATTTCTAAAACTAATGTTATTTGTCATTTTACCATTTTAATTATAATTGTATGGAACTGTTCTATTTTCTGATTTCTGTTACTCTCTTCTGTGTTGGCATTATGATCAGCAGATTAGTTTCATTTATAGTTATATAAACATTGTAGTAAGTAAATATTTTTGGACATGGTTCTAGTCTGTACAGATGAATAATTGACATAATTAGCATCATCATGGCCACTGTTTGTTGTGTGTCTATACAAAAAAAAACAATCTTGAGTGACCTCTGGTATGAGCAAACTCCCTATCATTTGTGACCAATATGACCGTGCTTAGATCAATTTTACTATCAAAATGCACTGTTATGTGACCACTAACTAATTGTGACCAGCAGCCATGATATTTTGGCAAAGTGTGTATTGTAATACTGCTGTGAATGAGTGTATCATAATATTGATATGAATAGTACAAATAATTATTTTATATTTTATCCTTTGTAACAACTGGTTAGAGTTTTTGGCAGAGTGCAGATTATTGAAAACCATGATGCACCAAGGAAAATAACAGTGGGGGTACAAGTTGAGTCAGGCAACTGATTTAATGTATGGCAAGGACCATGAATAAAACTTCTTTACTTATCACAGATTGCCATTATAGTGCCTAGGACATCAAAATCAGTGATGATTAACCATTCCATCTTTAAATGGTTAGCAGTGATTGATGCATATAGTTTGTATTGTTTGTCTGTTGTGAATACACACACAATGTTGATAATGCTACTGTAGCATGACATGTATTGCTTTACATTATTTGAATATAATGATCAGGATGAATGAGGTCTTTGCCTGTTTGTCATATTAAGTTATATGCCTTTATATGATGAGTCATTTTTAAAAAGAAATCACAGGGCCCCTTCTTTCCGCAAAGTTGAATTAATGGACTCTTAGTACATTGTTTATTGTCTTGATCAATTTTTTATTTATGTCATGGGTGTTTGGGATAAGCATTATGACGGGTTCACTTTGAAATGCACAGAGAGAATAAATTTTACCTTACTTAGCTATTATAAATATATATATATATATATATATATATATATATATATATATATATATATATATAGAGAGAGAGAGAGAGAGAGAGAGAGAGATAGAGAGAGATGTAATATGTTTAATGATAGTGGATAAAAATCAAAATATATGTACAGCAAAAATTAATATTTATCTATCTTAAACCCAGTTTTGATTATTTACCTTGAAAACTATCCTACTGCACTGACCTGTTATGAGACAACCTGTCCTAAAAATCCACTTTTTATTGGCATAAAAGGTCTCTCAGGACAGGTTTTGCTTTTATATGCATATTTTTTAACCTAAAACCTAATGTCCCTTTGTCCCTCTGTTGTATATGGATATTGTTAAAGATGATAACCAAGTTACTTTACAAAACCTAATTATCTTTGCATCCCTCTGTTGTATATTGATATTTTTAAAGATGATAACACAGTTACTTTACAAAACCAAATTATCTTTGCGTCCCTCTGTTGTATATGGATATTTTTAAAGATGATAACCAAGTCACTTTACAAAACCTAATCTTGCTTGAATCCCTCTGTTGTATATGGATATTTTTAAAGATGATAACACAGTCACTTTACAAAACCTAATTATCTTTGCGTCCCTCTTTTGTATACGGACATTTTTAAAGATGATAACCAAGTTACTTTACAAAACCTAATCTTGCTTATGTCCCACTGTTGTATATGGATATTTTTAAAGATGATAACCAAGTTACTTTACAAAACCTAATCTTGCTTGTGTCCCTCTGTTGTATATGGATATTTTTAAAGATGATAACCAAGTTACTTTACAGAACCTAATCTTGCTTGTGTCCCTCTGTTGTATATGGATATTTTTAAAGATGATAACAGTTACTTTACAAATCCTAATCTTGCTTGTGTCCCTCTGTTGTATATGGTTATTTTTAAAGATGATAACACAGTTACTTTACGAAACCTAATTATCTTTGCATCCCTCTATTGTATATGGATATTTTTAAAGATGATAACAAAGTTACTTTACAAAACCTAATCTTGCTTGTGTCCCTCTGTTGTATATGGATATTTTTAAAGACGATAACCAAGTTACTTTACAAAACCTAATCTTGCTTGTGTCCCTCTGTTGTATATGGATATTTTTAAAGATGATAACCAAGTTACTTTACAAAACCTAATCTTGCTTATGTCCCTCTGTTGTATATGGATATTTTTAAAGACGATAACCAAGTTACTTTACAAAACCTAATCTTGCTTGTGTCCCTCTGTTGTATATGGATATTTTTAAAGATGATAACCAAGTTACTTTACAAAACCTAATTATCTGTGCGTCCTGTTGTATTTGGGTATTTACAGGCAGAAGTTGGATATAACTATGTACAGATTATAACAACTTAAAAATGGTATTTGAATCGGTGAGAAAAAGAGTAAATTTTTAAGAAAAACTAAAGTTGGAGAAATATCTAGCTGATGCATAAGTAATATATTTTAATCTACTTTCAGGAAAGATGTTCATGTATATATCAGTTAATATTAACAGACTCACAAGAAAAATTATCTTTAGTTCACATTGATTGCTGTCTTTAGCTTGGCAAGGCCTATGTTCCTTGCTCAGAAACAAAGTGCTGCTTACTCTAATCTGAAAACTGTAATGTGAGGTGTAGACAGCAATATTAAAACTGTAGCTACAACTAAAGTTCATCACACCCTTATGTCAACCCACACAGCACAGAGACATTGTCTCAGAAAATCCTGCTTCCCAGAAGTGAGGACAGGATGAGGATGTCCTGTCAGTCCTTGTAGATTCTCATATATTTTACATAGAACAGGCCAACCTTTCTGGACTCCTACCTCCATGAGGAAGAAGAGATCTGGTCTTTCATCACTGGATCTGTGTCCCAAGCCTTTAGGTTTGAAGGACACTAAAATTCTCTCAAGGTTGGAGAGACTATCTAGGGCTATGTCTTGTCTAGATCTCTTGTTACTCCCTGTCTTGGCCATGGTTAAGGAGCATTCCAAGTAAGGACCATGAGTTTGCTGGACAGCATGGTCCACCACATGCCACATACACACATTGAGACCTTTGGTCTCTGGAACTAGTTGTAGGGTTCACACTCCTTCATGGCTCTGCCTCTTTGGGTGCTAGAGCAGCTCAGGTAGGTATTTCCATGGGGACCTAGGCTCACAATCCAGTTAAAGCATTAGAGGTTTAAAACTAAAGGCTATGTCTACAGTTGCCATAATATTGCATGCCAACCATTTTTCGTCAGCCTATTTCATCCAGCTGCCTTTCAACATTTGTTAGTAGCAGTAGCCAAAATATGAAAATGTGTTATCCATGCCCATGCCTCCATCCTACAATATTTTATGATGATTGGTTGATCCGCAATGTCTGGCTATAGCCTTTTGGATGAGATTGTTCTCGCTGTTGGTCCATAATGACCAGGCTGGGTCTTATTCCCATCCCAGGGAAATCAGAGCTTACTCCATTTCAAACATTTTCCATGTGGGGATGAATTTTCTCATAAACAGAGGATTGGGCCATAGGACAGAGTAGACAACATCCTGACCATGTAAGAGGCACTGAGAACCAAGTGCACATTGTCAGCTTGTCTATTTCTTCTGAGAACCTTGAAATCCAAAGCAGACCCAGTTCTCCTAGGCAGATTGCACTTGTGCCCCATAGTTTCTATGACTTGCAAACTAGAAACAACACAGGGACCTTCTGGTTGCTCAGACTTTTGTAGGGCTGTAATTCCACCATCATCCAATTTGGTTGTCAAGTCTATCTGGTTTCTGGCTAGAATCCCCATGACCCCAAACCCCACTTTTCTCCTATTGCTGATGCATCAGATTCTGGGTGGGGTACTCAGCTGGAGCTGAAAGGGCTGATTCTTTAGGGTTTGTAGTCCCAGGAAGACTATGTTGTCTTCATCAATAATTTGGAAATGCAGACGAGTGTTCTTCAAGGTTGCATCTACAAAATAAAAAGTCACTGCATAATGGTCTTCTCCTACAACATGGTGGTCGTGTACCTTCAGCAGCAAGGAGGCACACTTTACTCATGTCTCTGCATGGAAGTTTGGAACTGCATTTATCAGGCAATTTCAGAAGGGATTACCCTCTGAGATTGTCACATTCCTGGTGAGAAGAATATTTTGGTTTACTGTGTGTCCAGGAAGGGCAAGATAGTCTTCATGGCATCATCTCTGCACTAATCCATAATAGATTCCCTGCTCAGACTTTGAGGGAAACCCATGGGGGACATGTTTATGCCAAGTCTAAACAACAAACTCCCATTTTACTTTTTGCCAGTCTCATCTCAGAAGGCCTTGGCTGTGGACACTTTTAGCCAGAAATGGGAACATCTGGTTACTTGTGACTTCCCACTCTTCTTAATGATGATTCCACAAATACTTTAAAAATTAAGTACACCCACTGCTCAGCTGATGTTTTAGCCCCTCAATGGCCTAGATGATCTTAGGTCTTTCATCCTGCTGGTAGTCTAACCGAGGACATTACCCCAGATAATTGACTTTTAGTTGCAGCAATGGGTCTGTTTCCTCTACAACAGTTCACAAATCGTGCACCTTCAGACTTTGCTCCTCTCACACAAATTCTGCTTTAGGACAAGTTTTTAACCAAAGTTGCCATGTGCATGGTTGAGTCCAGAAGATGATCATTGTTCCACATCTATGATGCCATATGGAGATTCTTTTGTGATTGATACAGTAGGAAATGTGTTAATCCTTGATGTCTCTCTCTGAGTGCAGTGGCTGATTTTCTTCTCTTCCTTTTTGAAGATAGCCAGTGATCAATTTCCACTATCAAAGGCTGTGGGCAGCCCTGTCCAGCACACTAAAATTGTTGACAGGCCTGGTTGTTGTTTCTCTCACTAATGCCCAGATGGAATCTCATGTTTTTATGGCCACATGTGGGTGAAGCTTCTTTTGACAACCTTACCCTCTACAGGGATCATATGCTACCTGGTGAAGAGGTTAGTGAAGTTGCTGAAAAAATGTAAACGGAGCCTTCTTCTATTAGGAAAGCAAAAACAACTTTGCTCAGTCATTGTGTTAGATGTGCACTACGTGACAAGAGTTTGCAACTTTTGAGATGTAACCTAAGACCTTAGAAGTTAGGCAAACATTTTGGTATTTCCTATTGCACTGATTTTAAAATTAGGGTAGGTAGGTAAGTAGTTTTTGTTAACAAATAACATGATATATATTATATCAATTAGTATATATAATGCAGAGATGCTCCCATGATTTCATCATAATGGGGGATATCCCTCTTGTCACAAAAATAAGGGTGGAGTATAACAAAAATGAAGGGGAGGGGAAATGGCCATAGTTCAGTATTTAGAGAACACTTTGGAAGTACTTTTTCATTAGACTGTTCTTGTAATTCATTGGGTACATACATTAAAGAAACATATAATTCATAGAAAATAATGTGATTTAGCCTATTAATGCAAAGTTTAGGTCAAACACACATAGGACAATCTCGTTTATGGAATTTGAGAAGCACTTTAAGGTAGAGTTTTTTTTTTTATACATCACTAATTTTGTGAAAATATGAAGAAAAGGCAGTAAAGCAAATTACAATTAACCTATCTGCAACATTTTTGCAAGCAAATTAGACAAATACAAAAACCATAAATTTGCAATCCTATCTCAGGAATGTTGAAATGAAGCTGTAAAGTGAGTGCTCATTTAAGAAAATCTTTTTCCAGAAAGAGATGCAACAACAGGCAAGAATGGTGCTATACATCATTATTTGTACTTGGCTCTATGCTAATTCATTTACTTGAATGTTTCAGGTTATCATCTGTGAATAGTTAAAGTATTGTTTTATTGTCATCTATGAAATTAAATGTCAAAGTTTTTAGGTTTTTGAACTGTCAATCATGTACTTAAGGTTTATGTGACCATCTTGGTCTCTACACCATGTTTTTCGGACATGAATTCATGCAAGTACGTTAGAAACTATAGTAATTAATTATGACTGATATGTGTACACGTACTTAGATTACATCATTGTTCAGATTGGTATATTCTGTGATTACCTACATGAAAATGTTATGTGCATTAATTTCTTAAGGTTTAAGGTTCAACTGAGTGTATTATAATTTACCTATACATAGAATTCTGCATAAAAATTGAAATTACAATTTTTAAGTAGTAGTTATTTTCAGCCAAACAGCAACCATCATTCTTTGATTTACAGAATTTAATATATCACCACATATAGGCTGGTCCCATCACTCATAAAATAATTAGGTGGCTGTGACCTTGAAGAGGTATTTTGACATTAGACACTGATTATTAAATAGAAACAGTGCTTGTCAAGTTAAATCAGCAATGGTTTGAATGATAGATGATTTATGTGGAAGCTTTTTTCTCTTCATTTCTTTATAATACACCCATAAATTTAAATTTTAGGCACATTTTAATTTCTTGTTCATGCCATGGAGAGAGAGAAGAAAAATGAAGTATGGAAAATCTTCTTGTGTAAGAATATATATATTCCCTAAATGGGAGAAGAAAGTAGTTCCAGAGGTGATATGACGACAGTAGCAATGCCACTTTTATTGCCACTGTGGCAATATCAGTTTTTCTTGCTTTGATTTTCGATGTCCCATTATCAAATGCTTCTTATCACCAGTGTGCAGAGGACTTCTGTTTTCTTCTGATGGATACATGTCTTATTTTTTTTTTAGGATCCAAACATCACAGATGTCTCACCTACCACAGGCCCTATGGCAGGGGGAACGATGATAACCATCAGTGGTACAAACATCTTCATTGGAAACGACAACATCAAGGTCAATGTTTCTGATGGACCTGTTAGTAGGAGCTACCCAAATATCAAGATTCTTGTAACTCTGTAAGATAAATAATGCTGTAATTTTGACATCATTATGATAAATGAAAGAAAGTGTTATTACAGGAAGAGAAATATGTTGTTCTACAATGTACAATTTGTACTCATGTTAAAAAATACAGCAGAGAAAACATACATTTTGAGACCTGATTTGTTTTAAGCCAAAAATTGCTGGTTTCAAAACTGGAGTTTACATCTGGATTTTAGATCCTTAGATCTAAAGCAGACCAGTCTGAACTGCAAACAGACAGATGAACCTTTGCAAAAAGTAGGATATGTTTGAGATTTGGGGGACATGAAAATCATGGGTTCAATAAAAAAAAGTGAAAACAAGCCCAGGTTTGCCCCTTCTGCACATGCTTAGGCCAAATGGCCAAATTTATTAAAAAGACTATTTTGCACTTGATCATCTGGATAAAGGAAAATCACTGGAACACATTTTTTGGGATGCATTTAGAAGTAACCCCCAAAATGCATTTCCTATTCCCATTTCAAAATGAAAAAATTCTTATGGGGTCAGTGAGTTAATGGGCAAATTTCAATGACATCACCAAATTTGAATATTCCTTGCTTATTCTATCATTTGTGCATTAACTATTGATTGAAAACTTGTAAAAAGATAAATTTGACATATTAATTAACTTGTACGACATTTTCAGATCATGATGTTTTACACTACCTCTGACTCTATGTCAGCATCATTGGTGATGCACCAGAGTGGGTGGTATTACAGAAATGGACAAAAATATTGTTCTACAAAGATCAAATGATGTAGACTTTCTACTTGTGTTAAAAAATACAGTGGAAGAAAATATTTGTTTTAGACCAGTTCGTTTTTTTTAAGGCCAAAAGTTGCCTGTTCAGAAACTGGAGTTTGTGTTAGGATTTTAGACACTTTGGCCTTGAATATTATGATGAAGAAAGGACTTGAATTTAATTATCATATTAACTGTATTGTCATTAAGGTTCACTCGTGTTGGATACATTTATCCCAAATGCATTCATATATGCTTTAATGTGAAAAAAGCAAAATACTGGAGATCAAATTTGAAAATGCTTCAGTGAACAAAAATGATAGGGTGACAACCTTGAAAAATCATTGTCAGATAAAATAATTGTCTTCTTTACACCGTACAAATGTAAACTGTATGAATATTTACATATAAAATATGCAAATTCTAAAGCAGGACTTTGAATGGAGATGTTCCTAATATCAGACCCATCCATTTGTAAGTCCATAAGTCATTAGAATTTTCATCAAGTTTTAGATATACTGAATCATAAAGCACGAGTTGCTATGGTGTATAAAGTGCTGCAGAGCAGAAAAGACCTTGACAGGATTTTAAAATGACAAAAAAGAACAGCAGATATACTTTTCGGTAATGCTTTTGAGTCACCTGATGAAAATTAAATTCAGCCTATAATTGACAGAAGAACTGATCACAGCAAAGCTGTTTAATATAGAAGGCTATAAATGGAAATGCACCAAATTATTTACAAGGCAGATGCTGGAAAGCTCTTTCTTCAGAAACCTAAAACATTGCAATTCATGCAGAGCTCAACATTTTCAGGGTTCTTGTCTGGAACAGCTTACCTTTTAATACAAAATTTGCTGAGGTTTTTTTTAAGTTAATGTTTAGACTATATGTTTAATAAGAAATCAGTATTCTTTTTAATATCAGTAATACAAAACATGTTGCTATTACATAGCTGGTACTTTTCCTTGTGGAAAATACCATGACATGATAGTGAGAATTCATCCTCGGCAAGGATGCAGAAGATTTTAGAACACTAGATCACCTCTGGGACACCCAATAGATTCCCATGCATGCTATCCTTTATTCTTTTTTTCATCACAGAAATAACATGCTGCTTAAATTAAATGCCATAGACAAATTGTCTTCATTTCGTCTCTTATGTACAGAATTACTTCAGATCAAGTAATTTTTCAGTTCGAATTGAGCTCATTTTGAGAGTTGTTAGCATCATTTCTGGTTACATATAGGTTATTGCCCATAGGGATATTTGCATAACTATTTAGGTATTTTGTAAATATCCCTATCTTTGTTGAATTTGGTCTGCAGAATCATATTGATTCTGTTTATTGTTAATTACAGTAATGAATCTTCATGTTGCACACTTTCTTTTAATATGACTCATGCTATTTTTTGTTGGATAAGCAGGTTGCACACCAGATTGTCCCTTTATGGTGCATGTTAGTTATCAAACACCAGTTCACTCTTATAATTAGTATGTTATAGTACTCCTTTTTATTATCCGTTTTATGAGCAGTCTTAGCAATCTGTTTTTGTGTGCTAAATTAGTTGCCAGTTCAAAGATAAGGCTGGTCAATGTCAATTTTAACTTGCCTTCAGTATTATTTGGTGGTTTTATTGCCTTAAGTAAATTTGGGTAGCAGACTTATGTTGATTCTGTTTATTGTTTATTACACTAATGAATCATAATATTTCACATTTTCTTTTAATGTGACTTGTGCTGTTTTTATCTTAGAAAAGCAGATCACTCACCAGATTTTCCCTATATGTTCTGTACTTAGTTATTGATCACCAATTCATTCTCATCTTAGCATTACTTTCTTTTTGTATTAAAACATCAGTGATTGTTTTAATTCTCCGATTTAAAACCCAGAAAAGGTGAGTTGTTGCTGTTACCATTTTAGCATAGATTTAGTCCATGCAAATACATTTATATATTGTTATGACTCTTGGTTTTAAACTGTGTGACAGAAAGAAGTGAAATGATCAATAGAAGTCAAATGAACAGTTTATTTCTCAAAAATACAAATTGAAAATTCAAAAGACACAGTATTGTGAATTAAATCCTAAATAATCCTAAATGACCTATCACCTGTCTAAAACTAGAATGTTCCAGATTAATTCCAATGGTCTTAAATATCCTGATTAAGACAGTGATGCAGTCCAAAATGTTTTTGAATGGGTTCACATTAAACCAAATTTAAGTATACAAGTACATGAGTGAAATAGCTCTTTAGTAATTCCAGTGAATAATTTGAAAAAAATAATTCCACTTGAATTATATCTTATGTCAACAACACAACTGCAAACTCTTATCATTTATTCCCACAGACTGGTATTCTGAGAACATGAATTACTCATTTGTTTATTAAATCCATATTTATATACATTTTCACTTTACCTAGTTGTGAATAATATCCAATTAGATATTCCATTCTAATTATAAGTAAGACCAAGCCTAGAATGTTCCAGATTCAAATGCTATGCAAACATCCTGTTTACAACTTATAATCATGGTCTAAAGTTGTCTCAGTAAAACATCCTATTTACAAAACCAGTATCCTAAGGTATAACATATAATCATGAACAAAGGTTATATACTGATATAGAAGTTTTTGAATAAATCTTCTTAACAGCACTCTCTGAGCAGTGGGAGTTTTCCTTCTAATGGTCACTTGGATATTATTGAAGGATTACCATAGCCTCTATGAAGACTCTGGGTTGACAAACTCCATCTCAAAGGAGACTAAAAACTTATAGAGAGTGAGTTGCACCTTCCCATTAGGGAGTAACAGCACCTACACCATTCTTTGAGGGCAGATAGCAAGTCACACCCTCCTGTGAAGGATAAGCTTCTCTTTTCCATTAGGATGAAGAGCGAGTTACACCCTCCCCACGGGAAGGAGTAGCACCCTCTTTAAGCCAGAATGGCAGAGAGTGAGTTGCTCCCCACTCCCTCTTCAGGAGCCACTGCTCATCCACAGCTTGATGTAGGTTAGAAGTGAACTGCTGCCCCCTCCCCCTGCCCTATATGGTAGACAGCAGCTCTATCTAAGTCACCAGGGCCCATTTTTGGTGATGTGATCAAGCCAACTGGTATGGGGAGAGCACAGGTCTACGTCTATCAGATCAGGGCAAGGCTTTTCTGCTGATCTGAGTTGCCTGACTGGTCTTTCACCAGTCACTGCACACTAGGAACCCGTTAGCATTCATGGATTGGTCACTGGGCTCCTGGATATTGGTTACCAGCTATTTGAGAGAGAGTGACATTAACTCCATGTTAGGGGTTAAGATTCAGATCCCTCTTACCACCCGCAGAATTAATTGATATTAGGTTGCATAGTCCTGCCTTTCAGGAACAAGAATGGAATGATGTTTTTTCTGTCCTCATTATTTCATATCAATTTGATACAGAAAATGCTTGTCCTGCCTTTGGGTCTGCTGCATGTCACCGCCCGCCCCCCCCCCCCCGCCATTGAGATCCTTGGTATCTGCATAAAGCTATATAGTTAATTCATGTTCCTGGCCAGTTAAACCTCCCACTTTGGATGCCAAAACCACTCAGGTATGTATTTCCATGGGAACTAGGGCATGCCTGCCAGTTTAAACATTTCTAAAGCTGCTGGAAGCAGAGGTTATCTTTGGTGAGCTCATCCCCAATTTGTTTCCTGGTCCTTCACATCTGCTTCGTGCCTTTCAAACTGGCCCAAAATTTAAATCAGCCAAAGGGTTTATCAGTGAGGTTATTTAAAGCTATGCAGGCTGTATCAAAGCAACAACCCCATCCCATTTGAAAACTCCACCTCATCAGATGAGCCCCAGGAGGAAGCACCACAAAGGCCCAGATAGGGAAGTTTGCAGGTCTTTTCCTCTGTCCTAAGGACAAGGGTGGGTAGCAGTAGGGGTCTGCTCCCTCTCCTTCTGAGTGTTCATCTTTGGTTCCAGTAGGTTCCACTGGCTAGACCCCATTTCAGAGTCTTTGTCTGGCATAACCATCAATGACTGGGTCCTTTCTATTATAGAGGTGGTTACCAGTTTCAGGTTCAGGATCATGTTATCAAATTGGGTCTACCGTGCTCTTCCACAAGTTGAATCTGGTACAACTAAAGGAAGAGGTGCACTCCCTTCATTATAAGAGTGCATTAGAGAGGTTGTTCACCCCAAATGTCACTAGGTATCCCAACTCTTTTTTTGATGATTCACTGATCCACAGTAGCCAGGTGGAAACCCTTAGATCTGTTTCGCTATTGATCCATAATGACCAGGCTGGATCTCCTACCCATTCTTGAGAAATTGGAGCTTATTCCATCTGAAGATTTTGTCTATGTGGTGATGAATTTCCAAACAAACAGTATTAGCCTGTGTCCCTCAGGTCTGAGTAGTCAAGATCCTGTCGCTGTTAGAGGCACTGAGAGCAATGACCAAGTTGTTTGCTTATCCATTTCTCTTTCTGCCAGGGACTTGATAGTTCCCACAAAATGGTCTCTACATCAATCCATATCAGATTCCCTGTTCCAAGCTTGGGGGATACACTTGTTTGAAAGCTAAACAATAAGCTCCCATTTTTGGTTTCCCCAGCACCAATGCAGAGGACTTGGGCAATGGATGCTTTCATCCTTATTGTGTGATCATGCTGTTTGCTTATCCGTCAGGTACTTTACAAGTAAGGAACTCCACTTCTTGGTTCGTTTTGATGAAAATTTGTGGCCCCACTGTGGACTATCCCAGGACTTTAGGTAGGGAGGACCTGTTGCAGCACAGGCACTTTTCTCTGCAAAACAGCCTGCAAATTCTCCATCTTTTAACTTGGCTCATCTCAAACAATCTATCTGCCAGGGCCAGTTTTTGAACAGTAGCCTCATTCCTTATTAAGTCCAGGAGATGATCCATATCGAAGGTCTTTGATGCTAAGTGGAGAATCCTTAGGGATTGGTGCAGTAGCAAAAGTGTCAATCTTACTGTCCTTCTGTGCACACAGTGACTGATTTCTTCTCCTCCCTTTTGATGAGAAGTAATGCTCAGTTTCTGCTATCAAGGGCTACAGGGCAACCCAACACATTCAAGTATCTGTTAACAAGGGCTACAGGGCAACCCAACACATTCAAGTATCTGCTATTCAAGGGGTACAGAGCAACCCAACACATTCAAGTATCTGCTATCAAGGGCTACAGGGGAACCCAACACATTCAAATATTTTGCTCACTAATGCACAGTGAATCTCTCTTACATCTTGTGGTCTCTGTAATGTGATTTTACTGGCATTATGACTGAAATACATTTTTAAAGGACATCAAATGTAAACACCGTTTTATTGTCGAAATCTACCATTTTTCAAAGTTAAAAGGTTTTATAAAGAACAAAAGAAAAACAGCCTTTTGATGCACTCTATCCACACATTACAGAAACCAGTCAGAACCTGTCAACTGGGGGCAGGTTACACCCATGCAATTATCTCTGCAATGATGTGTGATAAGTTATCTGATAAGACTGACACATGCAAAAAAAGCTGTAAATTGATTACATTATTATTTTAATTGGAGAGCTTAAGACCAAAGGGGGGATATTTATTGAGGTGTGATAGTTTTAAAGAAATCAAAGGTGCTTCATGATGGCTTGTGCATCTCTGAATAAAATAAACTACGAAACTTTGGCATAAGTGAGATGGAAAGGTCGAGACCTTGCAAAAAATGATTTTGGTAGAAACACTTGCAAAAAGAACTAGTCATTAATTTTCTGGAGGTGGTGACTTGGAATTTTCCTTCAAATCATATTTTTTTTCTTCTTTTTACATCAAGATAAGTTTTTTTTAAAAACTAGAGTGAGCCAGAATCCTTCCTCCCCCACTGAAATGAAATGATCAATCCCAAAATACTTTTAAATTTGTTTCTTTTTTAATTATTGTTGTTGTTGTCAAGATTTTATAAAGATAATTATTTAAGGCAGCTCTTATCTTTTTATATTGTCAATTTTTGTCAAAATGCCAAAATCTCAAAATGACAAAATGTCAAAATGTCAAACTGACAAAATGCCAAAATGTCAAATGACAAAATGTCAAAATGACAAAGTGTCAAAATGTCAAAATGACAAACTGCACACTTTCTCCAAATTAAAAGAAAGAATATTAAATATTACAGCAAGTTCAACAATTTCTGGAAATAAGAATTAGTGGGTGCAGTTAGCAAGTAGCAGAGGTCCTGTGTTTGAATTATGTGTTTCAAAGTTACTTTTAAGATAGTATATGGTGGGAGAAACTCAATAACCAAAGTATATGCCGACTCTATTGCATTGGAGCAATTATTCTTCTTTTAACAACACTTAAAATGAATAAAATTTTTGTTGATAAAAAGTCATATTTAGAACAGAATCTACTGATAAAAATATGTAAATCTACTGATATATTGTTCTGGTTCAGTCACTTGTATAGATCTCTTTAGCATCTTCGTGACTATGGAGTGAGCTTTTTGGCTTATCCATAGAAACAGGCTGTATAAGTTCTATTGATCTTTGAGTCCGCTTCTCCCTTTTGCCAACTAGGTTTTAGAAAACAACTCTCATTGGTTGCTCCACTCCTGACTGAGAATCACAGTTTCAGTCTGGGGATGATTCAGTAATACTTTTATGCCCATTTAGAACTTAACCTTTTATTTTGGCAACTTTTAAATGGAAAATAAAGGCTATGAGACATTTTTTCCACACCCTTAAGGGTTCAGGTAGTCTTTCAGCTTCTACCAATTCAACGTGGGTTGCATATACTATAAGGGGAGCTTATAAGTCCCTTCCTGAGAGGAACCTTTCATTCATGAGGTTCAAGCCATGACTAAGTCATGGGCCTATCTAACTCATTAGTAATCCGGAGGATGCAATGATGGCCGCTTTTTGGTGATCTCATACTACCTTCTTTTACCAGCTCTTTGGCTCACCAAACCGAAGGCATATTTTTCTTGGGTCCAGTTGTAGCTCAGAAGTGTCCATGTGGATACCATCTGGCAGTAGACTTATATTCTGCAGAACAATGGTAGGATCATCAGCCTCCCACCAAGTACCACGCCAGTGGCCTAGTGGTTAGAGCATCTGCCTCACATGTGGAAGGTTGGGGGTTTGATCCCCGGCCGAGTCATACCAAAGACTTACAAAAATGGTACTAACAGCTGCCTCACTTTGCTCAGTATTAAGTGGTTAGTGTTAGGACTGGTCGGCCTGGTGTCAGGATAATGTGACTGGGTGGGACATCATGCTACATGACTGCAGCATGATGCCCCAGTGCTAGACATCACTATAAACTGCCACACTGCATACATTGTAGCAGTATGACTGAAAAATGGTTAAAGCTATGTTAAAAATCCAAATCACACACACACGCCTCCCACAAAAACTGAATTATTTAGCTATGCAACAGGTTTTGTATTTACTGCTATTAAAATGTAGTTTTTGGGAACTAATTTTAATGATGTAATACTTACATGTTGCTATTGCCACATTCCCTCCTCCAGTACCACATTCATTCCCCAGTAAACTAGGCTATGTGTTAAACAAATGAAGGACAGTGTACATGGGCAACATATCTATGGGGTGTCCTGGTATGATCTATTGTGTTCTGGAATCATCTGATCCACCCTATTAGTAGGACAAATTCTTGTTATACATTCAGGGCATTTTCAGCCCATGAGAGTAGCAGCTGCACTGTCACAACAAGTAAGTATTGCATAGTTAAAATCAGTTTTAACCCCCACCCCACCCCATTTTCAGTTTGTGTTAAATAATCTACATATCTGATATACTAATTCTGAGTAATAGTGAAGATAACAATTGTCATCGAATTTATAAACGATTTGATTTTGGCATATGTTTGCAAATTAGGCAAATCTTGTCTTTGCAGCAGTATGTGCCTGAAGCTGACTTGGCATGTACCAGATGGTCTGTCAGATGTTTAAATCTACAGTACACAGCCATTGGAATGTCTTGGTATATGCCCTTCAGACATTTGGATGATTCAGCCTTTTCTCAATGCTTCCAAATTATCATTTCTAAGTTTGGGGCATTGGGCTCGAAAGGGGATACATTTGTTATTTGTCTTGGTTTATATTTTAGGAGTGCTCCTATCAAAGTTTAGTTTTGTTAATAGCCCTGTCAGTGTAGCATTTCTGTATCCTTTTCTTCTAAGATGCCCTGTCAGCTCTCCAAATCTCTTTTCAAAGATAGATAGATAGATAGATAGATATGAGCTTATCTAAGTTTACCATTTTGTTTTCATCTAGAATGCTACTTGCATTGAAATTCAATATTTACTTTGCAAGAAACAGTATTAAAATGCATTATAATAACAGTAATGCATTAATTGCATTCCTTTACCAGAACGCTTAGTTCCAGTTCAAACTTATTATTCCCTCTTCCACTCAGTATTGAAGGGCCAGAATTAAAAAGAACATGATCGCAGTCTGATGCCTTAGTCATAACCAAGATATGGAATATATCCTCCTTAGTCCTTGCTTTATTTGAGTGTTTTCTCAGTTAAATTTATAGGGTTTTTGTACATTTATTAAAAAAGTTCTTCGGGCAGTTGTAATCCCCATCAAAGTTCTATGCCAGAGTATCCATTACTTGTCTTGTTAGGATTCCCAGAATTTGTTTGTTTTCTGTGAGTTTATTTTCTCTTTAGTGATTACTATGGCACTGGGTTTGCATAAGTGAGTATACAAGAAGGTCCCATCAGACACACACCCCTTTTGCCTACTGTGCTCTGGTTGTGCCTGATTAGCTGTGTCTGGACTGATCAAGTGTAAGATTTCATGAAAAGTCACCGCACATACAGAAGGAGGAAGAAACATCCTACTTCCTCATCTTCATCACTGGATAACCCACCCTTTTCCCATGATGGGTCTGGATCTCTATCCATATTGGGGAAGTATCTCCCCATGTGGGGTAGGAATGCTCTAGAATGACTGCTGTGAATTTCCAAAGGCCATTGATCCCTAGCACTCATTTTAAACCATAAGGGTCCATGGGGGATCCTTCCTTGGTCCCTCCCAAGGTAAGGAGAACAGCTGATAGTGAAGTTGCACCTCCCAATTATGGCTGAGCAGTGCCCTATGAAGGTTGATGTTTCACTGGCAGAGATGAGCTAATTGCACCTTCTTCAGAGGGAAGAGTGGTTATCTGAAATGGAGTTGTTAGTCATATCATCATTATTGGATGGGTCTTTGTTTGTTTTCCAGGCACCAATCACTGGGTACCATTCAACCAGTCTACATTAGTGAGCACTCCTACCATGTTTTCTCTGCAAGATTTGTTGAGGCTATCAACCTTTTTCCTAAATGGTAAATTCACTAATACAGCAGTGCAAGCAATGTATTAATGCTGTTAACACATAGTCTTAGTGGTGGGGGTGGGTTAAACTAGTTGTAATTGTGAAGTACTTGCCTGCTGCTATCGCAAAGATTTCCATTGCCCATCCTTCTTCTATGTCCTGTACTCTAGGTCCATGTCAAATGAAGAAGATATCCCTGTGTTTGTAATGATGAAGGGGTTTGACTGGAATCATGTTCTATTTAATTCTGGCCCTCCAGAGGGTGAAGTCCCGGTATTAAAAGCAATGCAGTAGTAGCAGATTAGTGTTACATAATTTAAATTAGTTTTACCTCCCCTCCCCCAAGGAGCCCCCAACTAAATTTTAGAATGCATAGTATGTCAGATTTTAAAAATATGTATTTCTGATTCCTTTAAAACTATTTTCTTCCACTTATCATATCCATCTTCACCATCCGGCCCCCTCCGCCCGCTCCCTTGTCAGTGAACTAGGTTTCATAAGTTAATAATATGTAATCTTTAAATTTCATTGAAGATTCTCTTTTTTTTTCTGGCAGGACTGGAATTATATTCAGAACACCACTAATGGAGAAGACTGCAACAACAAGCATCATTTTGATATTTGATAATCAGACTTATAAAACTGTTCCCAAAAGCTTCGCATATTTGGCAAATCCTGTAATAGATAAAATCCAACCCAACAAAAGTATGGCAAGGTAAGTTGTAAGTCTTTAAAAGTAAAGTCATGAAATAAATATTGAATTTATGCATTTACTTTCTGTTGTGGATGGTTTGGTTGATAACTAATATCCACCCTAAATGTGTTTACTTCTTTAAATGGAGTTAAATGATTTTAATATTTCACAACTGTATTTAATTATATCAAGGTCATTGCATAGAAAATGAAGCACATAACTCTTTCCTCGCCTTTCTTCTTTCTTAATGAAGTTGATGGTCTTCTCCCCATATACAGTGCAGCTCATGTGTATTTTTCGGAACTCCGTGAATTGTGGTGGGGGTGGAGAGAGAGTGGAGATGATTAAGAAAAAATTCCATCCACCACATCTCTGTATATCCTGATGCAGCACTTGCAGAGAAATGCTCAACACACCATGCCTTCTCACTAAGTTGTGAATGAATGACCACTGTAGAATGGATGTGGTCTCTATAAAATGGGCGTTGTTTACTGTTTGACCACTGCAGGCATGATCTTTAGAGGTTTATGAAGAGAGAGAGAGATGGAGACCGAGAGAGAGAGACCATTTTATCTACATCATTATTAGATGATTATACACATTTCCTAGTTTGCTTGAAGATTATATATTAGATATAATAAAAAATCAAATTTTAAATAATATTAACGTAGTCGCAATGCCTGGAAAACTGTACTGGTACTACTGTACTTTTTTCATTTACAAAGGGCTGAATGACACCTTTTGCAATAAATTTACATTTTACTTTATTCAAAGAAATCTGAACAAATTAATGCACAGACTTTGACAAGACCTTGTTAGCTTTCTCTTGAAGAGTGCAAAGTTATCCTGCTGCTTAAACATGAAAAGTAATCCTTGGAGGTATGTACATTTAAATTCCCCATGACTGTTGATTCTGTTTACGAAAAACAACAACAAAACAGAAAACACGGAATTTACACTTAAATGGGAACCATGTTTTGTCCTTGAAAAGTAATGACCCAGTCACAAGGCTGAATATAGATGTTCACAGTTACAAACTTTAGTTTAATTTTGATTGCATTTATGCTGTATGGAACTGGTCATTCAATTTACTGTTCTTTCCAATGATGTATGTTATTTTTATTTTATTCATCATGAGGTAAATTTGTTTCAAATAATGCAACCCTTTGGAAACTTAAATGGTCTCTCTCTAATAAAGAATATAGACTCGAGCAGATGTTCTGCAGAAATAATGACAGTGAGCATTGTAAACACTTTTTTAGCATCAGAGGACAATGTTTCTAACATAAAGCCATCTGACTTGGTATGTTGCACTTTACACCTCAAATTATGGTCCCATTATTAACAGCAGAAATTTGGTAATTAATCCTAATTAATCAGTTATTGTTGAAATAAATTATTGTTGGAAACTTTAAACTTCTTATATGTTCAACAAATCTAAGGCATTCTGCTTGGTTGTATCCATTATTTCCTGTTGTTTGTTCCTGCAAGAATAAAATGTTGTCAGATTTCAAGTGACTGTACATTTGTGTGTGTGTTCAATATTTTCAGAAGGGGGGGGGGGCGCAGGGGCTGATCTGGCCCTGATGAGTTCTCAGTAATATATTGTACTATTTCTTCTGACATATAATTACAGGGTTATAAAGGGGTTAATTAAACATGAGATTTGTATTATGATAAGGACACCATGCCACTCCTTTTCTACTTTGAAATAAATTTATCTTGTGATGAATGAAATAATGTCCCAGTCAGAAAGAACTGTCTAGCCCATTAAATGAAATGGCCTTGCAGTACACCTGTAGTTAAAATTGAATAAGTATGTATATTCAACCTCATAACTGGGTCATTAAGTGATTCATAAATTCACAATTTGCTCATCCTTTTGTTAGTGTTTTATTTTATTAAAAAAAAGTGGCTGTCAACTGCAATTTACTTGTCTAAACCAATGAAATTACCTTTCTTGTTTAAACAGCAAAATAATTTAGCATTGTCCAAGAGAAGATCAATAGTGTGCCTCATATCAAGTCCATGCATAAGTTCAGATTTCTTTAAATAAAGTAGAAATGGAAACATGCTGCAAAAGAAGTCGATCACCCTTCTCTAAATACATAGAATATAAAGACTTTTTACTTAATTTTTTTATGTCCCAGTATATTTTGTATAAATTAAGATCACTTGATTCTTGAAATGGTATTTGATTGTGCATGATGTATGGGTGTTTACGTGGGTGTTCATATTGATTGACTATTCATTTGTCAATCAGTAAAACTTCCATTCTTAATGACTGGACCATAATTTGAGGTATATGTATTAAGAGCAACATGCCAAGTCATTCTTGCAATAGAAATGCACCTTTCCCAAGCTGAAATTGACATCTTGTGCTGAAATTTTTTAACAGTTTTTACAATGGTCACTGCCTTGATTTCAGCTGAACATCCACTGAAGCCAAGTCTTTACTAGGAAGACACCATTTAAAGGGGTTGGGTTAAATGCTTGAAGACTGTTGTCTTATTCTGATTTGTGGTATAAAAAAGGACATTATGCCATTGTTTGTTTTACTTAAAAAGTAGGATAAATTTACACTGTCCAAAAAAAGCTCAACAAGGTGGGCTTCTCATCAAGTCAACACATAAGTTTTCTAAAGGAATGAAATATGCAAGACTTTTCAAATTAATTTCTATTGTCCATATATATCATTGAAATTGAGATCACTGATTGCTGAAATGATATATGATTGTCAGACACTCATCGCTCATCGGGCTTTCCATGGGTCGTCTTGACTGATTGGCTGTTAAAATGTGACTCAATAATGTCGATCAGCTGATCCATGGTGGAGATGACACTGATGTGCCGGCTGAGGTGCAGTGGTTATTTGCAAGTATTTTATCACTCCATCGCAGATTGTTATCACAGAGTGAATTGGAGGGATTAAGTCCCTCACACAATGCTTAGGGTTCCAAAAAGTACATGCAGGTTGTACTGTAGAAGGACTAGTGTGTTTTTATTTTCATACATTTATGTTTTCAAGATCATTTTTATATTTTATAATATAACAGCCTTACTTGACTTGGCACTGTATACCCTAGTGTAAATGTGACTGAAATTTCAGTGAAATTTAATGAGATTTCAGTCACATTTTTACTAGGTATACAGTGCCAAGTCAAGTAAGGTTCTTATGTTTTAGGCAAAATATTACTAACATTTCACTGAAAATTTTGTAGAGGTTTTTTAAAAATATCACTGAAATTATGGTGAGATTTCACAAACATTTTGACCAAAACTTTCACTGAAATTTTGTTGGAATTTCACAAACATTTGGACTTAAACTTTCACCAAAATTTTAGTAAGATCATACTAAAATTGAACTGAAATTTAGGTGAGAGTTCACAAAATTATTGTCCAAAACTTTCACTGAAATTTCATTGAATTAACAGTGAAATTTAACTGAAATAGTGAAATTTCCGAGTTACTAGATACAGTATATTACAGAGGTTTCAGTAATTTTTCAAACATTTCAAAAGGTTTTAAATGAAATAATTAATACACATTATACAGCACTTTATCAACCACTGTAATATTAAAATATAAGTGAACAACAATTATACAGCTGCTATAATTATGTCAGTCACAGTATATGAGAACATCATACTGCAAATGATGTTTTAATTTACAAACTGATGCTTTTTTGATCATCTGAATGAGCCCCCAATCCATAAGCAGCCGTGTCAAATGTTACAAAGTTATAATAACTCTGATTTTACTCAGATTTATAACACAACTAAAATATTTTGCTAATATAGAAACAATAATATCACTCATGACATTGAAAGATTACTCTACTTGTGGGCCATGAAAACTCCACAAAGATGACCATCTTTGATAGACATGGATATCTGGCAACAATATCATCACTTACCCCCCAGTGATCTATACGTTGTCTCTACTTACATTCAGAAGTTAATCAGTTTGGAGTTCTATAGCTTATCATTTAACATGTGAGCTGCTACTGTATAGTAAAGTTGGTAATTCAAATCTGTATGGCAAAAATTGCAAAATGCTAGTCCTGGCATTCAGTTTTATTACAGACTGACCAACTACATTGCCATGAACTTTGCATTCAAGCCATTGTCATTTCCACATATTTTTCAAACTATTATTCAAACTCCAACTGGAAAATTTGAAATGCCATTTTTGGCAAACTTACCCACCAGTGATCTATATGTTGTTTCTACTTAAATTCCGGAAGTTAATCAGTTTGGAGTTATACAGTAAAACCTGTTATAAGAGACCACCTTTTCTGCCAACCAAAAGTGGTCTCTCAAGAAAGGTGGTCTCTCATAAGAAGTGTGTGAAAATGGACTGGTTTCCAGGATCAATAGCATTGTTTAAGAAGAAAAAATACCCATACTCACTGTACATGTATCTTATCTTTCATTCATAAATCTTGTTAACTATTGCATGCATTCCTCTCAAAATCACTTTATATAATAAAGATAGACATTTTCAAACAACAGGAATCAAATTTATATTTAAACATCACATGAATATGTTCTTTCTTCCAGTGTTAGAATTTTCTTCTTTTCAATGGAGGTTCTGCCATTGGTATTAGTGTTTACGTAATAACAGCCAGATGTATTTCGGTTTTGATCGGGTTTTGGGGAAACATGGAATAAATATAAATTATGTAGCAATGAATGAAACCAAAGACATAATTAACTCATCAAGAAACAATACATTTATTTTGAGACAAAGTTTAAATCATCAGTGTTATAGCTTGATAAACAAAGGTTGTGACCATCTGCACCTGGGTAAACAAATGGTGGCTTGGTGAAACACTGTAACAAAAGAAATATTAAAAAGAATACAGAAATGATTCTCACTCACTAGTAATAAAGACAAAGAATGCATTCACCCCCAACCCCCTGGCATTACAGATTAACAGGAAAGACAAACGATGTACTCAACCCTACACTAAAGCCCTTTCAAAAGATTTCTCACTGGGACATTAGGACTTCCAACATTGTGTGGGTTTTTACAAAGAAAAAATATAAATCTCAAAATTAACTGCCTATGACCATCATTACTCCCTTTGATGAAAGAATTGTTAATCTTACTGGCTATTAACCTGACTTTGGCACTACAATGGCAGTTAGTGATATGTACTTTAGTCTGGTTTACTGCAGTTTACAAATGACACTATATGCTGGACTTTTAAATTTCACAAAACTGGTAGCTAGCCAATTTTTCTAATTAAATACCTTATTAGAACAATCTTTACTATTTATGCAGTCATTCTTACAAAGGATTAAATGATGGTTAGTAGTGTTTATCTCGCTATATGGTTGTACAACTGTAATGTTTTTTAATGTGCACTTTGTTTGCATACTACATGTATCCTGAGCTATCGTGTTTACAAAGGATTAAGTCAAGCTCAGTGGTGTCGATCTGATTTTGCGATGCTGTCATTCACAGCAGGTAAATTCTCATAACAGAGCATTTATATAATAAAATCGATCTGTGCATTACGATTGTGGTCAGACATGACAGGTGGTCGCTCATAGCAAAGGTCGCTCATAACAGTTTTTACTGTATAGCTTTAACATGTGAAATGCTACTGTATAGTAAAGTTGGTAGTTCAAATCTTTGTGGCAGAATTGCAAAATGCTAGTCCTGGCATTCAGTTTTCTTACAGATTGACCAACTACATGTACATTGCCATCGACTTTGCATTCAAGCCATTCTCATTTCCACATATTTTTCAAACCATTGCTCAAACTCATGTCCCACTGGAAAATTTAAAATGCTATGTTTGGCAAGCAAAGCTCTTTACCATTAGTTTACATTACATGAAGATTCATTGGGCAAGGACAGACTTTTGACCAATGAAAAAGCTCTTTACAGTGATCATCCACTAAATAATATTTGGACAAATACTTTTAAAAGGATCATTGCAGAATAGGACAGACAGACCATTAAAAAATGATAAAAAAACAGCTATGGAGATGATATTTTAAAAACTGGCCCATATCAAGGAAAATTGGACTCTGGTCATGAGAAAAACAGAATTCTGCTTTAAAATTGAAAACAATCTTATCTTCCAGGGGCAGTTAAATCCAATTCAAGGTAAACAATAAAGAAAAGAGGAAAAATGACAAGGAAAGATGTGGAAAGAAGTTATTGTTCCCAAAATGAACAGTAAAATTAAAGCTACCAGAAACAGGAAAATGAAGTTTTGCTGAAAATAATTAAAAATGTACACAAAACAAAAATAAGTGTTGAAATGGAAAAACGTTCATTTTTTATATCAGTAAAGTACTGTTTCTCAGTGATATTTTATTCATTGAAATTTCAGGAAGATTACAATCACAAAATCTCACTGACATTTTTAGAAACTGGCTAAATCTGACTGACATTTGGTGCAATACCATAATTTTGGTGAATAAAGGACATTTCAGCAAATTTCGCTTAAATTTCAGTCACATTTTTACAAAGGTGGCCAGGATTGTGCTGATTTGCTGTAACATCCAATATAATAAAAAACACGTTGTTATGGCTCTCATTCAGGATGCTATAGACCACCATGAATCCATCTTCATATGGGAGTTTAATTTGTTCTTGAGAAGTTATATAATTCTTATTATTGTTTTAGCAAACAGTGCAATATGAAGCAATATCATGTTGTTGGCCCTATGTGTAGTCTCTGTTGAAGCAGAGGGAAATGTGAGAAGCTTAAATCATATCTTCCTGCTTTTGGTTCTGTTATGTTCAGAAACTGTGCACTGCAGTTAAATTTTTTTTTTACAAACAATATGAAACATTTCAACTTGGCATTATTCAGTGACAGACTAAAACAGATAAATTTACCAAATCAGCATTTCACTTGCATTTTGTTTATATTCCATCTGTTTACATTCCATTTCATTGTTGTTTATATTCTCTCTGTTTACATTCCATTTCATTGTTGTTTATATTCCATCTGTTTACATCCCATTTCATTGTTGTTTATATTCCCTCTGTTTGCATTCCATTTCATTGTTTTTTATATTCCATCTGTTTACATCCCATTTCATTGTTGTTTATATTCCATCTGTTTGCATTCCATTTCATTGTTGTTTATATTCCATCTGTTTACATCCCATTTCATTGTTGTTTATATTCTCTCTGTTTACATTTCATTTCATTGTTGTTTATATTCCATCTGTTTACATTCCATTTCATTGTTGTTTATATTCCATGTGTTTACATCCCATTTCATTGTTGTTTATATTCCATCTGTTTACATTCCATTTCATTGTTGTTTATATTCCATCTGTTTACATCCCATTTCATTGTTGTTTATATTCCCTCTGTTTGCATTCCATTTCATTGTTGTTTATATTCCCTCTGTTTACATCCCATTTCATTGTTGTTTATATTCTTTCTGTTTACATTCCATTTCATTGTTGTTTATATTCCCTCTGTTTACATCCCATTTCATTGTTGTTTATATTCCCTCTGTTTACATCCCATTTCATTGTTGTTTATATTCCCTCTGTTTACATCCCATTTCATTGTTCTTTATATTCCCTCTGTTTACATTCCATTTCATTGCTGTTTATATTCCATCTGTTTACATCCCATTTCGTTGTTGTTTATATTCCCTCTGTTTGCAACCCATTTAATTGTTGTTTATATTCCATCTGTTTACATCCCATTTCATTGTTGTTTATATTTCCTCTGTTTACATCCCATTTCATTGTTGTTTATATTCTCTCTGTTTACATTCCATTTCATTGTTGTTTATATTCCCTCTGTTTACATTCCATTTCACTGTTGTTTATATTGCATCTGTTTACATCCCATTTCATTGTTGTTTATATTCCATCTGTTTACATCCCATTTCATTGTTGTTTATATTCCCTCTGTTTACATTCAATTTCATTGTTGTTTATATTCCCTCTGTTTACATTCCATTTCATTGTTGTTTATATTCCATCTGTTTACATCCCATTTCATTGTTGTTTATATTCCCTCTGTTTACATTCCATTTAATTGTTGTTTATATTTGCATCTGTTTACATTCCATTTCATTGTTGTTTATATTCTCTCTGTTTACATCCCATTTCATTGTTGTTTATATTCCCTCTGTTTACATTCCATTTCATTGTTGTTTATATTCCCTCTGTTTACATTCCATTTCATTGTTGTTTATATTCCATCTGTTTACATCCCATTTCATTGTTGTTTATATTCCCTCTGTTTACATTCCATTTCATTGTTGTTTATATTCCCTCTGTTTGCATTCCATTTCATTGTTGTTTATATTCCATCTGTTTACATCCCATTTCATTGTTGTTTATATTCCATCTATTTACATCCCATTTCATTGTTGTTTATATTCCATCTGTTTACATCCCATTTCACTGTTGTTTATATTCCATCTGTTTACATTCCATTTCATTGTTGTTTATATTCCATCTGTTTACATCCCATTTCATTGTTGTTTATATTCCATGTGTTTACATCCCATTTCATTGTTGTTTATATTCCATCTGTTTACATTCCATTTCATTGTTGTTTATATTCCATCTGTTTACATCCCATTTCATTGTTGTTTATATTCCATCTGTTTACATTCCATTTCATTGTTGTTTATATTCCCTCTGTTTACATCCCATTTCATTGTTGTTTATATTCCATCTGTTTACATTCCATTTCATTGTTGTTTATATTCCATCTGTTTACATCCCATTTCATTGTTGTTTATATTCCCTCTGTTTACATCCCATTTCATTGTTGTTTATATTCCATCTGTTTACATTCAATTTCATTGTTGTTTATATTCCCTCTGTTTGCATTCCATTTCATTGTTGTTTATATTCCATCTGTTTGCATCCCATTTCATTGTTGTTTATATTCCATCTGTTTACATTCCATTTCATTGTTGTTTATATTCCATCTGTTTGCGTCCCATTTCATTGTTGTTTATATTCCATCTGTTTACATCCCATTTCATTGTTGTTTATATTCCCTCTGTTTACATCCCATTTCATTGTTGTTTATATTCCATCTGTTTACATCCCATTTCATTGTTGTTTATATTCCATCTGTTTACATTCCATTTAATTGTTTTTTTATATTCCCTCTGTTTACATCCCATTTCATTGTTGTTCTTTTATGGTCACAGAAATGCGGTTAGAGTTTGTGCATATTACTTTCGTATCTTGTCTTTGTTCATTTTTATTTGCATGGAGCAACACAAAATGGACATGAATTTACAAAAATCATATTTTCCATTGTCAAGATTTGTTACATCTTCCTTGACAGGAACAATATCATCACATGAATGAGGAGAAAAATACTTTGAAAGTGTAAAGAATCTGATCCTCAGTTATTATGTGAAAGGAAACATTGGGAAGTTTGTATTTTCAAGTCCATTCATTTATTATATTCATATTTCATTCTGCTTTCAGTTATCATTCATTATATGTTTATCATTTGTGTCCTCAGTTTCTTGTGCATTGACTTTGCATTTTATTTATGTTCAGTTTGCATTCATTCTGCATTCCATGTCTTACTGGATTATGTAAATTATTTACTCTACATATCGAGAAATAACCCCGTCTCCAATGAATTTGTTATGTATTTCGGCTTACAAGGCTAGAGCATTTGCCACAAGTATGGCATTTGACCAGAACTGTTCTCTAACTGACTTTATCCAGACTGTCGGGTGGAGATCAGAATTGACATTCTCTGGTTTTTATCTAAGAGATCTTTCATCCTAAAGGGTCCAATACAATCTTGTAGGACCTATAGCTGTGGTACAACAGGTCACCTTTCCAGGTCATTTTACAGCTTCACAAGACATGGCTTCACAACTTCTGCTGGATTCGCAGGAGGAAAAATTTTCCCTTTTTGAAGCTGCTCGCTGATAAATGGGAGTTTTCTCCAGTTGGGTTATCTAGAAGCTGTATCACATAATTTAGTGGAATGGAGATGGTATCTCCAGGGGAAAGGTGATAAATCTCCATCGGCCACTTAACTATTCTCCAAAGGTATTATGATTGGGTAATGTAGTCAAAGAAGAAACTATTTTTTTCTAGTAAAATAACCACTAGGCCACCAGAGCGGTCCATGGCATTATATTTACAGAGAAAAGTAAATTTTGTTGTACCACGAGGATATTGTTTGTGAAGAAGCAGCTGAGTTATTGAACAAAAAGATGATTTCACATAAAAATGATTTTTATGATTCACTGGCTTTCATCTGATGCAAAAATTTACTGGTTTGTCTTTTTCTTTAAAGATAACATGTAATTCGAGCAAATGTTTGTTTGAAAATTTTATTATAATGTTTTACAGTTATAATGTTCTAAAAGCCCAGTCCACTGTGAAACATTATAAACAATCTTTACTCTATTTCCATACATCTCTATGGCTACCTGTCAATGTACCATTCAATTCACCCATCCCTATCTAAATTTAAACAAAACCACTCCTGTTACACTATGCTAGCAAAAGTTGCTGATGAATAGTTGCTTGCCATGGACAGTGGATACTCTATTGGTACTATATACCTTGACTTTATGAAGACTTTTGACATGGCTGACATAATATACTTGCATTGAAATTTTAAAAGTACAAATGTTCTCATTTCATGATTCTAATACCTCTCTAGCTCTAAGCCAGCAGGTTGTTTTTGGTAACATTAAATCATGGCTGTTGGTTGCCTGTATAATTCTTATTGGTAACATTAAATCATAGCTGTTGGTTGCCTGTATCATTCATATTGGTAACATTAAATCATAGCTGTTGGTCAAAGCCTGTATCATTCATATTTTTAACATTAAATCATAGCTGTTGGTTGCCTGTATCATTCATATTGGTAACATTAAATCATAGCTGTTGGTTGCCTGTATCATTCCTATTGGTAACATTAAATCATAGCTGTTGGTTGCCTGTATCATTCCTATTGGTAACATTAAATCATAGCTGTTGGTTGCCTGTATCATTCATATTTTTAACATTAAATCATAGCTGATGGTTGCCTGTATCATTCCTATTGGTAACATTAAATCATAGCTGATGGTTGCCTGTATCATTCTTATTATTTATAAATGACTTGCCACAAAAACTGACATCAAGATACAAGTTTGCCATTCTAAAACTCTTGTTATAACTTTGAAACAAAATAGGTGAAGATTTATATTAAGTCAGATATTGGTTGTCACTGATTAACATTGTTATCAATTCCCTAGAAATCAAGGCAGTGTTGCTTGGAACTAAGTAAAGATTTATCACTGAATAAATCCTGAGCTGCATATCATCAATAATCTAATTAGCAATGTCAATAATCTAATTAGCTATGTCAATAATCTAATTAGCAATGTTTATGCAGAAAAGTCTTGGGCGTTCATATTGTTAAGAATCTGGACTTGTATAAGCAACTGAAACATCTTCATTCTGCAGTAAACTCAAAACTCATCTCTTGCAGAGGATGAAATGTTATCTACCACTCAGCTATTGGAAATTATTTTACAGTGCACTCATTCATCCTCTTTTGGACTACTGCTGCACATTTTGGGGAAATATAACTGATAGTAATATTAAAACGGAAACAATGCACAAACTTAAAAAAGGGCAGCAAGAATTATCCTAACTTTACTATTTGATATACCAAAATTCTGTTCTTGAAATTGAAATAGCTTAATTTAACTACAAATTACTGTAACAAAAGTCAATAGTAATGTTCAGTGTAAAGAATGACCACAATGTTTACTTGCTATGTTTCTTTTTAAGTCAGAAAAACAGTATCAAAGACTTAAATTGTGATCAGTTAAAAATGATAATTTCAAGAACAACACTACTTAAAACAAATACTTAAAACAGTCAATTGCTTACTTTGGTGCCATTCCATGGAATGAATTTCCCAAACCTATTAGATAAGAAACAAATTTAAGTGTGTTTAAAACAAAAATATATGGCCATTGTTCAAAAAAAGTTTTCTTTGTAAACATTGCAATACATGCACTCCAATTTAATAATTTAATACATATCATATACACTTTTGTGTTTTTATGCTTATTTTGTTTAAGCAGACTTTAATAATTTTGTTACATGTATATTTTTATTATTTCTTTTGTTTTGTATTTATAATATCATATTCATCTGTAGGGCCTTAATGGAGGATAATTTATTATAACTAACTGAGTTCCCTCATAAAATAAAGATATACCCTCCTGCATGTTGTAATAGCCACTAACAGAGGCAGCAGCTGTGGTGGTTCAATGGTTAGTATGCTGGACTCTTACCCAAAAGTGTACAGGTTCAAATCCTTCTTTCTTATCTGCCAGGGTTGGCTACCATGATGCATCCATGGGCAAGTCACTTTACTAAAATTGCATCAGCATTAAATAAGCTACTTGTGTTTGCTCTGCAATAAAACAACAAACAAAACCAAAATATGACTTGAGTCAGATATGCAACATTATAAAATCAAGCAGGTGAATTTTCTGAAATTGTGTGATTTTAAAAACTTTAACATTACTTGAGAAATTATTCCTTTCTGAACTGTTCAGATAAATGGAAAAGACATTATAGGATTTTGAGTTGGCATTTTAGCTATTTATTATTCAGTGTAATTACAACAGAATAACGTGTTTTCTGTTTCATAGGAATGAACTTACTGGTTGAATGAATAACAATGAGAAAGTGTCCAGATAGTTTCTTGGGATGATTAGTTTCAAGGTCACCCTTGTTGACTGGCCTTATCTTCGTTTAACTTAATCTCACACTTGATTATAAGTGCTGGTGTTAGGACTAAATATTTCATACTTGGAAGGGATGTAATCGTAGATGTTATGCTTACATAATTTAGTGCTAGAAAAATAATTCATGAAATAAATCTTATCTTCTTTTATAGTGGTGGAATAAAGCTTACAATTACAGGAAAGTACCTTAATAATGCCCATGACATCAGGATTGGAATGGCTGGGAGTGGCAGTACGGTATGTAATAGAGTCCAAAACTTCAGACAGATGATTTAGTAGGTCTTGAGCAGTGGAGTATAGCCCAAACATTAATAACATTTGGTGTGCAGTTTTTTGTTTCCTGTCATAAATATAATCATAATCATAATCTCTATTGTAGTCTTGTTTCTGTTGATAACTTTTTTAAAATGTCCACTTGAGTGGAGGAGACATGTAATGTTACCTGTGTCTGTCCATTATGTCACAAATTTCATTTCCACTCAGTAACCTTTTTAAAATGTCATATTCTATTTAGGGGACATGTAGCATTACCTATTTCTGTCACTCATGCCACAGATATCATTTCCATTCAGTAACCTTTTTAAAATGTCAAATTCTATGGAGTGGACAGGTAGTGTTACCTATTTCTGTCAGTCATGTCACAGATTTAATTTCCATTCACTAACCTTTTAAAAATGTCAAATTCTGTGGAAGGGACATGTAGCGTTACCTATTTCTGTCATGTCACAGATTTCATTTCCATTCACTAACCTTTTTAAAATGTCAAATTCTATGGAGGGAACACGTAGTGTTACCTTTTTCTCTCAGTCATGTCACAGATTTCATTTCCAATGAGTAACCTTTTTAAAATGTCAAATTCTATGGAGGGGACAGGTGGTGATACCTATTTCTGTCAGTCATGTCACAGATTTCATTTCCAATGAGTAACCCTTTAAAAATGTTGAATTCTATGGAAGGGATGTGTAGTGTTACCTATTTCTGTCGGTCATGTCACAGATTTCATTTCCATTCATTAACCTTTTTAAAATGTCAAATTCTATGGATTGGACAGGGAGTGTTACCTTTTTCTGTCAGTTGTGTCGGATTTAATTTCCATTCACTAATCTTTTTAAAATTTCATATTCTATGGAGGGGACATGTCAAATTCTGTGGAGGGGATGTGTAGTTGTACTATTTCTGTACATCTACTCACTTAATAACTTTTGAAGAACGTTATGGATTGAAAGCGGATTCAAATATTGACCATGTTTGGACCCCAGTATGACTTTAAAATTTGCCTTTGTACATATATCATGAATTCCATTTCCACACAGTAACATTTGAAAAATTTTATAGAATAAAACCAATATGACTGAGATAGGACATTGATGATTGTTTGGGATTTAATTCACAGTACTATAAGTGTCTTGTGAATTTTCACTTAGTATTCTAGGGAAATAAATTGTTTGTTGAATTATAGTCCAAAAAAGGTCACAGTGACCCTGCTAATGGAATGAAAGGGCAATTGTGTGGTGCTGCTTGATATTAACAACTAAATTGTTTTTGCCATGCTTCAGTCAGTTTGCAGCCATGTAATCACAGGCAGTCTTACCACAAATATACTACATTGCTTTTGCTGTGCTTCAGTCAGTTTACAGTCATGTAATCACAGGCAGTCTTACCACAAATATACTACATTGCTTTTGCTGTTCTTCAGTCAGTTTGCAGTCATGTGATCACAGGCAGTCTTACCACATATATACTACATTGCTTTTGCTGTGCTTCAGTCAGTTTACAGTCATGTAATCACAGGCAGTCTTACCACATATATACTACATTGCTTTTGCTGTTCTTCAGTCAGTTTGCAGTCATGTGATCACAGGCAGTCTTACCACAAATATACTACATTGTTTTTGCTGTGCTTCAGTCAGTTTGCAGTCATGTGATCACAGGCAGTCTTACCACAACTATACTGCATTTTATTTGCCATGCTTCAGTCAGTTTGCAGTCATATGATCAATGGCAGTCCTAACACAAATACACTACATTGTTTTTGCTGTGCTTCAGTCAGTTTGCAGTCATTTGATCACAGGCAGTCTTACCACAAATATACTACATTGCTTTTCAATGCTTCAGTCAGTTTGCAGTCATGTGATGTCATGTGATCACATGCAGTCTTACCACAAATATACTACATTGTTATTGCCATGCTTCAGTCAGTTTGCAGTCATGTGATCACAGGCAGTCTTACCACAAATATACTACATTGTTTTTGCCATGCTTCAGTCACTTTGCAGTCATGTGATCACAGGCAGTCTTACCACAAATATACTACATTGTTTTTGCCATGCTTCAGTCACTTTGCAGTCATGTGATCACAGGCAGTCTTACCACAAATATACTACATTGGAAGAAATGTGTGAAATTGAATGGAATTTATTTTGTTTTGTTACAGTAATTTTGCTTACATGGGAAATTTCATTAGACACCTGTCTCAGGAGCTAAACCCTTCGATGCAGGATGTTCACATGTATGTTCCTCAAGAAATGTTTGTCATATAATTTAGTAGTTTCACTGAAGGACTTCTTGCCAAGTGAAGTTGAATATAAAACAAAATGTGAATCTCTGATCTTCACTATGGCTGCCACCTCAATATTTTCACCATGATGCTCAATTGCATGAATCTTCACTAAAATTAATGACCCCCACTTTAATAATGATCAAAGTGCATCAATTTGCCATGATCATATTGAGTATTAATAACAAAGCTCATTCTGATCACATGAGTGCTTGATTTGTAGATCAAGCACCATAATCAAGTGCTTCAAGTTGGGGACTCTTTGCAGTTGAACAGTGGAATAGAATGGAAAATTTTTCATTGTGGTACTTTTTTTTTACTATCTTGTCCCAATGAAGACACAAGCTTGGGTCACTATATGAGTAGTTTTTGCCTGTCAGTATGAGAACTGTTGTGTGAACATTATTTTCACAGATCTGAGAAAATGGTATGCAGGGGCTTTTGTTGGCTGTAAAGTTGGAACACAGTGTTGCATTGCAGCACATTTGTCTTTATCCACATGTGATTCAGATTCTACTAACATGTAGTAACTACAAATTGCTTGTAAAGTAATAAAAGTAGTTCTTAAAAGTGCAGAATGTCATTGGATATTTTCAGTTTAGAAGTCATTGTGGAACCAATTTGACTAAATGAAATGAGGAACAGTCTTTTGATTACTACCATGAAATTTGATGTCAGAAAGATTCCAATAAACACTAAAATTACACATTCTAATGCAGTGAGAAAATGAAATGGACAAACATTTATAGTTAAAACCAGATGTTTGTACCCTAATTTTTTCACAAAGTGGTTTTGTACCAGTTATTTTAAGTAACACGACACAAGTTTGGTTACATTGATTACATACCATGCCTGTGCAATTTAATGAAAATTAGCAACTATGTAAAACTTAGTCATGCCTTTTATACATCATGTCTAATTATTATTAAAATCTGTGTGACCTGCCTCTGGAAAGGTTATCCCTCTTACAAGGCCAACTTCCTGATGAAGAAGGGATGGCCTTATAAAAGGGGAACCACTTTAAAAATGGGTTTTGTTCTGACTTTATATTTAGTCAGCATTCAAATTACTTGATGTAGAATTTTACCTATAATGACTTTTAAGCATGATAAACAAGTTTGAATTGATTTCTATCAAACCTGGTTTGTGGTAATTGCAGCAGAATACCTTGAATGGGTTCATCATAAAAATATAATGGCTTGTAGATACAACTCATGGAAATAAATAGTAATAACAGAATGTATCAGAGACAGGTTCCATGATCTTTTATCTATAATATCAAGTTCATAGATCAAGATTTAGATTTTTGCACTTCTGAACATGATAACTAGGGGTAAAATTATACACCTCTGTTGTGTATTAATATGATTCATGACACACAGTATACGATATTATACATTATCAATACACATATCAACTTGATGGTCTTTTCATCTTTAGAAGGTCCCTCACTTGTATGGTGGTGCCATTATCTATGTGTTGATATATTGGTTATATTTCTAGCATTACAGACAGAAATAGGCCTATCATCTGTTCATATGCTATTCTCAAATTTGACAAGAGAAATACTTCCAAACAGACTACCTGTTAGGTGTCAGTGATTTTTATTCAACCTTTGGGATATTTCAGGCTGCTCCATTGATCAGGTGCAAGGATTCATCTTGGTTACCACACCCTTTGATTTGCACTGCATGAATGCTTTTTAAACATTTTATTAACCAATTAAATGTCCTGAATTAAATTTGAAAGGCATATTGTTGATAACTATAAAGCAGAAGAAATAATGCAGTTTCCGCACAAGAACAAAAACTTGGAACTGATATCTACAACAAGTCCAAGCATGGGAGCAAGGATAACTAGTAACCAATTTTTTCCTGCAGTTGCAAAACAACTACTGCAGACACAGACACTGTGAGAACTAAAGGAAACTATTGACAACACCCAATTCTTTCCTGGAAATTAACAATGTGATTATAAGTTGTGCAGTTTGATAACTGCCCCTTTGTCAATTCTGTGCTAATTTTTTATCCCATCAGCATGTTTAGTCATTGATTACACATATCAGCTTAAAACAGCAACATTCCAAACTTGTTCTCCATGTATGATTTAAGTACTTTACGTATAATTTGATAGCCATGTTTGCACAAAGTTTTTCTCTTGTTTTGTATATATTTAGGATGAGTTCAGATGTGAATACTTCTCATGTGTCATGTGGTGAATAAGCTACAGTTCTTATTGGTGGTTATTGTTTTACTCTTGACTTGAACAAACAATAACCACCAATCAGAACTGAATGTAACATATTCCACTGGATGACATCTGGGATATGTAGCCTCATATTAGATACAAGTAGACAAGATATGTAGCAACAGTGAAACTTCGCATAAAATTGATTATTCATAGATCATTAAAGTTCATTAATCATGCATGGGAAACAAATCTGGAATGTCTTCTTTAGGTTGATATATTTTGTGAGTGACTGAGCATGCTGACGGGATAAAATAATCTGCATGGAACTGTGGGAGGTTGTCAGACCATGTGAGTAAGTTACATTGTGTATGCTAATTTGTCAAAGGCAAGGGGGGTGTATTCAGTAGTTTTTCTTTGTTACTGACATAAATAAATGCATGTGTCTGCTATAGCTGTCTCAGATGAGTTTTTAGTTTCAAGAATTAAAAGGCAAATGATAAATAATTCATTATTCATGAAGATTAAAGTAACCTTTATCGGGTAAGTATTGTTTTGCATCAGTTCTTCACCAGTTGTGTCAATATTGGCATCGATATGTACAAATATTGATGTATCAATATATTGACTGTTTCACCATAATGTTGACTCAGACAAATAGGAGTAGATATTTTTCATTGAATTCATTATGGTGGGTTTCTTAAGATTTTCTAACATGGTTTCAGGACTCAGCAGTTAAAAAGAAGAAAATTAGGGTACAAATGGACCTCTGTGGGATTCCAACAAATTATTTTCTAGAATGTCATTCTGTTAGAGGAACTCTTGTTGCACACATTGAGGACTGAGCCAGCATCTAGAACTGAACCCTTGCTTTTTTCATCTCTGCAAATCAACAACAAAAATATTACAATTATAGGTCTGCTCTCACTTTTTCAAATAGAAAATTCTTAGCTTCATGGTTTTAAATTTAGGGTCTTAAGTCCTCCATACTGAGTACAAGACATCAGCAAAAAACAATATGTAGATTTAGGAAATATGACATATAGATAAAACAAGAAGGCAAATTTGACTGTTTTCAAATCATGTGGAATGTACATTTTGATGTGCATCATATTCAATATCTTTTCCAGGAACAGCCTTGTGATGTGTCTGATAATGGCACCAAAATGATATGTAAAACTCCCAAACTTTCTGAGGAACAAAAGAAGAACCTTATCCAAGTTAAAAGTAATAGTACCAACAGACAAAGGAGGAGCACCAGTGGATTGTGTTCTGGTTGCTTTGAGATAGTGATTAAGATGGATGGCTTTGAGTCAAGGTTTACCCTGTCCTATACTGTGGATCCTTCCCTTCTTAATCTAACTGTAGATAACTCAGTTAAAATTTTCTCCACAAGTAAAGAGAGGACTCTCACATTAAAGGTAGGTAAACCAAGTATCTTGACTTAGACTGTTGCATAACATTTTGTAGAAAACATTCTTCACCGATTATCATTTTCTTGAAAATTTGCTTTGAAACAGCTTTGGAAAATGTTTGAAAGAATCCACATAGCATAAACCTTCTTTCTGCTGATTGTGTAATTAGCCTATCGTTTAGATATGATAAGAAGTTTTGGGCATTCAATGAAGCTTCTTCTGTGAAGTGTTGTACACCCAGTCTGGACATTTGATTTCAGGTGGGATTTTTTTTGCATGCAGGGATGACATCCATCTATGAAAACAAAAATTAGATTTTGTCCATAAAATTGTTTGATTGGATAACTGAAAGTGAAAGTTTTCTTTTTCTGCACATATACTCATTTTATCTGGAGTATGGACAAGTCTAGATAAGTGATGCCTGTGTAATGAACATTTTATTGTACTATGGTCTGGCTCTGACCCATTCAGCATTTTACCCAACCTTTGATCTTGGAAAATAAGTACGCTGCACAAACAAATTGAGCTCAGATTGATTTATTACTGTTATATATTATAATTTTTTTTTTAATTACTAAATAAAATAAATCTGTTTCTTCCTGGGTCCTTGTAGACTGTATCAGTTTAAAAGAGGTAAATGTGAATACCATGTAGAATGCTAAATTCATATTATTTTCATTGGTTGGTTGGTTAGCAAGTGAATAGCATGTAGAATGCTAAATTCATGTTGTTTTCATTGGTTGGTTCATTAGCAAGTGAATAGCATGTAGAATGCTAAATTCATGTTATTTTCATTGGTTGGTTGGTTAGCAAGTGAATAGCATATAGAATGCTAAATTCATGCTATTTTCATTGGTTGGTTGGTTTTTAATGTCACTTCCAACACTATATCATGCCAATCAGAGCAAAGTGCCTTTCACAAGGAGACACCAAGGCTGTCCTTGGCTTGTATCGAACACATGACTATTGCATTATAATTCTCCTTCTCTACCAAGTAAGCTATCACAATTCCCCCATGCTGTTTTGGGGAAACAGAGTGACTTGTTATTCATGACGAAGTGCAAGGGCTTGAAGTCGATTTGTGCACAGATAAAAAAAAGAAAAACATTTATAGTTAATACATTCTATACAGAGCTTGCTAGATATCAACCACTACAAAAGCTACAGCTTAAATGGGTACAAAAGTCATAGTGACAATATCTTCAGAATCTTAAAGATGTACTGTAAGTGTTGTCAGGAATTTTTCACTTTTTCACATAATTATCAAGCTGTTGACAATAAATATCCTTAATAAAGTAGCATTATCATTGAAGCTTTTTTCATTCAGACTTGAATGGAATTTATGATAACATTTAGGAAATAAGTAATTTATTATTATTATTATTATTATTATTACTATTATTATCATCACCATTATAATTATTATCATTATTATTTTTAATATTATTATAGATGAAGACAGATGGAATTATTAAACTAATATATACTGAGAATGTTTATTATATTAAAACCTACATACTAGTCCTCATCAAGCCAATGCACCTCATCATGTACGTTAGATTGCTCCTTTTTCTAAAACTAGCGTGGATTTAAAAATGTATCATTTGCATTGTCTGTATAAATTCCAGACATAAGCATCAATGAGTCTAGTACTCTGAAAATATATTAGTTAGCTGGATATCACTTCTCCTAAATTGGCCAGCCAGTGACAGGTTCAAAATATATCTAACTTGATGCAATTGGTGTTGGCATTGTTATAATAGAACAAATTAATATTATCTAAAAGCTTAATTGGCATGTTTGACAAGATTGAAAATATCTGTTAATCTTTCATTTTATAAGCATCATCTCTTTTGGCTACTCATTTTCTTTATATAAATGCTTGTATTAGTACAATTTGCAAATAAGATGACCAACATAATGAAGTTATCGTCATATCTGCAACCACTATTGCAGAGGATGAAACTAATATAATCTATGGTGGATTTTGCACTGACACCAGAAAATCCCTGTCGGTCTCATGGGGAGACAAATAATGTAACCCCATCACTGGAATTTCCTTGTTTTAGTATAAACATGAACATAGGTTATTTTTCTCAAACAATCGTTTTCATTCAAATTAAAATAACTTACTTTTGCAATATACTGATATTAGCAGACTCATCACATACTGTATCATGGCTGTAGATTATCCATGGTATTCCAGGAAAACCCTGGAACACCCTGGAGAATAATAGCATGGAATACCCTGGAGTATTTGGATATTCCAGACTTCTTCCAGGGTAGGCTTGTGAACCATGGATAAAAGACAAGGAAAAACATAGAAAACCCTGGATAATCCTAGCATGGAAAACACTGGAGTATTTGGATAATATTCCAGTCATTGTCCAGGTTAGGCTGGAAAACCCTGAATCCTTGACCTGGACAGTACTGTAATATTTAGCTGGAAAACCCTCGACATTTTTCCTTAAAACAAGAGATTTCACTAAAACAATTTCTTTTTTTTTTTTATTTTCCCTATAATTGTTTGACCACTGGGGGGAACCATCCCAAGGTCAACTTATTATCTAACATAATCTAGGGACTATAAATGTAGGGTAGAAAAAAAAACACCCTTATGCAAGCACACATTGATGCAGTACAATCTCTTTTTTTTATACGCAATTTAAATAAATACAAATATACAGAATCTAGGTGACATAGTTTGTGATATTATAGTCTTTTGTTCCTGTTTACTATCAAATCAGACTAAATTAAGTGTTATTTTTTTATAGTTTATATTACAAACACATTATACACTATAACATTATGCTATCAAATATGCATTTTATTTGTAACACATTTCTTAGTTACTGAAAAATTGTTAAAGCTATATTAAAAATCCAAATCACACACACACACACTTTTGGCTGAGACCCTGACAGGATCCCCATTCTATCTGTTAAGATAATGTACACTATTAGGTGAAACAATATAATATTAGCCATTTGAATTACAGTCAGTGCTCATAAAGTCTTATAGTCCAGTGCTCAGGGCCCCTCTAATTTCAGATCAAACCCCTACTGTATTCTAAGTGAGGTGCCCATTGGGTTTGTCAAAAAAAAATCTAATTCATCTGAAAACACTTTGACGATGCTGATGAAATGTTTAAATTTAATTTCAAGATGTTGGAAGACTGGTAAATTATTAATATTTATCTCCATATATGCCCCTTACTTATATTGAAAGTGGTAAATTTTGAGTACAAATTGAAGCATAATTATTGTGATCCATGAATGGGGAACAGATTGTCTGTGTTACATTAACTAGTTCTCACATGGCTTTAACGTACATGTGATTCTAAATGACTGGATATTTATGCACCAGAACCAGACTAGTGGAGACAGTTACTGTTTCACCAGTTGGTGTAATGATGCATGGCCTCATAATGCCATTAAAGCTAGTGTATATACATGACAAACTGTTAACCAATTACTTTGTTCTTGTAATCTGTTTAGTCAATTTTCAAGATTGACACTTAGCATTACTTTTCATTTCTTCTGCAGGATGTTTTTTTCAAGTATTATAAGAAATAAAGGGGTCAGTGTGGTTGTGTTGGGTTTTGAGTCTTTGATTACAAAATTTGGCTGACCATGAGATAAAAAGAAAAGAACAACTAAAAATGGTTGTGGCAAAAGCCTTGCACAAGTATTCTGATTTTTTATAATCTTGTTTAATTGATATTGCACTGTTCAAGATTTTTTAAGTTAAAGCTTCATAAATAATAATTAAGCTGTCCGTTGCTCACGGTTACACTAATGAAATAATGTTCCAAAAAAATTAAGTGGCATCTGTAAACAATTTCAAAAGTGCAAATGGAAACTGTATATTAATCAAAACACTTCGGATCCTAATGATCACAAACACTTTTGATCCACTGAGTAAGACAGACATTGTTAGAGCAATTAAACAATGGCTTACCTCAGGACCTGGAAGAAAACAATTGCTTTCAGTTTAATTTTTCGAGATTCAAAAAAAAAGCAAGTCAATTTAATATGATTTTGTTTTTATTTTTTCATATTTGAAATGTAGCAATTGCAACGATGTGTAAAAATATTACTGAGAAAGGGGCAATTTTGGGAACATGGAAATTGCAGTCCAGGCCTGTGTAGTTTGAGTCTGGGCTTGTTATTTGTTTTAAATCACCTGAGTCTTAGGGGCCTGTATCTAAAATAAAAATTCTTTGAGCACTGTTAACATTTAACCACCTCTTCTAAACAAGTCCTCTCAGAAACAATCGATGCATCCTCTCTTGCTTTCTTGTATTTTTTATGATTCAGGACCATCCACTGAAATACATTACAACAGCATGTTACTACACTGTATTAGCCTGAACAAATAATCTGACTGTTTACTTGATCGGCAAAATCATTTCATTTTTTTAGTTCAACATTCAAAAATCACTTCACTTAAACATCTGTAAGTGTTATTCATGATTATGCTTTAAAGAGATTCTAAATTTTAGTTTTGCCATCCATTTTGAAAGGGCCTAATGTCAAATGATTGGTACTTTAGGCTATATCTGTGAACAAAAAAGGCAAAGAAATTACTAATTTGATACCTTGAAATAGAATCACTTCAATCTTGTTTAAAAATGAAAAAAGTAGGTGCAATGACCTGAATAATTGCCGAATTTGATACATGAGAAGAAAAATGGAAATTAGGTCAACCAGCTTTCTTGCAATTTGCTTTCATCAGTCTATTGGTGCTAACTGACAACAATGCATCGAGAACTGCAGTTTGGCAGGTGCAGCTGTAAATAATAATGATCTGCAAAGTTATCATCCCAATGATTACATGAAGCAAGATTACAAAATCTCATCTAGCATATTAAATCTTACATAAAAGCTGTGCAGCAGTAGACATAGATATTGGCCCTACAGCTACCAAACAGCCTTGATTTTACTCACCAACATGAATTCAATTATTTTGGGGCTTCTAGGATCAGTTGGTGCACATTTATTGGTGCTGCATTATTCAAGGTTCACTAACCAGTCTCCACAACTGTAAACAAGGGAAATAACCATAGTTAAGGGCTTCATCTTGCTTGGTTTTATTATTTCATTTCCAGCAAACTTAATTCTTTATAGAATGCTGACAGAATGGGATGGGTTTGTCTCAAAGAAAGCAAAAACTATATACATGTTAAAGTTTATATTTAGTGAATAACTATTTTCTTCTTGCAGCAGATAATAATAATAATAACAGCAAGAACAGCAACAACAATAATTGTCACCATATTAACTGGGACAGGTATAATATGCATGGTGATAAGAGTAAAAGATTCAGAAGAATGGACTTTTTTTAAAATGATTTTTTTGTGTGTAAAAATACTCACTATTTAAGTATTGATATCTTATGGAAATGTATAATACAGGACACAAAATCATATTTATTTACTTATCCTAAATCTCTAAATATGGAGATTATTATTATTATTTTTATTATTACTATTATTATTACAAATTTTGATATTTACTACCTTCAGAAATGTATAAAGCTGGTAATATTAAATGTAACAAAATGGAATTTTCGGAAATAAAAAAATAATCTTCATGAAATTTCACTGAGGTCATTCTTAACATAAAATTGTTTCTTGTATATTTGCTACTTGAAATTGTTTAAAAATTCAGTTTTTCGATACTACTGTTTCAGATACATTGAATTCACTGTGCAGATGCAGCACTTAAAAATTAGAATCTTGTTCTTTAGTAATATTGTATTTCAGAGAAATGTCTGTCTGACAATAATCTGGATGCCATGCCAGATATCCAACATTTGCACAGAATATTTAAATCCAAATTGCTCTTGTGGAACAGATTTGTGAGAAATTCCAACTTAGAACAAATTTATGTGTCCAATTCGAATCAAAGTCCAAAATCTACACATGTGAAAATTTGGTTGGTTTTTCCTTGGCTCACAAGATTTAACAAACTGCACACATGAGCTTGCAAAATCTACCCCATTTTATACATTGTTAACAAGGTTCTCATGTGCAGCTTATGAGAAACGCATGATAATTGTTGAGATTTTTCAGTATGGCTAATCCTAATCAATTGAGCAGAAGAAATGAAAAGTAATGCTAAGTGTCAATCTTGAAAATTGACTATGTTCTCTTCCAGGGTTTTCCATGCTAAAATATACCAAAGAAAGTCCAAACTGTCCATACTTTTTTCAGGGTTTTCCATGCTGAAAAAAAAATTCTAAGTCCAAACTGTCCATAGCTTTCCAGGCATGTCCAGCCTTTTCATGATATATTCTGCACAACATTTAATTTTTCCACTGTTTTCCTGGGTTTTCCATGGGTTTTCATGGTATTCTATCCTTTTCCAGTGTACACTATGGAAAAAGTACAGCTGGGTGTATCCCAAACCAAAATGCATCCTTGCTGAAAGCTTGTGGCAAGCTTGCGGTAAGCTTGCGATAAGCTAGTTTGATGTTTATAAGCTAACATGGATGCTTGCGCAAGCTTGTACAAGCAAGTGCAGGCTTAGGCAAGATAGCTGGATATAACCGCAAGCTTGCACAAGCTTGCGCAAGCTTGTACAAGCTTTCTTGTTTGCTTCAGAAATTAAAACTAGCTTGCACAAGCTTTCTTGTTTGTTTCATAAAGTAAAACTAGCTTTCGCAAGCTTACTTGTTTTCTTCAGAAAGTAAAATTAGCTTGCGCAAGCTTGTTTTCTTCAGAAAGTAAAACTAGCTTGCACAAGCTTTCTTGTATGTTTCAGAAAGTAAATTTAAACTAGCTTGCAACAAGTTTCTTCATATATATATATATATATATATATATATATATATATATATATATATATATATCCATTGCTTGTGAAAGTTTGAGACCATGTATCCAAGTAGCAGGCACCATCACTGTCACGCCCCTACGAAAACAAAGTCATGACTTGATGAACAATCATGAAGTGTTCATGAAAGTTCCTCAAGTAAGTTCATGAGCTTCAAGAATTTTGATGAATCATGTACTTGAAGTTCATGAACACACTGATGAATTTTTATGAACTATTATAATATCTTTGAAGTTCCTGAAATGTCATGAACTAATGGTTCATGAACAATTCAAGTACTTTGATACAATACCATGGTATTTCTTAAAAAAATGTATATTAAATATCTATATCATTATATTCATAAAATGTTCATGAAAATTTATCATACAAACTTCTCACAATATTAGTGAAATTTAAATAAAGGTGAATTTTTTCTTCTTTTTTTAAAATGATATACTGTATAAATGTTCATACAGATCTTTAATTCAATACTTGTTTACTTAACCTGAGTATTTCTGGATTAATATGGGAAAATATTTTCTGGCCAGCATCAACAAAATGTATTTGCTTTAAAAAGCTTTCAATGACTTTGTCCTAACGTTTTTTTTTCTTCTCTCCATTACTGTTATAAACTGCTTATTCTATTGACTTAGTCACTGGTTGCCAATTTGCAGTAAAAACCGAAATATATTAACAACGATTATTCTGATTGGATGACTTTGAAAAAAGACGTGATATGATTGGTTAATATACGCGCGCGATTTCAACAGTTAAGCTTCCTCAGAAACCAAAGATCATGCAGATGGTTAGGCAAAAACCTCGAACAAAAACCGTGGACTCCATGGAATGGACAGATGAGAATATTTTCAATATCATTTTTTTAAAGTAAGTAGAAGTGCAGAGAAGCGACTTTGAAGAATGTGAAGGAAATGATTTGGTGAGAGCAAAATTAGGCGGAAAAGCGTACCAAGCCCGGATGACCAGAATTACGGTGAGTATCTTTTTCTTGGTCATTCGTGATTATTTCAGTAGAAGTTATATGGATATTTTATTGGTTTATATATGTCATCATATTATTTATAACCAAGCTAATGACACGATTTTGTTCAGACCTAATTTAAACTTGCTCATCGAAGTTTTGAAAATCACTAAACATTATCACCCCCACCCCCCCCCCAGTTCTCGATACCAGACGTGGTTCGATATCGATAGGAGTTGAGATGTTCGAGATCGTTTTCTTTTACATGACATCACTATTTCTATAATCTGATGTAATTTCGTAATTTAAAAAAAAAACCTTAAGAAAATAGTTAATGCGTGAAACTGTTCACAATAAAAGTGCAAATAACAACGTGATGAAACCGGAAGCAGCTATACGCAACATGCGGAGTCGGAGTGGATGCATTAGTGACATACCAAGGGCCTATACCACACAAGTCTGGCGTTTTATCAATAAAAAATGTCGAAAATATTTGAAAGCATGAAATAACCGTTATCTGTAATATATACGGTTATTTAGTGTAACGGTGTTGTCAAAAAAAATGTCATATTTTACTGAATAAAACATCCGTCTCCTGTGACTATACCTATGGCTAGACAGATTCAGTTAATATAAAACAGTGACAAAATTCTGCAATAATATAAATGCTCAGCATTATGTGTAAGGGATTAAATCATTTTTGAGTTGGATCATATTATTCCAGTAAGTAAAGTGGGGTACAATGATAATGTGCTAAAAGCTAAAAACAATGTTGATCAGAGATTATCTGTAATTAACTAACTTTACCTTTTTTTCAGACCAGACAGCAGAAAAGTAAAATTGGTAGAGGATGAAGTTTGTAGGTTAAGGATGAAAATTTGAAAACTGGAGGATTCAAGATGGAAGAGACATTAAATTGTGACTGCTGCAACAATGTTAAAGATCCAAACAGTAATCAGATGGAACAGCTTAAGTTGCAGAAGGAGACATTCAGTAGTGACATTGGACAGGATTTGATTAAATTATAGACCCTGAACATCTTCACAAAAGAGTTATCAGACAGGTCAGTCTCTGGAAGAAGATTGGTCAGGAGAAACCCCAGCTGAAAGACAGCCCCATGACGATGAAATATGCTTCAACAGTTGATTGCAGGCAACTGCCCCAATATCTCTTGAACATTTTTCAAAGAAAAATTACAGAACATACAAAAAGTGTTGCTAAGGGTAAAAAAAAAGAATATCACTTGTCAGTTTAAATTTATCTGAAATCAAATACAGTTTTTAAGATAATATGTTGCATTTTATACTGTATTAACCCCATCCCCCATCTAAGGTTATTGTATGATTCAGGATGAATAGGTATTTGTGACTTCTCAGGTTATCATATTTTGTTTTATAGGCACTGTTCGTGAAGTCATGAATCATTGAGAAACTTTGTTCATCATAGTTCATGAATATGTTCATGCACTTGTTCATGAATGATGATCATCCAGTTTGTGGACTGTTTTCAATTCATGCACATTCTAGAATAATTCATGAACCTTTTGATGAACTTTCATGAACGGTTCTTGAACCAAGTTCATGAACAGTTCATTCATTATTCATGATCATTTCATAGGGGCGTGACACTTGCAGCTAGGGGAACACATAAAGCTTCTGCAGCCTTGGGTAAGCTTGCAGTGAATGAATAAACTTGAACAATGGAATTAAACTTAATGTTTTGGCAGAACAGATTTGTTTTCCACTGCATTGCAACTATAAGATTGCATTATTTAATCATTAAATATGCAGATTACTTCATTGGAATGAAGTAAAACTTTGCAATATATTATGATAATTTGGTCCACCAGGAGCAGTTGAGTCTAAAATGCATTTTTGGACAGGGGCCTTCGGACTCCCAGACCCCCCCCCCTTCACATTTTCAGGGGTTTTTTTGGAAGGGGGGAAAACACAATCATGTCTGATTTTTGAAAGCCCAGATGCTTGTAGCAAGAAATCTCTGCAAGCTTGCAACAAGCTAGTAACAAGCTTGCACAAGCTTGTGTATACTTATTGTACTAGGTAAATAATAACAAGCTTGCGCAAGCTTGTGCAAGCTTAAGCTTTCGCAAGCTTGTGCATGCTTATGACACTTTTGTTAAATAAGCTTGCGCAAGCTTGCTGCAATGTTCCAAATACAAGCTTGCCGCAAGCTTTATAAATAAGCTTGCGCAAGCTTGCTGCAGTGTTCCAAATACAAGCTTGCCGCAAGCTTGCTGCAATGTTCCAAATACAAGCTTGCCGCAAGCTTTATAAATAAGCTTGCGCAAGCTTGCTGCAATGTTCCAAATACAAGCTTGCCGCAAGCTTTATAAATAAGCTTGTGGCAAGCTTGCTGCAAGCTTTAAAACAAGCTTGCAATTTTGGTTTGGGATAGATGTAGTATTTGGCTAGAAGAAAACAAAATTAATATGGCTGTTCATAGAATATTCCATACCGATTTGTATCTGCCAATGTAACTAGAAAATAGCTTTCATCTGGTTGATACTCTGACAAGATTCCCCTCAATCTGTAAAGATCATACACTATTAGGTGAATGTTAGCCATCTGAATTACGCTGAACCATCTCTTTATCTAATTTACAAGTCTTAGAATAAAATTCTGCATCCTTCCTTCTTGTATGATTCAGGTACCATCCACTGAAAGAGATCACAACAGCACCTACTATGTACCCTGAACAAAAAATTTGACTATTTACTTGTTTGGCAAAAACATTTAATTTTTTAGCTAACATTAGAAAATCACTTTACAAGTCTGAGAAACATCTTTCAGTGTTATTCATAACCGTCCAATGATCAGTTCGTAAATTTTGGTTTTATCATCCGTTTTAAAAGGGCTACAAGATAGGTCATATGATTGGTTGTTGTTGTTGTTGTTGTGGGGTTTAACGCCATTTTTCAGCACATGATAGGCAATGCATGGCGGCCAGTATTAATGGTGGAGGAAGAACCCGGGAAAAACCCGGGAAGAACCACCGACCCACGAGAAGCTACTGGCAAGCTTTCTCACATACCCACATTGGCCAAAACTGAGACTCGAACCCACGCAGACAGAGGTGATATGGCAGTGATCCGTAATGGAGACCGCTTTAGACCACTCGTCCACTTGGGGCCCCCATATGGTTGGTACTTCAGATCTTTAAACAACTAAAAAACCAATTACCTTAGGACCTTTGAAATAGAATAACTGCCATTTTCTTTCAAAATGAAAAATTAAATGTAGTGACCTTGGAAAAATTGCTGAATTTGATATTTGGGGGAAAAGTCCCTAGGAAAAATGGAAATTAGGTTAACAAGCTTGCATGCAGTTTGCTAATCTTGTTAACTGAGTGTTGATAACCAACAACATTGCATCAAAAACTACAGTTTGGTAGGTGCAGCTATAAATAATAATGATTTACAAAGTTATCATCTCAATGATTATGTGAAGGAAGATTAAAACTGTGCAGCAATTGTACTGAATACAGTATAACTATAAAATGGCCCCCAAACTGCAGTTCTGTAAACTAGGAAAATTCAACAGCCTTGATTTTACTCACCAACATACATGTAGTAACTCAGTGACTTTAAATTATTGTATGGGTTCTATGATCAGTTACTGTACATGGATTGGTACTGCTTGCAATAAAATTTCCTGAATTAACAAGTTATATTGTGATGGTTCAATCTTAAGAATGGAGCCAGTTTGAAAATGAGAATGTCATGATAGTTCTGTCTTGTAATTACATCATAAATGTTGTCTGTATATTTGAAGGTTTGTAAACCAGTCTCCAGGCTGTAAACTAGGGAAGTAACTAATGTTAAGGTCTCAATACCAAATTAGGTCTTTTCACAGAAAACCACATTTCCTCTTGCATGATTTTATTGTTTGATTTCATTGTTAAGAAGCAAAGCATAACTCTGTACGGAATGCTAGCAGAATAGGATGGGTATCTGTTAAAGAAAACAAAATTATTTGAAAATAACTGACAACTATTTTTTATTCTGTCAGCAGATAATAATAATGATAATAATAATAATAATAATAATAGTATTTTATACTATTCACAACAACACTTACAATAATAACCAAGACAGGGAATCATGCCTAATGATAAGAAGCAAAAGATTCAGAAGAATGGATAATGATTAATGAAGTATTGATATTATATGGATATATATAATACAGCAAATTAATATCACATTATTTACTTATCTTAAATCTATAAATAATGGAGTTGTTTATTATTATTATTATTATTATTAAAAGTTTTGATATTTACCTCCTTCAGAAATGTATAAATCTGGTAATATTAAATATAACAAAAAAGAATTAGTGGAAATAAAAAGTAATCTTCATGATTAATTTAACAGAGGGCATCATTTGCATAAAATTATTTCTTGTACGTTTGCTACTTGAAATTGCTTAAAAATTCAGTTTTCTATACTGTTGCTTAAGATTCATCAAATATGCTGTGCAGATGGGGTAATTCAATGTTAGAATCTTGTCTTTGAGTAATATTGTATTCCAACAACATTGAGTAATATTGTATTCCAACCACATTGAGTAATATTGTATTCCAACCACATTGAGTAATGTTGTATTCCAACCACATTGAGTAATATTGTATTCCAACCACATTGAGTAATATTGTATTCCAACCACATTGAGTAATGTTGTATTCCAACCACATTGAGTAATGTTGTATTCTAACCACATTGAGTAATGTTGTATTCCAACCACATTGAGTAATGTTGTATTCCAACCACATTGAGTAATATTGTATTCCAACCACATTAAGTAATGTTGTATTCTAACCACATTGAGTAATGTTGTATTCCAACCACATTGAGTAATATTGTATTCCATCCACATTGAATAATATTGTATTCCAACCACATTGAGTAATATTGTATTCCAACCACATTGAGTAATATTGTATTCCAACCACATCTATTTAACGGTAATTTATGCCATGCTTGATATCCAACATTTGCACAGAATATAAAGTCCAAATTGCTCATGTCAAACACATATGTGAGAAAATCCAACTTAGAACAAATATAACAGGTGTCAAACCAGAATCAAAGTCCAAATTTCTCACATGATAACTCACAAGAGAAATTAGAACTATGCCTTATCTTCAGACATAGATGTAATTGAAAAGAATGTTTTCCATGTTAATTTTTCTTATGAGAACACTTAAATTCTCACATGAGAAAAATCTGTTCATGTGATAATTTGCTAAGTTTTTCCTTGGTTAACAAGATCTATCAAACATCACATTATGAGCTTGTAAAACTACTCTATTTGCATACATTTCAAACAAGTTTCTTATGCAGTCTATTTGCATACATTTCTAACACGTTTCTTATGCACTCTATTTACATACATTTCTAACAAGTTTCTTATGCACTCTATTTGCATACATTTCTAACAAGTTTCTTATGCACTCTATTTGCATACATTTCTAACAAGTTTCTTATGCATTCTATTTGCATACATTTCTAACAAGTTTCTTATGCACTCTATTTGCATACATTTCTAACAAGTTTCTTATGCACTCTATTTGTATACATTTCTAACACGTTTCTTATGCACTCTATTTGCATACATTTCTAACACGTTTCTTATGCACTCTATTTACATACATTTCTAACAAGTTTCTTATGCACTCTATTTGCATACATTTCTAACAAGTTTCTTATGCATTCTATTTGCATACATTTCTAACAAGTTTCTTATGCACTCTATTTGCATACATTTCTAACAAGTTTCTTATGCACTCTTTTTGTATACATTTCTAACACGTTTCTTATGCACTCTATTTGCATACATTTCTAACACATTTCTTATGCATTCTATTTGCATACATTTCTAACAAGTTTCATATGTGTAGTTGATGAGAAGCTTATGAGAATTGGTGAGTTTTGTTTCTGTACAGGTAACTCTAATCTGTTGAGCAGAAGAAATGAAATATAAATCTAAGTGCCAGTCTTGAAAAGTGACTAAGTTCTTTTCCAGGGTTTTTCAGGCTGAAATGTATCAAAAAAGATTATAAGTCCAAACTGTCCATAGTTTTTTCCAGGCATTGTCCAGCCTTTCCATAGACAATATCCAGGGTTTTCAGAATAAATTCTGCAAGATATTTCATTTTTTTTTCACTGTTTCCATGTTTTTCCAAGGTATTCTGTCCTTTTCCAGAGTATGTTATGGAAAAACTACTGCTGGGATTAATCAGTTACTATCATTGTCTTTCACTGTTTATAATGGCCATCAGGCCTTGTACTGTTACTATCATTGCCTTTGACTGTATATAAAGGCCATCAGGCCTTGTACTGTTACTCTCATTGCCTTTGACTGTATATAAAGGCCATAAGGCCTTGTACTGTTACTATCATTACCTTTCACTGTATATAAAGGCCATCAGGCCTTGTATAGTTACTATCATTGCCTTTCACTGTATATAAAGGCCATCAGGTCTTGTACTGTTACTATCATTGCCTTTCACTGTATATAAAGGACATCAGGCCTTGTACTGTTACTATCATTGCCTTTCACTGTATATAAAGGCCATCAGGTCTTGCACTGTTACTATCATTGTCTTTCACTGTATATAAAAGACATCAGGACTTGTACTGTTACTATCTTTGTCTTTCACTGTATATTAAGGCCATCAGGCCTTGTACTGTTACTATCATTGCCTTTCATTGTATATAAAGGCCATCAAGCCTTGTACTGTTACTGTCATTGCCTTTCACTGTATATAAAAGACATCAGGCCTTGTACTGTTACTGTCATTGCCTTTCACTGTATATAAAGGCCATCAGGACTTGTATTGTTTTATGAAAATCTGAATAATTATCTAAGTAGAACCTAGCTATACAGGCTGTTCTTAGAAAGAAAAAAAAACAATACAGGCAAAAAAATATTATAATTGTTACGCAAGTATTGCACAATGAGTGCCTGGAGCAATATGCTGTTGTTTTTAAACACTGCACATTAATACAAATATCTTAATGAGTGCAGTGGTGTGACCTTTCAAACCTAAGTACACATCTTCTATTCATGAGAAAATAGAAATGTAAAACATTTAATATTTTCACTCTATTATTACATTTGATCAGTGGATGTCATATGAAAATAATAAGTAATTAATATCTTTTATTAGGATAGCTTTTCACTTTCATAAATTATAATTTGTTAATGTTCTTTGGTAGCCAATGGTATGATACAATATTGATAAACAGCTCTCACAAAGTGTGTAATGACTGAGTTGATTTCTAATTCATGACTTTATTGGAAATTTATATTTTCTGTCCTGGAAATATTGCAAATGTTGCTGTTACAAGTGCAGTGATAATACAACATGGAAATTTAAATGTGGAATACCACTATTGTACTCTTAAGTAATTAGGTTCACTATCAAAGCATTAAGTTCTCAACAATCATGGGTTATGTGCCTGAACAATGCCAGTGTAAACCTATTTTGTTTGAAACAATCCTGCCAAAATTGTCCCATGGGAAGCCAATGTTTTGGTCCAGAGTTGGATCTGTAAAGCTCTGATGAATGCTGCTGTTATTAATGGATGTAATGTGATGGCTGGTGCTGAAGAAATTGTTACAAATATGCTAAACCTAAACTGCAAAGATGCAGACAGTGGAGATGTGCATTGAGACCAGAAAACATCTTCCCTTAAGCCAATTCACTCTAAGTGGCTTATCTGTTGACATAACAAAAACAGCTCATTGGAAAGACCTGACTGAAATGGGCTTTGAAAAAGTGGGACTGTTCTGCTGATTGATTATTTAACAGTTTGTTGTTATGTTCAAAAATGTACATATATAAATGGGAATATGGGAATAATACTTGCTTTGGGAAATAAAGAAGGACACGGATATTGAATAAATTTGCAAACTATTGCTATACATCAGGTATAGTCTTTACAACCTTACACTAGTTTTCATGCTCATGAAATTTTTTTGCATTCAAATTAAATTGTAATCAGAAATTAGTTCCATTTTTCCTTGTTGTTCGTGTACTTATCCTAACGTACATGTCACATCCTCAGCGCTATAGGAAACCATGTTATCCTAATGTACATTTCACATTCTCAACACTAAAGGAAACCATGTTATCTTAATGTACATTTCACATTCTCAGCACTATAGGAAACCATGTTATCCTAATATACATTTCACATTCTCAGTACTAAAGGAAACCATGTTATCTTAATTTCACATTCTCAGCTCTATAGGAAACCATGTTATCCTAATATACATTTCACATTCTCAGTGCTATAGGAAACCATGTTATCCTAATGTACATTTCACATTCTCAGCGCTATAGGAAACTATGTTTTCCTAATGTACATTTCACATCCTCAGCGCTATAGGAAACCTTGTTATCCTAATGTACATTTCACATTCTCAGCACTATAGGAAACCATGTTATTAAAAAAAAAAGAAAGAAGCAGATATTTTGTTTTGACTTTTAAATTTGTAGTCTAGCTCACCCATGAAAACCACAAAATTGGAATCCAACAAATTTAAAGTGTTTCACAGTATCTGCCTTTATATCATGGAACCTTTATTAACCAGACCAAGTATATTAAGGATTTTTTTCTTGCAGCCACATAACAATTATAATGATACAAATTATTCCAGCCAACAGATAACAAGCCAAATATTTTTGTTACTTTATGATCATTATACACAACTTCCACTATTTATAAAGACAGTAAACTATGACCTTGTTGAGTCCCAAAGAGTGACTATCTAGTTAACAGGGGCCATTATTTATCACAAATGAGGATACAGATTTCATATGAATGGCAATTAATTGTTTGCACTAAACTTTATGATTTATTTGCAGTTTTTCTACTTTCAACAGGGCAATAACTTGCTGTGGGAGAGAGGAGATATCATTATCACCATTGGCTATGAAAACTGTGCATTGGTGGAAGTTACAGAGAATAACATATCATGCAGTCCTCCAGCTCAGCAGCCCGGATCAGACCTTCATTTTCCTGTTTCTGTATGTACATCATCACTCATTACTTTCATTTAACGCCATGTTTCTATCTCAAATTTTTTTTTTAAGTTAACTGGGATTGAAATATTTTCATTCAAAGTTTCATTCAGAATATGAGTAACAAAATCAAAATTAGAATATCTATGAAATATCTTTATCTTTCTTGACATTTCTAATTGTTTTGGTTCAAATTTTTATTGGCTATATTCATATAATTTAGACATGATGAAGTGTGGGTGCCAACATCCCTCCTACCCCTCAACAAATAACAGTGTTGAATGAAATATCTTGAATGTCTTTCTTTGTGTAGGTGAAGATTGGCAATTTCAAGCAAACTGTTGGCTACTTGAAGTATGAAGATGAAACAATGTCAAAAACTGTCATCGGTGTGATTGCCAGTATTGCAGGAGTTCTGCTTCTAGTGTTAATACTGGTTGCAGTTTTTTGTTTACGAAAATCTCGACAACTCAGCAGGAAGGCAGAGGAATTGGAGAAACAAATTCAAGACTGGGAAATGGAAATTAGGAATGTCAGTCGAGAAGGTATGTGATCAAGACATTAACTGACCTCTACTGCTTTTACCCATCTGACAGAAAATTAAAAATCAACATCCAGTTGGATATATGTATTTGTAGATACTATTGAAAATGGATTATTATAAATTCAATGCAATCTAGGATATCATTTACTAGATGTCATTCAGTAGAAGAATAATTGTTATACATACATGTAATATATACAAATGACATTTTTAAAATCAGAAGTATACTGTCTTGTTACCTGTTAGATTGTCTCTTATAGCTTTAGGATCAGTTCATCATTCACATCTCAGCTCTGATCATGTCATGTATATCTAGTGAGCACCATCTCATACATCTCTTGGTTAGGACCAGCTCATGCATATCTTGGCTAGGGCCAACTCATGCACATCTTGGCTAGGACAAGTTTTTGCATATCTTGACTAGGACCATCTCATGCATATTTTGGTGAGGACCAGCTCATGCATATCTTGGCTACAAGTAGCTCTTGCATATCTTGTCTAGGACCAACTCATGTATATCTAGCTAGGATCACCTCATGCATATCTTGGCTGCAACCAGCTCATGCATATCTTGGCTAGGACAAACTCATGCATATCTTGGCTAGGACCAGCTCATGCATATCTTGGCTAGGATGAGCTCGTGTATATCTTGGCTAGGACCATCTCATGCATATCTTGGCTAGGACCAGCTCATGCATATTGAGCTAGGACCATCTCATGCATATCTTGGCTAGGACCAACTCGTGTATATTTAGCTAGGACCAGCTCATGGATATCTTGGCTAGGACATCTCATGCATATCTTGGCTAGGACCAACTCGTGTATATTTAGCTAGGACCAGCTCATGCATATCTTGGCTAGGACCAACTCGTGTATATTTAGCTAGGACCTGCTCATGGATATCTTGGCTAGGACCATCTCATGCATATCTTGGCTAGGACCAACTCGTGTATATTTAGCTAGGACCAGCTCATGGATATCTTGGCTAGGAGCATCTCATGCATATCTTGGCTAGGACCAGCTCATGTATATTTAGCTAGGACCAGCTCATGCATATCTTGGCTAGGACCAACTCGTGTATATTTAGCTAGGACCAGCTCATGCATATCTTGGCCAGGACCATCTCATGCATATCTTGGCTAGGACCAGCTCATGTATATTTAGCTAGGACCAGCTCATGCATATCTTGGCTAGGACCAACTCGTGTATATTTAGCTAGGACCAGCTCATGCATATCTTGGCTGGGATCAGCTCATGCATATCTTAGCTAGGATGAGCTCATGCATATCTTGGCTACAACCAGCTCATGCATAGGACCAGCATGTACATATCTCAGCTTCAAGAGCTTTCTAATATCATTTTTTGACACATTTACTGAGCCATCTAGTACCTGATATGTCATATTAAACTATATAATTTGATGGTGCTCTTCACCAGTTTCATTTTAGCTCTTGAGGCTAGGTAAGCATGTGGTATTGATGGCTTGTGTCCATTGTGCATTTTCTAACATCCATCCGGCAACATTTACTAATTTCAAGTTCTTTCCCTACATCACAAAACCAATTTCATCCTGATTTGGTAGAAATTATTCAGCATTACAGCCTTTCTAGTTTATACAACTGTGGATGCCATGCCATCCAGAATTGTGGCTCTTATTTACAGTAAAAAATTTAACAACAACAAATTGCTTCTTATTTGTTCTTTTCTTCTAAAGCAACAATAAACAGAATTTGACCAAATTTAAACAAAACCAAACCTATTATTAAGTTTTTTCAAGTATGATGTTGATTAGCCTTCCAGTATGGCTGCCTTTACCTAAAATAAACAAACCTACTACATTCTTTTCTAAAAACACTTAGTGGAATTTGACCAAATTTGACAGAGTGCATGTTGGCTTGAATGTCTTAAATGTTAATACAGAAATTTGAAAAACTTAATTTGAAAAATGGCATTCATTTTCAAATCCACTGCCATATCAGTCAGAAAAGAGTATAAGCCTTCCAGGTTTTTACAAGTGATGCTAATTCTTCAGCTAATGTAGCTGCAATTTCTAAAAAGAGTACGAAAAACCTTTAAATGACATCATTAATCCTCCTTAAGTTAGTTTGACTGAAAGCATTCTGGAATTTGAAAGTCCTTTCACTGATGGCATCTCAAAAGGTTCTAGAACAATTACCCCCAGTCAATGACCCCCATGTCTATTACCCCTCTGTCAATTAACCCCAAGTCAATTACCCCCATCCATGTCAATTACCTTTTGGATATCTAACCCCATGATAGTTTATACCACATTATTAGAATATTGCATTATTTTGTAATTCCTGAAACAGAACAATTTTGTATCACAAGGAAAAAGAATTGTATTCTGTGTTTAGGACTATGGAACTTTAAAAGTACAAAGTGAGTCACAGTTAGGAGTGTACACTAGGGATAACTGAAATTTAATGTAAGTCACAACAATTATTTATTAGTTTTATTGCATTAATACTTCTGGTAGTTATCGTATGTTTGGTTCTCACTTCAAAATGGTTTTTATACTTAATCAGCTAAAATTGGTCATATTTGGAATACATCTGCAGATGCACAAGATGCAGATGAGACTGAGTAAATTAGCATGCAACATAATATTTTCTGCCAGCTACTGATGACAAATAGGTCAAACAGATGATCAACTGCTAGGCATATCCTTGTTATCAGATGGCCTCATCATGCCTAATGTATTGTATAGAAGCATATGTTATACACACAGTAGGCAAATTAAGTACCTGAACAATTATAGAGTTATGGAACTTATGTAAATTATAAAGAAGCTTGCCACTTAATTAAGGTCATAAAACCTGTTCTTTACAGGTAATATATTGTACAGAAGCATCTGTTATAGACTAAATAGGTGGATTAAAGACACAATACCTGGACAATTATATAATTTTGGAACTTTTCCAAGTCACATGGAAGCATGCCACTTAAGGCCATAAAACCTGTTCTTTACAGCTAATATATTGTTGTTGTTATTGTTGTAGGGTTTAACGCCATTTTTCAGCACACGATAGGCTATACATGGCAGCCAGTATTAATGGTGGAGGAAGAACCCGGGAAAACCCCAGAAAGAACCACCGACCCACGAGAAGCTACTGGCAAGCTTTTTCACATACTCACATTGGCTGAATCCGAGACTCGAACCCACGCAGACAGAGGTGAGATGGCAGTGATCCATAACGGAGAGCGCTTTAGACCACTCGGCCACTCGGGGTCCCTCTAATATATTGTATTGGAGCATATGGCTTTGTTTGATTAAAACACCTTTCGCACATGAAGGCTGTTCTTGTTATTAATATCATGCATCATTCTTACTTCTGGTTGTTTTTTTTTTTATTCAGTGTATGTGCTTCTTGTATACATTGGAATAACCATGTCATGGGGGTATTTGTCCAGGGGTTAATTGATGGGGGGGGGGGGGTAAATGACCAGGGGTTTATTGTCCTGCCACCATCTCAAAAAATTGTTTAATGGAATGTAACCATCTTTGATAGATAGAATGCCTGAAAGCCTTCCAGTGATGCTGATCAACTATTTAATATGGCCACCCAACAGAGACTGACCAGTATTGGCAGAGAGCATCCTTAATTGAAGCCCTTTTTAGTTTATACATATGACCTCCTAAAAAAGGTCATATCAGGAGATCTTCAAAAGAGGATGTACTATAAATGTCCAAAATGGCCTACCTCAGAATCTTTTCATTTTATGAAATATTGAATCTGTAACATGGTTAGTTATGAAATAATCTTCACAATTGGATTGAAACTATTACAGGGAATTATGGGAAGAACATTGATTAGCCTAGCACATAGATATATGTGTGCACAACAAAAAAACACAGAACCTATTGTTCTCATATTGCTTGATATATGTATGATTGATATGTTATGTGTAATTGATTTCTGTATGTGTAATTGATTTCTGTATGTATGATTGATTTATGTATGTATGAATAATATCTGTATGTATAAGTGATTTACATATGTATGGTTGATATATGTATGTATGATTGATATATGTACGTATGATTGATATATGTATGTGTAATTGATTTATGCATGTATATGATTGATATATGTATGTATGATTGGTATAAGTATGTATGATGAATATATGTATGCTTGATTGATATATGTATGTATGATTGATATATGTACTCCACTCCCTCGACAACTCGCACCCTGATAACTCACGAACCCGCTTATAACTCGGGGTAAGGCATGGATCCCTTTTTTTTAACCAGAAAATACCCCATAAATTGATCCCTATTTGTTGAACTTGAAGAAAATTGCAATCAAAATTGGTAACAGTAACTTTGATGTATCGCTCATTTTATCATCGAAAACAATAGATAAGACCTGGAAATTTTAGTCAGCACTATGAAATATCAAATTTAAAAATAGGTCATACAATTGTTTACATTTTCTTTCCAAACGACATTCCAAGTACATCGCAATTAACGATATGTAAGGAAATTTTGATCAATGAAAGTGTCACACCAAGTGGAGGCAGTACTAAAATACAAATTATATAATTTTTTTATCGATTGAAATTTGTGTTCTAGTTCTATCTTTTAGTTCCTTTTAAGTGTAATCGTCATAAATGAAATGTGTCCTCTTGAAATTAAATGTAAAATGCATCAATCTACCATAACAGCTTATATGTCCATGATTATTTCTCTGAGAACCTAATTAATTGCTGACCGTGTTTTGATAACTGACTTCCGGAAGTATTTGTTGTATTGTTGCACTGAATTAAAAGCTGGCCTCCTTTTTATTATCACGTTAATTAGGTCTTTTTAATCAAATAAAGGGGGTGGAATAAAAGAAAAGTTAAAAGGTATGAAAATCCAACAAACTTAAAATCTAGCAGCCCCAGTCTTATGTCAGGTGAACTCACTTCATTTGATCAATCGAACACTTATAAATCTTATTGTGTATGTAACATAAACTACCTTAAATTAACCAACTCTTTCATAACTGTGATCAAAGATAACAAGGCAGCCAAGCGAAATGGATACTTCGTAAAATAAAGAGCTTGATTTCACAGATACGGACCATTGTGGGCAAGCAGGTCTCAGAGAATTCTTGAACTGGTCCTTAGAGATATCCTTAGAGAAGGATGATAAGAAGTTTCATTATTACTTCCAATGAAATCACGACATCAATATTGTACTAATTGAACAATACAAAAATTGAGTTTCGATGTAGATGATTGTCTCACGAAATAAATGTCTTATGTTTTTGAAAAAAGGAATCTTGTTTGGTGGTGTATCAACAGTTAATCTAGTTCCCTGCTATAATGGACTCCCAATTAGGCAGGATAATATTAAACACCACTATGGGAACCAGACTCATCAAGAAAACAAAAAGCAGTGACATAATACACAGATTTTTTTGCATACACATGATGGTTGCTGAAACCAATTGGAACGTTCTTTTATATGTTGGACATTTTGAAAATAAATGTTATTTAAACAGAATAATGAACAACTTCATTAGAAAAAGCGCATTATTAAAAATTATTATCAACATGATTGTAAAATGAGGATTCAGTCAGTAAACAGCCCAGTTCCCTAACGCTGCTTCCCCCCATGGTTTTCTCGATGTCAAAGAGATTTTATCCAATTTTTGGAGGTCCCTTGGTAACTCGCACCTCGCTTATAGTGCGGTTTATGTTTGTTGACCCTGTTGTGTGCAAGTTATTGATGGAGAGGTATATATAATTGGTATATATATGTATGATTGGTATATATATATATATATATATATATATATATATATATATATATATGTGTATGATTTATATATGTATGTATGATTGATATATGTATATATGATTGATATATGTATGACTGATATATGTATGTATAATTGGTATATATATGTATGATTGGTATATATATATACATATATATATATATATATATATATATATATATATATATATATATATATATATATATATATATGATTGATATATGTATGTAGAATTGGTATATATCTATGTATGATTGATATATATATATATATATATATATATATATATATATATATATATATATATATATATATATGTGTATGATTGATATATATGTATGTCTGATTGATATATGTATGATTTATATATATGTATGTTTGATAAATATTTTTGTATGATTGATATTTGTTTGATTGATATATATGTATGATTGGTATATGGTGTCCATAAACAAATAGTACCTGAAGACATACTGGAAATACAGTGTGCATATTATTTATAGCTGTAGCTGTAGAATTAACCTTTATACGATTTTAGTAAAATAGGTTAAATTAGTGTAAAATCAACAGGTTAAAGAAATAGTCTATGTAGGTTATAATCTTACAGTATTACATAACCCAGCTTAGCTGAAAAGCCAACTGTAAGTTATATAAGGTAGGTTAGTGATGTCATGCCAGCATAGGCTTCACGTAAAATATAGAGGATATTTTCTTATTTCATCATGTGGTACAAAAAATATGATATATTAAGCCAGAGGTTAAAATATATTGATTTTCATACCACAAGATGAACTATATCTGGTACTTATGCAGTAAAAGAAAATTTTGTTTTCGTTATTTACCAGATTTGCTCCAGAATAAAAGCTTAAAAGATTGAAATACCCCCTTCCCCTTTTGTAAATTCACCTCAGTTTCCTAGGCTGATATATAAAAAATATCAGTGAGTCGAGATAGTGCTAGGATTGGAAAGACATAATATGCAACAATAAGTTACATTTTTGAAATTTTGTAAACTTTTAGAATTAACAATGCATCACATCAAGTTTATCATTGTTGTCAAGGAAGTAAGAAAATAAAACCTCATATAGCTGTGAACAGCATCAGTTAAGATATCTTTAAGCATCAATTTGGATATTTTTGAGCATCAATTTAGATATCTTTAAAACAAATTAAGTTCCATATCTGAAATATAATGTGGTTTCTATTTATTTCTTATAGCTCACAAAGTGCTCATTTTTGTTGCTACAACTTCTGTAGGCACACACAATCATGTGTTGCAATCCATGATGTGAAATCTTACATTTTCTTATGTGAAAAAATAAGGATATATTTTTCACATGTGAAAATGAATGAATAAAAAAATATGAAAATTATTTTGCCAAGAAGTTTCAATAACTCACATTTAAAGATATAATAACATGTTTTAATGATTTATTCTCAAAAGCTGCCTATTAGTTTTGACAAAATTTGACCAAAGCTTTCTTCTTTTATGAAAAAAAAAATTTCAATTGCTATCCAACATGGCTTTATGTACTTAAAATTGAAATCTCCATATAAGTGAATTCTCCAAAAATATGACAAAATTTGACACAGAGCATCTTGGCTTGAAGGCCTTTCAGTGTTAAATGTGTCTTAAGAGAACACGATGGTAATTTTTTCTTCTTCTCAAAACCAGTAAATGAAGTTTTAAATTTTCAGATTGGATGCATCCTTTTGAACCAGGTTTACTAGCTGCTCTTGTCTTTGCCTCATAGGCAAATATCAGTCAGGTGAGCAAACTCAAACTCACCTGGATCTCATGTTTTAGCTGCATGGTCTTAGATGGTGTATCAGTTAGTATGTATTTCATGGTTGCCTCAAACCATGACTTGCCAATAATGTAAATATATTTGCTCTAAAGGGCCTAATTGCTTAAATCCATGACCTTAAACACTACTGAAAATTAATTTTTTGTAAAAGCATAAAAGTAATACTTAGTAAAAATGAAATGAATAAGGCATTTAGACACTTGTCTTTCCAAAGGATTATCACTGATATTCACATCTAACAGTTCATTTCTGGATTGATACATTTACAATTAGCTCATTTGAACAGGTTGTATGGCCTAAGGTTTGTTGTGCTTTGTGCATTGCCCTTTGTCTATCATCTATCAAGTGTTGATTTTTACAGTTCAAAAGGCCTTACTTGTTAACAGATTGGAACGAAACCTGGTACTTAGGATTATTATGAAGCTGTTTGATGAGCTTAAGCATGAATGATACGTGTGTGTCCATTCTGTTGGCAAGTGTTATGAAGATTTCAGACAAATTAGTTCCACCACTGTATAATAATGCATAATTACATACGGAGTTATGCATAATGCATAATTAAATTATGATATATATTAGATGTATGCATGCGAGTGTTATGAAGATTTCAGACAAATTAGTTCCATCACTGTATAATAATGCATAATTAAATATGGAGTTATCCAGTACCCATTATATCACTACCTTTACAACCCCAACCCCCACCCCTAATAAACATTCATCTGCTTGGTCTGATTGTTTGGTATTACAGAATTATATAGTGTTGAGACAATGTGTGTAAAGACTTTGCATGGTGGCACATTGTGATAGGCATTCTGGGCTTATAGTATGAAAGGATTTGAACTTGAACCCGTTTGGTTGCAAATCTGGCATGCTGACCAATGAGCCACTGTAACTATTACACAGGATGAGTTTTGATCTCTGCAATCTGAAGGAACAAAAAGAATTTATATTCACTTACAGGTAATTTATTTTATTTCACATGGAGAGACAGCTAGAAGTACAATACTTAAGCCACATCACTTATAACATCATTTATATACTTGTACTATTTTGTATTATTCAGAGTTTGCAGATCTGCAGACCAGTATTAAGGAGGTGACCAGTTCTCTAGTAGAGAGGGGATTTCCATATCGTGACTACCAGTACTACAGCTTCAAAATGCTTTTCCCCACAGCAGACATGGAGACTCACACAGTTATGCGGGACCCTCAAGTATATATGTGTGTGTGTGTGTGTGTGTGTGTGCACGTTAATTTGTCTAAATGTATTAGTGTTACAGAAATACCATATGCCATACCTATTTGACATTAATGATATTTGGTTATTTGGTTGCACAATGCTTGAACTTCTGAGATTGCAAACATATATCTTATTCTTTTTCTTACATTTAACTTAATAGCTGTAAAATGCAGTTATTGTAAGTCCTAGTCTGATGAAACTAGAACAGGATGGCCAGTCTTTATATAAACTTAAATGCATTGACTATCAGTCAGTTTAAGCCCTCCTTTAATGGCATCATGCTTTCACCAAGCGTATGGATTACAAAATACACTGTTGATCCTGTACTGTACTGCTGTGCATTCTGTCAAGTGGATTATAGAATACACTGCCACTCTTATACACTACTGCTATGCATTTCATCATGTGGATAACAGAATACACTGACACTCCTATACTCAATATTTATGCATTCTGTCATGTGGATTACAGAATACAATGCCAAGCCTATACTCTCTTGCTATGGATACTGTCAAGTGGATTACAGCATACACTGACACTCCTATCCTCAATTGTTATGCATTCTGTAATGTGGATTACAGAATACACTGCCAAGCCTATATTCTCTTGCTATGGATACTGTCAAGTGGATTACAGCATACACTGACACTCCTATACTCAATTGTTATGCATTCTGTCATGTGGATTTCAGAATACACTGCCAAGCCTATACTCTCTTGCTATGGATACTGTCAAGTGGATTACAGAATACACTGATACTTCTATAATGGAGTGTCAGTATTTTTATAACAGTAATTGCTGTCGTGGCTTTGTTTTGAATATAAGTATTAATACAAAGAACAAAAGAGTACAAGAATGATTAATCAAAGCACCATTGGAGTTTTGTTAATTTGATGTTCACTAGTTATGACAACCAATCAAGTACGTTAAATCATGACTTATTAGACATTCAATTAATATAATCATATTGGATTTTGGAATAAAAATTAAGTCAGCAAGTTTCATTACAGTATTGTTTGACCAATTATCATGGCTTACATCTTATAAAACATTGGCTATATTGTTTTGCAAGTTACTGGGTTACTGGGCATGTAAGAAACACAAGTTCTGGTGTGTGTCAGAAAGACAAGTTACTGGGTGTGTCAGAAAGAAAAGTTAATGGGTATGTCAGAAACACAAGTTACTGGGTGTGTCAGAAAGAAAAGTTAATGGGTATGTCAGAAAGACAAGTTACTGGTTGTGTCAGAAAGACAAGTTACTGGGTGTGTCAGAAAGACAAGTTACTGGGTATGTCTGAAACACAAGCACAAGAACAAATTTGTCATTCCTAGTGCTGCAAATTTTCAGAAGACAGTTCCTTTTGACCATGTGGGATATCATGAACGTTTATTCTACTTTGAAGCAGAACTGCAGTAAAATATAGCATTGTTCTGCTGATATTTGATAGTGTCATACAATGGAGATAAAGATTTGACATTATTTCTGAATGCCTTTTCATTGTGAAGGAAAGTCTTCGTTTCATCAAGTCACTTCCTGGATGAGTTAATTCAGTAGAATGGAGCAGTGATTACTCAATAGTTGTACCACGAAGTTACAGCAGATATGTGATTCATTCAGATAATTTCCACTATTTTAGAGGATGACATCTTCAGAACTTGGAAAAACAGCCTGCAGTCACTGGAATAATGACTGATAAATCAACTGCTTTCAACTGATAGTGTAGGACTTTCCAGCATGCAGTAAAGTTGGAGACTTGTTATGGAAAACTCTGATGATTCTGCCTTTTTTACATTTTTAATTGAGGTCATGGAAGGGTACAGAAAGCAGCCAAAGCTGCCCTGCAGGCAGCCATTGCTGAGTAGAAGATTCCATCTGCCGACTCAAAATATTCCATAAAGCAGCATGTTTTTCATACTGGGCAGAATACATGGAATAAAAACTAAACAGACAAGCTTCAGAATATCCAACCCATCATTGGAAAATGGCATCCCTGATAGAACTAATTACAGCAGTGAGGTGGAATTGTGCTTATCTTACATGATACACATATACCTGACTCATGCAAAGCTCCTGAAAGGTTAACCTGAGCCACAGTGCCTACTCTGCCAATGTTATTTGTCAATGCAATCTGAAGGGTGACCCTCAGCCACAGTGCCTATTCTGGCAATGTTATTTGTCAATGCAATCTGAAGGGTGAACCTCGGCCACAGTGCCTACTCTGCCAGTGTTATCTGTCAATGCAATCTGAAGGGTGAACCTTGGCCACAGTACCTACTCTGCCAATGTTATCTGTCAATGCAATCTGAAGGGTGAACCTCAGCCACAGTGCCTACTCTGCCAATGTTATCTGTCAATGCAATCTGAAGGGTGAACCTTGGCCACAGTGCCTACTCTGCTAATGTTATCTGTCAATGCAATGCATTCTTTTCAGTCATGACCCTATATTTTAAAGATGTTATTTTTTCAATGTTGTCTTTTATTTTACTGTTGTAACCTCCAACATAGTTTGAACATATTTACCTTTGTACTAGTCTACATGTTTACATTGATTTCGAAGAGTGTATCTTCCTAAGTTATTTTTTCTTCAGTTCTTTCATTTTGCATTTATATAATTTCCTTCTGATAGGCAATATACAGTAAGTATTTGTCGAATGTACCATTAAACCCAAGACATACAATACGGATGCTACTGCTTTACAAACTTCTCATTTGCAACTACCAAGTAATAATAATGATAATAATAACAGTAATGAAATTATTTCAGAATTGCAATGTTTGGATTATCTCCAAAAGTACATTGTAAATAAATACGTAGATATAAAACCTATGTCCACCTGTTCACATGAAATATTCTTTAGTGGAATTAAAGTAGGAAAATTTGGAGGCTTTTTATTATAAACGTAGGTACTAGTCCTAGAAGAAGTTACTGAAGTGGTTAAGTTTTTTTTTTTACACACACACTACCTCTCTTTCTCTCTATTTATCTCTCTCTCCCATCAATGTAATATAAAATGCACTGAGGTATCAATTATTTTGCCTCATCTGACAAACCCAGATTGGATATTGTGTTCCTTTTCCTTTGTTTTTCAAGAAATTATTTATTTCTAGCTCCACTGTTCATGGAGCAGAAGTGTTCATTGCATCACCCATCCCTCCATTGTCACAAGTTTGTTATCGCTACTTCTCCTAAACTGTTTGGAGGCTTGCAACAAAACTTTGCACACTCATTCATCCTAGGTTGAGTTGGTCCGAAATTGTAATGGTGTGACTCACACATCCAATATGTCCACCAAGCACCATCTTGAAAATCATGTTATTGCTACTGAATGGATGTTTGTTTAAACATGGGGTTTTTTTTCACTGAAAAACTTTTTGTGATGTCTAGTTGGTCCTAAATGAAAATGGTGCTGGTCTTACATCAAATATGGCCAACAAGGCAGCTATCTTTTAAGTCTTGATAGCAAGACTTCTCCTGCAAAGAAAGACATATTGACATGGAGTTTTAACCAGAATACTTCTTATGATGGAGGTTGTGATGTGAACAGAATGTGTGGCTGGCCCTAAATGAAAATTGTCTTAGTCATATATATACCCAGTATATCTGTCTCGATGGCCATTTTCAAAATCCTTTTACTATTGCTCCTCCTGATTGAATGGTCATATTGACATGGGGTTCTTTATAAAAGGACTTTAAATGATCTTTGGTTGGTTCTAAATTAGAATGGTGTGTGTATAGTCAGTATGGTCACCAAAGTGGCCAGTTTGTTATCTCTCATTCTTATCATATGGTTTCAGCACTTGGCAGTTGAAATGTTGCAATTTCCTTGTGTTTGATTCCCTCAAAATTGTTTTCAACCAGTAGAAGATCTTTTCTTCAACAGACCCTTGTTTATAATTTATCACTGACAGTGATTCTTTGCTATTCTTAAAGTTAAAAATGATTCCAGATGCTTCCAGTAATAATAAATTGCTGAATATTTCAGGTTTCTGATGATACGAGGATTAGACTTAAAAAGGGAATGGATATGTTGGAAGATTTGTTATACAACAAATTCTTCCTCAAATCCCTAATTCAGACCATGGAGAGACAGCCACAGAAAAAGTTTTCTCAGAGGGAAAGGTAAAATGGCATTACATATAGTATCATTTAATTGTATTGGATTTATTGTTTATTTCATGATTAAATTTGTTTAACAAACTTCACCAGTGTGTGACACAGTATGCCTAACAAGAATATGATGTTACTAGGGATTACAAATTTTTTCAGTTTTTCAGCATGGGTTTTTCACCAATAGAATTCTTAAGATACATTGTTGGTCATAATTTAAAACTGCTGTTCCAATATGCTCACCATGGTGGCTGTCTTGAAAATATTGTTATTGCTGAAGAATATCTGATGGTTTCAACAATAAGCAGTTTAAATAAAGAAAGGTCTTACCTTGGTTTCCTGGAAATTTTATTTTTGACCAGTAGAGTATCAGTCCTTTCAAAGGACTCTTTTTCTTGCATTATGCTGTTATTACCAAAGAATATCCGATGGTTTAAAAAATAAGCAGTTTAAAAAGAGAAAGGTCTTATCTTGGACTCATGGAAATTTTATTTTTGACTAGTAGAGTATCAGTCCTTTCAAAGGACTCTTTGTCTTGCATTCTGTCAGGGTTGATAACAGTCAGGCATTTGACAGCTTGAATGTTTGTTTTATTTCAGGGCCAATTTCTCTTCAGTGCTGAGTGTTGCGCTTCTTGGGAAGATGGAATACTTTTATGAGTTTGTATTTAAGTACTTTATTGATTGCCTTTTTATATAACAAAGTCCATGTAAACCAGATCAAATTAGCAGTGTTATTTTGCCCAGTCCAGATTAATCCCTGTGTAACTAGCTCATGGTAGATAATGGGCAATAGTAAACAGTAGATTGAGTCCATCTTACTTGTCAATAGGGCAATAGTAAACAGTAAATTGAGTCCATCTTACATGTCAATAGGGAACATGTTGATTATAAAGAAACAGCATGCATTTCAGATAGCTACCCCCCCACCCATAGAGCTCAATAACCAGAACATAAGTGACATATTTTAATTATTATATTTACAGTAATTAATAAATTCTGATGCATTTGTTACTTGAGATAAAATAATATAATCTTCTATTCCTAAAGTTGGATTATACTGTCTTACAAAAATAAATTTGGATTAACACTGCAGATTTATCAAAGATGACCTATAGGAGATTCGTTTGTAGATTCTTGAAGTCATTTCATCATATGATATCCATTGAGATAGGTATTAAAATAAATATATACATGTTATTTTGATTGATCGATGTTCGATTAAAAATTATTTCGTTGCTTTTCATGATAGAAGATGCATTTATATAATGATTGACAGTAATTCACAAACCTTAGGATGTATACACAAACCTTAGGATGTGTACACAAACCTTAGCTTGTCTACACAAATATTAGGATATGTACACAAACCTTGTCATGTTTAATAATAATAATGAGGACTTTGTATAGCACCTAATCTTTAGAAGCTCTAAGCACTTTAAGATAAAAAACATATAATGATATGATTACAAACACAAACACCTTGAAATTGGAAAATATAGGAAAAACATGCTGAGAATATTTAAGGTAGGAAACATTATTAGGTCTTTAAGTTTATTCTTGCAGTCGAAATAAGTGAGTTTTGAGAGCACTCTTGAATGGGATCACTGTGTCTTTGTGTCTAAGTTCAGTGGGCAATTCATTCCACATTGCTGGGCCCTGGTATGCAAAAGAATGCTGTCCATATGACTTTGTTTTCATAGTGGGAATAATGAGTATACGATTGTCAGAAGAGGAGCGTAAGTATCTTGCTGGTGTGTACACATGGGTGAGGTCGGATAGGTATGTTGGACTAGAGTCCGTCAGTGAAACGTAGCACAGAGAACAAATTTTGTGTTTGATTCTGGATTGAATGGATAGCCAGTGTAGGGTACAGAGCAGCGGGGAGGTGTGCTCTGATCGTGGCACTCCAAGTATGATCCGAACACCTGTGTTTTGAACTTTTTGAAGTTTTATTTTTGGAGTAGATATTGAGATGAACCAGACAGAATTGAGTTACAATAGTCCAGTCTTGAAAGTACTAATGAACACCCAAGTATTTTAGTGGCATCAACTGAAAGATATTTGCAAATGGAGCTGATGCGTCTCAGCTCAAGATATGCAGCCTTGCACATGTTCATGACATGTTGGTGCAATGTGAGAGTACTGTCCTGAGTAACACCTAGATTTTGTACTGATTGTGTGAATTTAATGTTGGTGTTGCTGATATTTATTGTTTGAAGTAAAGGATGTGAATGAGAAAGTCTTTGTGTTGTAATCAGAATGGCCTCAGTTTTATCATCATTCATCTGCAGCTTGTTACATGTCATCCATGATTTCACATCAGAAATGCCCCTCTCTACACCTTTGATGGTAGCATCAACTTCAGTTGGGTGGCTAGATTTGTATATTTGGGTGTCATCAGCGTACAGTTGGTGAAACAATGGACGATGATGTATGACACTTGAGAGCGGCTGAGGTACACAAACATTAGGATATATACACAAACCTTAGCATATGTATACAAACATTAGGATGTGTACACAGACATTAGGATATATACACAAGCCTTATCATATGTACACAAACATTAGGATATATAGATATAACTTATGATGTATACACAAACCTTATGATATATACACAAACCTTAGCATATGTATACAAACATTAGGATGTGTACACAAACATTAGGATATGTACACAAACATTAGGATATATACACAAGCCTTATCATATGTACACAAACATTAGGATATGTAGACATAACTTATGATGTATACACAAACCTTAGGATATATACACAAGCCTTATCATATGTACACAAACATTAGGATATGTAGACATAACTTATGATGTATACACAAACCTTAGGATATATACACAGACCTTAGCATATGTACACAAAACTTAGCATGTGTACATAAACATTAAGATATATACACAAACCTTAGCATATGTATGCAAGCCTTAGCATATATATATATATATATATATATATATATAAAATCCCTAGGATGTGTACACAAACCTTAGGATATATAAACATGCCTTAGCATAGGTATGCAAACCTTAGAATGTGTACACAAACATTAAGATAATGTACATAAGCCTTAACATATGTACACTGATTTTTCTGATAGCTTTGGTATGAAGTTTTGACTTGATTACATCATAAAACCGTTTGTTAGATAGTGTGAGAAAATGTTAACTGTAATTGATTTCCATTTCTAGAGTATCACACCTCCTGAAAAATGTTTTCTTAATTTGCAGAATTCTTGAAATTTTACTACCAGACTTAGTGCAAGAGTCCATTAACAAGAAATCCCACAAGGCACTTTTTAGAAGGTTAGTATTTATAAAGCTATTATTCAGATTTCCGTATTCATGATCCTTCCTTCTCTCCATGAAGTAAAAGCTTTAAAAATGCATGCGACTTTTATTGATACTCACGTTGTTTTCTTCTAAAAATAACAAGAAATTCACTGGAGTTTTTCTGCTCCTGTTTTCCTATTTAATTGCAAAGCCATTTTCTCCCATTACATTTTGATGATTATTCAGTAATCATGCTGTGTTCAACTTATATTTGTTTATTCTGTGATTACACTCTGTTTGACCTTTTATATTTCACACTCTGTTTGAATTTTTATATTTTACACTGTCTTTTTTTATTTTTTAAACTGTTAGACATTTTATATTTGTTTATTTAGTGATTACACTTTGCTTGACTTTTTATGTTAATTTTTGTTAATTTGTGTCAGATAGTTTTGCTCAGTTATCCTTTTGCATATCTGAACTTTCAAGTCAGTTGTGGTGTGTGAATGGAAGAGCTTTCATTCATCATTAGGAAAAAATTAGTTTTTTGATGTGTGAATGGTGTGTGAATGGAAGTGGTTTCATCCATCATCAAGGGAGAAGTAGTTTTGTTATGAGTGAATAAAAGAGCTTTCATTTATCATCAAATTGAAGCAGTTGTTTGGTTTCATTTCTCATCAATAGATAAACAGATTTGTGGTGTGTGAATGGAAGAACTTTCATTTATCATCAAGACAAAATTAGTTTTGTTATGTGTGAATGTACGAGTTTTCATTTCTCATCAAGACAGAAAAAGTTTTGTGGTGTATGAATGGAAGAGCTTTCATTTAACATCAAGAGAGAAGCAATTTTCTGATGTGTGAATGGAAGAGCTTTCATTCATCATTAGGACAGAAGCAGCTTTGTGGAACCAAATTGAGCATGGGTTTTATTGAATTGAATTAGAAACAATTCTGTTACTTTTCTGTGATGATGTTCCAGCTGAGGCCTTGGACATTTTAGTGGCATGTGGCTTTATTTAAAACTTTGCATTTCAGGAATTGTTGATCTTTTTTCTCTCATTATCTTTGTTATGTATAACTTTTTTGGGGATACTTAAACTTATTCAGCAACCTTATGTCTAGTATTTTGCAGATGTGCCATTGAATTTTTTGCATGCATAGATTCATGCTTTTTTCTTTTACCATCTCTGTGAGGCTATTTGGATTATGGCACTATGGGGCCGGCAAAACAAACTATTCTGTGGAACTCCTGTGTTTGCTAATTGAGTTACCTTCTTTCAGTTATTAATATAATTATTATTATAATTATTATTATAATTATAATTATTATTATTATTATTATTATTATTATCATCATTGTTGTTGTTATAGGGTGTTATTGTTATTATTAGTAGTTTTAGCATTATCCTTATTATTTTTTATGGCTCAAATGATGTTTGATTTTAAACAACCTTTTTTGAGACACTTGATTGCACTATAGTTTTGCATATATCCTTTCAGATGTGAAAGTGTAACAGAAAAGCTACTGATGAATCTGTTTTCGTTAAGCCTGTACCCATATCTCAAGGTTAGATGTCATATGTCTCTTTGAACCTGTATTTTTATCAGATAATACTCTTATATTCACTTACGAGTTAGTGATTTGATTTAGTTTTAGAAGAAAAAAAAATAATTCTAATTTTTTTCCAACAGATTTAATATTAAAAAACTGAGGAAACTTATTTTTGGTCTAGTTTTAAATGGATTAGATTTTTACCAGATTACAAAGCAATTCTGTGTTGTTGATAGATGATGTCTTCATACATGCATCCATTGGTGTGAACACACTGGGTAGGTTTGCATTTAGGTAATTTTCCAGGCATAATTACTTATAAATGCCATATAACTTTTTATGTACTTGCATCATGATGAGTACTAAAGCTATTAACAAAAATTAGGTTGCTGCAACATATATTGCATGTTTCACTAACAATAGTGAAATATGCCCAACTGTGATATAGTGTGCAGTATCAAAATTTGCTAACAATGGTGTTTTGAAATGGAAATGGAGATAAAAAACTAAGTTTTACAGTGTTTTCTTTCAGCCTAATTTGTTATACACATTGGTTGATTTTTAATGGGGTGTATATTAGTATCACATTATATCTGTAGTCACATTATAATGAGGCATATTATAGTTGGGGACAGTGGTACTGTGCACATAATGAGAATTTTATAAAACTTATCTGCATAAATCTTGGAAATCTCTAAATTTTTAATTCATTATCTTCATTGAAAAGCTTTGACTGAGCCTCTCATACCTTTGCAACTTTAAACATTTTTTCATGTGTTAAACATGTTTCCATGTGTTAAATATGTTTCCATGTGTTAAATATTTTTCCATGTGTTAAATATATTTCCATGTGTTAAATATTCTTCCATGTTTTTCCATGTGTTAAATATTTTTTTATGTGTTAAATATAAATAAAGGGCATATTAGTTATGATTGTTATATTCTAAGCTATTTCATTGCATTGCTTCACATCTACAGAAACATGGCTCCTCGTTGTACATGATGTTGAAGGCTATCCAGATTCGGATGGAGAAGGGACCTATTGACCAGCTCACAGGCCATGCCAAATACACCCTGTCAGAGAATCAGCTTCTAAAGAAACAGTCAGCAACTGGAAGTGAACTTGTTTTAGAGTCCAATCCACTGGTCAGTTTAGAAAATGTTAACTCACTTTTGCAACATAAAATGAGATGTATGTTTGAGTTTGCGGGTCCTTAAGGCCAAGTTAGTTGCCATGCTATGGTCATTTGTCTAGCCAGGTCTTGAGGCCAAGTGTGTTGTCATGGTATGGTCATTTTTTGCCAGGCTTAAGGTCAGGTGTGTTATTATGGTATGGTCATTTGTCTGGCTAGGCCTTAAGGCCAAGTGAGTTGTTATGGTATAGTCTTTTGTCTGGCCATGCCTTAAGGTCAAGTCTGTTGTTATGGTATAGTCATTTGTCTGGCCAGGCCTTAAGGCCAAGTCTGTTGTTACGGTAGTCATTTGTCTGGCCAGGCTTAAGGCCAAGTCTGTTGTTATGCTATGGTCATTTGTCTGACCAGGTCTTAAAAAAGCATCCTGGCATGAAGGATTTCATATTTAGTCTAATTATGCCGATCCACCATAAATTTGGTTGCCAATAATGAAAACAGACAAACCTTTAGATGACTCCCAAAACCACTCAACTGGAATTATAGGTTACTGCAATTGTATGGGAAATTATGAACGACTTTTTTGGATGGAACACTGCACAACCTTGGGACCTTTCACAGAAAGACTTTGTATGATATCTATCTCATCCTCAATGAAAATGGTGCCAGTCTTTTGTTGAATCATAGTATTATAATTCAGTAATTCCAAGTTAATACACAGTATTATAATCCAATAATTCCAAGTTAATACATAGTATTATAATCCAATAATTCCAAGTTAATACAGAGTATTATAATCCAATAATTCCAAGTTAATACATAGTATTATAATCCAATAATTCCAAGTTAATACATAGTATTATAATCCAATAATTCCTAGTTAATACATAGTATTATAATCCAATAATTCCTAGTTAATATCTCTCCTCAAGAATGTTATCCATAAGCACTTTGCATTTCCAGTGAATAAAAATAAATAAATTACAGCCCAAATTAAACACTGAACACAACAAATAATTCTGCCTCAAGATCTTACAGCATAAATAAATAATTTTCCAAGTAAACAAGATTATAGAGTCCTATACGTTTAACATAAAAGTTCCTATTTTATATGATTCACAGAGCAGATGATGCTCTTTCTGATTATCTTTTATCTGTGTGGCATAATATGTTTATTCTCATGCCATTTTATGAATTTCTCAGCTAGTTGTAATTTTACCTGACTTCTCTGTATTATTTCAGAAATTAAGTGTAAGTGTGCTGGATCAGTATTATGAATGCACCGTACTGGATTGTGACACAATAACACAGGTGAAGGATAAATGCCTGGCCCAGATCTACATCAATTTCCCTGCATCCAACAGAGGAACAGCAGATGATGTTGTCCTTGGTAAGAATCTCTGATTTCCCTCCAAAATACATAGATGATGTTGTCCTTGGTAAGAATCTCTGATTTCTATCCATAATATGCAGATGATGTTGTCTTTGGTAAGAATCTCTGATTTCCCTCCATAATATGTAGTTGATGTTGTCCTTGGTAAGAATCTCTGATTTCCCTCCATAATACATAGATGATGTTGTCCTTGGTAAGAATCTCTGATTTCCCTCCATAATACATAGATGATGTTGTCCTTGATAAGAATCTCTGATTTCCTCCATAATATGTAGATGATGTTGTCGTTGGTAAGAATCTCTGATTTCCTTCCATAATATGTAGAGGCATTACTTACATTTTGTTTTACATTGGGCGGTTCTGAAGGTCAAGAGTCCATTTTGATTTACATGTTCTGCTTTTCAAAACAAAAGGATGATTAAGGATGTGACCCACATGTCAAGTCACATATTGATTAATTACACCAATATTTAGAAAAATGTTGTAACATTTATAAAATTTTTATGTCTGCATTGTTGTAGATATATTGTGATTTGTCATGTGCATCCATCCATGTATATGTATATGCATCTGTCTATCCATCAGTAGCTCAGTTCACCTTTAACTCATATACACTGGCTGAGTGAAAATGATCATATTTGTGCTGAAACTCATCTACACTGGTTGATTGAGAATGATCATACCCATACTTGAACTCATCTGCATCATATGACCAAGTTTATGTCAGCATGGTGATCAGCAAAGGTGTCATCTGTACAGTTTGCATAATCTCCCAGTCTATGTCAGTATGATGATCAGCAAAGGTGTCATCTGTTCAGTTTGCATCATTTCCCAGTCTATGTCAGTATGGTGATCAGCAAAGGAGCCATCCATACAGTTTGCATCATTTCCCAGTCTACGTCAGTGTGGTGATCAGCAAAGGTGTCATCTGTACAGTTTGCATCATTTCCCAGTCTATGTCAGTATGGTGATCAGCAAAGGAGCCATCCATACAGTTTGCATCATATGACCCAGCCTATGTCAGTATGATGATCAGCAAAGGTGTTATCTGTACAGTTTGCATCATTTCCCAGTCTTTGTCGGTATGGTGATCAGCAAAGGTGCCATCTGTACAGTTTGCATCATATGACCCAGCCTATGTCAGTATGGTGATCAGCAAACATGTCATTTGTACAGTTTGCATCATTTCTCAGTCTATGTCTGTATGGTGATCAGCAAAGGTGTCATCTGTACAGTTTGCATATGCCCCAGCCTATGTCAGTATGGTGACAGCAAATGTGTCATCTGTACATTTTGCATCACATGTCCCAGCCTATGTCAGCATGGTGATCAGCAAAGGTGTCATCTGTACAGTTTGCATCATTTCCCAGTCTATGTCAGTATGGTGATCAGCAAAGGAGCCATCATTAATTACATACATAATAACCTCCTAGACACTGATGGGGGGTGAGACTTGAATAAAGGGTTCAGTGCATGTGACCCCCCCCCCACAAAAAAACAGTTGTACAGTTGATTATAAATTCTCTACTCATATGAGCCTATGGAAAATGACTGAAAGTTCAGTTCTAAAAAAAACAAAATAAGATGTTTTCTTTGAAGCATTTAATACCATTGCAAACAAAAATTAGTTGGTACACTGAGAATTCTCAAATATCATGATCACAAATTAGTTGTTACAGTGAGCATTGTCAAATATCATGATCACAAATTAGCTGGTACACTGAGTATTGTTAAATATCATCATCACAAACATATATACACATATGTGCCCACACTCACTTAATCATAACCACACATATATTAAATACATATTTCAGCAATTTTTTACATTTAAAATCCATTAGGCAGTGGTATACAGTCTTAATCAGATGCAGTATTTGCCACTGTTCATAGATCATTTGGGGGATGGGGGTGAATATAATGCAGTTATAATTTATATTCAGTATTGCACTCATCTGAGACTAGATGGTATTGTTGTTCAAGCTTATATAACGATATTTTTGAATTTTTCTCTGCATAGAAAATGATCTTTGCATTAGCCATGCTGTGAAGGAATGTCATACATACAGGTCTGAACAATTATTTGAAAATGCAAATCGCAGATTTCACTCTGTAAAACAATTGCAGAAATGTACTTCAACTCTTATGACATGGTTTGTCAATTATTTTTTAAATACATTAGCTTCTTAGAGGATTGAGCTCTGCTTTCATGCATTGTCCCAATTCTGGATGATGTTGCTGTGTCAACTGAGTCAAAGATGCCTGTACACTCTAGAATGACTCCTGTCAGTATGGTGTTTGTAGCATGTGCAAAGAATAAAATGCCCCATCCTACTGCTGAGCTTCACAAATTCAAACTCCACAATTCTTGAATTCTTAAATTTTTGCTGGGATTTTCCTGCTTTGCAGATGGCTTATCCTTCCCTGAATTAAAGCTGCATTTTGACATTTTGCCTTCTAAAATGTATCAAAACAAGAAGAAAAATAGTTATGCAAACTAACTTTAGTTAAATGACAAAACACAAACAAAATCGCACATCACAAAAGGGAAAATGAATTCAGCTGACACCATGACACCCATTAGTCTGGTACATGCCATGATGTAACTGTCAAATACCCAATGATATCATTGACCAATGAAATAGTTTGTTTCAGTATTGTTAGCAAATGTTGCTTAGCAATAGTGGCATGGTATCTGAATATGACTTAAGCAAATCCTGTATCTTTTAGTACCCAGGTATCAAATCACTGAATAAGGATTTTACATAAAAATGTATAATAATGTTATTTACTATAATGGCAGACACATAATGTACCATTCATGGTGCCATTGTTAAAACTATCATATTTTCTTTTTCTCCATTTTTTAAAAACCCTTTCTGAAAACTGTTAATTTTATATATGAAATCACAAAACTTAGTGTGTGGATGCATTTTGGTGAGTACTACACCTTTATCAGAAAAATATATCACAGTGTTCCAGATTTCATGCTTCATTGACTTTGGTTGAGTTTAAGTTTTAAGTTTATTTCTCAAGCTCTGGTCATTATAGAATTATCAAAAAAACTGATAAAACTAAAACTTAGTGAGGGGATGTCATGTTTCTTGATGATAAATGTACACCATCACAAAATATGACATGCCGGCTTCGGGATGTATCCTAATGAGTAAATATACACCATCATAAAAGATGTCCTACAGGCTTGGGGATGTATATTAATGAGTAAATACACACCATCACATAAGATGACCTACAGGCTTGGTAGATGTATCTTAATGAGTAAATATACACCATCAGAAACAATGACCTACAGGCTTGGGGATGTATCTAAATGAGTAAATATACACCATCACAAACAATGACCTACAGACTTGGGGATGTATCTTAATGAGTAAATATACACCATCACAAATGATGACCTACAGACTTAGGGATGTATCTTAATGAGTAAATATACACCATCACAAACGATGACCTACAGACTTGGGGATGTATCTTAATGAGTAAATATACACCATCACAAACGATGATGTACAGACTTTGGGACGTATCTTAATGAATAAATATACACCATCACAAACAATGACCTACATGTTTGGAGATGTATCTAAATGAGTAAATATACACCATCACAAACAATGATCTTCAGACTTGGGTATGTATCTTAATGAGTAAATATACACCATCACAAACGATGACCTACAGGCTTGGGGATGTATCTTAGTGAGTAAATATACACCATCACAAATGATGACCTGCAGGCTATGGGATGTATCTTAATGAGAAAATATACACCATTGCAAAATATGACCTACAGGCTATGGGATGTATCTTAATGAGTAAATATACACCATAACAAAATATGACCAACAGGCTGTGGGATGTATCTTAATGAGTAAATATACACCATCACAAACGATCACCTACAGACTTAGGGATGTATCTTAATGAGTAATATGCACCATCACAAAAGATGACATGCAAGCTTAGGGATATATCTCAATGAGTAAATAAACACCATCACAATTGATGACCTACAGGCTTGGGGATGTATCTTGATGAGTAAATATACATCATCACAAAATATGACCTGCAGGCTTTGGGATGTATCTTAATGAGTAAATCTACACCATCACAAACGATGACCTGCAGGCTTTTGATGTATCTTACTGAGTAAATATACACCATCACAAATGATGACCTGCAGGCTTGGGGATGTATCTTAATGAGTAAATATACACCATCACAAAAGATGACCTGCAGGCTTGGGGATGTATCTTAATGAGCAAATCTACACCATCACAAATGATGACCTGCAGGCTTTCGGATGTATCTTACTGAGTAAATATACACCATCACAAACAATGACCTGCAGGCTTTGGGATGTATCTTATTGAGTAAATATACACCATCACAAAAGATGACCTGCAGGCTTGGGGATGTATCTTTATGAGTAAATATACACCATCACAAACAATGACCTACAGGCATGGGGATGTATCTTAACGAGTAAATATTCACCATCACAAACCATGACCTACAGACTTAGGGATGCATCTTAATGAGTAAATATACACCATCACAAAAGACGACTTGCAGGCTTGCGATGTACCTTAATGAGTAAATATACGCCATCACAAAATATGAACTGCAGGCTTGGGGATTTATCTTAATGAGTAAATATACACCATCACCAAAGATGATTTACGGGCTTGGTAGATATATCTTAATGAGTAAATATACACCATCACAAACAATGACTGACAGGCTTAGGGATGTATATTAATTAGCAAATATACACCATCACAAAAGATGACCTACTGGCGTGGTAGATGTATCTTAATGAGTAAATTATACACCATCACAAACAATGACCTACAGGCTTAGGGATGTATTTTAATGAGTAAATATACACCATCACAAAAGATGACCTGCAGGCTTGGAGATGTATCTTAATGAGTAAATATACTTCATCACAAAGTATGACCTGCAGGCTTTGGGATGTATCTTAATGTGTAAATATACAACTTCACAAATGATGACCTGCAGGCTTGGGGATGTATCTTAATGAGTAAATATACACCATCACAAAAGATGACCTGCAGGCTTGGAGATGTATCTTAATGAGTAAATATACTCCATCACAAACAATAACCTACAGGCTTGGGGATGTATCGTAATGAGTAAATATACACCATCACAAACAATGACCAACAAACTTAGGCATGTATCTTAAAGAGTAAATATACACCATCACAAAAGCCATCCTGCAGGCTTGGGGATGTATCATAATGAGTTAATATACACCATCACAAAATATGACCTGCAGGCTTTGGGATGTATCTTAATGAGTAAGTATGCACCATCACAAACGCTGACCTTCAGGCTTGGGGATGTATCTTGATGAGTAAATATACACCATCACAAAATATGACCTGCAGGCTCGGGATGTATCTTAATGAGTAAATATACACCATCACAAAAAATGACCTACGGGCTTGGTAGATGTATCTTAATGAGTAAATATAAACCATCACAAACAATGAGTGACAGGCTTAGTGATGTATCTTAACGAGGAAATATACACCATCACAAAAGATGACCTACAGGCGTGGTAGATGTATCTTAATGAGTAAATATACACCATCACAAACAATGACCTACAGGCTTTGGGATGTATCTTAATGAGTAAACATACACCACCACAAAAGATGACCTGCAGGCTTGGGGATGTATCTTAATGATTAAATATACACCATCACAAAGTATGACCTGCAGGCTTTGGGATGTATGTTAATGAGTAAATATACACCATCACAAATGATGACCTGCAGGCTTTGGGATGTATCTTATTGAGTAAATATACGCCATCACAAATGATGACCTACAGGCTTGGGGATGTATCTAAATGAGTAAATATACACCATCACAAACAATGACCTACAGACTTGGGGATGTATCTTAATGGGTAAATATACACCATCACAAACGATGACCTACAGGCTTGGGAATGTATCTTAATGAGTAAATATACACCATCACAAACAATGATCTACAGACTTAGGGATGTGTCTTAATGAGTAAATATACACCATCACAAATGATGACCTGCAGGCTTGGGGATCTATCTTGATGAGTTAATATACGCCGTCACAAAATATGACCTGCAGGCTTGGGGATGTATCTTAATGAGTAAATATACAACATCACAAACAATGACTGACAGGCTTAGGTACGTATCTTAATGAGCAAATATACACCATCACAAAAGATGACCTGCAGGCTTGGGGATGTATCTTAATAAGTAAATATACACCATCACAAAGTATGACCTGCAGGTTTTCGGATGCATCTTAATGAGTAAATATACACCATCACAAATGATGACCTGCAGGCTTGGGGATGTATCTTAATGAGTAAATATACACCATCACAAAAGATGACCTCCAGGCATGGGGATGTATCTTAATGAGTAAATATACACCATCACAAAATATGACCTGCAGGCTTTGGGATTTATCTTAATGATTAAATATACAACATCACAAATGATGACCTACAGGCTTGGGATGTATCTTAATGAGTAAATATACACCATCACAAACAATGACTGACAGGCTTAGGGATGTATCTTAATGAGTAAATATAGACCATCACAAAAGACGACCTACAGGCTTGGGGATGTATCTTAATGAGTAAATATACACCATCACAAAATATGACCTGCAGGCTTTGGGATGTATCTTAATGAGTAAATATACACCATCACAAAATATGACCTGCAGGCTTTGTGATGTATCTTAATGAGTAAATATACACCATCAAAAAGTATGAACTGCAGGCTTGGGGATGTATCTTAATGAGTAAATATACACCACAAAAGATGACCTGCATGCGTGGGGATGTATCTTTATGAGTAAATATACACCATCACAAACGATGACCTGCAGGCTTGGGGATGTATCTTGATGAGTAAATATACGCCATCACAAACAATGACCGATAGGCTTGGGGATGTATCATAATGAGTAAATATACACCACAAAAGATGACATGTAGGCTTGGGGATGTATCTTAATGAGTAAATATATACCATCACAAAAGATGACCTACAGGCTTAGGGATGTATCTTAATGAGTAAATGTACACCACAAAATATGACCTGCATGCTTGGGGATGTATCTTTATGAGTAAATATACACCATCACAATGACCAATAGGCTTTGGGATGTATCTTAATGAGTAAATATACACCATCACAAACGATGACCTACAGACTTAGGGATGTATCTTAATGAGTGATATACACCATCACAAAAGATGACATGCAAGCTTAGGGATGTATCTCAATGAGTAAATATACACCATCACAAACGATGACCTACGGGCTTGGGGATGTATCTTGATGAGTAAATATACATCATCACAAAATATGACCTGCAGGCTTTGGGATGTATCTTAATGAGTAATTATACACCATCACAAAGATGACATGCAGGCTTTGGGATGTATCTTAATGAGTCAATATACACCATCACAAAAGATGACCTACAGGCTTAGGGATGTATCTTAATGAGTAAATATATACACCATCACAAAATATGATCTACAGGCTTGGGGTTGTATCTTAATGAGTAAGTATACACCATCACAAACAATGACCAACAGGCTTAGGGATGGATCTTGATGGGTAAATATACAGCATCACAAAGATGACATGCAGGCTTGGGGATGTATCTTAACGAGTAAATATACACCATCACAAACAATGACCTACAGGCTTGGGGATGTATCTTAATGAGTCAATATACACCATCACAAAAGATGACCTTCAGGCTTGGTAGATGTATCTTAATGAGTAAATATACACCATCACAAACAATGACCGACAGGTTTAGGGATATATCTTGATGAGTAAATATACACCATCACAAAGATGACATGCAGGTTTGGGGATGTACCTTAATGAGTTAATATACACCATCATATAAGATGACCATCAGACTGATGGATGTAGAACAGACCCAGTGCACCATCCCACATGTTGAGGTGTCTAATGGAAGCTGGAACCGCAGTGATGCAGTGGGAAATTTGCTGGGCTGATGATTGAAAGGGTTCAAAAGAAGATCTCTGTAACCTACATTTAACACTTGACTAGCTTAAGTAAGCATTTGGATTTTGCTTATGTCTGTAAATTCACTATAAACTATGCTAAATTTTCAATATGAGAAATTATTAACATTTGCTCAAAACTAGTGAAAATGAATATATTAAATATGTGCCATTTTTTTAGGTGATTATTCATATTATTGAATCTGTCAATCTGATTTTAAAGTGTCTTTGTATGGGCTGAATGAAAGATTGCAAATATGGATTTGTATGAAATGACTAGACTCATGTTCATCTGTGTTTTGATGATTTCAGAATGGCATGCTGGGAGCAGCGGTTGCTTGCAGCTACATGACATTGATGTTTCAAATCATGTGTCAGATGGATGGAAGCGGCTGAATACTTTAGCCCACTATAATGTTTGGGATGGCTGCAAGATGGCACTGGTGGAAACAAATACACAAGAGGAGGACTATGGTATGTAAAAATATTGTCATAAGTGTAAGCGACTATGCTGTAACATATACATGATTCAAACCATTGTGTCATGGCCCCAGTTTTCATTGAGTCCACCTTGGCAGAAGTTTGTCACCATGCTTGTCATGGCTATCCCTTAGGTGTCACCATGCTTATCATGGCTATCCCTTGGGTGTCACAATGCTTGACATGGCTATCCTTTAGTTGTCACAATGCTTGACATGGCTATCCCTTAGGTGTCACCATGCTTGACATGGCTATCCCTTAGGTGTCACAGTGCTTGACATGGCTATCCCTTGGGTGTCACAGTGCTTGACATGGCTATCCCTTAGGTGTCACAATGCTTGACATGGCTCTCCCTTAGGTGTCACCATGCTTGCCATGGCTATCCCTTAGGTATCACAATGCTTGACATGGCTATCCCTTAGGTGTCACCATGCTTGACTATCCCTTAGGTGTCACCATGCCTGACATGGCTATCCCTTACGTGTCACCATGCCTGACATGGCTATCCCTTAGCTGTCACCATGCTTGTCATGGCTATCCCTTAGGTGTCACCATGCTTGACATGGCTATCCCTTAGGTGTCACAGTGCTTGACATGGCTATCCCTTAGGTGTCACAGTGCTTGACATGGCTATCCCTTAGGTGTCACAATGCTTGACATGGCTCTCCCTTAGGTGTCACCATGCTTGCCATGGCTATCCCTTAGGTATCACAATGCTTGACATGGCTATCCCTTAGGTGTCACCATGCTTGACTATCCCTTAGGTGTCACCATGCCTGACATGGCTATCCCTTAGGTGTCACCATGCCTGACATGGCTATCCCTTAGCTGTCACCATGCTTGACATGGCTATCCCTTAGGTGCCACCATGCTTGACATGGCTATCCCTTAGGTGTCACCATGCTTGACATGGCTATTCCATAGGTGTCACCATGCCTGACATGGCTATCCCTTAGGTGTCACAATGCTTGACATGGCTATCCCTGATCTGTCAACATGCTTGACATGGCTAACCCGTAAGTGTCACCATGCTTGACATGGCTATCCTGGTGTCACCATGCTTGACATGGCCATCCCTTAGGTGTCACCATGCTTGTCCATTCATATGTCTGTCCACATGCTAGTTTAATGTCAGTGTTTAAGTTTTTTTTACTTGCCATCATTATCTAAGCCTGAGGGCATGCAGGCCAGGTCAGACTGTTGTTAACATTTTATTACCAATAATTGTACCATGCATTGTGAAAATATTAGTAATTTCTAATAAACAAATGGTAGTAATTCAACAAAAATATATAAAACCTGTTACTTATGGGTTATTCATAGCTTTGTTTTGCTCTTTCTCTCTAAATAAATATGTGTCTGTATACACACACACACCAATTACAGATTGCTGTCATTTAATGGTTCTTTATTAAATATACCAATGGGTTGCCACTATCCATTCTTGTCTTGTCAGAGTTTGATGTTTATTAAATATTCCAATGGTTCACTAGTCATTCTAGCCCTGGCAATGTTTGTATTAAATACTCCAGTGGGCTACTTGCCATTCTAGCCCTGGCAATGTTTCATTTGTTTTTATTATTGCACATATTGTGCTAAGCGTGGCTGATTATGAGAATGTTTGCTGTCCAGAAGGTCATTAAGCACTTGGACAGTTTATACTATATAAAAATTATAAATTCAGTGTTTAAAAGATTATGTCTGGTGTTTAAAATATTATTTTTGGTCTGGATTGCATAAAACTTTCACTTTCAACCAAAATACATCTCTAATGAACATATCTAAACAACTCTTTAAAGCAGTCTTCGGTTGACCAGAAAATGTACATTGCTAATTAAATGGCATGGTTATCATGTTTCTGGTTCAGTTTTGCAGGTTGTAAAATGTGCATTATGACTTCCAGAAACAGTGGCTTAGTGCTTTTGTAGAAATTGTGCCAAACACATTAATATACAGTACTGAATCTTCTCTACTTTCCTAGAGAAAGCAATTAAGTTAACGAAGCAATGAACACTTCATTAATTATCATCAAACAGTTATTTTCCTTTATCTGTCTTGGCTTAGTGGTTATTATGTTAGACTTGAGACCAAAAAGCTGCATGTTCAAATCCTACCAACAGACTAGCTTGAGTCAGATTTATGTAATACTCATTTAAAGTGGAATGTAAATATGAAAACACAAGCTCTGATAAAGTTACATAAACAACAATTAGAGCAAATAAAAGCAAATACCAGTCAACACTTTTTTGGCATGAAGACTATGAATTAACATAGATGCATGCACTTAGATACACCATGACACAAACTATTACATAATTATGCATGGCAGACATAGATGTATATATGCATCCAGCCAGCCAGCCATTAGGTCTGAGCAAATCCCATATCATGTCATTTGGAACTAGCAACAGTCCAAATCAGGCTTTCCAAATCATGATGTGATATGTGCTTGTCGCAACACAAATTCCATATGCTGTCATTGGGAACTAGTGACAGTCCGAGTCAGGCTTTCCTAATCATAATGTGATAGGTGTTTGTCCCAGTACTAATGCCACATCCTGTCACAGCCCCAGTACAAGTCAGATTGTGCCATACTTAAAGAGGAACAACTCCTAATTTGTGCTTTTGTGTACAATATCTTTCTGATGTATTACTCATTATTTGATCAGTGTTATTTCATTAAATAATGATGCTTTCAGTGGAAGTTATCAGCTAGCCACATGCATTTAAATAAATGAATTGCTGCCAGCATCTTTCTGGGTGCAGAATCTTAGAGATCAAATTAAATTGATCATTGAAAGTTTACATGCTGCAACTTTAATATTTGTTGTGCTCTGTTGTTATGAAGAAGAAATATTATTTTGAAAAGCAAACCTTGCATATTTTCGATGGAATCACTTGTATTGTGGATTCAGCATATATGATGAGTTTCGTGGGTGAATACATGTTGTTGATACTCTATTCATGCTATATATATGACATGTATATATAAACAGTATTCACATATATGTACCAATTCATGGTTCTCTAAATAAAGTAAAATATTATATATGTCTTCTTTGTTTCACTACAGGTGCATTTCTCATTTAATATGCATCGATTTAAGATGGTAACTGTGATGATGAAGCACATATATTACTGCCTGCATTTATTACCTACCTACCCACCCACCCACCCACACACAATTTATTTGTAGGGTAAATGCATCACTTTCTTCAGCTAACTGGCCTGGTTGCTTATAACACTGTTCAGTCTATAACACAGTCAGGTTCTATGTTGCCCAACTACCGCCTTATAGGGAGATCACACTGTAGTATTGAATGCCTTCTGCAGTTATTCTTCAAGAACAAATAACATTACATACTCAGTATGCAATAACTGAAACATAAACATTTAATTGAACTGAATTGAAACTGGACCTTTCCCAAGCTCTTAATAAATTTAGCTATTTATATTCAGCCTCAGGTTGCAGTTATTTCATTTGCTGCATGTTTTTTGACCTCTGTTGATGACATCACTTAGTTTGTAATACCTGTATTTTATGTCCTGTTATAACATGATTTTGTTTGCAATACCTGTCTTTTATGTCTTATTATAACATGATTTAGTTGGTAATACTTGTCTTTTATGTGTTATTATAACATAATTTAGTTTGTAATACATGTATTTTATGTCTTATTATAGCATGATTTAGTTGGTAATACCTGTCTTTTATATCCTATTATAAACATGATTTAGTTTGCAAAACATGTCTTTTATATTTTATTTTGACACAATTTAGTTTTGAATACCAATCTTTTACATCTTATTTTGACATTATTTAGTTTGTAAAACCTGTCACTGTTGAATATATCAGCACATTTCTGTAAAATATCCATAGGATCATAATGATACTGTTTTATACTCCAGTACTGATGTACATGACAAAAACTCAATAGTGTAACCAAAGAATTACATGGGTCTGTACGACATCAGCAGGGGGCCCCAAGTGGCCGAGTGGTCTAACGCGCTGTCCGTTACAGATCCCTGCCATCTCACCTGTCTGCGTGGGTTCGAGTCTTGGATTCAGCAGATGTGGGTATGTGAGAAAGCTTGCCAGTAGCTTCTCATGGGTCGGTGGTTCTTTCTGGGGTTTTCCCGGGTTCTTCCTCCACCATTAATACTGGCTGCCATGTATAGCCTATCGTGTGCTGAAAAATGGTGTTAAACCCTTCAACAACAACAACATCATCAGTGACTTACAAAAGTACCAGCATGTGTTTACATGATTACTGACTTTATAAGCATTGATAGGCAGTGATTGAAACAAAGCCATTTGCATGTGTAACAATTGCATTGTTAGCTCTACAAAGTAGAGGATTGCTATTATACTGCCATCAGTGTTGGCATCAGTATGGGCATCCAAACTCAGAAAAGCATATTTACATGTACTGCCATCAGTGTTGGCATCAGTATGGGCATCCAAACACATGAAAACATATTTACATGTTCTGCCATCAGTGTTGGCATCATTATGGGCATCCACACACATGAAAGCATATTTACATGTACTGCCATCAGTGTTGGCATCAGTATGGGCATTCACACACATAAAAGCATATTTACATGTACTGCCATCCATGTTGGCATCAGGATGGGCATCCACACACATAAAAGTGATACCAGTGTCTTGCTATCCACTGACAAGGTTGTTGTTCAATGCCATTTTTCATCACAAGATAGGCTATACATGGCAGCCAGTATTAATGGTGGAGGAAGAACCTGGGAAACCCCCAGAAAGAACCACCGACCCACGAGAAGCTACTGGCAAGCTTTCTCACATTCCCACATTAGCCGAATCCAAGACTCGAACCCACGCAGACAGAGGTGAGATGGCAGTGATTCGTAAGAGAGAGTGCTTTAGACCACTCGGCCACTTGGGGCCCCACACTGACAAGGTAAAAATCCCCTCAATTTCATGTCTACCAATGAATGAACTTTAAAACATGACATTAATAGTGTTGACAACACTTTCTCTGGTGGAAAAGTGATACCTAGGTATTGCCATCCACAGACAAGACAAAATTCATCTTCCATGTCAGTGAGCTCCCTGGTATAAGGTTACAATGTTTACCAAAGTTTCTAAATGTGTACATAGCATACAATGAGAAATGATGCTGTATGATAAAAAAACTCAACCTTTCCCCCAATCTGCACATTAGGCTTACGGCTGATAGCTTAGCTATTTACAAGTAACCCATTGACAATATACATTACAAACCTTGCTAGGTTTGTATTTGTTTCATTTGTTGTATACTTTTTACCTCTTTCTAAGAAAAAATTAATTTTTTAAAACCAGTCTTTTGTTTGAAATATCTAATACTTCAGGTGAAACATCCTTAGGATCATTTTGATATCATTTTGTAGATATATTCACATCATACAAAAACTGACCACTGAACTGGACATACTGCCTGTTCATGTACACACACTACTTTTGTAGGATCCACAGTGACAATAATAAACTGCAGTGGATTATAAACTTGAAAAAAATGGCATTTCTCAAAAATAAATGTTACTCATCTTTGTCTCATTAATTAGCATTTATTTATTTTTAAACACCCTAATTACTGAAGGCATCATTTGGTGTTCTTCATTACATATTCATAATCTAGGTTTAATAGAAATCAGTTCAAACTTATTTGTGTTATCATGCTTACAAACTATTACAGATAGCAAGAGTTTTTCAGAGGGACTTAACCCTATGTCTTAAAAGAATTTCCAGGAATTCAAGAAAAGGCCTATTATTTTCCTCAATTTAAAAACTGAGCACTGATACCATCTCTGATATTCTGGAGAAATATGACAATTTATAATAACTTTTTTACTCCTGTTATTATTTGTGCATTTACTTTCACGATTTCCTTGTGAAATGATTTTTCTGATAATTAATTCCAATGAGCCAGCCAGATAATTACACAGAACTGGTGTCCATTATAAAAATGATTTGACTACTTACCTCACTGTTCACCGTGAAATAATAACAGGTGAATTCTCAGCAGAAACAAATGCATGTTACTTATGTAATTATACTTCAAATGAAATATCATTGACTCCTTAAACTTCATTATCTCAAGATATTTATTAATACCGCAAAGAAGTAACCTTTCCATGTCACACTGTGTTTTACAAATATCGCAGTTTTTTAACCAATGAATAAGTAAAACTACTTGCGTTCCTATCATAATTCATAACATGTAAAGAAATATTATTTTGAATTACAAAGCAACACAAATTAAAGTTTCAGTAATCTGAAAGAACTATATTTTCATTTAATTAAAGAGCAGATATAATCAAATAATCATGTGTGAGTAGATCATTTTTCAACATGTGGTGACAATTGGTACTGACTCTCCTGCAAAGTTCATCACCAAGACCATTTTGATTAACAGTCCCCATATAAAATCATTCATGTTGCTGATTTCACATTTAACATGAGGGAGGGGCCGAGAGTGGCCGATTGGTCTAAAGCACTATGCATTACGGATCACTGCCATCTCACCTCTGTCTGCCTGGGTTCGAGTCGAGGATTCGGCTAATGTGGGTATGTGAGAAAGCTCGCCAGTAGCTTCTTGTGGGTCAGTGGTTATTTCCAGGGTTTTCTTGGGTTCTTCCTCCACCATTAATACAGGCCACCATGTATAGCCTATCGTGTGCTGAAAAATGGCATAAAGCCTTACAACAACAACAACAATAACATGAGGGAAAGTATTGTTAAAGGCCCTGCCTTTATGTATTCTATTGCCAAGGAGCAAGTTACGGTCATTAGTGGATGGTTATGAAAGAACTAGGAAAAAGTGGCAAGAATCGGTCTCTAACCTGTACATTTTTGTATTAACACTGTAATATGTGCTTAACATAGTTTTGTGCACAGTAAAACCTGACATGGAAGGTTTCTGTTTTAGAAAACTACCACTCATGAAAGAGCACATTTTTCATGAAAAATCAATTGTTTTATAATGTGATGACCTAAATATGAGACCATCAGTTTCAGGAGATCAATCAATTGTTTGTTAGCAAAAGGATGGTCTTTCAAGACAGGTTTACTGTATTATTTTTCTATTGTAGTAAACCTGAGCCCTAAACAGATTCATTTTGAGATGACTGGAGCCACTGAATCAATTCGGCTGATGTCCAGTAGCCCCCAAAGCACCACCTCTGAGGCAGACAGTCTTCGGGAGATTAAGCTGTGGCATCTGGTGAGTTGGTCATGAAACCAGTATGTTCAAGGTACAGATTAAACCAGTTTGTACAAGGTCCAGATTAAACCAGTTTGGACATGGTCCAGATTAAACCAGTTTGTACAAGGTCCAGATTAAACCAGTTAGTACAAGCTCCAGAATAAAACAGTTTGTACAAGGTCCAGATTAAACCAGTATCTACAAGGTCTAGATTAAACCAGTTTGTACAATGTCCAGATTAAACCAGTTTGTACAAGGTCCACATTAAACCAATATGTACAAGGTCCAGATTAAACCAGTTTGTACAAGGTCCAGATTAAACAAGTTTGTACAAGGTCCATATTAAACCAGTTTGTACAAAGACCAGATTAAACCAGTATATACAAGGTCCAGATTAAACCAGTATGTATAAGGTCCAGATTAAACCAGTTTGTTCAAGGCCCAGATTAAACCAGTTTGTACATGGTCCAGATTAAACCAGTATGTACAAGGTCTAGATCAAACCAGTTTGTACAAGGTCCAGATTAAACCAGTATGTACAAGGTCCAGATTAAACTAGTATGTACAAGGTCTAGATTAAACCAGTTTGTATAAGGTTCAGATTAAAACAGTTTGTATGAGGTCCAGATTAAACCAGTATGTACAAGGTCTAGATTAAACCAGTTTGTACAAGGTCCAGATTAAACCAGTTTGTACAAGGTCCAGATTAAACCAGTTGGTACAAAGTCTAAATTAAAACAGTTTGTATAAGGTCCAGATTAAAACAGTTTGTATAAGGTCTAGATTAAACCAGTTTGTATAAGGTCCAGATTAAACCAGTTGGTACAAAGTCTAGATTTAAACAGTTTGTGTAAGGTCCTGATTAAAACAGTTTGTATAAGGTCTAGATTAAACCAGTTTGTACAAGGTCCAGATTAAACCAGTTTGTACAATGTCCAGATTAAACCAGTTTGTACAAAGTCCAGATTTAACCACTTTGTACAAGGTCCAGATTAAACCAGTATATACAAGGTCTAGATTAAACCAGTTTGCATAAGGTCCAGATTAAACCAGTTTGTATAAGAATTAGATTAAACCAGTTTGTACAAGGTCCAGATTAAACCAGTTTGTACAATGTCCAGATTAAACCAGTTTGTACAAAGTCCAGATCTAACCAGTTTGTTCAAGGTCCAGATTAAACCAGTTTGTACAAAGTCCAGATTTAACCAGTTTGTTCAAGGTCCAGATTAAACCAGTCTGTACATGGTCCAGATTAAACCAGTTTGTACATGGTCCAGATTAAACCAGCTTGTACAAGGTCCAGATTAAATCAGTTTGTTCAAGGTCCAGATTAAACCAGTTTGTACAAAGTCCAGATTTAACCAGTTTGTTCAAGGTCCAGATTAAACCAGTTTGTACTTGGTCCAGAATAAACCAGTTTGTACATGGTCCAGATTAAACCAATTTGTACAAGGTCCAGATTAAACCAGTTTGTACAAGGTCCAGATTAAATCAGTATATACAAAGTCCAAATTCACTGGGGGTTTTGTGTGTAAATTTCACTATGAATTCTGGGCAATAAATTGGTTCTTTATAACATTTTACTCTGGTTTCATAAAATTGGATTTCAAATATATGGGAATTCATTATATAACCAAAGTGATTAGGATTTGAGCTGTAGATCTCTTGGGGTTCAGTTTGAGTTTCCATTAGTTCGGTGATGGCTGAAGCAGAGTAAAGTGAAGAATCTGAATTTCATTAATCCTTATATGCTGTTGTGAGAGAGAAAATATACAGTTATATTCATGCCGTCTTAGACATTTTATAAATAATAATGGCCAGTGTAAACTTATGAAATATAATGGTTATTCCACGTAAGAGAATGGATGTGTCAAAGTCAGAAAGCCAGCCAATATGAGATTTTATGAGTTAGTGTTCTTATGCGTTATGAAACTTGATAGTGTAATAAACATTAAGGGTAACATCATACCATTTGGTTGTAGATCTGCATGAAAACTGACTCCTCATCCTTATTGGCATCTTTATATAGTCCTTTTTTAAATAGTCCTTGTAATTCATACACAAAGGATCTCAAACGAATCACGATTTAATGTTGAATTTACTAAAAAGGTAATAGTTTCTAACATTTGTGAGCAATGCTGGAATTTGTCTGACAATGTTCCTTATTTAGTCATTACTGATTGGAGAATCTGTTTATAAGATAGTTTTTATTTTAAGAGATTAGTAATGAGAGACACATAGAAGAACAGAAAATAAAAATAATTTTGAACAATTCATGCTGCTGCCTTAAATACAGCAATGACAAAATGATCCCATTTTCAAGTTGACAATAGGTATTAATTTAACAACACAAACAACATTTTTAAATAGCACTTATCCATATTTAAAGAAAGACACTTTTTTTGATTTTCACTTAACAGTTAACAAGTGTATGTAAATTTGAAATGTTCATCACTTTCACTGGAAATTTCTGTTGACATAGCTTAATTTACTATGCCAGGTAAATGACTAGAGTTCTGGTATCATGTACCTGTATCTCAATGTAACTGCCATTCTCTCATTCCTCCATGAAGTGTGTCAACACTTGCAATTTTTTATTTATTGGTAGATGCAACAGCATTCCAATTTTGGGAGTTTGGAGCTAAGGGGTGTCCAATGGATGTGGAAGTTCACAGAAGGAAACCTGGCCATCTGAGTCATTGTTCTAATTAGTATCACCCCAAGACATAACTTTGTCTCTCCAAAATGTGTGGTGTTAAAGTGCCATTTTGTGTTAATTGAATCTACAGTTGAGATTTCTTTTGTATTTCAATTTCTTTATCAAGGATCACCTCAGCTCTTCTGGGAAAATTTCCGTTGCCTTCACATGTTAGTTGTAATTCTTTGCTGTGTACTGCTTTATACTACTTTCTGCTTTGCTAATTTGATTCCAGATTGCAAACTTAAGCTGCCTTTCAGCTTGAAAGGAATCACTGGAATGAATTCTTTGGCTTTGTTTTAACACTTGTAAAAAATTTACAGAGCAGAGGGCACAGTTTGTATGATTCTATGTTATGGATATTCCATTTATGACAGTCTCATGAACTTTGCTCAGTGCTGCCATCTGTAGCAATAGTCATGGCTGAGCTAAAGTTGGAGGGATCATAATTTGTCTTCTTTCTGCTGGAATTTAGTTGGAGGGATCATACTTTGTCTTCTTTCTGCTGGAATTTGTTCCTCTTATCATTAACGTCAAATCGCACATGGTAGGAGATGACTACAATGCATGTACTGTACATTTCTCTGATAGTTGGCAGCTTGTTTCCAGTGTCCACTCTGCTACTGGTTAGATGGCAACTGTCATATTGTTGATAATTATAAAAGCCACAGCCAGCCGAAAATAAGAGTACTACAAAATGTTTTCATGGGTGTATTCTGACCAATCTAATTCACAGAAAGTGATATGTTGTCATGTTGACATATAAATAATAATAAACCACATATACTGTATGTACAGTGTACCAATCCATGATTCTAAAGTGTCCATGTAGATTGGTACTAAATAATATTGCAAATTAAGTAGGACATACATTGAACAGTTTATGCATGTCTTGCAGGTGAAACCGGAAGATGAGTCTCAGAAGAGAGGCAAGACCAAAGACTTGGTAGAGCTGTACCTCAACAGACTCCTTAGTATGAAGGTAGGAATTGTGCATATGAAGTTGTTAGGGAGAAAACAGAAGTGTCTCAAATTGTCTAGTAACATATATACACACTTAAAGTCAAACAGACACAACCATTTTTGAGCTACAAAAAGCCAATATATCTTTGATGCTCCTTTAAGTCTTGTGTATTTTGCAAGTCAGATCCATCTAAAGGTGATTCAGAATTACACTTTTGGAAAAATAAACAAGCCCAACTGGATAGATTGATTGATAGATATATACAGATACATAATTAGATAGATACAGTCAAACCCTTTTATCTCGACCACCGTTATCTCTAGAACTCGTGTATGTCAAGCGTTTTGGTCCGGTCCCAAACAAATCCTTCTTTCTTATGCTCATTTTCACCCGCTTGTCTCGACACCTATTAAATTTATAACCCCATTATGTCGGGCATAAGTTTCAGTCCAAAGTAACATGTAGACCTGTTTAATTAGACAAAATGCAATTTTAGCAGCAGAGAGGGTGAACAAACCATTTGCTGGAGGGTCCATTTTTGAAAATTAAAGCTTAAAATGAAAATCAAAGGTTAATAACGTCATTGTTTTGTTTACCGTGACACTTATTTGTGGTTGCACCCTCTCTGCTTCTATAATGTGTGAGTAATTAAATCATTATTATATCAGTCTCTCAACCAAAGATTTTATCAAGACCTATAAGATATCACAACCGAAAATCATGTAAATTTATCGTAATAAATCTGTGTGGGGTAGATTGTACAAATATAAAAAATAATATGGATCTATATTGTGTTCAGTGCATAGCATCCACCCCCACAAGTGGATTAACAACAATAATAACAAAAAATAAAAAACCTGCACTTACAGATAAATGTGTGAAATGTGGTACAAATAAATATAAATTTATTTCATCTTTTACGAAGACAGGTGTTGATATCACTGCTTCATTAGTAAAATTACCAGGAGTTCCATGGGCTAAATACCCAGGAAAAAGACATCTTACAGGATATAATTATTGTTGTCCAGGAACCCGACTTGATATCGGGCTTGACGAGCGAGATCAACCAAGACCTTTAGAGTATCCAGTAAATGCAATTGATCAAGCATGTGATGTTCATGCAGTGGCACATGAACAATTGTGCACATGCCACTATAATCCAACAAATAAATAAATCATGTCACATCAGTGATGTAGCTTATTAAAGTAAAGATTTACAGCAATGAATATTGCAGATGTGAAGTTGATTCACTTGTTAGATTCCATAAAAAATAAATCTTTCAGAGAATCATTAGCTATTTGGTTGGTAAGATATGCGATTAAAGGTAAACTTGTATATGGGGATGGTAATTAATCAACTAAATGTTATAAAATAATGGAATCGATTTATTATAACCCAAGAGGATATTGAAGGGGTAGAGCAGTGATTAATAAACTCGCTGATGCAGGAAATGTTACACGTTCTCTTGCTGCAAATTGGTTAGCATGACAGGCAATATGGCAAATCTAACTACCACCTCCTAAAAAATTTAGCATGCACATTTTGAAATCAGCACTTCTAATGAAGTTCATCAGGCAGATATTTTATTTTTACCACAAGATACTATTAAAATTGTTTTGACATCAATCGTGTACATACAAATGCACATAAATGGTCGTTGACTTTGCAAGTAGGTATAAAAAAGCAGAACACTATGAACTAAAACTGTACAGCAGTTGAAATTGTATCTGCTTTTGAATGAATTTATCAATGAGGACCCTTGTGATGGCCACAGTTACTACAGGTTGATTCTGGCAAAGAATTTCTTGGTGCTATATCATCTCTGATGAAAAAACATAATGTCAAAATTAAACAAGGACATACCGCCTTTCATCATGATCAGGCAATTGTTGAATGATTTAATGGAACACTTGATGAGTGGTTATTTGGATATCAATATGCGAAGGAAATAATTCAGAAAGATATGAGATCTCGCAAATGGGTTGTAAGATTACCATGTTTTCCTCGTCATTTTGTTCCAACATCAGTAACATATATCCAGGAGATCCACCTGATGGAATCAGTGGAACACCATGAAATTGTGGTAGATATTGTAAATTTCATAATGCCAGGTACTGTGAACCTGTATATACCAGTAACCTCAGCATGATGTTTGATGGATTTATTAAGTGGTAACCATAATGTTTGTCCAGACGCAACTGTATATACTGAACTGTCGGTAATTTTTTTGTCAGAGACTTTAGTGTTGATGACTGGTTGACTTCCAAAAAATTCATTAATGGACCTATTTATGTTTCTACAAAAACTCATAAACAATTGTACATGATTAGAATAATCAGTTCTAATGAGGTCATTTCATTATTAACTGAAACTAACGAGTTCATGATTGGGTGGTTCTTATTATCGATGTATTTCTTCATTACAGCATCAATGTCTGATTCTGGTTCTCCATGGTCAGTCATTTTATTATTATACATATTGAGAAGACCAGTCATGATATCACTGGAGTTTTGTATTCGACCATGAATATCATCTGATATCATTGATATAGTAACACTGGGTTTAATTTTTCCATTGCTATCAAACACAGCTATGCTATTTTCAGTTACTCCAATAATTTTAACGATAATATCTTTCAATGAAAGATTGCTTGTTTTTATTTTTTCTTGCTTATCTTGAAATACAACAACTTCGTTTGGATCTACATTTGCAAGATTTAATAATTCAAATATTTCACTAATCTGTTTACTTACATTTTCATAGGTTATTCCATTGGTTTTTTGTTTTTGTTTATTAGAAGATCTTCCATAAATATCAACCATTATACTTTAAGATCTGTTTGAAATGATGGACCATCTGCTTGTGTATTCATACATGACTTTATGAGGTGGCAATGTTGATGATGACACAGTGTTGAGTACAGAAATTACTTTACAGTCGCATATTGGTGGATCGGTTATTGTTTGTGTTGGTAATGTTGAATACCAGACTGGAGTTTTTATTGTGTTTACATAATTTAAAAATTCTTTTGGTGGAGCCAACCCATACAAATCAAAATAAATAATTCCACGTGGATCAATCGCGTATGCAGCCCAATGAGTACCTGAACCAGAACTTTTATTGATATTGATGATACCGGTTTCAATATTGTTTGGTTGTTTGGGTAATTTATCATGCATAAAAACACCATTAATTTTTTATATTAAATTTTTTAGCAGCATTGAGTAAATCAAAATTGGACATAGGAAGAATCAGCGAAGTGTCCCTGGAAGTCTCAAACCGTTTCCTTGCCAATGAGGGGTAGCTATAAATATTAGAGCCATTCCCTTTTTTCCTTCCTTGTCCTAGTACCTTTTTTTGCTGCTAATCCATCAGCAGCTCCAACAGTACCAAGTGCAGCTGCTTTTGTAACAGCTGGGGCTACAGCAGCTAATAAAGCTGGTATAGCTGGTATAGCTGCAAGAAGTGGAAATATACCACTCATTTTAATTGAGTCTTAACTACAACAGCAGAAAGATTAAGTCTAACACCGGTTTTTGATTCTTTGGCATCATTGAAATGCCTGCATTGACATTCTGATAATGATTTGTTTTGACCACCTGTGATCTGATCTTCTTTTAGTGATATTTGTATTCCTCAATTTTTTGCTGATTTTGATTGAAGTTTTTTGAACTGACCAGGAGTCAGAGTAACGCTAACATGATAATATGACATTGTGAGTCATTTAATTACATATTTTTTACTGGTGCGTCAATAACTCTCATTTGTCCACCAGTACATTCAAGTAACATTGCTTTATCACTGAGTATAACTGCAATTGCTCTGGAATTAACACCACCACTGGTGTTTATGATTTCTTGAAAATGAATATCAACGACAGATTGTTTAAATAAATCTATATGTTCCAGTGAAAAGTAACAGATTGGATACAGTGTTGTGAAATTTAGCTGTAATATTTGTAAACCAATGTCAACATTTTGATCACGTCCCATCAAAGTCATTAAATAATGATATACATGCGCTATGTAAATTTGATGAAAGTTAACGATATATCTTCAGATGATTCTTGATGTCCGTTTATCCTTAAGGAAACGTCACTAACTCCAAGTCTGTCAAATATCATTGGACTTTGTTCTTGAGAGTTTAATCTTTCAGCATTTTGAAAAGCAATAAATATATGTTGTGGTGCAGAAACACCTTGTTGTGATGCTATATGCCATGTAAATAAACCATCAACTACACTTTGAACACTATCTCTAGTCATCGTCTACCATGATAACAATGATTTACCACCTGAATTCATAAAAGCAAGTAATTTTTCTTCTTCAACAAGTGATGGAGTCATTACTGGCATCCACAGTGAAAGTTTAAATAATATTACTTTACCAGCAGCAACAGCGTTTGGTCGCCAGATTGCATCATTGTCTTCACCTTTTCTTACAAGTACAATTGTATGCTTAGCTCTGAAAATGACCTTTGTAACATTTCTACAAAATCCAAAGACGTGGGACAATAGAATTGAGCATGAAAATCTTCAATGATAACCTTTCAACATTAATCAATGAATTCTGCATCCTAAATTAAAATCTGGATTAGGTCTTAATATCAAATTAGCATCAGCATCTATTCCAGCTGGTTGTGGATCAGTCGCAGTGTTCCATGCTGTTTGTGCCATTAAATGTCTGTCATCAGGATGGTCTAAATTTTCATTTGCAAACATCATTGACAAGCCAGCTGATCTTGTATAATCATCTGAATATCTTGCTAGACCTACTATCGTTGTAACAACATCAACATTATCCGGAATTGATTCAATCTCTTTTCCATCAGTCATGTACACAGCACTTCTGAATAATGCCATAATACCATTGTTAACAAAACCACCTATGGCATCAGCTCCATATGGTATATTAGCGACGACATCTGTTACAATTTCTTCTACTTCAGTAAATGCTTCAGCTGGTAAGAAATATCTGCTTGTATCCTAAACTTGTAATTCAATTCATCCACATTGATTTGGCTGTTGTGCTTCATAAGAATAATACTAATAATTATGAACAGATTCATCTTTAAGAATTGGTGCATCCATATCAGATGCTGGATTGGATATACGCTTACACATTTTGTTATAATTATGATCGTCTAACTCGAAGGCCACTTCTGCTATTAAACTTGTATTTATTTCTGACTGAGTATATCAGCCAATTCTGCTAATTTTGGATTTGCAGCTTGATTTCTTTTTTAACTGGTATTTGCAGTCATAACTTCAGTACTGGGTAATTTTACTGGTTGTGGTTTTCTTCATACTAATCAAGCTAATCTTTCTTTGATTGCTGAAAATGCTTTACTGACAACATTACCAACAGCACTGATACCTTTATTGCAAATAGTGTCAATAGTTTTCATTCCTAATTGTTTTGCAGTTGGTATTGGTTTTGGAGTTATTCTCTTAACACATTCGGCCCTGGAGGTTTTTGTAAGTTTTTTGCCTGAATTGCAAGTCGGAAAGACATTTTGGGGGCTTTTTCTGTATTCATCGTAATACATCGGTTTTCAACAAATTTGCCCTGAGAGTCATGCTTAGTCGTATTAGAAACATTGTTTTCCATTGGTTATTTTGCTTGTGCGTGAGCAGAAGGGTAAAAGTTGGATTTTTTTATTAATTTATTTTGTGTTTTGTGGGTTTTTTTGCTTAACGGATCCATCATTTTCATATGGAGACCACTCTTTATTCCAAATGCCCATCTTATCCTAGTTTTTGTAAAGGTTCACCTGTCTGTGTGCAGTTCAGACCAGTCTGCCTTAGATCTGAGGCCAAAAGGTCTAAAATCCAGACACAAAATCATGTTCTGACCATGAGCAAACTTTGGTTGAAAAAAAATGGGTCCAGAAAATAGGTTTTTCCCTCTGTATTTTGTAGTGCAACTAGAACTTACCAATCATTTGTTATCATTGTAGAGCTATATCTGTCTGCTTTTTTGGAATATCACCGACTTTGATGTATCTTAGATGACCTTGAATAAGGGTACAGCCTCATCATGCCTACAAGTGGGATTGGGGCCAAATGAGTTAAATAAACCTTGAACAACATCACCGAGTCCATCTCCGTAGATTGCTTTGTATGCTGATAATCGTGAATTTATTGTTCTGACCATTACAGGTCCATGTTGACCATTATGTATGATCATTTTTTAAATTACAAGTTGATATTCGGGGGCCCCAAGTGGCCAAGTGGTCTAAAGCGCTGTTCGTTACGGATCACTGCCATCTCACCTCTGTCTGCGGCGGTTCGAGTCTAAGATTCAGCCAATGTGGGTATGTGAGAAAGCTTGTCAGTAGCTTCTCATGGGTCAGTGGTTCTTTTTGGGGTTTTCCCGGGTTCTTCCTCCACCATTAATACTGGCCGCCATATATAGCCTATCGTGTGCTGAAAAATGGCATTAAACCCCACAACAACAACAAGAAGTTGATAATCACAGGTTTCAATTGCTGTAATGATCATTGATGATTTCATAAATGAGAGACTAATAAAAATTAATATGCATAATACCTCCTGCAAATAATGTTCAACATATATAAGATATTTCATTAATAATTTCTGGAGAATTATTTCCAGCTCGTTTTCCTCCAGTCAGAATTTCTAATAGTTCAACATCAGAAAGAACACTGTTAGGACAAGTATTAAGGCTGCTTCCTTGAGTAACAAAACCACTTACAGTAGCACCAGGAGGTGTGCCAGATTCTCTTTGTCTTACATCCTTTTTAAATTGATTAAAATTAGTGTTGTCATCTTCAGCAAGTTAATTAGCAAATATGGAATATATATCTTTAACCCAATCATCTTTCGCCCTAGATCCAACATATTCAGGTTTTGCATATTTTTCTGTTTGATTGTATCTGTATGTGGCATTATTTACTGCATCTATGTATTTTGATCTCATGACCCTTAGTCATAAATTTATTCTTAATATTAAATACTTGTAGAAATTGTGGTTGTGAAATTTGTGGTTTCAGAGATTGTAGTTTAAAAGATTATGGTTGAGGTTGTTCTTGAATTTTTCATTTTAAAAATTTGTGGCTCTGGAATTTTTGGTTGAGGATTTTGTGATTTTTGTGGCTCAGGTGGAGGATTTTGTGACTCTGAGATTGTTGTTGTTTACATAAATCAGTATAAAAATTATTTATTTTTTCAATATGCGCATTATATTTTGCATCATCTTTTCTAGCCTGATTTTTGTTGTAAATATATATGATATACCCATTTTTAATTTGTAGCTAGATTAAAAGGATTGTCAGCCTGAAAACAAGGGAGTGCTGCCTTTGCATGCCAGGGCTTAGGTCACATGCACTGGCAGAAGACTTGGAAATATCACTTGTAAATAAAGAATCTAAAATACAACTGAAACCAAATTTTTTATTGTATAAAATACAGTGTATATACAGCAAAACACAATTATTATTATAAATACAGGTTGTTGGGACTTGCACAAAAAGTGGAAGCTATATACCTTCTAGCAAACACAACAGTTGTTGTTGTAGGGTTTAACACCATTTTTCAGCACATGAAAGGCTATACATGGTGGCCAGTATTAATGGTGGAGGAAGAACCCAGGAAAACCCCAGAAAGAACTACCGACCCACGAGAAGCTACTGGCAAGCTTTCTCATGTACCCACATTGGCTAACACCACACTAAACTACATTGACTTGACGCTTGCAGTGGATAGTATTTAATTTACCAGCAATATTTCAAAATCCAAATAACTGTTGATACAGGTATTGTATAATGAATACCATGATGAAACGGATGAACACAGTGCATACCATATACACATTTGTGATCAAGATTTGTGTCATAAAAACATAAAAATAATTGAATTCTTAGTATTTTTGTGTATTGCAAGCATCTGAATTCTCCAACGTTACTCTAGATTTATACAACTTTTTGTATGTTACACTTCTAAGACAGCCCATACTCTGCATGAATTAAATTTTCAGTAAGAATGGTCGACTTGTTAGAGAGTATAAATGGTATGATGGGAATGCCCAAATTATAATTGGAACAGGTGTGATATCTTTTGGCGCAGATGTAAGAGATCCTAGTGATCATCTTCTGTAAGCTTTAGATCTAGTGATCATATTCTGTAAGCTTTAGATCTAGTGATCATATTCTGTAAGCTTGAGATCTAGTGAACATATTCTGTAAGCTTGAGATCTAGTGATCATATTCTGTAAGCTTGAGATCTAGTGATCATATTCTGTAAGCTTGAGATCTAGTGATCATATTCTGTAAGCTTGAGATCTAGTGATCATATTATGTAAGCTTGAGATCTAGTGAACATGTTCTGTAAGCTTGAGATCTAGTGAACATATTCTGTAAGCTTGAGATCTAGTGAATATATTCTGTAAGCTTGAGATCTAGTGAACATATTCTGTAAGCTTGAGATCTGGTAATTTCATTCTGTAAGAGGTAATCATTTGTTCAAAGGTTTTGCAGAATTCTTCTGTGTGCATTGACCAAAAATGTAAAGTATTATGTAGGGTGTGTATGTGCATTGACCAAAAATGGAAAGTATTCTGTAGGGTGTGTATGTGCATTGACCAAAAATGGAAAGTATTCTGTAGAGTTCTATAAGTCGCAGATTTTAAAGTATATGCACTTAGTTATGCACAATTCTTTTTATCTGTAGGCTGCTGAATCATTTCTCCAGCAAAATCGTTTCAGAAAATATTGTTATCATGTTTTTACTTTGATTGATGATTTACAGGGCAATCAATGTATTCTTCTAGATCAGACCTAAATCACTTGTTTCAGCAAATGGCAGTATTCACTCACAAAATTGTATTATCCTCAGTGTTTTGTTTTATATCTTCTCCTCTTAGCTATTGATGCATCTGATCTTTTGTTAAGTACTGAATTCATGAATACAGATTTGCTTGCAGATGTGTATATATCTAGTTCCAATGTTAAGGACTCCAGCCTTATTAGAGTTCAGAGTTAGGCACAACAAAATAAGTTGGTAATACATGCATATAGAATAAAGTTTATAATGCTGGGTATATCAATTTGAGAAATCAAAACTATTTTTCATAATAAATATGTGTAAGTTGGAAAATGTCATGGATGACGAACATTATGTGTATCTGTAGATAATAATTTACATTGAGACTACCATGTTGACAATACAGCAAAACCCCATATCCAGAACCTCACTAAACTGGAATCCTCTTAAACCAAGATGGTTTTCTGGTCCCGACTTGTTTCCTTTTTTAATTTCAACACTGGTAATGAATTGTTCCCTATTTAATTTCAATACAGAAGTATTGAGTAAACTGAAATCCTTTGTCCTAAAATGAACCCCATAAAACCTTACTCAAGCATGACTAGATAGCTGCCAGATCCCAGTTGTGAGGTCCAAAAAAAGCATAAAATAAACCATGTCCATTACATGCAATTGCACAGATTATGGCCAGTGTTGACAATAGGATAATGCTAGTCTTTATACCTGCCTCAAGCATCAGCCTTGAAAATTATATTTTTGTAGAACCATTGTTTGTGCAAGTCGAAGCAGCTTATGTTTTATGGCTGGTCATCCATGTCTGATACTACACACCTAAATGATCCTCAGTCAATGAATTTTGGAATTGGAACAAGACAGGCGTAATCACTTTTGACAATAGTGTTAACAAAGACCAGCAAAAAATAATTTTGCAACCATGTTGTCTCACATTTTCCAGCTAGCAACATAAAAATGTCAGTTTCCATAAATGTGCTCTTGTTGAAACAAAATTAGTGTAAACAATAACTCAATAAATATTTAGTGTAAACAATAACTCAATAAATACAAATAGAAACCATGATTAGTGTATTAGTAAACCAAAGTTGGTACAAACCAATATTCACATTTTGTTCTAACTAAGGGGACATAACTGATTGCATCTTTTTTTTAGTGAAGTCTGAAGAACTTGGTAAACCAAAAACCCATCAAGACTAAAATTTCTACTTGGCCCCATTTGTGTTCAGTCTTAAATTTTCTCAGTATTTGTAAAATACCATCTTAAAAAATTGCCTTACTCAGTAAAATTAATAAAAAGTTTATTTACAGAAACTCATATTCTGTATTACAGTGCATATAATCTTCCAACTTTTTATTCCTGTTTTACTGTTTTTGGAAACTCTGCCAAATCTCATCTTGATACAAAATTATAAACTTCAGACAAATGGCAGCATGTGTTATTTTATATGCACCATTTTAATTTTCACCAAAAGAACTGTGTACAGAATTAAAATGGCTTACATTGTATGATAGGCTAGATTTTTTGTCTGTGCAGTTTTTGTACATCAATTCTGCATGGAGCTAACCAGAGTACCTACAGGTTTTTTTCAGGCCTTATTCAGCACTTTTTACCAATCGGGTCAACATCACATGAAGTTTTCATCCACCGAAACCAAGCATAGGGCAATTTAAGAAAAACCAATAGTGCTTGAGCGCTGTTCAATGAAATATTCTTCCACTTCATGTAAAATCATGGAAATGTTACAATATTTAGAAATATATCATAAGTATGTACAGTTTACCAATACTAATAGAATTTAGTATTTATAATACATAAGACATGTTAAGCTTAATAAAAATTACTATTTTATTATATTGTTATACTTCTTATTAAAGCTTGAAAGGTATTATTATTATTATTATTACTATCATCATTATTTATTTATCATTATTATCACCATCCAAAACATCAGCAAGAAACACAGTAACATTTCAGCTACTTTTCTTGTAGAAAGTAGACTTGTGGAGTGAGACTGAATTCTGGAATTGTTTTGAGATTGTACCTGCTGGACACATCTTTAGTCTCCATACGAAAGATGCAGAAGTGTTATTTCTTTGAAACTGATCAAATCTGATTCATTTCAGATCTCCATCTTGCCATACATAAAGGAATTATTTGACAGTATTCTTGATGCAAATGGAGTTCCCAGCATGGTGAAGACCCTCTACGATCTATTGGATGATCTGGCAGACCAGCATAAGTTAGACGAAGATACACTGCATGTTTGGAAAAGTCATAGGTAAATATTTTAGCTCACATTTGTCGTTATCCTCCTATACTGTAAAGTGACATGATAGCTCATGACTCAGTTGGTAAAGTGTCAGATTTGCAATCAAAGGGTCATGGGTTGGCTACCTGCCAAGGCCAGAAAAGGTCCTGTCATCATATAGACAAAAATGCGTTAAACAGTGTTGTAAAAGAACAATATGATATTCTTATTTGTAGTGACATACAAGTTTAAACTTGTTGTCTTGCCTACAACAAAGTCAGCAAAGAGGAAAATTGGGTCACAAAAGCAAAACGAGCAGCCTTGGAAATTGTTGGTCATGAGAGTTAAAAGGTTGAGGTAAGGTTGTAGTCCAGGAGTGTAGCATTATTGGAAACAAATTAAATTTCCAGATAATTATGTCTTCCGAAATGGTAACAGATATGATTATCTTTGAACTTGTTACATAAGGAACCACATGCTTTTTGTAATTGTATATTTAATGTTATTGATGCTCCTAGTATATGTATGTGTATATATATATATATATATATATATATATATATATATATATATATATATATATATATGTATGTATATATAGTAATACATAATTCTCTTAGTATATATGCTTAGAAACACTTCATTTTCTTAGTATATATACTTAGTAATACTTAATGCTCTTAGTATATATACTTAGTAACACTTAATGCTCTTAGTATATACTTAGTAATACTTAATGCTCTTAGTATATACTTAGTAATACTGAATGCTCATAGTATATATTTAGTAATACTTAATGCTCTTAGTATATATACTTTGTAATAGTTAATGCTCTTACAATATACTTAGTAATACTTAATGCTCTTAGTATATATACTTAGAAATACTTAATGCTCTTAGTATATATACTTAGTAATACTTAATGCTCTTAGCATATACTTAGTAATACTTAATGCTCTTACTATATATACTTAGTAACACTTAATGCTCTTAGTATATACTTAGTAATACTTAATGCTCTTAGCATATACTTAGTAATACTTAATGCTCTTAGTATATATACTTAGTAATACTTGATACTCTTAGTATATACTTAGTAACACTTAATGCTCTTAGTATATACTTAGTAATACTTGATGCTCATAGTATATATACTTAGAAATACTTAATGCTCTTAGTATATACTTAGTAATACTTAATGCTCTTAGTATATATACTTAGTAATACTTGATACTCTTAGTATATACTTAGTAACACTTAATGCTCATAGTATATATTTAGTAATACTTAATGCTGTTAGTATATATACTTTGTAATAGTTAATGCTCTTAGTATATACTTAGTAATACTTAATGCTCTTAGTATATATACTTAGAAATACTTAATGCTCTTAGTATATACTTAGTAATACTTAATGCTCTTAGTATATATACTTAGTAATACTTAATGGTCTTAGTATATACTTAGTAATATTTAATGTTTTTAGTAAATATACTTAGTAATACTTAATGCTTTTTAGTATATATACTTAGTAATACTTAATGATCTTAGTATATGCTTAGTAATAATTAATGCTCTTAATATATACTGAGTAATGCTTAATGCTCTTAGTATATATACTTAGTAATACTTAATGCTCTTAGCATATACTTAGTAATACCTAATTCTCTTAGTATATACTGAGTAATACTTAATGCTCTTAGTATATATACTTAGTAACACTTAATGCTCTTAGCATATACTTAGTAATACCTAATTCTCATAGTATATACTTAGTAATACTTAATGCTCTTAATATATACTTAGTAATACTTAATGCTCTTAGTATATATACTTAGTAATATTTTTGCTGTTAGTATATACTTAGTAATACTTAATGCTCTTAGTATATACTTAGTAATAGTTAATGCTCTTAGTAAATATACTTATAAATACTTAATGGTCTTAGTATATATATATATACTTAGTAATACTTAATGCACTTAGTATATATACTTAGTAATACTTAATGATCTTAGTATATATACTTAGTAATACTTAATACTCTTAGCATATATACTTAGTAATACTTAATGGTCTTGTTATATACTTAGTAATACTTGATGCTATTGATATATATACTGTTATGTGTATTTAATTTATATTGCATGATTAATCTTTGTTCGTGATTGAGAGTATAGTTTTTTGCCTACCTGATTATTGTCTTGTTTTGTCTACCTGATTTTTGTCATGATTACACTGGTCAACAGTGAAATCATTACTGACTTGAAAAGGCCCTAATCTGTAGTATTTTGGTGTGCCGAACACGAATATAACCGTGAAAAATTTGTATTGGCTCTCGTTTTGAAGATATTCATATACCTCATTTTCTATGTTTCACTGTGTAAATTTCTCCAGTAGGACTGCAGCAACATCCGGAATAATGATGTAACATTGCATAATACCATCATGCTCACATCATCCACAGTTGATTGCATCATTTTCTGATGCAATGCAATACTAATGCCATGCGGCTGCTGAAGTAAGTTGACGTCAGCAGTGTACTATACATGTGTAGGCCTATTATACTAATGCCAGGCGGCTGCTGAAGCTGACGTAAGCAGTGTACTATATAAAGCCCAATCAGATAGGTTCAGCATTTAAAATATTTTAGACGTTGTGCGAGACAGTTCAAGCTACTGTTACATAAAACTTATTATTTTATCCATTTACGTACAATAAAGAACAGTAATGCCTCGAAAGTGTGTTAATACCGCGGACAATTTTTGCTATATTTGTGGGGAAGTGACATTTGCCAACCAGAAGAAAAGTATCAATTCTCAAGTGAAGAAGGCATATCATCTTTACTTCGGATGCAAGGTTGGTGACCAAGACAAGCCTTGGGCTCCGCATATATGCTGTGCTACATGTACAACACAGCTTTCACAGTGGTTGAATTGCAAAAGGTCATCAATGCCGTTTGCAGTCCCAATGGTGTGGAGAGAGCCAAGCAACCACCTAAATGACTGTTACTTCTGCTTGGTTCCTCCTCTTTCCGGCGGAATAACGAAGCGAAAGAAGTCGAGAATAGTCTACCCAAACATTCCGTCTGCATTGAGACCAGTTCCACATGGTGAGGGACTTCCTATTCCAGAACCTCCAGCAGAATATTCTCTTGATTCATCTGACGAAGACAAAGGTGAGTCGACCTGTTCTTCTCCTGGTCCATCAGCATGCAGTGATCCAGATTTTCACTGTGGTGCATCATCAACCCCACACAGAATAACACAGGAAGAACTAAATGACCTGATTCGTGATTTGGACTTATCAAAGAACAAGGCAGAATTGCTAGGATCAAGACTCCAACAATGGAATCTTCTAGAAGAAGATGTCACAATTACTGCATATCGAAAGCGCCACCAGCAATTAGAGCCTTTCTTCAGAAAGGAAAGTAATCTGATATTCTGTTCCGATATTGAGGGCCTCATGAATGCTTTAAAAATCACTCGTGACCCACAAGAATGGAGACTATTTGTGGACTCTTCGAAACTGAGTCTCAAGGCTGTGCTTTTGCACAATGGAAACATTCTTCCATCTATTCCAGTAGCGTATGCTGTCCACATGAAAGAGACATACGATAACTTAAGGCAGCTACTGAATTCCATTGAGTATAACAAGTACAGCTGGCACCTCTGTGGTGATTTGAAGGTAGTTGCCCTTTTAATGGGACTGCAGCAAGGATATACAAAATACATGTGTTTCTTATGCGAGTGGGATAGCCGAGCAAGGGAAATGCACTACATGAGGAAGGAATGGACTCACAGGCAGAATGTAGCCATTGGAGAGAAGAATATCCAACACCCAGCTCTGGTTGAGGCTCAGAAAATCTTGCTACCACCCCTTCACATCAAACTAGGTTTGATGAAGAACTTCGTGAAAGCCATTGACCGGACTTTGCCAGCATTCCGATACCTGCATGAAAAATTCCCTCGACTCAGCGAAGCAAAGATTAAAGAGGGAGTTTTTGTGGGTCCTCAGATTTGAGAGCTTTTCAAAGATGACCGGTTCAACAACTTGCTGGAAGGTGATGCGAAACAAGCATGGAATGCTTTTCGCCTAGTTTCTACAAACTTCCTCGGAAATGTTAGGGCAGAAAACTATAAGGAACTAGTAGAAGACATGTTGATGAAGTATAAGAAACTTGGCTGCAATATGTCTCTAAAGATTCACTTCCTTCATTCCCATTTGGATTTCTTTCCTAGCAACTGTGGTATTGTTAGTGATGAACACGGCGAACGTTTTCATCAAGATATCGCAACAATGGAACAAAGATACCAGGGAAAATGGTCCACTACAATGCTGGCTGACTACTGCTGGACACTCCTCAGAGATGCTCCCGAACAGCTGTACAAGAGACAGGCGAAGAAATCTAAGATGTAGTCAATGACTTGATTTTTTATAGGTAGGCTATTACAGTTGACCTTTTACTATTGGAATGCATTTCGTTATGTAAACATTAATTTCTTGCAGATTACAAAAAAAACTAGAGCCAATTTTGCAATTTGACTGTCATATTCGTGTTCAGCACATAAAAATTGATAAGAATTGACTAATTTTATTTCAGTAACATGACTTTTGTAAAAATTTGTTGTCCAGTGTTATAAGTAGCTTATCAAATTTTTAAGTTCAGGCCTTGTTTACTTTTTGATAGAAATCATTACTGTTCCTAACAATACCATTGCATCATAGGTCAAGTGACAGTCTATACAGAGGAAACTTGGTAAACAGTTATTCATTCCTGTTTTAAGATCAGTCTCTTGAGTCACTTATAGTTGTGTTCAGATATAATTTAAGAGGCATTGTTTATTCAATTTATTCATTGGAATTGCAAAGTGCTCGTTGTATATTTGGAGTAAATCACTATTTTGGAATTATTGAGGACTCATTCAAAGACATTCTGGATTGTATGATATGATAAATCAAGACATTCAAGATCATTGGAATTCATTCTTTACTTTTGGACTTGTGATAAAACATTGAGAATTTTATGGGATTTAATTCACAATACTGTGTGTTTTGAATTTTCACTTTGTATTTTAGGGAAATAAATTATTTGTTGATTTTATTACACTGGTTGGATTTGCTTTCTGTTACATAGTTTAACTCATTCAGTCCCAGAGGCTTTTGTCGTTTTTGCCAGAAATGTGCATAGGAAAGACATTTGAGAGGCTATTTCTGAATACATCGTAATACATCAGCTTTCAGCCGATTTTCCATGAGACTAATGCCTAGTTGTATTAGAAACATCATTTTCCATTGGTTATTTTGCTTGCGCATGAGCAGAAGGGTAAAAGTTGGAGTTCATTTTTTTTCTCTTTTTTTTTTTGTTGTTTTTTTTTTGCTTAATGGACCCATCATTTTCGTATGGAGACCGCAATTTATTCCAAATGTCCACCTTATCCTAGTTTTTGCAAAGAATCACCTGTCTGTGTGCAGTTAAGACCGGTATGCCTTAGCTCTGAGGCCAAATGGTCTAAAATCCGGACACAAAATTGTATTCCGACTTTGAGCGAATTTTGCATTAAAAAAAACGGGTCCAAAAAATGAGCTTTTTCCCTCTGTATTTTGTAGTGCAACTAGAACTTCCAAATTATTTGGTCTCATTTTAGAGCTATATCTGTCTGCTTTTTTTTAATACCACTCACATTGGTGTATCTTAAATGACCTTGATGCTGCAGAGCTCGGAAGTAGGGTACAGCCTCTTCACGACTACAGACAGGATCAGGGCTGAATCGGTTAAGACAATAGAGTTGTAAATGTACGTAGTAATGCTGGATGCTCCATTATGTATATATACTTATGCCTTATGCTCATAGAATATATAATTAGTAACACTTTATGTTCATAATATATATATTTAATAATGCTTTATGTTCGTAGTATATATAATTAGTAATGCTTTATGTTCATAGTATACATATAGATATATATAATTAGTAATGCTTTATGTTCATAGTATGTATAATTAGTAATGCTTTATGTTCATAATATATTTAATTAGTAATGCTTTATGTTCATAGTATATATAATTAATAATGTGTTATGTTAATGGTATACATAATTAGTAATGCTTTATGTTCATAGTTATTATAATTAGTAATGCTTTATGTTCATAGTATATATAATTAGTAATGCTTTATGTTCATGGTATACATAATTAGTAATGCTTTATGTTCATGGTATACATAATTAGTAATGTTTTATGTTCATAGTATATATAATTAGTAATGCTTTATGTTCATGGTATACATAATTAGTAATGCTTTATGTTCATGGTATACATAATTAGTAATGTTTTATGTTCATAGTATATATAATTAGTAATACTTTATGTTCATGGTATAAATAATTAGTAATGCTTTATGTTCATGGTATACATAATTAGTAATGTTTTATGTTCATAGTATATATAATTAGTAATGCTTTATGTTCATGGTATACATAATTAGTAATGCTTTATGTTCATAGTATATATAGTTAGTAATGCTTTATGTTCATAATATATATAATTAGTAATGCTTTATGTTCATAATATATATAATTAGTAATGCTTTATGTTCATCTATACGATTCTTTTTAGTGGTTACAGAGGAATCAAATGTAGGTCACCTTGACATAATTTCATGCCTTGTATCCTTACATGTCATCATATATTCCATTTTTAGCTCACCAAGCCAATTTATTGTATGGTATTTTGTTCATCATTTGTCTTCAATCATCTATTCAGTATTCTTTGCTTCTTAAAAAACTGGAGCAATTTCTGCATGATCTTACATGGAATATGCTGGCTCTTAGGACCTTTCAGAATGTGTTAAGTAGATGACATTCCATTATGTAATATGGTTGTCTTTATACAAAATATATAAACCCTAAGGCAACATTTGAAAAGTCGCTCAGCATGACTTGACCAATTCTAACAATCCATTCAAAGATATTACCATTGTTACTGAAGATAGAAAAGCCTTTAAACAGCTTCATGTTAAAAATTGCTCATTGGAATGTTTTACCAAATTTTATTTGGGGTATCATGGTATAACTGCCTTCAGATTTATACAAATCATGGGGATCCATCAGCAGCTATAACTGTCATTACTAAAAATATAAAAACCTTTCAATAACTTCTCGAAGACTACTTAGCAGAATATGACCAAATTTGACAAAAGGCATCCATTTTGAAAGAGATTTCAAAGTGTACAAATGGTGCTGATCTGCAGTCAGAGTGTACAGATGGTGCCTATCTTCCATCAAAGTGTACAGATGGTGCCAGTCTGCCAGCAAAGTGTATAGATGGTCCTGATCTGTGCTGATCTGGCATCAAAGTGTACATATGGTGCCCATCTTCCATCAAAGTGATGGTGCTAGTATGCCATCAAACTATACAGATGGTGCCCATCTTCCATCAAAGTGTACAGATGGTGCCAGTCTGCCAGCAAAGTGTATAGATGGTCCTGATCTGTGCTGATCTGCCATCAAAGTGTACATATGGTGCCCATCATCCATCAGAGTGTACAGATGGTGCCCATCTTCCATCAAAGTGTACAGATGGTGCCAGTATGCCATCAAAGTATACAGATGGTCCTGATCTGCCAACAAAGTGTACAGATGGTGCTGATCTGCCATAAGAGTATACAGATGGTGCGAGTCTGCCATCAAAGTGCATAGATATTTCTGGCCTGTCGTCAGAGTGTACAGATGGTGCTCATCAGCCATTAAAGTGTACAGATGGTATCAGTCTGCCATCAGAGTGTACAGATAGTTGTGGTTTGCCGTCAGAGTTTACAGATGGTGCTAGTCCGCTATTGAAGTGTACAGATAGTTGTGGTTTGCCATCAGAGTGTACAGTTGCTGTCAGTCTGCCATTGAAGTGTACAGATAGTTGTGGTTTGCCATCAGAGTGTACAGATGGTGCTGATCAGCCATCAGAGTGTACAGATGGTGCCAGTCTGCCATCAAAGTGTACAGATGGTGCCATTCTGCCATCAGAGTGTACAGAAGGTACCAGTCTGCCATCAAAGTGTACAGATAGTTGTGGTTTGCCATCAGAGTGTACAGTTGGTGTCAGTCTGTCATTGAAGTGTACAGATAGTGTACAAATGGTTCTAGTCTGTCTTCAAAATGTACAGATGATGCTGATCTGCCATCAGAGTACACACGTGGTGCTGATCTGCCATCATGTTTGGCTGCTGTTACTAAAACTACAAAAATATTTCAATGACATCTCAAAAATCACTCAACAAGTTTGACCAAATTTGACAGAAAGCATCATTGCAATTAATGGCCTTCAAATGTACACAAATGGGGTCAGTCCACTATTAAATATTGACACAGTTGACCAAAACTAGACAAACTTTTTGTCAAGAACTGCTCAAAAGAATTTCACCTAAATCTGAAAGAGAGTACCCTTGCATGAAGGGTTTTAAAATTTGTTCAAGTAATACCATCAGATATGGCCACCATTACTAAAAATCCAAACACATTTAAACAACTTCATCTCAAAATGCTGCTTACAGAATTTTACTGACTTTATGGCTGAAGCAAACCTGACAGCCCAGCATCCAGGATAAATGATATTTATAGTCAGGCCATGTTTGGGACAAATTGGTTTTTGTTTGAGTTGGACAGCTGCACATTTCTGACTTGGGTTCACAGCTTGCATGTAAATAATCTTTTAGATAAGTCAGTTGATTTTAAAACCAAATGACATTTAAAAAATGTGAATATTTTCAAGGAAAGTTATTACCAGGCCTATCTGCTACCATCAACACTCAAAGGAACAGGTACAACATGTGTATAAGACAAGATATTGTACTAGCCACAGTGTGTCTGTGCCACACTTTGTGGTAAGGATCAATTCAGTAACTTATATAATCAAATAAAAGTAAATCACTCATTTCAACAAGAGGTACATCCCAGCACATGGCTGTGATAATACTGCTTTAATGATACCAGATTAGAGTACTGTGAAATTTGCTATATCACAATAGTTTTGGTACACAAGTGGCATCATGTTGTGCACTGCTTTATGCAGTATCCAACCAAGTCAGTTAACTGAAGAAATGATTCCTCTTAACCTTACAAGATGGAGTGGGGGAGGGTATGTGTCTGCAAAACTATGGACTTCACTGATGCAGTTACCAACTTGATAGACATTAAATGAGAAAGACTTGAAACAGTTATTACATATTTAATAAATTGGGGTGCAGAGAAACCATTCACTGGTACATACATTCATATTTGCTTGAAACATCTAATTTTGCTGACATAAAAACGTATGAATTAGACATTGGGAGTTTCTAAAGAAAAACTTGTATTTAGTCTTGCAGAATATTTTAAATGAAATTCATACAGTTGGTCTTTGATATGGATATTATAATGTACTTGATATGAACAATTTAAAAAGTTTGTATAATTGCCTGGAAGAAGTGTATAACTGACTTTGCACTATTGCAGAGCAAAAACAGGGAACAATAATATCTTTGAATATAATATGAAATCCTGCCAGCCCTACAACTTAAATGGTTCTGCTCCAGTCAATGGTTGACAACAGTACAGCTGTACAGGACATGTATAAAACATGAGACTATAGGATTAGAATGACAAAGAAGCTTTTATTTTATGCATGATAGTGATTTGGAACTGAAGTCTGCCTTTCTGACTTTATAAAAATGAAATTAAGGTGAATGGCAGCAGTGTGTGGCAATAAACATGTTTCAACAGTTGTGTTTGATAATTGATTGCACAGGCATTGGTGATCTATTGTTTTTCCTCACATAGGTTGGTACATTAATTGATTTATAAATTCAGGTGAGAAACTTTTGTAGACCACCACATTGTTTGGTGCTTGGGTATGTATTCAGGCAAACATCAGAGTGTTGTCTGTTTACCCTGATTTAGCAATGATTCTACACAGGATGTACTGAAGACAAACACAGAAAAAGATTTAATGGATTTGTTGTTAATGGTTCAGGAGTAATTAACAATTATCAACTTTTGAAAGAGTTAACTCAAGATAAGGAAGAAGCAATGATATTTTCATAAAGATTATAACCTATCTTGCCAAATTATTAAGTCAGATTTTGGCACTAAAGCTTTTGAAGAACTTCAAGCAATTCATGAAATTTCAGGAGCCATGCCACAAGCTTGCAGTATTCTATTTGGTTTAATAACAAAGCATGTATAACAGTTTTTCACTGTATTGACAAACTAGAAAGATGCTAAAGGTGAAGTTCAGGAAGATCTTTGTTGGTTGTACTAAATGTAGCTTAATTGAACCTTAAAAGATATGTATAAAACCACATCTTGTGAGGTTTTGACAAATGTAGAATTTACTATATGCTGATTACAGATCTTAATAGTTAGGAAAAATATTATATAAACAGATTTTTTTTTCCATCATGGATCAGCAGGTGAAATTATTGCAAATATTTTTGTTAGTTTTAGAAATGTATCAAATTTATCATGTCTTCATTAATAGCAATGTACAATGTATTCAGTTAAAAATCATTAGATAAAGAGATTAGGTATATATATATATATATATATATATATATATATATATATATATATATATATATATAGTTGTCTAGTCACAGTTTTGGTCAATATTATGAACTTGATGTTCTGGTCTTGTTTCATTATTTATATTAAAACAATGGCTTCTCATTTTGATAACTAGAAGCAGAAAAAGTGACTAGAATAGTTCTGTAAATTTGCAAAGGTATTCGTTCAAATTAAAGCATTTGAATATTAATTATAAACAAAATTATTCACAGTAGCAGCTGTTTCTTTGTTACTTAAATTATGGGTGTGCGATACATTCTGCAGGATAATGATTTATGAAGAGTTGGACAAATTGAAACAAGTTAAATGCCACAGTTTTTTTAGATAGCAAAATATTTTACAATTACTTGCTTATGAGGCATATTCAATGAAAAGGTCATTTTTATCTCTACTGGTCAATGTAAAAAAATATTTTTGCTACTAAATTTGGTATGTTTGAATTTCACAGAAATATCTGATGGTTTTATACTTTGTAATTCGAAGGAATAAACAAATTATAGAAATAAAGTTAATGTGAATTTCTGTCTTTTTGGCCAAAAGAGGTTTAGTCCCTTCAACAGACATTTTTTATCCTTCATAACCATGACTTAAGACTTAGATCTATCATGCCTGAAGATGCATAAAAAAGCTGCAAATCCTGTACCCCCATTAATTGAAGTCACACATTGCTTTCAGTTATCCAATCCGCTTTTGGGCGTTTCTTATCACCAAGCCAGATGTAGTGTTCGACATCAACAAGCCAGGATACACAGACCAGTGCCTGGAGATAATCAGTCAGACCTTCATCGATAGCTTCTCTACCACCTCCCATAATCTTAACAAGGTTGGTCTGTTGTTTCCTAGCTTTTGCAATAGGGACATGTGGAAAGTATTTCAGACTCTTTGTTTTAAAGGTTTAAGGCCAATAAATGACTCATCTGATGCATAGAATAACCATGTAGATCTCAAATATTAAGAAGGTTATCATAAATTATAAAATTGTTTATTGACTTTTTATTTTTGAGGTAGATTTTAATATGGCAAAATTTTAAAGCAATTTCAGCTTGTAGATTGTTGATGTCAGTCTGTCTGAGATCAACACTAAGGTTAGTGTGTATGCTTGAGCCATTTTCTCAGTCACTGTTACTCAGAGAATCAAATGGCTTGGTTTGTACATTTTTGTCCTGAGTAGTACTATACCCATCAGTGAAAGTCTGGTTGATCACTTTAATATATATTTTGGTTCTCGGAATAGGGCCCACCTTTGCTTTACACTAAATTTCTCTGGTTTAGACTTTGTATTTATATTAGTTCCTCAGACACAATTGCTTGCAGAGTCATGTAACATGGGATAAAGCTGTATACCTAATCAATCAAAACTAGGTCACTGCTCTATGCATAGTAATATAACCTGATCAGATACATGGTACTACATCATTTAGACAAAACAAAATAATGCAACTTGGTGTATAGATTCAACAGGAAGGATTGCTTTAAACTTGATTACAAACTTGGTAACTGTGTCCTATATTTCATATGCAGTGACATGAATTAATTCCTAGTTTAGCTTGATTTCTTAGACACAGTTGCCTGTAAAGTCAGGTAAGTAGATGTTTCATGAATAGTAGAGCCCTCTTCACTAAAAACAACTGACTCATGTTCCAGTGATCTGCATTAATCTTTTTGCTAAACTTCTTTTCTTCAATGCTGTGTTATATACTTTGATCCATAGGACACAGATTAGGCACATAGTGCCAGTAATGGATTTCTTGTCCTCATTTTTTACGGTTTATATTTTGTTCTCATTTCTTTCATGATGAACATTTTGTAATTTAAGTAGGATACTAAGCCCTAGAGCATTACAATTTGGTTGAGGTTAAGGTATAGGATAGAATAAAGAAGAAGAAACATTAGTCATCTAGGATGGATAATGGATTGAATGAGTAAATGTTGGAGAAAACCTTTGATTAAAACTATGAGTATTCACTGTTAATATATAAGTTTGGATTTGAACTTAATAATGCTAAGTCATTCCTTCATCATTAATTTTTCTTCATTATTATTTTGAACCAAGGTTTGTTTGAACATTAACTGAAGATACTGCTCTGTAACATTCCAGGAGTCTGCTACCCACAAATTACTGTTCACTGCTGAGATGGATGAGTACCGTGACCAGGTTAATGAATTCTACTCAGATGTGAAGTCTGCAACAGCCATCACTGCAATAGATTTCCAGCAGTACATGAAGGAACTCAATAAGGTACAGTCCTCACAATTATAGTCATTTATTTGTTTGTATAAGGAACTCAGTAAGGTACAGTCCTCACAGTTGTAGTCATTTATTTGTTTGTATAAGGAACTCAATAAGGTACAGTCCTCACAATTGTAGTCATTTATTTGTTTGTATAAGGAACTCAATAAGGTACAGTCCTCACAATTGTAATCATTTATTTGTTTGTATAAGGAGCTTAATAAGATACAGTCCTCACAATTGTAGTCATTTATTTGTTTGTATAAGGAACTCAATAAGGTACAGTCCTCACAATTGTAGTCATTTATTTGTTTGTATAAGGAACTCAGTAAGGTACAGTCCTCACAATTGTCATTTATTTGTTTGGATATCCAGTTACCTGAATGGAGCTTATGTATAGGATTGATCTGGGCAAGTTAAAAGTTGCCCAGCTAATTAATATTAAAAATTGATTGATCTGGGCAAGTTAAAAGTTGCCCAGCTAATTAATATTAAAAATTGATTGATCTGGGCAAGTTAGAAATTGCCCAACTAATTAATATTAAAAATAGTGGTTGACCCTTATTAGAGACTCACATCAAGATGTGGGAATACTATCATAATCACCATTTAACCTGTCTCTTTATAAACCAGTCTGTTCATCCATTCATACTTCTTGTAACCAGCATAGCTATACAAGTATTACACATAATTGGATGTCATTTGGTATCATTGACTGACCTAATTTTATGCCTGTCCTTGATTCGTGTGTCATATTTCTCATGACTTTATGCACTTGTTTTAAGATCCTGACATCATTTATAAAGTAAATGATTGATGAAATGAGATTTAAATAAATACTAAAATTCAAATCCAATGAAATACAGTAAAATTGTCTAATTTATCAGATGTCATATTTGCATCAAATTTGTAACCCAGCTGTGAGTGTTAACTGTTAAAACCAGGGCCACTATTTGCATGTTGGTTTTCTTTACCCTTTCTGTTAGTAGGAAACCCACCACAGATATTTCTGAGATGACAGAGGCATTGCAAATTCTTGGTTACTATAACATACACTTTTTATATCATGTTTAAAAAATAAGTCCAGTAGAAAAATATGCATTATGAAATTCTTCATTGGATTATTTTAATATGGAGGTAAAAAAAAATCTAATTGTCACATTCCAATCGTATGTCATATGGCCTTTATTACAGGGGCACAGATCATGGACAAACTTCTAGATACACATAAATTTTGACACCCAGCAGAAAAACAATAGCTTGCAAAAGATTTAGAGAAAATATAAACACTTTTCAATGACAAATTAATTAAATCAATTCAGCTGAACACTTTGTGACATCAGTAGTTTCTCACAATATTATAATGCTTCTGATGAAATTCACATTAAGGGTATAAACCATGACAGGTGGAGGATATGTATATTGTCTATTGTGCTTGGATGTCTTGTCAGGTCCAATTATGACAGAGTTATTGCCCTTTTCCCCTCATTATTTGTCTATTGTGCTTGGGTGTCTTGTCAAGTCCAAGTATGACAGAGTTATTGTCCTTTTCCCCTCATTATCACTTATCTACTACAGCAGACTCATCTACTCAGCATAGTTCTGAAACTGATTAGAGTATTCTGATACAGTTTGTGGTGTACATCGTCTCAAACAGTGTGTGTTTTAGAAGAGTTGTGGCTCCATGATAATTCTTATGACTATTTCCACAATATAATTTATAAAATTGTGTTGGATTTCAACCAGATTTTGAATTTGGCTTCAGGTTAATGAGCTCTTGAATCACTATGATTTCCATGGCATTATTTGCAGGAGTGATGGCCCCAGATTGCTCATCCTCTAAGTTTTGTTGGATGTCAGACAAATTTTCTTTAATAATGATGAGACCAGTTGAACTAATTTAGACTCAGGTGTAATTCTAGTGTTCCATATTATAGCTTAGAAGAGTTATGGCACCTGCTTACCCATCCCCCTTACTTTGCTTTCACAGCATAACTTTATTCAGGAATATTGTGTACCGTATTTACCGTATATGTTGGGACACCATAAATTAATTTTAAAAGTAATTTTTTTTTGCACTCTCTGTTCTGGGACACATAGTTTTTTTTCAAGTCATAAGTTGTGGGACACCTTTTAAATCATTCGAAAATTACATGTCATAAAATGCACTCCAACTGAAATTTTATTTAAAAAAATATAAAACTGTACTTGAGATAAAACTCGTTAATCCATTGCAGCAACAACTCATCAACACAACCCTTCTCCTGCACATGAACAATCCATTCTTTTGGTACATGAATATGTTTTTTTAGCTTTCTCATACCATGAAAAATTGCTAGAGGCAACACGTCACCTGAAGCAGAAACTGCAAGGACTAAAGTCAGATTTTTTCAAATATGCACCAGTCTAATTCTCACACTTTTGACCCCCATCTTATCGTCAGTACATCCAAGAATGCCATCAAAGTACACTAGAATTTCATCCATGTTAATGATCACATTATCAGTGAAATCATCAGCTTCTCTTCTGACCTTCACAAATTCATCACATGATTTTATTTTCTCCAAACCTTCTGGGCGTCGCTGGGTAACCGATGTCCATGCATGAAGCAATATATTGTGCCACTTTCAAAATTGTTCCATTGTTTTAATTTATTTAAAAAATTCCCATGAATACCGGTGAAAAGGAACCAAAGTTAGCTTCCATATCTCTACCGTCTTTATATATTAAAAAAAATAAATAAGCACACTTAAAAGAATCCATAGTCAGCTTCCAATATCAGCTTGCTTTGCAATAAAATAACATTTGTATTAATATCCTTTAAAAAAAAAAATGGCTTCAGAGTGCCCAAAGTTGACTTCCAAGGTTGGCTTGCTTTGTAATAAAAATAACCTTTGTCTTTGATGTCCTGTTAGACGGTTTGAAGAAGGAGTTTACTGCTCACTTCCAGCTGTGTTTATTCACCACACAGGCTTCTATGTGCTTGGCATCTGTAGAACTGTTACATTTAATACAAATGAACATTGATGTCAGCGGGTAAATAGTAATGATACTTTTGTAAACTGTGCTAATGAAATGATTTTTACTTGCACTCAAGTGAATATGTTTTCAAATAATGATTTTTATTTGTGAGATACTGTGATACTGTAGACCTGGATATGATAGAGTCTTGGTTATTTTGCACCTAACACCGTGTCATGCATGAATGGCAGTTGTCTTCAATATATTGGTTGATTACTTCCCTCTCGTTTGCGAAAATGTCTGCTTCTTTCTCTTCTGGCCTTCATGAATTCATCACATGATTTTATTTTCTCCAAATATTCTGGGTGATGCTGGGTCATCAACATCCATTCAAGAAGCACTGTATTGTGTTGCTTTAAAATTTGTTCCATTGTTTCAATTTATTTTGAGAATTCCCATGAATACCAGTAAAAAGGAACCAATGTTTGCTTCCATATCTTGGCCGTCTTTGTATAGTCAAAAAAGAAAAAAATTTGGCTTCTTTAAAAGAATTCATAGTTGGCTTCTGATGCTGGCTTGCTTTGCAATAAGATAACCTTTGTAGTGATGTCCTTTAAAAATAAAATAACAAAAGTCGGCTTCTGCAGTCAGTTTGATTTGTAATAAAAATAACCTTTTGTCTTTTATGTCCTGTCAGTAGGTTCGAAGAAGGAGTTTACTGCTTGCTGCCAGTTGTGTTTATTCACCACCCAGGCTTCTATTTGCTTGGCATCTGTAGTTATGATTAATACAAAGGAGCATTGATGTCTGTGGGTCAATAGTAATGATACTTTTGTAACCCATGCTGGCAAAAAGATTGTCACTTACACTCAAGTGAAAGTGTGTTCAAATAATGATTTTTATTTGCAAGATACTGTCATACAGTAGACCTGGATATAATTCAGTCTTGATTTTTTTGCACCTAATACTATGTGATGTATGAATGACAGTTGTCTTCAAGATATTGGTTGATTATTTCCTTCTTGTTTGTGATTTTTTTGGATCCAGTTTTCAGTCAGATAACAAATTCAAACCTTCGAGCACAACCACACACAATTTGTTGCTCAATGTTCATGTCAATGAACAAAATGGCATGTGTTATTGGACATAGGCAATACGTTGTACAGTATGGAAGCCTATGCTACATATATGGATTTCATGGATATATTTTATTCTTTAATGCTCTTGTTGAAAAAAAAGGAATAAATGATAACAATATAGGGTTAGTTTCATTCTTTTTATTATCAGATAAGTGTTTTATTTATTTATTTTGTTGCACCTTGCAGTGGGGGGGGAGCACAAATGCAATACAAATTTATTTCATCTCTTACATCTTGGGACATATGACCTAAGTGAAAAAAAGTTTTATCATAAGTTCTGGGACAGGAAGAAGAAAAAATATATTTTATCATGGCCCAGTATAAATTGTAAATACGGTATATGCCAAATTAATGAAAGGTTATCATGCACCTTTATATTGATGAGATTCTGAATGAGTTAGATTTCCACCATTCGATGTCATCACAAGAAGAGCTATGGCCCCTGGATTTTCATCTTCTATGAGCTTTGTTTAGCCAACGGAATATATTATTTTTAAAGCACTGTCAATTAAATTGTGTGGAGCAATTTGAGTGAATGCAAGTAGAGCACAGGATGGATATCCAAGAAATGCTTAAACTTGAATATGTCGCTGTTACCTGTATTTTAGAAAGGAAATATTTATGTGGAGAAGGTTGATAGGTTTCCATAACATGTGGCTGTCAGATAAATAGATATGGTTAAAGTACATGGAAGGCTTTAGCAGAAATGCTTAATTTTAAACTTGTCTGTTTTCAAGCATCAGGTTATTTCTACAGATATTTTTCAGTATTCCTCAAACTAAACAAGGAATCCAGACTCATTTTATGTTTATTCCACAGGAAAGATTAGTGTTGGATAATGTGCCATATTTACAATACATCTAAAGTACAAATCCAGGCAATATAGGTTTACAATACATCTAAAGTACAAATGCAGGCAATCTAGGTTCACAATACATCTAAAGTACAAATCCAGGCAATCTAGGTTTACAATACATCTAAAGTACAAATGCAAGCAATCTAGGTTTACAATACATCTAAAGTACAAATGCAGGCAATCTAGGTTTACAATACATCCAAAGTACAAATGCAGGCTATCTAGGTTTACAATACATCTAAAGTACAAATGCAGGCTATCTAGGTTTACAATACATCTAAAGTACAAGTCCAGGCTATCTGGGGGCCCCGAGAGGCTGAGTGGTCTAAAGCGCTCACCGTTACGGATCACTGCCATCTCACGTCTGTCCGCGTCGGTTCGAGTCTCGGATTCGGCTAATGTGGTTATGTGAGAAAGCTTGCCAGTAGCTTCTCGTGGGCCAGTGGTTCTTTCCGGGGTTTTTCCGGGTTCTTCCTCCACCATTAATACTGGCCGCCATGTATGGCCTATCTTGTGCTGAAAAGTGGCGTTAAACCCTACAACAACAACAACCAGGCTATCTAGGTTTACAATACACCTAAAGTACAAATCCAGGCAATCTAGGCTTACAATACATCTAAAGTACAAATCCAGGCAATCTAGGTTTACAATACATCTAAAGTACAAATCCAGGCAATCTAGGTTTACAATACATCTAAAGTACAAATGCAGGCTATCTAGGTTTACAATACATCTAAAGTACAAATCCAGGCAATCTAGGTTAACAATACATCTAAAGTACAAATCCAGACGATCAAGGTTTACAATGCTTAAGTGTAGATTTGGCTTATTAACATTGACATATCACAAAAGTAACTTTGTACACCTAATGTTTAGATCACTTTAACTTTTTAAAAGTATTCAGAAATGAAAAGAAAAAAGAAAGGAAAAAAATAAATATGCAAAGATGCCTTTTTTCAAGTTTTTGCTTGAAAAGGATGAATGATTATATATTTGATTGTGGAATTAATAAGATAACCAACTGCCCATTTTTTAACCCAGTCAAATATCATCAAACAAAAATAAGTAATATTTAATTGCCTACGGCATACAGTCCTCATTCATTAATGTAAATATCAGGACATAGAAAAATAAATTCTTTTTTCTCAGTACAAATAATTTATGTGATATGTATTGTTTTTCCTGAATGTCATCTCTGGAAAATTGATAGTTGGCAATCATTCTTACACCTTAAATCTCACAAAGATGGCTATTACTAACCTGCAGGACACTTGTGGGAACTAAGACCCCACTAGTATCCAGGACTCATGCCCTGGTACACTAAAAAAACTAAGGCCCCACTGGTTTCCTGGACTCATGCCCTGGTGCATTTGAAAATATTAAGACCCCTCTGGTATCCAGGACTTGCACCCAGGTGCATTTAAAAACTAAGGCCCTAGTGGTTTCCAGGACTTGTGCCCTGTTACATTTGAAAAACCTAAGGTCCCACTGAGATCCAGGACTTGTGCCCTGGTACATTAAAAAAACTAAGGCCCCAGGGTTTCCAGGACTCCTGCACTGGAACATTTGAAAATATTAAGACCCCACTGGTATCCAGGACTTGCACCCGGGTGCATTTAAAAACTAAGGCCCTACTGGTTTCCAGGACTTGTACCCTGTTGCATTTGAAAAATGATATCTTTGTTTGTAGCATCTTGTTGAAAGTTTTTACCTCCTCTGATATTCTAGCATATGATGTAGATTTGGCTGACTTGCACATGATTCCTGCTTGTCTGTATTTTTTTCAGTATCATTTTATACTGAGTCCATGGAATAACCTGAATAATATCACTGTGCTCCAAAAATAGATTATGTAAAGATGAAATAAAGAAAGTGAATTCCAAACTTCGTAGTATATGTAACATTTCCAATGCTTTTGTAGTTTTTTTCTGGTATATTTATATGTCAAGATAGAGTTTCATCCAGGCTTAGGCCCAAGAAATTATGAAAAGTGACATTCCTTATAACTATCGCTCATTAATAATTGTGAGCAATGTTCCTTTTGTGATTTTCTTGAAATGGTGTTTGGTTTGATTTTGTTTGAATTAAAATCGACTAACCATTGATAATACAACAAATAGATTTTATGTAAGTCTTGATTCCGAACACAAGCAGCAATGGCTGTGTTCTGCAATAATTATTGATAATGGCAACATGGAGACAGTCAGTCTCTGTCATGAATACCTTAAGACTTAATGTCTCTGCTGGTCTCCATCAACCTGCACAAATCATGCCTTCACCTCCCAATCTTTCCTCCTCAACTGGATTTGCTTCGATGGAGAGGTGTTACACTTTTGCACTCTGCCATTTGACCTAGCTTGCACAGTCTGAGCTTTTTTGGGAGAAGTTATCATCCACCCATTGTCACTGGGGATCCCAATCCTCCAGTATATTTGATGACTGTTTGATCCCCAGTGACTGGTTACAGTCCATCATACAAGATCTGGCTTGAAATTTTTCCATTGTGACCAGACTACGTCTATTACTGAACTTAGAGAAATTCGAACTGGTTCAATCTCAAAATTTTATATTCATGGGGATGAATTTCCTGACAAAAAAGGGGATTAGTCCATGTCCTGCAGGAAAGAGTAGACAAAGATGCTCAGAGCCCAGACCTTGTGAGCTCTGTTCCTTCTAGCAACATCAAACTCTGCAGCAGACTTGGTTCCTCTAGACAGACTGCACTTGCACCTCCACCAGTGTCTCCTAGCAAACTGAAAACTGCATCATATGACAGATCATATTGCCCAGTTTCTTGTCAGAGACCAAATACATGCCCCCAAACCCAACTCCTTTCTGCTTTGCAGATGCATCATATGGCATTTATCTGGAGCCAGACAGGCCAATTCTTCAGGGTTTATGATTCCCAGAAGAGTATGCCATCCACGTCAACAATTTGGAAATTAGGACAGTGTTCTTATTAGGGCTATGTCCACATGATGGTCTCCTCCAACAACACATTTGTCATAGTAATACCTCAGGTAAATTTGAGGCACATATGTTCCTTCTCGCTGCAGGGAGGTTTTAAACATCTTTGACTGGGAAAAATTGGAAAGGATTACCCCTTGAGTTCACTATATTCTTCACAAAATAGAATAATTTGGTTGACAGTCCATCAAGGAGGGACAGGATGGTCCTCAAGGATCTTGGTGGACTTATTTGCAACAAGGCTAAACAACAATCTTCACATTTATGTTTCCTCAGTCACAGACAAGAGCACTTAGGAAGTGGGATCATCTGTTCACTTCCCACCCTTCAGGATGATCCTACAGGTACTACTGAGCTCATTTTGAGCCTATCTGTGGCCCCAATGATCATGGATCACTGATCTTCTTGACCTGCTGATTGACCAGCCAAGGATATTGCTCCACACGACAAAACAGACCCCATATTCTCACCTTATGCTTGACTCATCTCAAATGATCTATCCACCAGGACAAGGTTTCAAACAAAATTGCCAAGTGCATCGCTCAGGCCAATAGACACCCTACATCCAAGGTCTATGATGCCAAGTAGAGAATCTTTAGCAACTGGTGCAGTAAAGAATGTTCTAATCTTAGAGCACAGTGGCCGTTTTTCTTCTTGTCCTTTGTGAAGATAGACAGTGCTCAGTTTCTAATATCAAGGGTAATAGGGCAGCCCTTTCGAATACACACAAATTTTCAATAGGCCTGACCATTAGTTCAGAATCTCATATTGCTGTTCTGATCAAATATTTTGAGTTACAAAAAATTCGTGGTTCAGACTCTAATGCTGAGATGGAATCTCTCGTGTCTTGTGATTTTAACTGACCTCCTCCCCCTTAAGTCTTTGGTGAAGCGTCGTTCAAAAACCTTGTCCTCAAGATGTTTTATTGCTTTCCTTAGCATCCTTGAGACAAAGCAGTGAGCTTCATGTTCTGTCTATGGAACTTGAACTGTCTGTGGTCCAGTAGCATTTATGAGTCAGTTTCTTTAAAAAAAAACAAGCTTTCCTCAGTAGCTTCACTTCCTTTACAGATCCCAGTCTCAGTTGTATCTGTGCTGGGGATGATCAAAATTTACTTCTATACCCAGTTGGGGCTGTACATTTCTGTTTGACAGCCTCTAAAGGGAGAACAAAGAGTAGGAATTATCGTTTTCTTCCGTTAAAAGTCTTGGCTGATATTTTTGCTTCCACTGTTTAGAGGTGGATTGTCATGACAATTGAAAGAACTTATTAAAGTCCATAAGGTTTGAGCCATTGCTACCTCATGGACCTATCTAACTCATTTGTCTTTGGAGGAAGCCACCTTTCAGTGATCCCACACTACCTTTCTCTCCTCCATCTATCTTTATTCCGATGTGCACCAAAGTAAACACAATTTTTTTGTCTGGGGCCCATAATTGTGGCACAGAAAGTGATCCAAGTGGATACAATCTTACAGTATTGTCCACTTCTACCATTAGGGTTAGTAATTCCTTCTTTTTCTTTTCCAGTTTAGTGGGCCATCAGCCTCCCACTGATCTGGCAAATTCATCTACAAAATAACAGATAACGAATTGCTGATATTAAAATGAGGGGTGGGGGGTGTAGAACTAATTTTAATAATGTAATAGCATATCTATTGCTATTGTCAGATTCCCTCATCCCACTCCACTGTGATCCCCCACAAGTGGTGTATATATGCCCTTGGAAAAGGGTGAGGAATACTGGGCATGTGCCATGTCACAAGGATGATTTCCAAATTATTTCTGGAAAGTTACCTTTTTGGGAGTATGAATTCTCATCATCCATCTGTCCCAGAAAAGAGTAAACTATGCAACAGCATCAGGTAATATTACATGAGAAAAATTAGTTTACCCCTCCCCCAAAGTATCCCACATGTTAGTCCAGAACCAGTTGAAATGAAAATAATTTGAATATTGAATAATTTAAATGTAAATCTTTCTATTTGTTCAAGAAAAGATTGATACTTTTACATGGAAAATTATTTAGTGTTTCAGTGAAATGATAAGCTGCATTCATCCAAGCATACATGTGTAAACTTCTGTATGGATCCAGAATAAGTCAAAATGTTGCCTTTAGTACAATAAGATTAAAGAAAAGACATTTTGCCTTTTTTATTTCAGAAACAAAACCAAGAGTTGGCCTACAGTAAAATGTCAGCATTGTATGAGATCTTCAAAGTCATTGACAACTTTATGGTTGATGTAAGTCAAGTTTTTGTCTTGTTATTTTAGTTCATTTTGATGAATGCTAAAGGTAGGTCACCATGACTCATATTTCATACTTCATTGACTTTCTCAAGTTCTGTTCATGCTAGAATCATCAAACCAGATGATCCTATTTTCTGTTAGTACAATACCCTCACAGCAAGAGAAAGTCAGTTTGACTTAGATATCAGATTTACTGACTTAGAAAACACTGGTCTCTTAGACATATGACTTATTCAACAGAGTATAATACTAGCATGTGTTTGCATATGAACTATGTTAAACAAATCACAAGTCTGTAATATCAGTGCTGCAGATGAATTCCTTGATTTGAAGCATTTACATTATATTCAACGGAATTATCTAAGTAGAGGCCACATGAAGATGAGACTGGTTATATATTCACTGTCACAGTCTGTAGCTTTGCAAAAAACATGTGATATGTTAACCGATTAATTAATTGCAAACTCAGTTTCTTCCACCATTACCCAGAAAACAGATACCATGGGATGCAGGTATGGTGTAGTAATGGTATATTTTTCTGTGTATTATGTAAATAAATGATCAACATTAATTTGCACCTGTTTCATATTGGAGAAAATGAAATAGTTTTATTGATTGTTTCCTTACTTAACAAATGAAAACACAGTGCTGAGCTTAACTGGAGAAATCATTTTTGAGCTCTTACATTATAATATGTAAACTGTCAAATCATATGTGTTGTGAAGCCATGTGACAAAGTTTTGCAAGTTATGCAGATGATTTGCTTCAATAAACTCCTCTCAGAGATAAAGTATTCTCCACAGGGCATTTGTAGCTTGTGTAGGTTCTCATGGGTACATAGTTCATCATGCAGTTTTCCTGAGTTCTTCCTCCACCAGTTATATCTTTTGCTGAAAATCTCATTAAACCCCATAACAACAACAAAAATCTCTCTCACACATGCAAACACACAAACACACACAAATGGTGCAGTCTTTCATTGCTATTAAACATATTAAACATGCATTTGAGTCTTGACACAAACAACAGAAAATTAACTAGTGAATGATTTTTAATAATTACCCAGTAAAATTAATAAAAGTTGTGATGAAAAAGTCAATTTGCATCATGTATATAATCAGATATAATACTTATTTGCTATACATCTTACTGTGAAGGCGATGGTATTAAGTATAGATTTTAAATGCTGATTATTGTCATGATCATCATCATCAGATAATGATTTATCTCACTTAGCATTTATCCTGATCTCTATTTGAAGGTAATTGATGACTTGCAAGAGAGCCCAGAGGCAAGAACTTTACGACTGGCGGACCGTTTGGATGAACTTGTCAGCATAATAAAAGAGAGTGACGAGGAAACAACCTACTCTGATTTTCCTTGTGGTCATGATTAATCCTCATCAGCAGTACATTGACTTGTATGAAGGTTTTGGACTAAATAGGAATTATAACATTACACACACAAACATTTATGTCGCAGTTTTCTAACCCATGATGTTTCTGTGAAGAAAGGGATCACATTAAATTTTGCTTTATTTTCTTAGAAGCTGACTTATGTGCAGTACATATGTAAATGCAAGTCTATAAAAAAATGTAAAGATGATTTTGCCAGGCAGTATATTGTAAAAATATTTTTCATATTGATTAACAATTTCAGAATATCAAAAGTTATTTTTGATAAACATTTTATGTACTAATATTATTATTATAATAGTAGTTGATCACCCAGACGCATACATACACACAACTTGCCATATGTGAGATGCTACATTGAAGAGAGGCACAAATAGTCATTTAAACAATCAATCAGGTATAGTGACTCACTCAGTATTGTTGTATTTAATGTTAAAGTATAAATGATGTTTTGCTTGTTCCAATACATAAACATAAGATATACTTATGTGTGTGTGTTGATAAATACAGTACAGATATACACATGTTTGCTTCCTCCCATTTTTCTTGACTGTGAAGCATAAGTAAGACTTTTCTGTCATCGGCCTCAGTTTTTCTCTGACACCATTTTGTTTACAGTGTTGATACTTCATGTGTGTATTTATATTGGAGGGTATTGCCTTCCACAGACAAATATAGGTCAAAGTGACCCAATTAAAATATGCTCTAGTGGTTATATTGTTACTTTTAGTCGGGTTTCACTGACACTGGTCTATTTACAGTATTGAATGTAGAAAGATCTGTTTGGAGAGTACTACCACAAGCAAAGGTAGGTTACAGTAATCTACTTTTAATGCTCCATTGATTACATTTTTTTTTAATTTAACAGTCTTGAGCAAATCTGAGTGCCAAATCAGGAATTTTAAGTTCACTATAAACTTTGGAACTCTCTTCTCCATATGAATCCTATCTGTGAAAGTAAGCATTATATGCTTCTAGTCTTGGTTCATCTCCTCTCCTCTCATTTATTATATTTGCAAATGAATATGATAAACTACTGATTAATGCTAGATTCTTTAGTTATCTTAGACATACTTGCAATGTTCTGTTGAATAGACTTTTGAAATGAATTGATACAATACCATAATTCCTAACTCTTTCTCAAATAGGATTTCCATACATCTATTGCTTTTAAAAAAATTCTACCCACATTACTTGATTTCAGCGCAAAGAGGCCTGTGTGTCACTTAATCGTCAGAATTTGATAAATTATCAAAAATCACTGTTGCCTGCATTGATATCAGAGCCTATGTATGACTTATTGAAGCCTTCATAAATATAGTTCTAATCGTCGAAACTCAAGAAAGTGTGAACAAAATCCATGGCAACCATTTTGAAAAGTGGAGAATATGACCTATATACTTTAAAAAGCAGGGGCCCAGAGTGGTTGAGTGATCTAAAGCACTCACCATTATGGATCACTGCCATCTCACCTCTGCTGCGTGAGTTCGAGTCACAGGCTTGGCTAACATTGGTATGTGAGAAACCTGCCTAAATGCCTAAATGCCTGTAATATTTTATATATAGGGGGTTTTCCCCAATGGCGGTGCCAAGATAACTATCTCAGAATGACAAATTTACTGAAGGCATCAAAACATGCTTCCATGTGAATGGTGCACAGGCATCCAAGATGCACTTAATTGTGAATCGTATAGAGTCATCCAATAGCGTTTCTATAAGGATGTGGTACAGGCATCCAGCGTTTCTTTGAGGATGTGGTACAGACATCCAATAGCATTTCTGTGAGAATGTGGTACAGGCATCCAATAGCGTTTCTGTGAGGATGTGGTACAGGCATCCAGTAGCATTTCTTTGAGGATGTGGTATTGGCATCCAATAGTGTTTCTGTGAGGATGTGGTACAGGCATCAAAATAGTGTTTCTGTGAGGATATGGTACAGGCATCCAGTAGTGTTTCTTTGAGGTTGTGGTACAGGCATCCAATAGTGTTTCTGTGAGGATGTGGTACCGGCATCCAGTAGCGTTTCTTTGAGGTTGTGGTACATGCATCCAATAGCGTTTCTGTGAGTATGTGGTACAGGCCTCCAATAGCATTTCTGTGTTGACGTGGTACAGGCATCCAATAGCATTTCTTTGAGAATGTGGTACAGGCATCCGATAGCAATTTCTTTGACAGTGTGGTACAGGCATCAAAAAGCTCTTATACAAGGTAAAGGGTAAAATGTATGCAAATTTTTCTTTTACATACAGAGGATATTTTTCCTGGAAGTATATCTTTGTTGATACTTAATTACATGCTTATTATATAGTCATCACCTTGAAAAGAACTCTAAAATTATCACACTTGATAAATATTTGTATATATTTCTTATTGGTATAGTCAAGCTACACTTTTTATAGATAATTTGCCAGTATCAGAATTCATGATTTTTTTCCTTGTGCCTCTGACGTGTGTCAGTTGTCACATCATATCTCATGGATTGCAGATTGTGCCCACTTTTAATGAGGTCTCTGACAGAGACTCTTTGTAAGCTGTGAATTTTTTAATTTATGCCAGAGATAAAAGAATGAACAAAATGATAATGTCTGCAAACATATTGGAATATATTTTGTAGGGTCGTAATACATGATGATTATCACAACTGTCAGGTAACTGAAAATATGGCCTTGCTTCTCTTTGCAAAAGCTACAAATAAAAACCGCCCTGAATAAATATGGTCTTGTGCAGTGTCAAAATTTTGTTTCATTTATCTCTCTCTCGCATGCACACACACACACACACACACACACGCTCGCATGCATTAACAAAAATGTGGTTTTAGTTCTTTATTTTTTGTATTGCAATTTGATAATGAGATTATTGTTGCTTTAACAATACATGCTTAATTTCTTCACAATGTGGACTCGTATCATTGAGTAAAATTTGCTAATAAATAATACCCATAACTAATAAATGTTCATACCATCCAGAAACATCCCTAAGATGTGCAGGACCCAAGGCAGCAAGCAATGAGCATGGTCGCAAGCAAAAAAATTGCATTGGGGCATTGATTTCCATCAGCAGCGTGGGGTGCCTGAAAGCGCAAGGCCAAAGGCAGTTGCCTCATTTGCCTTGCCCTAGGGCCTGGCCTGAAACCATCTTAATCATTTTACCAACACTGCACAACATAACAGCCACATATGCTGTAAATGCAGATGAGCTTGCACACTGAGACATTATCCTCTCTCTTGTTCACTAATAACAACAAAAAAGTTTTTGAGTACTTTTATTTTTTATTGTAAGTTGGTTCTTGAGTTGAGAGCAGAATGAGACAAAATATGTTTACTTTGTATCTTTGTACCATTATGTACTTTTTACATATAATTTTTCGTACACAAATTAATAATTGTTTTTTGTGCATGATACATTACATAAAATACAGTAGGTTTTATAGTCCGGAGATATTATAGTGTTTGAGTTGGCATTATCGGTCTTAAATAAGGATAAGGTATAAAAAAGTAATTGCTAACAATGGTGGAAGTTTATAAGTATATATTCGTCTTTCATAATTAATTCAATTATAGTATATATCAAATGAAGCTTTAGTGAAAACTTAACTGTGTAGTAATATTCATATTTAACAATGTATTTAACATTTCAAATACATACACAAAAATAGAGAAAACTAGCCTGAAGTTTATGTCCTTGCACTAAGGACTTCATCAGCAGACTGATGTGATCTCAACTGACTTTCAACATCGCTTGATGGAAGATATCTGAGATTATTAATCTTTTCCCTACTCTACATATAAGGCTTAATTAGAACAAAATATCTCAAAGTAAAATTTTGCATTTAGATACTGTTTACAACAAAAATATCTCAAAGTATTTGTTTTTGCATCGCATACTGTTTAGAACAAAAATATCTCCAAGTATTCTATTTACATTTGGCATTATATGCCATTTAGAACAAACATTATTTCACCGAAAATAATGCAATCCATCTGTTATAACAACACTTAGAAAAACAAGGGTCATGAGGAAGTTTGAAAAGGCTTCTTTCTTTGTCCCCACTTTTGTGGCTTTTAATTACTATTTAATGAAAGATATATGTGATGATTAATCTTTTCCCTGCTACACATTTAAGGTTTAAGTAGAATAAAATATCTGAAAGTATTTCTTTTTCATTAGATAATGTTTAGAACAAAAATATCACAAAGTGTGTTCTTGCATTAGATAAGTTTAGAACAAAAGTATCTCGGAGTATTTTTTCAATAGATACTATTTAGAACAAAAATATCACAAAGTATTTTATTTAAATTTGGCATTATATACTCTTTCGAACAAAAATGATTTCACTGAAAATAATGCCAATCCATCTGTCACAACAACACTTAGAAAAACAGAGGTCGTGAGGGACTTTTAAAATGCTTCTTTCTTTGTCCCTATTTTTGTTCTTGTTTGGTTAGTAAGATGTTGTTGACAATCTGACAAGCATCATGCATTGACAATTTATTTTTCTTATTTCAGAACCTAGAAGCATTCATGCATCTACTTGCATTAGCATTTAGCCTGTCTTAATTTTTATTTTGTCAGTTATACTTCTTGTTTTAGTTTGTTTTTATTAACAATTTTAACAAAATATAAGGTCACAGCCCTATAATGTATATTTTATTTAAGTGGAGTCCCTTGTCTTATAATCAAATACATGTGTTTGCATGATTTATGTACTTTTATAATGACTTTTATATTTGTCATTGGTTTCCATATGTTAAGGATAAGTAAAGGCATTTTAGTTTTCAGGAAAGTCTGGGATTTTTGTACCCTGGGTCATGGAAGTTTTAATAAGGACAGGCATTGAAGGAATAATGTTGTGTAATGCCATATTTGCTACAATGCAAGATGTTGGAATAAGACTTTTGTACTTAATTCAGTTGTGTGTTCTTAAGAAACAGAGAGAAGCATTGTACTATTTTTAATGATGAAGACTGATGCAGAATGCATGAACTGAAAAGTTCTTTGTTCAAACAATTACTGGTAGGGTGTTCTTAACCATATTTTTTACTAGAGGTTGCTCATTGTAGTCCAGTATTTCAGTTAGATGTATAGTACTAAACTATTTTTGTAACTTTTAAAATTATTAATACACATTTACATGCATGTTGTATTTGATGCAAAACAGCTTAGCCTTTGGAAAACTGTTTTGTAAAACTTTTTTGAACTTTTTAAGTTTGCAAGATTCTTATTTTTACTTTTTTTTTTGGTGCCAGATCCATCATTAAATTTCTCATTAGGATTAAGGTACATTTTCTCAAAATAGTCTCTTTGTGATTGCTTGTTAGAAACAGTCTCTTTTTGATGGATTATTCAAAACAGTGTGTTTTATGATGGCTTGTTAAAAACAGTCTCTTTGTGATTGCTTGTTAAAAACAGTCTCTTTGTGATGGATTATTCAAAACAGTGTGTTTATGATGGCTTGTTTAAAACAGTATGTTTTATGAGGGCATGTTTAAAAAAGTCTATGTTTATGATGGCTTGTTTAAATCAGTCTATGTTTATGATGGCTTGTTTAAATCAGTCTATGTCTATGATGGCTTGTTTAAAACAGTCTATGTTTATGATGGCTTGTTTAAATCAGTCTATGTCTATGATGGCTTGTTTAAATCAGTTAATGTTTATGATGGCTTGTTTAAATCAGTCTATGTTTATGATGGCTTGTTTAAAACAGTCTCTTTTTGATGGATTATTCAAAACAGTTTGTTTTATGATGGCTTGTTTAAAACAGTCTATGTTTATGATGAGTTTTTCAGAACAGTATGTTTATGATGTATGGTTTAAAGCAGTTAATGTTTATGATGGATTGTTCTATACAGTCTATGGTGATGATGTATTGTTCAAAACAGTCATTGTTTTATGATTATTCAAAGGGTATTGTTATTGTGATTGCTTGTGAACATAACTGTATATAGTTATACTGCTAATGAGGATTTGTTTGAAATATATTTTTATTCAAGAATATTTCATGTATGTACATTTCTTATTTTTTCACCTTAAAGAAATATGACCACCAGAATTTTATCTCTAAAATGGCATTCTTCATTTAAGAAGGGATAGAATGTAAATGCTGGTTTTTGCAAATTAAGTTTTGAAGCCAAATCGATACACATACATCATTAACTTCTAACTATAAAGTTTGGATTGTATTATTGGAAAATTGAGAGTAATACAGCTGACAGTTTCTATGAAATTTCTTATGGAGTTAATGTGGCTCACATTTTTCAGGATTTTACTGGAGGAAATTTTAAGTTTATCCAAATGAAATTCAACTGAAATGTTTTCATTACCTTTGTGCCTTTTGTTCACATTAACATCGGGCTCCTTTGCCCCATTTAATTGAATTTATTTTTGTAAGGAATGAATATGTCTTCAACAACATGTACAGCGGATGTGTCATCACAATCTGTAAATGTAATTTAATCGCATTTAAATGTTATACATTATTTTTGTATGTTATTCCAAATGATGATAATTAGCATTTTGTACAAAATAATGTCTTTCAGTTAATTAACCCTAATTGACAGTTTGACTGAAATCAGTCTTAGTGGCAAATCTGATATCATTTATCTGTACATTAAATAATATGTGTATTCAATATTCTTTTTAATATTCAGTCCCAATAAGACACTTGCCTGTTTTAATGGTTCATTTTGGTGTTCCAAAATTAACAGGAGTTACTGTATATTTCGTTGGAATTTTTGATAACATTCCTTGCCACATCAACAGTGCTTGTTTGTAGGTATGTTTCTAATTTTTACATAAGACATAAAGACTTGTATAATGATGCTAGACCAATACAAAGGCAAATGGTTTCATGTCTCATTATTGCTACATCATTTTGCATTACCGAGGAACAGCCTTATTCAGTTCAAATCTTAAAACATTGTCTTGAATTGATTATCCTGAACATTTTCTTGAATTGATTATCCTGAAAGTAGAATCTGTAAAACACGTGCCTACATAGCATGTAGATCTGTTTATCCTGTATTCAGCTTCCATTTTTTAGCCATTATACTTGTAAACCTTGTGCATCATGGGAAAGTTTCATCTTTTGCAGCTGAGTCTTTCAGAGTTACAATAAACTGTTAAAGTGTAAATGATAATATTAATTTTTTCCTGTCTAAATTATCAAAATGTCTACATCAAAAACCATGTTGGACACTTATAGCCAGTAGAAAACATTTCCACAGGGTCCAGATTTAACTTTTACCAGTGATAATAACTATCATTGATTCTCATTCATTATTCATTATACCCCTCTCTTTGGAGGTGGAGGTGTTGTTGTTGTTGTAGGGTTTAATGCCATTTTTCAGCACACGATAGGCTTTACATGGCGGCCAGTATTAATGGTGGAGGAAGAACCCGTGAAAACCCTGGAAAGAACCATGTGTAAGTATATATATATATATATATATTGCAATTGTTCACAACCCCCTAACTGGAGTCCCCAAACTAGGAAAGAAAAGGAATAAAGGAATCTTACTGGATATGTCGCCTTAAAACACTGAAACTAAGCAGTTTAAACCAAGAAGACTAGAAAAAGACAACTATGCACAAAAAAAATTATCTTTTGCAGCTGAAACATTTTCTTTTAATTAATTCTCTAAATTTGCTTAATAGCCTATGACTACTGTCACAATGAAATATCCAGGATATAATTTGTGCTTACATAAATTTACATAAAATTACAGATGTCATTATGGCTCAATTTCTGGGTCAGCAACAAGCTGAAATAAGCTAGTTGAAACATAACAAAGTTAAAAGGTTTAATTCTGCAGAAACAGCCATGAAAGTTTTGCAAACATAAACTGTTTTTTTTGGTTTCCATTGTTGTCTTTTCTATGTTTTGTATTTGCCTTTGATAAAGACTCATTAAAGAGTCAAAAGTGCTCAGGCTAGCTAGATACTAGTTTTGCACTGTTCATTGTCATTTATTGTATTTATCTTAATAAATCCCTGATATATGTGATACTTTGCTGGATCCAGTGCACTTGAAAGTATTTTTATTACCATGTGATTTATATTCTTTATATATATATATATATATATATATATATATATATATATATATATATATATATATATATATATATATATATATATATATATATATAGTTAGTAAACATCTTCCATCCATCCCTCCATCATGCAATCTCATTAGCACAACTAGTCTTAGTGTTTTTAATGGATTGACATGAATTTGGTAAAGATCATGGTAATCGCCTCAAGCTGACAAGTCATTTTGCTCATGCAACTTTTTTGGGAGAGTTTTGCCCATTTTGTCTTGCAGCAGGATCTAATTCAGTCTTGTTATTGCAACTAGTCGCGGTTTTTGATGGATTACCATGAAACTTAGTATAATGGGCATCACTTGAAATGGTGCATATTTCACTTTCCTCCAGCAATTTTTGTCACTGCCCATTTATCCCACTGTAGTGTACAATGCATTCTCATTAGTGCAATTAGTCCCACATGTTTGATAGATAGTCATGAAACGTAATAAATATTTTTTTTTATCTGAAGATGCAAATAGTGAAATATTTTGTTTTTCTTAAATGCTTGTCCTTGTTATCCATTTGTAAATACACAATTTCTTTAGTACAACTAGTCCTGTGGTTTTGATGGATTGGCTTTCCTGTGACAAGTCATGTTGCACTTTGATTTTGCCTTTGTGTAACATGACTTGTCTGGGTGAAAAATCTTCATATCTTTCCCAAATAAGGGTAATAAACATATATTATGCTGAACATCAGAAAATATGTCAATCATTTTGCTCACGATCTTCATAAGAATTAGGTGCTTTATTTTCCCATAGACTAATATCCATTATGAGCTAGGGGTGTGGTGCAGGGGGAGGTAGGGTATATTCATATAAGAACTTTATTGAAAATTCATAAGTTTCAAATACAAGTGACCTGCCCAACCAAAGAGCCAGAATTTACAAAAGTGGAAAGTATACGGTTATTACTGTAACAATTATTAATGGAATATAATTAATTTTGTACAGGTGTTTAAAAGTGTTACTTTTGTAAAAATGTGTTTTGTGACGTTAAGTTTTTAGCTATTATTATCCTAAATAGTTTGCATACCAATGTCATCTGTTCATATGTGCTACATTTCTCCTTTTACTGCTTAACATGTTTTAAGAAGTCATCTAAGTTTTATGGGTTCCAAAGCTTGATTAGGGTTGGAAGGTTTTGATCAAATTAAGTTAGTTCTTGAGGTGCTGTTCACAATGTTCAGTACTTTTGTATTTTTAAGTTGTCCTAGGCATAGGGCAAGATGTTTTAGGGTATTTTAATTCATCCTTTGTCCATCATGTATTGTATATCATTCATTTTGCCTTAGAAACAGATTTTTAAAAGTTTGTTATATGGGCTTATCTAATCAAGCTCATGTATAAATTGTATTATAGATAACATAAGAGCTTTAAATGAAGAAAACTTCCCGAGTGGTCATGATTAATTGGTTGATAAACAATAAGCTAAACATGCTAGGACTAAATTTATGAAGAGAGTTTGACCGTACTTCATTAATGGCTTATACTGAATCATAAATGTCTCAGATGAGTTTGATTACGAGTCCTTCTTTACATCTTAATAAGATTACCTAGGATGTAATTGGTCCCGTTTGTTACCACTCTGGAGACTTGAACAGATTTTGATAATATTAGCTAATATTAAAGGATCCCTGTTAGGTTTCATCATGATCATCCACACAATCAAATAAAAAAATTTGGGTTGCGTTTGATCAGCATCACATGGAAACCATTATACACCCAAACCATGGAAAGCAGTTAATAAGTTTCCAATACTCTTGTACAGTTGTGTGGAACAAGCTTCCACTGCCAGTAAAACCTGCAGAAAATATTACAGATTAAGAAAAGGATATTATGTTCCTGAGACTTTAATACAGTTTAGTTGTTATATTTAATAAAGACATGCTCACCTAAACAGCAATTGCTAATATCGTTTGTATGATGTACATTGTTTTACTCTTTCCTTACGAGGGCCACATAGTTCTTAACTAAATGGTCATCCTATATCTTGCCTATAAATAAAGTATTATTTTCATTATTCTTCTTTGTATTGTTATTATTATCACTTTGGATGATAATATAGGAGTATTGTTTTCTTAAATTACAAAATCAATATAAAAAGCTAAAACACAACAACAGAGCCATGATGAAGGTCATGTTCCCATCAAAATTCGTAAACAACGCGCTTCTAGAAGATTCCTAATTTCTAACTAAATAGACCTTGAACTGAACATCTATAAACATGCTATAAACATGTCTACCTCCAGGTAATAATGATATCAATATATAATCCAAAGACAAACATAAATGAAACTTGGATATCTTACTCAATAAATTGGTCAGAGGTTAAGCAATAGGGGAAACATTGATTGGAGCAAACCTTCTGATAATATCCAACCATGCCCTAAAATTGCACCAGTTGCTTCTCGCTGATAGGCACAGGGAATTCTAACATAGCCTGACCTTAACTTGTAGAGGTTTAATTTATATTCCACAATATGTCCTACATATATAACAGTAGTGAATAGGGATACCCTAGCGTAAATGGGACTTATCATTAAAAACACCCCTGGGACACTCTAGGGTCAATGGAAAATTTAACATTACGGAAACCCCTGGGATACTCTAGCGTGAAGGGGAATTTAACACGGGAATAAATCGTGGGACTGTTGAGCGTCAAGGGGAATTGAACAGGGTGGGACTGTCTAGCGTCAAGGGAAATTGAACAGGGTGGGACTGTCTAGCGTTAAGGGGAATTGAACATGGGAATAGAGTGTGGGTCTGTTGAGTGTCAAGGGGTGATGGAACAGGGTCGGGACCCTATTTTAATAAGGTCCCAACCTGATGGGTCTATGGAAAGGGAACAGGCAAAAATTAAAACAGGGAGGGGTCTCTATTTTTTTTATAAAAAAATAAAAAAATAAAAAATACAAAAGGGTAGGCAATTGAAAGTCAATCTCTTTTCGAGAAATTGGAGTGGCCCTGAAAAGGGCCTTTGGGTTTCTTCTAATTTCTTCTATTTCTCCACCAGCTTCGTATTTTCTGTACAGACATTTTTTCAATTTTTTCTTTCTTTTCTTCCTCCTTTTTCTTCTTTTTCTCTTCTTTCTGCTTCTCCTCCTCTTCTTTCTTCCTCTTCTCATTTTCTTCTTCTTTTTCAATTTTTTCGCTCCATGCTCTCATCCTTATCCTTTCCTCTTCATCCTCCTTCCCCTCCTTTATTTCTTTCAACAGATCACTGATGATTTTCTTTAGTTTTCGTAAGTTGTTAATCTCCATCTTCACTCGATGGGGACTATAAGAATAGTGATCCTCGTTTAGCCTAACTAACATTTGCTCCATCATGCCCAAATTAACCAGGACGTCTTGCAATTTTTTTATTTTATCAAGGTGGTTCGAAGCCATCTTCTTTTGTATTCTTTGCAGAATGGTGTGAATGACGAACTTTGTGGGTTCTTATAGTTAAAGTGCGGACGTGAAGGAAAACATCCCCTAAGACACAAAATTTATATTACCTAGATCATTACTTAAAACGCGCGGACGTGAAGGAAAACATCCCCTACTTTTCTCATTTTATATTATCTGCTATCCACATACATGAATCAGCAATAAACAAACCCCAAATTTACTATCTACACACGCAAAGCATTAAAATGAAACCCAAATCTACTATCCACACAAACCAACTTAAGCGTTTACAAAACCCAATAATCTACGATCCACACAAACGTACTTGAGCGCTTACAAACACAAACACATACACTCACACTAGGGGAAAAAAGAGTCAGTGTTTATATTCACATTACTCTACATGCACACATTGGCAAATGGATTACTATTTCTTTTCTAAAGGTTTGGGTAGCCCTGAAAAGGGCTGTTTGTTTTGAACTCCATTGCACCTGGTTAATGATGGCACCTTCCAGGCCTGGCACCACACACACATCTCCTACTCCAATCTCCTTTCACTCTTTTTGGGGGGAGAGCAGAGGCGGAATGAGTGGCTTCAGAATCCCAATCTTCTGTCTCTGGGATTCTGAAATTTCTTTCTTGTGCCTGTGGTACAGCCATTCCTCTCTCCTTTTCCTCCTCTTCTTTTTTTCTTCTCTCCTCCTCTTTCATCCTTCCCTCTTCGACGATGGCCTCCGCGGCCAGTTCATTTAGTATGAGCCTGGCATATTCCAGGTGCACATGAAGTTCCAACAGTTTCGCTAGCCTTCTGGTTATTCTCTAGTGTTGATCAATCAACAAGGGTAGCTAGACTGACGAGCGATTTTCAATTTATACTAAAAGCGCGGACGTGAAGGAAATCATCCCCCTAAAACAAATTTAGTTAGTTAGTTGGATTATAGTGGTTTTCGTTCTTTTGAACATGTACCACTTGTTTATTCACGCACTGCGTGATTTTTAATTACTCCTGGGGGAAGGAAAAGGAGCCTCATCCCCCAGGCTTTTATGTACTCAAAGAGTACTTTTTAATTTAGCCACTCAGGTGTAGGACTAACTAGTCCTTAACAACCTGACTGAAAGGCTAACAAACATAAGTGGGAATAGTCACACCACACACTCGTGTTTCTTAGTTGGATTGAAATGCCCCAGGTGTCAAACCAAGCAGTATGTGACTCCCGCTACGATTGGTCGGCAGCGATGACGTCACATTAGGACACCTGGTCTTGTGGCATTGACGAAGTGGCCCGCTTTTTTTATATCATCAATTGTCTTTCCCAGTCCCATATTCCGGTAGACAGAGCCTTCCTTTTTTCCACTCTGTTTAGGTGGTGCAGGTTCATCAGCTTCATCGCCGCTGGATGATGATACTTACAGGGCCGCTGCCAGCGTGGAAGTTTCAAATTCTTCAGGGTCGTCTGCCAACATTGCCTGGATTTGGCGGAGTATGTTTGTAGAAATAGCTGTGGAAGCTTGATTTAAAAGTTCAGCCAGATGATGTTTTAGAGACAAGGAGACGGTTAGGAGTATATATTTTTTTTTTTTTCATTTTTTGTCTTCATGAATTCCTTATTTATTTTGATTCCTTATCTTATTGGTTTGGAATGAAAACTTGTTTCATGGTTGTTTGTATGTTATTATGGAGTCCTGTTTTAATTAATTCCTATTTTCCTGTTTTAATGTTTTGTGGCCTTAACTGGTTTTTATTATTCGGGCTATGAACGGCTGTGTCAGTTTATGAACCTACGAGACCTAGCAGGCCGTCATAATTCCCAAACAGTGATTTTGTAATATTCGTCCTTTTAACTGGTTTTTATTATTCGGGCTATGAACGGCTGTGTCAGTCTGTGAACCCACGAGACCGAGCCGGCCGTCATAATTCCCAAACAGTGATTTGTAATATTTTTAACTGGTCTTTGATTTACTTTCTTAGATTTTTTTGATTAGATTGGATTCGTGTATAAAACTTATGATATTTTTGAATGTTAGATTAATATTGGGGTTTGTGTTCATCAAGAATTCTGGGTATGTTGCAGGGGATCCAATATTATGCTGTTTAACTTTAAACTTAGCCCTTTCTTTTTCAAGTGTATGGCAGTTGTTAAAAATATGCTCTATGTCTTCTGGGACCCTGCAGTGGTAGCAGTTAGGGTTATGTGGTTGTGGTCCTATGTACTGTCAGAAGCTGTTAGCCAGCTTGGTTTTGCCCGTGAGTATTCTATTTATGAATTTTTGTTCACTGCCTTTTGTTTTGGGTGGTTTCCTATTTCTACATACTTCTTTAATGATGGTTTTTAGTTTCCTGCCTTGAGTGCTTGTGTTCCATAATTCCTGCCATTTATTATCAATGAGGATTTTAGATATGCTATTGAGTTCGCATATGCTATAATCTAGGTTGATGTGAGTGGTTTCGTTTAGTTTTTGTTTAGCTGTTATATCTGCCATATCGTTACCTGGTATGTTAATATGGGATGGTATCCACATAAATTCTACTTGTATTATTGTTCAGTATTTTTAACAATAAATTGGTTTGCCTAAGATAGTTTTCTCTTGATTTGGTGTTGTTATTAAGTATTGAGTTTATGACGCTTAGCGAGTCACTTATTATTACCGCTTGGGGTATTTTGTTCTCTTTGATCCATTTGAGTGCTTCAAGTATGGCCCAGAATTCAGCTGTGTATATAGAGCAGAGGTTAGGTAGTCTTCGTCCTACTTTAATGTTAAGTTCGGGGATTACGTAAGCTGCTGCTGTTCTGGGTGGTTCTGTAATTTTGGATCCATCAGTGTAAATCTTAATGTAGTTGCAATATTTTGAGTTGATTTCTTCTGTACAGATTGTGTTTAGTTTGAGTTCCTGTTCGTTTTTATTGCCATATTTCGTAATGAGGGTGTTAACTGAGGGGTTGATATTTATCCATGGTTCTTTGTCATAGTGATTTGAAATTTCTGCTTGGATGTTGTCTATAGGAAGTTGTTCAACTAATTGATGGACTAATTTCCCTGCTGGTATGTTTTGTGATAATTTAGTTCTAAAAGGTATGTTGCTTTTATTTATAGCTAGCCGGGTGGGATGTATGTCGGGGTGTGTTGTTAGCCTGGCTGCATATCTGAGGGTGAGTTCTTGTCTTCTAAGGTGGAGCGGCAGTTCTCCAGTTAAGATTTGAAGTTCCACTAGTGATGTGGATGGTAGTGCTCCAGTGCAAATAATTAGGGCCTTTCTTTGTATGCTATCTAGTTTCTTGAGGTTATTTTGGGGTGCCGAGTTGTAAATTTGGCATCCGTAATTTAGTTTAGATCTAATTAACGATTTATATAATGCTAGTAAGGTTTCTTGATTGGATCCCCAGGTGGTTCCTTTAAGGGTTGTAAGGAGGTTAAGGTCTTTATTGCACCTTTTGACTAGTTCGTTTATGTAGTGTCCCCAGTTTAGCTTGGAGTCATAATGCATTCCTAAAAATCGTACTACTTTTACGAATTTAATTTCTTGATTTTGGATGGTGAGTTTGGGAAACTGATTTTGTAATTTACGTTTGGTGGGGAATAATACTGCCATGGTTTTTTCATGGGATAATTTGAAACCCCATTTATCAGCCCATTTTCCTATTTTGTTTAAACTTGTTTGAATATCGCTGATTACTTTGTGGTTGGAGGGGTTTCCTGCTCTCCATAATCCACTATCATCAGCAAATTGTGAGAGTTCAATTAGTTTTGATGTTAAGTTGGTGTCTAGTCATTAATCATGATGTTGAAAAGGGTTGGGCTGAGTACGCTTCCTTGTGGTGTACCGTTTTCAAGTGTGTGTGGTTCAGAGTAGGTGTCGCCGACTCTGGTTGATATCACTGGTCAACAGTGAAATCATTACTGACTTGAAAAGGCCCTAATCTGTAGTATTTTGGTGTGCCGAACACGAATATAACCGTGAAAAATTTGTATTGGCTCTCGTTTTGAAGATATTCATATACCTCATTTTCTATGTTTCACTGTGTAAATTTCTCCAGTAGGACTGCAGCAACATCCGGAATAATGATGTAACATTGCATAATACCATCATGCTCACATCATCCACAGTTGATTGCATCATTTTCTGATGCAATGCAATACTAATGCCATGCGGCTGCTGAAGTAAGTTGACGTCAGCAGTGTACTATACATGTGTAGGCCTATTATACTAATGCCAGGCGGCTGCTGAAGCTGACGTAAGCAGTGTACTATATAAAGCCCAATCAGATAGGTTCAGCATTTAAAATATTTTAGACGTTGTGCGAGACAGTTCAAGCTACTGTTACATAAAACTTATTATTTTATCCATTTACGTACAATAAAGAACAGTAATGCCTCGAAAGTGTGTTAATACCGCGGACAATTTTTGCTATATTTGTGGGGAAGTGACATTTGCCAACCAGAAGAAAAGTATCAATTCTCAAGTGAAGAAGGCATATCATCTTTACTTCGGATGCAAGGTTGGTGACCAAGACAAGCCTTGGGCTCCGCATATATGCTGTGCTACATGTACAACACAGCTTTCACAGTGGTTGAATTGCAAAAGGTCATCAATGCCGTTTGCAGTCCCAATGGTGTGGAGAGAGCCAAGCAACCACCTAAATGACTGTTACTTCTGCTTGGTTCCTCCTCTTTCCGGCGGAATAACGAAGCGAAAGAAGTCGAGAATAGTCTACCCAAACATTCCGTCTGCATTGAGACCAGTTCCACATGGTGAGGGACTTCCTATTCCAGAACCTCCAGCAGAATATTCTCTTGATTCATCTGACGAAGACAAAGGTGAGTCGACCTGTTCTTCTCCTGGTCCATCAGCATGCAGTGATCCAGATTTTCACTGTGGTGCATCATCAACCCCACACAGAATAACACAGGAAGAACTAAATGACCTGATTCGTGATTTGGACTTATCAAAGAACAAGGCAGAATTGCTAGGATCAAGACTCCAACAATGAAATCTTCTAGAAGAAGATGTCACAATCACTGCATATCGAAAGCGCCACCAGCAATTGGAGCCTTTCTTCAGAAAGGAAAGTAATCTGATATTCTGTTCCGATATTGAGGGCCTCATGAATGCTTTAAAAATCACTCATGACCCACAAGAATGGAGACTATTTGTGGACTCTTCGAAACTGAGTCTCAAGGCTGTGCTTTTGCACAATGGAAACATTCTTCCATCTATTCCAGTAGCGTATGCTGTCCACATGAAAGAGACATACGATAACTTAAGGCAGCTACTGAATTCCACTGAGTATAACAAGTACAGCTGGCACCTCTGTGGTGATTTGAAGGTAGTTGCCCTTTTAATGGGACTGCAGCAAGGATATACAAAATACATGTGTTTCTTATGCGAGTGGGATAGCCGAGCAAGGGAAATGCACTACATGAGGAAGGAATGGACTCACAGGCAGAATGTAGCCATTGGAGAGAAGAATATCCAACACCCAGCTCTGGTTGAGGCTCAGAAAATCTTGCTACCACCCCTTCACATCAAACTAGGTTTGATGAAGAACTTCGTGAAAGCCATTGACCGGACTTTGCCAGCATTCCGATACCTGCATGAAAAATTCCCTCGACTCAGCGAAGCAAAGATTAAAGAGGGAGTTTTTGTGGGTCCTCAGATTCGAGAGCTTTTCAAAGATGACCGGTTCAACAACTTGCTGGAAGGTGACGCGAAACAAGCATGGAATGCTTTTCGCCTAGTTTCTACAAACTTCCTCGGAAATGTTAGGGCAGAAAACTATAAGGAACTAGTAGAAGACATGTTGATGAAGTATAAGAAACTTGGCTGCAATATGTCTCTAAAGATTCACTTCCTTCATTCCCATTTGGATTTCTTTCCTAGCAACTGTGGTATTGTTAGTGATGAACACGGCGAACGTTTTCATTAAGATATCGCAACAATGGAACAAAGATACCAGGGAAAATGGTCCACTACAATGCTGGCTGACTACTGCTGGACACTCCTCAGAGATGCTCCCGAACAGCTGTACAAGAGACAGGCGAAGAAATCTAAGATGTAGTCAATGACTTGATTTTTTATAGGTAGGCTATTACAGTTGACCTTTTACTATTGGAATGCATTTCGTTATGTAAACATTAATTTCTTGCAGATTACAAAAAAACTAGAGCCAATTTTGCAATTTGACTGTCATATTCGTGTTCAGCACATAAAAATTGATAAGAATTGACTAATTTTATTTCAGTAACATGACTTTTGTAAAAATTTGTTGTCCAGTTGCCTCGCTGACTGTCAACAACGTCAACATGGCTGAATCTAACATATATTGCAGCAGCGCTATATTAACCCAACGTTGACATGTGAAGTGTTTTCCAAACCAAATGTAGCAGATTTTATGTAAATTATCGGCAAATTTAAATGATACAACACGAGCAAAACCCGTTAAAGAAAAATTTGGTAACGGTCCGTTAATCGCAACACGGTCGTTTCGCTTGTTGGATGACCAAATTTAGCAAAATATTCACCACAATCTCCCAACCCTACAAAACTTCCAGGATAACACGCGGCCATATCAACTGATATCATATTTGCGTGATCGTATTTAGTGTTCCAAAGTCCACCGTGGCCGTATTCAACACAACTCATTTGGATATCTTTGAGAAATTCATGTCGTGTTGGCTTCCATGAGTTTTTCTCTCTAGCGGCGTGAGCTGCAACAGACGAACAAGTAAGACAATTGGTTAATAGTTCTGAATTTGTCGAGTATTTATCAATTAATTCTGTCATTGAGTCATGTAAAGATTTTATTCTGTAAATTTCACCATTGGGCCGCACAAATTGATCGTATTTATCTTCGCTGCTGAATAGCCAAACTGAAACAGGATCTGATTTACTTGTGTAATAAATAAATTTAAACATATTTAACGAATTATCCAAGGCGGAATTTTCTAGTGGATAAAATTTAACAACACGGTGTCGAGGAAATATCGTTACCGCATTTGTCCAAGCGTGTGAATTATGATCGATAATTTCTATAGAGGCACCTCGTGATTTATAAGCTGAATCAAAGAGGATTTCACCAGTAATTGTTTTAACTGTTATAGGGAATTTTAATTTGCACGATAACGCAGCAACATCAGTTATCGACGCGCCATCAGCAACTGATTCGGCCCAATTGTTAATTTTCGTTAACCTTAGTGAAGTTAAACCTGATCCGCGTTTCGAATTTTTCAAATGTTCAATCACTCGCTCGGCCACACAATTAATTACCGAAGAAATTTTCATTAAATTTAATTTTTTAATGTCAGGTTTGTCATTTAGCTTATAAATTCCGTAGACGACTGCGCTGACAGGATACGATCTAGCATGATATGGTTTATCAATTCCTGTTAATAATCCAGGCCGGCTATTTGCAGATAAAAAAATTTTTTTTTCTTTGACAATTGGGTCTCGCTTGTCGCGAATTATCCACACGTCGTCATTCATTTGTACGATAAATTTTATTGAGAAAATAAATTGTTCCTCGCCATGATTTTTTTTAATATATTTGATTATTTCATTGGCTCGCTCGTCCGTCATTGTGTTATCGATCAAGTTTGTTTTCCAAGTCGACCAAACATGAACCGCACCATCATCATAAAAGTCCTTTTTGGCTTGATTTGTTTCATCAATAACATATTCAATCTCATCAATGTCGAATAATTTCATTATACTTTATTTTAAACATATGTTTAAATTATAAATGAGCAATCAACTTTATTTTAAACATATGTTTAAATTATAAATGAGCAATCAACTTTATTTTAAACATATGTTTAAATTATAAATGAGCAATAAATGCAAGTGGATATTGGTTGGATCATTAAATTGCTGCGATAAATCATGCAAAAATGAATATTGTGGCGAACACATGGTATTTATATGAAAAAATAATTATGGACCACAACGTTGCATGATTTGTAATGTTGGATTGCGAGATAAAACTCGTTTGTGTCTAAATTGTGGTGGCAAAAAATATCGCGAACTAAAATGACATTATGACAAAAAAATTAACGTTGATGACAGAATAATTAAGTGTGAAGAAGATTATATCAATAGATTTAAAACAAACATCAATTTAAACAAATAGCAATTTACATATGGAAGTTACATTCAGATGTCATCCAACAATCAATAAATATGAAGCTAGCCGAGATGGTTATGTCCGACATATCAGAACGAAGAAACTTGTCGGTAATATTGATAATTCTGGTTATCTTCGTTTTATGGTAAATAACGAAGATAAAAATTATTTGTGTCACAGATTTGTATACGAAAGTTATCATGGGTTAATTCCAAACGGATTTGTAATCGACCATATTGATGGTAATAAACTAAATAATTCCTTAGAAAATCTTCAGGCAATTACACAAAGCGAAAATTCTTCAAGTGGCAACACAGGTGGTCGCCGAACATCCAAGGCTGTTAAATCAATAAATTTAGAAACAAATGAAGAAATAATATTTACATCAATGAATTCTGCTGGTAGATATTTTAATATTCATTCAGCATCAGTGAGGCGAGTTGCAGATAAAATAACTAACTCGGCTTTTTCATATAAAATTGACACTTGGATTGAATTTCCCTATGTTCCGTTAATTTCAGATGATTAAATTCCGGTAATAATATTTATTTATTACTGAAAAATATTTTTTTACTGAAATTTATACGATTTTATCATTTTTACTAAATTTGTACAATTTTTACTACCAACTACCCCATCAAAATTACGAATTTCTCACTTTTTTCATAAAATATCACAAAATCATGTAAATTTCTTAATTTTGAGTACCAAATGCCCCGTCAAATTCACAAATTTCTTGTTTTTTTCACAAAATTTAACAAATTTTACTTCATTTTATAAATTTATTTATTTCTGATTATATTTATTTTTGATTATATTTGTTTTATTTATTTATCTTTTTCACAAAATTTAACAAATTCACACAATTTTCTTAATTTTGACTACCAACTACCCCATCAAATTCACAAATTTCTTGTTTTTTTCATAAAATTTAACAAAATCATGTAAATTTCTTCATTTTGACTACCAACTAGCCCGTTAAAATCACAAAATTTGTACAATTTTCTTAATTTTGCTAAAAAAAAACAACAAATTTAAATATTTCTAAAAAAACCCAACAAATTTAAATATTATTGAAAAAAATATAACTTTTACTGAATTTTGTATCATTTTTTTTGTCATTTTGTTCTGCGGTAGAGATTAAAATTTTACCAACAAATTAATATTTAACGTCTCCCCGCGCATGTCAAGCAAATTCCCATGTTGATTTGTTAACCTAAAATTTATCCTCGGCAGAAATTGATTGTGGCAACGCAGATAAACGGGATTAATTGGCTCTTTTACAATTAATGATCCAGGAGGTGTTGTTGGTGAAAACGAATATAATATCGATCCCTGTTGAACTTGATTTGATATTGAAGCATCTGCACTATAACTACCGTCGATAATATCTGCATGTAAATTAACCGCGATAACATCAGTTATATTAGCAATTTCAGGTGAAATATGCCTGCCATGACCTAATAAGGATTTTGGTGGCGATTTTTTTCTCCACGCGGCATGTAATTGAGAGAATAATTCATCAATACTATCAGCAACTAATTTTCTTAATTTGTGCGCGTTATAGCCAGGTAATTTTAATGTTTCTTCAGTTAATTTCTCTTTATCCAAAAACATTTGCTTATTTTTTGTTTTATCGTCAATTATTATCTGAACTAATATTTTATTAAAATGTTCCATATCTGATGCAAGCTGATTTAATACTTCCGCGTGTTTGATCACCTCACCACATGACCCTGACACGTTAATTACACATTCGTGAAAATATCGTTGTAGTAACCACAAATATTTTTTTATGTAATTGTTTAATCTCTGCAAAATAAATATTTATGTTACTCATATGAACTGATGTTATTCCATAGCTGGACCATTTTTCATGTTGCCTAAAATTCCATGCCGGATCGTCCATGAAAATAAATTCAGTTATTTTGTGATTTTTTTTTAATCTCATCTAATTTGTTTTTGTACGATGGAATAATTCCATGATAATTTTGATTATTAGTGATGAAATCACCCCTGTTAGGTTCTGGTGACGCCGGTTGTATTTCTGGTTCTATTTCAGGCCAACCTAGCACGGTTCTAATCGAAGACTGATAGATATCAACGATATACGGCGATTTTACCTCAATAATTGAAGTTAATGTTGGCTCGTGTGCAGATATTTTTATTCATAGTTCACTATCGCCCGTTAAGTTCTTAATTTTATGTAGTATTTCATTATTAATTTGTTCAGTCTGATAACTACCTGTTGGTAATCCAATAACGATCCAATCTGGAGTACCATCTAGTTTATTTTTATTAGCAAAAACAAATGAATTATTCGATAATGAGCTGCCAAATGATTTTGATCTGATATTGGGCCAGCTATGATAAACTCGCAATTGTGATAGCGCAATCTCATCAACAGATATCGGAATCGGAAAAATAATATTAAATTCTGGATTAGTTGAGCTCGCCGATATCATTGCTGTTCTTCGTAGATTTGTGTTCGCTACAATCTGTTCCAGCGACATTATTATTAACCATCACTACAATAGCAGAAAATTCATCATCAAAAATAACTCCGTCATTTAGAAATTCCGATAACAACGAAGATAATTTTGCATATGCAACTGTTGCCGCGTTAAGTTTATTTATATACGAAGTTAATTTTGTGTTCGCGCACGACGATATTTTTTTTGCAATAATATTTAAAACGCCAGCAACAGCCGTTATTACACAAACTGCGATGACAGTGGTTGGTATCGCGGATAATATTATTCCTGCACCAGCAACAGCAGCGCTAACTGAATAAACAATTACATCAATGACAACCAATCTTCTCCGATATTTTTTTTATCTTTGCTAAATACAGATCTATGGTGAGTTTTAGTGAATCTTGCCATGATCTAGCCTGATATATCTGTACTCGGTCATTATTTAATTTTCAAATATCTTCAAATGATGGTATTTTAGTGATAAATTCTACAAACCAGATATATATATAACTTAATCTGTTGTTGTTCGATCCGGTGGTTCTAGCGTAAAATTTAATTCAACGTCTTTATTTGTTATAATAATGAAGGGATTTGGATAAGTTTTGTCACTAAAAATTATCTTAAATTGTACCGAGGAAAAAACAGTTATTCTACACAAGCCAAAAATTGGTGATATATAAGTAAATTTGTTATCGGTTGGAGTCCAGGTACCTACCCCCGTCGCTACCGTGAATGTTAAATTTTTAATTTGATTTTGTTCTGTTTTAGGCGGAAATTTAATAAGTTCATTTTTTGCAATAATTTTTGGGGCTAAATCAACAAGCGGTTTTGACCAAACTTCACCAATTTTTGTGTCAAATTCTGATATTTTAGCGTTTATCTCAGCGATAGCATCATCAGATCGTTTAATAGCTGCGCTGGCTGCTAAATTTACTTCGTTAATTTTTTCAGTATCACCAAAAAATTTTCTGGATCTTCCTCGTAAGTTAATAAATTCAGTTATATGACCAGTAAAATCACCCTGAAATTTTGTAATTTTTTCATTAGCTGTTGCGGCATCATTTTTAGCTTTTTCAAAATCCTTTGTAAATTCTGATATTTTTTTATTTACATCGGTGATATCATCATCGATTCTCATAGTGGTAACTGTTCTGGCTGATTTTTCTTCTGTTATCATCTGATTGATCTTCATGATAGATTCATTAATTTGCTTGATAGATTCAATCTGCACGTTAATTCTCCTGATAGATTCATTAATAATTTCAATATCGCCTCTAATATCTTTAATGAGTTTATCTGATTTTTTGTTATCCTCGTTGATTTTATTCTGAATTATTTCAAAATTATTTTGTAAGCCAGCAAAATCGCCCTGAATTTTTGAAATAATTGTATTAGCTTTATTTATCTCATCGATAGCATCATCAGCTCGTTTAGCAGCTGTGTTAATTGCTAAATCTGTTTGAGCGATTTTATCAACAATTTTTTTATTTGGCTTAACAGTTTCATGAAATTCATTTACATGACTAGTAAAATCACTTTGAACTTTTGTAACTTTTTCGTCAGCATTACTAACAGTTCCTCGTAAAGTAGTAAATTCGGTTATGTGTTTAGTAAAATCACCTTGAATTTTTGTAATTTTTTTGTCAGCTTCACCTCGTAAAGTAGTAAATTCAGTTATATGTTTAGTAAAATCACCTTGAATTTTTTTGTCAGCTTCATTAATAATTCCTCGCAAGGTATTAAATTCAGTTTCATGTTTAGTAAAATCACCTTGAATTTTTTTAATTTTTTCGTTAAATACTGCAGCATCATTTTTAACTTTTTCACAATCTTTTATAAGAACTGTAATACCTTTTTCGTTAGCTGATGCAACATCCTCCTGAATTTTTGCAATTTTTTTAACAAGATTATCTTTTTCTTTTTTAACATCTTCGCTAATTTTACTAATTTCTCCGACAGATTTTGCAACAGTTTCTCGCAAGGTAGTAAAATCACCTGTAATTTTTTCGTCAGCTTTACTAACAGTTGTTCGCAAATTAGTAAAATCAGTTATATGGCTAGTAAAATCACCTTGAATTTTTGTAAGATCATTAAAAGCTTTTCTGGAATTTTTTCGCAAGTTATTAAATTCAGTCATATGTCAGCAAAATCACTTTCAAATTTTGTAATTTTTTCGTTAGCTTTTGTAATTTCTTCATTAGCTCGCGTAATTTTTTCTTCATTTTTTGTGATAGAATCAGCTTGAGCTTTTTTAATTTCTTCGAAAGTTTCATGCATTACTCTGCCGATATTTTCAAGAATTAATTTAGAATCTTTTTCAAGATGGGCTCGATTTTTTTATTTTCTTCATTATCTCGCTCAATTTCTTCTACAGTTTTTGCAACAGTATTTTGTAAAGCAGCAAAATCACCCTGAGATTTTGTAATTGCCAAATTAGCTGCAAAAATTTTTTCGTCAACTTTTTTGGTAAAATCATCTTGAGATTTTTTTATATCTTCATAAGCTTTTATAATTTTTGCATTAGTTGATTCAACAGCATTTTGCAAGTTAGTAAAATCAGCTCGAGATTTTGTAATTTTTGCATTAATTTCATTAATAAATTTAACTTGAGATTCTTTTATATCTTTACTAATTTTGCTAATTTCTGCATTAGCTTCATTAACAGCTTTTTGTAATTCAGCAAAATCACCACCACGAGATTTTTCAATTTCTTCAACTTTTTTATTAAAATCATCTTGAGATTTTTTAATTCTTTTGTTAGCCTCAGTAATTTCTGCATCAGCTTTTCTAACAGTTTCTTGCAAGCCAGCAAAATCACCTTGGGATCGTTCAATTTCTTTCTTTGCTCGTTCAATTTCTTCATTAGCTCGCGCAATTTTTTCATTAGCTTCATTAACAATTCCTCGTAAATTAGTAAAATCAGATACATGGCCGGTAAAATCACTTTGGGATTTTTCAATTTTTCCTTTAATATTTTCAAAATCTTTTTTTTAAACCATTAAAATCAGTTATATGGCCAGTAAAATCACCATGAACCGCTGTAATCTTTTTGTTAGCCTCACCAACAGCTGTTCGCAAATTAACAAAATCACTTACATGACTGGTAAATTTACTTTGAACTTCTGTAATTTTTTTGTTAGCTTCACCAACAGTTGTTCGTAAATTAGCAAAATCAGTTACATGGTTGGTAAATTTTTTGTCAGCTTCACTAATTTTTTTGTCAGCTTCATTAACAGTTATTCGCAAATTAGCAAAATCAGTTGCATGGCTAGTAAATTTTTTGTCAGCTTCACTAACAGTTGTTCGCAAATTAGCAAAATCAGTTACATGGCTAGTAAAATCACCTTGAACCTTACTGATTTTTTTGTCAGTTTCACCAACAGTTGCTCGTAAATTAACAAAATCAGTTACATGGCCAGTAAAATCACCTTGAACTTTTGTAATTTTTTTGTCAGCTTCACTAATTTTTTTGTCAGTTTCACCAATTTTTTTGTCAGCTTCACTAATTTTTTTGTCAGCTCCACTAACAATTCCTCGCAATTCAGTCACATGTGCCCGCTGAACCACATCAGCAATTTTAACGTTACTCGTTTTTAATTTTCCATGTTGATCTTGAAAAATAACAATCTCGTCAGGATTTATTTCTGATATCGATAATAAATTGTTAAGGTCATCTTTTGTTGCAAATTTTGATAAATCAACATCAGATTTTTTTTTCTCTTATTAATGACCTTCCAAAAATGTCAACCATTATTATACTTATCTGATGTGTATTTAAGTACGATTTTGTGATACGGCAGCGATGATTTTGATATCGCATCAAGAACATTAATTACATCACTTCAGTTAAAGTTTGTGTTGGTAGCGTTGAATACCAGATCGGAGTTTTTAATTGTTTTGCATAATTGATAAAGTCATTTGGTGGAGCCAGCCCATATGAGTCAAAATATATAATTTCACTTGGATTAATTGCGTAGGTTACCCAATGTGTTCCTGGCCCAATACTGTCATCGAGATTTATAATTCCCGTCTCGGTAGAATTTGGTTTGGCTGGTAATTGATCCCGCATAAATATTCCTCTAAAAAATTTAATTTTCTTCTTTTTTACTTCATTAGATAGGTCCAAATTTGACATCGCTACTGGTATGTTCCTGGTAACCTCAGGCAGCTGCCGTGTCCTAAGTAAGTTCCTGGCAACCTCAGGCGGCGACCTTTCTTTAACCATATCGTCCTCCTGTTACTTTTTGTAATATTTTGCTACCTGCATATCCCGCCGCACCTAATGCAGCAGCTTTTGCTACAACCGGAGCAGCGGCAGCCATTAAATCTGGCAATAAAGCTAATAGTGGGAAAAATCCACCAACTTTAACCATATTTTTGATAGCTTCTGGACTGAGATTAACGCTAACTCCAGTATTTGCCGATTTGGCCCTACTGAAATGTTTGTGTTGAGTTTTAGTTAAAGATAATTTATTTGGTCCACCATGAATTTGTGAGTTTTTTAACGTTAAATTTATCGAGTTAGCTTTTTTTGATTGAAGTTTTTTTATCTGACCCGGAATAAGAGTTACACTAACGTGATCGTATGGCATTATATTTATCAGATTGAATTTAGATTACAAATTACATATTTTCCACAGGTGCATCAACAACTCTCATTCTGCCACTAATTCCCTCTAAAATCATGGTTTTGTCACTGAGAATCACAGCAATAACTTTGTAGTTAGCTCCAGCTCCAACTGTAATTCTTGCTTTAAAATGAATATCTACGACAGATTGTTTTATCAAATCAAGATGTTCTAGTGAAAAATAATAGATCGGGTAGCGCGTATTAAAATCTAACTACGATATTTGCAATCCTGTATCAATATTTTGATCTCGCCTCATATAACTTAATATTCGACGATATGCACGAGCTGTTGAATATGTTTCAAAATTTATCAATATTTCTTGAGTTGGTTCTTGCTGCCCGTTTATTCTCAACGACACATTGGTAGCTGCAACGTTATCAAATATCATGTGACTGTGAGTTTGATCGTATCTGTTATTGTTTTGAAAAGCAATGAAAATGTGTCGTGGTGCCGAAACGCCCTGTTGAGCTGCAATACGCCAGGTGTAATCACCATTAGTATTTGTTAATATTGTATCAGTTGATGTTGTTAGCCACGACATTATTGATTTACCACCGCTGTCCATGAATGACATCAATTTTTCTTCTTCAATTACTGATGGAAATAGCGCTGGCATCCACAAGGTAAATTTAGTTATGTTAACTTTACCGTCAACGCCATCAGTTCGCCAGATGGCATTATTGCTACCATTTCGAATAAGAGTTACAGTGTGTTTCGCTCCAAAAATTACTTTTCTGAAATTTCTGCAAAATCCAAATATATGCGATAAGGGAATCGCGCATGAAAAACTTCTGTTATCTCCTGTCAACATTGCTTTTCGTGTAGCAAAACCTAAATTAAAATTGGCGTTGGCATCAATAATCATATTCTCAATGTCGTCATTGTTAGCAGAAGGAACAGCACGATTCCTTGGTTGCCTAACATTAAATTGCATATGTTCAGCTGCATCAGAATTATCTTTGGCAAACATCATGCTAGGGCCAGCCGATCTAGTAAAATCATCTGAATATCTCGCCAGACCTATAATTGTTGTAGCTAAATCAACATCAGTAGTAATTGACTCAATTTCTCTTCCATCAATCATATATGTGGCGCTCTTGAATAATGCCATAATTCCGTTGTTTACAAAACCGATCTTTTCATTTGCGCCATAATTAGCGTTATTGTCTGCCCTAACAATTTCACCAACAACTTCAATAAACGCCTCAGATGGAAGAAAATATCTTGTCATGTCATGAATTTGAACTTCAACACGATTTTGACTATTTGGTGTTACCGCGTCATATGAAAAATATTGATGATCACGCAACGATATGTCTTTACTGACTGGCTCATCCATGTCAAACGCTTCGTTTGATACTCGTGCAAATATTTTATTATATAATAATTATCTTCTAAAACGAAGACCGCTGCCTGATATAAAGCTAGTGTTTGGTTGAGTGTCTGCCATTTGGGCGATTTCCATTTTATTCGTTAATTCAGCTAATTTCTGATTCGCCGCACCATTAATAATTTTACTGATATCGCTAGGCATCACAGCAGTACTAGGTAATTTGGTTTTTTTTCGCACTAATTTTGTGATTTTATCTTTAATGGCACTAAAAGCTTTACCAGCTAAATCACCAACAGCAGTAGTAGCTTTATCACGAACAAATCCAATTGCTTTCATCGCTAAATGTTTAGCAATCGGTCCGACTTTAGGTGCAATTCTGGTAACTAAACTAGAAATTCCACTACCGTTAACAATTTTATACACAGGCAATCTGGAATTAACAACACGAACTTGTGCTGACCTTCGGTGATGTTTGTGGACTATCATCTTTATTTATATTATTTATCTAACAACTAATCGCTGTACCCGTCAACAATTTCATTGATTAAATTTCTGTGGTGTGAACATCTATAATTTTGCCGCTAAATAATCTTTTGCAAATATCTGCTGCCTCATTAGTTATTTCACGTGAGTTATTTCCAGCTCGTTTTCCTCCAATAAGTACTTCTAATCGAGACACATCGTTAACAACACTATTAGGACAGATTGTGTTGTAACCGCTGCCGGTAGCGCCAGGTTGTTCACCAAATAATTCTTCAAAGTTATCAATAAAATATTTTTTAGCTTGTTTATCAGATTTAGCTTGATCTACTACATCTAAAAATCTACGTAAATCTGGATCTCCCTTATCGGGTATAATACCTCTAATAGTAGAATAAATAAAAATGGGCCACATACCACTAGACATATCACATTTAGAAGATTTAAATTTTTCCTTTAGAAAAGTATCTCTCTTTTCAAAACCAAATGCCGCAATATCAGTTAATTTATTTTCATCACCAAAATATTGAATAGCTTCATCGGTAAAAAATTCCCTTGGATTTAAAGATTCTGGTTTACAAGGTGAAGGTGGAGATTTTGGTTCATAAGGTGAAGGTGGAGATTTTGGTTCAAGTAAAAAGTCTGATGAGGTTGGTTGATAAGGTGAAGGTGGAAATTTTGGTTCAAGTAAAGAATCTGATGAGGTTGGTGATCTATTTAACTCTCTGATAAAATCAAGATAATTCGGATTATTTTTGGAGACACGATCAATATTATTAGCTGCATTATATATCCATCTTTTCCATTTATCAAAAGTTATATTTTCGTTTCTGAATCTGTCTTTAAAATACTGCTGCTTAAGTCTAAAATTCCTCCTGGTAAAATCAGCTAATTCTACATTATTATTTTTAAATAATCTTATTTTATTGATAGCTTCATCAGTAAATTTATCAATTCCGCGAACCGCACCAACAAATCTCTCCTCTTCAAATTCTTCCTCAATATCTTCAGCCTGAGGTCTTCCAGGTCTGTAACTAACTTTTTTAGCTTTAGATTTAATTTTAGGCTGAGCTGCTTGTATAACTTTAACAATAGGGGCAGGAATAGGTCGAGGTATAGTTTGTTCTTCAATCTTCTTCAACACAGGAAGAACTCCTGTTTTTCTTACTTCAGGATCTTTAATCTCCTCAAACACGACTTGTTCAGTTGTTTTAGTTACTGGCTTAAATAATTCTGAAGTAAAATCACTAAATCCTTGTTTTGCATCATGATACGCTCGTATTTTTTTTGGACAGATTCTCTAACAGAAATTAATTTTCTTAATGCCGTTAAATGCTCTCTTGCCAATATAGCTGAATGTGGCTCTCCAACAGTCATGATATACAAAATATTTTACTTTAATAAATTACTTTAACAAATTACTTTAACAAATGTATAGCAGCAGAGGGGCTGAGACCAATTCTTCGCGGTTATTAACGAAATAAAAAATTGTAATTATTTCACGTCTTCGGCAGCCCCTTATTGAGGCTCTCTCATTTACCACTTTCTTCTGAAGACCACGATTGTTTTTTTTTTTTTATTCAATTACTTTATCTAAATGATTTGGATTATGTAACTAAGCATATTTGTCTTTATGGGTATATTTTTGTGATGTTTTCTCCTGAAACCGCACTTTTCTTCAAATACCCTGGTCTGGCCAGCCCCTCTGCTGCTTGCACTGAGATCCAATTTCCCCGTGATTATTTGCGGCTTTGGTGTCATAGGGGTGGGGGGTTTATGTGATTTCATTTCCTTTTCAAGCCTATTGTTTCTCAGAATTTGTTTTCTAGTGTTAAAGTTAAGTTTGTTTGTGATTGATTGAGACATTCCTACTTTGGTTTTGAATAAGTTTTAGGTTAGTTATTGTTGTTAATAGTGGTTGTGGTTAGGAAGAAACAATGAGAGATGAGATTCTGTTATGTTCCGTGAATCGGAAAATCTCACAGTGGTTAGCTTGTGCATGTAACTTGTGAGATTCTGACCAGGCGTGGTACCAGTGTGTTTCCTAGTGCCTGTTTTCGGGAACAGTGCTAACAGCTAGAGTTGTTATTATGAGAAAAAGGTAGTGGTTAGTTGTGCAATTTGTCGTATTTATTCTCTATGATTGAAAATCACACAATGATATTTGGTGCTTTTATCATGTGTGGGTTCAATCCAGTCGGTTCTAGTATGGTTCTTATAGACTGTTTAAGAGAATAGGCGGCAAATTGAGTAGATACGGAATTTAGTACAAGTAAGGTAAAATATATTATAGTGAGATGTAAACAGCACAGAGTTTTAATTGCCCGCAGGCTTAGTAATTTTTCTACCTTGTACTAAAGTACTTAGCTAATATACGAGGTGGTATGATCCAAAATGGCTGCGTGGCGGGCTGCTTGGCTGGATTTCCTTTGTCTGATATATTACTATATTACTATCTTACTGCGTTTTCCTATCGTTCCTTTGTGAGAGTTCCTTTGTTCTGTGCACTTCCTTTGTTCACGGCTTGGCGGGTTGCTAATCGTTTCCTCTTCTTAGCATTATTTCTTTGCACAAGTTGTCCTGTTCCTTTTTTCTATATTAATTGGTGTTGGTGGTGGCCGCACTCAGTAGAACTTTTAAAATTATACACCAAGCCGGTTTTAAACAGTAAACAAATCAAGCAAATTCACAGATAGTTTTCAAACTTGACGTTATGGGAATGACGTCACTAAAATAAACAACGTTAGTTTGTCATTCTATGTAATTCTGAATATATTTAAAGGATATTGAAACAATAGTCACAGAAACCTTACATAATTCATTCTCAGCAAAATGGTGTAATATTCGATAACAAAACTGTATCCATTTACGAAGTAATTTCAATAAAATTTGCAACAATATCAGAGCTCAAATATACGTTTGTTCGCTGTGACGTCAAGAACGAGAATTTATCTTACCTAGATCATAGCCAAACAACGCGCCGACCTAAAAGAAACACTCACTCACTTTTTTACTTCCCATTACTATTTTAAACATTTTCATTAAAAATAATATACTATCCACATACGCAGAGCAACAATAAACAAACCCCAAATCTACTATTCCCACACGTCAAACATCAATAAACATTATCTACTATCCACACAAACGTACGTCAATGCTTACAAACACAAACACATACAATCACACCAGAAAAGAGTCAGTGTTTATATTCACTTCGTCGTCTCTTTCTACCTTGTCCTTGCTGTGGTGTCAGGGAAGTAGGAATGCCTGACTCGGTAGCGTTCAGGGCATTTATAGGTGTTTCTCGTCGGCCCAAAAGGTCTTTACCGGTTTGCAGCAAGACATTTTTGCCTGCCCTCAAGAAAGCTTCTTTGGGGTTTTGTTCGTCGATGATGACATTTTGGAGAAATTCTTTGCCTTGCGTCAGTGCGGCATCTTTCATGGCATGCAATCCGCGTGTCACCATCGGTTTCAACACCGGAGCCACCGAACGAAAGGCTGATTTTAACATATCTTCTAAACCGTGTCCTCGCTGTCGAGCAACGCCTCGGTACACTGGATACATGACTTACGAGTCGTGAGAGAACCGTTCTCGAAAATGGAGTTTCACCGTGACTTTTCCTTTGGTGAATGGAATATTTTGTCCCAAATCTCCTTTTATAGCAATGTTGACCGTGTCCAAATAAGACTTGCTGACCGGCAAATAATGAGGATGTACAAATTCGCGGTGAACGTGATAAGTGTTTCCACCTTCCTAGTCAGCGGCCGTGGCAGAATCCACTTTGAAAGGAATGACACGCAGTAACGGTACGGAGGTGTGTCCCACCACGTTGTACTCCACCACATCGGAGTACACAAAAATCAAATTCAGTCCTTGGTTCAGTTCTACCGGGGAACGAAATAACTTGCTAAAAGAATCGTTGTCGTAAATGACTGGTAATTCGTTTTTCTTGATCATGGTCATTCTCATGTCCATATCCCCGCCCAACATGTCAAACAATTCAGGACAAAATAAAATTGACACGATTTTACCCCCGTCAAATTTCATCAGGAAGCGACGAGCTGCTTGGTGGTACTCCATGGTGACACTTTTTCTGACACTTTCCAAAGATTTCAGAAACACGACATTAAATCTGGAGGTAATTGTGCTGACCAAATGTTGACCACTAAAATAATAGCCTTGGGGAATGAACAAGTGGTAGGACCACTTTTGAGTTTTGTCATCATAGCTTTTGTGATCATATTTGACATGGGTATTCAAATACTTTTGCATTTGCTCGTCATGAACTTCCACCGTAAAACAATTTTCATTGGAAACGACATTGAGAACTTGGGTCGGTGAATAATTTCTACCAAAGCCACTTCCCAATGGACTTCGTGATCTAATTGGATGGTACGAGGTAATTTGACCGTGTAACAACACCAAGTGTTCTTGGGAAACACCTCCATGGAACTGTCACTGGGTAAGGTTAAGTAAAATTGGTTGTTATTGTTCATAATTCCAGAGTTCTGTGGCTGTCCGAGGGGTTACTGGACGTCAGAGGATTGTCTCCGCTTTAAATGGGATTGTTGTTGTTGGAGTGGTGACTGGTATTGACACAGGACACAAGGTTCCCGTTGTTCCCGTTCGAGGTGAATTTCAGGGAGGGATTAGGAAGCAGGTAACCAATGCAACTGCTCAATAAAATGGTCCACAATTGTTTGTCTCCTTGTTGCAAACTCAAATTGGCAATGACTGCCCCGATGACACAATACACCACGAAGATTTGACAGAAAAAGACGACTTGCGTTTTAGGCACACGTTATCCGCACCACACCCACAAGGGTTTTTTCTGTAAATCTAGCAGAAAAGAACTGGGTGAAGGAGTGGTCGCCGTAGCTGCGTCTGTGTGAAAGGGCATGATGGTCACTTCTTTTTATAGTCGATGATTTGCGAAGCGTCGATCCAAGAATCAAACTGGGTGGATATCCTTTCCAACGTACTTTGACTTTGACACGTCGTTTGCCCACTTTACGGGTTCTGCGTTCGAGAATGCTTTCGATGTCGTACACGTCGTCTTCTTTTCTGGTGACACGTTGTAACTCGGGCAAATAAAACGTTCCTTTGAGTACTTCTCCGTTCATGTCTTCCAATTTATAGACGGCAGGATGACGGCCATGCACTCGTCGAGAGACACGAAACAATTCGGTGGTCCAGTTAGGTAAGTATCCTTTGTCGAAAGTGCGGTTGGTTTTGCCAATGCGCACCCAATCTCCAATGGCCAACACTCCACTTTTCTTGGGAACAGCCCTCGCCGGGGACGTACCAAGCAGACGCTCAAACACCAGCACTTCGTTGTCGGGAGTCACTTCTTGCGGGGCACGTCCAATGCTTCGATGGTAAGATTGGTTGTACGCTTGCAACAGGTGCGGTAAGATGTCGATGTACTTCAGAGTGTGGTGATGCGTAAAATATTTCCACATGCGTTCTTTCAAAGTGTGTTGAAAACGATCTACGATGCTGGCTTTGGTTTCAGGATTCTCGGTGGTAAAAAATGAATGTCACGTTTCTTTAATTCTTTTTGGAAAGTTTGGTTCAGAAATTCGGTACCTTTGTCCATTTGCCATCGAAGAGGGTGACGACCGCTTTGTTTCAACACTCGTTGCAGGGCTCGCACTAACTCGCTGCTCGATTTGGAAGTCAAGGGCACGACCCAGGCAAATTTGGAAAAGACGTCGATGACACAAAACAAATATTTGTAGCCGCGATTGTAGCTGGCCAAATGAGAGACATCGGCTAAGTCGGCTTGCCATTGATGATCGATGCCTTCCACTCGGGTGCGACTTCTGGAAAACTTGCGTCGAATGGGTTTGTGTAAAGTGTAAGTAGCTTGTTCTTGTAACCATCGTTGCACTTGAGGTAAACGGAGACTTTTCAGTCGTATTTTGGCAGCACGATACAATTTTTGAACTCCTGCGTAACCTGCAGGATGGGAGGGATCGTAGTAAATGCTGGCTAACACTTTTTCCATTTTTTGTTCGTTTGTGTGTTAATAAGTCACCCACTCTTCGGTGATGCTACTTTGGGTGGGACGAAAGGGTGGTTTGGAAACGGATTTACGTGTCCGATGGGCTACGGGAGTAGAAGTTGAAGGTAGTGGTGGTGGAGGTGGCAATGGAATGGCTTTGGTCTTCTTTTCTTTTTTCACTTCTGGTTTCCCTTCTTTCTTTTTCACTTCTGTCGAAGGAGGAGTGGACATCATCTTTTTAACTCAAGCTTTCATTTCTTCTCGTTGGGGTGTGGGGGATGGGGTCAACAAGGATGCTGCAATCTTACTTGAAATGGGAGCTGCTGACGGTGTTTGAAACACTTCTCGTATCTCTTATTCCTCAGACCTTCGTGGGGTAGCATCTCTGGTGACCACAGGGGATGGTAGTAGTAATGGTGGTGGTGGTAGTGATGATGGTGCTGGACTTTTCATCAAGGTCTTAAAATCTTTCAAAGTGGGTAGAGCTGTTTCGTCTAAAGCTTTCTGGTGAAAGAGTTGCAGTCGTTGCAAGAGTTGACCGTACTTTTGCGATTTTTCTGTTTCGGACAAATCTTGGCGATCCATCAAGGACTGCAATTCGTGTTGTAACTGGGACATCTCACTCAAATTGGGTTTGGGAGGTAAGTGTGGGGTGCGTTGTTCTTGCCAACGATGGTATCCCATCCATCATTTGTAAGGCACTAAAGCTAGTTTTCGTCCTTCCATGGGATGTCAGGGGTCGATTCTGAGATCTTGGGACTTTTTATCTTGCTCCCACCAGTCCTCCCAACATGGTTCCCAAGACTCCTTTCAGTAATGGGCCTAGCAAGAGGGGTTAAATTCCTCCACGTTGGACCAACATCTTCTTCTTTTGACGAATGGGAATTTTCTTTTGAACCATTTGGCGCAGAACGTGACGATGTTTGCCTAAGCATTGTTTCTGGTGTTTGGACAAAGGGATCGCGCCTTTCAACACGTTCAAACAGCATTCGCACACGGTATCGATGACCTCTTTGGAGGCTGACTGAATAAGTTTTTTTCGTAGGGATGGAGAAGCTTTGGACAGGACAGATAACATGTCCCCATGTTTGACTAAACGAGGAGGCAGTCCTTTCCTTTTCTTTCCTTGGGTTTTAGAAGCGGGATGTTTTCTGGAGGGTGACATCTTTGAGTCTTCAGCACCAAAAACACTGATACCCCTACTTAGTCACAGACCTTTTTTATACTGCAACGCGTCGCCACTGATTGTCTTTACGTCGTATCAACTTGAGGACAGGCATGACACGTCGTGCAGGGGTACGCAACGGACTAAATCGAGCTAGTTCTTTCTTGGACAAATCCAGTAAACTTTGTAACATTCCCGATCTCTCTTGGACTTTGATTTTGGGAGAAGGTACTTTGTGAGCAGCGGCCACTGCCGTTAAATTGGAGGGCCCTGCCACAGGGGAAGTTCTTGGGGTTATCAACGGAGAAGTTCTTGGTGTGGTCTCCGTCTCCAAGTACTTTTCAGTTCCTGGTGTCATCAACGGAGAAGTGAATGAACCTGAGGATATAGGAGACGCTGTCACCGCCGTTGCAGGTCGTGGTTTGCAAGTGTAAGGATGCGTCCTGGCCGAAGTGCCTCTCTTGCGACTAGTTTTCTTCTGTGGACTTTTCTTTTTCTGGGGACTTTTTCTCTGTTTCTTTTTCTGGGGGCTTTTCTTTTTCCGGGGTGGTGTCTGGTAAGAGGAGGGTCCCGCCACTGGAGAAGTTCTTGGAGACACGGGTCTCCTTGGGGACTTGGTTTTACTTTGTTGAAACAAATTTTGGGTGATGTAAACGACACTGGCATTACGGTGATGCCCTTTGCGCGTAAACCAGTTTAATTTCTTCTTCGTCTTCTCCTAACATGTCGTCAAAAATGACCAAATGGGTTTGACGGGAATCAGAGACGATGCCACCGTCTTGTTTAGGAATGCCTTTCACAAACACGATGGAATCGCCTTGACTTTCTCGCAAGAGGCTGTACGCTGATTACCACTCTTTGCAACACCACACGATGCGTTGGGGTGGACGATCGATCAAATGATGTTTATGTTCGATCAAACGTTTGACGAATTCGGTTTTGCCTGAACCGCAAGGTCCAGCAATGAGCATGTTAAAAAGATGGCGAAGATACAAAGCCTCCCAACTGACACGATCTAAGTGTTCGTCGATGACTTTGACAGTAGAGGAAGAGGGAGCAGAGACAGCAGAAGTAGCCATAGTGTTAGGAATGTCACTTGTGACACGAAAACAAGCCAAGAGTTTATATACTTTTTTCAGGACACGTTTATTGAATTTTTTAAACATGAATACGAAAGATAAAAATACATAAAAGCCAAAGGCTTAAGTACAACGATAAAAGGCACATCGAAATTATCAACGTGGAATAGAAACAAGTGTCTGTACAACATGTTTTGGGTCATGTTCTGACCAGTTCTATAGGGGGTAAGGTCACACAAGTGTCCTCCCGATAGGGTCTTTCAGGCATGTCCACGACAGTCCTGTCCTGGGTGACGGGTTCTTCTGGCACCGTCACTAACACAGGTTGAAAAGTGACTTTTTTCCTAGAACAACTCTCGTGCATACTGGGCCACTTCTTGGGTCCAAGCCTCAAAATCTCATTCTTTCCAGGCACGGACATCTGTCCAATGGGGGTGTAAGTCACAAGCGACACACATATCATCATACACGTCTTGAGTAACTAAAACTTGACGAATTTTTTTTTCCCGTAGAGGTCGAGAAGTATCCAGATGAAAACGCAAGGCTTTGAGCTAAAGGAGTCTTTCGTGACCATTTAAGGCCATTGGGGTGGTAAGTACTGATCGTAAAGAGTCCACAAGGAATCGGCTGGTAAACGAAATCCCAGAAAACAAGTCACTTAGACATACACTACTTGTCGACCCAAATTGAATGGATACAGTTCTTGTAATAATTGATGGTAATGATCCACGGTTTGAATATGGTCATTGAGTTCCTTCCATGGAATCTGTACAATCACTTGTGACATAAGCCGTGGCATGGATTCCTGATTTTATAGTCTCTTTGTTTCGAAAGCAATAAAGGTACTTTCTAACTAGAGATGTTCGTTCTCCAGTTGGGAATCTAAATCTTGCATACTGTAACCTACACTTCAGACTTTGTTTAGATGTTTCCTCTTCCGCTAAGCAGATTCCACGTAAAATATGCTGGTAATTCTTTAACTCGTCTTCCTCAATACGTTGCTCTAGGTGAATCTCAAAGTAACCAAAATCACAAACATTTCGTTCATTCACTAACTCAAAGTGTTGAACAAGGCCTGACCACTGAACCAATTTGTGACGAATCAGTTCGTTTTTACTATTCAGGTACCAGTGGTCAAACATTTGGTGAAGTAACGGATGTAATTGTTCTTTACGTTTCACTTGTATTTTGACCAGCTCTCGGTAAATGCGTTCTCTCAACTCCACAGGCAAAGCACGAATGTTGTCTTGTAAAGTATCCATGAATAGGTTAGTCAGTACAATTCAGTTGGTATCCCATGTCCATAGCTTTGAACAATTCTACGCTGACAAGGCTGATCTTGGTTGCACGTTTCGGCACACGTACGGCACAAAGGAAACATCAGTTTGCCTTGGCAATGGTGAGGTAAGACGGTATGGTACAAGTCCGTGGGAGGCAAAACTTTGCACTTGATCAAGCCTTCGTATTGTCGAATGTTTTTCAGGTCGATGTGTTCGGTGAACAATTGTGGGTGCCCTGCAGGAAAACGACAATATTTGCACACGTATGGATACAGCGAACACACGTCCAAGTATTTGATTTCTTCTCCTTTTTCTTCGTCGGCTTGGTACAGCAAAACAGGTGGCATTGGTCCTTCCTCCGTACAAATTATCCCTCGGGTTCAGGGGGTCCATGAACTGGTAACTTTCCACGAGGCGTTTAAACTCGGGATCGGTTTTCAAACGGTGATCGTACTCGTGTTCCCACATTTCCACCACTTGGTATTCTTCCTGTTCTAACTTTAGGCGTCGCTGACAAGTGTCCTGGTAAAGTCTTCCATGGTTCGTTGTAAAAACTGATTTTTAGTGCTGCGGTCAGGGTAGCAGACGGGGCATCCGTGAAATAAGCAACCGTTAAACTCGTACACGATCTTGGGGTTTTCTAAGTCTCAGCGATCGACCGAATGCGTTCCGATGGTTTTCTCGCCCCCTCCGTTGCGGGCATGCTGAATCCATTTGTCTTCCTTGTCGCACAAGTAATGTAACCAGCGCAGGGCTTTGACCGAGTACTGACGTTTGACATAGTTGGTCGTTTGAGGACTGATGACAGCCACGGTATTTTCGGGTATGAATTGTCGGTAGATTAAGGAACACGCTTTGGCAATGGTGCAAACTTCTTTTAAAGGATCGACCCCTCCGTGTTCCATGAACAGTTCTCGAAATTTTCCACAGCATCGTCGTACAATGTCCACGTCGGAACGACAATACTTTAGCATTTCTTCCTGAAAGTCGAAAGGGTCGGAGGCGTGAGCCTGGTACCAAGCGTAGAAAGCTTCTCGTTGTTCGGTACGCATGTTGTCAGGGTCGTAATAGCGAGCCTCAGGCAAATGGGGTAGAACGGCGTGTTGATTGGCTTCCGTATTGAAAAAGTGTGGAAAGTACCCTTTAGCCATTTCTGTCATTCCAAACATTTTAGGCATTCGACTCAAAGGCATGGCCAAGTAACTCATCGAATCTTTAAACTGTACTTGTCCCACTTGCATGAAAATGATTTTGGCTCCGTTCAAAGTGACTTTAGACGCTCAGTGACATGTTCCGTATAGTATCTGAGAAGAAACTGTCCATCGTATCCGGAGAAATTGTGAGTCATCACTGTGGCATGGCGATGACAATCTCCGTAACGTTCGATGTCCTCTTGGCTCCATGTCTTGTCGATGGGGTCTAAAACCAATTGTGTGAAATCGGCTAGCGTGTTCGGTCCTCGAAAGATTTTTTCACGCCCTCCAGGAATCATACTGCAGTGAAGGCAAAGACTCACGATAGGTTCTTGAATACACTTCTCGCACGCTCGATGAGCCACGCAGAAATTAGGAATGTTAATGCCGGGCTCTTGCATGCATTCGAAATTGAAAAAGATGAAATTGCCTTTCTTCTTCTTCTTGTGACCATCCTCTTTCTCTGGTTGGGGTTGGTATTTTTGCACGTAGCATTGGTGTTCCAAGTCCACGATGTGGTGACAAATGTGACATTTTTCTTTCCTCGACATACGTGTGCCTTGGCAGTATTTGTACATAGGCCGTGTCCACACGTAGGGCACAATCTCAGCAGTTGACAAGCACATTTCTGCTGTGCACCTTGCGTCTTCAGATGTTGTTGGTAACAGGCAGGGCTGACAAACGTGCGCAGACAAGCAGGACAATGCACTGGTTCTTGCCCTTCGTTCAGACAGGGTGGAGAGGCCAAACATCCTGAGCATTTCGATCCACAATGCTTGTGTTGCTCTCGATTGTTATAGCCATAGTCACATTTCTCGCAGTAATAACCGTATCCCAGGAATGCGGTGATACTGGTAATGGTATCGAAATGGTCATCGTGATGATAAAGGTGAATGTATTTTCCATCCTTAAAGTCTGTCCCTCGAAACAACAGAGGCCCGCGCACTTCTTGATGGTGCACTTTCAAGGTGCATAGTGGAGCTAGGACATCTTGCAATTTTTTTATTTCAGGAATGCCAAAGGGTTTGTCTTTGGGCAAGCCGGCTTTTTGTAACAGGAGTTCTGCTTCGTTTCGTTGTTTGGCTCGATCCGATTGTTGAATAGTTTTCCAGGCTCTTTTCTATTCTGCCGTGTCGTTTTTGTTGGCATAGGTTCGTCCCACCACGATAGCCCTGGCTAAACACATCTGGTTGTGAATTCAGACGAGACTTGTTTTGGTGTTGCGAAGGTTGTCTACCAATAACACCTTATTGCTTCCAGTCCCTTGAGGAGGAGAGACGTGGGTCATGTTCAGTGTGGCTTTTCCATCGGTGATGTCAGACTGGTCATTGGATTGTTGTACGTGTTGAATCTTGTCCATGACTTTGGAAGCGGTCAATTCTGCAGGGCTGCAAAACTCGATCCAAACCGGGGATTTCAAGCCGTCGTGTTGTATGGAAAGTCTCAAGCGATCGTCTTCTTTGGGTTGACATTGTCGCTTGAGTGTGGTGAGCAAAGAATCCCATATTTCGGTGATGAACCCTTCTGCTTTTTCCAACGGTACTTCGGACTTGAAATCTTTAAACTTCACCGTGTATTTGTAAGCCGTGGTTCTAAATTTTCTAGAGGGACGCTTTTCGGTCTCTCGAATGGAATAGTACTTTTGAGGGTTGACTAAGGGTGGTGAACTTTGTTTAGAGGTTTCTAATTCTGGTTCACTCATGTCCTCTTCAAAATCATTGGCATGAATTTGTGCCAAGACTTCAGCCCTGGTACGAGGCGATAGATCACGTTTCTGCCTCTTACTTTCTTCTTCTTTCTTCTCAAATGAATTGGATTTTTTCATCTTGAAAGCAAAAAGTCAAATGACTAAAGTTTAAACACCATGGGCTACTTTATAGTCATGGCAGACCAGCGTATATAAAGGGTATGTGTCTTGTCCTTTCACTATTCATTTCACTCTCTAACCGAGCACAACGATGGAAGAGACTACCCAAATCGAACGTTTCATCAGAGCGTTGCGAGGGGTCATTAGAAAATTTTCTTCAGACCAGTCGTCGGACTACTCTCCTTCTTTGCGAGATAAAAGTGAAGATACTTGCTATATCTGTCAGAAGAAAGGGCATTGGTCTTCAGAGTGTCCAGACCGTCAAAAAAGAAAAACAGGGATTAGAAAAGACAAAAGTCAAGATACCTATTATTATTGTCAAGAAAAAGGACATTGGTCTCCAGATTGCCCAAAAAAGAAACAAGAGGAGTCAGAAGAAGAGAGGGATTCTTCAGAGGAAGAAGAGGATGAAAGCAGACAGGTGAAGAAAAAGAAACAGGAGAAGAAAAGAAGAAGGGAAGAAAGTGAGGAGGAAGAAGAGGAAAAGACTGTGACGGTGAGAAAATTTAAAAAACAGAGAGTAAATAATGAGACAGAAGAAGTCTATGAACTTTTTTAGAGTGTTTTGTTGTGAATTGTGAATTGAATTGTAAATATTTATAAAAGAATAAATTAATTATAATAGGTAAGTGTCTTTGTGTTTTTTATTTTAAAATAAGAACTTACACACACACACACACACACACTTGCTATAGGGGTAAAAAAAAATTTTTAGTTATTGGCAATTGAAAGTCTATCTCTTTTCGAAAGACGTGGGTGGCCCTGAAAAGGGCCTTTTTTGGTGTAGGGGTGAGTTTAAGCTATCAACTTTAACTGCCTTAAGCCTTTGCCACGGCCAAGGCCTACTTCTAGACTGCGTACTGTTGATAATGATGATGATTTGGTTGAAATCACTAAGGGTAGTATGGTAGGCTTAGTCACAGGGTTGGCGTGTTTAGCTCGGGAAGGTCGTATTCTCTTCGGTCGTGATAAAGAAGTCTGATACATTTGTTTCAGACTTCTTAACTCCGCTAAAATGTCTAACAATACCGTGACCGTTTGATTTTGACACCCTTGTTTCTTTGCTGCTGCTGCTTCTTCTTCTTGTTTTTTTTTTACCTCTTCTTCTTGCTGCTGTTGCTGTAGGAGAAAAGCTTGTTCCTCTTCCTTTTGCTGTTGTATAAATTTCTCCAATTCTTCTTTCTGTCTCTGTCTAAAATTCTCCACGTGCGGTAATGAAGGTGACGAAGGTTCCGGAACAAATTCTTGCGAGGTAAGAAAATCCATAAAATCCTAATTCACCTCTTCTGAAAGTAAGTCTAGATTCCTTTGGGTAGTCTCCACCGTCGGTGCACCCCAATTGATCATTTTCTGAGTTTCCGTCATGTTGAAAAACTGTCGCATGGATTGACTGTGCACAGGCGATAGCGAATCTATATAGACTACGTGACGTCACAGACTGCTTTCTTCGGATTGGATGTGGGCTGACTGAATTTTGTAACGCGTGTTTGGATTGGTCAACGAACTCAATCCGTTTCAACCCTTTCTGTCCCTATAAAAATAAGTGCAGTTCACTGCATACCTTCACCTGTTACTCGGCGCCTCAAGATGTGGAGCGATGTGCAATCTTCCACGCTTGTGTCTTCGATAATGTTCCGGACGGACATACCCATGTATGTCCGATCCAACTGGACAGTTATCCACAGGACAGACACCAGCCTGTGGAAGCGAAGAATCTATGTGGAGCGTCAAGGATGCCTCAGAAGAGTACTCATTTACGGTCCTGCAGTGAGGCGCAGCCTAAGGACAAGAAGAAGACCAATGCGGTGCCCTTTATGTTAATATACCTTAATATTAACATAAACCCAAAGACCCTTTTCAGGGCCACTCCAATTTCTCGAAAAGAGATTGACTTTCGATTGCCTACCCTTTTTTATTTTTTATTTTTTTATTTTTTTTAAAAAAGATAGAGACCCCTCCCTGTTTCAATTTTTGCCTGTTCCCTTTCCATAGACCCATCAGTTCGGGACCTTATTAAAATAGGGTCCCGACCCTGTTCCATTACCCCTTGACGCTCAACAGACCCACACTCTATTCCCATGTTCAATTCCCCTTGACGCTAGACAGTCCCACCCTGTTCAATTTCCCTTGACGCTAGACAGTCCCACCCTGTTCAATTCCCCTTGACGCTCAACAGTCCCACGATTTATTCCCATGTTAAATTCCCCTTCACGCTAGAGTATCCCAGGGGTTTCCGTAATGTTAAATTTTCCATTGACGCTAGAGTGTCCCAGGGGTGTTTTTAATGATAAGTCCCATTGACGCTAGGGTATCCCTATTCACGACTTATAACACACACGGCAAAATTCAGTTTTTCACCTAAATTAATTGCTGTATTTGCATCACTTAGTCGATCAAAGAATTTCCAAATGGTTTCCATGTGAAGTTTACAGTTGGCGGTGTTGATGATGATGTCTTTGATGTGCTCGCCACAATTATCTAGACCAGATATAACCATCTTCATTAATTGCTGAAAAGTTGAAAGGGAACCCTTCATACCAAAATGCTATCACTTTAAATTGGTAAAGAAAATCTGGAGTTATGAATGCTGAAATTTCCTTTGCACTTTCAGTAAGTGGATTTTCCAGAATCCTTTTAAAAGATCAAACGTGGTGACATATTTTGCATTTCCAATTTTTTTCAATGTATCATTGATTTTTGGAATTAGGAATCATTCTGGTGGCATTATTCAGTTTTTTGTAGTCGGTGCAGATGCAGAAAGAGTTATCTGCTTTCGGCACTGGAATAATGGTAAACTCCAGTAACTTTTCCTTGATTCAGAATCGGCCTAGTGAATTTGAAACCTTCATCTATCAGAATCGGCCTGGTGAATTTGAAACATGCATCTATCAGAATCGGCCTGGTGAATTTGAAACATGCATCTATCAGAATCGGCCTGGTGAATTTGAAACATGCATCTATCAGAATCGGCCTGGTGAATTTGAAACCTGCATCTATTAGAATCGGCCTGGTGAATTTGAAACCTGCATCTATCAGAATCGGCTTAGTGAATTTGAAACCTGTATCTATCAGAATCGGCCTCGTGAATTTGAAACATGCATCGTTCAGAATCGGCCTGGTGAATTTGAAACCTGCATCGTTCAGAATCGGCCTGGTGAATTTGAAACATGCATCTATCAGAATCGGCCTGGTGAATTTGAAACCTGCATCGTTCAGAATCGGCGCGGTGAATTTGAAACCTGCATCTATCAGAATCGGCCTGGTGAATTTGAAACCAGCATCGTTCAGAATCGGCCTGGTGAATTTGAAACCTGCATCTATCAGAATCGGTCTGGTGAACTTGAAACCTGCATCTATCAGAATCGGCCTGGTGAATTTGAAACATGCATCTATCAGAATCGGCCTGGTGAATTTGAAACCTGCATCGGTCAGAATCGGCGCGGTGAATTTGAAACCTGCATCGTTCAGAATCGGCCTGGTGAATTTGAAACCAGCATCGTTCAGAATCGGCCTGGTGAATTTGAAACCTGCATCTATCAGAATCAGTCTGGTGAACTTGAAACCTGCATGTATCAGAATCGGCCTGTTGAATTTGAAACCTGCATCTATCAGAATCGGCCTGGTGAATTTGAAACCTGCATCGTTCAGAATCGGCGCGGTGAATTTGAAACCTGCATCTATCAGAATCGGCCTGGTGAATTTGAAACATGCATGTATCAGAATCGGCCTGATGAATTTGAAACCTGCATCGTTCAGAATCGGCGCGGTGAATTTGAAACCTGCATCTATTAGAATCGGCCTGGTGAATTTGAAACCTGCATCTATCAGAATCGGCCTAGTGAATTTGAAACCTGCATCTATCAGAATCGGCCTGGTGAATTTGAAACCTTCATCTATCAGAATCGGCCTGGTGAATTTGAAACCTTCATCTATCAGAATCGGCCTGGTGAATTTGAAACCTGCATGTATCAGAATCGGCCTGTTGAATTTGAAACCTGCATCTATCAGAATCGGCCTGGTGAATTTGAAACCAGCATCTATCAGAACTGGCCTGGTGAATTTGAAATCGGCATCGTTCAGAATCGGCCTGATGAATTTGAAACCTGCATCTATCAGAATCGGCCTGATGAATTTGAAACCAGCATCTATCAGAACTGGCCTGGTGAATTTGAAATCGGCATCGTTCAGAATCGGCCTGATGAATTTGAAACCTGCATCTATTAGAATCGGCCTGGTGAATTTGAAACCTGCATCGTTCAGAATCGGCCTGGTGAATTTGAAACCTGCATCTATCAGAATCGGCCTGGTGAATTTGAAATCGGCATCGTTCAGAATCGGCCTGGTGAATTTGAAACCAGCATCTATCAGAATCGGCGTGGTGTATTTGAAACATGCATTTGTCATAATTTGCCTTTTGAATTTGAAACGGCAGGCACAATAATTAATTCTTATCAATCTAGTGTCACTCCAGATTCGTATAAAGAAAGCATCAAGTCAAGGTATATAGACTAATTATGGAGAATTAAAATATAAACCAAATAGAACGGAATGTTATATCACTGGTTTCTATAGGAGAATGTTTGAGTACCTATTAATGCTTTCAACGTATGAAATGACAAGAGTCTGAGATCGCTGTCAACATGATAAACGATAGGCATATCCAATCACGGTCAATATGGTTGATAAACAGCATTGAAAATTATTGTTGAGATTTGTGCATGTTCGGTGTCTGAGATTAGGTCTCACCGAATAGTTTCGTATTTTGACACCACCCTAATTTTTAAGATAGAAGGCATGAACCTACTTATTATAAGCCTAGCATTTATAAATTCACACAGAAGTTAAATGTGTAATGTGGTTTAGATTTAATTTGAGTTAGGCTTGAAAATGGGTTGGCTGTTTTGGTGACTGCCTGTCACAGTTAGACTAGCACCGGAGATCAAATGCATAAATTGGGCTGCAAATGAACAGCCGACTTGGTTTACGTATTTACATATGTCTGCTACAGAGGTAGATATCTAAACATCGAGACGGTTACGGGGTGATGAAAAGTATGCTAATTTGTTATAGTACTAGTGAACTTTGTTCATGCACAAGGCATGTACGGATTCTTTTAGCTGCCTTGTCACTTCAAAATATTCAAAAACGTTCTTTGCTGTCAAAAATGAATGTTAAAAATGTGGCAGTGTTGGTTCAGTATAAAAGACACCAGTTGTATAAGAAATTAACCTGATTACCGCAGTCAAAATCTCACATGCATCCTTTCTACAAAAATCATTAGTTTGTTTTTATTTGTAATTTCATTCTAAAATTATTCTCATTTTTCTGCAACAGGTCATTGTCGGATGACATTTCACCAGCAAAACTGTCCAGTGAGACCTTACTATCAATACCGTACTCGAATGGCATATGACACCAATTTCAACAAGGTGCACAATTGACACCCAAGATCAACGCCTACATCGTACACGATAGGCGTCTGAGATCACTGACATCATGGTACAGGCTCAGCGTCAGAGATCATTGGCAATATTTTACATTGTCGGTGTCAGAGATTAGTTCCAACATAGCTCGGCGTCTGAGATTATTTGAGTATATTCCGCTTGTTTACATTGTCTTTTTCCATCCATCCTTTGACTGGTACTAGGAATTAGGACACATGACAACATTAAATTAACCATGCAAGCAATAATGAAAGGAACAATTTTCAGACTCCATACATTTTGTTCCGTGGTTTGCTTATTCTATAACCATCTCCTTATACTACTTACAGTACATTGACATCGTGACTGAGTTAGGCTGATTCTCAAAACACTAATCCAGTAATTATAGAGATATATATATATAAAGAATGTTACATATTAATGCTATTCGAGACGAATTGGAAACTGAGTTAAGCTTCAAAATATCACCTGTTCCATACAAATATACAAATGAGTTTATAGTACACTGCAGGTACTAACAGCTGCCTCGTTGGGTGCTCAGCATTAAGAAGTTAGTGTTAGGACTGGTCGGACAGGTGTCAGAATAACGTGACTGAGTGGGACATCATACTATCTGTCTGCGGCATGAATCCCCAGCGAGAGACACCAATATGAACTGCCACACCGCAGACGTGACTGAAAATTTGTTAAAGCTACGTTTACAATCCAAACCACACACACACACAAACACACACACGATAGTATACTACAAGACGATGAATTGTTTATGGAAGTGACTGTAGAAGATCATTCATGATGCAAATTTTATAAACCATACTGCCTCTATATTTCACTATGAATATAAAACATGGTGAAGAGATTTGATTGACACTTTTCACCCACGAGATTATATATATATATATATATATATATATATATATATATATATATATATATATATATATATATATATATATATATATAATAATAATAATAATAATACAAATCATATGGCGAATACCAGTCCTTTCAAGTGCGCTGGACCCAGCAAGGTAACACGTTTGTCAGGGATTGATTAAGATAAATGTAATAAAATGAATACGAACAGTGCAAAACTAGTATCTAACTACCCTAAGTGCTTTCGACTCTTAATGAGTCTTTTTCGAAGGCAAGTACAAAACATAGACAAAACAAACAAATGAAACGGACAACCCGTTGTCTTTGCAAAACTTTACATGTCTATGACTTGTTGCGGATGCTGGAAGATATTTTATATTGACCAAGAAATCGATGAGCCATAGCGACATCAGTTAATCTTACCATAACACAATACAAGCTTCTAAAAATAGCTAACATTTCTTTGTCATTATCTTATCGACGTGGTAGAAAAAAATACTGGTCTATTTCACTGCAGTCAATTATCATACTTACTTAACTTTAAACTTCAGTAATTCACGGTCTACGGTAAGTAATGGCCTAACTAACTGACGGCCTACAATAATTCACGGTCTACGTTAATTCAGAGCCTACGGTAATTTACGGCCTAAATTAACTCAGGGTTTACAATAATTCACATAACTGGCATCAAAAGATGCTAATAGTTATTTCATCCTAACATTCCCCAATCACTCCGTGCTCAATTAAACACACAGTTGGCATCATAAGACCCTAATATTTGTTCCACATGAAGATTCCCCAAGCGCCCCCCGCTCAATTAAACACACAGCTAGCAGCAAAATAAGTTAACATTTAATTTAACATACCTTTTCCCAATCACCCAATGCTTTATTAAACAGACATTGGAAATCACGTTGCGCTAATAATTATTTCGCCTTACCATTCTTCAGTCACCACGTGTTCTATCAAATATACACCTGGCATCATAGCAAGCAAATAATTATTTCGCCCTACCATTTCCCAACTACCCAGTGCATTATTAATATTATAGCTGGTATCAGAAGACCCTAATAGTCATTTCATCCCAGCACTCCCCAATCACCCCTTGTATTAATCATATAGCTGGTATCACAATACGTTAATAGGTTTTCCCCCGCCACTCCATAATCATCCAGTGACTTGTATTCTTATTACCCATTTGATTAAAATATCAAAATAATAGTGACGTTCATTGAGAGTATGTCGTCGTCATGACTGAACGGCTTATGTTCCGGTTAGAATTACCTCCACTGGAAATATATGTCTACCATCTGTAGAGTAATCCCTCTCGCTGTAGCATTATTTTTGGCTAAGATTAAGATATATTTACATAACTGAAGACCGAGTCATACAAAGCAAAAGTATTTTTCAAACTTTGTTGGCGACACGCTTAAAATCGTGCTCACTCTGGCGTCTTGAATTTATTGACATTTAAAGTAAAGGGAGAAAACTAAATTAAATAGATTTTAACTTTGTACATCCTTTTACATCAGGAACATCTGCCTCATTATCATAATGTCTAGACATGAATCATAAAGTAAGGATCTAGTTGCAGTAAAGATAAAACAAATTATAATGAACCTGATATTTAAGGATACAAATGTCACCCGAGCAAATGTTTTGCTCGAGAAATATGATGCAATATCCGCATTCATGATATGACACTGTGGCACGGAGATTTCAAGTTTTACCGAGTCATGGTGATACGCAAAATATCCAACTAGCTTTATAACTCCTGACCTGTAGCATGACTTTTATGAATAATGTAAAGTACAAAATGCTTCTGAGCTGAAACTTTAAGTGACCATCATTTGAGCATGTCACTAGTGTTGTACAAGCAGTTGATCATTTTATAAAAGAACAATTTCTTTACATCCACGATTGTCCTCGCGAATAAGGGACCAACAAATGATTTTCGGGTCGGTAGGGCTGGGACATTTAGAGAAACAGTTCCTACCCTCAGATAGCTCGAAATTTTGTTCTTGCTTTGATTTCAGTAAGACATTAATTTTGTAATAAAGCTATTGCACACAAACAGTGTAATGTTTAGAAGCCACGTACCAGGCTTCGTATTTTATCTGGAAGTGTCGTGGAATCTGCTTTGTAAATGCAAGTGCTAACCGACCAGAGGTTTTCTAAATGTATGCGCAAGCGTATTATATAGGATCATTACATATATATAGCAATGAGTCTCACTACCAAGCGAATCAAACAACACTTCTGTTAGTCCGGCTTGATGTCACACTTTCCGTTATTTCCTTGGACGTCAAGAAAACAGCCGCTCTCTGCTGTAGGGTTCTTAATCTCACAAGTTCTGCATACAAATTCCTCCAATCAACGAAGAGCCAAATACTCACTAGATCCTAATTTCAGATTGGCATGGTCACTCTTGCTTTACAATTGCATGACCCATCAGTAAGCTTTTCCATGCCGAATGTTAGTAAATACCTGTACCTGAAAATATCAAGGGACTTCCTTATGCTAAGAAATTAGGAAGAATTTATTTTACGAAATCAGTTTATGCTACCATCAAGTCTCGCGAAGGATATACGTCATAATTTCTGCTCCTAAAAAATGACAAACTATTAGTTTTGAGAAATATTTTCACGCCACCGACAACCTATAATCAAAGGAATAATCGCTAAAATCTAAGAAGACTATAAATAGAGAGATATTTACAATTCACCCCCACCCCATGTTTGTTACAATATGAAACACTTCCAAGTATGATATATATACCTTAAATAGCACCAAAATCCATGTAATATCTATTGCATGTATAAGGAAATTGAGGGAAAGTACTTAAATGTTGGACCAAGGAAGGCATCCACTGGCTCTAGAATATCACAATGTAACTTAATAAACCATTTCATACGAAAATTATTTAAATCAATCTATTAAGTTGGCGGTTACTTTCAAGAAAGAAAAATATTGTAGGAACTTGTGCTAGACGTATATAACAAACAAGGGTTTAACGCAACCAACAACATATATATAAAACCATTTTCAAAGATCTCAAGACAACTGTTGTTTCCAGCTGAATGGTCCTTTTTGAGTCCTTCTGGAATCAAGCTACAACTTGGACAGTGACACAATAAAGACTCTTGAATACATTTGTCACAATTGAAATGAACCACACATAAAGTATGGATGTGAATTCCGGTCTTTTGTGAATACGCAGAGCAAAATTTAAAAAAAAGACAAAATTCAATTTCTTTTTCTTTTTATTCTTATTCTGACCGTCCCTTAACAGTTCTAGTGTTCACTGTCATGGCTTTGAATGGAATGACTGAAGTCGACAACTTGGACGCAAAGACACATTTTTATTTCTGGACAAAGGTGTGACCTTTAGCTATTTGTTGAAACGAGATGTCCACCGGTGATATACGTTATCAATAATTAGCAAGCACTGTTCTGTTCTTGGAATGGAGATGTTGCTTATAGCAGGCTGGACTGAACAATCTTAGCTTGGAAGTTGATTAATGAACTAATTAATTTCTTTCCGAATTGCAGGGTCTAGAACATAAGCAACCATGACATTACTTATCTAAAGCTTGTGAAATAACAATAACATTATTTTGATGAAGATAAACTTGAATGTAGTTTCCTTTCCGGAAATCTTGTCCTCGAAGTACGAAAATGCATGGAAATCATCGGGATTACAGAAGCTAACCTCAGTAAGTTAGTCACTACGGTTGGCAAACAGGCCGAGGAAGCCTCACATTTAATTTAGCGGAAGCAAGAGGAGCAATAGAAAAGTTAATCGGGCCCTAGTGGAGTCTCCTCCACTAAGTCGGGGCAACATTGGAGAGTATTGTGTGTCGTTGCCGGAACGCTCTATGAAAGGGCATCCATAAATGGTGATGGAATGGATTGCAGAGCAAAACCTATATTCCTATACAGTTATGCCAATTTGACATGCATCACATACACAATTATTTGGTAAGGAAACAACAAATAAATGTGAAAGGGTGTATTAGTCTATGGACAAGCTATAAGGAGACGTTTGAGAAAATGAACTGTGAAGCGATGAATGTGTCAAACATCTTTGATTAAATAACCTTAAGACCAGTTGTGTGCCACCCAAATCTCCTCGAAAAGCGAGATGCTGCTCAAAGTCATTATCACTCTGTATTTTGTGTTTGTGTATGTCTACGTCTGTTGAAAAGCAACTAAAACGTAAATCTATTCTATAGTTCTTTTGTGTGATATAGGGTATATGCTCTCAGTAACCTTTAGTGTATGATAATATGTTTGCGTGTATATACTGATATAGCAAACGTATAAACGCTCCTACCATCTTGCGTGTGATAGTGTGCAATTTCAACCAACCTTTATCACATCCTACCATTTTCATGTGGTAATATGTGATAAGGTTTTCTTCATTTCACATGGCGTGTTGGATAATATCAAATTTTGTTGGTCGATGGTTGATAACCAAGTATTGCTCTCAATGCACGGACAGTAAATGTGGGGTATTGGACAAAACATGAGAACTCACTACAAGAACTATAAAACATGAAATACGTATAACTCAAGAGACGAAGAATATTGGAATTGCCAGAAATATGACATAGATATGCAATCGATAATCGTGACCATGAAACACATCTGCCATTTAAATGCGTTGAACATGCCTGATTTTTTGCCCTATCTCTATTTTGACTGCATTGTATCATCAGTATACATGCTTTCACTAACTTCTGGTATCGTGTATTTTTTGGATGAAACGTTTAATCTACTGTTAATTCAAGTGACAAACATGAAATGATATGTGTTTAAATCAATAACTATAAACGCATTCTTCCTAGTTAGTGTAACTCTAACCTTTGACCTAGAAATACCATGTTTATTATTCATCACTAGTCGTTATCAAAATTGTACCATTACCCACGAGACACTGCATTTGTCCATGAATACCATTCTCTTCAAAGAAAATAAAACGGAATATGAAATACTTTACCAATATGCTGCTATCTGTCTGTACAATAATTTCCTCGTTACAGATGATACAATACACAATCACTTACAACTATCAAAGTTAACAATTTATTATGCATAATGAGTGGATATTTTCATATGTAAGCTAGTAATTTGCTTTGATTTTCGTGCAATGAACAGAGAAATAAGCAATGTAAGTTTGAAGCATGTAGTGATGTCAGTTTTATTGTCACGTGGTAAACCAAAAGGCACATATATGTTTGTTCTCCTTCACATCCACGAAATCGCTTCAAAGCAGGAATTTAAAACTAAACTCATCACTCTTAAGACATTTGTTTGTTGTTATTTGTATCTTTAGTTAATCGTTCATTCTGCTGTCTGGTTGCATATGTCCTTGCTAGCTTTCTCGCTTAAATAACTCCTTTTCCAGAAATATATGAGTCATTATTATAAAGTCCAAATCCACATAATAATACGAAGAAGTAATGTGATGCATGTGTCAGTTTGAAGTTTTATAAACAGAATTTGTATTCCAAGAAGGAAACTCAATCCCTGGCGTTGGTGTAATGACAACGAATCTCTCTGGACGTAAAGGAGTACAGTCCCAGTATAAATATAGACTTTAAATAAACACGATAAATAGGAATGAATAAATTTAAAAAAGGCGTCCAGTTACTACTTTGAAATTGCAGGTCATATATCAGGATACTCAGCAAGTAATTGACAGAATAAACACGATAAATATGAATGAATAAATTTATAAAGGTGTCCTGCTGTCTTTACATACGTATACCGTTGCCTCCATTCATCATGTAGTTTCTATGTCATCATACAGAATCACACATGATCTACCTTTCCTGTTTTTATGTACCATTTACCCATATGGACACACGGCTTTCCTGTTCTTGCGTATCATTTGCCCACAGAAGCACAGGAAAAATATAATATTCTATAGCATTGTCATATACATGTCCATTCGACGCAAATTAAGTTTAAAAGGGAAACAGGTTCAAGGATTAACACAAACACTGTTAACTGCGTTCGATATTTTTTCAGCCAGTATAAAAACAAATAAGAACATATATTTGATGATAGGCAGTGAACTACTGAAGCTTCTAAACAAAATTACTTATAATTCACTGTAGTGAATTACGACAAATAGTTTCAGTGACACATTCATAACAGTATAGCCTTGAACTTCGAAGCTCCTTTTAGATGCTTACGTCGCCGAATGGTAAGTATAACCTCCTCCATTACAGGACTACCCGGGTTCCAGTACAATAAGGGGCGAATTATTTTGTGTAATGTGATATTTTACATTGACCAGGGAGGGAGAATTATGTAACTGTTCATATTTTCTGTGTGAATAATCACAATCACAATGGAACATAAACTGTAAACAGCTGACATAGCGCGGGATCCACTAAGGAATTTGCTACTTCAATATGTTGTACAGTACCTCTTGCCAGTGTGACCAAACGGATTGTAGTGCCCGAAATAATGGATTCAACAGTTACCATTATTAGTTTTCAAATTGGCAACAGATAGGGAGGGAGAATTTGGGAAATATATCAAGATCAGGGACAGATCAAAAGATGTTTGTGGGATTCAGGAAGTCAATGACAAAGCTGGGCAACTTGGTCATGTTCGTCTTAATTACTGGCTCAGGACCATAACAAATATGGTCAACTAGGTCATATTCGTCCTAAATGTTGGTTCAGCATCATTTAGTATTGTGTGGTCTGTGGGACTTGTCCTTAATTTAGTAAGGGTTAGATAATCATATTCAGTATGTAAGGGCAGTGGTTGTAGGTACGTGATGTAGTAAATATAGGTGCCTTGAGAAATAATAAAGGGAGATTTATGTAATGGAGAGAGGAATTATGGAAACAGTGGAAGAAGAAAGCGTATTAGACATGAGCGACATATCAGAAAACCATGTCGCTAAACTGTTGTGAAGAAAATTTGGAGAGATGGACAGATTAAAGAATAATTGCATCATTCAATATGAGTTAGTTATTTATAATGTTCCACTGCGGTCTCAACACTCTGACTCCATAAGGTTATATGGACAAGTGATCTCGGGTCAGACGAAGAAAACACACTAGAAAATACGTTTGAGGGAAAACTAAAAATAATTATTTTTACTTGCTATGAGTGAATAACGGATATACTTCATGTCGTGAATGAAAAACGTAGTATTTTCACTAGTGGCTTCGCCACTATTGGAAATACTGAACTTCTAACCCACTCGATGTGGAGACCACTTCTGAACTGACACTCTGCATTTGGCTGCTGGGACATATTTGTCAACTAATAAACTCTGGAACATGTCAAGTTGTACTGCTGTAGGAGATAACGAAGGTGCCAGGTTTGCTTGAATGTCATACATTAGTTGGGTTCTCTTAATCATACGGAGGATTTTCTTAGTAGCAAACATGGAATGAGGGTCAGTGACACAATGTTGGAAGTTTAAAGCGGACGAAATACAATAATATGCACATTGACATACAAAACACATAAAGCCTCTCATATTTTAAAATTTGTTCTCATTTCTCAGAGAGTCAATTTTCAACTTTCAGATTGGATAGTCAGTAAGAGGAAATATTTGTAAAAGTGATAATAGTGAGATCCCAATGGATATTAATGTTGTCATATTTACCATATTGAAATAACAGTGTTTCAGTATCCTGGGGAAAAGTAACAATATACCAGCATGCAAGGAATATCTACATGTAACAACAATAATAATGATTATAATAATAATAATAATAATAATAATAATAATAATAATATGCTAGGGTATGAGAGGGATCCTCACTCCGAGCGAATCAATCAGTATGTATTGCCGTCCGGAAGATGTTCTAGACCAGCCCGTGTACACGATGAATTAATTGCTGCCGCAACCAATGCTTAACTACTTTATCTGTTACAACATTATCAGACACGTGGATGATAGCAAGACAAAAATTACCTTGCAGACAACGTCAAATTCATTTCTCGAATATGTCCAACGGTTTTGCAGAGGATACGGTCATGGAGGTCTTTGGAGGTCGATGATGTCATAAGCATTGATATTGTTGCTTGTTTCCCAGCCAGATTTATTGGACCTTGCACGGTGTTGTCATATTACACATGATCTTGTCAGAGGTTCAGTCAACGAACATCTCACTGAGGAAGATGTTACAAGTCAAATCGTACAGTTTACGTTTTCGCCAGGTCATCTAGTGTGCGTCAGCAAAATGATCGTGGATAGGTCCCTATTACATTGCTGCCTTTTATTTTAGAAGGTGGATATTGATTCTATGTCACTCTCAGAGTGGTAACTTCAAGGTGCTCTGGAACGAGCATCAGCAGTTTATAGATTTTTGCCAACAACGTGAACTATACAAAAGTTGAATTTCATCAAATGCGTTCTAAAGCGTTGAACTCTAGCGATAAATCTCCCAAGATTTTTGTGACCCAATTAAATAGCTTCTAAAGCGTTCACATGCCCAAGTGATTGCAAGGGCCTCTTTTTCTATTTGAACATTGCGTTACTCAGTTTTTAATATACCTCGCGATGCGAAAGCCACCGGTCTCAGAGTGCTACCGTGGTTCTGCCGTAGCACAGCACCTAGTCCAAATGAAGCTGCATCTGCAGATAAAACTATTTCTCTGTTTGGATCATAACGTGGTAACGTTGGTGAAGATATAATTTCTTGCTTGATATCTCTAAAAGCTTGTTCTTGATCTGGACCCCATGTCAACGAGTTTTACCTTTCAAAAGCTCACGTAATGGTTTTGATTTTTCTGCCAAATGTGGACTAAAGTTGCCAAGCTGATTTGCCATACCGAGAAATCGTTGTATCTCTGTTAAGCATTTCGGTGTTTCCATTTCTGTCATAGTTTTGAATTTTTCCGAATCAGGTCGGCAACCATTTTCGTCAACAACATGCCCAAGAAACCTAGTGAATGGTCTCGCAAATTCACACTTTTCAGCGTTAAAAATGATGCAGGCCTATTTAATTGATTTCATGACCATTTCTAGTCTTTCGTGATGCTGTTTCTGCGTTTATCCAAAACCAAGAACATCGTCCATATGACAGAATGTTCCCCATGTCGCTCAAGAGTTTCTGACATCCTTTTCTGAAAAACTTCAGGCTCTGAACTGATTTTGAATTTAAGACGATTAAAATAATCCTATCAAAAGGAATAACGAAAGTTGTAAGGCGGCCTGAATCTTCTGACAGGTTTCAAGAGCCTGAGTTTCCATCAAGTCTGGTGAAAATGTTTGCATCTGTTAGTTTTGAAATGGATTCTTCAACTGATGGTAGTGGGTGGTTCTCTCTTTTAAATGATTAATTAAGTTAGATCTAGGAAAATTATTACCGAACCGTTTGGTTTCGGAACGACAACCATTTCCGCGCACCAATCATTGGGCTCATCTACTTCTGAAATAGCACCCATTTTTGTCCATTCTAACCAACTCCTCTTGAACGTTATTCAACAAAGGGATAGAACTATTTCTTGGGGTAGATAAGGCATAAGGTTTTGGCATTTTTGTCCGAGTTATGTAATAGAACCATTTTGTTCTCCCTAGACCTTTCAACAAATATGGGAATTTCTCGCGATATTCATTATCTAAATTCATAGATTTATGGTAAATTTTGCCTGCATTTTGTGATATTTTATCTGAGGCATTTTCTGAGGATATATTTACCTGTTCAATAATCTTGAGAGCCTGAATCGCTGGCCTGCCCAAGAGTGCCTGATTCAGTCCCTTTATAATAAATGTGTCTTGTACACTTAACGCATTGTTCGATTCCAGTCCACATATAAATTTTCCCAGCACTTTAAGTTCAGAGTTTCTAGGTCCATACAGTTGTCGGTCAGACTTTGATGGTTTTTGGCCTACGATATTTCGTAAATCGCTCTCAGGAATTACAGTCACATCAGCTCCAGTATCAATCTTGAATAAAAGAGAAGCGTTGCTCAATCTCACCCGCATTATCCACGGTTGACCCTTCTTTGTGCTAATAGTCCCTAGAAATCAGGTTACGCTCTAGATTATATTGTGCGAACTGTTGATTTTGACAGACAGCATTTTGCATAGTTCCCCATTTTCCTACGCTTGTGGCATTCTGCAAATTCTGTATAATATCAAACTTTTAGCCCTCTTTGCAACTTGCATTAGTCCCTATGTTTAAATTCAAAGGGTATTGTTTGTTGACACTCACTCGACAGTTATTAAATGCGGAATTAACGCAATATCGTTTTAGACATCATTAGAAACAAAACCTAAATTATATCATTTTTCATTTTACAATGTAGCTACTAACAGAGCCTTTTCAGACATTATATTTCGACATTTTTATTTCTTCTCGTCTCCCGTACTGACGAGGCCTATTATCACATTAACAAGAATCGCTTTGAACACGTAATGCGGTCTCTTTGTTTTAGATCATAATTTCCTGGATGTTGCTTAATGATTAAACAAAGATGCTGAGGAAGATAAACACTGATGACGCGAATGCTCAAATGAGCCTCACAGTCAAATAAGTATCTTTTCTTCCTACTTGCTGCTGATTGACTTTGAAAATAATACCGTCATATTCACCACAAGAGTTTATTACAATTATTTTTTAAAAATTTCTTACCTGGATACAACAGGCGAATCACCATTTTCAAAAATTAGGTTAAAGACACAAAGTTAACTTTAATTTCCTTACAAAAATTATATGTAAAATAGTCTTTGTAATGGTACACAGATTAGTAAGCAACTGCGTCACAGAATGCTGATTTGATTTAAAACATACATGAATATTGAAAACGTTGTCGTGAAAACAATATATGTTTTCTTAATTCACAAATCTGTCAGTAATGTTTGTTAGCATGCTGTCTATAATGTTTCTACACGCATTTTTGTAGCAAGACACGTTGAGACAACACTAGTAATATTGTATTCAAAACTTTGTTTCCATCAATCAGTTTTCATTCTATCTGCCAAATATCCTTCAGATATAACATCTCTACACTTTGGTTACACCTCAGTTCTCCAACTGGCAATGTCTAGCAGCGCATGAAAAGAATAGATTTGGACACATTGATAACAATGTTTGCACTTGGTGAAATCGAATGCAATTAACATACATCATACTAATGATTCCTGGACATTTCATGTTATTTAAATAATTAGTAAGTGAAAAATAAAACAGAATTAATACAAGTTGTTACATGGACCAGGGGTCAAGCTACTGGAGATAGTGGGCGACTAAGTCGCCTAAAAATGTAACCTTAGGAAAGCGAAAAAGTCTTCGCCCTCTGATTTGTCCTTTTGTGTGTGTGTGTGGGGGGGGAGGGTCCCTCTTCTGATCTTTTCAGAACATTAGAGTTTGGCCCACCTTCCTAACTGTAGTTGTACCCTTAGGCTTAGTGTATTTGTTCAAGGTGACTGCTATTTGTTACAGCTTTTATTTTTTGTTTGTTTTGTATGGGTTGTGCCAGTGCGCTTTCTCAATTAAATATTTTTTTTGGGGTAACTTGTATGAGTTGTTTGTGCATGTGCCCTTTCTCATATTGTATATATGTTTTCTATTGTCTGTGTTTTGGGTCATTTCGGATCCTCTTTTTTTAAGTAATTATTCATTTTCCATTTCAGTTAGACTTGACTTGTCAATTATATCATACGTTTTTTCAGCGTCAAGTTCCTCGTCGTACAACAGCTTGTAGATCTTTTTCCTTTTTCTTTCGCTCTCTTCCGGTGATTGTTTTCACTTGTTCTGTTTCTAGTTCTTGACTTGAAGATGGTTTCACTTTCTTTGTTCTTTTCCTATGTTCTTTTTCTGCTCATCTGTTAATATTTTCCTAGGGTTTTCTTTTTTTCTGTTGTGCTATTTCTTCTTCTTGCGATACTTCTTTCTGCTTCGTTTGCTGATGTTGTTGTTGTTGTTGTTTTTGTTGTTGTTCTCTCGCTTCCATTTGCTTTTGTTGTTAGTTCTGTTGTTTACCCTGTGTTTCTTTTTGTTTCTCATTCGGTTCTTATTTATGTTGTTTTTGTTTCTCTTTTGGTTGTTGCTTCTGTTGTTGTTGTTTTTGCTGTATTTAGACTTTTGTTGTTGGATAAGTTGTCTGCCTTCCTGTATCTCTGTTTTTGTTTCTAGAGTTTGTTGTCTTTGTTGTTTATCATTTTGTTTTTTGGGTCGTTTCCTGTTTCTCTTTCGCTTTTTCTATTTCTCCTGCTTGTTGTGTTTTTGCCTGTCTGGGGAAAATCTTAATCTCACTTCTGTGATATAACTGCTGTAGTCGTAGCTGTTCTTTTGTTTCTTCTTCTTGTGTTCTGCATCTCTTTGGCGTGGGTCCCGTTTTTCCGCATGTGTGACAGTTTGTGTGGAAAATGCACCCTTTATACTAAGTTTTTATATGAAAACCGTGTAGGAAGAACACTTTTTTGATTGTGAATAATTTCTCTTTTTCCACTTCTAGTATTCTCATGTCATTTGTTATACCGTATCCTGGGACTGTGTCCATTCTCGCCCTTACGACTTCAATTTGTAGTTTTTGCTGAATATTTTCCAACGTTGCTTTAAGTGGGATTTCCATAGGCATGTCGACCATATGTAGCTGCCCTATTCTCTTTTTATTTTTTCTCAGAAAGGGTTTCGGCTCTTTTATTATTATTGTGCCTTCTGCGATTTCCATCTCTCCATATGGCATGATTGGATCTGTCACTTTGGGTCTTAGTATGAAGCCTCTCAGGCCATTCGTTTTCAAAGTGTCCGCTAGGTTTGTGAAGTCATTTTCTCTCATCCTTAAAGCTACTATCATTGTCCCCACTGATGTTTTTTTTTGTCTGCTGGTATCCTTGTTGTGTCAGTTTTCTGGGTCCCCTTTTTATAAGAACATTTCAAAAAAGCTCCCTCTGCTGTTTCATTTCTATCTCTGTCGAAATGTTGTTCCTTTTGTTCTATGTATCTCGCCATGTTGTTGGATTTCTCGTGCTGCTCGTGCGCTGAGCTTGGTTAAGTTTGGAAATACAAATAATTCAGTCCTGTTTTCTTAATATTTGTATAAACAATTTCAAATTGTATAGTTTTATACTTGCATATAATATTATATTGATTCATTTCTCTCTTGAAGGTAAAGTTTCCCATAGAATTTTTCAAGCCATCGGTAGCTAGGCCTAGTTCTGATGTCAGTTACGCTGACAAAGAAATTCTTGCACATTCACAGGCATGTGTTTCGATAGCTGGTTGACCATTAACTCTTTCCCGTGTAAGCTAGCGACTGTCACGGCCCGATTTACGCACATTATCCTTTGATGATAAAAACATACAAACTTGTGTTTGGAAACTTTAAGCATTTCTGAGACCTCAAAAAATTATATATATATATATATATATATATATATATATATATATATATATATATATATATATATGTATGTATGAAGAAAATCCCTCCTGACTCGACTAATTATTGTTAATTTAATTATGGAGAAACAATATTATCATACAGTCTAGATAATTAGTAATTCGTAATCAACTGATATTCGAACCCGGGTCCTATGTCTCGTTGGCATATAATTTTTAGCTCTTGTCTAAAATTACCTAAGAAGAATATTTTATTAATATACTCTTGCATTGCATATACCATATTATTTGGTGTGTTCTTTGATACCCTACTGTCATGTGGAGTTAATGTTTCCATTCTCTGAGAAGATTCACTTGGTCGATGGTTATCGTGCTGAGCATTATGTAATAATAAAAGCACTGTTTATTCATATATATTTTCTAATACCAGTGCTAAAAGAAATTTTTGTGGGCACAGGCCCCGGGTTGGTGACTTAAACTAACTCAGAAGCCCTGACTGAAATTGCACAAGCCCGGACAGTTCATACCTGTAATCTCTCAAACCGGGAGAAAAACTTCCCAATTTTGGGGGATTTCCACACCTACCTCCCGATCTCATATCTCCCGATGTTTCGCAGAGAACTCCCGATTATTACATTATGCCTGTCAATTTTCATATTTCAGAACTCTCCCATTTATAAATAAATATATCCTATGCAATCCACAGATTTAATATTCTATTGTATCACTTGTGAATACCGTTGTGACCATATATATAATATCACACTACAAATTTGTTTCTACATTAAACGTGTATTCATGTAAATTTCTGAGTGTTTAAACTCCTACAACAGTGATGTAGTAGAAAAAAATAAAAATAAAATTGTCTCCAATTAATTTCAATCCCACGAATTATCACTGTGAATGCTGTGTAATTTTCTCTGCAAACAAAATCGCGTCTCCATTTCCGCCAAAGAAACTCAACCAGTAAATACCTGGCAGTCTTCTACCGTATATGTAAACTTTGATAACCATGAATAAATTAACGAATGAATAAAGCAAAATAAACCACGCAGTATATTTGCCCCCAAAGAACTATTTCTGAATAAATATTTAGCATTCTTTTACCGTATATGTAAAACTTTAATGACCATGAATAAATTAAACGAAGGAATAAATCAAAATAAACCACGCAATATATGTGCCCCCAAAGAACTAATTCTGAATAAATATTTATTTAGTAAACAGTGTTACATGCCAAGAGTTAAACCTAAGGTAATGAGGTGGGATATAACACGTGGGGAAAAGGTTGCAATATGTACGGTAACTTTTGACTGCAGATTTGAACTGTTATAATGAATTCCTAGGCATCTTAAATTAAAGCAAAATAGGGCATCATGTTTTTTAATTATTTTTTTTTGCCAATCAATTGCTGGTGCTTACATGCACACACTGTAGAATATGGTTTCTTTGAAATATGTCCGAAGGACTGTCCTTTTCGCAAGATAAATGCAAGGAAAAGGATTAACTGTTAATTAGTCACACTGGCCTTTAAGCGCGTGTTCGTAAGTCGAATCTGTAGCTATTATGCGGTTTAACCAGAGATGACCAGAATATAAAAAGGGGCTTGTCCTGGGGGAAAATATGGCGTTTCACAAGAAGAAATGGCGCGTCTCATAAGCGCTCGCACATTGAGGGAAAGGGGTGGCGGTAATAGTCGCCTCCCCCAATTTCATCTTTAAACGTTTTGGTGGCTGACCACTACGTGCCCCCCACCCCCCCACCCCCCAACAAAACGTGTCTGTGGGCGCCTCTGGCGAGTCCAGTGATAATTTCACCTTTATTGGACCTGGAAGATCAGTCAACATTTACTGAAACCGGCGCTTAAGTAAATGCCGCGTAAAAAACTCCCCATTTTAGGTCAAAATCTCACTATTTTATTTGCTATTCTCCCTATTTTGCTTTTGAAAAGTTAACAGGTATGCCGGACTCAAATTTCCACAAGCCCAAAATATCTCCTTTTTTTATATTGTCACACAACGTTGATATATCCACAATTCGAATATAAATTTTTATAAAAATTTATTGCACTTAAACACTATTCCGTTAATTAAATGATCACGCTTTGCATTCTATATATGCAGTAAAATCCGACTTCAAAGAAACGTTCTCTCTGTTCATAAACTTGTAAAAATATAATTCATAGCGGTCTAAACATTTTCATTAAAGGAAATAATATGTAATGACATTTGTACTTATGCACCCATCAATCATCTCTTTCATGTACCTATAATGGGTTGTTCCACTTTCTGATCCTACATATGAAAAATAGCACAATGGGTTCACCCACTAAAACCTTCAACTCATCTCACTAGAAATTGTCAGCCAGTTAATGTGAAACTTTGATTTTATACCTGACCTATTTTCCTTTAAATTGCCGCTATTTAAACTGTCCAAGGGATAGTTTTATATCGGTCCCAGTCATTACAGATTACCGTTTATACATAATACACGTTATTATATATATCTGATTTAATTCATGTTTATTTTAATTTAATTTTTTGTCACTTTTGAATTTTTTATTCTATTACATGCTATTATAATGTTGTTGTTTTTGTTGTTGAGTTTAACGCCATTTTTCAGCACACGAGAGGCTATGCATAGCGGCCAGTATTAATGGTGGAGGAAGAATCCTGGAAAACCACGGGAAGAACCACCGACCCACGAGAAGCTACTGGCAAGCTTTCTCAGATACTTACCTATTATAATGTACATTTATTCACTGGAGATGATATTTTTTCAGAAAATCAGTTGACCTGAATAATTCTTTCGTAAACATCAGGTGTTGACCTACATCCCGACCTTGTTTCAGAATTTGTAGCAGCCTTCGTAAATTAAATTATATTTTATTTTCAAATGGTTGGTTTTCGTCAGGATCATTTTTGGTGTACGTGACATAAACACTATCACGTGAACCCCCTCCCCTTCGATTTCGCAATTCCGGTTTCTCCATTACTACGCATTTGTTAGTTTTAACAGAGATGCGTAGAGAGAGATTTCTCAGTTTTGAGCTTTTTACACTAATGTCAAGTTATTTTGTTGTAGCCAGATTTAGAGTTATAATTTTCTTCAGATCAGTTGGATTTCAAAATGGTTAATTTTTTTCTGGAAATATTTTGAGGAGTGCTTACACATAAATTTTGGAAAGACATTGCTTACAAATTTAATTTGGATTTCCAACACAGTAAGCAGAGTAATGACTATATTATACGTCATCGTCATCCATCTGGGATTTTCCATCAGGATTCGAACTTTAAATTATTAGAACATTTATTACTAGGACCTTTGCAATTTAATTCGTGGATTATTCTTGGATTGTTTTTGAATTATTCTTGGATTATTTTTGGATTTCATTCTTGAAACCGTAAGTTTTCTCTTTTTTCATTTTTACAGAATTATTCCAGGGAAATAATTATTTGTTAAATTTTAAAAAGCTTGCTGTTTTCACTCTTTCTGTGTTACTGTTTATTCGAGACTAAACACGTAATATAGAAATTGGGGACTCGTCCGGGATTTTTGTATTCCGGCAAAAATGTTTCGGAAAACATTGTTTCTTGAAATTTGAATTGCCCTAGTTTTTAAATCGTTAGTGAGATCGACAATCTTTTTCTAAAATGTCAGCAAAAGTGGAAATATTTCTTCAAATCCTACCCAGGAACAATGAAATCTTTTCAAAAAAGATGAATTGGTTCAGCTTGCGAAAAAAATATGATCTTTCTGAGGTAAAGGCTTCCTTAACAAAACAAGACATAAAAAATAAGATTTTGGTCCAGTATTTGGTAGAAAAAAATGTTTTGGATTAAAGTGCTTTGGTTTCAGTCAGTAAGTCTGTATCAGACTCTGACGCAAAAATGAAGGAATTAGAATTAAAATACAAGATGAAATTGGAGCTGAGGAAGCTGGAGCATCAAAAGGTTAAAGAAGAAAAACAAATGCAAATGCAGTTGCTATTGGAAAAAAGAGAAAGAACAAATGAAATTGGAGAAAGAGAAGGAGCAAATGAAATTGGAGAAAGAGAAAGAATAAATGAAATTGGAGAAAGAAAAAGAACAAACGCAATTACAAGCAGAAGAAAAAGAAAAAGAAAGACAAATGCAAGAAAAACAAATGCAAATGTTTAAGGAAGAAAGAGAGAAAGAAAGACAAATGCAGTTTCAAAATGAGCAATACAGTTATAGAAAGAGCAAATACATTTACAGTTGGGAGAAAGAGAAGCAGGAGAGGGAATATCAATGTAGAATATAAGAAATGGAACTGGCAAGTGAAAAGCACATTGATACTTCAAATCCAAATTTACGTTTTGATCTTGCAAAGAATATTAGATTAGTCCCCCCTTTCAGAGAAAAAGAAGTAGACAAATATTTTCCTTATTTTGAAAAAGTTGCTGAAAATTTGAAGTTCCCAAGGGAGCATTGGACTCAATTATTACAATGTGTACTCACTGGTAAAGCTAGTGATATTTACCGTTCACTGTCAATTCAACAAAGTGGTGACTATGATACGGTCAAAGAATGCATCTTAAAGGGTTATGAGTTAATCCCTGAAGCTTATCGGCAAAAAATCAGAAACTATAAAAAAGAAGCTGGACAAACTCATGTCGAATTTGCTTAAGAAAAAGAGCTGTTATTTGATAGATGGTGCTTAGCCAAGAAAGTTGTACAAGATTATGAAAGTCTTAAGTAACTTATATTACTTGAAGAGTTCACAAAAATGTGTACATGGTGACATTAAGTCTATATTGACCAGCATCAGATTGAAACCTTGGAAAATGCTGTTCGTGCTGCTGGTGAGTGTTCTTTAACTCATAAAGTTCATTTTGTAAATAAGTCTTCTACACAACAGTCTTTTTGACAGAAAAGTATTTCAGCCTATTACAAGCCCTTCTAAAGCTCAAACTGGCACAACTTCTTAAAATCAAACTTCGGAGAAGCTTGATTCAAGATCCTTATCTCTTCCTACGTGTGCCTATTACAAGAAAAAAAGACGTTATTTCTGATTGCTACAAATTGAAAAATAGGCATCAGAATCAAGACAGACCTATTCCTAATGCTCTTATTTCTAAGAGGTCAAGGTCAAGGTCATGTATTGAAAGAAATAAATTTGTTGGGTCTAACAAACCCCAGTCTGATTTGATTATGAAGTATTATGAACCATTCATATCGAAGGGTTCTATATCACTCTTGGGTGATTCGGCCAATCCTATCCGTATTAAAAGTTTAAGGGACACATGAGCTTTTCAGAGTCTTTTATTGCCGGGTATATTGCCTTTTTCTGAGAAGTCTTCTTCTAATGAGAGTGTTCTTAATTAGGGAGTAGATTGCAACTTTGTTAATGTTCCTCTCCATGGTGTAAATTTGTCATCAGACTTAGTCTCAGGACACGTGACAGTCGGAACGGTCTCTGTTTTACCCGTTGAGGAAAGCCATTTATTACTAGGCAACGACCTAGCTGGAGATAAAATTGTGGTTAATCCACTTGTAACTGACAAGTCTTGATTGGATCAGAAAGTCGATCCAATTGAAAAAGAATTCCCTGATATATTTACAGCTTGTGCAGTTACCAGAGCTATGGCAAAGAAAGCTCTTGAGAATGATGTTGATAAGGAAAGTATTCCTTTCGCTGACACATTTATTGGTCAGATTTTTGATGAGGTCACTTTCACTCCTTGTTTTGAGCAATCAGAAGGTATTGATCACAGTGATCCTGTTTTAACGACTCGTTCTCTTTATTCTAATCAGGGTGATTACACACTGAATGATGAATACCACTTTCATCTTCTTGAATCAAAACTGCTCCGACCCAAACATCACTTGCATCAACAGACAATTTAAATGATTGGCTAAAATTTGGAGCTGTAAGAACCGGAACACTTTTAAGTATGGCTTTCAGATTTCCATTTGCTTCGTAAATTGTATTTCTTTCATTGATCTATGTTTCCAGTTTGACACGAAATACACTGAAGGTCTCTAGATTCCAAGGATGAATAAAAAATAAAATAAGCAAATGAACTTATTTCATGGTTCTTTATGCATGTATATTGATGAGTTTACTAGTCCACAGCGTGTCCTTGATAGTTATAAACATATTCAAATCATCATTTTCGACTAACCATAAGTTCAAGTAAGTGTTTGTTAAATCGCAATATGTAAATACCACTCTTTGTCATCAGTTAAATCATGCAAAAGAAAAGATTTGTGAATATGTTCGAATATCGGTGAAAAACGAATTAAATACATTATTTAATGTGTACGATAATTCTTTCTCAATATATAAAAATTTCACACTATATTATCAGGCATCATCATGTAGGGTCCGGAGATGAAATTTTCTGCCCTGTCAGGTTTATATTTAAATTTAGTCATATCTATATATCTATATATCTATCTATCTATCTATCTAAAAGAAGAGTTTCTAGAACCTGACAATCTGGCACTTAGCTAACTTAAGTATGCATACACTGATTTATGCTAAATACTAAATATTTCAATATAATTTGATTTGATAACACGAAGAAATGACCACAATTTCTTTTTCATTTAATATCTGGGATGAGAGAGGTGCCTGGAATATTCTTTGGAACCAGGATATTTTGTTTTTCTTGTAATTAAGAGATTTTTTCAGCTAATATAGTGAGTCTAATTAGTTCTTTTTTCTACGAATCAAAGCAAGAATATTTTAACTCAGTTTGGAGTCGGATACTTTTGTTTAAAGAAAAATCTCAGCCCCTCTCACATCGAAAATTAAATGTCTTGTCCCTCACCCACCAAACATATATCCTGAAATTTAGATTGCTTTTTGTTCAAAAGTAAATGCACGTCGCAACAGCAGAGTCACTCAACGTCCTCCATAGGTGTGATTGTGTGAAGACAGTACTGACAGTATATCACTTAGAGGTATATAGGTTAGGGGTAAAGTTTAGGTGTACTAGTCCTTCCTGGTTCTCTTGTTGTTGTTAGGTGGTTTAATATCATTTTTTTAGCACAATAATTCCTCGTTCTATTGTTATTGTTAGGTAACGTGGAATCCGGGTCTTGTGTTCTATATATGCTAGAGCTGTCATCTTACGTTGTTTCCTGGGAATTATGGTGCAGTTGTTTACTTTGTGTATTATGGTTCCATTATAATTTCTTCAAGTTTTTATCTATTCAAACTAAGAACAACATGTCAAGAACAACGCCTAAGGATGTCGCATAGATTCAGGAGTATGAATCCGACACAAGCGGGAGATATTCAGTACAAAGAAAGCTGTTCTTTTCTCTGATATCAAGGTAATTATCTACTCTGTATTATGTTACGCGTTTAACGTTTAAAAATTCAGAAATCGGGAAAATTCAGAAATCGGGAAAAGAATTTCGTTATGTAATAAAAAAGACTCCATGGCAATTCACAGCTTTTTATTAGGGCAGAGTAATAATGTTAATAGATTAACATTTTGCTGTAGTAGAGTCCGACCATATTTAATTGGCGAGGGGTTGGGTGATAGGACTTCCTTCAGGACCAGTAAATTATTATTATTATTATTATTATTATTAGTAGTAGTAGTAGTAGTAGTAGTAGTGCTTTGTTTTTACTGTTCTAGTTCTAGTTGCTGTTGTTCTACAATCATATCAAGATCATGTTTACAAGTTATCTCGGTCTGAATATTCCCGCCCCCACATCGCAACTCTCCACCATCCGAAAACTGAATGGTCAGGTAGTTCTTCATATTAATTTTCCAGTCAGAGTAGCTACAAATAATGTAGGGTTTATGTGCCAGAATAGGTCATTACACAATGTATTTTGGGTCATGTGGCTTTAATCGATTATTGCAAAAATTGTACGTTGTAATAAATTTTAACACGTATGATTATCCAGGTTACATTTTGAAATTACAAATAGGTAAATATACATAATCAACTGCCACTAATATATGCAATTTAATTTTGTTTGTATCTATATCTTCACAACAAGAGACAAAATCCAAAATATTCAAAGGCAGATTGTGTGATGAATTTTGACCCCATGCGGGTTTCATTCAACACATCGACGCACTATCTAAAGAAACTGTGACAACGACTGTCCATCATTGGCGACTCGGTCTCGAAAGACCATGCGAATAGCGCCCTTGGGGTGTTGTCTGTCTCTGTTGGCAACGTCTGCTGTGGCTGTGATGGCCTATACGTGAGTGACAGTCCCTACTGCAGTTGGTGCAGACATACTGGGAAGTCTGCGTTACTGTGATTGCTGTTGCGTTCTTCTTTCTCTTACGTTTCTCTGCCGCCAACTGGCCTCTCCTCGCATCAGCGACTGATATGCCATTGTTTACCATCAGTCTCCAGGTGCCTCGGTCCTCAGCCAGCTCTTCCCAGCCATCGGGTGAAATGTTACATGCCTTCATGTCCCTCTTGCATACATCTTTGAAACCGAGTGAGGGGCGTCCGACTCTTCTCATGCCAGTGGCCAGCTGTCCATATAAGATGTCCTTTGGCAGCCTTCCATCCTCCATGCGTCGGACGTGACCCAGCCATCGAAGGTGGCGTTTAATTAGCAGGGAGTACATGCTGGGGGTACTTGCACGCTGAAGGATCTCGCTCTGTGGAACACGGTCTTGCCAGCTGATTTTCAGGATGCGTTTTAGGCACCGTATATGGAAGGAGTTGAGCCGGCGTTCTTGCCTCATGTAGGTACTCCACGTCTCACTTCCATATAGAAGGGTGCTGAGAACGCAGGCCTGGTAGATTCGGACCTTGGTGTGCTCTATCAGCGCGTTGTTTTCCCAAACCCTCTTTGTTAATCGAGCCATGATGGTGTTTGCCTTTCCAAGCCTTCTGTCCAGCTCCATATCAATCGAGAGAGTGTTGCTGATGGTTGACCCTAGGTAGGTAAAGTTGTTGACTGCTTCCAGGGTGACACCGTTGATTTTGATTGAAGGGGCAATGGTGGTATCTTGCACGCTGACATTTGTTTTTTCCAAGCTGATTGTGAGACCAAACTGCGTGCAGGCAACAGCAAAACGGTCTCCCAGTCTCTGGAGGGCTTCCTCGGTGTGGGCCACAAGAGCTGCGTCATCTGCAAAAAGCATCTCCCTGATGAGCACAGCTCTCACTTTGGTCTTTGAGCGCAGTCGTGCCAGGTTGAACAGCCTCCCATCAGACCTGTCGTGTAGATATATGCCATCCGTGGACGTGTCGAAGGCGTAGGACAGGAGCAGGGAGAAGAAGATCCCAAAAAGTGTTGGTGCCAGCACGCAGCCCTGCTTCACACCACTGTTAATTGGGAAGGAAGTTGAGGATGATCCATCATAAGGACTGTTCCCTTCATATCTGCATGGAAAGAGATTATCATGCTGGGGAGTTTTGGGGGGCAACCGATCTTACTCAGAAGTTCAAAAAGGCCCTTCCTGCTGACCAAGTCAAAGGCCTTGGTGAGGTCGATGAACATCATGTAGAGTGGTTGACCTTGCTCTCTGCTCTTCTCTTGGAGTTGTCGTATGGAGAAGATCATGTCTGTCGTCGACCTGCCTGCTCTGAAGCCGCACTGTGATTCCGGGTAACACGGTCTGCCAGCAACTGCAGCCTGTTGAGTATGATGCGGGCGTACACTTTACCAACAATACTCAAGAGCGAGATCCCTCTGTAATTATTACAGTCACTGCGGTCGCCCTTGTTTTTGTAAAGGGTCACAATTGTGGCATCACGCATGTCTTGGGGGACTACTCCTTCCTCCCAGCAGCGGCAAAGTAGCTCGTGCAGTGGTTTAATCAATGCTGGTTTTCCACGTTTGATAGCTTCGGGCGGGATGCTGTCACTACCTGGTGCTTTGTCGTTTGGAAGGCAGTCGATTGCTTTGCTGAGCTCCTCTAAGGTTGGCACTTTGTTGAGCTCTTCCATGGTGGGCAGATTCTTTATGCTGCTGAGGGCTGCATCAGTGACTGGCGTTTCTCGGGAGTATAGTTCTGAGTAGTGCTCCACCCATCTGGCCATCTGTTGCCCACGGTCTGTGATCTTCTCTCCCGTCAGGGATTTCAGGGGAGCGACCCCTTTCACTGTAGGGCCTAGAGCCTTCTTGATGCCACTGTACATGCCTTGGATGTGTCCGGACTCGGCACTGCGCTGGATCCCTTCACACAGTTGTTGCCAGTACTCGTTCGCACACTGTCTAGCAATGCGTTGGGTGTTACTTCTGGCACTTCTGAGAGCAGCAAGCGTCCGTTCATTAGGGCATTTTTTGTAAGCTATGAAGGCTTTTCGTTTCTCCTCGATTTGTGGTTCCATCCTTGATAGGTGTGCATTGAACCAGTCCTGGCTGGGTCGTTCCTTCTTGCCAAACGTTGACATAGCTGTACTGTAGATGGTACCCTTCATGGCGTTCCACTTGGCTGTAGCGTCATACTCAGGCAGGTCCTGGAGAGCCTTGTTCAGGGCAGACACATACTCCTCCACCTTGGCAGGGACTGACATCTGTGCAGTTTTTATGCAAGGACGTCCTTTTGGCTTTGAGCGGTGTAGCGCGTGTGGCTGTAGTCGCACTCTGCTGATCACAAGGGCATGGTCGGAGTCACAGTCTGCACTGTGGTAGGTTCTGGTGGAGAGGACGCTGTTAAGGGCAGAGCGCCTGGTGATGACCAAGTCGAGTTGGTGCCAGTGATGAGATCTGGGGTGTTTCCATGACACTTTGTGTTGTGGCTTACACTTGAAGAAGGTGTTTGTGATGCACAGGCCATGATAGGTGCATAGCTCCAGCAGTCTCTGGCCGTTTTCGTTGGTCTTTCCAGTGCCATGATATCCGAGGCAGGTAGGCCAGGACTCGTGGTCCGCACCTACTCTGGCATTAAAGTCGCCGAGGAGGAATAGTGGTTCATTTTTGGGGCATCCTTTGATCTGTTCGTCCAGCTGCCCATAGAACTGATCCTTCACGTCTTCTGATGACGTGAGGGTTGGGGCGTAGACACTGATGATGTTGACAGGACCTGAAGTAGTGGTGAGGCGGATGGACAAGAGACGCTCAGTGCCCCCTGTGGGAGGTTCAACCGAGGCCAGGAGATTGTTTTTGATGGCAAAGCCCACTCCGTGCTGACGGGGCTCCTCAGGTTCTCGACCCTTCCAGAAGAAGGTGTAGTTTTCCTCTCTGAGGGAGCCACTAGAGGCGAGCCTGGTTTCCTGGAGGGCAGCTATGCTGATATTTAGTCTGGTGAGTTCTCTATCGATGATGGCCGTCTTTCTGGTGTCGTCCACTTCTCTGAGGTCGTCGGAGATGCCTGTACACATGGTGCGCACATTCCAGCTTGCAAATCGAAGAGCTGGAGTCTTCTTTATTGGTTTCTTGTTTCTTTTGTCTGGTGTGGAATTACCATCTGCTTGTCATGCTGAACAACACACTGAGCTCCAGACACCCACTGGAGCAGGCAGACGATGGCGGGTCAACACCTTATTGACCGGGGGCTGCCCTGCTTGAGGCGGGCGATAGTTGGCCAGTGGGACACGATGATCCCTCCCACCGTCAAAGCTGACCCGTGGCGCCCCTTCCCTACGCCAATCGGGTGGGACTTATAACCCGTAAACTGTCAGCTTCCGTGTTGTTTCCTCACTCAGTAGCGAGACTGGAGTGTCCTCTCCAGGGCGCAAGCCTGGGCGTGGAGTATGGAGATCCTGGGCTGCCCAGACGTCAGGATCCCCCTCTCGTCCTTGCTGGTGGGGTCCAAAGGAATGCTGAGCATGACATTTGGCACCAGTTTGGATGCAGGAGCTGCCGGAAGGAGGTCGTAGTCGACCCCCAGCCGCCTTAGGGGCTCCACTCTTGATTTTCTGTCTGGGTTTACTTCCGTAGCCTTTCCTTCTCCCGAAGATATCCACAAGGCAGTGGAGCCATGATCCAATGGATGGGACTTGGTTGGTTTTGAATCAGAGTTTCCTTCTCCTAGATGAACTGCCTGACAAGGCTAACGAGCTTCATCTGCCCGGGTTTGGGGTCAGAGTTTCCCTTCTCTTGGACTGGTTGCCTGCCGAGGCTAATGATCCCAGTCTGCCCACCCAGTTACACCGCCGGGTACTCGGTCGCGCCACACAGCAGGCTCTGTTAAAACAGGGGGCACCGCGTGAAGGTGCTGCTGTGGACACAATAGTGTAGGAGAGGCCATATGCAAGTAACCTCCCGCCCCGCAGAGCGAGACAGTGGTCCTGCGGAGATCACTACACCTGGGAAGGAGAGGCTATGAGAGACGCTTCACTTTCCTTTGGCAAGCGGGACGTCAGGCCCAGGCCATGCACCCCCCGACAACGACTGTGATTGTATATATATGTGTCTTATCTCTCGTGCGAGTTTGTGTGTGCACTAACACGATTACATCCTGGTTGCAAAACAGGTTCATTAATTGCCTGGTCTTACCGGAACGTTCACAACCTTTAAGATAAATAAGTTTATGACATGCGATCGGATCGGTCACTAACTTTGTCGTTGACATCGTCCCGAGATAACTATTGCGACGACATTCTTCCCTGGCTGTATAATTTGCAGTGTTTTTACGAGTAAGCTATTAGCTCTTGTTTGATTCTCCAGTGGCCGTTGACCGTATCCGCAGGATATATAGTATGGCTTTGCACACGTGCTCGGGAAGCTCGCGTGGTTGAATAATAACCCGAGAAAACAACTCCGTTTGCTCAGCTCAAGTACAGATATGTTTTCTGGTTGATGAAGGTGCTTTTGATCTATGCAAAACGAGTCATTACCAACTCTCCTGGTTGTGACCTTGATAAGGAAAACAAATTCGTCAGATCGATGATTACTCGGCGACACGGACGCGTGGAATTAGCTGATTCGGCCACTGTAAATTTACCGACGATCATATGTCCACTGTCTTTTTCAACAGTGCCATTTTCGTTGATAGCCAAACCACGCAAACAGAGCCGGATGAATGTTCGGATGAAAATCAAAACTGCTGGTCTCCACAAATCTGGTCAAATCGATGTTGGGCAGCGGCCCATCAGATGCCAAGTGTTAGCTCATGTGTTGGACGTCCGAATCTCTCTAAGTACAGCTGTCCGAGAAAATCAGCAGGATAACGCGCGACTATGTTGACGCTTACGATTTTATTGGCATAGTAACTGTTGTTTCAGAAACCTCCATGGATATACTTTGTACATGACCGTTGAACATCCTCGAGAAAACAAGCACCAGGGAGGGTGAACCCTACAAACTTTAGAAGGTTCCAAATGTCGAAATAAGATCTCCACAAGGAGGGAGTTTTTCAACCGGAAATAACGTCGACTACGTTTCAAGAGGAACCCTCACAGAGATAAGCCTCTTTGGGAGGTCCTCCTGAGTTAGTCCAAATGTGGTTTCTGGTTGAAAAACCCATTAATGGCGCTTCAATTACAAAAAATGAACCAACTCGTTGTCGTCGCCCTCCCTGCTGCTATGAATTAAATTTTTTTATCAAGACCAACTCGATACCGTGTTCTAGGATCGTGTAAGTTTATTGTTATAAATCCGTGTGGGGTTGATTGAGCACGACTAAAGAAATTTTTAAATTTATTCATGTCCATATCATCGCTGCACCAGGTCTGATGAATATTTCGTAACGTGTGAGTATCAACTCCGTTAAACACAGCAATAATATTACACTTATCCCTGATTATTTTTGGTATTTGTGTATACCGCTGGGTTACATAAATCACATCTGTGTTTTTGTGTCTACCTCTGGAAAATATCCTAGCTGGATTTGATTGTTTATCCAGCATTACGTCATCATATACAACCAAATTGTTAATAAATTTGTCTAAATCATCAACATTCGGCGCATCATTGATATCAGTGATAAATTCAACAACATCATCGCTGTTTTCATTCAACAATTTTGCGCTTTCATTAAAATCTTTTATTACGTCATAGCATCGTTGATCATCAACTGATGGTGCTACCAAATACAACTTATCCCACTTCATCCACTTCATTATCAAGTTAAGTAACAGTTGTGTCTTACCGCTTCCAGATGGTCCTACGATAATCATATGAACATCATTTGGTAGCGCAGTATGATGCTTAACTGGTTCTCCTTTCCTTGTAGCAGAAAAGTCAATGATTTCCATTAGAATAATATAAAATAAATATGGATTTATATTGTGTAAAATGCAGGGCGCGCACATCGACAAGCGATCTAACAACCATTACGACAAAAAATAACAGATCTGCGGTTACGGGCAAGTGTGAACGATGCGGTACAAAGAAATTTAAATTTATCTCCACTGACAAGTCAGTGCAGTCAGGTGAAAAACCAAAGCAAAAGCCCAAACCAAAGCCAAAACCAAAACCAAAGTCAAAACCAAAGCCAAAGCCAAAACCAAAACCAAAGTCAAAGCCAAAGTCAAGTAAAAAAGAAAGCAACACGGAGGTGATATTGCAGCAAAATTAACAAAGTTGTCAGGGGCTCCGTGGGCTAAATACCCAGGAGAAAAACACCTCCCAGGATATAATTACTGCGGTCCTGGAACCAGACTTGATATCAAACTTGATGATCAAGATCAACCAAAGCCAGGTGAGTATCCGATAAACGCTATTGATAAGGCGTGTCATGCTCATGATGTAGGTTATAAAAGTAAAAATCTACAAGATAAGCATCTCGCAGATGTGAAATTAATTCACGCGTTAAATTCTATCACTGATAAATCTTTCAAGGAGAGGTTAGCTAGTTGGCTAATAAAATCCGCGATGAAAGGTAAATTATCGCTAGGTGCTGGTAATTAATTATAATGGAGTCGATTTATTATTCCCCAAGAGGATACTATAGGGGTAGCGCAGCAATTAGTAAACTCGCTGAAGCAGCAAAAGTTACACGCGTTACTGCTAAAAAGTGGTTATCCAAACAGGCAATATGGCAAATTTACCAACCACCGCCTAAACAAATTCACTTTGCACATTTTGATGTTAGTGTTCCTAATGAAGTTCATCAAGCTGATATATTAGCTGAGGTTCCTTCTGCGTTTGCACGAATTTATCAACGAGGTGGTCTACGATGGCCACAGTTGTTACAAGTTGATCCTGGCAAAGAATTTCACGGTGCAGTATCATCGCTAATGAAGCAACATAATGTCAACATCAGACGAGGACATACTGAAATTCACCGTCATCAGGCAATTGTTGAGCGATTTAATCGAACACTTTCTGAGCGGTTATTTGGATATCAATACGCGAAGGAATTCATTCAGGACAAGAGATCACGCGAATGGGTTGCAAGATTACCAGGTGTGATAGCTGCATTAAATAATGAAATTACTCGAACAACCAACATGAAACCTATTAACGCAATTACCAAAAGATATATACCACAACGACGTGATTTTTCAGCACAACCAATACTGGGCAATGTTACTTGAGATATTTATATGAACCAGGTGAACTTGAAAAGGGTAAAAAAAAGAGCGACTGATCCTATCTGGAGCATCACTACACACAAGATATCTAACATAACTAGATCTACTGGTAGACCACCAATCTACAGGCTGGATTCAACTGCTCCTCAACGTGGATTCACACGTTAACAATTACAAGTAATTCCCGAGGACACACAAATACCACCCAGATCACTTAACTAGCACCAAGGGTGCCAGCACCCAGACGTCGATTGCACTCAAGACAGGTCAGTGTCACATTTTCGCGTGTATGACCAAGACGATTATCCTTTCTATCTACGGTGAATTGTCTTGGATTATTACTCGAATACTGCCACAACATTATACAATTACAGCTCGCACAGTGATTATTCTGCTGTTGTTTCAGTGTCATGATAAATTCAACATCAAGGTCAAAATCGCGATTATTTTTTTGTCACTGTTTGTAACCGGTTAATTTTTTTCTTATTATATCATTGTTGTTTTCATTATTAATTTCATCAGCCATTGACTCATCCAAGACAATTCTCAGCAGTTGAGATATTCTTCTGACTCTGGACACAGCCAAGTAAACTAAGTTTGACCACTCGATACGATCATCAATGATCCAAACAGCTGTATCAGAGATAGTCAGTCCTTGAGATGAATGTATCGTCATTGCGTATCCTAGCGTCCACGGTGATTTATCAGCGCGCAGTGCATCTTCAACAACATTGATATCAACTGCGACAATATCATTTGATACGAGATTTTGTTTTTCGGTCTGTCCTGGTATATCAACGTCAATATTTTGCCGTCGCGTATCAGCTGGTCGATAACACAACGGCACTGGCAGCGTCGGAAACTTTTCTCGTTGTAACTGAAACAACCGCTGTTGAAGTGTGTCTCTGACTATCTTTCTACTTGCCACTATCAAGTCGTTTGGTCTCCACGTTTGCAGAAAGTCGCTCATTGAGGTGGCGTTATACAGTTTCACATTGTGCATAGGGTTAGGATTTTAAAGAAAAAGAATATCCCTGGCTCTCCTCATTGGTTATACTGGCTATTTAAAAAAGACCTTGTATATCTTAGGTATAATGCAAAGAACCTTTAATTCCCTTTATTTTGGTGTATGATTGATGGGTGTACTATGGGTTATAGAGTATACAGCTTGGCCTTACTTCAAATGTGCACCTTTCAAAAAAGTGCTAGCTCTACTTGGTCATTTTCACTTCCTGAACTTCAGAGGTAAATTATGTAAAAAAGAGCCGATAACTTTTTTTACATTTTATATATTTGGTAATTCATTCATTGCACTTTCAGAAGCTGGTATTGTCTAGTCTAGCAAAATTCATTTGCCCCATTTTAATAGCTGCTATGTATAGTGTACTTTAGACTAATTCAAACTGATTTTTTAACACAAGGGAGCAGTCATTTTAGTTAGCAGTGTGCTTAAATCATGTAAAATTTCCAAAAGTACAATATCCAAAAGAAATATCATCCACATTACATTAATGTAGCATAGTGGTATGCAAACATTCTCTCCACTGTGCATGTTTTAAATGCGAATCACTTCACCTTACATACGTCACTCTCTCAAAAGTACATATTATCTGGTGAGCGCCACCTGAAGTCTCTGAAATTATTTTGCGCATTATTTCACATTGAATTTTATTCGGTTGTAGTCTGATTAATTTCTTAAAATCGTTTAATTCTGCATCAAGCGCTCTATAATCATCAGCCACTTCTTCGTAGTGGTCAATAAAATCTTTTAACCATAAATGTGGAGATGGTCCAACAAAAGGTGGTGGCTGGCCATGATCGCCGCACATTATCACAGCTGTATTTTGTGTTAATAACCAATCGAGAAATATTTTTAATGTTTCTAACGGTACTGTACATATTTCGTCCCAAATTATAATCCTTGGAATATATTTCTCTCCCATTCGATCCGGAGTCCATGTGTCGCCCTTGTGTCTGAAAAAGCTCTGATAAGTGCATGAGTTAACCCCACGTTGTTTCATCTCTCGCGCGAGTCTGTGTGTAGGTGTTAACACGATCATATCTGAATTCCGAAATCATTCAATCGCTCGAGTCGTCTTACCAGACCCTCCGTGCCCATTGAGGTAAACAGTTTTGTGTCTGGATACCGAATCGTACACAGATGGTGCACTCGACATTTCTGATAACTCTGATTTATAATAACTTTCTTTGATCTCAACATCTGCGGACTCACAATAATCATATACCATTTCTTCTTTTATTCTCCACGAACCCCATGATGCATCATCAGTTGTAAAACGAGTTACCGAATTCAGGTATTTCGTGTTGATGTAAAATGAGTCCGTTGCCACTCTAACTGCATTGTCGGGGAATCTATCTATCATCGATAGCAAATTTATAGAAACATAAGCGAGTATTAAAGATCTTAAATGAGTATACTGAGGTGACTCGCCATCAGTATAACTTACAATTGTACCCAGCCGAGTTCCGTCAGATAAATAAGCTTTTTCTCGACTTACAAATATATCTCTCGCAGTTGCATCAGCGACCAAAAAATTATATTCGGCGGGATCCATAATCAGTCTTGCATAATGTCGTTTATGATCATTTATGCACCACCCTGAGTAAATTCACCAATTATTCCTCTACCAAGATCCTTCTCGTTTCTTTTATCTTCGAGGTTGGCGATTAATGTATCGTAATCATCACTTTCGCAATCAACCAGTTCAGGTGTTGATAACCAAACTTCAATCTGTGCCCGATATGATATAATTGCCTCACTGATCGTCAGCGATATCAGTATTTTCGTAACAACACTATTGGTGCCCAGCGCTTTTCACAAAAGTGCCGACCACACCAAACATAACAAATAACATGAAGACCTTTGGGGAATTCAAATGACACTACCCGAGCGAATCCTGTCAGGTCAAAATCGGGTAATGGTCCATTAATGGCCACTCGCGTCATCGAGTTTGTGGGGTGTCCAAATCTTTTAAAGTATCCAGAGCATTCTCCCATCCTGAGAAAGCTTCATGGATAACACGCAGCCATATCAACTGATATTATTTCCTTGTAATTATACTTGGTATTCCACAATCCGCCGTGTCTGTATTCACAACAACTTAATTGTACATCTTCGAGAAACTCACTTCGGGTTGGCTTCCACGAATTTTTTTCTCTGGCAGCATGGGCTGCAACTGATGGGACAGTGAAACAATTAGTTAGTAATCGGTCAGTATCTTTTGAGCATCTCTGAGCAAGTTTTCTCATTGTTTCATGGAGAGATTCTTTACGGTATATTTCACCGTTAACGCGTACAAATTGATCATATTTTTCATTTTCTGAACTCGAAAATAACGACACTGACACAAGATCGTTTTCACCCATCTGTTTAATAAAATCAAATCTGTTTCTCACAGAGTTTCCCCCCTCGGAATTTTCCGAGGACGGGTAAAATCTTACAGTTCGATCTCGTGGAAATATTGTGACTGCACTGGTCCAAGCGTGAGCGTTATGATCAATGATATTTATTGGAGCTCCGTTCCGATTATATTTCGATTCGTATAATACTTCCCCTGTTATTATTACTACGGTTACGGGGAATCTTAGTGCTTTTCCTAACTCGGCAACATCGTTTATTGTAGCTCCTGTATCCTTGACCCGTTCAGTCTATTTGTTTATTTTTTCACGTCGTAACGCCGTTAGACCGTTTCCACGCATCGCATTTGTAAAACGTTCTGTTACTCGTTCAGCTACACAATTCAGTGATGAAAATTTCATTGGGGCAAGATCATTAATGTTGGTTTTTTTCTTATCGGATAGATTTCATAAATGACCGCGGTCACAGGATACGATCGAGCGTAATAAGGTTTATCAATCCCAGTTAACATTCCTGGTTTGGAATCTTTACTTAACAGAGCGTTTCTCCATTAGCAAGGACAGGGTCACGTTTGTTACGGATAATCCACGTATCGGAATCTGCTTGCACAATAAACTTTTTTCTGAAATGATATTTCTGATTGAGGTAATCGATGATCGTTTTCACTCGTGCATTGCTCATTGTGGCATCAATAACTTCTTCAGTGTCGTGTATAATTTTGAATGTAGACCGTATGTGAGATGCTCCATCATTACGAAATTCTTTTTTTTTGATCTCTGATAATATCAATCAGATCAGTCAGGGCTCGCCTCCTCGAGTCAGTGGTAAGTCTGTCAAAATCGAATCTAGAAGTTTTCCAGGGCTTGATTGTAGATAATCTCTCAAACTCCTCCATATTATATATAAGACAAACATTTAAATAAGAAATATTATATATATAATGCCTCAAACCAATCAATGCAAGTGGTTTAAGGTGGGATCTGTAACTTTTTGTAACAAATCCTGCAGAAAAGAATTCTGCGGGGAACATTCACAAAACAATCGAAGGGGGAGTTTAGGACCAATACCGTGTCTGCGATGTGGTATTGGAACCAGGGATAAAACACAGTTCTGCGCAAGTTGTTGCGGAAAAAGATATCGTGAACTTAAGCGATATTATGATAAAAAAAATAATAATGATGCGCTGAAATGTGAGCGCGATTATATAACTAAGTTTTCAGACAAATTATAAATTAGACAAATGACATTATTATTGTATAAATGAATCAAGAATTTGTCAGACATCCCATCATCAAGAATTACGAAGCGTCACGTGATGGCACAATTTGGCACTGTAAGTTGAAAAGGCCAGTTGGTGTTGTTAATAATACTGGTTATCTAAAGTTCAGAGCTGGGAATAAAACCTATTATAATCATCGATTTGTCTTCGAGGTTTTTCGTGGGAAGAACAAAGATGGTCTTGTGATCGATCACATTGATGGATTAAAACTTAATAATAATTTATCTAACCTACAAGCCATCACGCAGAGCGAAAATTCTGCATCAGGGGGTACCGGTAAATTTAAGAGTGTTACAAGGAGAGCTGTCAGATCTCTCAACATAAATGCCGTGAAGAGAGAATTTTTCAGTCAATGGGCGCGGCTGGCAAGTATTTCGGTATTCACCCGCGATCGGTCAAACGTGTTGCAGATAAAATATCCAAATTATCGTTTTCATACCAAGTTAATAGCTGGATTTTATTTTCCTATGTAGATGCAGATAACGGAGATAACTCTACAGCGACTGTGTAAAAGTCAATGATGGAATTATCTCCACCTTGACTTTGTCACGGTGATTTCATCAAAGTGATTTCATCAAGGAGATTGCGCAACACATATATCATTACCTGTAAAGGCAATATATTATTATCCAGCGCGGCAGAACTGTATATAGTTATTTTCTTTTACAACCAATACAGTTCGTGGCGTAACCGTCTTATTGTATACACACTGCGCCGCAGTCTCTTTCCGCATTAACACTTCCGCGTTTGATAAAATCAAAAACTGTCAGTACAGGTAAGTGTTATTTTCACGATAATGTTTAGATTCAAGTTCAGAACTTAAATTCAGCTGCAAACTGTTAACTGTCTGTCAATAGTTACCTATATGATAATTTTTAAATCCTATATAATTAGATTAGACCATGTTGCAGTGGTAGAGCCGTTGACTCTCGTCCCCGACTCTGTCAATGCCAGTGCTTCGAGTCTCGTAACGTACATATTGTCGACGGTACCCATTAATAGGGTTTTACAATTGGGGCAGCAGCCGAAGCCGTTCATGTACATCTCTCTCCCACGTCAAATCGTGGGGGTGTGGTTTTCACCCGTGGGATTTGATCTTGGGGGGTATGTGCATGAATGCAATACACAGACAGCCTTCTGAATACTGTAACATTTCGTTTCACTTTCGCTTAGAGAATTCGCTGGAGGTATGTTTGTGACGCGCCGCAAAATAAACAGTAGCCGTGGATGTATAAAGCTCTACGTCACATGGGCCCCACAAAAACAAAACATTCAGAAAGAATGCGACCCTTGACAACGCCAAGGAAGAAACGATCACGAGGATGCCGAGAAGCTATAAGAAAAGTCTCTAAAAGACAAAGTCTCAACCGAGATAAAATCTCGGGACAAAAGTCTAAAAGAACCTCTTGACACATAGGCCAGTGCAAGGCCCATGAAAATGATAACCGCTCATCATGGCTACTGTTTACTTTTAGTTTAAAATATTTTTCTTTTAAATATATATTTATAATAATATGAATTACGAAAATATCAATGATGTAATTTCTGCTATTTAAAAAATAGAAGAAAACGGAATTAATATATCTGATGAATTAAATCCTGAAAAAAGTTTGTCTGATTTTGAAACACTGTATGAGGCTAAATGCGAAGGGCGATATATTTTGCCTGCTTAGTACAGATTTATAAAGAAAATCCAGACGGAGTTATATAAATCACTGGCTGCAGTAGAAGAAGTACAAATAAATGAATTCGTTTTGTTGTCTCGTGCAATTTGAAAAAGTTAGATCAGTATTGTCTCAAGAATACGAATCAAAAAATAATGAATACTCGCGTAAGGCAACTAAAAAAAATTATGTCAGATTGTGAAACGATTGAAAGTTAGATACCTTGATTGGGAATTGGAAGTCAAGTTATATGGAGATGAAATCTAAAGTAGACAAAAATATTTTTTACCTGCATCAATCTGATGAGAGATATTGTTTTTTACTTGTATCAATCTGATGCCTTATTTCTTTTTTACTTGTATCAATCTGATGAGTTAAATAATATTATCTTAAACCGATCAAATTTAATGCAAGAATGTGCATAACTTAAAATCTGGTTTCTGTCACATGTGATCATAGAAATACGTTTTTGCCGCAGTTCATCTAACTGTCCCTGCGTTAATAAAAAATCTTCATTACCGAATACATCAATAACTAAATCAACAGCGTTGACCGGGGACTGCATAAACACCTCTTTGATGTAGTTTTCAAGTGCTTGTTTGTCGTGTATAAAAACCTTCACGTGCTGGTACATTATATAATTACTCGTAAGGTCTAATCGGAAATTTTAAGATTTCACAAGTAAATTAATATGTAATGTTTCATTCCTTAAATCCAGAATGTGGCCTGATTGGTCTGTTAGTTTGAAATTTATTCTTGACAGTAACGGATTATGACACTGCAAATAAACCGGATTGATCGGCTCTTGCACAATCAGACATCCAGGTGGTATATCTTTTGGGGTGAATGAATGAAGAACAAATCTTGCTGGGCAAGATTTGAAACTGTCGTGTCTGTGCTGTAGCTGCCATCAATGACATCACACACAAGATTGAACGCGACCACAGGGGTTATATTTAGGATTTCCGGGGATACATGTCGGCCTTGCCCTTCGGGGTCATTGTTGTACCGGAGAATAGTTGCCGGTGGTAGTGTTTTTCTCCATTCTGCGAGTATATCAGGGAAGATCTCATCAATAATATCACTGACGGATTTTTTTTTAGCTCAGTTGCGTTATACCAAGGAAGTTTAAAATTCGATAGATTCGCCTCTGGTATTCTAAAGAAGTCTAAAAATTGTTGCTTATATTTGGTTACACAGTGAAAATGATCGATTATTGCCTGAATTAATCGCAGTTTAAAATATTCCATATCCTTTGCGAGCTGATTTAATATCTCAATTTGTTTAATAATTTCGCTGCGTAAACTTATATCAAAAAGATGTTCTTGAAAACTTTGCCGTAGTCGCTGTAGTTGTCTTTTATGCTCTTGATCAATGAATTTGAAGCAATCATTGATCTCATCTAGGCGTATAGTCATGTATTTAGCTGTTCCTCTTTGTAGATCTCGTTCGTAAGTTAAAAACCATTTATTATTATATGCTTATTTTTTTTTCCCCGTTAACTTTACATTGTCGGAATCGTTCAGTATTCCCCGATACTGAACGCGTGCGACAATACACATATAGCATTCACGTGAATAAAGGAACTACTTTCTATTGTAAACAAACAATGACGCAGGCATCAGCACTTTTGATTTGTAAACAAATCATATACACTCGCGTAACAGGCTCTTTACGTTGTGATTATTTAAATTTGTTTCTGAATGAACTAAAACATGTTTCGTGGACTGCAAAAGAAACAAAAAAAAAAAAAAAAAAAAAAAAAAAAAAAAACCAGCTGTTTTGGCACATTCCGCGTTGATACAATGTTACTGATTTAGGCTAGCTACATTATATAAAAGACGGACGATTATGTCCTTACAAATAACATACAAGTGACAAGGAATATACTGTATTCTTTATCTGGTGATAAGAATGGCAAAATACAATATACTTACAGTTTTACATCCTGAATCTCCTCAAAATGTTTTTTCTTAATTCTGCAAATCGGAATTACATGAGCCATGTCATAGGTTTTCAATCTGGATTACACATTTCGAAAGTGTGCTGTAATTTCGATGATAAGTGCAATTGCATCCTCCTTACCGCACTCAAAATGAAATATACATTAAACTCCATAGCGTCTTTTTGAAAATTGCAATTGAAAGACTTCATATTTTCCCACGTTATCATTTCAAACATTCAATGACAGAAGCAGAAACACATTTGCATATGTAAACACGCTTCTCCGGCGCCACTTCAATCCGATGTATTTCATGTATCCTTTGCACAGACGAATCCAGTCCAAAATCACAAACCTTCGTCGAATCGAACAAAATACCAAAATATATTCACTCCCGATCAAACGGAAAAGTCGTTGCAATGCGCATTCATTCACAATATGACTGCAAGTTTCAATTTTAACTAGACACGTCATTTTCTTTCGAAAGTTATGTCGAGCGCGCGACTAAGTTCAAATTTATCTGGGCGGAGTTATGTTTGCATTAATAATGATGTCATTTTGTAATGTCAAATCTGCGCTTGTGTATTTAGTTTGGAATACGGCATTCATTCATTTACGTTGTTTCTTGTAGTGTATTTTGTTTATATAATTAAATCTTAGGTAGAATAAAAAAATGAGCATATAATAAAAAGGTTACTGCATTTGTATGGGAAAATATGAACTCGTTTTGTCGGAAGGATATACTGCACTCACAAGTTCGTGCAGTATTCATTCCGAAAATTCGTTCCTATTTGCCCATACAAATGCAGTAACCTATAAATATTATCCTTACTGTGAAATTCAAATATACTACCCAGAGTTGCGATTTTTAGCTGAATTAAATTTTCCTCGTATAATGGTAAAACTCCGTGGTATGATTTATTGTCCGTGACATAATCAGATTTTTTCGGTTATGGTGGATGAGGTGGTGTCGGTGGTTGAATTTCAGGCCATCCTAACACTGTTCTGATCGAACTCTGATATATATCTACGGCGTAGTCTGGAGTGCTTATCTCAATTGCAGAAGACAGCGTTGGTTCATGAACGGTTATTTTTATCTTGGATTCTTTTCCTGTGAGATTTTTTATTCGACGCTGTAATTCCTCATCGATTTCTTCGATTTCATAAGACCCGGTTGGTATCCCAATGACGTTCCAGTCGGGTGTATCATTAGTGCCATCGGCACCAGGTTTGCTTTTATGTGCAAACACAAAAGAATTATTCGCTGGTAATCCACCGAACGATTTTGATCTGATATTGGGCCAACTGTAGTATACTCGTAATTGTGCTAGTGCGATTTCTTTCACCGGAATTGCAGTTGGAAAATTAACACTAAATTCTGGTCTAGTCGAGCTTACTGTTATCATCGAAGTTCTTTGGGGGCTTGTATTTTCGGCTATCTGTTGAAGTAATTCTGTCATTATTTATCTTTGTTGTTTTTAAATGGCGGGTGCAGTCTTCGTGTATCTTAACCATTATAGCGATTGTTTCGTCGTTTAGGCTTGATGATATCAACGACGATAATTTTGAGTATGCCGCTGTTGCTGTGTTTAGTTGTATGACATAATCGTGCAATTTTGTGCTCGTGCATGAAGATATTTTTTTCGCGATTATATTAAAAACACCTGCGATTGCCGCTGATGATGAAACGCATATTGTTACTGCGATTGCAGTTGTTACTGGCGTTAGCGCTGATAATACTACTCCGGTGGATGCAACTAACGCGGATACTGAGTATACTATAGCATCCAGGATGACTGCTAGTCGCCTATATTTCTTTACTCGCGTTGTAAATTTGTCGATGAGAGTTTTTAACTCTGATTGTCATTCGCGTATTTGATCGTATCTATATTGCTACGCATCTAATGTTGTCGTTGACGCTGTCATTGACTTTGTCGTCCTTAACTCTGTTAAGGATGCCATTTATTATTTGACTCAGTAACCAATTGAGGTGTTTCAGCTACGAATTCCAAACACCACCAGTAAGATGTTGCGGTTAATTTCTTATCGGCTGCTTCCAGTATAAACTCTTCTTCGGTTCCCTTGTTTAATATGATAGTAACAACCCCGGAAAACCTGTCGGTGGATTGTTGCCAGGGATATGTTGTGAACATTTCAAATTTTGCAGCACTGAACACAAAAAACCTATACACACCAGTGGCTGTTGCGGTGTATTTGATAGCATTATTTTGTTTAGACCATGTTGCAAATCCAGATGATACCGTGTACAGTCAACTCCGGTTAACTGCACAGCCTCGGGCCCATCACAAGACTGTGCAGTTAAACGGAGTGTGCAGTTAACCGAAGTACGGTGCAGTACAGCTTTATATCAGCATGGCACAAATATAGGTGAAGAATAATGTATAACAATGATTAGAATCCACTCTTTCAACGTTTACTTAAATGAAACAAGAGTCTACAATGAACAGCACTAACGTCATATTGTTAAATCAAACACAATGAAATTGACGATTTCCGAAAGAAATCGGCAATTGATGTATGCACAAGTTTTCCTGATAAGTTGGTGAATTGCCGACTCTATTTTGTAAAACGGTTCAAACAGCTCACGTTCTCTCTGTTCCATGAATCTGCGTAAATTCTGGAGTGACTGAATAGCGACTTTAGATGAAACCTGGTCATCTACTGCGTCGTCATCACTTCTTTCGTCATTTTCTTCTTGTTTTGTCTCTGTAAGAGCTGCAACGATGGTTGAGTCTTCGATTTCACCTTCTGTCTGAAGACCGTCATCTATTGCAACATATGATTGTTCCCACGCTATTGCTCCCTAGTGGGCGGGAATATACATGTATCTACCACCTATGGCGTCCTTTACATGTCAATCATTTACAAAGTCGCATTTACCGGCTTAATTGTCGGCTTATTTGAAGCGCTACATCAGCGGACTGGCAATAACTGATCCTGACTATACATTGTGCAGTCAACCGGAGTAAAATTGTAATGAATAATGTTTCGATGAGAGATCTTCCGTAAATATCAACCATTATTCTTTAGGGATTGTTTAAAATGTTAAATCTGTCCGCGGTATACTCGTGCACGACTTTGTGAGGCGGTTTAGTTGATTTTGATATCGCGTCAAGAACATTTAATACTTCACGGCCACATATTGGTGGATCAGTTAGTGTTTGTGTTGGTAGCATTGAATACCAAACTGGAATGGGAGTGCTTCGTGCGTATTTTAGAAATTCAACTGGCTGTGCTAACCCACACGAATCGAAATAGATAATTCCAAGTGGATCAATCGCGTAAGTAACCCAGTGAGTTCCAGGGCGTTCGCTGTTATCAAGATTAATAATTCCAGTTTCTGGATTATTCGGTTGTTGTGGTAACTGAGCTCGCATAAAAACACCTCTGACATTTTTTATTTTAAGTTGTTTAGCAGCATCGAGCAAATCAATATTTGACATCGGTAAAACACTGTGTTTTCAAAACCGTTTTGGGTACCATGAAGGCGGAGTTCCTGGAAGTCTTAGACCCGCTCCGTACTGTTCCACTGGTAATTTTAGACGACCCGGCTGAGGCATATTGGACTTTTTTGGACGCCTTGTTTTTTTTTTCTGTCCGTGATGATCTTTTTTTTTAAAGTTCTCCTTGTATAAAATTCCCTGCCCAGTTGCTTTCCTTAATGCCATTCCAGCAGCTTTCCAACAGCACCTAACGCGGCTGCTTTTGCGACAGCTGGGGCATCATCAGCTATTATTGCTGGCAACGCGGCGAGGAGTGGAAATATACCACCGGTTTTAACCATATCCTTGATGGCTTTTGGAACGAAATCAAGTTGAACACCAGTTTTTGCTTGCTTTGCTTTATTGAAATGTTTTAGTTGGGTTTTACTTAGCGATAACTTGTTTGCGACGCCGCTAGCGATTTGATCTTGTTTTAGTGTTATCGTTGCCCCACATGTTCTCGCGTTTTTCGATGTAATTTTTTCGCCTGACCAGGAGTCAGAGTGACATTAACGTGACTATATGACATTTTATAATAAACGCGATTGATCTAATTGTCTACATATTGTTTTAACAATATTACATGTTTTCTACTGGTGCATCAATAACTCTCATTCGCCCGCTAACACCCTCAAGTATCATTGATTTGTCACTGAGTATGACAGCAATTGCTCTGTAATTATCAGCTGAATTTACAATAGCTCTGAAGTGTATATCAACGACAGATTGCTTAACTAAATCAAGATGTTCCAGCGAAAAGTAATAAATCGGGTCCAGCGTTTTACAATCCAGTTGTGATATTTGTAAACCAGTATCTATGTTTTCATCACGTCCCATGAATGTCATCAAGCGATGATATACGCGTGCTACCCGATTATTCTCAAAATCCAATGATATATCCTCTAATGGTTCTTGATGCCCGTTTATTCTTAAAGATACTTCAGAGACGCCAAGTTTGTCAAATACCATTGAATTTGCTTCTTGATTCTTTAATCGTCCAGCCAGTTGAAAAGCAATAAAGATATGTCTCGGTGCAGAAACACCTTGCTGTGATGATATATGCCAAGTGAATAAACCGTTGACAGGATTTTGATTATTGCCGGTAGTTACCGTTAACCATGCCAATATTGATTTACCGCCTTGATCCATGAAGGAAAGTAGACGCTGATCTTCAGCTATTGATGGTGACATTACCGGCATCCATAACGCGAGCTTAGATAATACTACTTTACCAACAGCAGAGCTGGCTTCTCGCCAGATAGCATCATCATCCTCACCTTTTCGATGAAGAACAGCTGTGTGTTTGGCTCCAAAAATAACTTTTCTGACATTTCTGCAAAATCCAAAGACGTGGGATAGTGGAATTGCGCACGAAAATCTTTTACGAACACCTTCTAACATTAATTGACGTGTTCTAAATCCTAAGTTGTAAGCTGGATTTTCATTAATAATCATGTCTTCCACGTCAATATCAGCCGGATCAGGAGCAGCACGGTTTTTTGGTGGTCTTACAATATACGGTGCTCCGTCGGGGTGATTAGAATTATCCTTAGCCAACATCATAGGCGGACCGGCTAATTTAGTATAATCATCTGAATATCTTGCTAGGCCTATGATCGTTGTAGCAACGTCAACATTGTCCTGGATTGTCTCAATTTCTTTTCCATCAATCATATAGACGGCACTTTTAAATAACGCCACGATCCCATTATTAACAAATCCAACTCTGACATTCTCTCCGTATGGTACACCAAGGGGGGTGTTTGTTACAAGTTCACCTGTGACTTCAATAAATGCTTTAGGCGGTAAGAAATACCTATTTGTATCCTGAACTCGTAATTCAATTCGTCCACGTTGATTTGGTGATATTGCTTCATAAGAATAATACTGATAATCACGCACGGATTCGTCCTTGAGTACTGGTGCATCCATATCAAACGCTGGGACAGATACACGTTTAAACATTTTATTATAATTTGTTATCTTCTAAAACGATGACCGCTTCCTGATATAAAACTGTATTTATTTGTTCAGCCCCTTGATTTATCAGCGCTGCTAGTTTTTGATTTGCAGCTTGATTTATTACTTTGCTGACATCTGCAGGCATCACTTCGGTGCTTGGTAATTTGACCGGTTTTGGCTGGACCGCTTCGGCCTGCGTATTAATCGTGCTAGTCTGTCCTTGATTGCCAAGAACGCTTTAGTACAATGTTACCAATAGCGCCAGTAGCTTTATCACGAACAACATCAATAGCTTTCATTGATAATTGTTTTGCGATTGGTACTGCTTTGGGAACTATTCTCGCGAATAAACCCTGAACAACATCACCGAGTCCGTCTCCGTAAGTTGCTTTATAGGTTGGTAATCGCGAGTTTATTACCCTGACCGGTACGGCCCTACGATGAGAATTGAGTACGATCATTTTATTTAATTATTTATTTATCTAACAACTAGTCACTGTGGTAGCCATCAACAAGTTCATTAATAAACTCTCGGTAAATATCGATATCCATGATACCGCCTTGAAATAACCGCCGACAGATATCAGCTGCTTCATTAATTATTTCTGGTGAGTTATTCCCAGCTCGCTTTCCTCCTATGAGAACTTCTAACCGTTGCACGTCATTGACGTTATTGTTAGGACAGTCAATAAAACCACTTCCTGAAAACTCAGTACCGGATTTTTCACCCGGGTCGTCTCCGTGACCGAGGTTTTTTCGCTGGCGGTGTTGAAACACCCTTTAGTTGATTAATTTGACGAACAAAATCATCATATTCTTGGTTATATCTTCTGCTGATTTGAGGAATATCCACAAACTCACGAAATACTCTTGCGGTCCACTCGTGTTCTAGAGTATTATGAAATCCTGGCTTCAATAACTGACTTTTTACTTGATATCCCGTCGCCGCAACCTTAACAGGATCCTTCATTATTTCCTCGTAACCTTCCTGAGTAAAATATCTAGTTTATATTTCTGATTTAGATAGATCGTCGACAATATTTTTAACATCATCGATTTCGGCGCATGTTTTATTAGCAGCCTCTACAGCTTCAGCAATTTGGGACGGCAGGATTTTGATAGCATCTTGCGATGCCACTGTAGCCTTCGCGGCTTTTTTTTTTTGATAATTGAAGAATACCCTCCTTGTCAGCCTCGATATCCCCTACGATACCTGTCACAATTTTACTCGTATCTTTTGTAATGGGTTTAAATAAATGTTCTGCACCTTATGCAAATTCAACTTGCGCTTTTTGTCTTGCTTGAAGTTTTTCTTTGACAGAATCCCTCACAGGAAGAAATTTTTTAATTGCCTTTAGCCTCTCTCGAGCTAATCTAGTAGTATACGCTTCTCCAATGTTGGCCATTATTTGTTATATAAATTTTAATTCATAGCAGCAGGGAGGGCGACGACAACGAATTGGTTCATTTTTTGTAATCGAAGCGCCATTAATAGGTTTTTCAACCAGAAACCACATTTAGACTAACTCAGGAGGAGCTCCCAAAGAGGCTTATCTCTCAGAGGGTTCCTCTTGGTACGTAGTCGACGTTATTTCCGGTTGAAAAACCCTCCTTGTGGAGATCTTATTTCGGTATTTGGAACCTTCTAAATTTTGTAGGATTCGCCCTTCCTGCTGCTAAACAGTTTGGAACAGTTGCCAATTATGTTTTTTGCTGCATAAAGTGTCGTACCACAACGCAAGTGTTAATGAATTATTTTTTTATATCATCTATGTCTCGCATGTATTTTAGCGCGATGATGCGCAATTGATCGTGACACTCTTCGAGGCAGTAATGCTCGCCCGATGGCAGCACAAGCTAATAGACGAGGTCAGACATAGGATCATTACTGAATAGCCTCTCATGTGTGGTTGCGCTTGACGATGACAGCGAAGGCGCGTGAAACATTACTGCGATGGAAACTATCTGTGCGTCTGGCAAGAAATTGCAAGTCTGGCCAACACGAATGTACGTTATCATCAGTAAGTATGATGAGGCTACATGGCTGGTATTTCCAGAATTGTTCCCGTTATTGTTTTGATGACGATCGTGCATTTGATTGCATTTTCTAGCGCTGATATATCCGTGCGTTTTGAAACATTTTCACAAACTCGTTATGACCGTCGTTGAATCTTTTTGCGCACCTGTTTATTCAATCCATGCCACGACGCGTGTTAGTAAAATGCTTAGTAAAACTCTCAGCTGTGCAATCGATCGTCCCCGCGCGCACTGGCGCTAGATTTTCAACGATGGGTTCGTTGATCACAGCAACACCATACACGAATGCTGTAACCAGATACGATATATCGTAGTAAATTGTATCAATACCAGACGGCGACATTTCTGATAATACAACGCCCTGTCCACGTCAACCCTCTTCCTTTATTGGTTCCTTGTTGTTTTGCATCATCCACGTGTCGCTATCAGGATTTTTCACATCAGTAGAGAGAGAGAGTGAACAAACCTTTTGCTGAAACGTAACTTTGAAAGCTAAAACCTCATACGAAACAAAATTTAAAAAAATATGGTCGCTAACGCTAAACCAAAGCCTCTAACTTACTGAGAGTTTCTCTCTAAGAGTCTCTCTTGGGGTTAGGTTTTTTTTTATTACTTTAGTTTTGTCATTTATGTTTTTCTAGATTTGTACGTGTGATTTCGTTTACCCATATGACGTTTCATTGAGGTCGCGCCCTCTCTGCTGCTATAAGTAGATCATTATTATATATCACCCAAATATTTTATCGAGACCTACACGATACCTTGTTCTAGGATCGTGTACATTTATTGATATAAATCCGTGTGGAGCAGATTGTGTTTCTAAAAAGAAATTTTTAAATATAATTATATCCATGTCTCCGCTACACCAAGTCTGATGAATATTTCGCGGAGTATGTGTATCAACTCCATTAAATACAACTAAAATATTACAGTTATCTTTGATCAGTTTAGTTATTTGTGTATATCGTTGAGTGACATAAATTATACCTGTATTTTTATGTCTGCCTCTGGAAAATGTTGTAGCTGGATTTGATTTTGTATCCAGGATCAAATCATCATATACTACGAGATTATGAATAAATCCATCTAATTCATATACAGACGTTGCTTTATCAATGTCAGTTATAAAATTAATGATGTCACCATCTTCATTTAACAATTTTCCGTTTTCATTAAAATCTTTAAATACATCGTAACATCTCTGATCATCAAATGACGGAGCTACTAAATATAACTTGTCCCACTTCAACCATCTCATTATCAAATTAAGTAATAATTGCGTTTTACCAGACCCAGAAGGACCTATTATAATCAATCTAATAGAATTCGGTAATGCGGAAATATGTTTTGCTGGCTCTTGCTTTCGTGTCCCTGAGAAATCAATGACATCCATGTTGTAGAAATATTATAAATATACATGGATCTATATTGCTTACGTTGTAGAGTTAAAACTTCAACGACTGATTTAGCCACGGTTACAACACAAAATGGAAAAATAGCATATGGTGGAAAATGTGCAATATGTAAGAGAATTTAGTTTTCGTTTTTACCTAAAACTGAAAATAAGGATGATGGTGATATTGCTACATTAATGTCAAAATCTCCAGGAACTCCATGGACTAAATACCCTGGAGAAAAACATCTTCCTCTATATAATTGTTGTGGGCCTGGAATCCTAAAGAATTTGTGATAAGTACACGATTTAATATTTCTTTCTCTCATTTCTCTTGCGAGTATGTGTGTTTGGGCTATAACGACCATATCAAAATTGCGGAATAGTTCAATCATACGAGTTGTTTTACCAGAAACTCCTGATCCATTAAGATAAACTGTTTTATGTCTAGTTACGGGATCATACACTGACGGTGCTGATGACAATTTTGATATTTCATTATTTTTGTAATAAGCTGATTCAGAATAATCATGTATATTTTCTTGTTTTATTCTCCATTCACGCCATGATGCATAAGTGACGATATTCAATTTTTCCAACAATCCTAAATATATATCTTATTGATATAAAATGAATCTGTAGCGACTCTGACAGCAAACTTAAATACCATATTTATCATCGAGAATAGATTTATCGAAACGTACGCGAGCATTGAAGATTTTAAATGAGTAAACTGCGGTGACTCACAATCAATATAACCCTTAATTGTACCTAATTTAGTTCCGTCGGATACGCTAGCATTGCTTGACTTATAAATGTATTTTTTAGTTGTATCAGCAATTATAAAATCTAGTTCAGCATCGTCTATAGTCAATCTTGTACAACATCGTTTATGATCATATGATCCTCCTTGGGTGAATTTACAGAATATTTTTCTGCCGATATCTTTTGCGATTTTATTGTCGTAATCGGTTATATCAGGATTTTCATCATCAGAATATTTATTTTGTTGTGGTAACCAAACTTCTTTCTGCGGACAATATGATATAATTGCTTCACTTGCTCTTAGAAATATCAATATTTTTACTTCGAGCATATATCGTAATAAAGTTATTAGTACCCACACTTTTTCTGAAAAATGTTTGCCAAACGAGACATAACAAATTGGATGAAGACCTTCGGCAAACTTAAATGACTCGATGCAAGCAAATCCAGTCATGTCAACATCCGGTAATGGTCCGTTTATCGATACTCTGGTCATTTCATGTGTGGGCTTTCCAAATCGCTCAAAATACTTAGAACACTCTCCCATACCAAGACAACTTCCGGGATAACATGCAACCATATCAACCGAGATAACATCTTTATGATCGTATTTACTATTCCATAATCCACCATTCCGTATTAGAAACAACTCGATATTATAACATTAAGAAGATTATACCGAGTTGGTTTCCACGAATTTTTCTCTCCAGGAAAATGAGCTGCAACTGACGAAATCGTCAAACAATTAGTCAGCAAATTGTTCAGCATCGTCATGGGTATATTTTAACGCAAGATTTTTAATTTCTTCATGGAGAGATTCTGTACGATAAATAACGCCATTAGGTCGTACAAGCTGATCACAATTTTCATCATCAGAACTTTGAAATAGCCATGCTGATACAAGATCGTTTTTACTTATTTCGTTAATAAAATCGAATATGTCTCCTTGGTAAAATTTAACAGTTCGATTTCGTGGAAATATTTTTACTGCATTAGTCCACGCATGCGCATTATGATCAATAATTTCAATCGAAGCTCCTTTTGATTTATATGTTGATTCGTACAAAATCTCTTTAGTTATCGTTTTTACTTTTATTGGGAATTTTAATTTCTTTCCTACCTCAGCGACATATTTGACAGATACACTGGTATCTATCAGTATTTCTCCCCACTCGTTTATTTTTTACGTCTTTTATCTGTTAGACCGTTTCCACGAGTCGAAACGGTAAAATGATCCGTTAATCGGTCGGCTACACAATTTATTTTTGAAAATTTCATTGCTTCAGATTATTAACACTTGGTTTATCATTTATCGGATAAATTCCATAAATCACCGCGGCTACTGGATGCGCTCTTTCATAATACAGTTTGTCAATACCAGTCAGCATTCCAGGCTTGGAATTTTTACTCAGTATGGCAATTTTTTCATTATGAAGGGCATGATCATATTTGTCAGGGATATTCCAGATATTATCTGTTTCTGCTAATACAAAAAATTTTACTTTAAAATGATATTTTCGATTGTCGAGATAATTAATGATCGTTGCCTCTCGTTTGTCGTTCATCGTAGCATCGACACCTTTGCTACTGCGTATGATTTTGAATGTGACCAAATATGAGATGCGCCATCTTTGCGAAATTCTTTCTTGGCGTCATGAAGTTTACTAATCAATGTTTTATTTGTCGTATCGACTAGGGTTTTGTTGATAAGTCAGGGGATATTCTGTCAAGATTAAATTTATCTTTAGAAGGCTTAATCGTAGAAAATTTCTCGAATTCATCCATTTATAATTAAGACAAATATTTAAATTGAAATATAATATATCTATATAATGATTCAAACAAAGAACAGATGCCAGCGGCTAATAATAGGCTCTGCGACTCCATGTAACAAAGCTTGCGTAAACGAATTCTGCGGATATCATTTGCAAAGCGTGCATAATAGAAGTCTAGGACCAAAACCGCATTTGAAATGCGGTGTTGGAGTTCGAGGAGAAACGCGGTTGTGATTGTAATGTGGTGGTAAAAAATATAGGGAACTGTAAAGGTACTATGATTTAAAAAAAAAAATAATGACAGTGACAAAGTTAAAAAAGGTGCAGAAGATTATCTGACACGATTTTCAAAGTAATGATTTACACAAATACTCAATTAAACAAATTATATATATATATATATATATATATATATATATATATATATATATATATATATATATATATATATATATATATATATATATATATATATATATATATATATATATATATATATATATATATATATATATGGAGCAAAATACGTTTATGAAGCATCCTATCATAACGAATTAATTCGTGAAGATGTAATCAGGCGCTGTCGACTAAAAAACCAGTCGGTTATGTCATTAATACTGGTATCTCATATGCAGTAACAGGTAAAATAAAATTTAAAATATAACTTTGTCATAAATTCATTTACAAGTGTTTCAACGGAGCATTCGAAGATGGCCTTGTGATCGATCATATTAACGTTTCAAATTCGATAACATTTAATCGAATCTACGAGCTGTTACACAAAGCAAAAATTGTAAATCCAGTAATACTGGTAAATGTAAAACAATTACAAACAGGACGGTTAAATTTACAAATACAGAGACAATCGAAGAAATGATATTTCACTCGATGAATGCAGCTGGCAAAAATTTTGATATTTGAATTCCTTCTGTATATTCTGTCGCTGAAAATATAACCAAATCTGTGTTTTCCAAAAAAAAAAATATAAACAAAAATCATTTTCCATTATTGTTATGTGAGATAACTGTCACGCCAAGATATCTCTGATATATTGATTATGAAATTACCTCGATTATATTTACTAACTATTTATTTAATTTTTGTTGTGGTCATCATTAATTAATTAATTAATACAACAGTTATTTTATCAATCTAATGTCTTTATCATTAATGACTGTATTAATTTAACAAGTAATGATTGCACAAATTAGAAACAAGACATGATTATAATGATTGTCGGTACTTGTATGAGTGAAAATCCTATTAAAGGTTGTAGAATTAATTACAGAAAGATAAATGATGATCTAGCAATATTAAAAGTCAATGATAGATTCTATCAAGGATTCTAACAAAAACAAACTATCATATATTTATCACGAGAAAAAATAGCGCGAAAACGATTACAAAAGAAATATTATCTTTCTAAAATGATCAAAGAAAATAATTAATATATATATATATATATATATATATATATATATATATATATATATATATATATATATATTATATTTCACTTCTATCGTCACTGGAGAAACTTTGCAATTTACTATATATTATATAATTTTGCAAAGTTTCCCCATCATGAAAAATGTAAGATAAAATAATTGGTTCTTTGTCTTGTAGACACATGAATAAAATTTCAGTATAATTAAAGGGAGACAACTCTTATTGAAGTTAGAAAACTCTCCTCTTCTTGACATAGTAATTTAGCGGTTACCCACCTTTTTTATATCAACGACCTGAAGGAAGGAGAGATAACTCTGTATTATTTATTTCTGCGTAGATTCTAATTTATTTTGTCCAAGTAACTAATTAATTAACCATCTATGTGATAATTAATAGCAGTGAAGTAACATAATTGCATAATAGTTCAAATTGGTAGAAGGATAATTTATGGTTCCTAACTTACAACAAAATCAAGACAGAGGAACACGCGATTACATGTACAGTACAACAAAGCTATTTTTAGATATGTTCACAGAAATATATATTTTTCAAAACTGATTTTGTCAAGGCAGAAATACATACATATATATATATATATATATATATATATATATATATATATATATATATATATATATATATATATATATATATATATATATATATATATATATATATAATTATTTTATACAGTGTGTTTCTAAACAGAAATAAATTCACACTGTAATTTTAATCAGTACTGTAGCAACCCAGCATATGTAAATTTATGATAAGTTCTAAAACATATTTCAGTAAGACTGAAATATGGCGCAGTGATAGCGTGTGTGATTCTCATCTTGGGGATTAGGGTTCAAATCTTCTGACCGGCATACTGTTGACGGTTCCGATAATAGTGTTTTTTTTGTAGAAAGATGGGGGCGCAAGCCCGAAAGCATTTAATGTACACCCCTCACCACGTCGAACAATTTTGTGAGTGCCATTTGATATTGGGGGTGGGTACATGAAATTGAAAGGCATAAACAACCTTCTCAATATTCCAAAATTTCGTTTTGTTTAGAAAATTCGCTGTGGGAATGATTATAAAAGAATTTGTGGCGCCTCCAAAAATAAAACGTAGCGTGATGTGAGCTAGAAATCTCACTGAAAGGTGCCCCACAAAGACATTCAGAAAGAAAGCCGGCCAAAATGAAAAGCCTCGTGGGTTCCAAAAACATCATAAAAAAGACCTGAATAAAGGACCCTTTCGAAAGCACAAAGGCCACTGAAGGGACCACATGAATAATAACCGCTCACCATGCTACGGTTTATGTTTATCAAAAATACAATATATAAATATATATATATATATATATATATATATATATATATATATATATATATATATATATATATATATATATATATATATATATATATATATATATATATATATATATATATATATATATATATATATATATATATATATAATAAGATGAATTTTGAAAATATTAATGCTATTATTTCTGCAATTAAAAAATTTAAACATGTTGTAAAAATTCAACTTGATCCAGAGAAAATTGTTTCTGAATTTGAATCATTACAAATTTGAAGGTGGATATACACTGATTAAAACCATTCCTCAAATTATGTTACAATCTTTTTTCAGCAGTGAAAGATAAAGAAGCTGGAAAATTAGTCCCTCTTTCAATCGCAGCTGAGAACATTGGATCAAAATTAGCTAACGAATACGAAACAAACAATTTATCAGGAGACGCGTAAGACAACTGTAAAAGATTATATCAGATCGTGAAAGCGAAAACGCTGTCACTTATGAAAGTGATTGTACTAGTGAGAGCAATTAGCGAGAATCAATAAAAATATTCTGTTTAATTTTTTTTAAATGGATGAAATTAGATTTTTTTATTCAGAATCAGCCAATATTTTTTAAGTTGATCGAGTTTAATATAGGAATTTGCATTATTCAGAATCTGATCTCTATCACACGTGATCATATAAATATGTTCTTGCCGCAGTTGATTTAATTGTTCCTGCGTCAACAAAAAGTCTTCGTTGCCGTATTCATCAACACTAAATTGCCTTGTGTTGACTGGAGACTGTGTCATTATTGTTCTGATGGCGTTTTCAAGTACCCCAACCCAGCATTGTTGTGTATGAAAAATCTCACATGTTGGTACATTATATAATATATCTCTTGATTAATTGTAAAACTCTGCAAAAACATCTCGTTAAGATTTAACATACAGATTTATATTCAAATTTTGAAATCTTAAATCAATTAAGTGTTAGGATTGGTCAGTAAGTTTAAAATTTATTCTTGATAATATCGGATTATGACATCGTAGATAAACAGGATTGATTTGATTTTTCAAGATCTATTTGATAGCTGCCATCAATTACGTCACATACAAGATTAATATATATTAACGATTCCTGGTGAAATATGACGACCTTCACCATACGGATTATTCTTGTGTTTGAGTAGAGATGCTAGTGGCAATATTGTTTCCCATAACTCAACGATTTGGGGAAAATATTCATTGATAATATCAGTGAGTGATTTTATTAGTCTGTCGGCGGTAAACCCTAATGTTACGTATTTAGGCTCGAATAAGCAATAACACAGATAGAGTGAAAACAACAAGCTTTAAAAATTTAACAAATAATTTATTTTCCTGGAAAATTATGTAAAAATAAAAAAGGAGAAGAACTTACGGTTTCAAGAATCAAATACAAAAATAACCTAAGAATAATCCACGAATTAATTTGCAGAAGTCCTAGTAATAAATGTTCTAATAATTTCAAGTTCGAATCCTGATGGAAAATCCAATATGGATGACGATGACGTATTCTGTAGTCAGTACTGTGCTTATCTACAGTTCCTTATAGACATACAAATATTTTCACTCCGGTGTTGGAAATCCAAATTAAATTTGTAAGCAATATCTTTCCAAAATATATGTGTAAGAACTCCTCAAAATATTTCCAGAGAAAAAAGAATTAATCCTTCTGAAATCCAAATGATCTGTAGAAAATTGTAGCTCAAGGTCTGGCTACAACAAATTAACATAATATCAGTGTGAAAAGCCCACAAAACTGAGAGATCTCTCTCTAAAACAAAGGTTATATTGTATCATAAGACGTAGTTTTGAAATTCCCCAAGTTGCGAAATCAAAACGGAGTCACTTGATCATATTTATGGCACGTGCACAGAATATGGCCTTGATTAGACCAATGATTTTATTCCCAGAATAAAAATAAAATAGTGTTTACTTCGAAACCCACGTAGTCCCACGTAGTCCCATCATGACCTTGACAACAAAAATTCATTTTAATAAAAATTGAACTTTGTTTACTAATTCTGATTCGAGGTCAGCTTCGAGGCCACCACCTGGTGTTTATGAAAAGAATGATTCAGGTCAACGAATTTTCGGAAAAAAATATCATCTCCAGTGAAAAATTTACATTACAATAGCATTTAAGAAAAATAATTACGTAACACTGGTAATATACAATTTTGTAAATCTGATTCAGCTATTTTTATAATGATTAATGTATGGTTGCCTTATGGTTGTTATTTATTTTCTTTTTCTATGTCATAAGTACTGGCATTTATTATTTCGATAATGGCTTGATTAGCATATTTAAGGTCTGACACAATTTGATTTAAATGTTGTACTGTTTCAATGACTTTCTTCTTTAGATCGTTATTAGGATACTCCATGATATAATTTTTAAATAATTGCACTAATATCGTGGACATACTTAAATGGTCAGTTTTAATTCTATTAGCCAGTGATCTGAAATCATATTCATAAACAATATCATCAAGAGTTTTCTGATCAACATCGGTTATTGAAAACGAAGTTATAGGAAATCTTTTACCATCAGGAAGTTCAATATATCTATCCGTGTTGACATAGTTATTTAAATCCTGATTTTCTAAATCAGTCGCCTTCATTGCTTCTTTGTAGAATTTGGTCATCGCCGTGAACTCAGAATCAGATATTTTTTCATCACTAAGGCTCGTTGATAATAACGAGGATAATTTGGAGTAGGCTAATGTCGTTGTGTGTACTTTTATTATATAATCATGTAACTTTGCATTTGTGCACGTACATATTTTTTGCAACGATATTAAGAATACCGGCAATCGTTGCTGCAGTTGAAACACAATTGTTACAACTACTGGTGACATCATTGTTATTGTTGATAATACCACGCCGGTTCCAGCAATAACATCAGACTCTGAATAAACAATTATGTCAACAATAACCATACGTCTGCGATATTTCTTTATTTTTACTATATTCTCGTCAAATATATTGTTCAGTTTTGCTTGCCATTCACGTGCTTCATTGTATCTATCTAGAATGTTGCTCTGCTACATCACGTTGAACGTTGATCGGAAGGCTCATTATATTTAATTCAGTAATCACTTGGGGTGTTTCAGCCACAAATTCCAGACACATAAGACGCTGCGGTTAATTACTTATCAGCTGATTCTAGAATAAATATTTATTCGTCTCCGCTATTTAACACAATAGTCACAACTCCAGAAAAATTATCGGTTGAATGACGCCAGGGATACGTAGTAAATATCTTAAATTTTGCAGCACTGAACACGGATAGCCTATACAGGCCAGTGACTTCTGCGGTATGTTTGATAGTGTTTTTTTTTTCTGTGACCATGTTCAGAATCCTGATGACTCTGTATATACCACGTTGATAATCAGCTTGTGGGGAAGTTTAATCAGATTAAATTTTTTAACGATCTCAAGAATCCCACTTATAACATATAGTTTTTCTCTAATCGTTTCAATATCTGATATAGCTGTTTTAATATGAGAGAGTTTCACGTCAGCAGTCAATGGAGGGCCAAATAAATCGTCTGCGATTTCATTATTTTTTTCTAAAATTTATCTGAAGATTTGTGAACATATTTACGTGAACGTCATACTCAGCTCGTAACGTGGATAATTTAGTATATAGTGTCTACATATTTTTGGTTGTGGCGTCTTCATCAGGTTTTGGATCTCTTAAAACGACTATTTTGTTCACGTTCATTCTGAGTTCGCACGTCATTGTAGCACTTGTGTTCCGCAAACGATTAGCAACGCTTCTTGCAATTTCATTTCTAATAGTTGCGATTGATATACTTGAGTCTCTAGGTCTACCGCTGTCGGTAAATACTGGAATGTTATTTGTAGCAGCACAGAGATCTCTACGAACTATATCATTCCATTTGATATTGCTCGTCTTTATACCACCATATTTATCAGGAAAATAACGACCTCATCTCGAGCAATTCCAGCAAGGTTCATAATATGGGCAAGTTCATCTTTAGTTGCGTAATTGGACAAATCAATATCATCTTTTTTCTGTCTTGCCCTTAGTGTTACCACTAAGAGAAGATCTTCCATAAATATCAACCATTATATTTTAAAATCTGTTTAAAACGACGTGGTTTCTTGCATAATCGTGCACGACTTTATTGGGTTAATGTTGAGTTTGATATAGCATTGAGCACATTAATTACTTCACGACACATATTGGCAGATCAGTTAGTGTTTGTATTGATGAATACCAGACTGGAGTTTCTATTGTGTTTGTATATTCTAAAAATTTAATTGGTGGTGCCAACAAATATGAATCAAAATAAACGATTCAACGTGGATCAATTGCGTATGCAACGCAGTGAGTTCCTGGACCAGAATTGTTATCGAGATTAATAGTGCCTATTTCAATAATGTGCGACTGTTTCAGTAATTGATCAAGCATAAAAACACCTTTTAATTGTTTTATATTTAATGTTTTATTAGCATCCAGTAACTCAATATTTGACATTGGAAGAATTAACGAAGTTTTCCTGGAAGTCTCAGACCTTTCCCGTACCGATAAGGGGTTCTCGGTAATCTCAGACCCTTTCCCTTTTCTAAAATCCTTGTCCTGCTGCTTTTTTTAATGCCATTCCAGCGTCCGTTCTAACAGCGCCAAGTTCATATGTTTGCGCTACATCTGAAGCTGCAGCGGCTATTAACGCTGGTATAGCTGCATGAAATGGAAATATACTGCCTGTTTTAATTGAGTCTTTAATGGAACACGGAGGAAGATGAAGTTGAACTCCCGTTTTTGATTCTAAAGCCGTATTAACATGTTTGAGTTGAGTCTTGGTTAATGATAATTTATCAAATTTATCAGTATATCCAGCTTAATTCGCCGCCACATAACTAATATTGGTGAAAGCAACTGGAGTCTTGGGATCGTAGTATATATGACTTTAATACTGTTCTTGGTTAGTCTAAAAAAAAACTTTGTGCTCCTATAATTACAAAACGAATGTAGAATATTACTTTTTTGCCTGACTAAGAAGGTCTTTTTTTAATCGTTTCGACGATACTAGAAATTATGTACTGGTTTTCATATATTTGCTTTTTGAAATTAACGAGCTTAAAGATTATCATGGCAACATAAAATGCCGAAACTTGTAATCCAAACCTTGAAAATCATAATTCGACTAAAGCATCTAATTCGGTTTCCTTTTAGTAAGTCTTCTTCAAGACTGCATCTAATTCTGGTAGGTTATAAACTAGACGAGTTTTACTCATGTCACACCTAGTGTTATTACATCTGACAAAGCATTTGATATTTTAGTTGATGAGGCATTTACGAAAAAAATTGATGTTTTCTTTTTTTGCTAGACACACGTAGCTGCGTGATCTAAGGCGGTCACCTGAACAGATCACTCGCATTTAACCTGAATCCGACTAAGAACAACTCTTTATTATTTAATTGTTAACAAGTTATTTCCCCTCTGTATTCCCATCGGCTACACTAATTTCTACTTCCTGTTTACATTTATCTAATTCGTTTTTATTTAAATAAGATGTTACGAGTCTATGCTCTTAAAATAAGTAAAAGAAAAGAGTGATGTCAACAAGCTTAGTAAACTTTTAAAAAAGCTATTTTCCTATAATACAAAGTGTCAAATGAGAAAAAAAGGAACTTACGGTATTGAGAATTAAATCCAAAAATAATCCAAGAATTACAAACACACGTCCTAGTAATAAAATGCTTGAATAAAACTCATTTCGTGTCCCGAGGAGATCCTAAATTAAAGGCTATGACATGTCTGTTATAGCTTATGAATTGCTGATGTATCAATAGTCTCTTGTTGAATCACAGAAATATTATTCCTGGTTTGAATTCAGTATAAATTCCAATTAATGTCTTTATCCAAGAATTTTGACAGACCACTTTTGTATTTCCAGAGAAAATAATCACTGGAATTCAATAATTTTAGGAAAATAAAATTCATTCCAAACTGGTCACGACATAATACAACTTAAAATGATAGATGTTAAAGTACGACTGGTAAAATCCTCACAGTCACAAGATGATATAGTTTTCTGCTTGACCCCAGATCACAATTAGCATTTTTAAAAACAACCATTACCTAATGGAAAATAATGAGCTTTGTTTATTTACAACACAGTAGCCTATACAATTAACTTATGGACCTCCAAAACCCTGACCCTGATCAACATATTTACGCCTTCCTGTTTACAATGATAATAATAATAATAATAATAGTAATATTAAGCTCATACACATAGAAATTAATTAAGCTATTATTAGTTGTTTTAATAAGTTATCAAAACAGATTCGAAGTGGATGAAACGCAATATTTTATATGCATGAAGCAGCGTATTACTAAGTATTAAGGAGAAGGTGGTAACTGTATGATTCGAATTTTTGTAAGGAGTAAACGAAATAAAATCGTATGAGCTGGTTATATAGCTAGAATGAAATATATGGATGTGATATTTTTAAATCGTTAATTTAGAAAATAAAAGGAGATAAATGGAATGCACCAAATAAAACCACAGTGTTACAGAGTCATCATCCATGTCCAACAGTTAGAACTTCGCAACCTAAATCTGTACAGTTATCCCTAAGTAAGGATAGAACAATGTCTATTTGGGATTGAATTCACCAGCAATGAGAAAATGCAAAATGAATGTGATAATTTACATGAACATTTACTCCGAAATACACTCAACAAACAATAACAAGGCCAATGAACGAGAACAAAAAATGTGTACGGCAAATTTAATGAAGCTTAACAATATGGGGCTCGAATTTGTTCAACATAAAACAAGAGTAAAATGCCTAAAAATATTGTGCACACTCTAATCAAGAACCGGATTATCACAAATGTGTTTTCCAGGGGTTATAAAAAGATTTTCACATTTTAACTGTCCACAATAAAGAGTCACGATAGTTGTCCGTCTCGGATGTTGTCCGGATCTCACTGAGTGGTGGGCTGAGGGTGATTGGCGACATTATCTAAATTGTACTCTGGATTTCTTATAGGCGTTCACTGCTCTATTGAATGAATGAGAAGATGACTTCCTCGTACCAAAATAGATGCTGCACAAATAATTATGTTATCTATACTCTACTGGTAATATTAGCATAGTGGCAGTCTGCTGTTGGTGTCTAAATGAACTTAACAGTCAATAAAAAAAATAGATTAACACAGACGAATGCTGTTGTTTGTGTTACGTATACATATATGAATACGGTAGTTCTGAGGAACTTATAGATAAATAGATAATTACGTTAGTTCACGAGTAACGAATACATGAATAAATACGTCAGTTCTGAGTAACGAATGCATAGATCAATACGGGAGTTCCTGTAAACGAACACAGACAAATACGGCAGTTTCTGACTAACGTATCGCCCGATCTGCTGATGACATATAGACAGAATAAGAGTAATTGACAACCTTGCAGAATCAAAGGAAGCAAGGCTTGTAGGTCTACTTTCCTCTAGTCAATGCTGCCGTATACTTGCACACATCGCACTAGGAATATTAGTCGTGCTTGGTGAACATTTATTCTTAGCAACATAAACACTGTTACGTTGTCGTTGACACATATCTAGAGATCTGGCCTTGATCTATCCACAGGAGTCAGACGTTTTATCAATAAAGTAAGATAAAATCTCATGACACACGAAATCACCTTATCACTAAGCCTACAATAAATTAACACAAGGAGAGCAAGCGTGACCCCACCCTTCGCTCGATTCGACTTTTGTCATGCGTCCTTTATAGTTTCAGAATCGCCAAAAGACTGAAAGGCTACATATATCCATTTTAAAATACAGTAACATACCAAGGCATAATTTTCTGACAACCATCGCATCATTCTAATCCGGCGAATTAACCTTTATTTTCACCAATATATTCCACAAAGTCTTTCTACAGGACTCCATCAGGCGGAAGTAGCCCATTCTGCCACGGGATGAATAACACTGTCAAAGTAATTTCACAAAATAAAATGTTTAACATGCCTTTTATTTCAAATTTTATCATGTTAATTTATAGTAGCGATAAGGAGATTTCGTGTTTTCAGAGATTTCTTCGTTATTTATTGATTCCTGGGATTTCTCTCTGCTCCAAAAATGGTTTAATGCAGCACTAACATTGAATCTTCTTCCGATATTCGTAGTCCAACACAAAGGTTGCAGTCCCGTTGAGGATAACAACGTACTAGTTCCATGGAAAAATTGGAGCCAGTCTGGAAATGGGTGAAGATAAAATAGAGTCGATATATAGGTTTGGCTGGCCAGGACTTTTTGATAATGAATATTAGATTTTAGTAAAAAGAATCTTTCGAGAGCTCATCCTAGCTGTAACTGAAAAAAAATATATATAGAGACGTTGCTTTATTGATGGAATTTAAGTTTTTAACAGTCTTGATTGTGGAACACTCATTACTGAAATTAGCACCTGACTCTTTCGTGTGGAATTGAAAGCACATGTTTCAAACAAATGTAGGTTTAGATAATGCTGTGGCTCATATTCTTTCATCTGCAAAGAAGCTATCGTCGAAGATGCATCTATACTGATAAAAATATGTTTGATAATGATCGCTTAGAAATTTAAAGTTATTGAATTTTTAATATCACGGTGTTTAGCAGTAGGGAGGCTGAACAGACTACTTTTTAGAGCAGTCCGCTTTTGAAAATAATACTTCCTATGAAAATGAATAGATAAGCGTCAATAACGCTAAGGCGGGACCTCTAACCGGGTTGTACTAAACCGAGGCCTCTACAGGGTTAGCACATCTGTTATTTTTTCTCTTGACGTTGAAAGTCAAATTTGTGTGCATCCTCGTTCACCGACTCGGGACATTCACTGTTAGTCGTCACCCTCTCTGCTGCTGTATATGGTAAAATAAGTAGCGGTTAGGTTGGAGGTCTTTCAACCAAACTTTTTTCGAGACCTATGCAATATCGCGACCGAGGATCATGTACCTTTATCGTGATAAGTCCATTACGAATCGCTTGCGCTTTTGAGAAGAAGGTTTTAAACGTTATCATATCCATGTCCCTTGAACACCAAGTCTGGTACATGTTTCTTAGTACGTGGGTATCCGCACCATTAAAGACAATCAGAAGACTGTAGTTATATGTGATCCCTTTAGGTATTTGAGTATATCGCTGAGCAGCATATATAATATCGGTGCTTTTTGTCTGCCTCGGGAAAATATCCGAGCTGGATTTGATTGTTTGTCTATAATCATATCATCGTATATGACGAGACAGTTTATGCCCCCGTTGAGATCATCTACCAACTACGCGTCGTTGATGTAGGTGACAAAATCAATAATATCATTGCCGTTCTCGTCCAACAACTTTGCATTCTCATTAAAATCTTTAAGCAGGTCGCAGCATCACTGATCATCTGCAGATGGTGCCACTAAATACAACTTATCCCACTTGAGCCATCTCATTATCAGGTTAAGTAATAGTTGCTTCTTACCAGACCCAGATGGGCCAATGATAATTGTTCTGATATAATTTTTTAGAGCTGGATGATGCTTGATAAGCTCTTGCTTTCGTGTAGCTGAGAAATTAATGACATTCATGTTTTAGAAATATATAATAATTATATGGATTTATATTGTGTCGATGCAGAGCACCCACCCTAACATCGGTGAGACCAGTGGATTAAAAACAATAACGACGAGGAATAAAAAGCTTGCACTTACAGGCAAGTGTGTGAAATGTGGTACAAAAATACAAATGTATCTCTCATGCACCAGTCGGATATATCGCTGCTACAATGGTAAAATTAACAGGGGCTCGATTGGTTAAGTATCCTGGCGAGAAGCATCTTCCTGGATATAATTATTGTGATCCTGGAACCCGACTTGATATCCGACTTGACGAGAAAGATTAACCCGAGCCTGGAGAGTGCCCAATAAATACGATTGATCAAGTACGTCACGTTCATGAGGTCGCGTATAAAAACAAAAATCTAAAACAATGACATATTGCAGACGTGAAGTTGATTCATACTCTAAAGATGTAAACAAATTAAATCTCTCAGGCAATCGATCGCTAATTTTTTTTGTAAGATCTGCGATGAAAGGTAAACTAGTGCTAGGGGCCGGTAATTAATCATTGATAACTATTATATGGAGTCAATTTATTATAGCCCAAGAGGATATTGGAGGGGTAGAACAGCGATTAGCAAACTTGCTGATGTGTCAGGTGTCACACGTTCTGTTGCTTCAGATTGGTTAGCACGACAGGCGATAGAGCACATTTATTTACCACCACCTACAAAATTCAGTACGCTTATTTTGATGTTAGCACTCCCAATGAGATTTATTAGGCAGATATTTTGTTTTTATCACATGACACTATTAAAACTGATAAACGTCAATCGTGCACATACAAATACTCGTTGACTTTCGTTGACGTTGCAAGTAAATATAAAGAAGCAGAACCACTATCAACAAAGACAGCAACTGAAGTTGCATCTGTTTTTGAACGAATTTATCAATGTGGCGGCCTGCGATGGCCACAGTTGCTACAGGTTGATCCTGGCAAAGAATTTCTTGGTACAGGAACGTTGCTGATGCATCAACATAACGTCAAAATCAAACGATGACACACCGCAATTCATCGTGATCGTGCAATCGTTGAGCGATTTAATCGAACACTTGCTGAGCGATTGTTTGTATAGTAGTTTGCGCAGGAAATATCCATGAGTAAAGTTCAGGCTGACAAGAGATATCGTGAACGGGATGCAAGACTACTAAGTATGATAGCTGGGTTAAATAATGAAGTTACTCGTGAAATTTCTACGAAACCCATCAGTGCGATCTCGATGAAACACATACCATTTATGCAACATGATTCTTTCTCAAAACAACTAGTACTAGGCAATGTGACTGAGAGATATTTACATGAGCCGGGGGACCTTGATGTAAGGGGTAAAAAAGGAGCGACTGACCCAGTCTGGAGTGTAACTACACATACAAATTTCAGCGTGGTAAGATCCACGGGTAGACCTGCAATCTACAAACTGGATTCAACTGCTCCTCAAAGTGGATTTTTACTTGAAAAATTACAAGTAATTCCTGCAGAAACGTAATTACCACCGCTTTCACTCTTGTCAAGGGTGATTCGTTAGCAATAAGGCACTGGCTCTTCGGCGTCGATTACACTTAAGACAGGTCAGCATTACATTTTCACGTGTGTGGCCGATACCACTATTAATTCTATCCACGGTAAATTGTCTTGGATTGTTATCTGAATACTGCCACAACATTACAGTGTTACAGATCGCACAATGATTGTTTTTCTGCTGTTTCAGAGTTATGATAAATTCAATATGAAGATCAAAGTCGCGCTTATTTTTTTAAACATCGCTGATAACCAGCTAATTTTTTCTTTACCTGTTTAACAAGGACGAGTTGATTTCCTGAGTTTGATTATTATTCATTGCACAGTCTGTGATAACCCTCCGTAACTGAGACATTATTCTGACCCGAGATACTGCTAGATAAACTAAATTTGACATTCTATACGTCATCTACATTCCAAATATTAATATCCGAAATAGTTAATTTCTTATGATGAATGAATAGGTATAGCATATCCTAGAGTTCGTGGAGTTTTATTAATCGTTAACGCGCTCTCAGGAACATCTACAGGAACAACTATACTATCATTAAGAACGAGCTTTTGTTTCTTCCTTGACTTTTAACTTCTATTTTTTGTTTACTTGTATCTGCTGGGCGATAGCACAGTGGTACAGGTAGATCTGAAACTGTTTCTTTATGTAACAAAAATAATTACCGCTGAAGTGAATCACGAACTATCTTCGACTTGCAACTATCATATGAGCAGGTCTCCACAAATTCCAAAAATCGTCGTTTATTGTTCTGGAATTACCTGACGCATTATCTCACATTGAATCTTATTCGGTTGCAGACTGATCAGCTTCTTAAACTCCAATAGCGTCGAATAAAGTGCCCTGTGATCATCAAATGTCTCCTCATAATAATCTAAACATTCTTTCAGCCAGTCATGCGGAGATGAGCCGACAAAAGATGGAGGTTGACCATGATCTCCGCACACGATAACCGCAGTATTCCAGGTTAATAACAAATCAAGAAACAGTTTAAACACGTCAATGGATACCGTTCATATCTCATTCCAAATAATAATCTTAGGAATGTATTTCTCACCCCTTCGTTCCGGTGTCCATGCATCTTCTTTCCATCGAAATAAACTGATAAGTATAAGATTCAAGACCTCTTTCTTTCATCTCTGTGACAAGCCGGTGAGTCGGAGTTAGTACTACCACATCAAAAACCCTAAACAGATTTATATCTCTTGTTGTTTTGCCAGACACGCCCGGACCATTAAGATAAAGTGTAATGCCTGGCCAGCGATGGTGCTAATGATGGTTGTGTCATTTGAGCATTTTTATAACCTATCTCAACAGGTTTATAATCAACAGATTCAGAATAACTGAATATCTTTTCTCTTTTTATTTTCGATTTGCCACATGGTACATCAACGCCGATCTGTACTTCATTTAACTATCCTGCATATTTTTATTGATATGAAATGAATCTGTTGCAGCTCTAACCGCGATATCAGGAAATCTTTTTATCATGATAAAATGTTTACTGAAACATATGCTAACATCGAAGATCTTAAATGAGTAAACTGTGATGAGTAACCATCAATGTAGCTCACAGCTGTGCCTAGTTTGGTTACATCTGATAGGTTAACATTGTTTCAATTTGCAAAAATATATTTTTCTCTGTTGTATCAGCAGTTATGAAATCGAGCTCAGCATCGTCGATAATTAATAATTAGGTCAAAATCTGGCAAAGGTCCATTTATCGCAACTCGACTCTTCTCGTGTGTTGGATGTCCAAATCTTTTAAAATATTTAACACACTCTCCCATTCCAAGAAAGCTTCCAGGATAGTATGCATCCATATCAAATAAGATAACATCATTATAATCATATTTATTATTTCGCAATCAGCTGTGTCCTTAGTCAACACAACTGCGTTGTATATTTTCAAGAAATTTCAACCGGTGTGACCTCAATGAATTTCTCTCCATAGGAAAGTGAGCGGCAACTGACGGAACGGTGAAGCAATTGCTAAGTAATCGTTCAATAATATTGGTATCGTTCTTGTATTTCAACACAATCTTCATCATCTCTGAATTAAGAGATTCTGTACGAGAAATATCTCCATTAGGCCGTACAAATTGATCATAATTTCTACATTAGGAACTTTGAAACAAGCACACTGATACAGGGCCACTCTTATTTTCAGATAAAATCGAACACATCACCGTCAAAAAATGTAACAGTTGTAGTTTGTGGAAATAATGTTACGCCCAATGTCTACGCGTGCGCGTTATGACCAACGATCTTTATCGAGGCTCCATTTGATTTATATTTTGATTCGTAGAAAATCTCGCCGGTCAGTGTCTTCACCCTTATGTAAATTTTAATTTCTTTTTCAATTCAGCAACGTCTCTGCATTTTCTTGAACGCGCTCGGTCTATTCCTTTATTGCTTTGCCTCTCAGAGCCGTTAAACCATTTCCACGTATCGCGTTTGAGAAATGTTCTATAACTGTTTTAACAACACAATTCAAAGTCGAAAATTCCTCTGGTCGAAGATCAACAACGCTAGGCTTATCATTCAGAGGATAATATATATCAATAACAAGTGCCGTCACAGGATACGCTCACTCATAATAAGGAGTATCCCAGACCAGTTAAATCTGCCAATTAGGCCAAATAATAACATTTTCGTCGTTAGGTTTGTTGTGTCTCAGATAATATAACCAAATCAGCATTTTCACAGAAATGCAGACAAAAAATAATATTTTAGTATGTTACTCCAAGTGAAGAGAGATAATTCATGGAAGATCTGCCTAAAGATTATACGGTAGCCTCGCTTGAATCCATCTTAAGAATAGGCCAGGTATTGGTAACTACACGATAATTTTTGTAACATATGTTGGTAAGAAGGCTCCGTGGCCGAGCGGTTAGCCACGTGGATTTTCACTCTCGACGTGTGGAAATTAGCGTTCCAATCCAGTGACTGACAAATTTGTGGACGGTTGCAATAAATCACATTTAATAATTGGCGGCTTCAGCCCAACAGAAAAATGTAATAACAAAGTACACCTTCTCACCATGTCAAACACTGTGGTGGGTGCTGATTTAGCACTCCCCGGGGTTTGATTTTGGGGAGGACGTGCATAAAATTAAAAATTATCAGTATGCCCATGATGTAGAAAACAGGATCCCCCACTAGGCTTATTAAATTGTCCAACAGGCAATGAAACAATCGCTAGCTCCTGCATGTGACGATACAAACGTCCGGCAATTAGTTCCACTCTCAACAGGCTATTGAGAAAATTAGATCAGAGTTGTCTCAAGAATATGAAACAAAACGATTGTGAGTGCGCTTGTAAGACAGTTGAAAAAAATTATGTATGACTGTCAACAATCGAATTGTAAACAGTCGAATTACAAAAGTGAAAATTGTGACACCGAATTAAAGCTCGCGTTTTGACTATTGTCCTCTCCCCCTTCAATTATATCAGGGATTATTGTCCTTGACTTTATCGGCGGTCTTTATAGTATTTATTTTTTGGTCGGAAAATCTTTTTCTGGTTGGGTATTTATCAGACGAATTTAAATTTTTGGACAACCCATAAAGTATTTCCTGTAATTTGGACCGTTTAAGGCATGAATGTGCGTAATTCAGAATTTGATTCCTATCACATACAGCTGTAATAACATGTTCTCGTTGTAGCTTATTTAACTGCTCCAGCGTTAACAAAAGCTTCTTATCGCCATAATCATCAAAAAGTGCATTAACACTAAACTTTTCTGTGTGGGGAAGTGCAGAGATTGTTTTGACGGCATTTTCGAGTTCCGTTTTGTTATATACAAAACTCTAGTGTGTTGGTGCATTATATAATACCGCACAAAATAATTTTTTTTTATCATCGTTATAAAGTTGCATGGGCCCAAGTTTGATTTTGGTAATTCCGGGCGGGATTGTTTTTACTCCTTGGCTATTGTCAGGATCTCACATACAAACCTATCGTCAAAGATTTACCTCTTAAATCAAGAATGTGTCCGTGCTGGTCAGTAAGTCTGAAATGTATCCGTGACAATAGCGAATTATGACATCTCAGATAAAACGTATTAACAGGTACTGACACAAGTAAATATCCATTTGGAACTTCAGGAGTAAATGAGTACAGGATATATCCCTGCTGTGCCTACATGGAGTTTTCAAGGTCTACTGCAGACCTTGACTGAGTCTGGTAGCTGATATCGATCGCATCACACACCAAACTGACTAAAATCGTTGGTGCTACATGACGAGCACGACCGTCTGGATCATTGTTATGTTTGAAAATACTCGGAGGAGGGGATATTTTTCTCCATGATTCTAGTATCTTTGGAAAATATTCATCAATGATATCACTAACGGTTTTTGTCAACTCATCGGAGTTGAATCCTGGAATATAAATGTTGGTAATTCTGCTTCTGCAATCGCATAGTGTCAGAGTAACAGCTGCTTAATTGTCGTCAAATAAGGACTTGAAATCACGGCGAAGTTATCACCAGTATAAATCACTGTATCAATAATAATACAATGGACAAACTTGAGGTCGGATACAACCTGGTTTAGGTGCTGTACCACTGCAATATGATTTGTTGTTTTAGATCGTCGTTACATTCTTGTATGCAACTGGAAAACAACTGTCGCAATTTGCTTCTTACTTGCTGATGTTCAGGCTTAATAGCAGTATGGAATGAGTTAATATAACCTTCATCGACATGCGGATTTCTATTATCATCATAGTAATATATAGTTCTTAATATTTTATGAAGTCTTGTACCATCAGTCGCAGGAAAATATGCATGAACATCCACTAGTTTGGAGTCCATGAACCGTGATAGATATCTTGGATTTTTTTCTTGTAATAGATTTGAATCTTCGCTGGAACTAATTGTTGATCTGTTCGATTTGATAACTGCCCGTAGGTATGCCCACAACATTCCAGTCTGGTGTTTATTCTAATACACAAATACTAATGAATTATTAGCTTGCGACCCACCGAATGACTTTGCTATATTATTTGGCCAGATGTAATATACTCGCAATTGTGCTAGAGCTATTTCTTTGGCTGGAATTACCGTTGGAAAGCTAAATTCAAACTCAGGCTTGGTTGAGCTCGCTGATATCTTCGTGATTGTTAGTGGTTGTTAGCGACAATTTGTTCAAGTAATCGCACCGACATTAATCAGTTTGCGACATTATTATTTAAATCAGGGATCTAAATGTCGGATCCTGATCTGATATTATTCCATCACTGAGTCCTGATGATGTCAGCGATGATGATTTGGCGTGTGTTTGTGTTGCCGCTGATAGCAACGTTATATATTCGAGTAATTTATCAGCAAATATGTAAACGTTATTACAAAATTAGCATAATAAGATCTAAACATGGTAATTCCATCATTATCGATGTCATCATCGGGATGTTGCTATTGTCGACGTATTTCTTCGTTTCATCGGCATCGTTTGATTCTGGTTCTCCAAGACCAGTAATTTTATTATTAGACATATTGAGAGAACCAGTCATTTTATTACCGGTGTTAGCAACGTATTTACTGATCGTGGCGTCATTGCTGATATCCACATATTTTTGTTGCCACATCATCGTCTGATTTTGGTTCTCTCACATTAATAATTGTATTTCTGCTCATGTTGAGATCACAATACATAAATTCTCCAATTCTTTTGATACGTCCAGTAATCTCGCACATCAGTATTAGAATTGGTTCGTCTGAGTTTTTAATTTTACCGTTTTTAGCTAACATCACTAAGGTATCTTCGGTCGCACCTGGAACAAGCAGAATAATATCTTCCAACGGGATATCGATCGTTTTTAACCGTCCTTGCTGATGCTGAAAAACAACAACTTCATTTTGGTCCACATCTGCAAAACGCAAAAAATTAACAAGCTTATCCTTGACCTCATCAAGGGTTGCATGCCCTGAGTAAGACTCAGAGCAGATCTTCCGTAAATATCTAACATTGTATACTACACTAAGACCTGTTTAAATCGTTGGACGACGATGTTGTCTGGTGGTATACTCGTGCACGACTTTATGAGGCGGTGCTCCTGATGATGTCGACACAGCGTTGAGCACAGCAAGTACTTCAAGGCCACATATTGGCGGATCAGCTATTGTCTGTGTTGGCAATGTTGAATACCAGATCGTAGTGCTATGCATTCTACCGCTGATATATTTTCAAAATTCTTTTGGTGAAGCCAACCAATACGAATGAAAATAAACAACTCCACGTGGTCAACCGCATATGCAACCCAGTGAGTACATGGACAAGAACTTCCATCGATATTAATGATACCGATTTAAAAATGGTTTGGTTGTTCTGGTAATTGATCACGCATAAAGAAACACCTGGCGTTTTTGATGTTTAATTTCTTAGCAGCATCAAGTAAATCAAAATTGGACATGGGAAGCATGTTTAGAGAAGTGTTCGTTGCAATCTCAGACCTCGACCGTACCACTAATGGTGGAGGGTTCCTGGCTGTCTTAGGCCCCGCCATTTTCTTTGAAGTCTTTAGTCCTTGGCCTGTTGTTTACTTTAATGCCATCTCAGCGGCAGTTTCAACAACACCAAGCGCAGTTGCTTTTGCAACAGCTGGGGTTACAGCAGCTATCAACGCTGGTATAGCTGCAGAAGTGAAAATATACCACCCGTCATGGCAATGTCTTTAATGGCGTCCGCAGAAAGATCAAGTCTAACACCGGTCTTTGATCGTTTGGAGTTACTGAAGTGCTTGAGTTGACGTTATGTCAGGGATAGTTTATTTGGACCCTTCGGATGGCTTGTGATCTGTGCTGATTTGAGCGATATTTTTATTGCAGAATTATTTTTAATGCTGATTGTAGCTTTTTAATTTGATCAGGATCAGAGTAACATTAGCGTGATGCTAAGACATTATAAAGAATGGACAATTTAATTGCTAATCGTGCACTGGGGATCGAAAGCGATCCAATTACATGTTTTCCACTGACGCGTTAATGACTCTCATTCGTTCACCAACACCTTGAAGCAGCACTGTTTTGTCTGAGAGCATAACAGTGATTGCTCTGTAATTAGCAAAAGCTCCTCTTGCAACACGAGCTCGAAAGTGTATATCAGTGACAGATTGTTTTAATAAATTCACGTGTGAAGGCGAAAGGTAATAGATAGGATACAGCGTTGTAAAATCTCTTTGTGATATTTGTAGACCAGAATCAACATTTTGACCACTTCCTATGAATGTCACCAAACGATGATATGCACGTGTAACAGGATTATTCTCAAAATTCAATAACCCTTCTTCAGATAGTTCGTTACGTCCTTTTATTTTTAGTGAAATTTCAGTGACACCAATTTTGTCAAATATCATTGTGCCACGCAATTGTGAGTTTACTCTAGCAGTATCTTCGGAAGCAATGAATATATGTCGCGGTGCAGAAACACCTTGATGTGATGCTATGGGCCATGTGAATAAACCATTAATGGTACTTTGAACACTATCTGTGGTCATCGTCAACCATGAGAATGTTGATTTACCACCTGAGTCCATAAAAAAGAGCAGCCGTTGTTCTTTGGTCAATGAAGGTATCATTGTTAGCATCCACAATGAACGTTTTGTCAGTTTTACTTTACAGGCATCAACGATAGAGCGCCAGATTGCAACATCGTCAATTATGGCTGATCTGTTTTTTGTCACTCCTTTTGCGTGGTTTATTATTTGTGCCAAATTGTTAGTCAATTAGATCAAATAATCTGTTTTGCTAACAGATTTAAGGAAATCGATGTTGAAGTCACTCATTAGTTTTGCCTCATATGAAGCAATAGTTCATCTTAAAATTTGTCAAACCAGCTTACAGTGGCTGTGTTTGCCTCTATACAGACATAGCCTGAGTTAGGTACTGAAATTGCTAGCCAAATTGTTTAATACTTCTAGTTTCAAGATAATAATTTTCATATTTAATGTATGAAATATATGATGAATATACCCATCCCCTCCATGGTCAAATCGATTCTTTTTATCAAATTCAAATCGTTTATTTGCTATTTTTGAGTCATGCCTGAAGTGATAGAATGGTGTCATATATGTTAATAATTCCAGCAGGTCGCTAATTGCAGGTTGATTTTCGAAGAATATGTTATATATTTTATTTACCTATCTGTATACCCATCTTAACTAGCTTAAACGATGATGTATCCTGAACAAGCATGTAAGCATTTTGCTTGCCAATGCAAATGAGAGTAGCACTGTCATGTTTAGAAGTACAAGAATAGTATAAACGTGGGTGATTTAGGCCGTTGCTGCTGATATATGTCTTTGCTATATATCCCGCATGATTTTGCTTATATTGGTACAAAGCCATTTGTGTAAGCGCGCAACCACGGAATGTAATCAGCGAAAGTGACCAATATGCGACTAAACAAGAGGACAGTCATGGAATAGAGAAGGCCGTCATCTATATCAGTAACAGTCAATATCACAATTATTACACTTCTATGCTAAATATGTGTGAGAGTGTGACGTGGCAAATTGTTCTTTTGGTATTATATATATATATATATATATATATATATATATATATATATATATATATATATATATATATATATATATATTTAGATTGAAGGAAATTATTAGACTTTTGTGTAAATCCGCCTAAATACGTATCCGTGAATGTAATTGTATCGAAATATTAGCACGTCAGAGACACCTGTTACAATCGATATATTCCAAAGAATAATTACCATGGCGCTTTACTTAAATCTGCCTTGTGCTAAAAATAGACCATAACATCATTGTGCCCGGCTGCCGCCATACTGTTTTCGGACAAAGCACCGAGAGACGCTTAGTAACACGTGATAATTCGATACATGTATGCAAAAATATATATTTTTTTTTTTGCACATCCCTCACTATATAATGATTTCATATATTCAACTATAATATGTGAGCGTGTCAGTAATAATTTTGTACATTTGATTTCTTTGTCATCCGTTTGTATTGTTTTCCAATCTTCGTTTAGTACAACTCTCCTATGTACATATTATATATGCATTTGTATGTATGTGTGTGTGTGTGTGTGTGTGTGTGTGTGTGTGTGTGTGATTTAGATTGTTTGACGTAGCTTTAAAATCATTTCAGTCATATCGCTACGATGTCTGCAGTGTGGCAGTTTATAGTGATACCTAGCATAATGTCCCAACCTGTCACGTTACCCTGACACCGGGGCAGACCAGTCCTAACACTAACCTGTTAATACTGCGCGCCTGTTAGTACCATTTTTAAGTCTTTTGCATGACTCGGCCGGGGATCGAACCCACGACCTCCCGCATCCGAGGCGGACGCTCTAACCACTAGGCCATCTGAGCAGTATGTATGTATGTATGTATGTGTCCAAAATGAATGTGTTGAAACCAATAATATTTATTTATATCTACTCTGTTTTCTTTTCAATTAGTGTTTCTGTGCAAAATATGTATTATTTTAAGGTTGGCTGTTGTCATTACGGACAGCAGTTTTTGTGTTGTTGTTTCCATGAATACATGCAGAAAAGTATACCTCCCGACAAAATTTAATAGTATATATCTTTTAATTAAGGAAATGTTTTACCCACGCAGTATAAATATAATCAACCAGTCCGGCTCTTTTCTACACCATAACTCTGACGAAACATAATGCATTCTTATATGTTCTAAACTCATTCAAAAGTACGATTTGTTTGTTGTTATTGTTGTTGTTGTAGGGTTTAACGCCATTTTTCAGGACACGATAGCTATACATGGCGGCCAGTATTAATGGTGGAGGAAGAACCCGGGAAATCTCCGGAAAGAACCACCGACCCTCGAGAAGCTACTGGCAAGCTTTCTCACATACCCACGTTGCCCCGAATCCGAGACTGGAACCCACGCAGAGGTGAGATGGCAGTGATCCGTAACGGAGAGCGCCGTAGACCACTCGGCCACTCGGGGCCTCCCGATGTGTTTGTAAAACAGTTAACATAAATTTACTCTCTTCTTTTCTTAACTTTGTTACAGATTAGCACATCAGAATCAGAAAAGGTTAATACAATCACTAACGCATGATACCAACAAAACAAACAAATAATACCCCAAAAACACACATTGATGCATTGTTTTTAAATATATGGAATATCTATGCAACATTTCTAGATTATACAAGCATATCACATCAAATAAGCAGAGTGTAATTTTATGCGCTAAACAAAAAGTAATAAATGATCATTTACTATATACACCCCTTTCTATTGAAAACATGAATCACATATAAGAATACTTCATCGACATGATTTAATGGGGGGGGGGGGGAACGGGGCTGGTAGTTCCCTTGGAAAATGCAATTGTATATAGCTTTTAATCAAGGAAATGTATTATTTACATAGTATAAATATAATCAGCCAGTACTGTTCCCTTCAACAACATATCTCTAATGAATATAATGCATTCTTATATGTTCTAAACTGTCATTCAAAATTAAGATTTGTTTGTAAAACGGACATTGAAATAAACATATAAATTTTCTCTTCTCTTTTCAGAGAATCAGAGAAGGTTAATAAAATCACTAATGCATAATACTCTCCCCCCCCCCCACAACACCAACAAAAAAAAACAAAAAAAAAAAAAACGAAGAAAACATCGATACATTGTTTTTAAGCTTATGGAATACATATTAAACATTTTTAGATTCTACATGCATAATATCACATCAACTAAGCAGAGTGTAATTTGTGCGCTAAACAAAATATAAGAAATAGTCACTTTCCTACATACCTCCCTCTCTGTGTGTATGTTAAAACATGAATCAAATATAGGAATACTTCATCGGCTTTATTTAATGGGGTAGGGTGGGGTTGGCAGTTCCATTGGAATTTTCATCTCAAAATATTCAGGGTATATCTGTGATGAAATGCAAGCAATTTGTGTATTATAGTGTTCTAGAAAGATTCATCAGATTTGATTATATGATTTATACAGTCTGCAGGCTTAAGAACCACTGTAGCAAACTATTGGAATGCACATCTGTATTCAGATGAACAAATTTAACGTCTGCTACATGATTTTCAGTAAGAACAATAATACGAACAATATCACGGAAAAGAACACTGAATGCCATTACACCGGTTCGCCTTGTCCGAGTGGCTATTTTTAGAAACTGATATCACTGCGTGTGACGTTTCACAGAGGTAAAAAGTACAAGCGCCATTGGCGCACCTATGATGCTTGTCATCGTTGTGATTCCAGCCACACCAATACTAAACGTTGTTGACCCATAGGTCGCATCTACTACTATACACATTTGTTTGCATTGCATGATTAACGCGACTATCATGGTGATTTCGTATTGCAGTTGCTGCTCCGTGTCAATTATTTATTTTTTCGCGTTGGTAACATTCAGGTATATCAGCTTTACTATTAATAAAGTGATCACGTAGTATAACTGCTCGACAGGACGACCTTGGTGAGATGCAACACTCTCACGCACTTCAAACGAATTACTCTTTTTTCACTAGTACAATTGCCATGCAATAATAGAAATTATTATATGCTCATTTTTTTCCCCCGTTAACTTTACATTGTCAAAATCGTTCAGTATTACCCGATACTGAACTCGCGCGACAATACACATATAGCATTCACGTGCATAAAGGAACTACTTTCTATTGTAAATAAATAATGGACCCAGACGCCAGCACTTTTGATTTGTACACAAATTATGTACACTCGCGTAAGAGGCTTTTTAAGTTGTGGTTGTTTAAATTTGTTTCTAAATGAACTAAAACAGATTTTCGAAAATGCCACATACCAGCTGCTTTGGCACATTCTGCGTTGATACTATGTTACAGATTTAGGCTAGCTACATTATAAAACAGACGCAAGATAAAGTCCTTGCAAATAACATACAAGTGACAAGTCATATACTCTCTTCTTGTTTAGCTGGTGATAAAATGGCAAAATAAAATATAATTAGTTTTAAATCCTGAATTTCCTCAAAATGTATTTTCTTAATTCTGCAAATCCGAATTACATGAGCCATGTCATAGGTTTTCAATCTGGATTACACATTTCGAAATTGTGCTGTAATTTCAACGATAAGTGCAATTGCATCGTCTTTACTGCACACAAAATGAAAAAGCATTAAATTCCATAGCGTCGTTTTGATAATTGCAATTGAAAGACTTCATATTTTTCCCACATTATGATTTCAAACATTCAATGACAGAAACAGAAACACATTTGCAGATGTCAGCACGCTTCTCCCTAGCTTATTAAATCTCATGTATTTCATGTGGAATCGTCACATACAAATCCAGTCCATAATCACGAATTTTCCCAGAATCGAGAAAAATACCAAAATCTACTCATTCCAGATCAAATGGAAAAGTTGTTGCAATGCACATTCATTCACAATATGACTCCAAATTTCAATTTTAACTAGACACGCCATTTTCTTTCGAAAGTTATGTCGAGCGCGCGACGGAGTTATGTGCGCAGTAATAATGTTGATTTGTGTAATGATGAATATGCGCTTGTGTATTTAGTTTGGAATCCGGCATACATTCATTTACGTTGTTTCTTGTAGTGCATTTTGTTTATATAATTAAAACTTAGGTAGAATAAAGAAGATGAGCATATAATGAAAAGGTTACTGCATTTGTATGGGAAAATATGAACTTTTGTAGGAAGGATATACTGCACTCCTAAGGTCGTGCAGTATTCCATCCCAAAACTCGTTCATATTTTCCCATACAAATGCAGTAACATATAAGTATCAGCTTGGAGAATATTTAAATTTAAGGCAATTATACGTTGGGGGTCCCTGCACTGCATTTACTCAGAACCATTAAAAAATGTCTGAAAGACCATTCTCGTCTTCGCCCAGAATTTTTTTTAATAACAGTCGAGATCATTTCTGTTTTAGTTGAATCGATGTTGGTATAACATATTCGCTGAAAATGTAACTTTCGTGTATTCAGCCGTGAATTCCACTTCCTCGTTGTAGAAACAATCCACGAGTGTTTTCGCACCTGGTGATGCAGAGAACGATTAAACATTTTCAAGTGCACTTGATTTGATTTTAATTTGGCCTCGAATTGGTAGTGGTACATCAGGGTGGTTTAAACGACCGAGTTTTATTTGGCCTATAACAAGGTTATATTTGAATGTATATGAGGCTCTTGTACGCCTTTTTGAAGCAGATATTCGTCAACAAGTGAAACAAAATTGCTTTCGACATTAACATCCGTTGTTATTTAATCAAAAAGCCCGTTGGTAGTTACACAAGCTCATAACCGCAGTCAGAATCAATCAGATATATGGTGATCAATTTAATCTTGACATAAACGCCAAAGGCATTCAAAAACCCGAGTGGAATGATGTTAGTCCTTCCGACTAAATTTGATCTCCAAACGATCAAAGATACTGAGGTCATATGCGTAGATTGTTTTGAATCATGATGCTGAGGATGACGTATCATAAATTTTTAGACTAGATGTCATTTTTCAATATTGCTATTGAACCCAACCTACTAGTAAAAACCGATCAGAGGAATAAATACAATCTACACTCGGGTTCTTTTAAGATGTTTGATTTAGGTTTATCATAACCATTTACGTCATGGAAAATAAAAATCGACCGCCTGTCGTGATGTCAACGTCTTTGATTCCTCCGACTTCAATAATCATGGTTATTGTATATGCACCAGTGCTTTATAGAATGAAACAACATCATTGTCAACGTTAGATGTTTGTAATTTACCATTTTGATCTTGAAAAATGTTAAGCTCGTTAGGGTCAACACAAACAACAACCCTACTGGTGAACTCAGTTAAATCTGCTTTGGTTGCAACCTGTAAGATCCGAAAATATTGATAGACGTTTTGTATAATGTTAAGTGTACTTTAATGTAAAATCAATAAGCGTTCGCAATGTTGGTGAACTCTCAAGTCCACGTAACAATCCAACAAGAAGATAGTCATATATTATCCTGTCCAACCGAGTTTTCACCGGTATAGTTAAGTAACATATTGGTAGACGACTTTGTCTGGTTTTTATTAAATAATTGACAACTTCAGGTGGTGGTTCAAATCCATATGAGTTCAAATACAATAAATGTGTCACCAACTGTGCAACACAATGAGTGCCAGGTCCTGTTGTCATATTCAGTTTAACAATGCCTTTGCGAGTTGTACCAGCTAATCGAAGACCAATTCATCGTGGTATTCGAATTTTTTCTGGTAATGGAAGGCTTTTACTTTTTTATTTTTACAATGTGTTATTTGTCCACCGACTGCCTTTTGATGGTTTTCCGATAGCCACTAACGCTGCGACTTTTGCACAGCTGGAGCTGCTTGTGTCATCACGCTAGAATCGCTACAAGGAATAGGAATATTTCACCGGTTTCTTTTTATGCAATTGCATCATCCCTGATTTGGATAATTTTAATGTCACCGAGGTGTTATTTCGTTTGGCTGCATTATGATACACTGGGACAATTCCAGTTGATTATGTTGGAGAAAGTTTCATTGTGATCCCCACAATCATTTCTTATCGTGGTGTACATTTTCATAAGTTTCTTTTCACTAAAGCCGACGTTAACTTAATAATAGGACATTAATATTTTAAAACTTAACTGCTTCAAGTAATAGAAAATTCTCCAATTTTTTTTATAGGCGCATGGAGGACCATAATTCAATCCTCTAACAACAGCTTCTTGTCAGGAATAATCACAGCATAAAAATTATAACCACCCGTTTGATTCCACAACTACTGATGCATGACATACATGTTGACAACGGATTGACTGAATAGCTCTAAGTGTTCCAATGAAAATTAATAAATCGGGTATAATGTACAAATGTCATATTGGGAAATGTGCAAACCAGTGTCATTGTTTTGATGTTGGTCCATCTATGACCACATATTGTGATATGCACGTACAATTAGATTTTCTGTGTAGTTAAGCAACATTTCTTCGGATGGTTCCTGATGACAGTTTAACCGCAAAAAACTTCAGTTATTGTTTAAATGTCAATTATTATCTTGGTACGCTCTTGGTAATTATCTCGATTTCATTTTAAAACACCACGAACACGTGTTTTCGTAAGGAAAGGTCATATTGGGTCCTGATTTGCCATATAATTGGTCCCGAAATAGTACTTGTTCCGTGCAAATTCGTGGTATGAGCTGAAACGACAGGGTTGATGAGATTCCAGATCGCATAAATGACAGTAGATGTAATTCTGTTGACAGTGACGGGGTTGGTACAAGCATCAACAAAGTCAATGTTGTTAATAAAACTTTACCATGACTAGCTCCTGTACGCCAAATTGCATCGCTAGCGTTGTTCTTAAGAATTAATGTGACTGTGTGTTTAACTTAAAAATGTATCCTTATAAACCCAAATATGTAACTGTGGGGAATAGCAAAAAATCCTCAACTAAAGCCGACGAATTTGTAACCGACATTGTAGTAATCCAGAGTTGAAATTTGGGTTGTTGTTAATGATCATACTTTCCATATCAGCGTCAGCATTTCCTAAATAATTTCTAGCTCAGGCAATTGTATCCATTTTATGATCTGCGTGATTAGATGCATGTATCTTTGTGTAATGAATATTTAGTTTCCATTGATTGCGACTTAGTTTTTTAAAAAACTTTTTTATGATATGCTATTGGAATGAAACGTTGTATCTAGTGGTTGACCTTGTAAAAAAAAAATCAGTGACATTTTTGGTAAACAATTTTTATTAGAATGAAGATCATTATGTTAAGCTGAGTCAAAGATATTGTATTTTTTATAAAACTAGGTTATGTGATGATTTGCATGTTTTATGAGGATTTTGGTGAGGGACATTCCAAGTATAGCTAGTTTTCAGAAAGTCTGTTAATATTGCTTTAGCATCTGAGAAGAATCAAGTTATCATTCTTGTGTACAGTATTTGATTTGGAGTTATTCAAATTATTTCTACTTTAGAAATGCAACAATGCTCTGACATTTGCGAATAGAGACCTGGATTTCCAGTGAAATATCAAATAAGGATTTAATCCGTAGATTATATTATTGTGATCCAACAAAAGACTCCTGGCACGTCAACAATTTGCGAGCCATCACAGACACATCAATAATTTCAGCGCTGCATTTATTTTGGATTTCCACTAATGTTTATTCAGAAGTTTTATTATTAGGAGTTGTGTCCTTGATTCTAGGATTATTTTGGGATTTAATTCGCAATACCGCAAGTTCTTGTTTTTTAAATTTTGACCTTGTAGTCTAGGGAAGTAATTATTATTTTTGAAATTTACAAAGTTTATTGCTTTTCACTGTTTTCTTTTACTTGTTTTAGCAGGATAGACTCGTAACACTTTGAAAAACATCATATATGAATAAAGGGATTTCGCATAATCATCACCATATCTAGTGATTCCGATAATAGTCATCGCAGTGTCAGCGTTTTCAAGAATCGCTTCGATTTCCTATCTGATGAAATAACGTGCACCGATAAACACGTAGGTGAAGAAAGATTGGTCAACATTGTTATTGTGGCATCGTCTGCACGTGTACCGCAATGATTGTGTGGCTACCATTTCGCAATGGAATTATTTACATCCACAGCCTTTCCTCGAGGAGCTCGAGGGCTTACCAACCCATGAGTAGCTCGAGTATAAACCATCTAGAAATGTTGCCCTGGACAACGTCGAACAATGCCTACGGCGGCCAGAATGGTCAGTAAGTCAGGCTACATTATGACAGGCAACCTGGACATGAGCTTGTTCAAGGTCATTGACATGCTGGACCCTTCGGATATCCACAACGCGGAGACCAAAGCTTATGTCGATCACCAAGGCTTTGTTCGAGGTATAGGTGTGTGTACGGACCGTTGTTAACTAGGCCATGTTTACCAAGGTGGTCATGATTGGCAATATGATGGAAAATATATGGGAACAAAATCGTATGGCTCCCAAAGACGTTGACAGAAAGTCATAAGTAGACCTGCAATACGTGACTGCGTCAAAATAAATTGATGTCTCTCATCCAACAATCGACCTTCTTGTGGTCAAGGTCAGAGACTCTCGTTAATGATACTTCCCTGTGGACTGCCCGATTGGGCAAGCATACAGGTAGAATCGTAGAGTTGGAGGCAAAAGTGGACCCTCAAGGCCCATCTACGAAGGCTTATATTGGTATGACCGTGAGACCTAACAATTCAACAACTTGACGGCTTTGCACTGTCATCTGAAGGTCTGCTTCTCATCCTGTTTACTCTAGAAACAAAGCCAGTATGTCGAGTGCTCTGATCCCAACGTTACCTTGCGGAAGCCTCTCTTTGGGGCTGACCTGGTGACTGGCGATCTACTATTTGACTGTAGCGGGAAAGGCTGCTACGATCACAAACCCTGACAAAGAGTTTGACTTTTCTCTTGCAACGCGGACAGAAAACTGTGATCCGCATGTTCAAACCAGGACTACCATATCGTTTGCGTTCGAGGAAGTAAAGTTTGTTAATAGTTGGTTTTCCTTTATGTCATCCATTATCTCTACCATGCCCCGACCTTACAGGGGATGTCCACTTCAATGTCACGGTGCCTGCAAAAGTTATAACCTAGATGATTTAAACACGCGTCTCTGGCTTGCATTGCGATGAACCCGTCAACGGTGGTAACCTCTAAAGATGCCTTTCACAACTACTGTTGGAAAATAAGTCGGTGACATTAAGACTCAGCTCCGGACTGGAATTTAGAAGCGATGGTAGCTCTGCCAAAGGTATTGACCTGCCATTAACTTTAACGACCTCTTGGCCTCGAGCACCCTGGTCATATGTGTCGAGGTTGCAGGCATTATTATGCTGGTTACAATAGTGGCGACCCTACCATGATCACCGTGGAAGGCGTGCTGTTCACTTGCAGCCTGTATTCCGGGCAGTATGATGTGCGATGCCTGCGCGTGAAACTTAACAAGCACAATCAGATATGAACCCTGTCCGACAGCAAGCTTAATACCAAGAGCGATCTGGTTTCACAAGCTCTTTGGGACATCTTTCTGACCGAGGACGAGTTTACACTTAATTTGGACGATATGAATAATAGTACAACTATCACTAACGAGACCCGAATAGCGATCCTCACGAATAGCGATCCTCACGACCCATATCGCCGTGACTATAACTAATGATAAAAGGTCGGCTCAGTTCTCACAGGGTCGAGACGAAATCCGCTTAGAGTTTATCACTAGGCAGGCTGATGGCCATCCGGAAGGGAAAAAGTCGTAGCAATAATACAGGTTTTGACACAGCTTACATCACATCTGGAAAACCGGGGTCCATCCGCCAACTTTTGGTCCGAACTTGCTGTGAGTCAGCGTTTGCCCTGTGCACACTACGCCATATTTTCGCAGCCGGTTCATCGCTTGCATGCCCGTCTATCACATCTCCCCAAAATATTTGCATTGTCAACGCCTGGCACCCATTCATGTCAATTGCCTCCTGCTCGTAAGCCATGACCGACGCGATGAAGGCAAAGCTTAAGAGCTCCTTGTCGGGCACATCGAGGAATAGCCGTCAGAGTTCCTCCAGTGACGGATCGAGATCTCGTAGGTTCATTGCGATATGTGTGGTGTTGTGTGCGCTTGTTCTGTTGCCTCATTGAAGCCGCTGAGGTCCTGCGCCCCGTCTTCGATAGGTATAAATCCAGTGCCCGGGGGAAGTAGGCCATGAACAAATAGTGGCCCTCACTGGATGGGCAACGGGGTGCCCAATGGTGGCGAATAAGTTCGACGTATTCTGCACTGCCGGTGCCATATCATCCTCTACCAACCTGGCTCGTGGAAATTTCAAATTTGTTGCTTGTCTTCAGCGCACGCAACGGATGTGAATAATATAAAGGCTCGTTTGGGGATCTAGGCCTTGTCCTTGTTGCTTGACATTTGGATGTGATGCATGCTGAGCAAAACTTCAAATCTCGCTACAGCTTGCTTCTGCCATACTCATTTTGACCAAATCATGCCAAGTTGTCCTTATAGGGTATGTCTTTATTTGCCAAAAAGGCGTACGTCGCATGAACTGACAATGAAGATGTCAGTACTTAACGTGCATTGTTGTTCTAAAAGTTTGCTCATATTATGCATACCATGTCTTTAATGTTTTTGCGAAGTCAATCAGTTTGCGTGAGTATTTGTGCATATTATCCCCAGGACAAGAAGCTTAGAGAAAAGTGAAACATCAAGATAATCGTTTAGTCATTTTCTAAGACGTAGGTTAGGGATGAAGTGCCTGAAAAGTCTTTCTACGAATCCAGGAATGCTACCGGTGATAAAGAAAATACCTTTTTATTTTGTATGCATAAGGGCTTCAACGGATTTTCTGGTGCTGTTACCAGTCTCAGAAAAAGCAGAGTAAGAACAGCAGAGAGTTGGGGGTTGGGATGAGGTTTGCTTTCAACACCGTAAACATTTGTTTATGGATAACACCTTACACGTCACAATGCGGTTGGAGTTCCGGTACCTTTCTATATAAATATGTGGTATGTGGTGTGTGTTAAATACATGTTTCATCGGTGGACTGATAGGGACTTATCAACTAGGCAAATGGTATATTATATCTGGTTTAGTTCTTTATGCCCATTATATGGGGGAAATAACTGGGCAGATTCTACTGAGAAATCGTTCAGCTATAAATATGTGAAATGTGAAATCCCATGGAAACCCAAAAATTTGTTGCAGAACGTTCGGTACAAAGCATCACATTGGGACCTAAGGCAAATGAATTTATAGTCCTAAAGTTTCTCGCAATTCTTTGGTCTTCAGCATTTAATATGCACTCTATGGCCGGCATTGTGCTGACGTGTCATTAAACTATACACATTCATGCATACATGCATGCATACATACATACATACATACATACATACATACATATTGTTAGGGATATCTGTATCATACATTAAATTATAATAGAGTTTTAGTTAATACATTTGAGTTTGTGACGTTTTTTATTTTAATTCTATAACTCAGTGGCAGACTTTTGGTATAGTAAATGTACATATACAATACCTGTAGAATTCTCATTCGTAAATCAAGGCCTCTTGCAGAGGCTATGTCAACAAATATTTCGGTAAATTACACCACACAGGTTTGAATGGAGTACATTTGGCCTGTAGAGGTATCATGCATGCACTTATTGTTGACTGGTTCAACATTTTAGAAGGTCAGAATATGACTGTTAATTATTTTACAATCTAATGATTTAAATGTTTAATAATCGTTTCGGGACTCACGGTACTAAGTCAAATCCTATAGTAAACACATGCAAACACCATGATATTAAAGATTAAATAACTTCAAATTTCTGACTGCTCATGGTCAAACTTTTGTAAACATTGCTTATTTAGCAAGGTGTTCAATTTCGTCCGAGGATGAATATAACTGCAAACTGTATAATTCATTAGTTGCAGATAGAGCCAAGCATACGCTTCTTTACTGCCAGGTCATACATGATGAACGCAATATTTATTAAGTTTCATCAAATAATAGACGCAACGGACATGTTGACTCACATTGGCTTTTCTGTCAGGACAGTGAACTAAATCTACTTCACATCCTTTTGAGTAAGATTATGGAAAACTTTGACTTTATGGATGGCCTAATATGACAACAATTCATGCATCTGGTGGCAGAAGAACCAGAAAAAAACAGAAGAACAAATAGAAAAACAAATAAGCTTGAACACGATTTCTGACTTTGCGCTGAGGCATTATATTAATTCAATTAATCCATTTCATTTTTGACTGCCATCAATGGTATTCACAACTGTTAGATTCCGAGAGCTAACCAAAGCGACAATTCATTTAAAACATGCCAGTGAAATGTAAATAATTCCAGATCTTCCATGATGTTTACTTTTTCCTTTCATGTTATTTTCGATCGTACTTACTTTTACACTTTATTTCCTGCGAGCTTTCTGGTTTATGTATTTTTTTATTGTGTTCGCCTTAAAGTTTTCTATTTCTAGGGTATTTTGTACTCCTTACACATATATTTGCATGATTCGGGCATTCATACATACATACATACATACATACATACTTTGTACAACTACATACGTTTCTCTCCTTGTGTGCCTTACACCTATTTCATGTATATAATAGCTCCGTGTTTAATATACTTTACTAGTTTATAGCAAGAAGATTTCAAATACAATATATGGCATACTGCAAATAATAATTATATAGTGTATCTCATACATATGTCTAAATTGTTGGATATTTTTCAAAAAGAACTGTTTTGAAAATAATACATAGTTTTGCCTATTTCCCTTGCTTTCATGCTGGCTATGATTTTAATAAGATTGAGGCACAAAATATAATTTTAATGCAGAGGACTTATAGCAATTTGTTTTACTTGTGTCAATATATTACATGTTTAGTGTGTTGTGTATTTATTTATTAATAGTCACTTTAATGTTCTTGTTACTATTATGCAATAATGAAAACAACAGATTGAAATCTCTTTTGAGGTGGAAATAAAAAGGTCAGTCACTCAGTCATGCATACATACATACATACATGCATGCATGCATCCATCCATCCATCATTGATGTAATAGTATGGATTATGAACCAAATTTATAAGGTTTTCATGTTTGCCATGTACTCCAACTGGTTCTTTTTGATGCACATACTAATCCCTTAACATATATATATATATATTCAGATCGTCAGTTTTAGGTTCCAAGAATGTATTTTGTGTGAAGGAAGTTCCAGTCTGAAGTCTTTGGGAAAAGGTCACTTTAGCAAGTTGCTCTCTGTTACTGCAGTCGCAGGTTTGATCTCTAGCGCTGTCAAATTCAAGGGTTAGTATGTGCTTCTCCATGGTTGGAAATTTCTCCAGACACTTATTTGGTATCTGCAAGTCCACTTAATTTTGTTTTCATTTGCCTTCTCCAATGACAAACCCATCTCCATTTATTACAATCATTTGGTAAATGTTTATTTAAGAAAGCCTTGTACATGCTATATCCATTTCCACATTTTTATCACTGATACAAGAAAATCTCATTAGGCTAATCATAAGAGAAATCAATAAATAAATTTAGATAAATTGTTGAAAATAACATTTTAACTTCTATATGTGCAATTATCAGTTTCAGGAACATTCCTATTCTAGAGCTGGTGATGTTGTCTGAGATTAGTTTACTGTCCTTTGTGAATCTGACCATCCTTATATTGCTATGTAGGAGGACCATTTCAGACAACAGTTTTAGCCGTGATAATCTAAGGGACATTGTGGTGGATGAGGAAAATGGTGTTCTGTACTTAGATGAAGATGGGGATTTGTACAAGTTTCATACTGATAACCTGGCCATCCTAAATTCCATTCAGACACTACAGTGTCATACAACTTGTTACACTCAGTATAAATGAAAAATCACCATGCTTCAAAGATAATCCCATCTCAAATGTTTCAAAAGGTTAGGCTGTTGTCTGATAATTTACGTTTAATCATAAATCCATTCGTTCATTTGTCATAAATAGACCGACATCTTGGGGGAAATAAATAACTAAATGAATTAGTAATAAATGAAAACTTGATAAAAGGTCATTGTAATTTCTGCATGTGTAATTATCAATTTCAGGAACATCCAGGTAATGGAACTCATGATGATGTCTAAGATTAATTTACTGTCCTTTGTGAGTCTGACAGTCCTTACATCACTCTTTGGGAGGATCATTTCAGAGAACAGTTTTAGCCATGATAATCTAAGGAACATTGTGGTGGATGAAGAAAATGGTGTTCTATACTTAGGTGGAGATGGAGACTTGTACAAGTTGCATACTGATAACCTTAGTATTCTGAATTCAATTCAATATACATGTAATTCATGCTACAGCAAGATTTTATTAAAGACAAATAATAATACCCTGATTGTCTGTGGTATTGATAACAATGGAAAGTGTGCATTGTATAATGCTACAAATCTTGTCAGTGTTTCAGTGAGTAATGTTAACAGTGATTTATATGTGTATGGGAATCGGTACAAAACAGCTCTTGGTCTGCTTACAAATAATGATACAACTTTGTATGTTGGACGACTGTATAGCAACGATACAGATAAAAACCAAACATACTATCCAATAACCAACATGTACACAGACCCCAAAGATGCTTTTAAAGTCATAGAATATATTAGTGTAAGAAGACAACTTGGAATTAAGTCCAATTATCTAATTTACTTTAGAGCCGTATTTCAGACTGAAACCCATGTCTACTTTCTTACAAACCAGAAATTTGAAAATGACATTAACTCACCTCAAGTTTCAAAGTTGATTAGAATTTGTAAAGATGATGATAATTTTTACTCATACATTGATTTAGAGTTGGAGTGTAAGACCATAAAAGGAGATAAATTAAATCTTGTACAACATGGAAGCCTGATAGAGCTGGGAGACAAGATTTCTACATCGGAAAAAAATCAGGCCCTGGTTGCAACTTTTGCTGCTGGCATTGATCCAGAAAATCCTTGGTCTAATAGGAGCGCCATATGTATATATACGTTGAAGGAAATCCAAGACAGGATAATTGAGGCTCAAACAAGGATTCTGTCAAAGTGTGATGGAAATGACAAGTTGGTTTACGAAGAAAGCTATACATATATTGGTATAGCTAGACCTGCTGATAGGCCACCATGCCAGAATGTAAGTACCAATTTCATTAAATATATCAGGTGAGATATTGCTCTGAACAGTTAATGAATTATTATTGATGGCACTAGAGATTTATTATTACTGTTGGTAAATTTGGACTGCTTGTGTATGCCAAGTGCCACAATGTTTGTAAATATTTATAGATTCATTTCAGGATTGAAAATTAAATAGATACATTATCACCTGCTCCACCAAGAAGAAATGATACATTCGTATCTTTTTCAACTCCTCACCTCCACAGCATACTCTCATTTAAATGTCTCTAGCATCTGAATATAAACATTTTTGTTTTAAAAGGAGATGATTTTTTGCTGATTTTAATGGTGCATTTAATACATTATTGGCTATATCATGCTGAAGAAATGGGAACTAAGTGCTTTTCCCAAGGACACACTGAGGCTGGCCTGGTGACACTTGGATTATGAGTGTAATGCTTTTCCAACTAGAGATGCTGTGGCTCCTGCTAGGAGGTGAAATCAGTTTTGTATGACACATGTTGAAACCTGATAGAACTGAGCAAAACGTGATCTTCTTCTTGTGGTTTGCCTTTTTGTGCACTGCCACTCATCTAGAATATCACAGGTCTGATCAGAGTACAATTCATGTCACAGTAAGAATTTTCTACAGAAAAATAATAATACCCAAATTATTTGTTGTATGGGTAACGGTGTATTACTGTTACAAATCTATGGTCTTATATTAAGTAAGAGAGAAGAGTGAAAACTGAGAAGTTTTGTAAAAACAATATTCAACATATAAGTTATTTACCTAGAATACAAAGTGAAAATTTAAAAGAACTTACAGTATTATGAATTAAATCCCAAAAAGTCCTAAAAGTTCTATCACAAGTCATAAAGTATAGAGTATTTAAAAAGTGGTGCTTTGAATGAATTCCAGTTTTAAATTTGCTGATGTACTAATAGCCTGGAATGTGGCAGTGTGCTAATTGTCTTGATGTATCACAATAATATAATCCAAAATATTCTTGAATGAATTCACAATAATAATAATTTAGTCTGAAAAGTATCAGTGAGCATTTTGTAATTCTAGTGAATACTTGAAATAAATAAATAAAGCTTCTCAAATATTAAATAAAAGACAAATTGATTCAACTTAGACTGATGTTAAGATAAAGAATGAGTTATTATAATCAACCTTAATATAAATACCTAAGACACAATTTGAGGACCAGTATGAGGGTCATCTTAATGGATATTTCCATCAAACAGTAAACAAACCTTGTTGCTAGAAAATTCTTAGGTCAGAATCAGAGCTGTATCTAGAGCTCAAACCTAGTAGATATACTTAATCTACATAACATTAAGCACAGTGACATTTAATCATGGATAAATTTAACACATAATACAAATTAAATACACATAACATTTACTGTGAACCATATTTTAGTTCCATCAATCAGTGACACTACCAGCGATTTGTTTGTGTGCAATAGAATTGGAATGAAACAACTGTTGGTCTGCTTACAAATAAATATATAATTGTATATTGAATTAACGTATGACAAAAGACTTATGCATTATTCATTAACCAACTGGAACACAGATCGCATATATGTTTCTGAAATCATAGAACAAGCTCAATTATCTTATTTACTTCAGAGCGAAGTTTCAAACTGAAAACCATGCCTGCTCTCTTACAAACCAGAAATTTACAAATGATGATAACTCATATTTCTTATCAAAGTTGATCAGAATTTATAAAGATGACTATAACATTTACTTGTACTTTCATCTTTGAAAAAAGGAAATAAAGTTCAATCTTGTACAACATAAATCCCAGAAAAAAGCAGTCTTCATCTGAAGAAAACAAGACCCTGGTTGCCACTTTTGCTGTTGGTACTGATGCATAAAAATGGTGGTCTAATACGAGTGCCATCTGTCTATATATACTGAAGGAAATCCAGGAGAGGATAATTTGATGCTCAAAGAAGGATTGTCTCAAAGTGTGACATTAATGTTGATTTGGTTTATGAGCAAAACAATAGTTACGTGGAAACACTTAGATCTGTTGGGTGCATTACTGATTTCAGTACATATAAGTATACAGTTGAGGTATTTCTTTACATAGAAATAACATTGTTGTTGACAGAAATAGAGATTTATTGTTACTCTTGGTAAATTGTTTCTGGTTGTATTATAGTATTAAAGTGTTGGTATATATTTAAGGATTGATTTAAAGATTAATTAGATACATCTTCACACCCTATATCCGAATCACAAGATATTACAAGTTTAAGAAGATACTGGTACTCTTTTCAGCTCATCAGTTACATTTGCAAACTGTCTTTGAAATCTGAATATAAACATCAATTTCTCAAAAGGAGATAAAGTTAGTCTTGTACAGTATGGAAGACAGAAAGAACTGAAAGACCAGGTGTCCGTATTTTATGAAAACCCACCTCTTTAGCTGTTCTCACTCATCCAGCAAATCACAGGTCTGACATAACTATCTATATGTACATAAGGTAATATGGGAAATGATAATTGAGCCCCAGACAAGGATTCTCTCAGGGTATGATGGAAATTTATGTCCTTATGATACAATTTATAAATACATGGATATGAATTTTTTAAAGGCACAATGACCAAAATGTAAGTTGATATTTTAGCAGACATGATTATAGTTTTATAGGAACATTTTAATAATAATAATAATAATAATAATAATAATAATAAATGATAACTGTATATTTACAGAATGTAAGTCAGTTACCTATAGGAACTAATAAACTTTTTGTTATTTACCATGTACAGAGCATGTACAGTATAATGTGCAAATTGTTTGGCTTACGACAGAGCTCTTCTGAACACAAACTTTCCAGCCCAGAAGACCTGCACAAGCATTAATGAGTGCATGAACATATATATAATATCATAATTTGTTATATACTTATTTGTTAAATATAGAAACTTATTGACGAAAACAAAAGCTTTGCGAGCTAGAACAAATAAATAGAAACTTACATTTTTGACATTAAAGTTAATCTTTGATGAAGAAATTTTACCAGGCACTGTTCGCTTGTCATGAAGTTTTTTGCCCCTCGCTTACTTGACAACAGTGATAAACTTTGATCTATTGCTGACTGGAGATGCTTTGTTTTGAGATAGGGTCAAATAGTTTACAAAATATCAGAAATGTAACTTTTTGTGACAGATTAGGTCAACCTAATCCTACCGCTCTCTTAAGTCATTTACATGTATATTGTCAGCCTCTGAAAATGAATTGAATTTACAAAAATGAGGTGTGGGTGTGGCTGTTGTGCTGAGCTCTGAGCTTCTTCTCCTAAACTTTTGATTCTGGAGCAAGTCTGGTGTATTGGTACATAAGCAAATTCGAGAATATTGGAATTTGGAAAATTATTTCCATTTGGACTTGTGATAGAACATTCAGGATTAATTGGAATTTAATTCACAATAATGTAACTTCCATATAAATTGTCACTTTGTAACTTAGAGAAATAAATTTAGTTTTTGATTTTGCAAACTTGTTAACTTTGTTTCTTTCTGTTATTTAATTTAAGACCATAGAGTCATAAGATAAATTGGAGGCCGATCTGGGATATGAATTTCTTAAAAAACATTTCTGAGATTAATTTTAATTGACATTTAAGAACAAAAACTTTTTATTGTTTCTGATAAAGATATTTAATGTCACACATTTGAGAAATGTTAAGTGAAACCATCAAGTATACACAATATCATCTAAAGTGGATAACTTTGTATTAAATCCTACTAGGAATGGTTATAGTCTTTGAAAACGGATGATTTGACAGACATTTGGATCTCTCTGAAGTGATAGCATCTTTAAAAACAAGAGATAAAGAATATTTTAATTCTGAATTGGTGGAAAACGAAATTTTGGAAAATATTGCTTGAGGTTTGATTGGCAATTCTGGTTTTCAAGTGAAATAGAAGGAATTGCAGCTAGACATGGATTGGAATTGAGAAAACTTCAACTTCAAAAGATCTGAAAACCCATGTTTTATGGTACACATTGATCTTGAGTAGACATTATTCAATTCCCATTGTTGATTCCTCATCATGCTTCCACTGATTTGGCACCTTATTGCTATTGCCCAAGAAGGGATTTCCATATAATTATAGCACTTCTCTTTCATAGGCCTCATTGGTAAGTGAGTTCATCTTCCTTGGGCAAATTCACTTTATGACCACCAAAATTGATCATTTCAGAGTCTTCCGTCATGTTTTTTTGTGACTGCTCATGCAACAACAAATCTTAACATATCAAAACAAGTACATCTGTACTCCAGTAGCACCAGTTTGTTAAGACTTAAGCGTGTTTTAATCCAGAAAATAAACTCTACCAATTTCTTTTCCTCTGATACATGCTTGGGTTACAGGGAATTCGAAGTATTGTTGTGACCAATTACCCAGGCACCATAGTAGTACAAAAGCAGCTGCTGCCCTCATATTTCCAGACTTCCGTGATGTCTTTGTCCCTGGTATTGCTAGGCCCTAAATGGCAGCTCAGCTCTTACTGATACCGACGATACAGTCATGAAAACCCCACATCAAATAAGGTCAGTGTAAAGCTTGAATGGTATGAAGTGGCCTATATTGATAATGCAGATGTTTGTGGTGTCTAGAGGGATCTCTGGTTGATAGACACATAGTGAACTAGCACAATCTATCAGGGTAAACAAAATGCCAACTGTGTTGCCATATGTTTTGAAACGTGCATTTCCACTGCCATACACTGCCTGATGCATATGTTATAGCCACATTTGGGAACATCTTTTACATGCAGCTTTACTTCAAGCTGCTGAATGATCACATGCCATTCTTTCAATCTGGTCTGTCAGACTGCCTCTCCATCATATCAGATTTTACAAAATGTCTCTGCTGCCATGATACATGTTGGCACTGGCAATTCTTCTGCTAATAACCCATCCAGATGTTGCTGCTGTGTTCGGGAACTGCTTTTACATATCTCATGATTCTGAGTTGCTGAATGGTAATATGCATACTACCAGATGAAGCCTTTTCTCTCCTTTGAGTTGATGTTTCATGGCTACAGCTAGGTAATCCAGAGCATGAATAAACAAGCAAGCTACACCATAGCTGGCATATCCCTAGAGTTTGATGTTTTCCACTTGGAACTAGCATGCATGATCAGGCAATAATACATATAACAGATGGCTATCCTTTACAACTGACTGCTGTGTCATCACAAGATGGTGCTTAGCAAGTGTGACCCTGTGTGGAATATCAACCTGAGCATGCAAAAAGGGTGTGAAGGTGACGCTTTGTTGTTTGAGGATGCAACAGAATCTGCTAATTTCATGCATGATATCAAACATTTTTTCAATCTATTTATCAGCAAGTTGTTAGTGACAGTCATGGGCATCCCATATCAGATATATGCCAATAGACCGATGACGTACCAGGGGAGGAAAGAGGCCCCAAAGATAATGACAGGGGAGTATCTCGAGGGCATGGAGGCATCATTGGTTGATTATGCCACCTTTTACCAAATAGTTTAGCCCTTGTCCTCAACATGAGGTCGGTGGAACACCACACTTTCCATGGACTGTTACAACACAGAAAATGCAAGCAAAGCTGTAACACATAGAAGGAAATAGTCTGGATGGCAGGTGTGTTAAACACATGCGTCTGTGAATAACTCAACATACAAAATGGACAGTTCATATCAACCGTCAACTAGCCTGCTTTTCCATTTTCCAGCAAGCAATGTTTGATACCTTAAGCCTTACTGTACCATGATTGTTGACTGATACAGCTGTGGCAAGAGCATTTTTACATGTAAAATGTATAAATTTGCATTTTGGAATAATTTTTATTCAATTGTTATTATTTGTCATACTATAGGCATACAACACATTTGGGGTTTGGAGCAAAAAGATGCAGCTGTATCCCTATTCAACCCTGACGACTATGCGCTGAGGGTAGCCTAATTTGTACACTTGCTAATGCTAAAACGTTCATGGAGAAAGACACACTTTTTCTACTTGAATACTGGACCTTTTCTTTCTGTCATTAGACATCATTAAACAGCCCTTACAAAGCTAGCCAATATCAACCATTATGCCAGCATTAGCATATTTTTCAAAACACAAACGTACAACACCATTGCCCATTTAACTTTATGAGAAGACCTTGTGGATAACCCTCGTCCTCATCTGCTGCAGAGACAGGCTCTTTTAGGGACATACGCAGTAAAAACAATATACATGCAACTGAACCTTGTTTTTAACTTAAAGGCTTCGTACAATATCTAGATGGTCCTACGAAAACATTGTGATGGTAAGGTGTGACCATCTTCAAAATCTTGTTATCTTGACGGTATAGCCATATCTTAATGAGGTTTTCACAAAGATTGGTTTTTATGGGGTTTAATGCCATTTTTAGCACATGATAGTCTATACACAGCATCCAGAATATTTAGTGGAGGAAGACTGGGTAAAACATCAAACCCAAGAGAAACTACTAGCAAGCTTTTTCACATACCCTTATTGGTCAAGCCTGCACTCGAACTCATGTATACAGAGTTGAGATGTGTGAGTGATCTGTAATGGCAAGCAACTTAGACCACTTGGTTGCCTGGTGCTCTCAGGTTTTCACTAAAAGACTTCTCATGATATCTTGATGCTCCCCTGCCAAAAATAATACTGGTCAGACCTCCAACATGAAAACCATGGTAACTATTATGAAAGTATTGTCACCACTACTTCTCTTGAATTGATGATTGTATCAACATGTTTTGTTTTCTTAAAATCTTACTGTATGTCGTTGGGCCAAACAAAGGTTAGGAGCCAAGAGTTAAATGATCATTTATCAATTATATTAGGTTCAAGGTCAAAGGTCATGACAAAGCATTATGTACTGCACAAACAGGTAGCTTGTGAATGATAAGGAAATATTTTGTTGCCAAATTTGATATGTTGAAGATATTGTAGAATAACAGTCACGGTGATGGTTTGAATTTTCGGCAGTAGAAATGAATAAAATCAAATGTAAGAAATGCACTTCAAAGAAAAATTACATTTTACTTGAGCTAATTATTAAGATGATTAGACAAAAATTCAACGTTTTTCCTGAAAATTCCAGATTTGTTTGACCAATGATTCCAAAATTCAGGAATGAGAATTATCACATGTATGAGAGGGGGAGAGAAACAAAGAACAAAGGAAATGAGTTAATTTTAAGTGAATTCACCTTGTGTTGTTCTTATTAACATCTAACATATGTTATTTAATATTGATAATTATAAGTCATAATTGTTTTGCCTGACAGAATTTGGAAAACAAAAAAACAATTCCAACTCTTATGTTAGGATTAATAAAGGAAAAATAAGTGTTGTATACCAGAGCAATTTGAATTGTTATCTGGTTTAGTAATTTTAAGAATTAGTAGATGTAATTATAGAAGCAAGCAGTGAGAAGTGTTGGATGTTACTATAAAATTATTTGTCTAAATACATTTATAATAATCTTTACACAGTACTTTAGCTCACCTGGCATTATATGGCCTGTTCATCTTATGGTATATGGCCCTACATCATCTGAAAAACTACGTAATCAGAATCAGACATAATTTGACAGAAAGTATCATTGCATGAAAGCCTTTCAAATTTGTACAGATGATACTCATCTGCCATAGCTGGCCGTTAATAATTTTATTGAAAAACATTTAAAAATTCTTCCCAAGAATAGCTTGACAGAATTTGAGGAAATTTGATTATTCTGTATGGGTACTTTCTGTAGTTTTAAAGGAAACTGAAGTAATATATTGTGGCAAAAAAGAGAACTTTCCCCTTTTTAGGTCTGGTATGTTATGAATATTGCAGCATCTTGAAATACCAATACATTATCACACAATACAAAGATAAATATTTCCATTTTATCCTATTCTGCAAGTCTATCAAATGTTTGTCAAGTTTCTGGGAAAAAGCATATTTTCCCTAGAGATTTCATTTTGCTTGCTTGTTTGCATTTTTTTTTTTTTTTTTTTTCTTTTACTATTACCATAATATTATATTTTAATCCTGATGTTGAGTCACTTATTTTGTTTCATTTTTTTTGGATATAGGAATCTTTCGTGAAGGATTACATGAGCTGTAATAAATGGGAATCCTTTGGTTTCTTGACAAGCTTTGATGTGAAATTGAACAGTACAGCTATTTTCACTGCCAGTGACACAATATTGGGACAAATTGCTGGTAGTAGTCTGCCAGGAGGACATTCTGAGCTTTTAGTTGGAACAGACACAGGAAATGTCAAGAAGGTGGGTTGCTAACATTTCTATCTTTTATTTTAAATCAAAACTTCTCCATGTATAGAAAGTTGTGACTTTTAAGGAATTACAGTATTGGTATTAAAGTTATGTCTATTCATCAGTATGCCCCTTTCACAAGTGTTGCCTTTGAAAAGAATTAGATTGCATTATTTGTAAAATCAACAAATGAAAACCAAGTAATGTGTTTGCTTGTTTGCATCCAGGATCAAAACACTGACAGACCAAATTAATGTGGTGTTGGCTAAAGACCCAAGACAAACATCATTTCCATAATTCAGTGAACACTTTATTGGTGGTGCTTTTGTTTGAGTAATGACTGGTTTTTAAGAATGGTTAATTGACTTGAGGGAGGTTAATGAGAATTCTTGAACCATTTTCAATCTATTACTATGCATTGTTGTTTTCTGCAATATCTGTTTACAAAGTTGTTTGGGAGGAATATGCAGCAAAATCATGTATAACGCAAGTTCAACATGGCAGACTTCCCAATCTGTCTTTCTTATGTCATGGAAATATAAATATTGTGTTAGATGTTAGATCCTGTGATTTAGGTATAAAATTGTAAAGCATTGGCACACCATTGAAAGTTAGTGAAAGAGCTATCCAAATCTATTACTCTGTTAATTGTTCTCAAAATGATTTGTCAGAAAGAATAATAATAATAATAATAATAATAATATTATTATTATTATTATTATCATTTTAAGAAGTTCATCTGGTCGACAGGCCAATCTTTTCATCAGGTCTTCTAGAATAATATGTATTTTATGTACAATTTTGATGGATGATGTTTTCAGTCTAATTGCAGAGTGAGTCATTTATTCCATGATTATTATATTCAAGCCTTTTTATACATATTTGAATCTAAAAAAGACCCAAATCATCATTTTTGCTAAGTCTTGATTTTTATACTTCAGAAATTTGTGTATAAAATCTAACAAGATTTTGAAAAACTATCTCTGTGAATCTTTTAGATTTTACCATATAATATAAGCATATAATATAAGCATTACTCTGTAAAACAGATCAAGGCAAGTACTTAGGTGTGTGGCATAAGTCATATGAGTTGTTACCTTCTCTTGGCAATAATCAATACTTCAATGAAGCAGTAATAAAGGTACTTGGAAAACATCAGCAAATTGCTACCATTTGAAAATAGACATAGATTCGTTTGGCTGCTCATATTTTTTAACTCCAAAAAGCCTCCATTTTTAAAGATTATTGACTATTTAAAGTGCCTACATAAAGAATTCTAAACTGATATATGTTCTAATTAGGTTCAATGCATGCATTTAAAATACATCCATAAAATAGGTATTTCTCAAAAACAATTTACTCTCAAAGTCTATAAACAGGGCAGATCAGCCATTACATTCTGAGCCCCAGGGAAAACAAATACTGATAAATTATTGGCAAATACAGATTTACAAATTAGGAATCTTTGAAAAGTCTTACAGTATGCATATTTAATTTATATTATGTGCATATATTTTGTCCATGGTTGTAAGTTGTAAACAACATATTTAATTGGAAAGAGTTCAAGGTCAATTTTGTTAACAGTTCGACTAGGTTTTTTTCCATCAGAAATCATCAAATTCTTTGATGTTAAAGTTCAAGTTGAGGTATGTATAAATAGTAATTTGATAAACAAATGATTCATTCCAGTTCGCAGTTGTGTCAGATACAATTCAAGAATACTTATTTATAAAAACTATTCACTGGAATTACTATCATGCTCATTTACCTTTAAGATTTATATACACTACTTTGGAATTATTGTGAACTCATTTAGAGACAGCCTGGACTACATCAATGTGTTATATTGGGACATTCAAGACTATTGGAATTCATTTGGAATTTTCTGTACTTTTGGACTTGAGAGAGGACATTTAGGATTATTGGAATATATTTGACAATACTGTGTCATTTGAATTTTCATTTTGTGTTGAAGGAGATAAATAATTTGTGGATTTTACATACACTGTTGGTTTCAATTTTTCTTGTTACATGATCTAGAGTCATACCAGTATTATATTTTTCCGAAAGTCTGACTTTATTTGAAATGATTTTTCTGAAAATGACAAACAAAAATTGGAAGGACTGTTTATATGTATATGTTGTTGGTTTAATTAAAATTTATGCTATTTTAGCAATTTTTTTCCACATTTATAGATATCTTATATTGTTGTTGGCATCTTGCACATTGTATTGTTTTTTTAGTACAAAATCTTGCTCAGGATAAATTACTTACACACTGCTTGACCAATATAAATGATTTAGTGGGTCTATTAATCTGTATATAGATCACCTGGAGCCATTTTAATGAAGTTTGCATTATTTTCATATTTGGGTTTATTATTTTAATGAGTGCAACAGGGGCATAAGTGTTTCAGAGACAAAATCTGATTTGATTTCAAAATTTGTGCCCGATATGCATCATGCATTGTCTTCCAGTAGCAAGGTAGAATATATATGTTGACATCTGAACTAAACTACTAGACCAATATCAATGAAACATTAGAGAAATATTTCTCCTTTGAATACATTCACAAATTACATTACATTATGAATGTTAGCCAGCTACCTCGCAAATCCAGCCCTACAAAAAGATGAAAATTATATTTTCCTGTCTATTTCAATAGACAAAGGGCCATAACCCTTGCCCATTACCTCCCCTTGTCACAGACAGATGTCGCTAGTGGTTAGCTTCACTGCTGTACATACCACGTCGTACTATTAATATTCCGACATTCCAGTCGTTTTTGTGTTCCTGTGGGCCCATCCAATGTTCCATTTGGATGTACTATGCAGATGTATCAATCTACTGCATTTTGTATGCATTATTTTACAATTCTGACAATTTGAGTGATTTTGTCATCTTTTGGGACTTCATTATTTAAGACCACCATGCTATTGTTGACCATATACAAGGTCATTACTAGTTAGCATACCTTTGACTTTGTTTGCTTTCTCCAGCCATTATGATGCTCTTGTTAGCAAAATCATAAAATGCTGCTTGATATTTGTGCTTAGTTTAGTTGTACTTCATGTTGTTTTGATAGAATTGTGGTTTATTTATTAACTAAGCATTGTTTATAAGTTCATAACAGGGCCTTAGGTTTCTTATATGAAACTTTCCCGTCTCTGTTAGACTTTGTTAGTTACGACAGTGTTTTAGAAACTTACTAATTTCAATGCATTACTAGTTTACGCTTTAATTTATTGTTGTTGCTGACATGGTCATAGTTCATATGCATAGTTCATCTTAATAACAGATGTGTCCATCTAGCCATACCATCGGCATCTTATTGCTACTATGCTGGTTATTTCAATGAGAAATCTGTCCGTTCAGCCAGGCCTTTGAAGCGGCTGGTACCGATGATTGCCAGACTGTCTTATATACCACCAGCACAAAGGCTGGCCACCCACCGTTCACACCAGCTAACAGTCGCAGTCATGTTGGACTTTCCATTACTCACTGCCTACCCTCAATGGAGAGTTAGTGACATTGCCAAATGTGACCGGTCTGAGTCGTCCATGCCACCTTACCAGCTTTCAAGCCATCTTCAAGGAAATTTATTGTTTGTTGGCCATTTTGGAATGCCCTGTACCCCTTATCATTGCCTAGCATTACAAAGTCAAGGTGTCACTTGATTTTGAGGAGGAAGAAGAGACTAACGACCGGCTTTCGGGTTGGATTGGCAACCAGGGCAACTCTAAGGTGTTTTCTCTCAGAATGCCAGGTTTATCAGATGCACTCAAATACCTTTAGTTTGAACCTTCTGGCTCTCAATGAGAATTTTGCGGCCATCCATATGTCAGCTCCATTGTCCTACAAAGTGGATAAGAACATGTTCCATGCAACGTCTGAGCTGGAACATCATAGCGACATTCTTTGTGTTAGATTTGGCCTCATTGGCAATCTTACTGCTCTCTGAACAATCCAAAGGTAGCTGTGCCTGGGATGTGACGGCCATGATCACCCTGGTCCTTAACTGAGCAGATCACCATATTAGTAATCTTCATAACTGTATGTTAGGATCACAGGTCAAATGAACTCAAGCTGTGTTGCTTATGTAATTAGGAGTATTCATCACATGGGGAATCCAACTATTGTTCTCTAGAAGGATGCCCGATGTAGATTTCGGATGCTCAGCATCCCCTCCTATTACTTATTCTCCTAACGTAATGTGATTAGGCAAATTTTTAAGTAAATTACGTTTTTCTGAGAATACGTACCCAATCAAATTACTTAAAAACCCACCCAACCACCACACCATGCGAACATCCTCGTTCGTATCTCACTCAGCTGAACACTAGGGACACCTGGTGGTGCCAAGGGGGATCATGGGCAAGAGCTATTGCCCTTTGTTCAAATGGGTAGGGAGAGACAATTTTCGTCTTTTAGTAGGGCTGGATTTAATGTAACAGGTGAATAATCCTAGCATAGTGCCATCGTGTAAGTAATCTCAGAGAAACATAACTTACTTAGAAATTCGCTTTCTTAGGTAATATTTTATTTAACTGTTATATTTTTGTTAGCTTCCAATAGCAGCCGGACGAAAAGTGTAACAACCAGGTGAAAAATATACTTCAGACAACTGTTCCAAAACAACCAAACAAATTTTGAAGGAAACAAATCGATAGATGTTCCCCATGATATGTTTTATTAAACTTGTGTTTGTAGTTGTTTCTCTAGCTGCCATGTGACTTAAACAGTATACCATTGGTAGAATCTTTTTATAGCATGTTTTGCAGAATTTGAATTGTTAGTGGCTCTCTGAGTAACCTTGTGACTTCCATACAGTAGGAACAATTGGAAAATGTGTTTGTAATGTCTTCTCCTAAACCTTTGGGTCAGTTTTGCTGAAGCTTTATAGGAATTTTTCCTTGAACATGTACCTCCACAGAAACTGTCTATTCCACAACTGAATATTTAGATGCGAAATTCTTCCCACCATTTTGAATAAAAAAGGGGGATATTTTTTTGACTTAGGGGAGTTTTAATGAAGATGTAAAGGCAGGGCTTAAACATATCATTTGCAAATTTTCATTTTTAGTCTTATTGTTTAGAAGTTATCATACATCCTTCAATGAAATGTTTGAGAATAGATCCTAATCAGGCTGAGTTTTCAATGTGTTTGCTCGCAGTCATTTTGTTTCTTAGTGGAAAATTAATGTTTGGATGACATATTTTACCCTTGTAGAAGCCTTTCAAGTAATCATTCAGCTCCCATGGCAGTTCTGATAAATAAAATATCAGTACTACATGTAAATCAAGTTGATGCAGGTAGAACTGCTTAAGTCTCAACTTTGAACAAACTTCAACTCAAATTTTGCATGCTGATTATTTGTAAAGTTTGATAGGATAATTGCACAAAACCAAACCATCCGTTTTTAAACATTTACTTTGATACTGAATGCTGAAATATTGATCTTAAATTTCAATTTATGAAAATTGTGTACAGATGGTGTTGTTGTTTTTGTTGTAGGGTTTAATGCTATTTTTCAGCACACGATAGGCTATACATGGCGGCCAGTATTATTGGTGGAGGAAGAACACGGGAAAGCTCCCGGCAAAAACCACCGACTACAGGCAAGCTTTCTCACATACCCACGTTGGCTGAATCCGAGACTCGAACCCACGCAGGCAGAGGACAGGTGGCAGTGATACGTAACGGAAAGCGCTTTGAACCACTCGGCCACTTGGGGCCCCCAAAGTTGGATGTGCTTAAAGCCAAATATTGTGATATTGAATAGAAAAATTGCCCCCAGAGTCAAAGTCTTACTTATGTATACATCTAAGTCATTTCCATCAAAATGCACATCCTGCTGTATTTGAGATTAAAAACGTTGACATTACAGTTTAAATCGAATATTTAATCTTGCCTTATTGCTGCAATATGTTTATTTTTATGAACTTTGTGTAATTTCAAATATCAGATTGAAGTTCTTTATCCAGTATGTTGTATATGTATTGCAATGCATTCATTAGTTATTCATTACTAGTAATTTCATAATTTTATTTCCAATTGTTATAGATGGACATTCTTTGAAAACTCTGCATTCTAATGTCTATCTGTCTAAATTCTGGCTTTTAGCTTTAGTTTGTTGACCATGTATTCAGTATGTTACTGATGATGTATGAGAGTACACTTGCTTGCCATCTAACTTGAAAACCCGTGGAGATGTGTTTCTTATAATAAATATATTGTATTGATCCAACATCATTTATTGAAGCAACAGCAGCAACAACAACAACGATGAAAAAAGGAATAAGTTTAATTTTAAAGAAATTTATTGGTCAACCTTGCTTGTTATCATTATGTATTTACAGCTTTACATAAATCTCTGCCTTTGTGGATGAAAACATTTGTCACATTCTGCCTTTCTCATTCTTTCTCTCAATAGTACAGTCATTTGTTTCTTCTATAATCCAGATTGCTCTGTTTAACATCAGTTTGGCGGTCCAATATGGCAACTATAATGTGGACAGTGGTCAGCCAGTTGAGGCCATACACCGTGGGAAAGATGTGGACTACTTTCTTACTAGCAAAAAGGTGATTATTTTCAAAACTTTGTTAATAAACCAGAAATGATTTTACAAAATGTTTAAATTGAAACCCACCTACATGCTTCCTCCAACCCCATGTAGTGACCCAAGAGAGATAAAGCAAAGGCCTTTTTCATGCATGTTGTGTTTTCTTGCTGGGACTGTATTTATTACCATTGGTCATAGAATAATTGTAGCTAGTACTCTGATTGAAATTTCTGGTGTATCTTACCTTTGAGCCTTGTCTAGGCATCCAATAGGCAGATTCCAAGGTTGATTCCAATTGTGTACATAATTATATCACTTGCAACATAACTACAAAGTTTCATGAATTTCTACCGCTGTGGTTTAGATGGAGAGATACATGGACAGACAGTTAGAGGGCAGCAAACTATCTACCACTAAAGCATTTGGATAATTAGCTCATTGTCAGAAGAAGAGATTGTTAGATCATGCAGACAGAAAATGCTCCCACACGTCCTGCAGTTTATGACCCCACAATTCATATGCTTGTGATAGGTGAGTGGTGGAGACCAGTTTCATTACCTTTCTGATACTACACACAACCTCATCATGCATCGTTCAAAGCTTGTTTAAAAAATTCATCTTGAAAATCCTGTTATTGCAACTTCTCCTGAACAGAAAGTCATATCAACATAGAGATGTCATTAGAATATTTGTTATGGTGCCTAGTTGTTCCTAAGTTTAAATGAAGCCAATCTGACCTTAAATAAAGCCACATAGTTATTAAATGATGCTAATCTGCCATTAAATATGGCCACGTAGTTATTTAATGATGCTAATCTGACATCAAATATGGCCACATAGTTATTTTATGATGCTAACCTGACATCACATATGGCCACATAGTTATTTAATGAAGCTAATCTGACATAAAATATGGCCAAATAGTTATTTAATGATGCTAATCTGACATCAAATATGGCCACATTGTTATTTAAGTGGCATCATTCTAGGTATTTGTCAGATCTATATCAAGAAAAAAGAATTGATTTATGTTCACTTGTTTATGTTTTCATGATCACAAACCTATAAGCTAAAAGAATGAGTTAGCCTTTGCTCTTAAAGTCAACAATAGTAATAATAATAATAATAATAATAATAATCACTTTATTTAAAGAGGATAACACAACTGGATAAAAATAGTCTACCTTGAAGCCCTCATACAAAAGAACTTATTTATATACAAATGCACACATATACACACACATGCATATATATGGGTAGTAGCATGTACATGTATAGACAACAATATATTTACTTTCTTTCCATTCAACAGATGGATACTCACCCATACATATTGAACCTACAAAGACAATATAAATGCAATATGCAATTAGTGACAAACAGATGGGTGGTATACTTAATTCTGCCCTGAGGCATTCGTGAAAACAAATACAGATATTTTAATTCTCATTTTAACCACATCTCTGAATCCACTGGATATGTTGGGTTTGGAAGAAGGAAATATAGTGGATATTGTCGTAGTTCTGTATATCAACTTGTTTATTGAAATGCAACTAATTACAAAATTGACCTATATTATTAAGCAACTGTCTTGAGAAGCTCACTTGTTGACTTGACTCGAAGGTCAATTAGGTCTGGTTTTCAAAACTCTTTCACAAAAATGTTGATATGTTGGTGGTCAGATTTGCAACATTCAGAACCAATTATATACTTAAAGAAGTGTTTGAGTAGAAACTCCATGTCAGCTCCACTGTTTATGCTAATGGAGTTATAAAAGTAAGATTTTCTAGATGGTCCCTATTTTACCATGTTGGAGGTCTGATGAATACATACCTGCCAAAAGGGAACTGGTCATGCTAGTAGCACTGCATTTTACACCAGAACCTAATAACACAGTCATGTTTTCAAAAACACGATTTTCAGTAACCTTAAAAACAGAAACGAAAACAATAACAAACGGAAGCACCATTTTACTATATTCCCATGGCATGTATAATCAGTAAACAGTCCTGCTTTAAGTTTATGTAAAACTTTTCTTGGTGCAGTTTATGCAGTAACTTGTCATAGAGGCAATTAAAAGGCAAAGAGGTCAGGTATAAACAACCACCAAGTCACATATCATGTATTTGGCTGAAAATAGCTAAGATGATAGTCCATTTTCTTCCAGACCAGCTATATGGTGGTGTAATAATAATAATAATAATAATAATAATAATAATGATTATAATAATAATAATGACTAAAGAATAAGCTAATTTGGTCAACTGACTAATCTTCCATGAGGCCTTCTTTTCTTAAAAGAACTATAAATTATAGATTTAACCAACCTCATATAGATATCATGTGAACAGGATAACTCAAACATGTAAAAAAATATTTTTGTTACCAAATTTGTTATGTTGGAGTTTCTTTCAAATATCAGAGATTGTTTCTGTATTCAGGAGTTAAAAAGAATGAAATGATCTTGTCTTGAATTTTACTGGAAATTCTTTTTCAGTTTGCACAGTGTTAAGTCCCTTGGAGTGACTCTTGTTCTATGCATGAGTTCGGATTATGCTAATTGTTTCATTTCTACAGATATACATATTTTGTGTTTTTGTAAAAATGACATCTTCATGGATTGATAAGGGAGACGTATTGTTGTCATGGACTAAATGCTTTGCTGGGACTTTAAATTTGGTGATGACAGCAACCACAAAATTCATGAAAAATTGGTACTTGACCACAAAGTTAATTCAGAATTTCATTTATATGACTCTGTATTATGCTGGACTGTTAAACTGTTTTTGTGACCAGAAAGATGTGCAATAACAGAACTTATAGTAGACAGTGATGAATTCCCCAACATGTGAACAGTTTGTTGTACGTTTGTCTGCAACAGCATTTAACTAAGACTCTGACAGAGATATTACTCATGACGATTGAAACTGCTCCCGTTGATACTGTGGATGTGGACTTTCACTTCAAGTATTAATGTTTGTACTTGAAAAATACTATTAATCCTAATGTAAAAAAATGTATAAAAATTATTTATTTCTGAATCAATATGTTGAGGCAGTGGGAAGAATTATGCAATTCTTTTGGTATTATAAGTATGACAAGAACAAATGTAACACTATATCAACAAATTACCATTCTTCAACACAGCTTAGAAGTTATTTGAATGATTAGCACAGTGCACAAGCAATGTCTTTTGATTGGCAGCAGAATCTGTTTCTCTTAATACAGTTTTTGTTTAGTGTTAAAACTGAAGGGAATGAAAGCCATCCAAAATATTTACAAAATTTTTTGAATTTAATTTGACCTTCAGTATTCTCTTCATCTGGCTTTTGGGTGAGGGGAAGCCTTAGTGGTATGTTATTTATGACACTAAGTCATTTTTACATAGAAATGCACATACTAAAGTTCTGTCCACCTCTCCATGTTCTACACTACAGTTTAGCTACATGGTTTCTTGATGTAGTTGTCCATTCTAGTAATATTTGTCTCTTCATCATTGTCTCTATCTCTCATCCTTTAATAAATCCCTTTGTTCCCTTTGTGAAGTTTCTCTATTATGTTCCCATCTCACATCGTGGGTCTCATGACAACGTATCTGTTCTCTGTTCCCTTCTCTATGTATTAAGTCCTAATCTTGTGTATCTCTGTCTGTATATTGACCTCATTCTCTGTTGATCCATATATATATATATATATATATATATATATATATATATATATATATATATATATATATATATATATATATACCAGCATCCCCTTCCATTATATGCAGAATATGATTGGCTAGCCCTTACTGAAAGTCCATCCCTTTTCCCTCAGACCATACCACAACTAAACTACATTAGAATTGACCCAATTACCCAGGGTTATCATGATGCTGACCCATTTACGCAGATTTGTCATTGCTTCTTCCAGAATCATCCCAATATTGTAGTTTTTTTTTCACATTCTAACGTACACTCAACTTGTTCCTGGTTAGAAACCTGATATTGGTACTGCTAGTCTGTTAGTTCCTTCATATTCATATTTTAACTCTTTTCACTCACACAATAATTCCCTTTGATCATATTAAGATAGAAAAAGGGCATGAAAGACCTCAGCTGAGATCAATCACAAATAATAACTTTACTAAACCTTAGACAAAAACCAATGTGCTAAAAAAAGTGATTCTCCTACTCTGGTGAACTTTCAACAATAATTAAATCTGAAACAAACCTAAACAATTTTACAGCCAAAACATATAAATATTTCTTAGAGAAACAGAAAAACAGAATGTAAAGCATACAACGGAAGTGGTACACCTGGAGAAATAGAAAATTTTAATTATAATCTATGTGGTGGACCTTTATCAAACATTTCATGCAGAGTTTACTCCTGGTGGTGTACGATGATCAGAAGGACATGAAACGTGTGTTCCTGGTGGTACACCATGATAAAAAAGGGTATGCAAAGTGTTCTTGGTGAGACACCATGATGAAATGGCCATGCAAAGTGTGCTTCTCGTGGTACGCCGTCATCAAACGGACATGTAGAGTATGCTTTTGGTGCAATATGATGATGAAAAGGGAACAAAAAGTATATTTATAGTGGCACACCATGATAAAATGGGCATGCAAAGTGTGCATATGGTTGTACATCATAATCAAAAGGGCATGCAAATACAAGGCATGCTCCTGGTGGAATACCATGATGACAAGGGCATGCAAACACAAAGTATGCTCCTAGTGGAACACCATGATGACAAAGGCATAGGAAGGAATGCAAGGTATACTCCTGGTGGAACACCATGATGACAAGAGCATGCAAATACAAAGTATGCTCCTAGTGGAACACCATGATGACAAAGGCATACAAATACAAAGTTTGCTTCTGGCGAAACACCATGATGATAAGGGCATGCAAATATACAGTATGCTCCTGGTGGACAACAACGATGACAAGGGCATGCAAATACTAAGTATGCTCCTGGTGGAACACCATGATGACAAGGACATGCAAATACAAAGTATGCTACTGATGGAACACATTGAATGATAAACAGGGTATGATTTTAACACTTGATTTTACTAATGAGCAAAATTCACACCTAAATTAAGTGCTCTTGCATCTAATTTGCTGTACTTTGTAACACTTTAGCAAATCTGTTTCTGATAAGATTTGTATAAAATTTGGTAAATAGGCTTGTATTGTCAAGATATCTAGAGAGATAGATTCTGAGCAAGGTTTGTGTATATTACCTGTAATGAAATGATCTTGCACCTGTTCGTCTGAGCTTCAACCACTTAAGAGGTGTTTCTGATCCAATTTTAATCAAACTTAAGGTAAATTTGCCATTGTTATCAAGATTGGTTTTGTTGCTATTGTTACTCATTAGAGGGAATAATATGGGTTGATTCATTGTATTATGTCAGTGCAGTTTATATACCCCTTTGTCAATGGTGATGCAGCTGGTATAGGTACTTGTAAGGTCATGTGACTAGTATTGTTGTGACTTATAATTGTAGCATCCGAGTTCTGAAATAAACCATTGTCTTGTAGCAGAGTGTTTGGATACATTAAGACATATGATTTAAAGAGGAGAATAAAAGAAGAGAAAAAGAAATGGCTAGCAGAATCAAAGAATATTTATTTTGATCTTCAGAAACTTTGTTCTCTTTATAATACCACACAAATGACACTCCGACAGACTTCTCTTCTACTGATGATTTAGTTCTTTGTTTTGATTTGCAAAAATTACAGATGTAAAAAAGAATATAAACATTACAATGGCCCATTAACTTGAGGCACTCTTAGATCCAGTAATCTACTAATGCGTAATGATGTACTGAATTTGTTTAGTAAATGTTACTTTCAGAAACATTTTGTTCAGTATTTGATAAATACTATTAAGTACTTACCAGTTCATAGTATCTTATTACCGTTTTATGTTGAAAATAATGTTTACTACTTAACCAAAATTCAGTGATATTTATCACTGAAAAGAAAACAACATATGTAAATTGTTTTGTTCATTTCCAGCTGATGAAAGTTGCTGCAAGTAACTGCTCTAAATATTCAACTTGCGATGAATGTCAAGCATCGAACAATCCGCACTGTGGCTGGTGTATTCTGGAGGGAAAGTGAGTTCAAATCATATATAATATGATATTATATGTTGCTGTTTTGAGTTTAATACCATTTTAATGCCATTTTCAGCACAAGATAGGTAAAATAGTGAATCCAATACAACCGGTGTAGGAAGAACATGGAAAAATCCCTGTAAGAACCACTAATTTATGCAAAGCTACTGGCAAGCTTTCTCAAATACCGACATTGGCTGAGCCCAGAACTCGAACTCACATAGACAGAAGTCAAATGACAGTGATCCGTAAATGCATGTGCTTTAGACCACTCGGCCACTTAGAGTCCCTATTATTATATTGCAGTATTGCAGGTCATTTTACTTTTATACTTCTTTTTGGTAGATATTTTGTGTATTTTAGTAGCTACAGCTTCAGTATGTGAGATGCCTCATTTAATAAATAAAGTATGCACTGTTTCTCAAATACATATGAGATATGGTACATAGTATCGGCATAGTCTTATACCTTGTTCTTTTGGAGGTGGCTGGTTGAAATTACTGATTAACATTTGTATATTCTTTTTTTAAAAAAATCACCCATGGAAAGACAGCTGTTACAAGTGATTTACAATTGAATTCCTTTTGAAGAATAAGTCATCTTTATGTCAGTTATATATTTTTGAACAACAAAAGAATAATTTCAAACAGTCTTGTATATTCAATACCTATGTATATGTATTTAGAAAAAATTGATTGGCTTCTATTACATTTTTACTTTATTTAAAGAAATCTTAAACAAACTTTGCGGTGAAACAATTAACTGTCATAGCTATGTGTTGTTATCGTTTCCAGATTGATTCTTATATCAGTACAAGAAGTGAATACTGTAATCGATACAAAATGATACTTACCATATACAAGTTACTTTATTATTCATCAGTCATGAATAATCATTATTTGTTTGTAAGACAGCAATAGAAGGCACATGCATTTATTAATGTCAATAACAATAAGAAACTATTGACATCAATCACTTGCCTTTTACAAATCAACCCACACAAGGTGACGTCTCACTTAGTTTGAAATATGCCCACTCCTTTGCCAATGCCGTGCTGATTATTTTATACCATCAGTGTGCAGAGCCACTGACAGCATATAACGTAAAGAATACAGTCCATATTTGTTCTCCTTGCATGATTTAAGTACTTTACTGATTATTAGATTACCACTTTTATGCAGAGTTTTGCATCTTGTCAATTTATATTGAATATGAGGGCTACACATCTGGTGTGTCATGCAGTGAAATATGTTCCCTTCAGTTTGATTTTTGTTACTGTTTGCTCAAGTCCAGAATAAAATAATGACCACCAATCAGAACTAACAGTAGTTTATTCACTCGGTGACACACTCTTAGCACTGTCATTGAAACAGAACAGAAATAGCTATAAAGCAACATATAAATTATGTGACACACCCTAAGTACTGGCATCGAAACTGAATAGAAATAGCTATCAAGCAACATATAACGTTTGTGATACACCCTTAGTACTGGCATTGAAACTGAATAGAAATAGCTGTAAAGCAACAGATAAATTTTGTGACACACTCTAAGTACTGGCATTGAAACTAAATAGAAATAGCTATAATGCAACATATACATTTTGTGACATACCTTAAGTACTGGTACTGAAACTGAACAGAAGTAGCTTTAAAGCAACATATAAATTTTGTGACACCCCCTTAGTACTGGCATTGAAACTGAATAGAAATAGCTGTAAAGCAACAGATAAAATTTGTGCAAAAGTGACCAGTAGATGATATGATAAGTACTGCAATCATACATCAGGAACATGTTTGGAATGTCTCTTGTCATGCTGATATATGTAATCAATGACTGAACATGCTGACATCATAAAAGAAAATGTTTGTACAAAATCAGCAAAGTGGCAGTTTCCAAACCACACTGGTTATAGTCAGCTTGTTGATTTGTACAGAGTTGTTAGTAAACTATGTACCATACTTGGACTTGTTCTATGTAAGATCATCCTTCCATGAGAAAATTGCACTATTTCTTCTGTTTTGAAGATAACACCATAATACCTTCCAAATTTTAGTGAAAACATGAAATAAGCAATAAGGTTTCAAGGCCATGCTAAACAAAAGGCATGATGAACAGGGTGAGCCCTGCACCGGAGGAAATAGAGCATCCTGAAATGACATTAAGAGTTGAATAAAAATAAGTGACACCTAACAGGCATTCTCTTTGGAAGCATTTTTTGTTTATCTTGTCAAGAATAAAAATTGCAGATGGTAAGTCTACATCATACTAGAAACACAACCTATATGTCAGAACAATCAAATGCCACCACTCCAATAATGAGGGATGAAAAGATCATCAAGTTGATATGTGTATCAATAATGGATCTTAGGCCGTGTATTTAGAGTTGTATCAATACATGGCAGAGTTGTATTGTTTCACCCCTACAACGTATGCATTGACTTGACTTGAAGCACACCTCATGGCTCCTCTTGAACAGCATACATTTATCTTATTGTTACAAGGAAAGGTAATCCTCTGAAATAAGGACAGTTAAATTCCAGATGACAGCTGCATGTACTTCTGTTTACATAAATAAATGTTAGGAAATCTCCCCAAACACTGAATTTATTTTGAAATGAAGACCATGCACTAAGTTGTTAAGCAGTAATGGCACAGTCACAAAACTGAATAAACTCAACTTTACAGAAGTAAGATCAATTCTGACTGCATATGCACTGTAAGAGACTGGCCATTTAATTTATGCAGCTATGACTTTGTCTCTGATGGAGATATTAATTTTTTCATCACAAGATAAATTTGTTTCAAGTGAAATAAGGTCTTTTTTTAAAAACTACAGACAAATGGTTTATCCCTAATAGAGACTGGATGTTGTTATGAGTTTGTTTGCACCTGATAGGCTATACATGGTGGTCAGTATATTTTGGTGGAGGAAGAACCCAGAAAAAACAGGCAAGAACCACCAACCCATGGGAAGGTATTGGCAAGGTTTCTCAGATACCTATGTTGGCCACGCCTGAGAGTCGAACCACCTAGACAAAGGTGAAGTGTCAGTGATCTGTAAAGTTGAGTGCCTTAGACCATTTGGCCACTACGAGCCAAATACAATTAATTACAGACATAATTCCTTTTCATATGCTGAATTCCATTTCGACCCATAAAGGCTGTATTTTACTTTTGTAATGGAAGTAAATAATATATTACGTATCAAGATATTCAGTAAAGCTAATGACATGAAATAATTTATTTGATTACATATCATTCATAATTGATTCATGTGTGTTTGTGTGTATGTTCTTGACACAACATGTGGCTCACCTAATACTGTTCCAAATCCAAAATTTATGACTGATTTTTACAACACAGTAGCATTGATTTAAAGCTTCGTTTTGAAGACGTACAGTATTATAATATTATAAAAGGAAAATATTATAATTCCATCTCTGATAAAACTGTTCCATTTCACTCCATTTTGTACAAGAATTCCATTGTGCATTTAAGACCTGCCTGTGTATATACTCTTATTGCGTTTAGTTCATTATCATGACCTTATTTTAAATACTTCTAACTGAAAGGTTGAATATAAAATGCTTTTCACAACACTCTCTGGGTTTATACGCTTTATTGCCTTCCCAATATTTGTAGCTGTTGTGTTATTTAACTGGATGTTTGAAATAAAAATCAACATGTTTGATGCATACATGTAGAATACGTGTTTTACATGTACAAATAAGGTCAGAATATAATGTTATTCTCCCACGAGTGAGAGTCTTGTTTTGGAATTGTGAGATTTTGTGAGATCATTATTTTCAGGTATGCAGGAATGAATGTTGATACGAGATAGTTCTACATAAAGGGAGAGAAATAGTTTTCTATTATCAAGTAGTATAGGACTCATGAATTACATTTTTTCAAAATAGTTTGCAGCAAGTCTATTCTCTCTTTTTCTGTCCTCAATAATAAATAGTCTTGAACTCAGGTGATCTGACTGATGCAACAAATGCAAGACAATAAACAGATAAATGCAAAAATTTATATCATTGATTTTTCTTTTATGAGAATCAAATGATTATGGGTATACTGCATTATTCAATAAAATCCTCATTCAATAAAAAATATATTCTGTTCACTTATCCCTGAGTACTTTGTTTATTGTCACCATAATAGCAAAGAAAACAAACATACAGCAGAGATGCTGTTGAGTTGTTAGGTTTTCAGTTTGCACTTGAAATAAAACAGCATTGGCACACAGATCAGTTCTGAATTGCATGAATGCATCTTTCTTCACAACATATAGAAACTGAACTTTACTTTCTTATTATCTTTATATTTTCAAAACAGTATATAATCAGTTAACTTTTAGCAACAATATTTGTTGGTTTTTTTTTGTATGTTCGTACAACAATTATGCTCTCTCACCATTTAATTACCCTTCTATCATAATGTGATTGGATGTCAGAAGGAATGGTAATTTATTTTAATATAAACTCGTGCATGGGGTAACTGTTGGAACTTGTGCAATTTTGTTTCACTTTAGTCTCATGTCAGCATCATATTTTATTAACTTGTTCAATATTTATATCTTTCACAGCAGTGAGTACAATATTACCAACTTTTATATATTTGTTAAAAATATAAATTGTGTCAAGTGCAACAGTAATAAGTGTATAAATGCATCTATGGATTCCAATAGTACTGTAGAATCTAGATTCATTTAGCAAAATATTGTTTTAAAAAAGTTCATGAGGCTTTATATTAGTTACATTTATACATGAGGCTTTATGTTAGTTACATCTATCCATGAGGCTTTATGTTAGTTACATCTATACATGAGGCTTTATGTTAGTTACATCTATACTTTGATTTTGCCTCATGTATCATGCATTATTGTCCATAGAATGTTTATGATTAAGTGAATGATGATGTTTTTTTTTAGAAATGAAACAATAAGCAAATTGCTTGTGAAAGATATGATGCATATAAATGCATGCTTCTCTGTCTGTTTTTCTCTCAATGAACCTCTTTTTTGCATTTTGGTCAATTTCCAGGCATATTGGTGGAGCATCTACATTCCATGAAGACATTTCTTGTTTCTTAGACTATTCAAAAATAATCTACATGATAGTCAACAAGCACTGAGTGGTAGTTAATCAGAAAGATACTGAATTTGTTTTGGTGAATCCGGTTTATGATGACCTCATGTTGTATATACTTTATATATTGTATCTGAAATTCCCTGCACATACTTTATACATTGTATCTGAAATTCCCTGCACATTGTATTAGTTATCAAATTACCTAAATAATGTTTTCATCTTTATGGGTTTAACATTTGGAGATGTTTATTTATTACTATACACCTTATCACAGGACATAAGCCTCTTTTAATGGCTTTCTTAACTATTTCCAGATGTTCTACGATGAAGTCATGTTCCACAACAGAAAACAACACCTGGATTCCCACTCCAGCAAAATGTATTTCACGGACAATCTCACCAAAAGCTAGTTCTATCAACACTAATACGGTAATTCTTAGTCCTTCATCTAGATACAATATAGGCTTGAATACATTTCAATAATAGAACTGTGACAGTATATTTTCTTTCACCCATGTGACAGAGAAATCTACCTGTTTTGCTAACATTAATTTTCCCATCTCAGTCTGGTTATCTCAAACCAGTTGTCTCAGTCATGGCGTTCATGCACTAGGGACTACTTTATCAACGGACACAAGCAGTGCTGCCTTCTGCTTGTTTAATATAGTTATTTTCTGCTCAAACAAATGCCGCCACTTAGGGAAATTTACCACAATAGTTTCTGGAGGAGAGAAACAAATAACTTACAAAAAATAAGATTTAAAAAACTGATAAAGATAAAACAAAAAGAAAATGGACTATAAGCTAGGGAACATCTTGACTCTCAAAAGCAGGAGAGCACAAATGTGCCCCAGCTGAATCTAGCATGTACCTGCAACCATTAATGACAAACAATGCAATGACCAGTCAGAAGGAATCATTTATCTGTCCACACATTATTCCATAAGCAGATTTTTCTGTAGCATATCCTTCCACTACTATTAGCAACACTTGCCATAATTCCAAGACAGAAAATATAAATTTTCCGAGAAACCATGAACTTTATAAGGGCATGCAAATACACAGTATGCTTCTGGTGGAACACCATGATAACAAGGGCATGCAAATACAACGCATGCTCCTGGTGGAATACTACGATAGGAAGGAATGCAAGGTATGCTCCTGGTGAAACACCATGATGACAAGGGCATGCAAATACAAAGTATGCTCCTGGTGGAACACCATGATGACAAGGGCATGCATATATAAAGTATGCTCCTGGTGGAACAGCATGATGACAAGGACATGCAAATACAAAGTATGCTCCTGGTGGAAATCCATGATAACAAGGGATGCAAATACAAAGTATACTTCTGGTGGAACACTACGAACAGGACATGACCTAAGACTTGATTTTCTAATGAGCAAAATTCACACCTAAATTAAGTGGTCTTAGATCTGATTTGATGTACTTGTTAACACTTTAGCAAATCTGTTTCTGGTAAGATTTGTATAAAATTTGGGAAATAGGCTTGTATTGTCCAGAGAGATATATTCTGAACAAGGTTTGTATATATTACCCGGTAATGAAATGATCTTGCATCTGTTCGTCTGGGCTTCAACCACTTAAGAGGTGGTTCTGACCCAATTTTAATCAGACTTAAGGTAAATTGGCCATTGTTATCAAGATTGGTTTTGTTACTATTGTTACTCATTAGAGGGAATAATATGGGTTGATTCACTGTAACATGTCAGAATGCAGTGTATATACCGCTATGTCATTGGTGATGCTGGTGATGCCGGTGTAATTACTTGTAAGGTCATGTGACTAGTATTGTTGTGACTTATAATTGTAGCATCCGGGTTCTGAAATAAACCATTGTCTTGTAGCCGAGTGTTTGGATACATTAAGACATATGATTTAAAGAGGAGAATGAAAGAAGAGAAAAAGAAATGGCTAGCAGAATCAAAAAATATTTATTTTTATCTACAGAATTTTTGTTCTATTTACAATACCACAAAATTAATTGTATAAATCATCAGTAGAAACGAAGCCCGCTGGAGTGTCGATACTCTAGTGGACATCACTTCTAGTGATAATTTATACAATATGATGGCAGTTTTTTATTTTGGTTTGCAGAAATTACAGAAGTCAAAAAGAATATAAATATTACAATGGCTGATTAACTTAAGGCAGTCTTAGATTAACTATTAAACTAATGTGTAATGTTTTACTGAATGTTTTTAGTTATTTTTACTTTCAGAAATTTATTTTTCAGTATTTAATAAATGCTATAAGTGCTTATGAACCTTTCACCAGTTTAGAATATCTTATTACCATTTTATATTTTATGTTGAAAATAATGATTAATACTTAACCAAAATTCAGTGCCATTTATCACTGAAAAGAAAACAACATATGTAAATTGTTTAGTTCATTTCCAGCTGGTGAAAGTTGCTGCAAGTAACTGCTCTAAATATTCAACTTGCGATGAATGTCAAGCATCGAACAATCCGCACTGTGGCTGGTGTATTCTGGAGGGGAAGTGAGTTCAAATTATATATAATATGATATTATATGTTGCTGTTTTGAGTTTAATACCATTTTAATGCAAGACGAAGCTTACCATATACAAGTTACTTCATTCTTAATCGATACAAAATGACGGTTACCATACACAAGTTACTTTATTCTTCGTCGATACAAAATGATGGTTACCATACACAAGTTACTTTATTCTTCGTCGATACAAAATGATGCTTACCATACACAAGTTACTTTATTCTTAATCAATACAAAATAATGCTTACTATACACAAGTCACTTTATTTTCTTCATCGATACAAAATGATGCTTACCATACAGAAGTCACTTTATTCTTAATCGATACAAAATGATGCTTACCATAAACAAATCACTTTATTCTTAATCAATACAAAATGATGCTTACCATAAACATGTCACTTTATTCTTAATTGATACAAAATGATGCTTACCATACACAAGTCACTTTATTCTTAATCGATACAAAATGATGCTTACCATACACAAGTCACTTTATTCTTCGTCGATACAAAACGATGCTTACCATACAGAAGTCACTTTATTCTTAATCAATACAAAATAATGCTTACCATAAACAAATCACTTTATTCTTAATCGATACAAAATGATGCTTACCATAAACAAATCACTTTATTCTTAATCGATACAAAATGATGCTTACCATACACAAGTCACTTCATTCTTCATGGATACAAAATGATGCTTACCATACACAAGTCACTTTATTCTTAATCAATACAAAATAATGCTTACCATAAACAAAACACTTTATTCTTAATCAATACAAAATGATGCTTACCATACAGAAGTTACTTTATTCTTAATCGATACAAAATGATGCTTACCATACACAAGTCACTTTATTCTTAATCGATACAAAATGATGCTTACCATACACAAGTTACTTTATTCTTAATCAATATAAAATAATGCTTACCATACACAAGTCACTTTATTCTTCGTCGATACAAAACGATGCTTACCATACAAAAGTCACTTTATTCTTAATCGATACAAAATGATGCTTACCATACACAAGTCACTTTATTCTTAATCGATACAAAATGATGCTTACCATACACAAGTTACTCTATTCTTAATCAATATAAAATAATGCTTACCATACACAAGTCACTTTATTCTTCGTCGATACAAAACGATGCTTACCATACAAAAGTCACTTTATTCTTAATTGATACAAAATGATGCTTACCATACACAAGTCACTTTATTCTTAATCGATACAAAATGATGCTTACCATACACAAGTTACTTTATTCTTAATCAATATAAAATAATGCTTACCATACACAAGTCACTTTATTCTTCGTCGATACAAAACGATGCTTACCATACAGAAGTCACTTTATTCTTAATCGATGCAAAATGGTGCTTACCATAAACAAATCACTTTATTCTTAATCGATACAAAATGATGCTTACCATAAACAAATCACTTTATTCTTAATCGATACAAAATGATGCTTACCACACACAAGTCACTTTATTCTTCATGGATACAAAATGATGCTTACCATACACAAGTCACTTTATTCTTAATCAATACAAAATAATGCTTACCATAAACAAAACACTTTATTCTTAATCAATACAAAATGATGCTTACCATACAGAAGTCACTTTATTCTTAATCGATACAAAATTATGCTTACCATACACAAGTCACTTTATTCTTAATCGATACAAAATGATGCTTAGCATACACAAGTCACTTTATTCTTCATGGATACAAAATGATGCTTACCATACACAAGTTGCTTTATTCTTAATCAATACAAAATGATGCTTACCATACACAAGTCACTTTATCCTTAATCGATACAAAATGATGCTTACCATACAGAAGTCACTTTATTCTTAATCGATACAAAATGAAGCTTACCATAAACAAATCACTTTATTCTTAATCAATACAAAATGATGCTTACCATACACAAGTCACTTTATTCTTAATCGATACAAAATGATGCTTACCATACACAAGTTACATTATTCTTAATCAATACAATATGATGCTTCCCATACACAAGTTACTTTGTACTTAATCAATACAAAATGATGCTTACCATAGACAAGTTACTTTATTCTTAATCAACACAAAATGATACTTACCATACACAAGTTCCTTTATTCTTCAGCAGTCATGAATAATTATTATTTGTTTGTAAGACAGCAATAGCAACCACATGCATTTATTAATGTCAGTAACAATGAAAAACTATTGACATCAGTCACTTGCCTTTTACAAATCAACACACACAAGGTGATGTCTCACTTGGTTTGAAATCTGCTCACCCCTTTGCCTGTTCCATGTTGATTATTTTATCCCATCAGTATGCCCAGCCACTGACAGCATATAACATAAAAAATAAAATCCAGATTTGTTCTCCATGTATGATTTAAGTTCTTTACTGATTAATAAATAACCACTTTTATGCAGAGTTTCGCATCTTGTCAACTTATGTTGAATATGAGGCCACACATCTGATGTGTCATACAGTGTAATATGTTACATTCAGCTTGATGTTTGGTTATTCTTTGCTCAAGTCCAGAGTAAAACAATAACCACCAATCAGAACTAACATTAGTTTATTCACTTTTTGACACACCCTTAGTACTGGTTTTAAAACTGAATAGAAATAGCTTTAAAGCAACATATACATTTTGTGACACACTCTAAGTACTGGTATTGAAACTGAATAGAAAAAAAACTTTAAAGCAGCATATATATTTTGTGACACACCCTAAATACTGGCATTGAAACTGAATAGAAATAGCTTTAAAGCAACAGATACATTTTGTGACTCACCCTAAGTACTGGCAATGAAACTGAATATAAAAAGCTTTGAAGTAACAGACCAATTTTGTGACACACCCTAAGTATTGTCATGGAAACTGAATAGAAATAGCTATAAAGCAACAGATAAATTTTGTTGACACAATCTAAGTGCAGGCATTGAAATGGAATAGAAATAGCTATAAGGCAACATATACATTTTGTGACCTACCATAAGAAGAGTCATTGAAAGTGAATAAAAATAGCTATGAAGCAACAGATAACTTTTGTGACACACCTTAAGTACTGGCATTGAAACTAAATATAAATAGCTTTAAAGTAACATATATATTTTGTGACTCACCCTAAATAGAGTCACTGAAAGTGAATAAAAATAGGTATAAAGCAACAGATACATTTTGTGACACACCTTAAGTACTGGCATTGAAACTGATTAGAAATAGCTTTAAAACAACAGATAAATTTTGTGACACACCCTAAGTACTGGTATTGACACTGAATAGGAATAGCTATAAAGCAACATATAAATTTTGTGACTCACCCTAAGTAGAGACACTGAAAGTGAATAAAAAAAGCTATAAAGCAACATATAAATTCTATGACACACCTTAAGTACTGGCATTGAAACTGAATATAAATAGCTTTAAAGCAACAGATAGATTTTATGACTCAACCTAAGTAGAGTCATTGTAAATGAATTAAAATAGATATAAAGCAATAGATAAATTTTGTGACACACCTTAAGTACTGGCATTAAAACAGATTAGAAATAACTTTGAAACAACAGATAAATTGATGACACACCATAAGTACTGACATTGCAACTGAATAAAAGTAGCTATAAAGCAACAGATAAATTTTGTGACTCACCCTAAGTAGATTCATTGAAAGTGAATAAGAATAGCTATAAAGCAACATATAAATTATATGACACATCTTAAGTACTGGCATTGAAACTAATTAGAAATAGCTTTATAACAAGAGAAAAATTTTGTGACACACCGTAAGTACTGGTATTGAAACTGAATATAAATAGCTTTAAAGCAACATATAAATTTTGTGACACACCCTAAGTACTGTCATTGAAACTAAATAAAAATAGTTATAAAGCAACATATACATCTTGTGACACACCGTAAGTACTGTTATTGAAACTGAATAGAAATAGCTTTAAAGCAACAGATACATTTTGTGACACACCCTAAATACTGTCATTGAAACTGAATTGAAATAGCTTTAAAGCAACAGATAAATGTTGTGACACACCCTAAGTACTGGCATTGAAACTGAATAGAAATAGCTTTAAAGCAACAGATACATTTTGTGACACACCCTAAATACTGTCATTGAAACTGAATTGAAATAGCTTTAAAGCAACAGATAAATTTTGTGACACACCCTAAGTACTGGTATTGTATTGAAACTGAATAGAAATGGCTTTAAAGCGACATATACATTTTGTGACACACCCTAAGTACTGTCCGGTGCCTAGTGGTTATAGAGTCCGCCTCGGATGCGGGAGGTCGTGGGTTCGATCCCCGGCCGAGTCATAGCAGAGACTTAAAAAATGGTACTAACAGCTGCCTTGCTTGGTGTTCAGCATTAAGAGGTTAGTGTTAGGACTGGTCGGCCTGATGTCAGGATAATGTGACTGGGTGGGACATCATGCTACATGTCTGCGGCATGATTCCCCAGTGCTAGACATCACTATAAACTGCCACATTGCAGACATCGTAGCGATATGACTGAAAAATTGTTAAAGCTACGTTAAAAATCAAAATCACATCACATCACATCACACCCTAAGTACTGTCATTGAAACTGAATAGAAATAACTTTAAAGCAACATAACTTTTGTGACACACCCTAAGTACTGGTATTGAAACAATAGAAAAAGCTCTAAAGCAAGACGATTCTTATACTCCTTTTTGAGAAGTACAGTCTGTTGTTATATCGTCGGCAATGGCGCGAACAAAGCAAACTATACTCATTGTTGGGAAGTACAGTCTGTTGTAGCATTGGCACGTACAAAGCAAACCAGGATAGACTAGTGATAAGAAATTTGTAAGAAATTTGTTGACTAAAAGCTATTTCTTGTTTTATTTTTCTTTTCATTATATGTTGTTTGTTGTGCTCGTATCCCGGCTGGGAAACGCTGCACAAATTGTACTTTTGTCTGAAATTTTCCATTGTTGAATTAATGACCTTCATTCCTGGTTAGGATTGTAGGCAATATTTGTAGTAAGGGATTATTTAATACCTTGCAAGCAAATTCGGTAGGGCGTAACCGCCTTGTTTTTGGATCAGTATAGATTTCTCAGATAGAAAAAAAACATTAGTGGTGTGTGACCTGTATTTGTATAATTATTGCTGAATTACTTATGATGGGTTCAGTTGAAACTGAAACAATGCCCGCTAGAGCGGTACCGAGGAGGTCAAAATTGAATCAGTTTTTTTTCACAAAAGAGTAGAACACAGGAAGTTAATAGTGTGCCACCCAGAAGGGTGTCAGTCACTTGAGTTTGGTAACGCAGCATCAGTACCAAACAAGGAGGAATCCTGATGGCATTACAAACAATGGACATCAATATTGGTAAAATAGATGGGGTACAAAACGGGGTGTTAAACAAATATGTTATCTACCCTAAGCACCCATCCCCTTTACTGGAAATGACGTCTATGGACATAAAGGGACTGACAGCGACGGTACAGAAAACAGAACCTTTCGTGCATGAAATTGAGCCCAGGGCAACAGAAGTCCACATCATAGGCCTACCACTCGAAGTCACAACTGAAGAAGTAGTGAGGAAAATAGAGGAAAAATTTCACGCCAAGGTTATCACCTATAAAATGGCTACCATATGGTGTTTCGCACCAATAAAGTCTGGAATCAGGGTGATCTACATAGATAGAGAAGATGCCAAAAAAATTCCAGTGTTCTTCTATGTACTTGGATTTAGACCAAAGAGTTGGTATAAAGGATCAGAGCAGGACCGGAAATGCCCACTATGTTTCCAGACCGGTATGGACCTAGAGAGTGTCCCTGCCCCGGCCCTACAGCACAGCCTGTTGCATCAAATACAGCCACGTATGCGAGTAAAGCTGCTGCACCGGCGAATTACCAGATGATAGATCCACAAGACCAGATACTAACCTTGATACAAAAAATCAGTGCAGTGAAAGAAAAGGAAGGAAATAACGGAAACATCAACAATGAGGAGGAAATTGACACAGCAAACTCCTTACCAAGCATTGACATGACGGAGATACAAGGAGATGAACATAAAACACCAGACTGGGACACTATCAAAGGGTAAATAAAACGGGAAAGTTAAAGACCCCAGGCAAGGAAGAGAATTTGGCACTGAGAAATAGATTTGAAGGCCTAAGAGAGGAAGGAATACAAGAGGAAAGTTTAGCAGAGAAAACAGAAAATGACCTGTTAGGGATTAAACCATTAGCGTCCACTCCAATACCGAAAAGGATTAGGATAAAAAGGAAAGAGGACTCAGGCCTTGAATCGCCCCAAGAGAAAGAGGGGGAGGGGACCAGAAGTAACACACCAAACGCAGACCAAGAGAAAAACGTGACCATGAAAATAAAAGACAAACTCAAAAGAAAAGAGCAGAAGAAAATGAGGAAGGAGAGCCAGAAAACGAAACAGGAAGTGAACAGGAAAATGATGATGAAAATGGCGAAGAAGAAGAAGACGAAAATTTTGAAACCGGAAACGAATACGAAAGCGATACACAAGACACAAAAGACACGTAAATAAATAACGACACAACGGAAATCACAATTGACCAAACAAATAAGACAGAAAGTAATACAACAAGGGAAGAGACCTCTCCCAACAGCACCGCTGGGGGGAGGGTTGATATCAGTGTCCCCATTGAATAAAATAAATTCTAAATAAAATATAAACCCACCATTGGGAAACTACTATCTAAAATATATTATTAACAACCATTACTGCGACAACCTGGAGAAGACACAAATGGAAGGAAAAAACTTCAAGTTTTGTCAATAAATATAAACGGAGTATATTAGGAGAAACTCTCAAAATTTAGAAAAGACTTAACTTATGTCATATTATTTATGCAGGAAACACATAACGGGTTTACAAATGATTTAAAAGCTTATTGTGAGAACCACCTAAATGGGATATTAATAACAAACAATTATGAAGGGGAAATTACAAGAGGGGGAGTGGCAACCCTAATAAAAGATAAACGGGGGATTAACTGGGAAAGGATAGAAGAGAGCAAAGATTTCAAAGGTAGACTGCTGCATATAGTAATTGAAAATATACATTTTATAAACATATACATGCCTGCAAGTAAGTATCACAAGCAAGAATTCCTGAGGAAACTAACAAAATACCTAGAAAAATATACTTTGGAAAACGTAATATTAGGAGGGGATTTTAACTGGGTAGGGGACAATAAAGATAGGGCAGGGGATTTAACAGCAAACGATATGAGGTTTAAACCGGAAATGGAGAATTGTATCGAAAAACATAAATTTACTGACGTATATAGACTTTTAAATATGCCTCGGAAGGAATACGCATTTGAATATAAAATTAAAAAAGGCAGTCGACTAGGTAAGTTTTCATGTACTAATTATGATGAAAAAACACATAGAGAAGCAGGGATAACATATTTCAAAGTTTCCGACCATAAACTTATATATATATATATATATATATATATATATATATATATATATATATATATATATATATATATATATATATATATATATATATATATATAAGATTGAAATTTAAAAATAAAAGCAACTGGGGCAAAGGAAGTTGGAAGCTAAATAACAAAATGTTAGAAGATCCAGATTTCGTAAAAAAGAAAAAAAAAGAAAATGAAAACTTTCATGTATAACGGAAATAGGAATATAATTAGTGAATGGGACCTTTTTAAACTAAAATTTAAAAATATTGCAATTAAAAGTTCACAAAAAAGAAGAAAAAACTGGAAATGGAACTGGAAGCAATCGAACTACAAGTAAAGAAAAACAACACAACAGAACTAGATAAACATCTAAAAGATAGACTTAATAAAATTATAGAAGAAAAGAGGAGGGGTAGAGAAATAAAAGCAGGAAAATACACCCATTGATATAAAAATGCAGAGGGGTTGTACAAACGCAAAGAGATAAGGGGGGATATGGATAGCCTGAAAATAAATGGAAATAAGCGAACAACAGACAAACATGAAATTTTACAGTACATGAAGGAATTTTACAGACACTTATATACATCACAGGTTATTGTAGATGGTACAATAGAGGAATATGTACAAGAAATTCAGTGCGAGATGATATCAACAGAACATAAAGACTTGTGTGATGATTTCATCTCGCAGGAACAAATTGTGAGAAGTATCCAAACTCTCATTAAAGGAAAAATCCCCAGGTGGAGATGGACTCACCACGGATTTCTATATGAAATTCTGTGGGGAGTTGTTGCCCATATTAGAATGGCTGTACAACAATATTTTACTTAGGGATGATACAATGACAGAAAGCATGAGGGTAGGGTTTATAACTCTAATATATAAAGGGAAAGGAGACAATGAAGATTTAAAAACTGGAGGCCCATCTCCCTCCTAAATACAGATTATAAAATAATAAGTAAAGTACTAGCGGGGAGAATAAAGAATGGAATGGGAAAAATTATAAATAAAAATCAGACATGTGGAGCGAAGGGCAAAGACATTCAAAACAATGTACCGAGCATTAAAACAATTATAGAATACATAAGCGAAAGCGAACACAAAGCTGCCATGATACTTTTTGATCAGGAAAAAGCTTTTGACAGATTGGAACATAACTACATACAAAAGTGCTAAAAAAATTTAGATTTGGAATTTTTTTTCCAGAAATGGATAAAAATCCTGTACAATGAAATAACCTAAAAAGTGCAGGTAAATGGAACAAAGACAGGTAAATTTGATATCAAAATATCGGTGAGGCAAGGATGCCCACTATCTATGCTATTATACGTAATATCAATTGAAATTTTATGTATAAGAATTCAACTAAACAAAGACATTGAAGGTATAAAGGTTCCAAATATAAGAAGTAAGAAGTAAAAATGATGCAACATGCTGATAATTGCACTACTTTATAAGGGATCAATATTCCTTTAAACACCTGATCAGGTAATTTGAAAAAAATTGAAAAAGCGTCAGGATCCCAAATCAATCATGACAAAACTGAAATCTTAAAAATAGGAAACTGGAGAGAAAATCACCAAGGGTTACCCCAAACCTAATCAGAGAAAAGGTCAAAGCATTAGGAATCTATTTTCGAGCAGGAGATGAGAAGGAAAACTGTAAATAAAATGAAAGAAGCAATTGAAAAATCTGGGTACTGACGCCATTATGCCTTATGGAACGATCTCAAGTGACAAACAATACATACAACACTAAATAAAATAGATAATAAAAAATAGATTTTATTTGGGATTTTAAAATGCATTATATCAATAAAGAAATCTTATATAGGGCCAGAGAAAGGGGGAGGCTATCACTACCTAGCCCCATACTACTAAAAGTTGCAAATATTTTAAACATATTTAAAAGGATACAAGTAGAACCCCAGTCACCATGGGAAGGAATTTACATATACTGGTACGGATTTACATTAATAAACAGAATGGATATATATATATATATATATATATATATATATATATATATATATATATATATATATATATATAATAAACTAACCAAGAAACTGTAAATACCCAGAAAATTCAGAAATATTAAAGAACTATTGCTAAAGTAAAGGGACAAAAAAGATCTTTGGGAGCTAGAGGAAAATTAACATACAGTTGGGTAAGAGAAGACATTAGAATGAATTAGAAAGACATTAGTAAAGTAGAGAAAGAAATCATACACATAAACTGGAACAGAGTGTGGGGGCACTGGGTCAAATTAGGCTCCCTAAAAATTCAAAGCCTCTGCTTCAAATACATGCACGATGCATGTTTGAAGGGAGAGGTTGCATTGAGACGGCACATGGTCAGAGTACCGCCAAAATGTCCACTGTGCAAAAAAGGGCCCTTTACAAAAATACACACCAAGACACAATGTGAAAAATGCAAGGATAATAGAATAAAAGCCATAGCAGAAATAAATAAAAACGATAATTACAGAAAACAAAACATTTTATATTTAGATGGCAACTTTCATAAAAGAACAGTATATGCGATAAGCGATTATATTGTCACAACAATGAGGGCCTGCGGCCAAATAATAGTAATAGGCAGATAGTACAGGTGATTAAAAGGGGTAGGGTAGAGGCAATGATAATATCCCCAGTGGATAGTTACCCAAAAGGGACATAGCCCCCCCCCCCCCCGCCGGCAACTGTTTAAACTTTTTGAATTCTAATAGTAGTCTGTCAAAATTTTAAGTTTTTTTTTATATATAATTTCTGTGGAAATTAATTAGTTCTAAACAAGGGAGACAGGGGCCATCTATGGGGAAAGTACAAGATAATGTCGCCTTGGGGCTATGTCACATGGCGCTACGCGAAGTGAACAGGCCCACGGAAGAGTCGGGAAAACAATCCGTTAGTTTTATAAAAATAACACATACAACACACCTTTGGGGATACACCAATACTTAAACAATTTCCACTTCTTTGGCTGGGGGGAGGGGGGCATCTGTCTGGTGCCCCCCCCCAAAAAAAAAATATATAAAGCAACAAAAATTTTGTGACACACCCTAAGTACTGTCATTGAAACTGATACATTTTGGGCAGTACATGATATGTAAAGTACTGAAATCAGGAACATGTTTGGAATGTCTCTTTTCGTGCTGACACGTATCATTAGGAACACATTTGGAATGTCTCTTTTCGTGCTGACACGTATCATCAGGAACACATTTGGAATGTCTCTTTTCATGCTGATATATGTAGTCAGTGACTGAACCTGCTGACATCTTAATAAAAATGTTTGTACAAATTCAGCAAAGGAGCAGTTTCCAAACCACACTGGTTAGAGTCATCTTGTTGATTTGTAAAAGAGTTGTTAGTAAACTCTTTTCCATACTTGGGCTTGTTCTGTTTTGTTAGTAAACTCTTTTCCACACTTGGACTTGTGCAATGTAAGATCATCCTTCCATGAGTAAATTGCACTATTTCTTCTGTTTTGAAGATAACACTGTAATACTTTCCAAATTTGAGTGAAGACATGAAATAAGCAATAAAAGGTTTCAAGGCCATGCTAAACAAACGGCGTGATGACCAAGAAGAACCCTGCACCTAATCAAATGGAGTAGCCTGAAATGGCATTAAGAGTTGAATAAAATTAACTGACACCTAACAGGCATTCTCTTTGGAAGCATTTTTTTTCATCTTGACAAGATTAAAATTTGTAGATGATATGTCTACATTATACTAGAAACACAACCTATATGTCAAAAACAGTAAAATGGCACCACTCTACTACTGAAAGATAAAAATGATCATCAAGTTGATATGTCTGTCAATAATGTGTTGTATTTTAGGCTGTGTATTGTTTCACCCCATAAACTTATGCACTGACTTGACTTGAGTCACACCTCTTGCATTAACTTGACTTGAGTCACACCTCTTGCATTGACTTGACTTGAGTCACACCTCTTGGCTCCTCTTGAACAGCATAAATATATCTTATTGTTACAAGGAAAGGTAATCCTCTGAAATAAGAACAGTTAAATTCCAGACGACAGCTACTTCTGCTTACATAATTTCTTTTAGGAAACCACCCCACCCCCCAACATTGAATTTACATTGAAATGCAGATCATGCACTTTGTTGCTAAGCAGTAATGGCACAATCATAAAACTGAATAAACTCAACTTTAAAAAAGTAAGATTAGTTTTGACTGCATATGCACTGAAAGGGACTGACCATTTAACTTAATCAGCTATGACTTTGTCTGTGACGGAGATACATTTTTCTTTTCGTCTAAAGATAAATTTGTTCCAGGTGAAATAAAGAATGAAATAGGTTCTTTTTTAAAGTACAGAGCAAATGGTTTCTCCCTAATAGAGACTGGATGTTGTTATGAATTTGTTGCACATGATACGCTATACATGGTAGCCAGTATATTTTGGTGGAGGAAGAACCCAGAAAAAAAAACAGGCAAGAACCACCAACCCATGGGAAGCTATTGGCAAGCTTTCTCAGATAACTATGCTGGCCGAGCCTGAGAGTCGAACCATATGGACAAAAGTGAAGTGTCAGTGATCTGTAAAGGCGAGTGCCATAGACAATTTGGCCATTTGGGGCCAAATACAATTAATTACTTCCATAATTCCTTTACATATGCTGAATTCCATTTCGAACCATAAAGGCTGGACTCATTATGTTAATGTAACATTTAGTATTCTACTTTTGTTGTTGTTATTGTTGTTGTAGGGTTCAACGCCATTTTTCAGCACAAGATAGGCTATACATGGGGGAAATTATTAATGGTGGAGGAAGAACCCGTGAAAACCCCAGAAAGAACCACCGACCCATAAGAAACTACTGGCAGGCTTTCTCACATACCCACATTAGCCGAATCCGAGACTCGAACCTACACAGAGAGAGGTGAGATGGCAGTGATCTGTAACAGAGAGAGCTTTAGACCACTCGGCCACTCGGGGCCCCTATTTTAATTTTGTAGTGGAAATAAATAATATATTACTTATCAAAACATTCAGCAAAGCTAAAAACATGACAATAATTTACTTCATTACCTATCCTACATAATTGATTCATGTGTGTTTGTGTGTGTTCTTGAAGCTACATGTGGCCCACCTAAAACTGTTCCAAATCCCAAATTTTTGACTGCTTTTTACAACACAGTAGCATTTATTTAAAGGTTTGTTTCGAAGATGTATTATACATATTATAAAAGGGAAATATTAGAATTCCATCTCTGATAAAACTGTTCCATTTCATTCCGTTTTGTACAAGAACTCCATTGCGTATTTAAGACCTGCCTTTGTGTATACTGTTACTGCGTTTAGTTCATTATCTGACCATATTTTAAATGCTTCTAAATTAAAGGTTGAATACAAAATACTTTTCACAACACTCTCTGGGTTTTTCCGCATTATTTCCTTCCCAAAATTGGAAGCTATTGTGTTATTTAATTGGATATTTGAAATAAAAATCAACATGTTTGATGCATACATGAATTATTCGTATTTTTACATGTACAAGTATGGTCAGAATATAATATTAATCTTCCAGCAGTGAGAGTCTTGTTTTGGAATTGCAATATCATTATTTTCAGGTGTTGTGAAACTGGACTATTGTAGCATGCAGGAATGAATATTGATACGAGGTAGTTCTACATTAAGGGAGAAAAATAGTTTTCTATTATCTAGTAGTATAGGTCTCATTAATTTCAGTTATTAAAAATAGTTTGGTGCAAGTTTCTTCTCTCTTTCTCTCTCTTCAGTAACAAATAATCTTTAACTCAGGTTATTTGCCTTATACAACAAATGCAAGACAATAAACAGATAAATGCGAAAATTTCTATGAATGATTTTTCTTATATGAGAATCAAATGCTTATTTTTATACTGCATTATTCAATAAAATCCTCATTCAATAAAAATATAATCTGTTCACCTGTCCCTGAGTACTTTGTTTTTGTCACTATAATAGCAAAAACAAAAACCTACAGCAGAGCTGCTGTTGTGTTGTTAGGTTTTCAGTTTGCACTTGAAATAAAATATCAATGGCACACATGTCTGTTCTTAAGTGCATGAATGCATCTTTCTTCACAACTTAGAGCAATTTATTATGACAGTGAACTTAACGTTCTTATTGTCTTTATATTTTCAAAACAGTACATAATCCGTTAATGTTTAGCGATAATAGTTGTTTTTGTATGTTCATGCAACAACTATGCTCTCTCATGTTTGATTACCCTTCTATCATGTCTAAAGGGATGGTAATTTATATCAATATGAACTCATGCATAGGGTAACTGTTGGAACTTGTGCAATTTTGTTTCACTTTAGTCTCATGTGAGCATGATTTATTTTATTAACTTGTTTAATATTTTTTTCTTTCACAGCAGTGAGTACAATCTTACCAACTTTTATATAATTGTTAAAAATATACATTGTGTGAACTACAACAGTAATAAGGACATAAATGCATTTATAGATTCTAGTAGTACCATAAAATTTAGATTCATTATTCAAAATATAGTTTTAAAAAAGTTCGTGAGGCTTTATGTTAGTTACATCTATACTTTGATTTTGCATCATGTATCATGCATTATCTTCCACAGATGTTTATAATTAACTGAATGATGATGTTTTTTAAAAAATAAAACAATAAGCAAATTGCTCGTGAAAGATATGATGCAGATAAATTAATGCTTCTCAATCTGTTTATCTCTCCCTCATATTTGCATTTTAATCAGTCTTCAGGCACAGTGGTGGAGCATCCACATTTCATGAACACATTTCTTGTTTCTTGGACTCTTCAAAAACAATCTACATGATAGTCAACAAGCACTGAGTGGTAGTTCATCAGAAAGATACTGAATTTGTTTTGGTGAATCCGGTTTATGATGACCTCATGTTGTGTATACTTTATACATTGTATCTGAAATTCCCTGCACATACTATATACATTGTATCTGAAATTCCCTGCACATACTTTATACATTGTATCTGAAATTCCCTGCACATACTTTATACATTGTATCTGAAATTTCCTGCACATACTTTTTACATTGTATCTGAAATTCCCTGCACATCATAATAGTTATCATTTACCTAAATAATGTTTTCATCTTTTGGGGTTTAAAATTGTCGGATGTTTATTTATTATTATACACTTTATCACTGAAGATAAACCGCTTTTGATGGCTTTCTTAACTATTTCCAGATGTTCTACAATCATGTCATGTTCCACAACAGAAAACAACACCTGGATTCCCACTCTAGCAAGATGTATTTCATGGACAATCTCACCAAAAGCTAGTTCTGTCAACACTAATACGGTAATTCTTAGTCCTGCATCTATATACAACAGAGGCTTGTAAACATTTCCATTAGAGGAGCTGTGACAGCACAATATATATATATATATATATATATATATATATATATATATATATATATATATATATATATATATATATATATATATAAATTTCTCACCCACGTGACAGAGAAATCTACCTGTTTTGCTAACTTTACTTTTCCCATCTCAGTGTGGTTATCTCAGACCAGCCATCTCAGGCATGGTGTTCATGCACTAGAGACTACTTTATCAAGGGACACAACCATTGTTATCTTCTGCTTGGCCTGATGGAGTTTATTCTCTAATCAAACAAATGCCGACACTTAGGGAAATTGACCAAAATAGTTTGTGGAGGAGAGAAACAAATAACTTACAAAAATAAGATTTAAAATAACTGATAAAGATAAAACAAAAAGAAAATGGACTACAGGCTAGGGAACATCTTGACTCTTTAAGGTAGGAGAGCAATACTCATAAACGTGCCCCTATTAAATCAAACATGTACCTGCAACCATTAATGACAAACAATGCAATTACCAATGAGGAGGAATCATTTATCTGTCCACACGTTATTCCACAAGCAGATTTCCCTGTAGCATATCCTTCCACTACTAATAGCTACACTTGCCATATTTCCAAGGCAGAAAATATAAATTTTTCAAGAAACCATGAACTTGATAAGATCCGCACAAGGTTATCCTATAGAGTCTGTATATGGAAGGTGTTTCATATAGAGGGGTAATTTTTGCAATCAGTATGTCACAAACAATTTCACCTCCTCCAAAGAAAAGGAGAGTTATATACGATAGTGACACAGATTTTTAATTGCCCATGAATAATCCAAGCACTGTCACTCATGCAACATGTAACTCTTTGTTATGGCCCATACAGAATTGTGTACCCACTATCGTTTCATTATTTACAATACTGTATAACGTTTCTAAATTGGAAATGATGGAAATGAAACATTTTCTTGTAATAAATATTCATTATTTATTGTTAATTTCATATAACATCTATATATTAAATGTGATAATACTTGAATACTATCAAACGTTTTATGTTATATTTTATTTAGTCATGCATAAAAATTGTGCACTTCGGATGGAATGGGCATGCAACAACCCTCATTATCATATAGGTATTAATGTGCCACATATAAACATTTGCGTGTGAACTATAATGCAGAAGTGAAGAATTATTTTCACTTTAACGGAAATTATTGAGTGAGAAAAACAATCTACTTTGGGGTTTGCACCGAGACAAGCCTCACTGGGAGACAAAAATGTGCCTCTTGACTGGGATTTCATTGTCTCAGTGCAAACCTCATCATAGATTCTGTATATATATAAATTTTAGATATTCAAAATAAATAACATCATTCTTAGCTTACCTGGGTATGACAAGTATATCAAGACACTTGTAAAATATGATCCAGATGAAGAGGTAAAATCAAACCAAGCAGCGATGAAAAATACATTTTTTAGCAAGGATTTCATAGTTGACAGGTCCAAAAATAAATAAATAGTGATATGAATATATTGTCTTAAACTAATTAACTGCAAAGAGTGAAAACAACTAAGTTTTGTAAAATTCAAAAAATAATTTCTTTCCTTAGAAAACAATGTGAAAATTTAAAAAGAACTTACAGTATTGCGAATGAAATCCCAAATATTCCTAAAAGATTTAAAGCAAGTAAAATATGTAAAGTTTCAACTGAACTCCAGTGGTATTCCAATTAAATTCCAATATTGAATGTATTGATATGGTCTGTTGTCTTGAACGTGGTAATGTGCAAATATCCAGGATTGTGCCAAGAGTCTTTTGATGTATCACTATATTATAATCCAGAAATATTCTTTCTGAATCCACTATAATTCCAAATTAATATTTCTGTCAAAGAATATTTTAGATGAGCACTTTGTCAGTGAACACTTATTTGAATAAATAAATCCACCCAAATGTAATACTAGCACAACAATAAGACTGATTCTGCCTCAGATGTTAAGTGCATGCATGAGTAATTTCTCCACTATACAAGATCATATAAAAAATGAAGGCACAATAGTAGAACCAGGATGAGGGCAAAAGTTCATTTTTTGAAAATTATAAGTTGTCATCAAGATACAATATGTTACTAAAATTATAATAAAGGACATGGTAAACATCAGGTAGATGAGGTATTTCCATAGAAATACCAATGTCCTAGACTCTTATTAAAATAAACTTGTTTGTTTCCATTGATAATGATCTATTATTGAACATATATATTAGCTATGTATTATATTGTTTACAATATTAATGTTCCCTGTCAGTGTTATGAATATTTGATTTGCTTAGTTTGTGTTAGTTTTGCTTTATTTTATCTTATTTTGTTATATGCTACTTTATGAGAAAAGGGAGACCACCTGAGGTGCATGCTGGTGAGGAGAGGTCAGTGAACTATCAAATGTTAGTTCCAAAGTCATACAGACAGGATATTTTAAGTCTGGCTCATGAAACTCCATTGGCTGGTCATTTAGGGAGTAATAAGACTTATCAAAAGATCTTGAATCACTTATATTGGTAAAAATTTAAAAGTGATGTTTGTAAAAACTGTAGATCTTATCGCACTTGTCAAATGGTAGGAAAACCCAATCAGAAGATACCTAAGGCTCATCTGCAACCTATTCCTGCATTGGTTGATTGTGTTGGTCCCTTACCTAAGATGAAGTCAGATAACCAATACTTATTGACCATAATGTGTGGATCAACAAGATTCCCAGAGGCAGTTCCTTTGCGGGATATTAAAACTAAAATAGTAAAAGCTTTGATAAAGTTTGTTGTACTCAATTTGGCCTTCCCAAATCTGTCCAATCTGATCAAGAGTCAAAACTTATGTCTGGAATTTGCCAGCAACTTATGTACGAATTAGGCATCCAACAATTTAAGTCTTCTGCCTATCACTCTGAGAGCAAATGTGTTTTAGAAAGATTTCATCAAACTTTTGAAAAATATGATTCGGTCATATTGTTTTAATACGGGTAAAGATTGGGATGAAGGTGTTCATTTAATATTGTTTGCTGTAAAGTAATCAGTTCAAGAATCTTTAGAATTCAGTCCCTTTGAACTAGTTTTTAGACATCCTTTGCGTGGACCATTGAAGTTGTTAAAAGAGAAACTTCTTTCTAATGAAGATACAGAAATTAGTCTTCTCGAGTATGTTTCCAATGTTAAGTATAAGTTGTCAAAGGCTTGTGAGGTTGCAGGAACTAATCTGCACTACTCAGTCAAAAATGAAATTAAGATATGATAAAAGTGCCAAGGAAATGAGTTTTCAGCCTGGTGATAGAGTTCTGGCTCTCTTGCCCATACCACAAAATCTCTTCAGGCCAAGTATTATGGACGTTACACAGTAGAAAAGAAAGTAAATAATTTAAATTATATCATAAATACTCCTTGGAGGCGAAAACAAAAACAAATTTGCCATATAAATATCTTAAAGGAGTTTGTGGATAGAGATAGCCAGGTTAATCATGCAATTGATCTAGTTGTACCTGTCCCACACACTGGGGATTTAAGGTATGGAATGTAATTGGACTGTATTGCTTTGGGAGTAACAAGCCTTCGAAATTTAGAAATTATGAATAATCTGGGCCAGAAACGTTCACGTTTGCAACAACAAGAAAAGAATGAACTAAAACAGTTCTTACTTGAATATGAGTACTTATTTCCAGATGTTCCTACAAGAACAAATAAAATCTACCATGACAATGAAATTGTAAATTCCACCAATGTGAAACAACACCTGTACAGGATGTGTCCCCTCAAACAAGAATATTTGAAAAAAGAAGTTCAATATTTACTTGAGAATACATTCATAGAGCTGAAAAAAGTGACTGGAGTTCACCATGTTTACTTGTTCTGAAACCAGCTAATACTTTCCACATGTGTACTGATTATAGAAATGTGAACAGTGTGATTAAACAGTAACATTTCCATTACCAGGAATCGATGACTGCATTATAAAATTAAAAATGATAAGTAGGACACCAATTTGACATTCTGAAACGATTTTGGCAAATTCCACTGATGGAAAGAGCAAAGGAAATCTTGGCATTCATGATTCCAAATGGGCTTTATCAATATAAAGTGATGCCATTTGGGATGAAAGGTTTGCCTAGTACTTTTCACCATTTAATGAACATGCTTACATCTGGTCTAGGTAATTGTGATGCTTACATTGATGATGTCATCACCTACAAAACACCTGGAAAGATCATTTAGCAACAATTCGGAAATTCATCGAAAGACAATTAATTTATCAAAAAAGTGAGTTTTGCCATGCTTCTGTAACATTTCCAGGACATATTATTGTGGGACATGGACAAGTTAAACCTATAGATGATAATGTTAAGGCTGTCTCTGAATTCCCTGTGCCTGTTAGTAAAAAGCAGCTGATGCGATTTTTAGGTATGGCTGGATGCTATCGGAAATTCCATAAATGCTGAACCGTTGGCAAATTTATTGAGCCAAAAATCCAAATTTCCTTACCTGAAAAATTTCAGGGGGCATTTGATAAGTTCAAGGCCTTTCTTAGGAGTGCACCAGTTCTAACAACTCCAAATTTCAGTAAATGATTTAAACTGTATGTTGATGCAAGTGATGTTGGGGTTGGAGCAGTAATGATTGAAGAAGACAAAAATGGTGTAGATCATCCAGTGTGCTATTTTCGAAGAAAAGAAACCAGAGAAATTATTCAACAGTTGGTAAGGAATGTTTGGCTTTGATATTGGCATTACAACAATTTGAAGTCTACATTAATTTAGTTCCTTCTCCAAGTATTGTGTTTAGTGATAAAAAAAACCTTACTTTCATTGGCAAGATGAAAAACAAAAATCATTCATTAATAAGGTGCAGTTTGTTGTTACAGGAATATAATATAGACACCAGGCATGTTAAGGAAAAGACAATTTAATAGCAGATGCACTTTCACCTGTATAGAAATATATTGTTTCATGTATACTTTGTGTCATTCAGAAAATTTCAGCTTATTTTTTTAACCACACGGATATTTGACTTATAGTACAAAGAAAGCTTTATTGCATAAATCTTTCTTTTTCTTTATGAGGGGAAGTGTTATGTATATTCAATTTGCTTTGTTTGTTAGTTAGCTTTATTTTATTTTATTTCATACTATGCTACTGTAATGTAACAGTGTATATCGGACTTAACCTTGTCCAAAATTGAGTTTATTTCTGCATGACCAAAATTAACTTGTTTATTTTATTCATTGTAAACAACTAATACATTGCTAAGTTATTTGCATGGGTTTAAAATCATTTTTAAAATTAATAGAAGAAGTAAATATGTTTATTTTGGTGATAGTTTTGGAATTTACTAAGTGAATTATACATAATCCAGGTTATTGTTTTGTAAATATCAGGATCTTTTTAGAAGGTAATTTTCCATTAGGTAATGGTTGTTTTTAGAAAACGCTAAGTGTGACATGATGTCAAGTAGAGAACTGTATAATCTTGTATCTGTGAGAACGTAGTCATTAATGCTTTAAGGTCTAGCACCTGTAGGTTATACTATATGTTGTGACCAGTAATTTTGGGCTTCAAACTTTTTTCTTCAAAGTATGGAATTCAAGTGATTATGTTCTCTGGAAATACAAAAGTGCTCTGGTAAAATTCTTTGATAAAGATATTAACTGGAATTTACACTGAATTCAAACCTGAATTATATTACTGTGATTCAACAAAAGATTGACACGTCAACACTATAAGCTATGACAGACATGTCATCGCCTTCAGTTTTTGGATTTCTTTGGTACTTGTACCAAGTTTTATTCAGGACTTTAAATTATTAGGACTCGTGTCTGTAATTCTTGGATTATTTTGGGATTTAATTAGCAATGCTGTAAGTTATTTTTTCTCATTTTCACTTTGTATTCTAGGGAAACAAAGTATATTTGTTAAATTTTACAAAGTTTGTTGTCTTTCACTCTATTCTATTACTTATTTTGAGAACATAGATTCATAACATCAGGTAAACAGTGAACTTGATTTTGGATAGGGTCAGGTTCAAAAGGCAATGTACATTCCATATAATCATGAAAAGCCAACAAATAATACAAATTAAATATGTATAAGGATAGACAAATATCTATAAGGATAGAGAAAACAGTTCAAAGGATAAGCAGGTTTGTTGTTAGCATTGGATTCCTGGGACAATCTATAGATTAACTGTTTACAAATTAGAGTGATGAATAATTTGCAGAGATACTGAAATGTTGTATAGGCATAACATATAAATAGTTAAGAAAAGACATTTACCGATACCAACACATGGTTATTTTTGAAAGCTTTAAGGAAACAGTCTCCATTAGACAAGTTCTATTCCTATCTAAGCATCTCAGATATATCTGAAAAATGATTGCTGGTATGGAAAATTGTAGGAAAGAAGTGTAAATATTTTTCAAATGGAAGTACGTTTTTAAAAAATAATAGAAAGACTAATATTTTTGCAAGGAGTACAATTATTGGTAATGAGTTAGAATAATGTACTTTCCACCTACCCCCCTTCATTAAGTACCCATCCCTGAGAGAAACATCAAGATTTTAAAAAAAAATAGCCACAAAACTTACCAGTCATTTTATTCATTATTTGATAATTTCTAACTGGATTGTTACCAGAGGGTCCCTAGTACTGTCGTCTTTTGTTTCAAACCAAATGAGAGCTTTCATTGTACACAATGAGCCAGCTCACTGTCCTTTTCCCGTTCCTGGAAAAGCCCATTTTCATTGAAATTTGAACTTCTAGTACAACACATAATTTGGAAGGTTTTATTGTCCACATTCAATATTTGCAAATGTCTGATTTTGATAATTGTAAAACAAAATTAACCTACTGAAAAGAGTAGGTGGTTTAACTCAATATACAGCTCTAAAGTTTCTGAATTATTTAAAGCTTATTTAAGATGATGAACTACTTATGCCTGTTGTCAGAAAGAAAAGACTCTTTGACACAAATATGGATGCTTGTGTTTGTAACGAAACTTCCATTTGGTGTGAAATGGCAACAAAATGATAGTATTAGAGATCCCATGTTAACAGTCATATTAGAAATAATAAATAAATGAATGAAATTATCATGTTTTGTACATATTTTTATATCAGTGAGGTTTTTATTTTTTAAAATTGGTAGGGGTACCAACTGCCAGGGGTAGTCACTACTATAGTTGGTTTGAAATATAAGAAAAAAAATCAATAAAATTAATTTACCAGGGATTTGCAGTTTGAGAGTTTTGTAAATGGCTGATACATGAACAAGAATTTGAAAAATAAATACAGTGACAGAATGAGACTGTTAATGGCTCTTACTGATTAGTTGTATATCCACATTGTGGCAGAAACTTTGCACACTAAAATGAAGGATAACATCAAGTTTTGTGACACTAAGTACTCTTTGCACTGAACTGGTTTGATCAAACTTCAAATGTAGGCTATATTAATGATATACCTTGCACGTGATTGACAGAGCTCATTACCTCTCTAAACCTAAAGTCTGTATTTATCATCCAATTTCTATACAGTTTGGTAAATATGTTTATATCATAAGATCTTGGAGGACTTGGATGATGATTTGCAAGAGACTGCTTGTTCTCTTTGCAGATGACACATTTAGAGACAACCAAAACACAAAACATGAACTGAAAATTTCTTTACAGGCTACCCTAAACAAACTTGTGAGCTGGTGTGCAGGCAACTGATTGGTAGTTAATACTGATAAACTAAAATATTACTTATCTCAACATGTCAAAAACGATCAAGTCTTGATAGTGATGAACTATGTCTAATATGGAAGGATAAATTGGCAAATGGTTCATTTATATATTTGAAGGAATATTTGTTGTTTTTGTAGATAATATTCTATTATGGACTGAACATATAAAATATTAGCAAAAAGGTGAATTAAAGTTTATGGCATCTTAGAACATTGCAACATTTTCTCCCAGAAAGACACAAAACTCTCTTTTAATACTTACATAGAACCCTATTTAGATTACTGTAACACTGTGGGGGGGGGGGCGGGTTAATTCACATAATAAAAACATAGCAAAGCTAACATGACTATTAAAAAGATCATTTGGGCTAATATCAATCTAAACAGAAAACATTGTAAAATTAACTGGTTAGTAATCAATATTAGCTGTTAAGGACTGCATCCATTTGAGAAAAGATAAATTACTGTACAGGATAGTCCATAATAGTGCACCTGTCTATTTATAGTCAGTATTCCAGTATAGGCCACATGAACGATAGTCAATAATAGTGCTCCTGTCTATTTATAGTCACTATTCCAGTATATTCTACATGTACGATAGTCAATAATATTGCTCCTGTCTATTTATAGCCACTACGCCAGTATAGGCTACATGTACCTCATAACACTCCCTACCTGAGATCCATGTCTACCAAACAATGCAAGATTCCCAAACCAAAAATGAGGAATTATTCAGAAGTAGTTTCCTTTATCTGGGATCTTTGCTCTCAAATATTATTCCAATAGAGATGAGAAATTTTCACATTATTTCCTTCTTCCAAACTCAAAATATCCATTGGCTTCAGAAATATAGTTAAAATGAAAATGACAACAAATGTATTGATATTAAGGAAGATTCAAAACATATCTGATTACTTTGGAAATAATTTAGAACTTGAATCCAACATGGACATCTTCCCCAAATAGTTTTAGTAATAAAGGGAATGCAGTTTGTATAAAAACAATTTGAAAACATGTTTTGGGGATTTTAATTGTGTTTTTTATCTTTTATTTGATATACATTTTATGGAATTTTAGCATCATTATATTTTATATTTGATCTTGTTGTACTCTTACGTATATTTGATTTAATTTATATTTATACTCTTACATATATTTGATCTAATTTATATTTGATTTAAGTTATGTTTGATTTGATTGTTTGTGGGTTTTGGAATCTTTTTATTTTCTATACATGTCAATGTAATGTAATTTTGTTTCCTAGGAATTTAATATTTTCCAGAAATTTCAGTTTGACCTGAGTTTTTCCTTAGATGCCTAATAACAGAAACACTTGTTTCTATTTTTGGCATTGTCCCTGGCCTTGATTGAGCGTCAAGTAAACAACTTTTCTCAGAGTAAAACTATTGGTTCTTATTAAGGACATACAGGAGCTATGTGACTTTTATATGTAAACATAATCACATGATCCTCTATTTTGCAATTGGGTATTTCCAAAATTGCAAAATGTTTAGTATTAATAGTGATATTTAGAGAGAAAGAGAGTTCAGAGTCCAGGCTTTTAAACACTTGATGTCAAGTTGTTTTTCTTCTGTTGTGACCAGTATTGAATATTTTAGTTTTTGAGTTATTTGTTAATTTTTCTTCAGATTATTTGGATTCTAAAAGATTAATTCATTTCTCTGGAAATATTTTTGTATTCATACAGAACCCTTGAACAAGGACATTTCTTGAAAGTTTTATTTGGATTTCCAATACTGGAGGATTAATTATTATGTTTCTATAAGGAACTGTAGATGTCAACACAATACAGGCTACAGCATAGGTCATCACCTTCCATCTTGGATTCATCGGGACTCAAACTTGGAATCATTAGAACATTTTAATATTAGGACTTCAAAAATTTTTATTTGTGGATTATTTTTGGATTATTTTTGGATTTGATTCTGGAAACAGTAAGTTCATATATTTTAATTTTTACAGAATTTTTCCAGGGAAATAAATTATTTGTTATATTTTTCAAAGCTTGTTGTTTTTTTTCACTCGTGTTACTGTTTATTTGAGCCTAAACAAATAACATAAGATACTGTATATTTGCATTTATTTGGAAGGGCTTACTCCTAAATTTTATGCTATTCATTTATTATTTTTGTTAACTTTTCCTTTAGTTGTTCTAATATAGTTACCATCGCACTGAGATGCCATACAATGCCATTACTAGTACTCTGAGTTGTAAATATAGCAAAGAGTGTATGATTTCTTTAAACCTGAAGCCTCTGTTTTACATTATATTGGATAGATTTTTCATTGCCAAGCATAATTAATACATCTTGATCTTGATATTCACTATTTTTATTTCTCATATTTAGTTAAGGACCTTTGAGCCATTATTTGAAATCATTTGCAACCAGTCCCGTATCCTAAGAGAAGAATATGCAACTTCAGCATTAATTTTGTTATTGCATTTTTGGTGTAGATATTATATACAGTTGTAGAGGCTGTGTACACAGTATAATATGATCTCAACTATGCGATATTACCACACTTTTGATTGTTGCTGGTGTCTAATTACTGTTCATGATTGAGACCCTTATTTCATGTATTTTAAATATGTTATTTTGTATTTATATCTGAGAAAACCATTACTAGATTTTTTAAAAGTTGATGTTTTGCAAGGAAAATTAACAACTAATTCTGTATTGATCTTGGGTTTTTTTCAGACACTGAAGATCAGACTTACTCCATTTCCCTCAGTTGAGAATGGTACATACACATGCATTTTTAGTACTGATGGGAGAAACATTTCAACTGATGTTGCAACGAGAGAAAATGAAACACTATATTGTACAAGTCCAATAGAAACAAGTAAGTTGTCTATGGATTAATTAATCTGCCATGCAGTATGTAAGCTCCAAAAGGCAAATGCTTCATCAATATTGACTGAAGAAAAAAAAGAGTCAATTGAAGGTCACATAAAAATGAATAAAGTTCTGTTGGAATGGATGATTTTTGGATGTGCTTGGCCATAATGGTCATCTTTACTGTATAGGTTTTGGTTCAGTATAAATGAAAATTGAAGTTTACTTTGTCTGCTCAAAATGGTGCATCTTACATGATTTGCAGCTCTTAGGAAACTTGCTTTACAGTCATATTTTGTGCTGATTTCATAACTTTTGATACCATCAGTTATACTGTTGTGTTTAGTTTAAAATGTTCAAACTTTTTACACATGGTTATCTTGGAAGTGAATGAATTCCAAGTTTCTTTTTTAAAGCCACAAATGTGAATTCTGTATGATATTGAAATTTTAGAAAGGGGACATAGTAGCAAAGGTGAGCATCAGACTTCTAATCTAGGGGTTACAGCTTTGATATATATGTAAACCAGTATAGGCTGTCTGCCTTGTGTGTTCTTTGGCACTTAGATCCCATTTCCTCAGACAATAATGTGTTCAAAGTGTCACTAAAACTGACCAAGAAAGAAGGAAGTGTAAAGACCAAATATTATGAAAACTGAATGTATTTATCCAATTTTTCACTAGAAAATCTAGTGGGAAGACACTATTTTCATACAAAAAATCTTATTCATCTTTTCTTATTTCTTTATGTCAGTCAGCATGTCTGTATTCATGTATGTCCTTCCACTTTTTGGATAACCACATCCACATCTACATCCACATCCACACTGAATATGAATGTGTAAAGTATTGTTAGTTACTAATCAGAAGCACTTATTAGAAGTTAGAAGTACAGGTCACACACCACTATCATAACAATGCACATGGTGAATAGTTCAGCCTGTAACCCTAACTCACACAGAAAATGAGAGAGAACATATGTTGATACAGGAGTCAATAAACTCTTACAATCCATACTGATAGTTAGAAATAATTCATTGTCTGTACAAATTTTAAGCTCTGCCCTGTGATGAAAGTATTTTTTCCAGGCACTTTTGTAATTTCTTCAAAGATGGATTCAGAACATTTCAGTAGAAAAGGCATCAGTCTTAAAGTTCCTTTTTATGCATACCGGCAGGATCCACTTCATGCTGACTGAATGATGGTACTGTCTGCCTGCAGAGTGTACATTGTAGTAATGAACTTGACCATTAGGTTAGCTTTATTGCCACATCATTGTGGCCAACATCCTTCCAGTAGATGTGGATATTACCTTCTGGTACATTATATTTGGCAGTAAAAATATAAAGAGCGCATGCAAGAGGCTTTGTGTCTAATTTTGTTTATCTATTAATCTTGAGTATTTTCATTTGAGGATTTTCCTTTCTTCATTTTGAATTGCATGTCCAAAAGTTTATATCCTTGATTGTGACATGTCTTACAGTTCTCTTTCAGCAGTGTTACAGTGTATTATGGAATCAAACATGTATATATGTATGTATGTATGTATGTATGTATGTATGTATGCATGCATGCATGCATGCATGTATGTTTAATGTCATGTTTGCATAGTGGTTAGAACTTCTGCCTCGGGTGCAGGAAGTCATAGGTTCAAACCCTTGCCAAGTCACACCAGAGACTCATAAAAATGGTACTAGCAGTTGCGTTAGTGTTAGTGAGTTAGTGTTAGGACTGGCCAGCCTGGTGTAAGGATAATGTGACTGAGTACGGACATGATGGTACATGCGAACTTTTTTAACACATGAGTCAGCACTACTGGCTATTTGAACCAAATGAACATCTTAATTTGAATAGTGTATATTAGTCCATTATCTCTTCTTGTATAACAATCACAGATTTAAGTAGCAAAAGTCTGTGGGCATCTGTAAATATTGTCATTCTAAAGAAACTGGATATTCAGTGAAGAACTATTTAATGCCAATAAGGATGTTATGCAGTAGTTGTGCTTTGCAACTTGTAGGATTTTCCAAGTGGAAAAAATTATATATTTTACCCTGTATGGCAGTACCAAAAGCATTCATCCCTTGAACATTCATTGTGAATAGATTTGGCAAAAAGTTATGCTGGGTTTATATGCAAATTTTAATTATTCTTAGAACATTTATAGCAAAATGACTTCTTTTAAAAAACTTCTGAACAGAAGTTCACCAAATCCAACAGGAAGGATCCTGGCATAACTCCTATTCAGAGTTATCCAAATGATGCCTTCCAATATGGCCATTGTTACTAAAAATAACAAGATCATTAAATGACTCTTTTTCAAAAACTACTGAACAGAATTCAGCTAATTAGACAGCATGGAATAATGGCCTTCCAATTTTATATTGTTCTTATGACCAATTCAACAAAATTTGAAGAATTGTTGACAAGATGCATTGGGCTTTTTGTTTAAGTCTATTATGAACTAAAGTATTTTATGTATGGAAATATTGTCTAGAAACTTGTCTTCAAGGATTATTCTGAAGCAAATAACTTGGAGGAAATTCCATGTATTCATAGCAACAGTCACTGGTTTTAGTCTAAAGGCCTCATATCATCTTCTATTTCCAATGTAGCACACACAATGGCTGACTTGGATGTCTATGTGATGAAAAATAATCAGACGGCTAAGTTGACATCGCTGCCTTTCCTCTTCTACAACTGTTCAAATTTCTCAAGGTAAGAAATATTACAGTTTGATTCAGTTTTCATTGTAAATATTTCTATCTCTCCTGCCTCCAGGCCACTGAATGAGCTAATGGTTTGTCCCAGTGTCTGTGATGAATTGGTTAACAGCTGCTTGTTGATGCATTGCTGATAAAGATATTGTCATCAGATTTGAAATGTACTCTGATCTGATCAACATTTTGGATTTATTTTTGTCAAACATCTGGGTATATGGATAAGTTAATTGACTGATTGGCTGTCATGCATATTATCAGCCAGGAGGCCAGTTGAGATTAGGTATGGTCCTGTGCTCAGCAGGCATCATCTGTTGTTCAGTTTCTTTCAGTTTCTTTTCAAACAATACTTGACCTGTTTCAAGTAAAATGTCAGAATGTTTCCCATGCCCACAGAGCATATTATGATGTTGACCATTATCATGTCAGTTACCAGTTTTATTTGGGACACAAAACGCCAGTTTGACACCATCTACATCATTACTCTGTGGATGGCTTGAACTGGGATAATGATAGAGTTTATTGATTTTGGGTCAAAAGGTCATAGGTTATAGTCACTGTGACTAAAAATTGATTTCTACACAACAACATTAGTTCTAAGTCACAGATCTGGACCAAAAATTTTGTTGAGTGAAGAAGAAAAGTTAAATGTCAAGGTCATTGTGACTAAATGAAGAAAATGGGTATTTGCACAAAATTTTCAGTTACTGACCACGAACCTTCACTAAATTATGTGGATGACTTACTCTTTGGGCAAGACATAAGTCCATTGATTTTTTATTGGTCAAGAAGAAGAAAAATAGTTTTAGGATTATATTTACCTTAATTGAAATTTATGGAGTGCTTGCATGTAAGGTACGGAGGAAGTAATTGGGTCTAAATGTCAAAGGTCACATGTGTAATAAATAAAACATACAGATTTTGGGTCAACTATCATGATCATGGTAGGTACAATAAGAAAATAATGTTTTTGCACAATAAGTTTGGTTCTTGATTGCATACCTTGACCAACAGGTCCAGTCATTGAGACACAGTGGTCAGTAATTTCCAGAGCCAGCCATACCCTACTAGTGCCTACATCAAGAATTATTGGTGGGCATTCAATATAATCTTCACAGTCCTCTTGATAATACAAGTAGACAAAACAATGTGTGGCTTACAAATTAGATTTGATATAGATGTTAGTTTGCTTATTTAGATAGCCTTTATAGATTTCAATGCCAATTTACCAATGTATGCAAATTTTCTAAATTTTAATATTTTTTTAACTTTTACTTTTTGATCGGCATTGGGTCATATTTTTGCAAACACAAATTTAGTCATGCTTTTGAATTTTAGCATAGTGCATTGTTCATTAAATGTTCACACTATGCATGTAGTATTGGCATGGCTGGATGTATTTAGTATTGGTATGGCATGGCTGGATGCATGTATTATTGGCATGGCTGGATGTATGTAGTATTGGCATGGCTGGATGCATGTATTATTGGCATGGCTGGATGCATGTAGTATTGGAATGGCTGGATACATGTAGTGTTGGCATGGCTGAATGCATCTAGTATTGGCATGGCTGGATGTATTTAGTATTGGCATGGCATGGCTGGATGCATGTAATATTGGCATGGCTGGATGCATGTAATATTGGCATGGCTGGATCCATCTAGTATTGGCATGGCTGGATGCATGTAATATTGACATGGCTGGATGCATGTAATATTGGCATGGCTGGATCCATGTAGTATTGGCATGGCTGGATGTATGTAGTATTGGCATGGCTGGATGCATGTAGTATTGGCATGGCTGGATGCATGTAGTATTGGCATGGCTGGATGCATGTAGTATTGGCATGGTTGGATGCATGTAGTATTGGCATGGCTGGATGTATGTAATATTGGCATGGCTGGATGCATGTAGTATTGGCATGGCTGGATGTATGTAGTATTGGCATGGCTGGATGCATGTAGTATTGGCATGGCTGGATGTATGTAATATTGGCATGGCTGGATCCATGTAGTATTGGCATGGCTGGATGTATGTTGTATTGGCATGGCTGGATGCATGTAGCATTGGCATGGCTGGATGCATGTAGTACTGGCATGGCTGGATGCATGTAGTATTGGCATGGCTGGATGCATGTAGTATTGGCATGGCTGGATGTATGTAGTATTGGCATGGCTGGATACATGTAGCGTTGGCATGGTTGGATGCATGTAGTATTGGCATGGCTGGATGTATGTAATATTGGCATGGTTGGATGCATGTAGTATTGGCATGGCTGGATGTATGTAGTATTGGCATGGCTGGATGCATGTAGTATTGGCATGGCTGGATGCATGTAGTATTGGCATGGCTGGATGCATGTAGTACTGGCATGGCTGGATCCATGTAGTATTGGCATGGCTGGATGCATGTAATATTGACATGGCTGGATGCATGTAATATTGGCATGGCTGGATCCATGTAGTATTGGCATGGCTGGATGTATGTAGTATTGGCATGGCTGGATGCATGTAGTATTGGCATGGCTGGATGCATGTAGTATTGGCATGGCTGGATGCATGTAGTATTGGCATGGTTTGATGCATGTAGTATTGGCATGGCTGGATGTATGTAATATTGGCATGGCTGGATGCATGTAGTATTGGCATGGCTGGATGTATGTAGTATTGGCATGGCTGGATGCATGTAGTATTGGCATGGCTGGATGCATGTAATATTGGAATGGCTGGATCCATGTAGTATTGGCATGGCTGGATGTATGTTGTATTGGCATGGCTGGATGCATGTAGTATTGGCATGGCTGGATGCATGTAGTACTGGCATGGCTGGATGCATGTAGTATTGGCATGGCTGGATGCATGTAGTATTGGCATGGCTGGATGTATGTAGTATTGGCATGGCTGGATACATGTAGTGTTGGCATGGTTGGATGCATGTAGTATTGGCATGGCTGGATGTATGTAATATTGGCATGGTTGGATGCATGTAGTATTGGCATGGCTGGATCCATGTAGTATTGGCATGGCTGGATGTATGTAGTATTGGCATGGCTGGATGCATGTAGTATTGGCATGGCTGGATGTATGTAGTATTGGCATGGCTGGATGCATGTAGTACTGGCATGGCTGGATGCATGTAGTATTGGCATGGCTGGATGCATGTAGTATTGGCATGGCTGGATGTATGTAGTATTGGCATGGCTGGATACATGTAGTGTTGGCATGGCTGGATGCATGTAGTATTGGCATGGCTGGATCCATGTAGTGTTGGCATGGCTGGATGCATGTAATATTGGCATGGCTGGATGCATGTAATATTGACATGGCTGGATGCATGTAGTATTGGCATGGCTGGATGGCTGGATGCATGTAGTATTGGCATGGCTGGATGCATGTAGTATTGGCATGGTTGGATGCATGTAGTATTGGCATGGCTGGATGTATGTAATATTGGCATGGCTGGATCCATGTAGTATTGGCATGGCTGGATGTATGTAGTATTGGCATGGCTGGATGCATGTAGTATTGGCATGGCTGGATGCATGTAGTACTGGCATGGCTGGATGCATGTAGTATTGGCATGGCTGGATGCATGTAGTATTGGCATGGCTGGATGTATGTAGTATTGGCATGGCTGGATACATGTAGTGTTGGCATGGCTGGATGCATGTAGTATTGGCATGGCTGGATCCATGTAGTGTTGGCATGGCTGGATGCATGTAATATTGGCATGGCTGGATGCATGTAATATTGGCATGGCTGGATGCATGTAATATTGACATGGCTGGATGCATGTAATATTGACATGGCTGGATGCATGTAATATTGGCATGGCTGGATGCATCTGGTATTGGCATGACTGGATGTATGTAATATTGGCATGGCTGGATGCATGTATTATTGGCATGGCTGGATGCATGTAGTATTGGAATGGCTGGATACATGCAGTGTTGGCATGGCTGAATGCATCTAGTATTGGCATGGCTGGATGTATTTAGTATTGGCATGGCATGGCTGGATGCATGTAATATTGGCATGGCTGGATGCATGTAATATTGGCATGGCTGGATCCATGTAGTATTGGCATGGCTGGATGCATGTAATATTGGCATGGCTGGATGCATGTAATATTGGCATGGCTGGATGCATCTAGTATTGGCATGGCTGGATGCATGTAGTATTGGCATGGCTGGATGTATCTAGTATTGGCATGGCTGGATGCATGTAGTATTGGCATGGCTGGATGCTTGTAGTATTGACATGGCTGGATGTATTTAGTATTGGCATGGCATGGCTGGATGCATGTAATATTGGCATGGCTGGATCCATGTAGTATTGGCATGGCTGGATGCATGTAATATTGACATGGCTGGATGCATGTAATATTGGCATGGCTGGATCCATGTAGTATTGGCATGGCTGGATGTATGTAGTATTGGCATGGCTGGATGCATGTAGTATTGGCATGGCTGGATGCATGTAGTATTGGCATGGTTGGATGCATGTAGTATTGGCATGGCTGGATGCATGTAGTATTGGCATGGCTGGATGTATGTAGTATTGGCATGGCTGGATGCATGTAGTATTGGCATGGCTGGATGCATGTAGTATTGACATGGCTGGATGCATGTAGTATTGGCATGGCTGGATGTATGTAGTATTGGCATGGCTGTATGTATGTAGTATTGGCATGGCTGGATGTATGTAGTATTGGCATGGCTGGATGTATGTAGTATTGGCATGGCTGGATGTATGTAGTATTGGCATGGCTGGATGTATGTAGTATTGGCATGGCTGGATGCATGTAGTATTGGCATGGCTGTATGTATGTAGTATTGGCATGGCTGGATGTATGTAGTATTGGCATGGCTGGATGTATGTAGTATTGGCATGGCTGGATGTATGTAGTATTGGCATGGCTGGATGTATGTAGTATTGGCATGGCTGTATGTATGTAGTATTGGCATGGCTGGATGTATGTAGTATTGGCATGGCTGGATGTATGTAGTATTGGCATGGCTGGATGTATGTAGTATTGGCATGGTTGGATGCATGTAGTATTGGCATGGCTGGATGCATGTAGTATTGGCATGGCTGGATGTATGTAGTATTGGCATGGCTGGATGCATGTAGTATTGGCATGGCTGGATGCATGTAGTATTGACATGGCTGGATGCATGTAGTATTGGCATGGCTGGATGTATGTAGTATTGGCATGGCTGGATGTATGTAGTATTGGCATGGCTGGATGCATGTAGTATTGGCATGGCTGGATGTATGTAGTATTGGCATGGCTGGATGCATGTAGTATTGGCATGGCTGGATGCATGTAGTATTGGCATGGCTGGATGCATGTAGTATTGGCATGGCTGGATGTATGTAGTATTGACATGGCTGGATGCATGTAGTATTGGCATGGTTGGATGCATGTAGTATTGGCATGGCTGGATGTATGTAGTATTGGCATGGCTGGATGCATGTAGTATTGGCATGGTTGGATGCATGTAGTATTGGCATGGCTGGATGTATGTAGTATTGGCATGGCTGGATGTATGTAGTATTGGCATGGCTGGATGCATGTAGTATTGGCATGGCTGGATGCATGTAGTATTGGCATGGCTGGATGCATGTAGTATTGGCATGGCTGGATGCATGTAGTATTGGCATGGCTGGATGTATGTAGTATTGGCATGGCTGGATGCATGTAGTATTGGCATGGCTGGATGTATGTAGTATTGGCATGGCTGGATGCATGTAGTATTGGCATGGCTGTATGTATGTAGTATTGGCATGGCTGGATGTATGTAGTATTGGCATGGCTGTATGTATGTAGCATTGGCATGGCTGGATGTATGTAGTATTGGCATGGCTGGATGTATGTAGTATTGGCATGGCTGGATGCATGTAGTATTGGCATGGCTGTATGTATGTAGTATTGGCATGGCTGGATGTATAATGTAGTATTGGCATGGCTGTATGTATGTAGTATGTGGCATGGCTGGATGTATGTAGTATTGGCATGGCTGGATGTATGTAGTATTGGCATGGCTGGATGTATGTAGTATTGGCATGGCTGGATGTATGTAGTATTGGCATGGCTTGGATGCATGTAGTATTGGCATGGCTGGATGCATGTAGTATTGGCATGGCTGGATGTATGTAGTATTGGCATGGCTGGATGCATGTAGTATTGGCATGGCTGGATGCATGTAGTATTGACATCGCTGGATGCATGTAGTATTGCATGGCTGGATGCATGTAGTATTGGCATGGCTGGATGCATGTAGTATTGGCATGGCTGGATGCATGTAGTATTGGCATGGCTGGATGCATGTAGTATTGGCATGGCTGGATGTATGTAGTATTGGCATGCTGGATGCATGTAGTATTGGCATGGCTGGATGCATGTAGTATTGGCATGGGCTGGATTAGTTTGGCATGGCTGGCTGTGATGTAGTATTGGCATGGTGGGATGATAGCATGCCTGTAGTATTGACATGGCTGGATGCATGTAGTATTGGCATGGTTGGATGCATGTAGTATTGGCATGGCTGGATGTATGTAGTATTGGCATGGCTGGATGCATGTAGTATTGGCATGGCTGGATGCATGTAGTATTGGCATGGCTGGATGTATGTAGTATTGGCATGGCTGGATGTATGTAGTATTGGCATGGCTGGATGCATGTAGTATTGGCATGGTTGGATGCATGTAGTATTGGCATGGCTGGAGATGTATGTAGTATTGGCATGGCTGGATGCATGTAGTATTGGCATGGCTGGATGCATGTAGTATTGGCATGGCTGGATGCATGTAGTATTGGCATGGCTGGATGTATGTAGTATTGGCATGGCTGGATGTATGTAGTATTGGCATGGCTGGATGCATGTAGTATTGGCATGGCTGGATGCATGTAGTATTGGCATGGCTGGATGCATGTAGTATTGGCATGGCTGGATACATGTAGTGTTGGCATGGCTGGATGCATGTAATATTGACATGGCTGGATGCATGTAATATTGGCATGGAGTAATATTGGCATGGCTGGATGCATGTAATATTGGCATGGCTGGATGCATGTAATATTGACATGGCTGGATGCATGTAATATTGGCATGGCTGGATCCATGTAGTATTGGCATGGCTGGATGCATGTAATATTGACATGGCTGGATGCATGTAATATTGGCATGGCTGGATCCATGTAGTATTGGCATGGCTGGATGCATGTAATATTGGCATGGCTGGATGCATCTAGTATTGGCATGACTGGATGTATGTAATATTGGCATGGCTGGATGCATGTATTATTGGCATGGCTGGATGCATGTAGTATTGGAATGGCTGGATACATGTAGTGTTGGCATGGCTGAATGCATCTAGTATTGGCATGGCTGGATGTATTTAGTATTGGCATGGCATGGCTGGATGCATGTAATATTGGCATGGCTGGATGCATGTAATATTGGCATGGCTGGATCCATGTAGTATTGGCATGGCTGGATGCATGTAATATTGGCATGGCTGGATGCATGTAATATTGGCATGGCTGGATGCATCTAGTATTGGCATGGCTGGATGCATGTAGTATTGGCATGGCTGGATGTATCTAGTATTGGCATGGCTGGATGCATGTAGTATTGGCATGGCTGGATGCTTGTAGTATTGACATGGCTGGATGTATGTAGTATTGGCATGGCTGGATGCATGTAGTATTGGCATGGCTGGATGTATGTAGTATTGGCATGGCTGGATGCATGTATTATTGGCATGGCTGGATGCATGTAGTATTGGCATGGTTGGATGCATGTAGTATTGGCATGGCTGGATGCATGTAGTACTGGCATGACTGGATGCATGTAATATTGGCATGGCTGGATGCATGTAGTATTGGCATGGCTGGATGTATGTAGTATTGGCATGGCTGGATGCATGTAGTATTGGCATGGCTGGATCCATGTAGTATTGGAATGGCTGAATGCATCTAGTATTGGCATGGCTGGATCCATGTAGTATTGGCATGGCTGGATGCATGTAGTATTGGCATGGCTGGATACATATATCATAGGACTTGGTGAAATTGTTTGTCAGAAAATACTTCAACTAAAGATTGAAGAGCTTGTTGAAAGCAACATTAAGGAGAGCTGATATTCCTGCATAATCATGGAAGGGAATAATAGTCCAGAATAGTCCCTTATTCAAATCAGGGCAGTTGGTGCCATAGTATGATATTATTATTTCCTTAAGACTTTGTAACATTGCACTCAAGGTTGATGGAATTCTTTTTTATACCAGTGAGCTATAACTCATGTACCACTTAATCTGTGACATCGAACTAACATTGCAGGTGCATATTAAGATGATCATGTGTGTCCAAACTGTATTTATGGTATCCATTTTCCATGATTTATAATCCCAGCTGATCACAGATCAAAATAGCTCTTGCCATGGCCTTCAGTGTAATATCTGCCATCCATTAGTAGAAATTTGTTATTCTACTCCTCCTTACCTGTTGGGAAAAGTGCCACTGAAAGAACAGGTCATCCCAAATACTAGTTGGTTATAAATGATAATAGTGTCCCTTGGGCATCCAATGTGGCAGCAGTGGTAGCAATTTCAAAAACCTTGTTACTGTAACTACTTCTTTGTGGATGGGCATGCCATCATGGGTTTTTCTTTAAAAGACTTCCAATAATGTCTTGTTGGTCCAAAGGGAAAATGGTGCTGATCTAATTTCCACTGGTTGACGTGATGTCTATCTTGATAATCTTATGATCAATACTCTTTCTGAATAGATGGTGGTATTTACTTGGTCTTTTTGCTACAAGACTTCTTATGATATCTAGTTAGTCCCAAATGACAATTGTTGTCTGACACCCATAATGGCTACACTGAAGACCATTTGAAAATCTTGCTATCAGCATACCTTCAGAATGTATGGTCATATTGACATAGTATTTTCATGAAAAGAATTCTTATGATGTATAGTTGGTTGTAGTGAAACCGATGCCACTCTGTCCCCCAGTATGGCTGCTATGGTGGCCACCTTTAAAACCTTGTTATCATTTTTCCTACTAAATGGTTTGTCATATAGACATGGTGTTTTCACCAAAAGAGTTGCTTGGCCCCAAACAAAAATTTGGCATCCAATTGGGCTACCATGCTGGCCATATTTAAAATTGTGTTATCACTATTCCTGATAGATGGTCAGGTTGACATGGGCTTTTCATCACAAGACTTATTATGATATCTTGTTGATCCTTAGAGGAAATGATGCTAATCTTACATCCAGTATGATAACCACGATGCCCATCTTGACAACTTCATTATCACTGTCCTCTTAAATGGATGGTGATATAACACAGGGCTTTAACCAAAAGAATTGCTATGTCTGATTGGTTCAGAATGAAAATCATGCCAATCCATTCTTAAATCCAGTATAGCCACCAGATGGTTTCAATCCCAATCTGATAAAGGAAGAAACTGTCTTATTTTGGATTCCTGCAAGTCATCCTGGTCAGTATAGTGTCAGTCCCATCAAATGATTTTTGTTACAAACTTGTTTAAAATTGTGTTATGGACACTAACTTTAGTGCCGTTTCACCTATTGCCACTAACCCTGCATGTATATCTTATGACACTTGGTCACCATAACTTATGTTTCAGGATTTAGGTACAATTTTACATATTGTTCTGATTTTTCCTGTCAGACCTATAACTTTAACCCATCTGACATAAACTTCCACTGGGTTTTCTTGGGAAGAGCATCTGACATTCAAAATAACCGAGTTGAAGAGACATACATTTTTGGGTTAAATAAGATTAGTCACAGTTGTGTATAGGTTTGAATTGCCAAAATATATGTCCTATTATCACGAAATTTACAGTAAGGATGCATCCTTATACATACTGGAGACATAAGAACTGGGTCATCATGACATTTTCACCTTGATATTGAGCATATGATGTGGACACAGTACTCTAATTTCCATACCATTTAACATTTTCATCCAATTTGGCCTTGATAGGTACATCATGGGATTAAGGATCATATGCCAAAACTGGATTGTTATGGCCTACATTCTACACTGTTTGAAAGATATCAATGAATGCCAAGGTGATGGGTATATCTTGTGTGTTTCAGCTCATGAACAACTTTGGTTTATATATAATCACAAGACGTTAAAGTGTCAAGTAAAAATCTACTGATAATTTTTGATGCATTTTGACAGCATATTGTATATTTAGTATCTACTTACACCAGTATCAACACAGACTTAAGTTATATAATTGTTATGTACATATGTGAAAGCCACATACAGTCAAACCTGTCACTAATGGTCACTAACTTGAAGAGGCAAAACTGGCTGTTGTGCAGAGGTGACTACTGTGCACAGGTTCACCTTTTAAATTGGTTTTTGAAGAAATACCCTTCACTAAAAACCATTTTATTATTATTATTATTGTTGTTGTTGCTGTTGTTTTATGTGCAGTATACAACAAAATCATAGTTACAGGGTATATGTTGTTCACCCCTAAATTTATGTTCTACACATGATTACTTTATCCAGCTCACCTTAATCCATCCTATAAATGAAATAATCACAGACTTAAAAATTATACATCAGTCTTAGCTTGTTGATTCTATTAGTCAGATGCTTAACTTGCCAAGATCAAAAGACATTCAACTTCTATGTGATGAACAGAAAATCAAAAGTATGGGAAAATAGGAACGAGTCTTCGGAATGTATACTGCACGAACTTGTGAGTGCAGTATATCCTTCCGACAAAACGAGTTTATATTTTCCCATACAAATGCAGTAATCTTTTTATTATATGTTCATTTTTTTTATTCAACCTAAGGTTTAATTATTATAAACAAAATACACTACAAGAACCAACGTAAATGAATGAATGCCGTATTCCAAACTAAATACACAAGCGCAGATTTGACATTACAAAATGACATCATTATTAATGCGCACATAGCTCCGCCCAGATAAATTTGAACTTAGTCGCGCGGTCGACATAACTTTCGAAAGAAAATGGCGTGTCTAGTTAAAATTGAAATTTGCAGTCATATTGTGAATGACTGGGCATTGCAACGACTTTTCCATTTGATCTGGAGTGAATATAGTTTGGTGTTTTGTTTCGATTCGACGAAAGTTTGTGATTTTGGACTGGATTCATCTGTGCAAATTATACATGAAATACATCGGACTGAAGTGGCGCGGGAGATGCGTGTTTACGTCTGCAAATGTGTTGCTGTTTCTGTCACTGAATGTTTGAAATCATAACGTGGGAAAAATATGAAGTGTTTCAATTGCAATTTTCAAAAAGACGCTATGGAATTTAATGTGTATTTCATTTTGAGTGCTGTAAGGAGGATGCAATTGCACTTATAATCGAAATTACAGCACACTTTCGAAATGTGTAATCCAGATTGAAAACCTATGACATTGCTCATGTAATTCGGATTGCAGAATTAAGGAAAACATTTTGAGGAAATTCAGGATGTAAAATTGTACAATGTAAGTACATTTTATTTTGCCATTCTTATCACCAGCTAAAGAAAACAGTATATGCTTTGTTATTTATAAGGACCGAATCCGTCATTTATACAAAGTAGCTAGCCTAAATCCGTAACATTGTATCAACGCAAAATGTCAAGACAGCTGGGTTTTTTTTGCAGTCCACGAAACGTGTTTTAGTTCATTCATAAACAAATAAACAACCACAACGTAAAGAGCCTCTTACGCGAGTGTACATGATTTGTTTACAAATCAAAAGTGCTGGCGTCTGAGTCCATTGTTTATTTACAAAAGAAAGTAGTTCCTTTATTCACGTGAATGCTATATGTGTATTGTGGCACGCGTTCAGTATCGGGGCATATTGAACGATTCTGTCAATGTAAAGTTAACGGGGGAAAAAATGAGCATATAATAATGAACCTTTATCCACCTTTACCCACCTTTATATAACTTTAATTCATGCTATTTCTATATTTTCAGGTGTAAAAACTGTACATCAGAAAGTGATGGTGGATGTAATTGGTGTGTTTCCAGTAATACAGTGATGTGCAGTGCCAGTGGTTCTTGTTCCACAAATTTTACATACAAACAGGTAATGGGAAGCTCTCAACTTTACTTATAGTTAATTATACACTTACTGCATAGAGTCAGTGGTATATCGGACTGCAAGTGTATTATCTTCCTTCCTTCAAGTCCTTTCCACAACCTTGTGAGCGAAAAGAAATTAGCTTCAGTTTTTGATTGATTGTTGTGAGACCTGGTAGATATTAGTTCATTATTTAAAGATGTGCATATTGAAAAATCACTAATTTCTAGCTCACCAGGCTGTTAAGACCTTGCATCTGTCATGCATCCTTCATGCATAGTCTGTTATCTGTTAAGCTTCTTGAAAACCAAATAGTCAATTTTAATGAAACTTACTAGGAATGTTTCTCAGGACTTGCTGTACAAAACTTTTCATTGAATTGTCTCCCTTAGCAATGATGTGGCTTTAATAACAATGAAAATGGAAAATCTATTTTAGACTTCTTTCTAGAACAACTCATTCACTTTGATGAAACTTGGTAGGAATGTTTCTAAAGATATGCTTTGTAAAATTTGTATCAGGTTGGTTCCTCTAGTCATGGTGTGACTTCCTTAGGAACTGATGATAAATCTGTTTTTAACTTATCTAGAATGGCTAAAACGATTTCAATACAAGTTTGTTAAAATGTTTCTTATGATATTCTTGACAAAATTGTGACTTCCATTCCAGCCATTGGAAAATCTGTTTTCATTCGTTTCGCTTGAAAAAGTTATCCAGTTTTGATCAAACTTGGTATCAATGTTTATTTTATTTTGACACACTGTATTAATATTGTGTCTGGGGTGTCTCTCTAATGACAACATTGTGGAATTTTGCATCTAGGTGGAATACTTATTTTAAACTTTTCTTTAAGAAATGACTAAACAAGGTTTGATTAAACTTGTGAGTATTTTTAAGGAATGCTATATAAATTTTTTCCTTGATTGAATTCTTTAGCATTAGTGTGGCTTCCTTTGCAGCCAAATGGGAAACCTGTTATCAGCGTGCCAGAACAAGCTAATCTTTTTTGATATAACTAAGTAGCAATATTTCTTAGATCAATCTGTGTCAGTCTTGTGGTTGGGTTGAATCTCCTAGCAAGTGTAGTTTCCTTAGCAACCATATCGAATTACTGTTTGTAAATTATTCCCCAGAATGGCTGAGCCAGATCAATTAAACATCATGGGAATGTTTGAAGTACATGCTCTTTCAAAACTCTGTTTGAAAGTACATGCATTTTTAAGACTCTGTCTTGGATGTCTTCCCTGCCAATGGTATCGCTTCCACTACAGCGATATGGAAAACCATTATTTAAAAATCTTCTCTATCGCAGCTAAGCTAATTGTGATCAAGCTTGGCATAAAAGATTTTAGGATATGCTGTATGAAAATTTGCCCTGGGTGTCTCTTTGGGATGAAATGATACACCTCTGTCATGTATTGATATGATTAACAATACATAACCTACAGTAGGATACATTATTGATACACATATCAACTCGATGGTCTTTTTATCTTTAGAATGTCTCTCATTGGTATGGTGGTGCCATTTTATATATGTTGACATTGATTTTATTTCTAGCAAGCAGATTACAGACAGACAGACCTATCATCTATTCATATGCCATTCTCATACATGACAGGATACAAAAATTTCATCCAGACAAAATACCTCGTGTAAGTGACTTTTATCCAGCCTTTTAGGCCATTTCAGGTTGCTGTATTTGATCAAGTGCAAAACTCATTTTGGTCATCAAGCCCTTTGTTTCAAACTGTGTGAATGCTTTTAAAACATTTTATTATTAATTGTGTGTCTTCACTAAAACATGGTTGGTATTATGGTGTTATCTTCAAAGCAGAAGGAATAGAACAAATTCCTTGTGCAAGGAAAATATTATGGAGAATAAGTCCAAGTATGGAAGCAAAGATGACTAACAACCAGATCCTTCACATTTTACTTCCTGCAGGTGCAAAACAACTGCTGCAGACACAGACACTCATTTCTGCAACTGAAAAAAAGAAATTATTGACAACACCCATTTCTCCTTCTCCAAATTAATAAGGTGACTATAACTCATGGGTTTAGAATATGTCCCCCTGACGATTCTGTGCTAACTTTTTAAAAAAAAATCCTGTTTCCATATTCAGTAACTTATGACATGTCATTGACAAAGGAGATATTCCACACTTGTTCTCTGCGTGATTTAAGTACTTCACAGATTATTTAATAGCCCAAAGTTTGTCTGATGCTTCGTATCTATTTTGATCAGATTTTAATGTAATGCTTCTAGTGTGCCTCACAGCAAATAAGTTACAGTGTTCTAACTAGTGGTTATTGTTTTACTCTGGAAATGAACAAACAATGACCACCAATCAGAACTGAATGTAACATATTTCTTTGTGTAACACACCAGAAGTGTAGCCCTAATATTCAGTACAAGTAGACATAATGTGAAGCATCAGTGAAACTTTGCATAAAAGTGACTGTTAAATGAGACTATCCATGGACACATTTCTGTATCAAAATAAGTTGTTTTTCACTCCTGAGCTTTTGACCTTTTCACAAGGACATTCACAAGGTCATTCCTCTGACCAAGTTTAGAAGAATTCAACAAATAATTTGTTTCCCTTGAATACAAAATGAAAATTTCAAAAGAACTTGAGTAATGAGAATGAAATCCAAAATAGTCCTAATAGATTTATCACCAGTCCAAATGTATAATGTTTATGTCTGTAGATAATCGCTTACAGTAGGATGACCATATGGACAGGTTTTGTAAAACACTGTCATCCAGAACTGTTAGCAGAATCAAGGAATATTTATCTACAGAAACTTGCAGTGTATACAATTCATATATTCTTATAATAATGGATAACTGTTCTACTGCATGGGGAAACTGTGCCAGATCTCAGCTTGACAGGATTTATTAACTTCAGAAACAAGCAGCATGTATTATTTTAGATGCATTTATTGATCATCCATCAAAAACATTGTTTACAGAACTAAAATAGTTTACAATATATGAAAGGATAGATTTTCACAAGGCAGTTCTTGTATATAAATGTCTACATGGATCTGCACCAGAGTATCTTCAGGGTTTATTCAGGTCTTTTTCAACACAGTACCAGTTGTGATCAATGTCACGTGGAAGCATTCAAGCACCAAAAGAAAGAACATATTTTTTTTAAAAAAAGCTTCCAATTCTCTGGTACAATTCTGTGGAACAAACTCCACTGCTTGTAAAATTTGCTGAAAGTATTACCGTGTTTAAGGAGAGATGTAATGAGTATGTTTGTATTTCTAATTGATTATAATGGAATTTAATATCTGAATACTGAACACAGTAAAATAAACAGTAATTGCTGTTATCTTTCATTTAATGAACATTGTTATACTCTTCTTAAGAGGGCCTCAGGGGAGAACAGTCCTTGTCTAAATGAGACACCCTCTATAAATAAAATATTATTATTATTTTTGTTATTTTTATTATTATTATTTTCATTATTATTATTATTAATTCAAGAGATATGATATAAAAAATTCCAATATTGGATATGTTGAAGTGCCTGTAGTCTTCAGTATGTTAATGTGTCAATGGCCTGAAGTCTGATGATGTGCCAACAATCTTTTGATATATCACAATAATGTAATCCAGAAATGTTCTTGTCTGAAGGCATTATAATTCCAAATTAATGTTCCAATCCAAGAATATTATATATGATCACATTTTCCAATATTTCCATTGAATAATAATTTGAATAAATAATTCCACCTAAATGAAATACTGAACATAACAGTAAGACTGATTCTTCCTATGATGTTAAAGGTAATAATGAGCAATTTCTCATGTAAACAACATTACATAAAAAAATGAGAAAACAGTAGAACCAGGATGAGGTTCAAAAGTGCATTTATTGAATATTGTAAGTTGTCAACAAGACATGGTCATTTACTAAAACTAATAAAGAACATGCCAACATTAATATGTCATTAGGTACAGCAGATTCTTCATGGGGAATTCCAATGTTGTAGACCCTCTCTGAAATAAACATGGATAATGATCAACCCAGACTCATAGAAAAATTTTAACTATGTATTTTTTGTTTACAAAATAAAAGTTACTGGCCAGGTACAACATGAACTTAGGTTTGGACAAGGTCAGGTCCAAATTACAATTATACATAACATATAACCTTAGAGGAAATATAACAAACAATACAGCTTAGATATACATAACACCTCCCCTCATAAAAAAGAAAGATTTATACACTAAAGCTTTCATTTTAATTATTAGTCAGATATACATGTGATTAAAATTACATTAAATGGAGTCGTATGAATGACACAAAATATACATGAAGCAATATAATAATTCTATGCAAGTAAACGTACATCTGCAGTTAGATTATCTTTTCCCTGGATGTGCCTGGTGTCAATGTTATATTCTTGCAACATCAAACTGCACCTTAACAGTCTCTGATTTTTATTTTTCATCTTGCAAGTGAAAGTAAGTGGGTTGTGATCACTGAAAAAAATCAGAGAAAAAGCTGAACTAATATACACTTTAAAGTGTTGCAAAGCCAGTATCAAAGCCAAAGATTCCTTCTTGATTTGGTGAATAATTTCTATGGTGCTTATTCTATTATAATTTTTTTTCTTATAGAAAAATAGCAAACTGGATGATCCACATCATTTTTGTATTCTTGAATCAATATTCCATCAACCCAAACATCACTTGATCAACAGACATTTTAAATGATTGACTAAAGTTTGGAGCTGAAAGAACGTGTGCACTCTTTAATATGGCGTTTGACTTATCAAAGCCTCCTGACATTTTTCATACCAATGAAACTTGCTTTTCATTCTTTACAAATTGACGGGGGTGTTCTGGACACAGATGACCAACTCCCAACAATTGTGTGTCCTATGTAGACAACTAACAAAATTAGTTTACTCTTTATATTAATGTATCAAACTCCATGTGTAAAGTATATAATACTATTGTATGCACTAAATTTGAACATTATAAATTTGAAACCAACTCTGACCATAAATTACTATTAAAAAAATGAGAAATAAGTCCTATATTACGGTATTGAAAATATTGCTAACTCAGAATGCTGAAACTTGAAGTGTATACAAAACTTAAACATAGGAAAAGGGTTATTAACTATTGAGTCAAATAATTAAAGGTGTTCCCTAAGAAAATTGACAAAAGTTTCAGTATAAGGTTTGTGAGGTGGATCAAGTTTACTTTGAATAATCAAGTTTCATGACAATCAGTAACTGGGTTATTCCTGCTCCCCTATTAAAATCCTCCAAAATTTTAATAAGACTTGTCTTGCAAAACTGCTTAAGAAAATTTGACTAAATTTGTATTCTAGCATGAAGACCTTCTTGGTTTGTACAAGTTATGCTGATCTTCTATTCCAATATGCGGTATGCTACTAACGACAGAAAATCCTTTATAGCAAAAAATAGAAAATCATTTTGTACCACTTTTTCTGAAAGCTGTTTAATAAAATTGAAGCGGATTGGGCAGAAATAACCTAGGTATGAAGGCACTTTTTTATTATACCCATTCATATTAATAAAATGAACTTGCATCACATTGGCTGAGCAGCTTGTTATCACTCTGGAAGGCATGTTTATGATCTGAATTTGATCAGGCATGGAATATAGGCTTCTATAATGAAGATCATGTATGAGTTTGATAATAAGTTGGATCCACCTATATTTATTCAGAAATATACAAATCTTGAGTTTTATGTTTTAGTAAACATGGAAGTAAAGTTTACAATACTAATTGTTTAAAAATTAATTAATTATATTTACCTGTAATATTAGACATAGCCTTACTTGTCAAAGAAATGCATGTATTACTGAAAATAATATAGTTGTTGAACATAAATATGTGTTGTAACAAGCACAGTGAAAGAACCAACAGCTTAGTGTAACACATTACACATTAAATTAAACAGTTTCAAAGCAAATGGATACTTATTCCAGAAATAGAATAATCATGTAGCAACTGAATAAAATTGCAGCAAATTTCAATACAGTCAAGGGAGTGAAATGATGTCCAGTTATACATATGCAGGATGTGAAACTTACCAATAAATCCTACAAGCCCATATGACCTGTAACATGAAAATGCTACTCAACTTGCCAATAAATCCTACAAACCCACATGACTTGTAACATGAAAATGCTACTCAACTTGCTAATAAATCCTACAAGCCCACAGGACTTGTAACATGAAAATGCTACTCAACTTGCCAATAAATCCTACAAACTCATATGACTTGTAACATGAAAGTGCTACTCAACTTGCCAATAAATCATACAAGCCCACAGGACTTGTAACATGAAAATGCTACTCAACTTGCCATTAAATCCTACAAACTCACAGGACCTGTAACATGAAAATGCTACTCATGTCTATAACAAGCTGGTTCTACATTTTATGACGCAAGATGCAAAAATGACATGTCGTCGATGACAGCATCAGAACTAGATTTGTTTTTAGAGAAATGAATTCCAGAAGTGGATTGTAAGTTTTCATTTATTATATCATATTCCTCTTTAATAGTTCTTTTTTGGCTATATTTGGCTTTTTAGACAACGGTTGCTTCAGTGCATTCAAATATCTCCATATGTTGACATTGGGAATCAGATATTGCATGTGCCATGAAATATTGCGTAGATGCAGAATAGATTTTGGCTAGAGTTGAAAGTGTATGCAGACTATCCTTTTTAGTTACATCCATTTTCATCTCACAGCAGATTGGATTGTGGTGCTGAAGATTGCAAGTGGTCATCAGAAACGGATTTCATTATTTATTTTCCACATGGTTTCTATTATTTCTTTTAATATGATAATTTGTTGATTAAATTTACTTTATATACCTAAAAATCATTGAGCCAGATGGACTGGCTCCATTTATTTTTGCATTGGACCAGCATCAGACCAGCTTGCTGGTCGCAATTCCACACCCTGCATACATATACTTCTCACGGCACAAAAAACCACACATAAAAATGCACACACATGCACGTGCACATGAACACACACACACACACAGAAACACACATACACATAAACAGCAAGGCTGATGCTAGAGAAGGTGGGTGGGTAAGTCAAAGAAATGAAATGTTAGAAAACAGTACCAAGTTGTATTAAAGCGGTGCTGCTGATTTTAGCTCTCATGATAGATTATGGGAGGGGGTAAGTAAAAAATATGAAATGTTAGAAACAGTGATAACTGGTAGCAAAGTGTTGCTGCTAGTTTTAGCTACTGGCAATGTGACTATTTAATATTATTGGTAGATAATTTCAAATTACCATTCTTATATTAGACACTGACCTTGTTTGATATTTTTAGCTGAATGAGAACTAAATAATGCTGTATGGCATCTTCCCATCAGCTTGTATTAATGATTACCTTGTAAAATAGATGATGTATGGCATCTTCTCGTCAGCTTGTATTAATGAATACCTTGTAAAATAGATGCTGTATGGCATCTTCTCGTCAGCTTGTATTAATGAATATCTTGTAAAATAGATGCTGTATGGCATCTTCTCGTCAGCTTGTATTAATGAATACCTTGTAAAATAGATACTGTATGGCATCTTCCCATCAGCTTGCATTAATGAATACCTTGTAAAATAGATACTGTATGGCATCTTCCCGTCAGCTTGTATTAATGAATACCTTGTAAAATAGATACTGTATGGCATCTTCCCGTCAGCTTGTATTAATGAATACCTTGTAAAATAGATACTGTATGGCATCTTCTCGTCAGCTTGTATTAATGAATACCTTGTAAAATAGATACTGTATGGCATCTTCTCGTCAGCTTCTATTAATGAATACCTTGTAAAATAGATACTGTATGGCATCTTCTTGTCAGCTTCTATTAATGAATACCTTGTAAAATAGATATTGTATGGCATCTTCTCGTCAGCTTGTATTAATGAATACCTTGTAAAATAGATACTGTATGGCATCTTCTCGTCAGCTTGTATTAATGAATACCTTGTAAAATAGATACTGTATGGCATCTTCTCGTCAGCTTGTATTAATGAATACCTTGTAAAATAGATACTGTATGGCATCTTCTCGTCAGCTTGTATTAATGAATACCTTGTAAAATAGATACTGTATGGCATCTTCTCGTCAGCTTGTATTAATGAATACCTTGTAAAATAGATACTGTATGGCATCTTCTCGTCAGCTTGTATTAATGAATACCTTGTAAAATAGATACTGTATGGCATCTTCTCGTCAGCTTGTATTAATGAATACCTTGTAAAATAGATACTGTATGGCATCTTCTCGTCAGCTTGTATTAATGAATACCTTGCAAAATAGATACTGTATGGCATCTTCTCGTCAGCTTGTATTAATGAATACCTTGTAAAATAGATACTGTATGGCATCTTCTCGTCAGCTTGTATTAATGAATACCTTGTAAAATAGATACTGTATGGCATCTTCTTGTCAGCTTGTATTAATGAATACCTTGTAAAATAGATACTGTATGGCATCTTCTCGTCAGCTTGTATTAATGAATACCTTGTAAAATAGATACTGTATGGCATCTTCTCGTCAGCTTGTATTAATGAATACCTTGTAAAATAGATACTGTATGGCATCTTCTCGTCAGCTTGTATTAATGAATACCTTGCAAAATAGATACTGTATGGCATCTTCTCGTCAGCTTGTATTAATGAATACCTTGCAAAATAGATACTGTATGGCATCTTCCCAGCAGCTTGTATTAATGAATATCTTGTAAAATAGATGCTGTATACTGTATGGCATCTTGAACTTCCCATCAGCTTGTATTAATGAATACCTTGTAAAATAGATGCTGTATGGCATCTTCTCGTCAGCTTCTATTAATGAATACCTTGTAAAATAGATACTGTATGGCATCTTCTTGTCAGCTTGTATTAATGAATACCTTGTAAAATACTGTATGGCATCTTCTCGTCAGCTTGTATTAATGAATACCTTGCAAAATAGATACTGTATGGCATCTTCTCGTCAGCTTGTATTAATGAATACCTTGTAAAATAGATACTGTATGGCATCTTCTTCTCATGAGCTTGTATTAATGAATACCTTGTAAAATAGATACTGTATGGCATCTTCTCGTCAGCTTGTATTAATGAATACCTTGTAAAATAGATACTGTATGGCATCTTCTCGTCAGCTTGTATTAATGAATACCTTGTAAAATAGATACTGTATGGCATCTTCTCGTCAGCTTGTATTAATGAATACCTTGCAAAATAGATACTGTTTGGCATCTTCTCATCAGCTTGTATTAATGAATACCTTGTAAAATAGATACTGTATGGCATCTTCCCATCAGCTTGTATTAATGAATACCTTGTAAAATAGATACTGTATGGCATCTTCTCGTCAGCTTCTATTAATGAATACCTTCTAAAATAGATACTGTATGGCATCTTCTTGTCAGCTTGTATTAATGAATACCTTGTAAAATAGATACTGTATGGCATCTTCTCGTCAGCTTCTATTAATGAATACCTTGTAAAATAGATACTGTATGGCATCTTCTCGTCAGCTTCTATTAATGAATACCTTGTAAAATAGATACATTGAAGAAACTCTCAAGGCAGTGAAAACTGAGTATAAACTACAATTACAAGTGTAGACTTGATCAGGAGATCTTGGATGCAATTAGCTGAACCTGTTACAACTTTGAGACAATGTTTCTGACTTGATTTTGATCAAACTTGTCAAATGGACTGACTGGTCTTATATGAGTAAATTTAATAGCAAGATCATACATAATAATGAGGTGATCTTACATCTGATTGGTTGAGTTTATGAACGCTTGAGTGACTCTTATCACAGTTTGATCAAACTTGTTAAATGGGATTATATCTTCAAGAGGTTTAATATGAATGAGATCTAGGCATATTAATGGGTAGATCCTGTATATGACTGGTTGAGATTTATACCACTGTGACAGACCATATTTCTAATCATACTTGCTAAACAGCCAAGATGTTGGAAAAGTATGATTATGAGACATATCAGTGCATAATAATGAGGTGATCTTGTATCTGATTCAGTGAAGATTACATTTCAATTTAGTTTTGCTCCAACTTGGTAATGAAGTTCTTATTATTATATTCATTGGCAGGTCTATAGGACCATTGGAATCAATGATAATGAGACAGATGCATTTGCATCTCATTGGCTGAGCTTGTTACCTATCAGGAGCTAACAAATCAATTTATCATTCAATCTTGATAAACCTTTATAAATAGATTTATGTCATCAAATCTTTGATGATGTTGATTAAAAGCGTGTGACTAAGATTACTAGCTAAGCTTCTGTCTATAGAATTTGTGTCAGACTATAGTAAAATAGATTAATTGACATGAGGAAACACTAGGGAGATAGTTTTCATAGGTTTTGTTCTTGCAATTGTACATTTCAGCCATTCTGGTTCATGAAATGGTCAACTGTTAAGTTACATAATCCGTGTGAGTGATATTAGGGCAGCTTGGAGCTCATTTCTTTTTTACTAATCTTCATCATTGTTTGGGTTTGTCAAGACTTTCAGATGGCTTCATACTCAAATTGATACTAATAAGTGAAAAAGAAAAAAGCCTGGAGGAAACAGACTACTTGTTCATTAATTCATACAAAATCATATTTGCCAGTAGAGTCTCAGTCACCTAAAGGGATTCTTGACTTTAAAATAAAACATGTTACTATTGAAGAATCACAAAAGAAAGTGTAGTGGTAAACAAAATAAAGTGTTATATGTAAGATACGTAGATTTTTTTTTTAGCTGCCCTGTTAGGCCAATTGAGGTATTGGTATATTTCAAAAGTCATCTGTCTTATTTCCCCATTTTTCTCAAATGCCAAATAATAATCATGTTGTTGACCATCAACTAAAGATTTGCTATAAAAAGTGTTCAGAAAGTGAACAAAGCAGGTTCAAACTTCAAAACACCTTTGCTGATTACATGGAATTTACAATGACTTACACCTAGGGGCTTAAACTTAAGTAACAAGACAAGGCAAAAACAACAAGCATTCAATTTTCCAAAATATAGATTTATTAAGATAAAATATAACATTAAACAAAGTGAACAAATGAAAAATAATTTACATTTTATGAATTTCTAGAATGTTATCCTAATTTGTAATAACAATTTTCCTCTAATCTAGAAACTATGCAAAGGTATTCCAAATGAAGGTTCTAATGTGTTTATGTGCTACCATGATAACACCACTGAAGAATCACAGTTCTGAATCCAAATGTTTTTACTTTAATACAATAATATGAATGCAGTCCTTAAAAGTTTCACTTAATCTGAAAGAATTAAATCATTAACTCCTTGAATAATTGCACACGATATGATTAGTATTTACTGTTTAAATTAAAGATTTTCCACTCTGCTGGATCCAACAAGCAATTATGATAAATAAATCACTATTTCTTCTCAGTGACTCTTACAATGCTGGTACAGTATAGACTGAAGAATGATTACATGGTGCATCTATTCTCATTATACAGTCTTAAAATGTGCAGCAAATCAACATAACCTGATTCACTAAGAGATTTTAGAACAATTAAACCATATTATTTCAAAATAACTCAGTTATGCTCTGACCTTCTCAAACTATTTAACCAATCAACAACTAGGGCATGCATGATAGGGGTAGGGTTTTGGGTTAGGGTTAACTAACCCTAATCCTAACCCTAACCCTATAGCTCTAAAAGGGCAAATGCACTCTTAGTTTTATGTGATGTTTTGTAACCTACATTTGAATTAATGCATGGCATACTTGACTGACATAGTTGTTGATTTGACCTTTTAGTGATCGGCCTAGGCTCATGAATGAGATTCCTACAATGTAGTGTACATGTACTTTACTATAGTGTTAGCCAGCCACTGAATTAAAGACTTTAAAATATTAGTATCATAAAACCAAATGACAAAACAAAGAAAATATATTACAAATTCAATAGATGATACATAGACCTGAAACAATAACCCCAAACTCTTTTCTTGATGACTCTCTTATCCCTGTTATAGAGGAGACTCAGTTTTTAGGCTTTTATTTGACCATCAACTAATTTTCATCCTGCATGTTAGATACCTCAGGTGAAAGACAGATTGGGGAACACACCAGAATGTCCTATTCCATCTGTATAGTTTCTAAACTTGCCTATAACAAAACTGTGTTCATATCAGCTTGCATCTGCTTCATCTGACACAGAAGTAGGGGAGTATTTGGAACTTCCCATTCAGAAAGTCACTTTCTGTAGGCAAATGAGCCATCACATTATCTGACTTGAATGAAATTGGCCGTTTGGTATGTTACCAAAAAATGTCCATATATGATGTAGTCTCTAGGCCTAAACATCAAAGCTTGTAGGCTCAGAAACCACCACTCATTTTGGCATACAAATGTACTCTCACCTTCACGTAGCAAATATATCTAGCTAATTCTTCAATATCACATGTTCCAAAATCACCAACTGGGTTATCAAAACCTCCCAAAATAACAAGATGAATCAACATGTTTTTTTTTTCTTCAACTGTATGTACCTAATCTTAAAATTGCACAGGTGTATGACCATGGCATATGTTTTATTCTTTCCATGCCTCCTTTTGCATCTGTATTTTGGTCTGAATATGGTAGACATGTAGACTGTGAACTGTACTGCTGACACTTTTGCCATTTTCAAATATCTGGCTAGAACATTTTCCAACTTAGTATAGTAACAATGTTTAAAATGAAAAGTTATCATTGTACCATTGATAAGTTGGAAATTTCTTAGATGTTAACCACTGTTGTCCAGTAAAAGATCTTTTACCCCTGTTCACCCTTCTGATTAGGAAAGTTTGTATATGCTTTTCTCAAGTTGCAAAATCTTTGCTTTTGTAGGGACACATTTTCACCCACTTTGTTGCATAACCTTTTGAAAGCTGTTATACACTTAAGACCTGTTACTGAGTTTAATACATTGTGACATATTATATTGGCAAATGATAGAGGTAATTATTTTTATTTCACAGCTCAATAAATCAGTGTACCAGTAGTTAGTGCAGCAAAAAGCCTGTAATTGATTAGGTACTTCATACTGTGATTAAAACAAATCCACATGTATACAGTGGGTTGTTTGTGAAGCTGAAATCACTCAGAGGAACAATTGAGCACATGCGAACTGTTCAGCCTATTCAAATTTAGAAGAATATTTTTTATGAATCTATAATCATGATAATTGGACACTTAGTAAATATAAAAAGCAAAACAAATAATCAGAAATTGTCCTCAATTATTGCTATAAATTTCATGGAAACTTTCTCATTGATCTAAAATGATAAAACTTCAGTTTCAATAGATTTTTAATATTTCTGCTCTCTCAATTATTATAGTGACCTCCTATGGCAGCTCTGTCTGTCAGATTTAATAATGCATATTTCATATTGCCTTCCTGGCTCAATTTGTTTAGTATGCAATTAATACTTTTTGAATTTCTGTTGTTATCTACATTAAATTTATATTGAGTGCTTGACCTTTGTCCATGATTGATGGTAGAGTAGTGATGGTGTACATGACTTTTATCGTTTTTTTAAACATTGTTTACTGATATTTGAGTTCAAGGTTTTAGCCTTATTTAAAACTTTAATTGTTTTGAAAGCAAACTTTTGACCCACATCCTGGTCATCTTATTTTGCCTTAGATTTTTATTCATGGTGGTGGTCTACACTGTTATTCATTCCTATCTTAAAATCATTTCAGTTGTGTTAATATGTAATTTGAGAGGAATCATGTATTTTAAATGTATTCACCAGGCATTACAAAGTGTTCATGGAAATTTGGGACTAAGTCACTATTTTGGGATTATTATGAATTCATTCAAAGACATTTTGGATTATAACATTGTAATACATCAAGACTGTTGGTAATCAACCTATTCAAGACTATTGTCACATCAGCAAATTCAATCTTGGAATTCATTTGGAACACTCCATACTTTTAGTATAAAGCATTTAGGATTATTTGGGATTTAATTCACAATGCTGCAAGTTTCTCTTAAATTTTCACTGTGTAGCTTGGAGAAAGAAATTTATTTATTGATTTTAATAAAATCATTGCTTTTGCTTCTTTCTGTTACTAAACTAAATTCCACTGTTGTGGGTTAGGTGCATTATGGAATTGCCCATCCATCTGTGTGTGTCTGTCCTTTGAGATTTCCTTGCCTGGTCAAACCATTTTAACAGTTGAAGAGATTTTCTTGATAAGTTGCCCAAGTGTATATTATGATTAGACAATTGTGTGTGTCCATGTACCAGATTCAGGTTGCCTGCCTTAAGGTCAAGGTCAAGCAAAGGAAAATGCAAGTTTGTGACTTGTATCCTTGTCTGGAATCTCTTGTTTGAATCACTGACAATATTTTAATGAGCAAGCTTTATCCCATTATTTATCATGTATAGAGGTGTGTAACCTACCATAGCCATGCCTCCAACTTTAACATCAGGGTAAAAGCAATGGAAAACATGAGCATGACTTGTATTATCATCCAGATTATAACTTCTTAAACCACGTTAGATATTTTAATAAAGGGTTAGTAAAATATCACATTTATATAGTGTGCTGCATTGTATAGCTATGTGTCCCAGGCGGCTGAGTGGTCTAATGCTCTCTCCTTCACCAGTCACTGCCATCTCACCTCTGTTGACATGGTATTAAATCTCAGGCTCAGCGAATGTGGGTATGTGAAACATCTTGCTAGTATCTTGGTCAGTGGTTTTTGCCAGGTTCTTCCTCCACAATTTATACTGGCCACCATGTGTAGCCTGTCATGTTATGAAAAATGGCATTAAATACAAAACAAGAAAAGCTCAACCTCATCATTAAGGTCACAGCAAGGGAAAATATTATTATGTAATTTGTGTCCCTTTCTAGAGTATACGTTTTGAACCACTGATATATTTTAATGAAACATTTGCAGTTTACATGTATAGATGGTGTGTCCCATATAATAGCCGTGCCCCCTGCTTCCAGGTGAAGATCACAGCAAGGGAGAATGTAACCCAAACTTGTATCCTTGTCCTTAGCATGACTTTGAAACCACTGAAAATATTGTATTGAACATTTAAGCAGTTATATATTATGACTAGGTAATGTGTCACATATTATACCTATACCCTCAGCCACAAAGTCAAAGTCACTGCAAGGAAAATATAGTTTAGTAACCTCTATCAATGTATAATATAACTTTTCCTGCCTCATGGTGAGGGACACTGTAACAGATATATCACTGGCCTTCTTCCTTATCCAGGCTGTCATATTTTACCTTCTACACAAGTTTTGATGAAAGTTTATCCATGAAAGTTTATAACAAAGTAGAAAAGTCTATATTACAAATGTCAAGATCATTAATGATGAAAGGTAATGAGATGGGCATATTATTTACTCTTTTTTAATTGCATTTCTTTCACTACAGATTGAATATTACTGTAGGTAATTTCATTTATTTATTGGACACTATGTATATAATAAAGTATCATTTTTTTTGCTGTATGTTTATTTTTTATTGCACTGTGTTATCTCTTGCAAAAATGTAACATATTCTTTATTCAATTTCACTTTAGCAGTTTTAGAAATACCACAGTGAAGTTTTAGAGAAAAGATATAAAAGTTTTGTTAAATGAATGAGTGCATAATTTGTGACATGTACAAACCACAATTTTATGCAAGTAACCCAGCCAAGAGATTGTTACTTGATGGATGCAATTAGAGTTTCATGTCTTACAAGCATTGAAATAATGTTTATGTGAGTAAATGAACTGTAGGTTTGTTAACTTTATGTTAATAAAGTATTAAAGAGACAATGATAGAATTTTTATTTCAAATTCATTGGTCTAGGTCTATACATAGATACAACATGTGTGTGAAAAAATATATGAACATTTAAGTTGTATATATATATATATATATATATATATATATATATATATATATATATATATATATATATATATATATATATATATATATATATATGACATACATAGTTTTAATACTGATATCTGCAATGTTAAAAGTATGCATAGCATTTTAATGTTGTATTAGCCCATGCATAGCATTTCAGTGTTGTATTAGCCCATGCATAGCATTTCAATGTTGTATTAGCCCATGCATAGCATTTCAATGTTGTATTAGCCCATGCATAGCATTTCAATGTTGTATTAGCCCATGCATAGCATTTCAATGTTGTATTAGCCTATCAAGCTGGAAGGTAGGAGACTTTTTAAGATAGTTTCAGATAGTTTACAAGTTGCAAGTTGCCTGTAGATGTTTATGTGCCAGATGTTATGACCACAGTTCCAGCTGTGTGGTTGTTTTCTACCATAGTTCTTGCAATGTAAAAAACAAAAACTAGTTTTGTGGTTGTCAAACAAGTGTGCCCTCAATGCAGACTTAGAAAGTTCAAAGATTCCAGGGTGTAGAAAAAATGCAAAAATTACTGTAATGGCATGACAATCTAATCTAGTAATTTATGTGTGGATGCAAGCATGCATACCAAATTTCATTCATTAATGAGCATACTGACAGTAGGAAAACATGATCTTCCATTCATCTACTGAATTGAGAGGCTATAAAGTTGTTACATCTAGGGGCTTAAACTAAGTAACAAGACAAGGTAAAACCCAGCTAGCTATCAATTTTCCAAAATATAAATTTATTTCCATAAAATATAAAATCTTAAAAAGTGGAAGAATTAAAAATAACTTACAGTGTATGAATTTCTAGAATATTATCCTAAATGTTCTCTCAATTCCACATTAATCCAGAAATGATCCATAGATATTCCAAATAAAAGTTATAATGTACTTATGAGCTAGCACTGATGAAAATTATAGTTTTAAATCCATGAAAGTAAAATATCATAAATGCCCTTGATTGTTTCACATAATCCAACATTATTATTAAATATTCAAGTCCTTCAATAATTTCACAATAGTCCAGCAAGGTACTGTGTTTAGAATTTTAAAATTTCCTCTCTGCAATTTAATTTAATAAACAAATGAAAAATAAATTACAATTCCTGTCATCTCTTAAAAGGCTAATTATAACTGAGGAATGATAACAGTTTGCTTTAATTTTCTTATATAGCTATCTTATGCATCTCAGATAAACAAATCTGAATACAGTAACTAGAAAAGATTCCTGAACTCTTAAATCATTTTATTGTCAAATATATTAACAATCATGGTCTGACCCTTTTTTAACTATTGAGCCAATCAACAGTTAGGAGCACATATGATATATCTATAGTAAAGATGCTCTTCTAGGATCATGTCATGTTTTCGTGACCTGCATTCAAACTAATTCTTCATGTACTTTGACATAGTTGCTGACCTGACGTTGGCAATTGGCTTTGATTTATGAATGGAAATTTCACAACATACAGTACATGTACTTTTACTAAAATAAAAGCCATCTACTGAATTAAAGAATTAAAATAATGTCATAAACCCAAATGAATGAAATAAAACTACATTTTAAAATAATATTTGACATAGATAACTCATCCAAGTATGACTATAGTAATTGTCACATTTAAGAAAAGGAAAAAGCGTCTTATGATTTGAAAGCTGATTTAATAGCAGCAGTCCACTATCTGTTATTATTATGTGTTTTGTCTTTGTCAAGTGCTAGTCACCATTCCAAGGTCAAGTTCATCCAGTTAGTAATTGGAGGCCTAGAACAAAAAAAAAACATACCGGTAGTCCCATTATGATGCCTTAGTTACTTCAACCATTCAGAATATTGTTGTTTGTTGGGGGTGCACCTTCACTGGTCATTTGTATCATTTTAGCTCACCTGGATGTTTGCTTGATATTACCCGTAGTTCGCATTTATTACCACTCACCCCACTGGGCACTAGGCTGTGATCACTAGTTATTTATTACTGATCACCTGGCAGATAACTAGGCACCTGCCACCAGGCTTTGTCTACCAGACACTGAACATAGGATTAACACCACTGACCTACCAGCCCCAGAATTTGAGGGTTTGTCAGTCCAATTGAGATGTTGGGAATGAAGCAACTGGTAACATATTAATTTCACAGCTGTGACTACAGAGCACCTGCCTCATCTAGGGAAAGGCAGACATGGCAACCCTTATGATTTTGTCATAAAGCTTACTGAAATGACCATGAAACTATGGAGAATGGAGACAAAAAATATATAAAAAATTCTAGATCTTGACTTGTCTGGGTGTTTTCTGGATCCAGAATTTAGACTCGGTGGAGTTCTTTTTGCCCGGGTTACCTTACAGGATGAACCCCAGATAGTTTAATTCAATCTTGTTCATGTAGACCACTTGCATGATCAAGCTTTTGGACCATTGTAAAGTTAGGATATTTACATAACCAAAATTCACCAAACAACTTTATTTTTTGCTACTTTTGCCTCCGTTGTCTACGTCAATAGTTTAAGGTCATCATTTCAGCAAGCCTTATCTGCCCCAGATAGTTTAATTCACTCTTGTTCATGTAGACCACATTGCAAAATCTGGAAATATAGCCCTTCAGATAAAAACATGAAGGTTAAGGGGGCAATCAGCCACTTAAAAAGTCTTGTCAATATGCACAGAAGTATAAAAATTACCCAATATTCAGATAATTGACCATTCTTATGTAAAAGCGGGAAAGGCGACAGGTACATTTGTTGGACATAATGTTGTGTATAGATTTGAGTGTTTCTCATGGCAGGTGAGATAATTGCCACTGCCGTGTAAATTTAAAAAATCCACAAAGATTACATCGAGTTGTGAGATCTAGCAACAAGTCATTGATCATGTGGTTTAGAACTGGAGAACAGTAGGGCTAAAGTTTACTTTGCAAACTTTTTAATTGACTATAATATTGCCTACGTTGCATCAGACCAGTCTTATAAGTGTCAAACATGTGTTCCAAGTTGACAATAACAGCACACAATACTTGAATAAACCCTACGAAAAATTGGTTTAACTTATGGAAAAATTTAGACATCCTTTCTATGAAGGTCTTTTTTTTAATTGTTAGAAAGTCTGAAAAGGAGCTGGTTCAACAGCTTTGTTCCATATGTTCCGATTCAGTGGTAACAGGGCATGGAACATGTGGCATGTCTGATTTTCCGATCTTGGTGCCATTCATGAGCTTATCATGGTTATGTTGGTTGGTAGATTGGCAGGCAGTAGGCCATCCATGTTTTCTTCTTCAGTTCCATTATCAAAGAAAAATATGTGGTGCCACCACTCTTGTTCCCTTTTCCAAGGATAGAGGAGGACACATAGTCCAACCTCACCACCTCAACAGAAACAGGACGAGAAATGTTACATCTCCCATGACTTTGAGGAGCTTGCACCAGTTTATTTTCCTCCTTTAGTACCCCCATCATCAACCCATCCTGCTGGTCTGTAGATAAAAGGTGAACAAGATGGACCTAATAGTGTAATAAACAAAGTTAACTATATTCTTTCTCTGGATCTGCATCAAATGCCTTCCAGGTCTTTAGACAGGGGATCATTCTACTTTGATGGCACAGAAGAATTTGATCTTCTATTGCTAATAAACTTAGCTATACTAAAGGGCATAGTGCAAAATTCAACACAGGGTCAGATAGCAGCCAGACAGCAGAGGGGTTGGTCAGTTCCTTTCTTCTTCCATCTTCCTGTCCATTATTACAGTGATTAACTTAATGGTGCATTTACCTTCTTGGCCACTCAAGCCTTCTATCCTTCATCAGGAGTGTGTCAGGGTGGGATATTGACGGGCACATTGACCTATATTCCTGTCAAGACACTTGAAGTGATTGAGCTTTGGTTTTGAGCCCTGGTTACCATAGCTTCAAATGTGTATCTCTTTGCAGCAGGCACCTTTATTCCTTTGTGGGAGGAGTCTCTGCTTGTAGTTGCATTTCAGAGACATTTGGAGGCTATCACATGGAAAAGACACTCAGTTGATGTTGATGGCACGTTCAATGAAGTCTCACAACCTCCTTTGGAAAGCTGGCTTAAATACTTAAAAGGATTTGCCAGAATACATAAACTACATATTGAGGGTATCTCCACTGGATGTTCAACAACTTAATTTCTGTTGTGGCCTCTCAGGATCTCGGAAATCAACAACTCCATTTCTTACTAGTAACTACAGTTTCAGGCCCATCTTAACTTGCTCAAAAAGAGAAGCTTCCTCAGCCTTTGGGGGTGTTTGGGTCCCCCATATTGTTGGTGACTAAATCAGGATAGGTCTTTTGACAGAGTTCTGATGCACACCAAAGTCTTTCCTGTATACCAACACTTAAGATTTTTGCTGGGGTACTTAACCATGTGTCATAGAGGTTACTCTTTCACAGCATCTGATCAAGGCAGGAATCTTTGTGTCATATAAACAACCAAATAATGTCGTCCATTTTCCTAGCACTACAAGGTGCATCAGTCCCATAAGCAGAATTATGGCAGTCAAGGAAAGTGTCAAAGAGGAATTCATGCCACTTGTCTATGCTTGGATGACTGGAACATTCTCAGATGGAAAGTATTAGAGGGGATTACACTCAAAGTTAACCACATAACAGGGAGAAATATTCTGTGGACACCTACTGATGCTGGGAAGAGTATCCCTCATATAATTGTCTTTGTGCCTTTCAGCAGCTTAGAGTCATTTTCCACTGTAGAGCTAATGGTAGACACTTTTGCAATGGGATTCAACAACATTAGCTACCACATTTTTAATGTGCTAGTTCTAAGTCATTTTGCAATGGGATTCAACAACAAGCTGCCACATTTTTAACGTGCTAGTTCTAAGTCATTTTGCAATGGGATTCAACAACAAGCTACCACATTTTTAATGTGCTAGTTCTAAGTCATTTTGCAATGGGATTCAACAACAAGCCACCACTTTTTGTCTTGCTTGTTCCTAGTCAAAGTGCATGGGCAGGAGATACCTTTAGTCTCATGTGAGATCAACTGTATGTCTACTTCTTCCCACCTTTCAGAAATCTCTCAATTTCTTAGCAGAGTCAGGACTAATGCATTATGGTTATCCTGATAGTACCTCCCTGCCCACCATGTGGCAGGAATGTTCATGGTTCAGTGATCTCTGCTTTATTGGTAGATACCCCCAAGGAGTTACTGATGGAGAGGAATTCTATTGACACAGCACATAGGTTCTCTCCATCAGAGAAATGCTCATATTCTTCACCTTCATGACTGGCTCAATTCAAGACCAGTTTGTAAGCAGTGTTTCAGACTGCACTGCAAAGGCTAGAAGGCAGTTGACTTCCATGGTTGATGATGCCAAGTAGAGAGAATTCTGTAATTGTTGCAGGAGGCAGTACATTGGTTTGATCAGCCATTGCAGATTTTCTTCTCTTTCATTTTGAAGAATTTTCTAGTATTAATGGTTGTGTATCAACCTGTCCAATACCTTAAGTTCTCTTTTGGGGCAACCATAGGTTTGGACCCTGATCATTCAAAACAGATCAGTTACTTTGGCTTCAAAGACTAATCTCTTACTAATTAAAACCCAGGTGGAATATTTTATATGTTGTTTGGTAATTGTCTGACACCAGCCTGGTTTTCCTGCCAAAAAGTTATGTTGTAATCTCTAGTCACAATTACTCTGCATTGAGATTAATCATGGTGGACTTTTTCACCCATTAGAGCCTTATGTTTCTATTTGGCTTAATCACCATAAGGGAAAAAATGTCACGTTTTCCTGATATGAGGTTGTTGTTGTTGTTGTTGGTCTAGGGTTTAATACAATTTTTCAGCACAAGATAGTCTATACATGGCAGCTAGTATAACTGGTGGAGGAAGAACCCTGGAAAACTCAGGGAAAAGCCACCGACCCACAAGAAGCTACTGGCAGGTTTTCCCATGTACCCACACTAGCCAGACCTGAGACTTGAACCCACGCAGGCAGAGGTGAGATGACAGTGATCCGGAACGGTGAGCGCTTTAGACCACTCGGCCACTTGGGGCCCCCCTGACATGAGGTACCTCTGATGCTGTATCAGCGTGCATCTCTGTGTGTATTATTTTGTCAAAAAGAACTTATCAAGCTCTTGAAGATTCATTCATTCATATGAAGTTAGGGATATTGCTTCATTATTTTTAATAATTATTTTCTTTATGATGTCATTGTAGCTGCCTTCTAGCAACCCACTCTGCCTTCTTTTCATTTGGTCTTCATTTATTTTTGCATGATGGTGATGTAATTTATTCATTTTTACTTAGACCCTGGTTGATAAATTGGTAATTTTTGAGATCCTTACCTTGAAATTGCTACTGGTACATCTTTCACTTTATAACTTGTGCACTATAATTGAAGGTGTGAGTGCTGAGGGACCTCAAAGAATGTTAAGATGGTGATTATAACCCTCCACACTGGACTTGGAGAAAACCTGGCACAGGGCATGTTGGATGGTTGGGTATTGGGTCTGTTTAATGACTGAATCAAGTTGCAATTATTTTTCAATAAAAGGATTTTTTTTTCTAATGAAGTTGTTCCTATGTTAATATGTAAATTATCTATATGGTCAAGACACTCAAGTTCTGAGAGGTTGTTAATAACATTACTCCAGTAAGTTTCGATAACCATCACATGTTTGTGAAGCATTGTGTATTCATTCACTGCATTTTTTTGTTAATTCACAACAAAACATGATTCATTTTTTAAAATTTACTATTAGTAGAACATTGATTCTTTGATTTCATTGATATTTTTAGCAAATCTTCTTTTCATCCTTCAGGAAATATCTGAGTGCTAATTAAGGAATTTTGCATTCACTTTAATTTATTGAACTCACTTTTTATAACGAACTACATCTGTAAAAGAAAGCTTTTTATTAACCAAGTACTCATTTCACTTCATTACCTTGCTATTTTTGATCACATTTGCAAATGACTAGGCTAATTGAAGGTAGTTTGTTGTTGTTGTTGTTATTGGGTTGGTTTTAGCACCATTTTTTAGTGCATGATAGTCTATGCATGGTAGCCAGTATAACTGTTGGATGAAGAATCTGGAAAAATCCCAGTAAGAACCACTGACCCATGGAAAACTACTGTCAAGTTTTCTCACATACACACATTTTCCAAGCCTGGGACTCAAACCCATGCAGATGTCTATGTGAGATGGCAGTGATCTTTAATGGCAAGAGCTTTAGACCACTTGGCCACTCACGCCCCCATTGAAGGTAGTTTAATTATATTACATACATAACAATATTATAACAAAGTTTGATTGTTTAATTGAAAAGAGATTAACTGACACACAGTTGTGTTTGTTAGCTGTTATGCAGGTAGAATTTGTCATGTCTTAACTTTTGTTTCATTCCACCTATTTTATCTGATTTGATACAAAAACATATTTAATAGCAGTAATAGCTTACCCATGTGTAATGTTTAGCTTTGGCATGGAAAAGAAAAAGCTAAATGATAGCCATGGATAAGTATTGCATAATTGAAATTAGTTTCCCCCCCCCCCAATCTACATTTTAATAGCAGCAATAGCTTACCCATGGCTATTGTTTAGCTGTTTCTTTGTTTGTGCCAATGCTAAACAATAGCCATAAATTACTGCATAACTAAAATTACATTAACCCACCCCATAAAACTACATATTAACATGATAATATGAAGCAGGTCTGCATTTAATTTAGTGCCAACAAAACAGATATGTCTGCAATCAAAACACAGCCTTCACTTCATTAGGTTCTTGCCTAAATGCTGGTGGACATAGTTGTGATGGTTGATTGATATTTATCATATTTAAATACAAGAGGGCATATTACATTTATGATCTGAACACTGAACTCGATTTAAAAGATAGAGCTACACATGAATTTCACATAACAAATTGTATTAAACTGGTATTTATTTATTACAATGTTGCCACCAGTAGGCATGAGTAACATAATCAAAATTTCAAAGAATATTGTTACTTACAGTGTACTGAGAATGTTATTTGGACAATAAATAAAATATAATTTCTTATTAAAAGATATGAATTTCATGATGCCAGTTAAAATTTCCAGGTACTAACCACTGCTTTCGATGACAAAATGAGCAATATCTCAGGACATTTACCAGTTTTTGTCATGATTTTCTTCATGTTCAACAGATGGGGGCAATTTTGTTTGTATTTTCTGGTAAAAATGGAATCCACAACAGTTCCCACATTATAAGTGAAGTCATGAGTTATCTGGGACATGAGTTAGTGAGGTGTTGGTGTATATACTTTCTGGGCATGAAAAGACAAATTTATATCATAGAGCTGACTTTTGTCCTGGGATCTATCCTGTCCCCAAAGGTCTATTCCCCAAGGACACTATTGACCTATATCTATGTAATACTTATTATCACGAAACATGAATGCACATACTCAGCTAATATTTGTCCCCTTGACAGTCCTTAGCATCAGAGACCTACCCAAGAGACTCTTAGCATCAGAGACCTACCCAAGAGACTCAGCCAGGGTTGTTATTACTGTTATTATTATTATTATTAGAGATTGTAGTTCTGGTGGGTTTCATTTAAGATATGAAAATGGTTTTAAGTAGTACTTTTCTTGTTTTGTTTAAATTGAATAATCAAAATTGTATTTAAGGCCCCTTTTTAAAACTCTTTTCCAGGATGTTGGAGACTATAAATGTAATGCAGATGAAAGTGCACACCTTCCAGCTAGCATTGACAGAACAAACATGCTGGTGACATGCCCAATCTATGTAAGTACTAAAACAAAATGGGTAAAATGGTAGATAAAGACAGATGATGTGTGTATGTGTTTTTTTGTTGTTTGGGAAGACAATGATAATACACTTTCACAGAACATTCACATTTTTATCTAAATTGGAAAATTATTTAAATTATGATACATGACTGAGAAAATACTTTCAAATACACTTGTTTAACAAACTCTTTGATTTGCCCACTTCTTAATGTAATATAGAAAATATAGTAACCATAACTCTAATTCACCACCATCTACAGTTACCAAACATTGTGATTGCTTGCAGTAGAGCTAATTTACAAACCAAAATACATCCTTGCAGAAAGGTTGCTGCAAGCTTAGGATATGATGGACCACTCTGGTAGCCTAGTGGTTAGAGCATCTACCTCAGCTGTGGAAGATTGCAGGTTTGAACCCTGGCTGAGTCATACCAATGACTTATAACAGAGGTACAAACAGCTGCCGCACTAGGTACTCAGCATTAAGAGGTTAGTTAGGACTGGTCAGCCTGGTGTCATGATAATGTGACTGGGTGGGACATGATGGTACATGTCTGTGCCATTATGCCCCAGTGCTAGACATCACACCCTTTTTACTGACATATTCTTTTAAATTTTAAATTAATTTGTTGTAAATTAAAAAGAAAATGAATAAGGCATTTGGCAAGTTATGAAAGATATTGTACAATCCTTTGAGAAATCCCCATGCCCATAGTTGGGCCAACCTAAATATACTGTACAGTTGCATCATCAATCTTTCTACATCGCAGATACGGTTATTTACTCTTTAGCTTGAATTTTTAACTAAAAAGCAATAAATACCAAATATGTGTTTCTTGTAAATTATCACCAGGCACATTTTGCATCATCTACAACTTAAATGTAACAGGAGAACACTTAGACTAGCCGGAGCACAGACAAAATTGAGTTTGGTAGTTAAAATCACTATATTTGTATGAAATAAGGAATTTAAACCATATTCTGAATACCTTCATGAAACATAGATTGTCTTTTAATTTCCAGTAATTTCATTTTGTTAGATAATTAATTAAATGTGGCCATTTTAAAACCTTTAATAATAATAATAATAATAGACAACTAAATGTAAACGCTATTTATTCCTTATTAATTTTTATGCATTATAATTGATTAAAATATTAGTTTTATAATTTATAATTATTTATACAGATTCATTCTTAATCTTCTAGTTTTCATTTCTTCTTGTTCTCAAGGATGTTATGCCTATCCCTGTTATTGTTAATGTTACATACTGAATAGAAACTTCAAAAATTTATATCCTGGAATAATGGTTGTTTTCTTTGAGAGAGAGAGAGAGAGAAAGAGAGAGAGAGATACCAATCCAGTCCTGCCAACATGTTATAATGCAGGGTGGTCCAGCATCTTCAACACTGTGGGCCATATGGACCAAAAATGTAAAGTCCATGGGCCATACATGATATATTTAAAGTAATTATAACTATAGAACTGACATTTTGTATGAGTGCAGCCCACAGTAAAATGTGGCCTGTGGGCCTGTAGTTGGATCACTCTGCTATAATGGAGTAAACTACTAAATTTCAGATAAATAAAAGAATAAAATATTCATATAATTAAAGCACTTCACAAGAAGAAATGTGTATTTTTCTGATACAGAGATGGATTCGGTAATGGATAGTACTGGCAGTTGTTTCCCTTGTTGACAGTCACGAGACTGGTATACTGAAAATGAAATATCCATGCAACTTATAAGCTTATTTGACACAATGAATTACTGCAGCAGCCTCACTCTCAAATAGGTTCCATTTTTAATTTTTCAGAAGATTTTCTCATTAATATTTTCACCCTTAGTTTGGAAAATGTTGTTACGAGCAATTTACAATAAATGTACAGCAATTGATACTATAACCAGAAGATAACTGCAACACCAAAAGATCATGGAGTTTTCATGTTGGTGAGTAAAATTAAGTGTTGAATGTTGTTTTTTTTTGTTCCATCGGACTGCAGTTTGATGGGTGCTTTATATTATTGCTGTACTGTTTTGCCCCCCACAATCTCATATGATACATGAAAAAAACCTTATAATCTTGCAGCACATAATCATTGAGCTGATCATTTTGCAAATCAGGATTATTTTCTGCTGTGCTTGCCAAATGCAGTTATTAATGTAATCCTGTGGTCAGTCAACAACACTAGGATGATTAGGTTTGCAAATTATATCCATGCCTGTGATCACTTTTCAGGTGTTATTTTTAACAGCAGAATTTTTGGTGTACATTTAATCAAAGAAGGACATTTTCTCATACATTCTAAGAGAAATATACACTACATACATTAATACATACCCACTGTTTAAATTTAGAAATGTGAGAGGGTGAGGGCTGGCTCAGAGATTTTCTAACAAATCATTTCTGTCCTCTAAATAATGCTTGAAAAACTAGTCATGCTCAGATTTATTGACAAAAAAAGGATCAATTGTATACATTATCTTCATCAACATCATCATCATCATCATCATCATCATTACTCTTTGTTCCCATAGTGCCTTCAGTGCAGCTCCTCATTTGTCAGTCGTAAGCTAACTGTTTTGCCTCCCTCTAGGACATGAGGGTGTTAAGCTCACTGTCCAGGGTTCTTCACCAAGTCATGACTGGTCATCCTCTTCTGCATTTGCCTTCATGGTTCCAATCCAGGATATTGTGAATGATGTTGGGTTCTGCAGGGTATGTCCAATCCAATTCCACTTATGTTCCTTATTGGTGTCAGATATGGGTTTCTGTTGTGTCCTGGCTTGGTATTCAGTCTGGGCACATAATATGCATGATCTGTCAGAGACAAGTATTGACAAAGACCTATAGCTTATGTTCCAGGTTCTTTGTATATCTCTGGGTCTCAGCCCCATAGATGAACACTGATTTGATGTTGGAGTTGAACAGCCTTAGCTTTGTTTTCATGTGGATGTCATCATTCCTCAAGAAGTGCCTTTAAGTAGCAAAGGCATGGCTTGTCATGGCAATCCTGACCATGACATTTTTATGTTTCTCCTGAATTGTTCACAGTATTGCCAAGGTATGTGAACTTATCAATATTCTCATTGGCTTGTCCCTCTAAGAGAATAGGTGCATCCTGGCTTTTATTGACACACAGGGATTTTGTTTTCTTTTTGGCATTGATTTCCAGACCAGTTGTTCAGGGTATGGTATGGGGGCGCTCACCAGTAATTATGTACTTTTGAGAGAATGACATATGTAAGGTGAAGTTGTTTGCATTTAAAACATGCACAGTGGAGAGAATGTTGGCATACCTCTATGTTACTTTAATGTGGCTGACATTTCTTTGGATAATGTACTTTCAGAAACTGTATGTGATTAAGCACACTGCTAACTAAAATGACTGCTCCCTTGTGCAAATAAAATCACCCTGAATTAGTCTAAAGTACACTATCCATAGCAGCTATAAAAATAGAAAAAATGATTTTTGCCAGACTAGACAATTGCAGCTTCTGAAAGTGCAATCAATGAATTGCCAAATACATTAAATGTAAAAAAAAAGTTATTGACTCTTTTTTATACATTTTACCTATGATGTTCAGGAAGTGAAAATGACCAAGTGGAGCTAGCACTTTTTTAAAAGGTGCACAACTAAAGTAAGGCCAAGCTGTATACTCAATAACCCATATTACACCCATCAATCATACACCAAAATAAAGGAAATTAAAGGTTTTTCTTTCAACTATACCTAAGATATACAAGGTCTTTTTGAAATAGCCAGTATAACCAATGAGGAAAGCCAGGGAAATACTTTTTCTTTAAAATTCTAACCCTATGCAAAATACAAAACTGTAGAGCATCACCTATGCAAGCTGTCTTTAATCACATTTGTTGGAGTATTGTAACAGCAGTCAAATATCATCTGCAAAGTCCACATCTTCCAGTTTTTTGGTCAAGGTCCTCTGTATTCCCCATGGCTGGTCCACTGCCATCTTCATCACCCCTAGCGGTGAAAGTAAGCATCCTTGCCTGATGCCATTGTCAGCAGAGAAAGGAGATAATTCTTTGTTTTGTATGAGATGACCAATTGTGTCTTTATTGAGGTGCTGGATAATCCTGACAGTCTTCTCTGGGATGCCTTCTTTAGGATGTGATAGTACCTCAGGATTTTCCAGAAGCAGCAGGGAATGCGAACAGACCACTTGGTTGAAATATAATTTGCTTAAAACAAAACATCATATGAAAAAAGTATGTACTTTGTTTACATATATGAGGTCGCGCCTTCTCTGCTGCTATTAATTAAAAAAATTATTGTTAAAATAAAATGGTACATCCGGAATTTTATACTGCAATAATAGCTTGAGAATGATTAGAAGCAATTAAGAAATTCCTTTCTGTTAGAGATTCATTTAGAAAAAATCTACAAGCACAGCAGGAAGCACAAGTTGAGTACGAAGAAGACACTAAAAAACTATTTAAACCCGTCACTGCAGCTACTGAGAAAGTTGCAGCGGCTACTGAAAAAGCTGCAGCGGCTGCTGAAAAAACTATATGGGGAGATATTAAAGAGGAGGATTAGAAGAGGAAAAAGGGTATTTTTCCAGTATTAAAACAAACTGCAGAACAAACTGAAAAAATAGCAAGAAGAACCAAACAAACAAAAAAGATTTTAAAAGATCTTCCAACTAATATAGCTGCAGCTCAACTTCCACCTGTCAGTGAAGAAATACTTGAAGGTATTGGAAAACTTCATACTGAAGTCGCCAACGTGAAAAAAGAACTTGCACCTAAACCTAAAATAGGAAGAGGAAATGTTAAATTGATTGCAAAATTTAACGAAGTGTCTATCGACGATATTAGAGATACTAAAAAAGAAATATTACCTGAAAAAATATTATTTAGTATATTTAATAAATCTGATATTTTAAAACCCGGTTATGAAAAAACAAACAACGAAGATTTTATTAGATGGGTATATCGTATATATTACAATATAAATAAAGTAAAAAATAATGATTATAGATACAATGCACTTGTTAAAGAAATAAAAAGACTTAATAGAGAGAGACTGGAACAAATAGAACAACAGCCGGAACCTTAATATCAACTTCCTCCACCTCTGCAACAGATAGAACAACAACAATCTTCTTCACCGCAACAAAAGCCTTCACCCCTGCAGCGATTATACGCCCGACAACATACTAAAATGAAGAAAAAAATTGAAGAGTTTAAAAGAGAAAGGGAAGAGATGTTAGCAGGAAAGGATGATGATGATCCTCCGAGCGCTGTAGGAAGTGGTTTCCTGACTACATCAGGAGAAAATAATTATGTTTGTCCTGATAATATCATCAATGAAGTGTCACGGTTAGAAGTTCTCATTGGGGGAAAATGTGCCGGAAATAACTCACCAGAAATAATTAATGAAGCAACTGATATTTGTCGGCAATTATTTCAAGGTGGTATTATGGATATCGGTGTTTACCGAGAACTTATCGATGAACTTGTTGATGATTACAGTGACTAGTTGTTAGATAAATGGTAAATAAAATAAGATGATTGTACACAATAATCATCGTAAATCTGTACCTGTCAGAGTAGTGAACTCACGATTACCAGTCTACGAGGTATTTTACGGAGATGGACTTGGTGATGCTGTACGAGGATTATTTACAAGGACAGCCCCAAAAGCAGCGCCTATTGCAAAACAATTATCAATGAAGGCTATTGATATTGTTCGTGAAAAACTCCTGGTGCAGTTGTCAATGTTGCTGGTAGGGCATTCTCGGCATTCAAGGATAGACTAGCACGATTAATAAGACAAAAATCACAACCAGTAAAATTACCAAGTACTGAAATTATGCCCGCAGATGTCAGTAAAATAATAAATCAAGCTGCACATCAGAGACTAGCAGCACTAGCAGATCAAGGGCTCGGTGAACCAAGGAATAATATTTCAAGTTTAATATCAGGAAGTGGAATTTCCCGAACACAATGAGTCTGGTGTTAGACGAAAATAATTATAATAAAATGTTAAAGCACGTATCCAATGAAGCATTTGATATGGAAGCACCTGTCTGTAAGGATGAATCGGTACGTGATTATCAGTTTTATTCCTATGATACACGATTACCAGATCAACATGGAAGAATTGAACTACAAGTTCATGACACAAGTAGATATTTTTTACCCGCTGAGGCTTTTATTGAGGTAGAAGGTGAAATTATAAAATCGGATAATACTGAATACACAGATGCAGTAAAAGTTGGTTTTGTCAACAATGGTATTATGGCACTATTTGATAGCGCCATATATATGATTGATGGAAAAAATGTTGAATCGATTCAGAAAGATGTCGACGTTGCTACAACAATAATAGGGTTGGCAAGATACTCTGATGATTATACAAGATCAGCAGGTCCCACGATGATGTTTGTAAAAGATAATTCCGATCACCCTGAAAGCGATCAGTATAATATAAGACGACCAAGAAACAATGCCAATAATGCTGATGCTGATGTGTGGCCAGTGGTTCATGAAGCTAACCCAAATTTCAACTTGGGATTTGCAACATGCCGATCAATGTTGAATACAGGGAGGAGAAATTTTTCGTGTGCTATTCCGTTATCACACGTCTTTGGATTTTGTAGAAATGTTAGAAAAGTTATCTTTGGAGCTAGACACACGGTTGCTCTTGTGAGAAAAGGTGATGATAACGATGATCTCTGGAGACCTGCTGGTGATGATGGTAAAGTAGTACTAAAAAACTATCATTGTGGATGCCGGTAATGACTCCAACGATCACAGAAGAACAAAAAATTGCTTTCTTTCATGGATACAGGTGGTAAGTCTCTGTTGTCGTGGTTAACAACAACCACAGATAGTGTACAAAGTGATACCAACGGTCAGTTTGCATGGCATATAGTATCACAGCAAGGTGTTTCTGTACTGCGACATATTTTTATAGCACTGCAAAATCATTAATCGATTAAACTCACAAACTCACTCTCATATATTTGACCAACTAAATGTCACCGAGGTTTCTTTACGGATAAACGGACAACAAGAACCAACGGAAAATATACTACTAAATTATGAACAAAATCATATAGCACGTGTATATCATCGTTTGATGACATTCATGGGACGTGATGAAAATGTGGATACCAGTTTGCAAATATCACAACATGATTTTAGAACTTTGTATCCGATTTATTATTTTTCGCTGGAGCATCTTGATTTATCGAAGCAATCTGTCGTTGATATACACTTTAAAGCCAGCGTGAATACAGGTGGTGGTGTTAATTACAGAGCAATCGCGGTTATACTTAGTGACAAAGCAATGTTACTTGAGGGTGGTAGTGGTCGAATGAGAATCATTGATGCACCAGTGGAAAATCTATAATCATTATTTGGAGCGTGGCAAGTATTTATCATAACACCTACACACAGACTCGTGCGAGAAATGAAACAGCGAGGAGTACAATCATGTACTTATCATAGCTTTTTTAGGTACAAAGGTGATGCATGGACTTTTGATCGAATAGGAGAAAAATATATTCCGAGGATTATTGTTTGGGATGAAATATGTACTGTGTCGTTGGAAGTATTAAAAACAGTTTCTCGATTGGTTATTAACAAGAAATACTGCTGTGATAATGTACGGCGGTCACGGCCAACCACCACCTATAGATGGACCATCTCCACATGATTGGCTGAGAAATTTTGTTGATTATTACGAGAAATAAATGATGATCATAAAGCACTTGATGCAGAATTAAAGGAATTTAAAAAATTAATCAGACTACAACCGAATAAAATTCAGTGTGAGGTAATGCGGGAGATAATTTCAGAAACACCCATGAACGACTTTCTACAAACGTGGAGACCAAACGATTTGATAGTTGCAAGTAGAAAGATAGTTCATGATACACTTCAACGGGAGTTGTTTCAGTTACAGTGAGAAAAATTTCCAACGTTGCCAGTTCTGTTATGTTATCGACCAGCAGATACGCGACGGCAAAATATTGACGTTGATATACCAGGACAGGGGAAACAGAATATTGTGCTGAATGATATTGTCGCAGTTGATGTTGATGTTGTTGAAGATGCTCTACATGCTGATAAATCCCCGTGGCCGCTTGGATACGTGATGACGATTCATTCATCTAAGGGATTAACTATTATTGATACAGTTGTTTGGATCGTTAGAAAAATATCTCAACTGCGGAGAAACGTCATGGACTCGTCAGTGATCAATGATGACCTCGACGGTGATATAATAAGATAAAAAATGGCTGGTTGGATAAAGTGACAAAAAAAAAAACCCGCGATTTTGATCTTGATATTGAATATATTAACACACTGAAACAACAACAGAATAATCATTGTTCAAGTTGTAATTGTATAATGTTATGGCAGTATCTGAAAAATGATCCAAGACAATTTACCGTAGATAGAAAAAATAAGTCTTGGTCAAACACGAGAAAATACTATGTTGACCTGTCTTGAGTGTAATCGACGTAGAGGTGCTAGTTAAGTGATTTGGGTGGTAATTGTGTGTCCTCAGGAATTATTTGTAATTGTTCATGTAAAATCCACGTTGAGCAGCAGTTGAATCATTTCAACTGCTAGATTGCGGGTCTACCAGTGGATCTTGTTACGCTAAATATCTTGTGCGTTGTAATGCTCCAAATATGATCAGTCACTCTTTTTTTTACCACCTTCAGGTGCACCGGGTTCATATAAATACCTGACAGTGGTATTACCTAATACTGGTTGTGTTGAAAAATCAGGTTCTTGTATTGGTATATGCGCTTTTGTGATTGCGTGAATAGGTTTCATGTTGGTTGTTCGAGTAATCTCATTATTTAATGCAGTTATCACATTTGGTAATCTTGCCACCCATTCGCGAGATCTCGTATCCTGAATAAATTCCTTCGCGTATTGATATCCAAATAACCGCTCAGCGAGTGTTCGATTAAATCGTTTAACAATTGCTTGAACACGATGAATTGCAGTATGTCCTCGTCGTATTTTGACATTATGTCGCTTCATCAACGATGATACTAGACCAAGAAATTCCTTGATCAACCTGTAATAGTTGTGGCCATCGCAGACCACCTCGTTGATAAATTCGTTCAAACGCATCGGCTACTTCAGATGCTGTTTTAGTTGATAATGGTTCTGCATCTTTGTATCTACTTGCAACATCAACAACAGTTAGCACATATTTATATGTTATTTGACATCGACCAATTTTAGTGGCATCATGTGGTAAGAATAATATATCAGCCTGATGAACTTCATTAGGAACACTAACATCGAAATGTGCAAATCGAATTTGCTTAGGTGGCGGTAGATAAATTTGCCATATTGCTTGTTTGGATAACCATTTTCCGGTTGTAGAGTACTTGACTTTTGCTGCATCAGCAAGTTTACTAATTGCTGCTTTACCCCTCCAGTATCCAATTGGGGAATAATAAATCGATTCCATTTTATATATTACCAGCACCTAGCGCTAATTTACCTTTCATTGCGGATCTTACTAACCAATTAGCTAATGATTCTCTTATATTTTTATTTTTTTATAGAATTTAATGAATGAATCAATTTCACATCTGCAATATGTCTGTCTTATAGGTTTTTCCTTTTATAAGCTACATCATGAACATGACACGCTTTATCAATAGCGTTTATTGGTTCCTCGCCTGGTTTTGGTTGATTGTGATTATCAAGACTGATATCAAGTCGGGTTCCAGGGCCACATTAATTATATCCTGGTAGATGTTTTTCTCCTTAGTATTTAGCCCACGGAGTTCCTGGGAACTTTGACATTAATTTAGCAATATCACCACCATCTTTCTTAGGTAAAAAAGAAAACTTTTTTCTGTTGCATACTGCACATTTCCCACCATATGCTATTCTCGCATTTTTTGTTGTAACCATGGATAGATCATTAGTTGCGGTTTTAGTTCTACAGTGTAAACAATATAGATTCATATGTTAATATAATATGGATATAATTGAATTCTCAGCGACTCGAAAACTAGAACCTGTCAAGCACCATCCTGCGTTACCGAACTCGATTAGGATGATAATAATAGGACCATCTGGAAGTGGAAAGACACAGTTGTTACTTATTCTTATAATGAGATGGCTAAAATGGGATAAGTTGTATTTGGTAGCCCCGTCTGTAGATGATCAACGATGTTATGATGTGCTTAAAGATTTTAATGAAAATGCAAGATTATTGGACAAAGATAACGATGTTATCGAGTTTATAACTGATATTGATGAAACACCATCTGTAGATTCTATTGATGGATTTATTAATAATTTAGTTGTATACAATGATGTGATGCTGAATAAACAATCAAATCCAGCTAGAATTTTTTCTTGAGGTAGGCATAAAAATATTGATGTGATTTATGTTACTCAGTGATACACACAAATACCAAAGGTGATCAGAGACAACTGTAATATTTTAGTTGTGTTTAATGGAGTTGATACACATACGTTGTGAAATATTCATCAAACTTGGTGTGGCGGTGACATGGATATAGATAAATTTAGACACTTTTTTCACGAGCGCAAGCTTCTCCGCATGGATTTATAACAAGAAATTTACATGATCCCAGAACACGATATCGAATCGGATTTGATAAAATATTTGGATAAATTAATATCAGCAGGGAAGGTGCGACCTCATATATATAAACAAAGTACATGCTTTTTTCTTATGATGTTTTGTTTTAAGCAAATTATATTTCAACCAAGTGGTCTGTTTGCCTTCAGTGCTGCTCCAGATGGTGCTTCTATACACCATGTAAAATGCTTTCCGTGAAGTCTACAAAATTTCCATACTGCATTCCGAGGGACTGTTCTATGATAATATGGAGTGTTACTATCTAGTCTGTACATGACTTCCCAGCATCATGTTTGTTCTTCACTCAGCCTCGAATCTGCGCAAGCTTGTTACAAACTAGCGAGAAGCTTGTGCAAGCTAGTAACAAGTTTGTACATGCATATGATATTCTTAGATAAGTAACAAGCTCATGCATATATATTTCTTGTGACGAATTGTTCCAAATCCAAGCTTGTCACATGCTTCATAAATTTGTTTAGGAGTTTGTAAAACAAGTTTGCAATTTTGACTTGGGAAGGAGGAACCATTTCATTTTTGGGGTCAAAGGTAAAGATCTATATGACAGAAAGAAGAAATTTAGTTTTAGTACAAAGATTCAGTTATCAGCATAGAGAACTATTAAACATCGGGCAGGTGTATAATGTGCATTCATATTGCTCTTGTAATTTATGAGTAAGGTTTAGGATATTTTCATTCCTGATACTGTTATTCATGGAACTGAAGATAAAAAAGACATCAGAGGCTAGTTATCTCTACTTAGGACATGCTACCCGTAAAAATGTGGCAAGCTACATGTCTTGTGTGTGCGTGTAGCATTTGGAAGAATTTTATACAATAACCTTTTAACATATTTATTATTCTCCACAGTTTTAATTGATGAAACTTAGGTATTTTCCATTGTTTTTCTACAGATAGGAAATGCTAAGAATGCCACACAGAATCTGTCCATAAAGCTGCTGTATCCTAATAACCATTCTGTGGATGATGAGTATGGAAACAGAGGTAAGTAATGAATTGCACATACACTCAGTAATGATGAAGCACACTTCCCATTTTTCTTTTCTAGCCCAAATAACTTATTTATATTTTATTAAAATAATATAAATTTGGTTGGTTGTTTAAGAATTTAGAATCTCACTGTAATAATAGTTTTGGATCTCTTTTTCTGTCTGCCTCCCTCCCCCTTCCTCAAAACACATGTACACATTTTTGTTTAATTTGATGTACTGAATGTGAATTCGTTTTCCATTTAATTTTTAGTTTTGTGCTTTGAGAATTGTAATTTTTCTTGTTCCTTCATCTTATGTACAGTTGTATTATGTACATAAATCTTATCCACGATTGTAGGTTATAGTTTAAGCTAATGTTTGTTTACCTTTGTCTGTGATTTTGGGTTGTCCTTTAAAATAATATCTGTGAACATGTTGACCTGGCGTTTTGATCCTAGAAATCTCTGGCAGCTAACTTATGACCCACATCCTGGTCATAATATTGTGTCTTAGGTGTTTGTATAAGGTTCTGATAAATAAAATTATTACTATTGTGAATTCCTTCAAAGACATTCTGGATAATATCATTGTGATACATCAAGACTATTGGTAAATCAGTACATTCAAGATTCTTGGAATACATTCGGAACACTATATTTATTGTTGGACTAAAACTTTTAGGATTATTTGGGATATTATTTATAATACTTTAAGATCCTCTTAAATTTTGTTTTGTAACATAGAGAAATAAAGTACTTGTTGATTTTACAAACTTGTTGATTTTGTTTCTTTCTCTTACTTTAAGACCATAGAGTCATAACACTTCATTTTGTGGGTATGCCTTTCTTAGGGCAATGTGCCATAGTGTCCTCATAGATGAATTATTGTTGATTGGATTTGAAATTCTTGACTCATGGAAACCACTAAATCCATGAAAATATCCCATTATTGAAAGTAAATTTACTGTTTAGGTCAAGAGTAATACAGTGACCTATAAATATGATAAGTTTATGTCAGTAAGGAAAAGGAATGCCGGTTGGTAGAGACAAAAAACAAGACATTCATATGTTAAACTTAACTGGTTTCAACACTGAATGTCATATATGTCCTGGTATTTTGTTCAGGAATTAACATACAGAAATGGTTATTACAAAGTATATAGTATGCAGAGAGAATGAATTTGATAGCATTATAGGAATGTCGAGATTGTCAGGCTGAGATGTACAGTATGTTTATTTGCCACATCAAACAAATTCTTTCCTCTGACTCCCTATTATTTTCACACATTCTTTTAAAAAAATTTAATTTATACTTTTAGAAAACTTATTTTATGAAAGATATTGTCCAACCTTCTCAAAAATCCACCTGTACATAACCATAACTTTCTCTACAGTTGCATCATTGGTCTGTCTGTAATGCAGATATGGTTATTTACTCTTTAACTTGGAGTTTTTAAAAATATTGTATATGACATATGCATGGATTTAAACTGCAGTCATAGGTAAGTGGACATTTTTCCTTATTTCTCAAATTGGAAGATAGGTTTTGGTCCAGCAAGTGACCCTTTTTCTTACACCCTTCTTTCTAAATACACACACTGTCCTTCAAAGAAATTTTTTAGGCAAGTTTCACAGTCAAAACAGCTTCTGTGTCACATCTGCCACTATTTTCTAATGTTTCCTGTTTTATCATCAGATTTACAAATTTCATTCCTCAGTAATATTAATAGACAAATTGAAAGGAATGTCTCCTCTGTGTATCATCAATGCTGTAGTAAGATCAGCAGGTTCAGAAGTTTTTGTTCTTTGGTTTCTTAACTATTTTAAGTTCACTGCACATTTCAACAGTTTCTGGCAGTTAGAAAACTCATTTGAAGTTCAAATGCTGTAGCCATAGTTACTGTCCCTTAATAATCTTTTTATCCTGATATGACTCCCTGAATCATTCATGCTTTGTCTGGATTTTTGAAACTTTCAATACAATAATTCAGCTACAAAGTACTTGGTCTCTCTCGCTCAGTCTCTCATCCGTTTGGTGTCTATTTGCACAGTCTTCATCTAAGAACTTGTTGTAACTTCTTCGAAAATCGTATTGTCAACCTAAACTAATTTTTTTTCTTCTTAATGGTAGATTCCATGAAAATCCTTTAAACTCCTCATTGCTACATATGGCACTCCTCATTATCCCCAGTGTTAAAGGAATCCATTTTCACCCAATATGACTGGATTTCTTAAAATTACAAATGTGTACTGGCATTTTTTGATAATTTAAAACATATAGCAAGAAATCATTCACAGTGTTTTATGAGTGGACTATAACTGAATATTTCAAGTTTTAAAAAGTAGTTTCAGGCTGTGTGCAATACAGGAATTTTAGGTGTGCGATACAGAATCAGATTGACATCTGTACTGAATGCCAGATCAGCCATATAAGATTAAATGGGTATGTAAGAAAGCATAGGTGTAACAGATCTACTGAAGACATTTTTAAATTGAGAAACAAGATAAATCAATTTTCTGTTCTTCAATATGTCAGTATTCATATTGATATTCACAAAGAAAATGACATGAAATTGGTTTTCCTTTCTTCCAAATTTGGCAAAATGGATTAAATTGAAAAAAAGTCATTAATGTACTAGTGTCTCACGGTGAGTATCTTACCCAGAGTTGATGCCTGACTTTGATAATAGCTCAGTAATTCTAACAGTCACATGTGTTGAGTGTAGCTTTGAAAATATATTATACTTAATAAAAAATGGATTAATATTTTGTAATAAATTTTTTACAATGAGTAACATTACATTTATATATTCTGATTCATTGTTTTAAATGTTTGCTTTTTCATAAAATGAAATTTTATGTGGTTTTAAACTTAATATATGTCATAATGTTTACCTTGTTTGCATTTTGTATGTAGTCACATACTGGGAAGAGTTATGGTTCTTGCTGTCAAAGATAACCTTTAAATGAACATAATTAAGGGTTTTATACAACTATTCCCACAAATGTTGCTATTATTCTTGTAAAAAGAACTCCAAAGTATTTACAAAGCATATATATATATATATATATATATATATATATATATATATATATATATTTGTTTGTTTTATGTGTTCATTTCTGCTGAATATTTTGACCAGTCACATGACCTATGCTATGTCTTGTGTGGTCCCTTAGGATACAAATGTTCAAGTGATATAATTTTTTTCTTTACACGTTCTTTTCCATTCTGTATTCTCAGAGCAATTTCAGATGAAGTGATGAAACTTCACATGACTATATATCATCACTAAAAGGTGTGTCATGTATGAATTGGGGTTCCTGTATTCAAAGTTATGGTCACACATCAATATTTAAGTTCAGGTCACATTAGCCCTTTTGCTTTTGAACTTTAAGAGCATTTTAAGATAAATGGACACATTTTGGTATACTTATATATTGTCATTGGAAGATGTGTTGTATATTTGGGGTCTTGTTCCCATGTCAAGGTTATGTGTCAATTTTTTAGGTTTCTTTCGGTTTACATTGTACAAGCTGTTTTAGGAACAGTGGTGAAATATACTATGCTTATGTTTCTCAGTTTGATGGCATCTAGTGTATTACAGTCAATGTTTATCTTTAAGGTCAAGGTCACTAATTAACTTTTTTAAAACCCTTTTCTGCCCTTTTTCTGATGTCTTTTGAGATAGAGCAATGAAATTTACTTATACATTCGATGTCTAATTATTATTTTTACTACTGTCTTGAAGGTCACAGTCAGATTTCATTTTTGTGAGTAATTGTGACTTTGTCATTGTGTGTGTGGGACAAATATTCACTGAATTTTCTTCTTGACATTTCAGTGGAGGTGTACCGGTGTGACAAACTTGGTCCAAACTGCAGTCAGTGTAGAGAATATGAAGTGGACATAAATGGCCCATACCGTTGCCGTTGGTGTGTCAACAGCACATCTTCCACAGCAGGTTGCTTCCACAGTACTCACTGCGTGAACCAGTTTGTGCTATGTGGACCCCCTGAAATAAGTTCAGTAGGTATCATAAACATGTCATAGACATATTCTGTTCATGACTCAAAATTTTAATTAAGCACTTAATATCTCTGGCTTTCATGAAATTGCACTGAATTTCATCTTTTGTCAACAATTCTGACGGCCTAGTGGTTAGAGCATCCACCTTGGATGTGGGAAGTTGTGGGTTAGATCCCCAGCCAAGTCATACCAAAGACTTACAAAAATGGTACTAACGGCTGCTTCGCTTGGTGCTCAGCATTAAAAGGTTAGTGTTAGGACTGGTCGGTCTGGTGTGAGGATAATGTGGCTGAGTGGGACATAATGCTACATGTCTGTGGCATGATGCCCCAGTGCTAGACATCACTATAAACTGCCACATTGCAGACATGGTAGCGATATGACTGAAAAAGAGTTAAAGCTACTTTAAAAATCCAAATCACACACACACACATATTTTGTCTTGGTTGGAATTATTTTGTGGTTCCATACTTTAAAAGTCAAAGTCAGTCTAGCCAGTGGATTTAATTTCTGACTGACAACTCATTATAATGATTTCAACTGTTTACCTTTTACAAAATAATACATGTACACTAGAGATGGTCCAGCAAACAATGCATGTATTTTCTTAATTACTTGTCTCACCATTCTTCTAACATTTTTCTTTAAATTCACAATATTTCTAAGACAGAATACATAAACACTTGAATGGAATAATTCAAATTACCTCATACAAATTTTATTAGTGACACAATCAAGAAAACTTAAATACAAAAGCATAACTATTCATTTGTCAGGGCTGTTCCATTTAATCTACGTGATACCCAGGAAAGGCACCATTTTAAAACAATATGCAGTGGTTCTATGATTCATGAAAAAGTTCATATGAACATGATAGAATTCTAAATTGCATCAATGGGTGGCTAGTTCACATAAAAAATGTCTTCTCTGGGTCCCAGGTATATTTAACTGGAACAGCCCTCAAAGTCAAAATATATATTTTGACATGTAATTCATTTGATATAGCAAGCAGGGTATAGACCACTTATGAAAGTGTAGACTGTTAATCAGCATAAGAGGAAAGGAAGAACAGGTGAAGGAAACAGGGAGTGAAAGAAGAAATGCAGAGAAGAAACATAGTCATGCAATGTACATTTAAATCATTTATTACAGATTTCATGTTCAGAGAAGATAATGTTATAGGAAAGAAAAATAAAAAAAAAAATAAATAGTGGTCATTGCTACAATGATTTATGTTTCATTATTCTTCAAGGATCCCAGTACATTTTAAAGATCTTAAATTTGTACTTTTTGTAGAAATCGTTTTTCTTAATAAAGGACTATTAGAAGGTTTATGAATACAGAAAAAATAAAGATTGTTTTTCTTCAATTTAAACCAATAAATAAGCCACTTGGCTTTTGCTGTATGATTTATCTTTTATATTAAAATCAAACAGGATAGTATCATTGGTTATCTCAATTTGTGTGTTTGTCCAACAGTTTATAAAAGTGTTAAAGGTCCACCAAAAGGCATTACTATTTGGACAGTATATGAAAAGGTGGTTTCATTGTCTTTGTTAAAGAGGTTGTATCATGAGATGGTAATCAGACTGGTTGTGTGGTAAATATTAATTTCAAAGTGTTACTGAAACCATGTCATCTTGAAATCAAAAGAGGTATTGAAGATTCTTGTATGGTTTGAAGGCCACCTATTAGCACCAATATATGACAGATTATCCCATGACTTTTCTTATTGTGGATTTATAACTTTCTTTTATGAAAATATAGAAAACATTACAGTTGGCACAGACTTTGTGAATGGTCTGAATGGGGTGCAATGCAGAATTTGTTAATAATAACAATAATAATAATTGTGATTTATTTCCAGAAGGTAACAATACAAAACTATTCTCCTTTATGGCCTTCTCTATAATCTGTAAATACGTTATTTAATGCTAGGCGAAATAAAATCCTGATTTATTATTTGACATTTAGTCCAAGCATTGATGTTTAATAGCACTGAGAAAATGTTATTATTTTACATTAATAGGCAAGCTGTTCCAGACAAGAACCCCATAAAGTTTAAAGCTTTTCTAATTTAAGTTTTGGTAGCAAAATATTACCAGGATCTAACAAGTGTAGTGCATTATCAACTAGATTGTATATGGCTCAAAATGTCTTGTAGATATTGTCATGCAATTCCACTTAGAGATTTATAAACTAAAATAGATTTATGTAACCAATTTTTTTGTCAGATTCCTTTAAACTTAATTTTATATCAGGGTTTCAAACTGTAAATGAAACAGTTTACTGAGAAATATTCATGCTGTTCTTTCATTGTAAGTTAATAATTTTGTCACTGTCTTGTCTGGAACTATTTTTCACATACACCAATACCTTGATAACTCACACCACAATAATTTATGAACCCGCTTAAAATGCAGGGTTGGGCGTGGACCCCATGTTTTTATTTTACTAGAAAGTGCAAAAAATTATGTCACCCCTAATTGTTGAACTTGTTGAAAATCATGACCACAAATGGTAAATGAAACATTGATGTATCTCTTGTTTTATTGTCAAAAACTCTAGACTGGAACATTTTGAAATTATCAACTTTTAAGAAGTCATATATTTTGTTCCTTGTTCATTCCAAGTGTCCTTCTTTATACACTGTAAATAACAATATTCAACAAAAAAAAGTATCAATGAAAATGTTACTGATGCTTGCTTGAGGCATTACTTTATTAAAAAATATTTAAATATAATTTTATCAAGCAAATTTTGTATTTTAGTCCCATGATTTAGTTCAGTTTAAGTGTAATCATCATAAATTTGATGTGCCCTCATGTATTGAAACATAAAATGCATCAATCAACCATTACAGCTATGTCCATGAGCATGAGCAATTAATTAAGTGCCAACCTTGTTTTTATATCTGACTTGTGGAAGTATTTGTTGTATGGTTGCGATGAATTAAAAGGTGACCTCCTTTGTATTATCATGTTAATTGCCTCTTTTGTATCAAATCAAGGAGGATTAATAAAAGAAAAGTGAAAAGGCATGCAAATCCAACATGTGTCAGATCTAGAGAGCCAGGTCATAAATTGGTTGAACTCATTCCAATTGATCAATGAAACACTGTTATAAATATTACTGTGTACGTAATATAATTAATCTACCTTAAATTAACATACTCATTCAGAAATGTGATCAAAGATAGCAAGGCAACCAAGCTTTGTCAAATAAAGAGATTTGTTTCAGAGATAGGATCATTGTGGAGAAATGAGTTTCAGAGAATTCCTGAAGTGATGTTCTCAGGGATGAGGAGGAGTATCATTAATATTTGCAATGAAATCATGGCATCAGTATTTTACTAATTGAGCAATACAATAATTTAGTTTTGATGTAGATGATTATTTCACAAAATAAGTGTCACTAGTTTTTGGAAAAAGGAATCTTGTTTCTTGGTGTATTAACAGTTAGTCTGGTCCTTATTAATTGACTCCCTGTTTTGTACTTCATGGCCACATAAGGAGTAGGAAACCAAAATAATCAACAACAAAAAGCAGTGATGTAATACACAAATGTTCTTGCATGCACTTGAATGCTGTTTGAAACAGGTTGGAATAATGTTAACGATCTTTGAGATGTTGGGCATCTTGAAAATAAATGTAATTCATACAGAATAACCAACAACTTCATTATAAAAATTGTTGACAAGTATTCTCGACACGAATATAAAACAAATTACCAGATATTAAACAGTACATTTACCCTCCATCCTGCAGTTTTTCTGTATGTCCAGCAGGGATATGATCACTCATTTTCCCTCGGCAACTCATGCCCTTGCTTATAGTGTTGTCTATGGACCCTGTTGGGCATGAACTATTGAGGGAGAGGTGTAATAAGACAATAGTTTTGCCTTGGTTGAATATATGCATTAAATATAGGATTCTGTTATGACATCAGGAAGAAGTTATTTCTTAATTTTAGCAAGCAATGTTATTTTACAAGAAAGCCTTTTATGTACATTATTAACCTGTGCACTTAGGCTTTGAGGTTTACACATGGTTGCCATAGTAAATGTGTAAACAAAGAGTCATGTGACTGTCACTGACACAAGAACTACCTGTTCCATTTCAGTTAATTCTTCATCTTTGATTAAGAGGATTGATCAGTTGGATTTTTCTGTTCTTATCTTCAAGTATGTGTCTGTGTATTTTAGACTGAATGTGACACTGCTAGGGAAAAGCAGAAATTGATAAGAATTGGTTATATCGTATTTCATGTATTTTTTTTACCCTTTAATTTTTTGTACACAGTCCAGTTATAAAATAATGATTATTCCCATATCACTTTCGAATAAAAACATTAAATTATCAGACATAAAATTTCTACTAAGAAGATTTACATTTGCAAAAAAGATCGAAAATACTGAATTGCTATTTTGTTTTTACAAAAATTAATAATTCATTGTTTGGTGAGAAAATACAATGATTGATGCATAAGCATGGACACCCGCAGCATAGGTCAAAGGGGTCACATGCCCCCCCCCCCCATCATACTGCAAATATATATAGACATATATATAAATTCCGATAATTTTAATTGTGCAAATGAAGCTGAAAATAGGTCATAAAATTGAGTTCAAAATGCTTAGTACATATCAGCTTTAGTTTCAGACTGCTTACATTACTAACTCTTGCGGCTGTGCCTGACTGAACCTCCCTACAAAAACTCCTGACTGACCCCCACCCCCGCATGCAAAAAATTATGCAGGAACCCATGTGCATAAGTTCTCTTATTGTCATTACAATATCTACTGGTGTTTATTAACAAAAGAACAAATGACTTCACAGACCATACCTTTAACTATTATCGTTAATTAGTTATCCTTATTAAGGCCGTCACCATAACAAAACATCACATTTTACAACGAGCTGATGTGACCTCCTCTGTCCATTCTTGCCCTCAATTTGGTTTCAGCTAGATAACCAAAGCACTAAGCATGTTTAATTACTGTGTTAATAACACTGCATAGCCATGTGGTTATTATGACAATGTACATTGTAATTAATGCAAGAATGAATTGTTGATTTAATGGTCTTTGTTGATAATGGAATACTGACATTTACTGGTGTATTTAATAAATTCATGTCTTACAAACTAAAACTTGTCATAGCAAGAAGTTAATGATGTGCAGCAAATGAAATACTGGTAGTTACAAGTTGACCTAGGCATGGTTTGCTCATTATAACAGCTGCCAACTATTTGGTAGGTCTAATGGTTAAATAGGGGGAAATTTTAAGTAATCATTTAGATTAAACAGCATTGTGTCAGTTATTGTAAACTGTGGATACTTTTAAAAATGTTTAGTAAATGTTGTAGATTTACTGTACAATCCAAAGAAGAAAACTGTCAGCATGAATGCCAGGAAGTTTATAATTAACATCTTAATGGTTGCATTCTCATGATGTGAACTGAGATACTTCTGGTCCATGTGAGCCAATTTCTGAGCTTTTGTTATTAACTTGCCTAGTCTCGTTTTGGTTTAGAAGGATTTTGTTATTTCTACATCATTCCTCTTCAGAGATTTGCTTAACATGGTTTGGATGGTAATTAAAGATGAATAGAAGCAGGAATGTGGCGTCATCTGCAGATGGGTGTTCTTAGATCATTAATCTGGTTAAAAAATAACAATGGACCCACTACTAACCCTTCTGCAAAAACCAGTGCTGTCTATATACACATGCTTCTGTCTGTGTTGTCATCAGAATTATAGCATTGTAATTTGGAGATAAGGATATTATGATCTACTATAATCAACTGATTTTTAAAGAAAAGGTAAACAACATGAATTATATTTCCTTTATTTATTTCATTGAACACTGGCATTGGATTTATGTGAGGACTGTTTGACAGGAATGGTAAATCCTAAAACTAGCACAGCACATTGTATACAAGATTATCATTCAGTTAGAAGTAAGTGATGTTAATGTTTTTCATAGACTTTAAAGTGTTAATAAAACTTAAATTAGCATGTAATTACTGGGATCATCCTTACCCCACTCTCATAAATTGGTGCTACTGTATGTACTCATTTATAAATTGATTCAACTATATGTCGATACCCCCCACCTTTTGACTGCAAAAAGGGAATTTCTCCATAACCCTCCTATAAGTTGAGGTATTTTTTGCAAGTCAGACCCATCTGCAAGTGGTGAAATGTGGTCAGTGAGTGAGAGTTGTCACAGACTGCATCAATTGTGCGTGAAACACACTGCTCTAGAACCCATTTTTTCAAACCAAAACTCACAATTTGCCAAAGGGCTTTCCATTATTCAGGTTTTCTTAAGACATCTGGCACTATTAAATAATACTGACTTTTTCTTGCACCAGTCACATATTTGTTTCTCTAACACACCAAATTCACATTTAGCAGAACAAGTGTTGTTTTTCACGGCAAAGTCTATAACCGTTAACTTTAATGCTCAATTGCATTATGTTTTCATTTCCCCATATTGGTGAAAGTACCTAATTTTATAAAGTAGCCATGTATGATATCTAAGTGACAAAGTACACTGTAATTGACAATACACTGACTATTCATTAACTTGGGCAATTATTTATGTATAGGTTGAGATTGGGGTCTGTAAGAGACAGTTTGACGTCCTTGAAATCACATCAAAGGATTGCTGAAACTGAACAGATGTCAGTTGCATGGTATGATGATACAGACTAAACATGGCACTGAACAAGTATCACTAGTTGTAGTCTTCACAGAGAAAAACAACAATAGTGCTGCAGAATGTCTACTGCAAAAAACAAAGTATTGGTGTTGCTTTTACATGCTAAAGGATTAAGGTTGTATTTATCTAATTAGCAACTCTGTCAACACACTAGGTTAATTTCCCATCCTAGGACGGGAAAGAAAAAAAGATAGTTTGAACCTAAAAATACATATGTTGGCATGCTTGTTATTTTGGCATCTCTTTCTTCAAGAAACCAATGCTGCAATGCATTACCTTGATGACAACAGTCTCTTCAACAAAACTGGAATTTTACGTGGTTTTTGCAATGCCAATTACTGAGTGGGAATCCTGCATATTGAAATAGCATTTACATTGTTGCATGTTTATTTCATTTGGCCTAATATTTGATTGCCATTTGTGGGTTTGAACTAATAAACTCACTTGTGTTTTTGTCAGAAGGCGGTCAAGATGCTACCTGGAATGTTATTTAACTTCTCGTGGGTGTGTAGGAGATTGATTGTGATGTACAGTGATGATATCTGACTGATAATTTCTTTGGTGACCAAGCATGATTCTAGAATCTACATATACAAACATGAGTCTACACTTAGCTCTGCCATACCTTTTGAAACTCCACAGTATGTGGTTGCCTTTGCACAGTCGTCACTGAAAATAATTCTGGATTGGTCCAATGATATTAATAAGATTCCAGTGCACCAACAAATTCTGACTGTAGGTTTTGATGGTATTAGTTCCAATATTGTACCTGACATTGTCAGGATTACCGCCATGAATCAGTTTGACCAGTGATGCCATCAATGGCAGTTATGAAAGTCGTACTTCCAGAAGAATAGCATCTGAAGGTATTTATTGCTCAGATTAACCCTAAATGTCACCCCAGGTGATTTGATGTCAATTACTCCTTCTGCACCTTTGTATCTTTAAGCAATTCCGGTTGACATATCTTAGTTTCATCCTTGTTTTACCAGGAAAAGCGGGGCCCTGAGTGGCCAAGTGGTCTATAGCACTCTCCGTTATGGATAAATGCCATCTTACCTCTGTCTGCATGGGTTCAAGTCTCAGATTCGGCCAGTGTGGTTATGTGAGAAAGCTTGCCAGTAGCTTCTCGTGGGTCGGTGGTTTTTTCCGGATTTTTTCCGGGGTGTTTCCTCTACCATTAATGCTGGCCTCCATGTATAGCCTATCGTGTGCTGAAAAATTGCATTAAACCCTATAACAACAACAACAACAACCAGGAAAAGCATGTGCTTGATCTATGCAAGGAGACATAGACAGTACATTAGATATCAGACTATTTAATACAATAACATTCATACGTGGATATGTAATACATGTGTGTGCTGACAATGCTAGAAATCTTGTTATCATGACTTGTTACGGATATGGTCTCAGTGATATTGGCAGTGGAATATTTACAGGTGGACCTAAGCTGCTAGCGGCAATATTTTTGCATGCTTCACTAATTGCTAAACAAGTTGAAATGCTTGTCATTGATAGCATCAAAAGTGCTTCTGCAGATTGGTTGAAAAAGGTATTAATGAAATTGATAATGTATAAGTAGTGGCAAAATTCAAAGAAGTACCTGATACTGCATTTGATATGGACATGCTTGTGATGACAGATGAAAGTAAAAGAGACTTTCAGTATTATTCATACCTGGCTTAGGTTCCTAATCAAATAGACTGAATATAATTACAAGTGGATAATACATCTTTGTATTTTCTCCTGTGTGAGGCCTTCTTGGAAATCAATGGAAAATGCTGAATTGTCCTGGTGGTGCCTGAGTTGGATTTGTTAATAACCATATGACGGCATTATTGAGCAGCATACATTATCTCATAACTGTAAAGGAAATCAAAGCATGTTTGAGCAATATTGACATTACCATGATGATTAGTGGACTTGCCAGGTACAGTGATGATTCTTGGACTTGCCAGGTACAGTGATGATTATGCCAGATCAACTGTCTCATCTTATTATGTTTCACAAGGATGGATCCTTTCATGTAGATCCTACTCTGTATACCATTGCAAATGCCAGAAATGTAGGAGGAGATGTGAAAATAACTGCTGTAACTGAATTGGTAGCAGTCCAAAATTACAGTCATGGATTTGTACAGTCAAGGACAACTTAATTGATTCTTGTTTTCTGTGGGATTCTTTCAGTCATATATTCGAGTTTGCTGTGATGGCCACAACAATATTTTGGAGCCAAACAGTCACATCATACCAAGCAGCAATGATGCAATTTGGCATCATGGAGAGATTGATGGCAAAGTTTTATTGTAAAACTTGACATTGTGGATGCCTGTGATAATCTCTCCAAAGGCTGTAGAAACACATTTATTGTCATTTATGAGTCTGGAGGATCATTAACATGGTCATGTCTCACACTCACCACAGACTCATATGAAGGCAACGTTCACAGATATCATGGTAAATGACTACCCAACAAGGTATCAGCAGTTATCATGGCAAATAACTACACCACAAGGTATCAGCAGTGATCATGGCAAATAAATACCCAGCACACCGAGACATCTATTCATAGCATTTTAAACTATGGATTGGGTGCAATAGTACTGAACCAGGTAGGAGTGTCTGAAGTTTCTTTGCGATTAAAAACAGTCATCAGGAACTCCCAAATAAATTTTGCTTCACTTCACAATCATATCACATGTGCATGTCAGAAGAGCACTTTCATAAATGTGTAACTCAGGGCCACATTCGTCATTACAGATTCATTGCTGTGAAAAGATGTTGGAATGCATTGGTGGCTGTAAAGGGTCATTGACACACCTGTGGAAAACCTGTAATTGTTGTAATTAAACAGCATGATTAAAAATAATGTCATATCACAGATTTAAAGTTGGACTTGGTGAAAACCTGAGTGTATGAAGTGAAGAGTGCAACAAGAAAATACTGCAGGCTCACATTAAAGAATTCTTTGGCAAAGTTGTCTGGAAATACCCCTTTGTGGCTATATAAAACACAGCTTGACCAGCACAAGGTGGCCAAACAAAAGAACACCTCAGTGACATTAAAGTTATTAAAGTCAGATGTGATGGTAGTGCATAATAGCAGTTGAATATTTCCATTCCTCACTAATGGCTGCAAAAGCAGTTTCATTAATGGCCATCAGAACTGCATCCAGAATGGCTTTGAAAAAGATGGTTAGTAGATGTATAGTCTTTTAGACAATAAAAAAAGAGAAAATTTATCTTCAATTATCCAGTCATCAGAGTCAGTGAAGCATGAGTCGAAGCAGTCTTCCTTTGTGGCGTCGACCAATTTTGATTGGCATAATGACATGATGTATCCAGAACCAATAATTAATTCATGTTGTGACGTGAGGTAAGTAATCAGATTATCTCTATTGTCGATACATGTCTCCCAATGTTAAGTTTCCATTACTGAAAGAAGTATTGACTAAAGTAGATGTAACAGTTCGATTAATATTATAACATTGTCTATAAAAGCCAACGTTTACAGGAAATGTGCTCAACAATGTTATGATAGAGTTTTCGGCTTCACACATCTGTCGAGTTCTTCTCTTTGATGATTACAAACAAACGTAATTGTCAAGATCATAACAGGGTCAGCATAGGCTATAAATAGATTTTGTGCATTAACACACACACTGGGAAATTAACATTGAAGAAAACAGAGTACCAGACAAAGACAGAAATATCACGTTATAACACATTTGTCGGTTCCTTTACGAAGAAGGCATTTCGTCCACTTGACAAAATTTTTATCTGCATAATTAATTCACATATAGTTAGCAATATCTGAATAAATCATTACCAAACATTAACATGTCATCTCATAAATGGAGATGTATTATTTTAGAAGAAAGTCAATTATTCTGCTCGACAACATCGGGCAAGGTGGGCGGGGTGGGGTGGGGGGCTTTCCGAATAATTGTATGCTGAAAAGACTCAAATAAAACAATTTTATGTTGAAAAGACTCGAATAACAATGTTGTAACCGATAAGGAGGTTATTCAGCAGCAGTAGGAAAATGGAGCAAAGATATAAATGACGTTTTTGAATGATTTTGTAATGTGCATGACAACAATACCTGCTTGCATATCACACTTATGCCAAGAATAAGAACTATTAATGTACATTCAGCGTAAATAAGTATATTATTATAACAAGAAGAACCTTTAATAATTAATATTACTTTTAAATGAAGATATTAAATGCTTTGAATTATGTAGCTTTCTTACTACGTACATTACATATACTTTTCACAAAATATTTAGTCCCCCTCAGGACAGACCACCCATCTTATAAGGCAGTTTTCACAGTGCAGAATTGGTGGCCACTATAATCGGATAAATGGAGGAACACACTTAGCAAATGGTAGACGTGGTTTCGCTGTTGTCAGTGATAGTTTTGATAAACCCAAACCTCTCATCTTAAACGTGCACAATTCTGGATCATATTTCATTGAATTTAGAGGGTGGTAGGCAACAATGGCAGACTTAGTAAATGATCACTGGCAAACTAGTTCATCTTTAATGCATACCACCACAACCATTAATGTTCCAGTAACTTTCACATATGCAGCATTTTTGCCATTTAATAAGTCACCTGGAGATGAAATTCAGTTTAAAGGACTTGGCATCTATCCAGAGGCACACTTAACCGTCTTGGGTATTTGTGCTTAAGATTTATCAATACATACACATGATGGATTCTGAAGGGTCACGATGTTGCAGAATTTACTAATAGGGTGTTGGATAAGCTGACAGGAGATTCTGACATCAATGGTGATTTTTTTCACTCATTGATAACTACCTGCATAAGAGTGGTGTCAACAAATCCTTGTGTTTAACATTGAAGTATAATCTTGTTATTGACCAAATAGAAATCAGCAGTCAGAACAACACTGATTTACTAATACCAACTTGAGGCCACGTTGGAGTCATCACGTTAGCACGCAAAAACACCAAGTCACTGACTACATTGCCTTGAGTGAAAACATTCAATTATTGTTTCACCAGCAATTGAGTAGAATTCACTAGCAATGCCCCCCTTTTCCCAATATATTCCCCACTGATTATGTTGCACCAACATCGACTCAATCAAAAAGAGATAAATCTCAGCTAATTTTCAACAGTTATCCACTTGTCCATGTAAAAATATTTGGCAAAAACAAAAAGAATCATATCTTACTAGTATAATCAGTATGGTTCAGTATGGATGTGGATTCCGGTTCCATATGGACATGGATTATGGTTCAGTATGGACATGGATTATGGCTCCATATGGACATGGATTATGGTTCCATATGGACATGGATTATGGTTCAGTATGGACATGGGTTATGGTTCAGTACGGATGTGGATTATGTTTCCATATCAACATGAATTTTGGTTCCATATGAACATTGATTATGGTTCCATACGGATGAAAATTATGGTTCCATATGGACATGGATTATGGTTCAGTATGGATGTGGATTATATTTCACTATGGAGGTGGATTATGGTTGCATATTGACATGGATTATGGTTCCATATGGACATGGATTATGGTTCAGTATGGACGTGGATTATGGCTCTATATGGACATGGATTATGGTTCCATATGGACTTGGATTATGGTTCCATATGAACATGGATTATGGTTCCATATGGACATGGATTATGGTTCAGTATGGATGTGGATTATGGTTCAGTATGGATGTGGATTATGGTTCCATATGGATATGGATAATGATTCCATATGGACGTGGATTATGGTTCATTATGGACATGGATTATGGTTCTGTATGGATGTTGATTATGGTTCCATATGGACGTCGTGTACGGCCCTCAGAATGCACAGTCATCTGAGACTTAAATATTCTCCAGGTAGATATTTTATTTGATTGCTTAGCAGTTGTACCAATGAAAATGGTAATTGGGTAGAAGTGAGTGTGCATCTTGCAATTGAACAAAGCCAGACTATAAATCATTTTTACTTCACAATGACAATTGTTACAACTCTATGGTCGTAAACTAAGTAACAGGAAGAAGTGAAACCAACAAGTTTAGTAAAATTCACAATTTATTTCCCTTTAACACAATGGGAAAATATGGACTTATGGAATAAAGGCAAAAACTACAGAAAAAATTATTTTTGCCAAAAAATCATGACATTTGGTTCATCCATGTTTGATTTGGATCCAGGTTTCATATTAAAATTAGTGGAATTTGTCAGGGAACCAGACTACCTTTACAGTGGTACCTCAGATGCTTTAAATTGCCCATATTTTTTCATGTGAAGCATTTACATGATCAAACTGTTGATTATAGAGATTTTTAAAAATGGCATCCAATGTGCAGTGGTGGCAGGAAGAGTTTTTATGCACAACTTTAATGTTGCATACACCTGCCTAATATAAAAATTCATAAAAAATAAAATACACAAGTGAGATCAAAAAGGTCCATATTTTTGGATAGGTGTAATAAAGGAACACATAAGAATGTCATTCACTTGATCTGACAAGCCAATGGAAATTCATAGAATAAAAAGTTGATGCACCCAACCCCTACATTTATACATGCATTTTTCATGTCCGAAGGCCATTTTTTGAGAAAACATGGTGCTCACAATGCAGACAAAAGCCCCTTTTCCTGGGTGATAATTTGAAAAACTTTATGTACTTAATGCTATTCAAAATAGCTATCATCCAATCAGTTTTTGAGAAATTCTATTTGCCTTGAACCAGTGTGTCTACTGCTATAAGTAGCTAGCTCTGCTTCCTAGCCGACTATTGGTATTTCACTGGCTACATATTGCGCAGTGACTATATGGGGTGTACATGCCTACCCGACTATTGGTATCTCATTGGCTACATATTGCGCAGTGACTATATGGGGTGTACATGCCTACCCGACTATTGGTATTTCATTGGCTACATATTGCACAGTGACTATATGGGGTGTACATGCCTAACATTAGTTTCAAGAACAATACAAGCCAGAAAGACCAAATTCACAAATGTGTCCATATCATTCATTATGGATACATTCATTGATTATCTGTTTATTCAGAACTTCTTGTAGTGACAAAAAGTAATCTTGGTACAAATGCCAAGCTGTACTTGATGGCTATCAAGATAAAACAATAAGCATGGGTGAGTTCAGAATGGTGTGGGTTGAATGGAAAACCACTGTTGTCTCCGCACACATACATAATTTGGGCATTAGTGATCCAAAACAGGTAGCCGATTTACAGTCAGAAAAATTTGAGTAAATATCTGCATCATTGTATTGATCTAAGGTTAACATAATACATGTACAGAGCACCTTGGAAACTTTGCGTGAGGGTGCACATGGGTTATAATTAAAGATTCATCCATGTGTGAAACATATCAAGTGGGGAAATGTTATGGGGGATATAGATGAGGTTTAGGGATTAGAAGCCATTAATTGGTCTGAAAATCTCATACCCCAAGTATATATCTACTGCCCATATTATTTCATAAGTTCATGACATAGGATGGCAAAATTGCCCATGACATTTATCAAAGATTTAAGATACCAAACCCATAGAAGATAAACCAACTTGTATTTTTCCCAAAGTAAATATTTGCAGTAAATACTGTGTAAAACTTTTTGGTGTCCTTCTTGGTGACCTTTTCCAGTATGTAGAAAAATGGACTGGACCGGACTTTCAAAGTGGTGCCTGTTTGACCTATAATGAAATATATGGCTTGCACTTTCCTGGTTCTGGCCACTTAGCCGTTTATGTCCACAGTTTTAAGATTTAATGATTACAGGTCATCTTTCTTTCTTAATAAAACTGTTGGTCTTTTAATTCTTTCTCTGCTTGCAGTTTGAGCCCAGTGATGGACCAGTTGGAGGAGGAACTGTTCTCACAATTAAAGGGAAAAACTTTGGAATCTCTGCTAATGAGACTGATAATATCACAGTTGCTGGAATAAATTGCCAAAGAGAAACATTTTTTGATGTTAGAGGGATGTAAGTACATTAATAGAATCTATTTAAATTGGCTGTCATGACCATATGTCTGCTTTATGATCTGCATTGTATCCTTGCCCACATTTTAAACATTCAAACTACAGAGTCACTTTTAATCTGACTTAATGGAATGCTTCTTAGAACATGTTATAAGCTTTTGTTTTAGTGGTATTCCCTACAACCATTTAGCTTTCACAGTAGACTACAGAACCAAAGTTGACCCATGCTTAGAATCTTTTTTTTTTATATACCAGAAAGTTCTAGTTCATGAACAGAAAGTTGCATAATGATTAGCAGTGTTGAAATCAGGTCTTCTAACATAAAAAAAAACAAACACAACACATCAACAAAATAATAGATGGTGAAATGTACTGTACAAGTACAAGGTTTCAAGCGGTGAAGTATAACAAATTATTGAAAAAGCATGGTTAAAAAATGTCATGTTTTTTTCTTTACAACATTTTCACAGATTTTGCTCCTTTAATATGTATCTTTAATATGCATGTAAGAGGTCTGTATCATTGCTTCAGAATGTTTCAACCTACACCTAAGCTTTTCAGTATTAGTCTTGTGAAATGGCTTTGTAAGGTTGATCTTAAAGTATGTGGCCCATAATTACACTTTACACATCTGTAAACATGCAATGCATGATCAAAGTTTATTCACTCACTTAGTTTTGGTCAGACTGTTCCAGTGACCTAGTGGTTAGAGCATCCACCTTGGATGTGGGAGGTCGTGGGTACTAACAGCTGCCTTGCTTGGCGCTCGGCATTAAGATGTTAAAGTTAGGACTGGTCAGCTTGGTGTCAGGATAATGTGACTGGGTGGGATATCATGCTACATGTCTGTGCCATGATGGCCCAGTGCTAGACATCACTTTAAACTGCCACACTGCAGACAGCATAATGATATGGCTGAAGAATTGTTAAAGCTATGTTCAAAATCCAAATCACACACACACACATACAATCACACACACACTCTTTGTCATTTAAACGGAGTTTCAGATGGTGTATCAAAATTAGCATTCAGAATTAAGTAAGCAGTTCACTTTTGAATCTTGTTAATTGATTCTTAGTGCAGATTCCCCATTTTGTCAAACAATAGTCAATACCTGTCAGAATGTTGGCATTACTGTAAGTTGTCATTCTCCATTTTGTCAAACAATAGTCAATACCTGTCAGAATGGCTTTATTGTAAATTATTATTCCCCATTTTGTGAAACAATAGTCAATACCTGTTAGAATGTTGTCATTATCGTAAATTATCATTCCCAGTTTTGTCAAACAATACTCAATACCTGTCAGAATGTTGGCATTATTGTAAATTATCATTCCCAATTTTGTCAAGCAATAGTCAATACCTGTCAAAGTGTTGGCATTATTGTAAATTATCATTCCCCATTTTGTCAAACAATAGTCAGTACCTGTCAGAATGTTGGCATCATTGTAAATTATTAGTTTGTTTAGGTAGGTATTTCTGAATTTTACTTAACAAAGTATTTTTTTACATGTAAGTGTTTTACAGACATTGTCAACATATTTATTCAATTTTAAATCTTATCCAGCTATCAACCTTTAAAGCTTATCATCTCAGTGTTTTCAGTTACTTGATTGTTTATTGTCATGCTGAAAACTATCTCAAGTAAAATGCTTCTTAGATGAGGTTATGACCATACATTTTATTATGGGTTCATTTATGACCATTTTATTTTATTTAGAATGCAAGAATTAAATGATTTTGTTGTTATATTTAAGTCAGCCAACTAACCAGCATTCTCCCATACATTTGTAATTTTGAGTACATGCACCCACTAGTGATCAAAACTGCATGTACATGGACATATTAGGGGATACAATGTAGAATATTATATCTGTGGTAAAAATAATGCTTAATATTTGTTAGTACATGTGTAATATTGTAATTCATGACATACAATTTATTCAGTAATAAAGACTTCCTAACCATCACAGTAAAAAATCATGGGCTATTCTTGATATACTATAAAATGGAAGTATCTGATCAAACGTTAAATTTTTCATATTATCTAGATTACTGTCATGGTTAGGAAGTCTTTATTACTGAATAAATTGTATGTCATGAATTACAATATTACACATGTATGCAAAATTTAATGTTTGATCAGATACTTCCATTTTATAGTATATCAAGGATAGCCCATGATTCTTACCTATTTTCATATGTTTTGGGCAGTAGTTTAAAAACTTATTGTAATCTTGACCTAAAAAATCCCAGACTATTTTATATATATATGTGTGCATGAAAAAAAGCCACGACACCCATCTGTATAACATAATCAATCTAATTAAGCTATTAATGAAAGAACAGTATAATTGGAGAAGAATATAATTAACAACCAGTGCAAATTGATGTCAGTTCACGGCTGAGAACCATGGTTCATAAGTCAAGTGGGGTAGAGGCAAGCAGCCGATTGCATGCATAAAGATATCTTTTTTATGTTTACTCCAGAAATGAGACTACTTGATATATGTGCCTTTGCTACCTCCATATACATGCACAATAATCATTAGAAATGTATATGTACAGCAGTCTTTGTACATGAATTAAATACTGCAGTACATTTATTGATTGCTGTTAACTTAGGATAGACAAACATGTAATATGTAATCACCATGACCAATAAAAAAACAGACAGGGACTATGTTCATAGTCTTCGGCTTAACTCCAATAATACTCCTCATCCATCACAAATATGCTTAGTTGAAGGGAGCATTATTTTCCACATTTTCCAACCTCCACATTGATGCACTAGCATGTATAAAAAGAACAACAGAATCATTATATAATATATACACAACAACAGAATCATTATATATATATATATATATATATATATATATATATATATATATATATATATATATATATATATATATATATATATACACACACAAACAATAGTATCATTATATATATACACACACAGAAATTAATGTTTAATTTATGTGATCTGATCATTTATGTCATATGTTCTTGCATCAAAAAGTCTTTGGTAAGAAAAAATCTTATCTGGATCAGTTTAATTACTACATAGCTGATATTATCAAAATGTCAGATGAGTTCAGTAAGGACTGTGAATAATGCTTATTAATATGTTTGACAGAGCTGGTTACCATTCTGGAGGTAATAGTTCTAGTCTGATTTGATAAAACATTTAATAAGGGCTTATATCATCACTTTCAGTGACAGTTTTGATAATGAATGACATCGCTATGTGTTAATGAAATGCTTGCATCTATTTGACATAGTAGTGACTCTATTTGTGATCTGATTTTGAGCAAGTTGTTAAATAGTGTTGTATCATCAAGATGTTCAGGGCTAGAAAATTACACCAGCAAGTCGGCATTTTGATAGTTACAATTTTGATATTGCTAGCTGAAAAAAAGTGACTTTCTTGCTAGTGATATTTTGGAAGTGTGGGTAAATGTTTTCTTTTTAGAGCATGAAGTTTAATTGTGGACATTGAAAATAGCCAAGTTTTTACCAGTTATGACTATCAAAATGCTGCTAGTACTAATAAAAGCCCTGACGTTTTACAAGTTTTATAATGGGCAAGATATTATCTTATATATAAAGTAAAATCAACATGATAAAAGGTTGGGAGATAGTTTACATTGGGTGACAGTCTGCTTAGTGAATTGTGGTTAGCTGTTAAGTTCTGTAAGCTAGGTGAGTTATATCAGTACCACTTGGCAATGTAGTAAAATAGATGACAAAAATAGTAGCCTCTGAACCAGATTCATTAATTGTTATTAAGGCTTCACAAAAATAGTTGTAGATGTGAGCAGACATTGGAATGAGGTTATGTACTAAAATATCAAACTGTACACCACTCAGATTGTGTGCTTCCAACATGTAGATATGACCAAGAAACATGATAAAAAACAAATTAGATTTTTAATGTCAAAACATTTTGTTACAGGTCTTATAATCCATCAGTACAACAGATATACAAACAAAGCTGCTAAAATATTAATCTGGTTTTTGAAATTAGGAAACATCTTTGGCCACATGACACTGTAATTCAGTTCAAAACCTTCATGATTAATCACATGGTTATCATCATATAAGTCAGGCTTTGTTGTTCATAAAATGTGTTTCTTTCTATTTAAGTCTATTTATGGTGTAAAATCTCATTTAAAATTTGATTAGTTTCTTTGGGCAGTTGGTGCACAATATCTGGAGTTCTTCAAGAAGTGACTCTAACCTTGCACTGGTTGAGAACAAGTACTTGATAATCCAATACTGCCTTTATGCCTTGTTGTATTTCTTCGAGCCTAGTGTTTCAAAGATCTGTAATGTCTTAATGCCTGCCATCCATCTGTACATCTATTCATTTCTTTCTCTTTCACACAATGACTTTAGTTTTATACCATCTGCTTCACCAGACTTTGGTTTATTACATGCATTTCTAAGAAGCCTATTTATTTTGGGGTCAAAAATAACAGGTCTGACTAAAAGAAATTGTTTCTGTACAGTAGCTTTACTTCAGGCATGGACCAAACAGTACACCAATCAGTTTCTGTACAGTAGCTTTAGACATGGACCAAACTTTGTGGATGATTTACATTTAGGTGAGGAAGAAGCATATCGATTTTGTGGGTTAACAGTCAGGTTCACTGTCTGAAAAATGAAATATGCATATTAACTCAAATAAAAGTTAGTTTGATTTTATCCAAATTTGGTATGCAGTTTGATATTGATGATACATCATTTAAAAAACCCTGAATTTCTTATCCATCTTCTAAACATGCTTTTACACTTAAAGGACACCTTTATTGGATTTTCAACAAATTTAGTATGCAGCTTGATATTAATGAGACAAGTCTGAGTTGGATTATCAGTGTTGTTTCGGTATATGTTCAGTATGCAATATCATCTTTAGCAGAGTTATGACCCTTGATTATCAGACTATCCCCATTTCATTTTGTGCAATGATTACCTTGATATGCTGCTTTATTCTGAGGAGTTTATAGTATCTTTTGGTTTTTCAATATCAGGTATATATATAATTTAGTAGGCTTCTGGCCCATGATTTTTTTCCATGCAGTTATTCCCATTATTTTTACTATTGGACTTGAAGCTTTACATTGATATAACTTCAGTGGGATCTGGTTTCTTTTATTAATGTACTGACAACTTATATCAGTAATGTTTTCCTTAACTAATGTACCTTTTATTTACTGACTCCTGGAATTGCTTGCTAAGATATATGCCTGAAATTTAATTACTATATGACGCGAATGTTCAGTTTCAAACCAGAAAGCTTGTTTTCTCACTAAAGCCTAAAAGGCGATGTGTTTTATTGCCCACATAATGATGTTTGTAAAAATGTTTGTACATTTGCTGGCAGGGACAGTAGTTTAGTCTAAAATACTGCCAAATCATGAAATACAGGCATCAACTAATGCCAGTCATATTCTTTGGTTTGTTTCAAAAATGGTTTTGTTTTAAACCTAATGTATATTGAGTAAATTGATTATGTAATTATTATCTGAAACATAGATATTAACAAATATTCACTGTTTCTTTAAATGAATTTTCAGTCGTAAGTCTACTTATCTTCTTTTCAACTTACATGTAGATATTCCTATTAACACAACTGAAAAGGTTTGAATTGGAGGGAAATGCTATACAGTAGTTTCAATACCTTCTTAATATTATTGCTGCACTTTTAAACTTCTCTCTTGGTAACAAAGTTTTTTGTTCAAATTTTTGGCCGATAATAGTTCAACCAAAACATCACTTCTATTATACATACATAAGATCATTGGAGTATGTCATAGGAAACTAAAAACCTGGAATATGCAGCAAAAAGATGTACTGTCAGCAAGTGTTCAGACTTGCTACTTCATTAAAAACAAAACACCTGTCATGCCTATTTTATGTGGAGCGTTTTGGCAAATGTAGACATGAAAACTAAATGGTATGTTTCTTAATTGTAAATTAAGATAATTTAAAGCATAACTAATTAGGAAAAAAGGATGAAAACTCGAATTTGATAATTTTGGTAAATTGCTATAAATTTGATAAATTCTAGGTAGGTTTGGTTGCCATGGCAATTGTATCATCCTTAAATACTGAAGCAAAGCATACCCAATAATAATAATCATAATACTGTAATAATGATGACTTTATTTAAAGAAGGTGATACAGTTAGCAGAAGAACTAATCTATCGAGGCACCTTCATACAAAGGAACTTATTTATATACAAATGCACACATATACATACACATGCATACATATACTTAGCAGCATGTATATGCATATACAACAATATATTCATTTTCTTTCCTTTGTCTCCCAAGATGGATACTCATCCATACATAATGAACCCACATTGTGTATATACATGCAATATGCATTAAGTATATACACATCCTATATCAACAACAAGTTACCCACTATTCAGAAAATGATTATTGTACAAGATGTAGCGTGTATGGCATGCCAGATTATTGACTTTATGAATATTCTGTTACGAAAATTCTATTATGAATATTCTGTTATGAAAGGTCAGTGTGAAATGGCAGACCAGCTGTGAAATTGATACATAGTATGGGGTAAATACCTACAATATTTTTCTGAATTACAGTCAGCAGTTTTCAAAATGTCCTAAATAGACCATTTTCCTTTTACAGGTGCAGAAACAGAGGCTGAGCAAAAATAACACATTTTAGATTAATTCATATCAATTACAGATAAAGATAAAACTACCTTTTAGCATCTGACACAAGTGCTTGAAGTCCCAGCTTCAATAGAAGAATATGACACTGTCTTTTGATTATTTGTCCTGATGTCCTTTGTCTTTCTAACATAAGACAGTAAAGTGTGCATCTTGTTCTGGTATCATTTGTCTTTCTGATATAAGACAATAAAGTGTGCATGTTTGCTATGTAATATGTCAATGGGAAATATTTCTCTCATTTGTAGGTTTTTAAGAGGTCAGAAAAAGTTAACAACAATTTTATTATTGAAACACAGTCACATAAAATGTGTAAATCCCTGGGGCTAACAGACTTTTATAAGATGTGTAAATCCATGGGGCAAACAGACTTTTATAAGATGTGCAAATCCCTGGGGCAAACAGACTTTTATAAGATGTGTAAATCCCTGGGGCAAACATACTTTTATAAGATGTGTAAATCCCTGGGGCAAACAGACTTTTATAAGATGTGTAAATCCCTGCATAAAAGCTAGAAACTTTTATCTTGTTTAGGTAATATAGCAGTCTAATCTCATCAACTGTGTCAGAAATAATGAAAGCTTAACTGTTTGTAGTTCTTTATTTACACTGACAACTGAAAGATTTGTTTATACTAAACAATAAACAAAGTTGCTGATATATGTAATATGGTGATATCACAGGGTGTAAAACTTGCACACCATAAATCATTATGGATAGAACATGACCTCTTTCTCCTTTTCTCTTGCATTTTTTTATGGTGTGCCCACAGGCAAATAGTTAGAAACTTGAACTTGCTAGAACCAAATTTGAGATTGTCCTGGGACATGATTTGTAAATCCTTGCCAAGCAATTTTATTAAAGCATGGACATGCGTGTATTAATAACATTCCATGATATATGTAAATGTTTCTAGCAAATCACTGTGAGGTGAGCATGTGTGCTGCATGTAGGAATATTAAAAATGGAGAAATATTATCTAAAAGCATGGACTTGTGCATATTGAAAATAATGTATTTTTGATATGTCTACAGTTTTTAAGAAAGTCATTGTGAGAAAGTCATCATGAGGAAAGGAAGTCAGTGTGAGAATGTCATCATGATGAAAGGAAGTCATCATGAATGTCATCATGATGAAAGGAAGTCATCATGAGACTGTCATCATGATGACAGGTAGTCATCATGAGACTGTCATCATGATGAAAGGAAGTCATCATTAATGTCATCATGATGAAAGGAAGTCATTGTGAGATGTGTATTTCACCAAACGGATTTGTGCTTTCTAGGTTATATATATATATATATATATATATATATATATATATATATATATATATACGCATGTCCATATGTCCATGTTTTAATGTATCATCTTTTTTCTATTACCACTAAAATGTTAAACTGTCCACTGATGATTTGTTTTACAGTGGCTGTCATAAATTAAAACTGGGGCACTAAGTTTTATATTTTGTCAAATTCTCAAAAGATGTGCTCATTCTTCATGAGTACTATTCAGGTTGACATAGAACTTTATAATTTGTATGTATCTACAGATGAACATGTATCTGCACAAAAAATTGGGTCACTGTGACTTGCTTTACTGGATTTAATGCAAAATGGTTATATAGTTGTGTCTGGTCTCCCATGCATTCTAGAACCTTTTCACCTATTGTTACCAAACTTCTAAAAAGAAATGTGTCACTGTGACATCTATTCAAGCCAGCAAAACTGCATTGTTTGTATATTTGAGATTAAGCTGAGTCACATAAAAAATGGGGTTGATGTGACCTACATGTACATATAATGGTCACTTAAACAGTTATAATGATACCAACTCCTACCACAGAAGTGGCTTTTTCTTACAAGCTCCAGATCATGTTTTTCATTTTTCCATAGCAGCCACACGAAATTACAAAAACTACTAAATCAAGTCAACTTTTTTAAGTATTATTTTGTAGGAATTAATTAACTGAAGTGTTGTGAACAAACAGAAATAAAAACAGTTGACATGCTCTATAACTCAGCTTTCTTATTATTGACTTTAAATTGTACATTTTGACAGGTTACCCATAACACAGATTAACTGCAAATTTTGAATGTGAATAAATATAGAAATTAGATGAGTGGATGAGCATGTATTATGCTTTCATGTGATTACTCATTGGTAGTGACTAATTAACGGGTTCTCTGTGATGTTCCAAATCATTCTTTTCAGTGTGACTTGTATAACCATGTCCAGTTTTAAAGAAACGCAAGGACCCATCATTATTAGTGTGCTTGGCAAAAGTGGACAGAATGGAAGTTTCACCTATAAGGTAAATAATGCTAAGGATGCAAAGTAAGAATGCTTTGAAGATCAACATATAAAAAATAGGAAAAGAGTGATAACATTTGGAATGCTTTGGAGATTAACATATTAAGAATAGGAAAAGAGTGATAACATTTGGAATGCTTTGGAGATCAACATATTAAGAATAGGAAAAGAGTGATAACATTTGGAATGCTTTGGAGATCAACATATTAAGAATAGGAAAAGAGTGATAACATTTGGAATGCTTTGGAGATCAACATATTAAGAATAGGAAAAGAGTGATAACATTTGGAATGCTTTGGAGATCAACATATTAAGAATAGGAAAAGAGTGATAACATTTGTAGTTGTGAAAAAGAAATAAAGAAGAAAAAGAAAAACATGATGAAGTATTTCTGTATAGCATGTAACTGGTAGGGTGAAACAAATAGGGTAAATTTTTAGTTGTGAATGTTGGCAAAGGGAGAGGTAAACAATAATACATGTTTTTGTTTGAAATTGAAGTAGAGTAGGAGTAGGAGGAGGATTTACAGTCAGGTACACAAAGTTCATGTGACCATGGAATTGATTATAAGTTGTGAAAGTATTTTGAACACAAATGGAAACTTTCAAAAATGGGAATAAGTATCAACAAATGTATGATGTTGTAGTCAAGTTTATACATGTATCTATCATTATTCTGACTTGTTAAGTATGGAAATTGAAATATTGCTCCTTTTGGGGATGGCATTTTCATTCACTCTTATTATAAATATGGGGTGGAATATCAAAACCAAGAAAAGAGAAGTAAAAAGTCACCATTACGGATCACTGACATCTCACCTCTGTCTGTGCGGGTTTGAGTCTTGGGCTTAGCCAAAGTGGGTACGTGAGAAAACTTGCTAGTAGCTTCTTGTGGGCTGGTGGTTCTTTCCCCAGTTCCTCCTCCACCATTTATACTGGCCACCATGTATAGCTTATCTTGTGCTGAAAAATAGCATTAAACCCTATAACAATAACAAAAAAAGTGGGAAAGACAGGTATCATGCATTTTTATATACAGAAATGAAATAAGAGATATTTCACAGAAAAAAAAATCTTAAAGTGTATATTATGTATGAAATATATTGAATTTTGCATTCCGGCAACTGATATGTGCAGTTAATCATTCTTTTGAAACAACTGCCCATATTCAGCAACAACCTGTTCATTATTAAATATCCAATTTTTTTACTTTATCCAATTTAGGAACTTGTAAGTATGGCACCATTCCACTCAACAAATTAACTGACACAAGATTTGTATTTTGGGGGGAGAAATTTTGTTCTTCCCAATATTAAAAAACCAAAATTGTGGGGAAGATGTATTTACTGCCAGTTTTATTTTCAGTATTCATTATATATGTACTGTGTCTGTCAGTATTTGTAAGAATTTATGGAATGTCTATATTAAACAGTACGAGTTTGTTAATGCTAGGATAAAATTAACTTGAAGCCAGATCTGTAAAATGTGGCTCCCAAATCCCCATCTCCCACCACACCACTGCCACCACCATCTTAATGTCCGCACTAATTGCAATGGAGAATTTTGCTTTGTCCCATCATCTGTCAGTATGTTTGCATATGGAAGCTAAGGAGCTAGATTGTGCAAAAACTACTTGATATAAGGAAATGAAATTTTGTGGGCATATTTATTTGCATATATATTAATATATGTTGGGAAGCTATTTTGTAACTGCATTTTCATGTTTTGTGCATATATAAGTTAGCCTTACTCATTGTTTGACATTGATTTTTGCCAGGATAAAGCTGTTATCTGGTTGATGAACCTTTGGTAGTATATTTGATTTAATTATATCTGATTTAATATATATTTATTTCAATTTATTTGTTAGTTTTAGTTTTTTTAGTTTTCATTACATGATATTGTAATGTAAATTTATTCACTAGAGATGATACTTTTTTTAGAAAATAGTTTGTCCTTGACTTTATAAACACCAGGTGTTGACCTAAATTCTGACCTTGTTTCAGAATTTGTAGCAACCTTCGTAAACAAGTTCTATTTTATTTTAAAATGATTGGTTGTTTCCAAGATCATGATGGGACTTTGTCTTTAATTTTAATTTTTATTACATTTTTTATTTCTTAATAGTAAAAATGATTGGTTTTTGTCAGGATCACATCGGGTAAATGTGATCTGTAACAAGTACTTGCTTCTATAAGCTTCCAGAAGATGATCACGTGACCTTTGTTTATATTTTAGAAAACCCATATAACCCATGTTTTGGAGAATTAATCTCAGTAGAAGCTGAACTGTGTTAGTTGTATGTTGTGCTGTTTGGAGTTATTTCAGATTGCTTGGTTTGGAGTTATTTCAAATTATTTCGATTCAGAAGCATTAAATGTGTTATTTTTCTGGAAAATATGTGTGCTCATGTAATATTGTGGAACAAGGACAGGTTTTTTTAATAAAAAAGTTATTCAGCTATCAGAAACTGGAGTGATAAGTTTTATTTCTACAAGGATCTGTAGACTTAAGCACTACAGATTGCAGCATATGTCATCGTCTTCCATCTTGGATTCTTTGTCGGGATTCAAATGTGAAATCAGTGAACATTTTGTTTTTAGGACTACTAAAATTTCATTCTCTGATTATTTTTGGATTATTTTTGGATCTGATTCTATAAAACCGTAAGTTCATATTTTTTCATTTTTTGAATTCCCTATGTTTTTCAAATCTTAGTGGAACCGGCAAGCTTTTTCTAAAATGTCCTCAAAAGTGGAAATCCTTCTTTCAAATCCTACACATGAACAATGAGATATTTTCAAAAAAGATGATTTCATTCAACTTGCCAGAAAATATGATCTGTCTGAAGTGACGAAACAGGAAAAAAGAAATATTTTGGTTCAGTATTTGGTAGAAAAGAATGTTTTGGATAAAAGTGCTTTTGGTTTCAGTCAGTAAGTCTGTGTCAGACTAAAAAATGAAGGAATTAGAATTTTTATACAAGATAGAATTAGAGGTGAGGAAACTGGAGCTTCAGAAAGAAGAGAAAGAGAAAAACAAATGCAATTACAAGAGAAAAAAATGCAGTTACTACAATATGAGGAAGAGGTGAGAGAGACAGGAAAGAGAAAGAAAAACAGATGCAAATGCAGTTAGATAAGGAAGAAAAAGAGAAAGAAAGACAAATGCAGTTACAAAAAGATGAAATGCATTTACAAAAGGAAGAAAGAGAGAAAGAGAGAGATGCAAATACAAAGAGAGAAGGAAGAGAGGGAATATCAATATAGAATGAAAGAAATGGAACTGGCAAGTGAAAAGCACATTCATACTTCAAATCCAAATTTAAGTTTTGATCTTGCAAAGAATATTAGATTAATGCCCCCTTTCAGAGTAAAAGAAGTAGACAAAATTTTCCTTATTTTGAAACATTTGCTGAAAATGGCCAAGGGAGCATTGGACTCAATTATTACAAATGTGTACTCATTGGTAAAGATAGTGATATTTACCGTTCACTGTCAGTTCAACAAAGTGGTGTCTATGATATGGTCATAGAAGGCATCTTAAAGGGGTTATGAGTTAGTCCCTGAAGCTTATCGGCAAAAATTCAGAACTATTGAAAAGAAGCTGGACAAACTCATGTCGAATTTGCTAGAGAAAAAGAGCAGTTATTTGATAGATGGTGCCTAGCCAAGAAAGTTAAACAAAATTATGTAAGTCTTAAACAACTTATATTACTTGAAGAGTTCAAGAACTGTGTCCATAGCGACATTAAGACTTATCTTGACAAGCATAAGATCGAAACCTTGGAAAATGCTGCTCGTGCTGATGATGAGTATTCTTTAACTCTTCAAGTTCCTTTTGTAAATAAGACTTCTACTCAACAGTCTTTTGGCTGAGAACAGTATTTCAGCCCAATACAAGCCCTTCTAAAACTCAAGCTGGCACAATATCTAAAAATCAAACTTCAGAGAAGCTTGATTCAAGATCCTTGTCTCTTCATATGTTTACCTATTGCAAGAAAAAAGGACACGTTATTTCTGATTGCTTCAGATTGAAAAATAGGCATCAGAATCAAGATACACCTATTCCAAATGCTCTTATTTCTAAGAGGTGAAGGTCTTGTATTGAAAGCAATACATTTGTTGGGTCTAATAAACCCCAGACTGATTTGATTGTGGAGAATTATGAACCATTCATATCGAAGGGTTCTGTATTACTCTTGGGTGATTCGACCAATCCTATCCCTGTTCAAATTTTAAGGGACACAGGAGCTTCTCAGAGTCTTTTATTGTTGGGTACTTTGCCTTTTTCTAAGAAGTCTTCTTATAATGAGAGTGTTCTTATTCAGGGAGTAGAGTGCGGCTTTGTTAATGTTTCTCTCCATTGTTAAAATTTGTCATCATACTTAGTCTCAGGACCCATGACAGTCGGAACAGTCTCTGTTTTACCCATTGAGGGCATTCATTTATTACTAGGCAACAACCTAGCTGGAGACAAGGTTGTGGTTAATCCACTTGTAACTGACAAGCCTTGCCTGGATCAGAAAGTAGATCCAGTTGAAAAAGAATTCCTTGATGTTTTTCCAGCTTGTGCTGTTACCAGAGCTATGGCAAAGAAAGTTCTTGAGAATGATGTTGATAAGGAAAGTATTCCTTTAGCTGAATGTGTTGGTCAGGTTTTTGATTTGATGAGGTCACTTTCACTCCTTGTTTGGATCAATCAAAAGGTATTGATCACAGTGATCCTCTTTTAACGACTCATTCTCTTTATTCTAATCAGGGTGATAAATGACAAATCATGTGTCGTTGAACAGGAAAAAGATCCTAAGATCTCCAGTTTGTTTCAGAGGGCCATTAGTGAAACTGAAGCTACTGAAGTTCCTGCCTGTTATTTCATTAAAAATGGAATTCTTATGAGAAAATGGAGACTCCCGAGGTACCTGCTGATGAGGAATGGTCAATGAACTATCAAGTTGTTGTTCCAAAACCTTACAGACAGGAAATACTTAGTCTGGCCCATGAAACTCGATTGGCAGGTCATTTAGGGATCAATATGAATTATCACAAGATCTTAACTCACTTTTATTGGCCAGAAATCAAAAGTGATGTTAGTAAGTACTGTAGATCTTGTCATACCTGTCAAATGGTAGGAAAACCAAATCAGAAAATCCCCAAAGCTCATCTACAACCTATTCCTGCCTTTGAGGAACCTGTCAGTAGACTGTGTTGGTTCCTTACCTAAGACCAAGGGGCCCCGAGTCTAAAGCGCTCTCCGTCACGGATCACTGCCATCTCACCTCTGTCTGCGAGGGTTCAAGTCTCGGGCTTGGCCAATGTGGATATGTGAGAAAGCTTGCCAATAGCTTCTCATGGGTCAGTGGTTCTTTCTGGAGTTTTACCGGGTTCGTCCTCCACCATTAATACTGGCCGCCATGTATAGCCTATCTTGTACTGAAAAATGGCGTTAAATCCTATAACAACAACAATAACCTAAGACCAAGTCAGGTAACCAATACCTGTTGACCATTATGTGTGCATCAACAAAGTTTCCAGGGGCAATTCCCTTGAGAAAAATGAAATGTAAAATAATAGTAAATGCTTTGATAAAGTCTTTTACTCAATTTGGCCATTCTAACTCCAATATCCAATCGGGTCAAGGGTTAAATGTTAGGTCTGGAACTTTCCAGCCAATATTGCTTGAATGTGGAATTCATCAATTCAAGTCAGAAGTGAAGTTATGGTTTGATAAAACTATAGTGGAGTTTTGTAATAGTGGAGTTCTGTCTCTCTTGCTCATTCTTTAGATTTTTCATCAGATTAGATATTACCGTCCTTACAAGGTTAAAGAAAATGAATGAGTTAAATTATAATATTAGAGCTCCTGGGATCTAAATAAAGTATAGGAGTACCAGTATATTGAAAGAGATAGCCAGGTTAAACATGCAGTTCATAGAAACCAAGTGGACCCACTGTAAAGGCTGTCCTCTCCTAATGAGATTCATCTAATTCAATTTGATGATACTTCATAACCAGCACTAAAATATTTAGATCCATCCAAACAGTTCAAGATATCTTCAATCCTGGTCAAGGCATAGGAATTCTTGATTGTCATCTTATTCAAATGCCAAAAATCAATGCACAGGCGAAGTTTTCCGTCCTTCTTCCTCACTAAAACAACATTGCTGGTCCAAGGACAATGTGATTTACGAATCACACCACTAGCAAGTAACTGGTGCAGGTGATCTTTCACCTCACTGTACATGAAAGGGGGTAAAAAGAGCTTCCAGTACTCTGGTAAAGTTCCATGGAACAACATTCCACTACTTGTAAAATTTGCTGAATAGAGTATTTAAAAAGAGATATCATGAGCATGTATGTGCATCTAATAGATAATGGAATTTAGTATTTTAATACTTAACATGTTAAAGTAAACAGTAATTATTGCTATCTTCATATAATGTACATTGTTATACTCTCCTTAAGAGGGCCTCAAGGGAGAATAGTCCTTGACTAATGAGTCACTCTCTATAAATAAAACATTATTATTGTTATCATTATTATTACCGGACAGCATCTTTGTTTAAAAGGTGTTTCATCGATTAGATTGATGCAGTGCTTTACGGCTGCCATAAATCCCAAGTCTGTTTCACTTCTGGAAAAGATGTCTTCAAATTGCTTTATAAGATCTATTCCTTTTTGAAGATATCATCTTTGGACAGTTTATCCGCTGTGATGTCCATCTGACTGAGAAGGTCATCTACTCACTCCCTTCCAACCACATCTGCTGGGATATCAGCCACATACACTGGTTGCAACTCACCCAGAATAGCTCTAGGCAGAATACTAATTGTCCTGGCAGTCACGTTTGGCACATGAACTTCTATCAGACCATTCCTCATGTAGTTGTAAGTCACCAGGATTGGATAAATATCTAAGTCTTCTTTTACCGTGCACATCACTGAATTCTGAAGCAGAGCACATGATGAATGATAAGGTACCTCATTATCAACGAAGGTTCGCAATATCACATTGCTTTCTACAATAATATCATGTGACTCTGCGCTCTTCAAAACACAAAGACAAAAGTTTCTCTTTGCTAACTCCTTTTCTCGCAAGGTCAAACATCTGAAAGTCAAATAGTTGGCAATCGAGCTGTCTGTAAAAATCTTGCTCCATGCTCACTTTTGCATTCCTCCAGAGCATGCATCAAGTAATTTGTCCCTAGCAACACAGGAATGTGACTACTGTAGTTGTCTGGCACAACTAGCATTCAACAACGTTGTCTTTCCACATTTGGCATAATGCTACTTTCTATTTCAACTTACGTAGCCATTATATATGGTAAATTCTCTCCATTCACACATTCAGAAGGTCTGTAATGGGTTCAGTCAGAGTAGTCTTCAAATTCTTGTTATAAAATGTCTGGCTAACTGTTGATATGGTCGATCCGGTACAAATCAGTGAATTTACTCTAATACCATTGATGATGAAAGAAATGTTGTTAGCTTGTCGTACTAGCTCTATCGTGTCAGTTTCTTTATGCTTCTTGGGGCAACCCCTTGGAAAGCCTAAATGCTTGCCCCCAGCCATAGGCTTCATAAAGTTTAAATCCCATTTCAAATGATCTAGTTGAACACGACAAGCAGAAGCAATGTGTCCGATATGACCACAGCGCCAGCATATTCGGTCTCTCCTCTCATCGGTGGTATTATTTGTCCTAAATTGATTCCTATAGTGTTGTTGGTTGTTGGATACATGGGATGCTGAATCCTCCTTATGCATCATCACTTCATGTGACAACTGCTGGACAAAATCCCTCAATTGACTAAGCTCATGGTTGAAGTTGATGCCATATTAAGATGGGTAGTTCTCTTGGTGCGCTTTAGCTCATCTTCCCATTGCCTGTGTTCAGATTCAATATGACGAAGAGCTACTCTCAATTCGTCAAATGTCTTGAGTGAGTCAAACTTTTGGCCAGACACAGCCTTAAGTGTCTGTTTAAGTCCTGTCCACAGCATAGCCCTTAGGTCACCAGTCTTCACTAAGCCGTTTTGGACAGCTTTGTTCAACAAATCTTCCAGCCTAAAACTCCTTGTAGAAATATCTTTGTCCTCTTTCTGGCAAGCACTGTAGAAGTCAGCTAGCATAGTCTCTTTCAAATCTACATTGCTACGCTCACTATCCAGCTTTGATAATAACTCCTTAATGGATGCTGTTGGACCCATTCGAATAGCAATCCATCCAGCTTCTCAAGGAACGTCGGATGGCATGAGATATCAGGTCCTGTGGATACATGCCTTGTTGTAAGCATGATACTTTGTATCTCCATAATTCATATGATATTTCACTCTTTCTGTCTCCTGAAAATAACTATATCCTTAATTCATGTGGTAGTGTGACAGATATAGGACCACTGGCCATGGACGCCATTGCATGTGATGCTGTCAGCTCTTCCTTAGTAGGATATGCACCCAACGAAGATGTAAAGTCTGCCGTCCACTTTGCCAAGTCTTCAGGTGTGTCTACCTTGGGCTTGACCTTTAACGCCTTAAAGGTCGCTACTATGTTTTGAACTTCTTCTGTGAACACCATATCAACTAAAAAAAACGTGCAATCAAAGCAACGAAATGCATGAACTTGTGCGCAATATATATATATATATATATATATATATATATATATATATATATATATATATATATATATATATATATATATATATATATATATATATATATGTCCAGTTAAGCAAACATATTGCAATAAGGATCACTCTGTAAGAACAATTGTCTTGTCAGTAGTGAATATTGTACCATTTGAAAAATACAGGCTATGGGAAAATAGGTTCTAGAAGAATCACTTGAACCAGAACTACCTGTATTCTAATTCTGGCATAATGCAGATTTTAAGATGTAAAATAAATTTACAAACATATATCCTAAAACTGTACAAAGGAGAAAAAAAATGAATGGCAACAGAATTAAAGTTCAGGAAGGAAATTCCAGTAATATGAGCATCTGTTACGATGGGTTGCTATATGATGGACTTAAGGTATAAATGCACAAAAATATATAACAAGTTCAAATATTCATAGATGTTTCTGTAATAAATACAAATTCAACTTGTACTGATGATAACCATTCTTACCTACTTCAAAGAATAATTTGGTCCAGGTTAAATGCTCAAAATAAATTATATAGTGTCCTAATTAGTAACAACACATAAATATCAGTCTATATAAGCACAGGAATAATATCACTGTCAATCACAAGGTTCAGATGATCCACAGATTATCAATGAAAATGCTCACAGAAACATTTAATGACCCTCATAAATGAAGCAGAGAATAAACACAGCCGGAGTTCCATGTGTATTCTTCTATAATGAAGTTGTTTTTATAAATATATATGTCTGGAGTACCCACATGTATACATCCACAGGCAGTGCGATACTGAAGGAATTGCATCTCCGTCTATGCTTGTTTAATCCACTTGATCCAGTCCTCCTTCCATCGTACAAAAATACTCTACCTCGGCTTCATCACAATTTGTCCCCCATTAGGCGCCAAATGTTACAGCACTTGCCCTCTACTCACAGAATAGACAATGCAAGTGCATTATTTGTTATAAGAAATTGGGTTTTATTGTGCATGAGGTTGGTAAATGGAGATAAATACATTTCTACTGCTTTGTTACATGCTGCAAATACAATAAAAATACATTTACTATAACTATAAATAATACCGTCATCAGTGCCTTATTGTTCTGCATGTATACATTGATTCTGTTTACAGTACATTAAATACGAATGACTTACTACCCCATATATTTATTAATTATCCAGCTAGAGAGATAGACCTAAACACAACAATCAGTGTGTAGAGCAAAAGTAAAGAGCAGACAGACAAGCGTATTAACAGAATGATAGGCTCAGAAAAGAATATATATATATATCTATAAATACGTTGATGCAGTCACATTTGACTATTAAGCAATGGGTGGTACGTGGTCAAAGATAAAGTAAAGATGGAAGTGATATGACAGTCAGAAGAGTAATGATAGGAAAGGCAGAAATAAGTAAAAATGTGTCAATGTACGTTTTTGTCCCTTGATACTCGGACCAATCTGGCTACCATAGCGGCAATGAGATATGGAACCTCAACCGGCATAGCCCTGAGAATCACTAGGTCTTACTTGTAGCTGACTAGTTCATTAGAATGTGATTTTGGAAAGCTCCTGCTTGTGAGATACCAAGTCTGAGGAGCTTCTGCAATTATTGATAGTAATTTGTTCCAAGTCCCTTTTGTACATGGGAAGAAGCTGAACTTGAAACAATTTGTCGATGCTGACTTTAATTGAAACTTTTTCCTGTGGTTTGATAGCCACTTAAAGGTACTAAAGTACATCAATATACATTTCAGAGAAATATACAGAGTACATATAAATATATTTTAAATCTATTTACCATCTCATATGGGGCAATGGTCAAGTCACATTTTCCTTGAAGCAAAAGAATCATCACTCACTTTTCTTACTGCAATTCCATGACCAGCACTATTAAGAAGCTCCAGTGTAATGACCACCACTAATATGCTGTTCATGCTATGTTGTTTATACAGACAAGTAGCAAACTAACCAGTCAGAAAGTTACTTACCACTTGTCATACAATAGAACAACCCAGCATGAACAGTAATCAGGGTAGCTTCATTGCTCAATGAACAAAACTTGAACAGGTAATCCTGGTTCAAGGTTGCCTAAATGGCTAAATATGTGTAGAATGAGAATAACACAATAGTTGCAACTGATGATTTTATTTCACTCATCAATGAACATTAATTACATCAAATAATAAAATACCTACTTCAGTCTAATTAAAACATGAATATATAAAATTATTAAATCTATGCTCCTGCTACATATACATAGACTTCTGCAGAAAAATTGAAGTTAAAAATTTTCAGCCAAACAGCAATGTTCATTCTTCAATTTACAGAATTTAATATTTCACAACATATAGGCTGGTCCCATCACTCATAAAATAATTAGGTGGCAGTGAGCTTGAAGAGATATTAGATGACACTGATTATCAAATAGAAACAATGCATGGTAAGTTCAGTCACTAATGGTTTGCATGATTTATGAGGAAGCTTTCTTTTATTTCATTGCTTTATAATACACCCATAAATTTAAATTTTAGGCACATTTTGATTATTTGTTCATGCCATGGAGAGAGGGAAGAAAAATAAAGTATGGAAAAGCATCTTGTGTAAGAATATGTATGTTCCATAAATGGGAGAAAACAGTAGTTCCAGAGATGATATGACCACAGTAACAATTCCACTTTTATTGTCACTGTGGCAATATCAATTTTTCTTGCTTTGATTTTTGATGTCCCATTATCGAATGCTTCTTAACACCAGTGTGCAGAGGACTTCTGTTTTCTTCTGATGGAGACATGTCTTATTTTTATTTAGGATCCAAACATTACAGATGTCTCACCTACCACAGGTCCTATGGCAGGGGGAACAAATATAACCATCAGTGGTACAAACTTCCTCATTGGTAACCAAAACATCAAGGTCAATGTTTCGGATGGACCCATTAGTAGGAGCTGCATGATTTTGAAGATAGCTAGAATTCTGTAAGTTAGAACTCTGTAAGATAATTAATGCTGTAATATTGACATCATTTATGATAAATGAAAGAAAGTGTTATTACAGAAAGAGAAATATGTTGTTCTTCAATGTAGACTTTCTACTCATGTTAAAAAATACAGCAGATAAAACATACTTTTTGAGACCTGATTTCTTTTAGGCCAAAAATACTAGTTTCAAAACTGGAGTTTACATCTGGATTTTAGACTCCTGGGCCTAAGTTCTAAAGCAGACCAGTCTGAACTACAAACAGACAGATAAAACTTTGCAAAAAGTAGGATATGTTTGAGATTTGGAGTAAAAGGGAGCCAGAACATGAAAATCATGGGTTCAATAAAAAAATAATGTAAAAACAAGCCCAAGTTTGCCCCTTCTGCACATGTGTAGGCAAAATGGCCAAATTTATTTAAAAAAACTATTTTGCACTTAAGCATCTGGGTAAATGAAAATCACTGGAACAAATGCTTTTGGATGCATTTAGAAGTAACCCCCAAAATGCATTTCCTGTTCCCATTTCAAGCGAAAATGAAAGGAATCTTCAGGGCTCAGTGAGCTATTGGGGAAATTTCAATGACAGCACCAAATTTGAATATTCCTTGCTTATTTGATCATTTGTGCATTACTCATTGATTGAAAATTTGTAACAAATTTTTGACATATCAAGTAACTCGTACCACATTTACAGATCATGATGTTTTACACTACTTCTGACTATATGTCAGCATGATTGGTGTTGCACCAGAGTGGGTGGTATTACAGAAATGGACAAAAATATAGTTCTACAAGGACGAAATGATGTAGACTTTCTACCTGTGTTAAAAAATACAGTGGAACAAACAATTTTTTTTTAGACCAGTTCTTTTTTTTTTAAAGGCCAAATGTTACCTGTTCAGAAATTGGAGTTTGTGTTAGGATTTTAGACACTTTGGCCTTAAATATTATGATGAAGAAAGGACTTGAATTTAATTATCATAGTAACTGTGTTTTCATTAAGGTTCACTCATGTTGGATACATTTATCCCAAATGCATTCATGTATGCTTTAATGTGAACAAGGCAAGATACTGGAGAACAAATTTGAAGATGCTTCTTTGAACAAAAATGCTGGAGTGACAACGTTGAAAAATCATTGTCCGCTAAAATTATTGTCTCCTTTACAAGATACAAATGTAAACTGTATGAATATTTACATATAAAATATGTAAAATTCTAAAGCAGGATTTTGAATGAAGTTGTTCCTAGTATCAGGCCCATCCATTTGTAAGTCCATAAGTTATTAGAATTTTAATCGAGTTTTAGTTATACTGAATCATAAAGCATGAGTTGCTATGGTGTATAAAGTGCTGAAGAGCAGCAAAGACCATGACAGGATTTGAAAACGTAAAAAAGAGCAGCAGATATACTTTTAGGTAAGCCTTTTGATTCCCCTTCTGAAAATTAAATTCAGCTTATAATTGACAAAAAAACTGATCACAGCAAAGATGTTTATTAGAGAAGGCTGTAAATGGAAACGCACCACATTATTCACAAGGCATGTCTTGGCAGATAAAATCTCGTTATGCACTACACACTGCAGACGCTGGAAAGCTCTTGCTTCAGAAACTTAAAACATAGCAATTCAAGCAGAGCTTAACATTTTCAGGGTTCTTGTCTGGAACAGTTTGCCTTTTAATACAAAACTGGTACAGTTGTTTTTATAAAATGTTTGGACTATACGTTCAGTGAGAAATCGGTATTCTTTTCAATATCAGTAATACAAAACCTGTTGCTTTTTCATAGCTGATACTTTTCCTGTGGAAAATACCATGACAGCATAACCGCTCCAGTGGCCTAGTGGTTAGAGTGTCTGCCTCAGATGCAGGAGTCATACCAAAGACTTACAAAAATGGTACTAACAGCTACCTTGCTTGGCACTCAGCATTAAGAGGTTAGTGTTAGGACTGGTCAGCCTAGTGTCAGGATAATGTGACCGGGGGGGACATCATGCTACATGTCTATGGCATGATGCCCCAGTACTAGACATCACTATAAACTGCCACACTGCAGATATTGTAGTGATATGGCTGATTTTTTTTTAAAGCTACGTAAAAAATCCAAGTCACACACACCATAACAGTATAGTGAGAATTCATCCTCCATTAGGGTAAGGATGCAGAAAATTCTAGAACACTAGATCACCCCTGAGACACCCAATAAATATGTTTCCCATGCATGCTGTCCTTCATTCTTTTTTTCATCACAGCAATAACATGCTGCTTAAATTAATTGTCATAGAGAAATTGTCTTCATGTTGTGTGTTATGTATGGAATTACTTTCAGATCAAGTATTTTTTCAGTCTGAATCGAGCTCATTTTGAGAGCTGTTAGCTCTCTAGGTCTAATAAAAATATTTTCCATTATCAGCACCAAGCTGAAATAAACTAGTTGACACATGATAGAGTTAAAAGGTTGAATTCCTGTAGGAACAGCATTGTAAAGTTTTTTTGCAAACATAACCGTTTTTCTGTTTTACTTGTTTTTCTTGTCTATGTTTTGTATTTGTCTTTGAAAAAGACTCATTAAAGAGTTGAAAGTACTCATGCTAGCTAGATACTAGTTTTGCACTGTTCGTAGTGAGTTTATTACATTTGTCTTAATCAATCCCTGACAAACATGATCCCTTGCTGGATCCAGTGTACTTGAAAGGATTGTTATTCGCCATAAGATTTGTATTCTTTATATATATATACATACATACACATACACACAACAATTTCCTCATGACCTCATATCAAAAAGAGAGAGTGACATTAACTCCATGTTAGGGGTTAACACTCAGATCCCTCTTACCTCCCACACAATGGATAAAAGAATGGAATTATGTCTTTTCTGTCTTTTCTGTCCTCATCATTTCACGTCAGTTTGATACAGAAAAGGCTTGTCCTGCCTTCGGGTTTGCTGCCTGTCCCCACTCACCCCCAACATTGAGACCCTTGGTATCTGTATAAAGCTATATGGTTAATTCATGTTCCTGGCCAGTTAAACCTTGCACTTTGGATGCCGAAACAACTTGGGTGTGTATTTCCATGGGAACTTAGGCATGCCTCTCAGTTTTAACATGTCTGAGGCTAATGCCCTGGAAGCAGAACATATCTTTGGTGAGTTCATCCCCTCTTTGTTTCCTGGTCCTTCACATCTGCTCCTTGCCTTTCAAACTGGCCCAAAATTGAAATCCCCAAAGGGTTTATCAGTGAGGTTCTTTAAAGCCATGCAGGCTGTATCAAAGCAACATCCCCATCCCGTTTGAAAATTCCACTTCATCAGTTGAGCCCCAGGAGGAAGCACCACAAAGGCCCAGATAGGGACGTTCACATGTCTTTCCCTCTGTCCTAAGGACAAGGGTGGGTTGCAGTAGGGGCCTGCTTCCTCTCCTGCTGAGTGTTCATCTTTGGTTCCAGTAGGTTCCACTGGCTAGACCCCATTTCAGAGTCTTTGTCTGGCATAACAGTCAATGACTAGGTCCTGTATATTATAGAGGTGGTTACCAGTTTCAGGTTTGGGATCGCATTGTCTAATTGGGTCTACCATGCTCTTCCACAAGTTGAATCTGGTGCAATTAAAGGAAGAGGTGCACTCCCTTCATTAGAAGAGTGCATTGGAGAGGTTGTTCAGCCCAAATGTCACTAGGTATCTTAATTCTTTTTTGATGATTCATTGATCCACAGTAGCCAGATAAAAACCCTTAGATCTGTTTTGTTATTGATCCACTGTAACAAGGCTGGATCTCCCACCCAACCTAGAGAAATTGGAGCTTATTCCATCTGAAGATTTTGTCTATGTGGTGATGAATTACCAAACAAACAGTATTAGTCTGTGTCCCTCAGGTCTGAGTAGTCAAGATCCTGTCCCTGTTAGAGGCACTGAGAGCAATGACCAAGTTGTTGACTCATCCATTTCTCTTTCTGCCATGGAATTGATAGTTCTCACAAAATGGTCTCTTCACCAATCCATATCAGATTCCCTGTTCCAAGCTTGGGGGACACACTTGTTTGAAAGCTAAACAATAAGCTCCCTTTTTTGGTTTCCCCAGCACCAATGCAGAGGACTTGGGCAATGGATGCTTTCATCCTTATTGTGTTATCATGCCTTCCTCTCCATCAGGATCATCCCTCTGGTACTTCACAAGTAAGGAACTCCACATCTCGGTCCATTTTGGTAACACCCCTGTGGCCCCACTGTGGACCATCCTAGGTCTTTAGGTAGGGATGTCCTGTTGCAGCAGAGCACTTTTCTCTGCAAAACAGCCTGCATATTCTCCATCTTTTCACTTGGTTCATCTTGAACAATCTATCTGCCAGGACCAGTTTATAAACTATAGTCTGACTCTACATCCCCATTTGTTTGTACCCCACTACCGATTTCAAAAACGAGAATGTTTAATGTGATAAAAAGTGCACAGAACTAAGTCAATTGAATCATTGATTTATAATCTCTAACCTGACTGTGACCAGAATGGCACTAATGCTGGCATCCCCTGCACCATTTCATGCTTAATGGACTTTCCATACTAACACGGCGCCATATTGCATACACTATAGGCTAGTTTATTTCCATCAGAAAACATAATGACTTAGTTCATCCTGTTCAGCAACTGCTGACTCATTGTGTAAATTACATAATGTTGAGAGTTTGGAATTATATCCCTTTGCATATATAAACATAGAAATTAAACCACTTGTTAAATCCACATGAAAAGCAAAATCGTAGTTGTCATTATTTTCCTTTGCTTGATTCAGCATTGTAAATATCGGAAGCAGACGACTTATGTATGTACATCTGTAGTCGTGATACGCCCCTTTGCTGAAAATGGACTTGTCCAGAAACTGGAAATGGATCCAAGCATGTCTGTCTATTACAATGAAAACTTCTGTTAAGCATGAAACGCGCATAAGATGACGGTGTTAGGGCCACTCTACTCACAGTCAGGTTAGAAACTATAAATCAGTAAAAATGAATTGACTAAGTTCCTTGCACTTTTTATCCATAATTTAAATCGGTAGGGGGGTACAAACAAACGGGTTTGTATTGCCAGACTATAGTTACATACAACCCTTTTTAGACTACTGTAATACAGTCTGGGGTAATTCAAATGATAAAAACATAGCAAAGCTGGCACATCTTCAAAAAAGAGCATTTGGGCTAATATCAATCCAGAAAGAAAGCAAAGAAATTTCAGCTGGTAAGTTAAAAATATTACCTATTGAACTCAAAATCTGTTTGAGAAAAGCCAAGTTAATGTACAGGATATCCCATAATAGTGCTCCTGAATATTTACAATCACTATTCCAGTATAGGCTACCTGGCAATACTTCCCACCAGCGATCCATGTCTACCAAACAGTATAAAATTCCCATAACAAATAAGGAATTATTTAAAAAATGTTTCCATTACTCTGGAACTTTGCTCTGGAATATTTTTCCAGTTGAGATTAGATATGCCCACTCTATTTCCTTCTTCCAAACCCAATATATCCAGTGGCATCAGAGATGCAGCTAAAATAAATAAATTCCTTTGCATGAGGGCCTCAAGGTAGATTAGTGCTTAGCTAATTGTGTTACCCTCTTTAAATAAAATCATTATTATTATTATTATTATTATTATTAGTTCCTTATTAAGTCCAGGAGATGATCCATATCTAAGGTCTTTGATGCCAAGTGGAGAATCCTTAGAGATTGGTGCTATATTAAATGTATCAATCTTACTGCCCTTCTGTGAGCGCAGTGACTGATTTCTTCTCCTCCCTTTTGAAGAGAAGTAATGATCAAGGGCTACCGGGAAACCCAACACATTCAAATTTTCTGTTCGCAAGGACATTGGGATGAGAGTCTCACTTAGCAGACCTCTTAAGCTATTTCAGGCTGCCAAGTTTTGCTTCCTAATGCGTAGTCGGAATCTCGCTTACATCTTGTGGTCTCCATAATGTGATTTTACTGGCAGTATGACTAAAATACATTTTTAAAGGACATTAAATGTAAATACCATTTTATTGTTGAAATCTACCATTTTTCAAAGTTACAAGATTTTAAAAAGAACAAATCTCCCCCAGCATTTTGATGCACTCTATCCACACATTACAGAAACCAGTCAGAACCAGTCAACTGGGGACAGGATACACCCATGCAATTATCTCTGCAATAATGTATGCTAAGTTATCTGATAAGACCGACACATGCAAAAAAGTGTGATAGTTACAAAGAGAGCAAAGGTGCTCCATGATGGCTTGTGCATCTCTGAATAAAATAAGCTTCCAAACTTTAGCAGAAGTGAGATGGAAAGGTCAAGACCTTGGAAAAAATGATTTTGGTATAAACACTTGCAAAAAGAACTAGTCATCAATTTTCTGGAGGTGATGACTTGGAATTCTCCTTCAAGCCATACTTTTTTTCTTCTTCTTTTTACATCAAGATGATTTTTTTTAAAAAAAAACTCGAGTAAGCCAGAATACCCCCCCATTGAAATGAAATGATCAATCCCAAAATATTTTTAAAAATTTGTCTTGTTTAATTATTGTTGTTGATGTCAAGATTTTTTAATGATAAATATTTAAGGCATCTCTTTTTGTTAATTCGTGCTTAAATGTCAAAATGCCAGAATGCACACTTTCTCCAAATTAAAAGAAAGGAAATTAAATATTACAAGAATTTCAACAATTCCTGGTAATAAGAATAAGTGGATGCAGTTCAATTAGCAAAGGTTCAATTAGGTCCTATGTTTGAATTATGTGTTTCAAAGTTACTTTTAAGATAGTATATAAGATAGTATATGGTGGAAGAAATTCTATAACCAAAGTACATGCAGACTCTATTGCATCGGAGCAATTATTCTTTTAACAGCACTTAAAGTGAATAAAATTGTTGTTGATAAAATGTCATATTTAGAACAGAATCTGCTGATAAAAATATGTAAATCTACTGATATCTTGTTCTGGTTCAGTCACATGTATAGGTCTCTAACTAATGAACCATGAGGTGAACCTTCCTTTGGGGAAGCTTACTCTCAAGCCTCTTTTCTTGCTTTCATTAGCATCTTCGTGACTATGGAGTGAGGTATTTGGCCTATCCATAGAAACAGGCTGTATAAGTTCTATGGATCTTTGAGTCCTCTTCTCCCCTTTGCCAACTAGATTTTTAGCAAACACCAACTCCCATCAGTTGCTCCACTCCAGACTGAGATCATCAGTTTCAGTCTGGGGATGATCCAGTAATACTTTTATGCCCATTTAGAACTTATGCTTTTATTTTGGCAACTTTTAATGGAGAAGAAAGGGTATGACACATTTTTTCCTCACCCGTAAGGGCTCAGGTGATCTTTCAGCTTCTACCAATTCAACATGGATTGCATATACTATCAGGGGAACTTATCAGTCCCTTCCTGAGAGTAACCTTTCATTCATGAAATTGAAGGTTACAGCTATTACTGTCATGGGCCTATCTAACTCAGTAGTCTGGAAGATGCAGTGATGGCTCCTTTTTGGTGATCTCATACTACCTTCTTTTACCATTGCTCTTTGGCTCACCAAATTGAAGGCATATTTTCCTTGTGTCCAGTTGTAGCTCAGAAGTGTCCATGTGGATACCAGCTGGCAGTATACTTATATTCTACAGACCAATTGTGGGATCATCAGCTCCCACCAAACTGAAATATTTAGCTTTGCAACAGGTTTTGTATTTACTGCTATTAAAATGTAGTTTTTTGTGTGTGTTGGTGGGGGGACTAATTTTAATGATGTAATACTTACCTGTTGCTATTGCCACATTCCCTCCTCCTGTACCACAATGATTCCCCAGTAATTTAGACTGTGTGTTAAACGAATGAAGGACAGTGTGCATGGGCAACATATCTATGGGGTGCCCTGGTATGATCTACTGTGTTCTGGAATTATCTGGTCCACCCTATTAGAAGGACAAATTCTTGTTATACATTCAGGGTATTTTCAGGCTATGAAAGAAGCAGCTGCATAGTAGCAACAGGTAATTATTGCATAATTAAAATCAGTGTTACCCCCCACCCCACCCCATTTTCAGCTTGTGGTAAATAATCTTCATATCTGACATACTAATTCTGAGTAATAGTGAAGATAACTCCTGTCTTCGAACTTATAAATGATTTGATTTTGGCATATGTTTGCAAATTAGGCAACTCTTGTCTTTGCAGCAGTATGTGCCTGAAGCTAACTTGGCATGTTCCAGATGGTCTGTCAGATGTTTATGTCTACATTACACAACCATTGGAATGACTTGGAACATGCCTTTCTGACATTTTGATGATTCAGCCTTTTCCTAATGCTTCTAAATGATCTGTTCTGTTTGGGGCATTGGGCTGGAAAAGGAGACACATTTGTTGGTTGTCTTGGTTTATATTTTAGGAGTGTGTCTATCAAAGTTTAGGTTTGTTAATAGCCCTCTCAGTGTAGCATATCTGTATCCTTTTCTTCTAAGATGCCCAGTCAACTCTCCAAATATCCAAATATCTCCTTTTCTTCTAAGATGCCCAGTCAACTCTCCAAATATCTTTCCATGTTTTTTGTCCCCTGTTTACAATTAGATAAGAATATTTTTATATTATTTTATTTTGCAGACTAACTTAACTGGTAAAAGTATAATCTAATATCATAAAAATAAGTTTACTAATTCTTCAAAAATGAAAGTGCATTTTCAAATTAATTCTCAATATAATATGATTAATTATTTATAAAATACTTGATAGTAAGCATTATGTACACCATACATTTTTTATATAAATTGAGTTGTGATAAACTATGTAACATTTGTCAAGAATTTATCAAGATATATTTTTTAATTTATTTATTTATTAATTTCTTTATTTTCTATATCTTTAATAAGTGTGCATTGTACATAATACAAATGTTGATAAAACTGTTTATCTCTATTTAGTTATAAATCAAAGATAGATAGATAGATGTGAACTTATCTAATTTTACCATTTTGTTTTCATCAATGATGTTACTTGCATCAAAGTTCAAGACTTACTTTGCAAGAAACAGTATGTAATAAGAGTAATACAATAATTGCTTTCCTTTACCAGAACTCCTAGTTCCAGTCCAAGCTAATTATTCCCTCCTCCACTCAGTATTGGAGGGCCAGAATTAAAAGGAACATGATCCCAGTCTGATGCCTCAGTCATAGCCATCATATGGAATATCCTCCTTGTTCCTTGCTTTATTTGAGTGTTTTCTCAGTTAATTTTATAGGGTTTTTGTACATTTCTTTAAAAAAAGTTATTAGTCAGTTGTAATCCCCATCATAGTTCTGTGCCAGAGTATCCATTACTTGTCCTGTTAGGATTCCCAGAATTTGTTTGTTTTCTGTGAGTTTATTTTCTTTTTAGTGATTACTATGTCACTGGGTTTGTATAAGTGAGTCTACAAGAGGGTCCCATTGGACATATAGTCCCCTTCTGCATACTGTGCTCAGGATGTGCCTGATTAGTTGTCTCTGGACTGATCAAACGTCAAGTTTTTATGAAAAGTCACCACACATACAGAAGAAACATCCTACTTCCTCATCTTCATCACCTGATAACCCATCCTTTTCAAATGATGTGTCTGGATCTCTGTCCATATTGGGGTAATATCTCCCCATGTGGGGCAGGAATGCTCTAGAGAGACTGTTGTGATTTTTCCAAAGCCCAGGGATCTCAGGCACTCATTTCAAAACATATGTGTCCATGGGGGATTCCTTAGTTCTTCCAAAGGGAAGGAGAACACCTGATAGTGAGTTGCACCTCCCAATTATGGATGAGCAGTGCCCTATGAAGTTTGATGTCCCACTAGCAGAGATGAGCTAATTGCGCCTTCTTCAGAGGGAAGAGTGGTGATCGGAAATGGAGTTGTTAGTCAGATCTTCATTACTGGATAGGTCTTTGCTTGTTTTCCAGGCATCAGTCACTGGGCACAATTCACAAGTGACTAGGCACCAGTCAACAGTGATCTACTGATCACTGGGCTTTGAGCATTGGTCACTGATTACCAGGTTTTGATTTTCAGTCTGGAGAAAGGGATCAGTTACATTTCCCATCTGTTTCTATGTTTCTGCTTGATCCCTATGGGAATAAGGATTCAGGTTGTACTTGATAAACTATGGATGTGGATCATATCAGCATCCCAACCTACCCAGTGGTCCTGTTTGATTCCTGTGGTATGCATCGCCTCTACTGGGATGCAAATTGTCCTTCACCACCATGATATCATGGATGTCTTTATCTTGGTTTCATGGTAATGCAGACATGACTGGTCATGGGTGCTTCATTGCATCTGGTCTTGCCTAACAGAAAGGAGGGGCGAATGCCACTAACCTCCAAGGCAATGATCAGAGATATAATTTTGCACCAGAGGACAGCTAGTAGAGTAAGTCACTTCCAATGAGTGATTATGGGAAGATAGGAACCCATTTTAATGTCTCTCTCTCTGGAGTGAGAAACTGTTAAGGACAGTCTTTACTCATCTCAGAAGCTGACTTAGGATAGTGATGTCTTTTCCATCATGGCTGATGCATATGAGTTCCAGAGGAACCAGTGACAATGGTTTCTCTACCTCCATTAGTCACCAGCTACTTCCCATCTCTCAAATCGGGTGCTGGAGGGAGAGGAAGTTTGGACATTCATTGAGACAATGAATGAAGTTACGACCTAATTCCTCCCCCCCCATGTTTGTTCAAAATCTTCTGGCACAGAGGATAAGAAGAATCTCTCCATTCTATAGAGCCCTTCTGGGGCCTCCTTTCATTGAGATCTTCTCCATTTTCTGTACTCAGTGATGGTCTTTGAGCTGACACAGAAGTTTTCCTGGGGCTAGGAGTTTGCCAGGCACAGTAGGTGTGATTTGTCTCTTTTTCTATGCTCCACCTACTGTTTTCTCAATCCAGCTATTTGAGCTAATTCTCCAGCATAGCTCCTAAGCTTTCTGCCTTTAGACTTGTGCATGTCTCATATTTGGATAGCTGGGGCCTGGGCCGACCTTCCAGTAAAAACTTTGGATGCCTTTGAACAAGAGGCCCTTGATCTTGTGATGATAGCTTCAAGTGTTGTTTTGAGGGAGTAATCTTTATCTCCAGTGGTGCTTCAATGTTTGCTTTAGGCCATAGTTAAGATATTTTATCATTCGCTCAACATGTTAATGAATCCCTTGGCAGAGCTTCTTCACCTTTGACAGGGATGCTGCCTTGGAGATGTTGAAACTGGCTTGGAAGTGTGAACCCACCCTGACCTCCCCGTGGGACCTTATTCCAAGTTCTTCAAGGAGGTATGGCCTCAACAGTCTCACAAGCAGCCTGAGTTCAATGCTCGTTCATGCCCGTCTTATGCTGGCAAGGTTTAGAGGCCAAGGGAGAAAGTCTTTTTGGACTCATCCCCCTTCACATAGGAGGGAGGTGATCAGCCTTAGGTAGGTGCACCCTCTCTTGCAGTGCTTTCCTCTTCCTCAAAAGGGAGACTACCACCATGGTCAGGAACAACATAAGGCCCTGTGACTGGATGGTCTCATCTGATCTTCAAGATGTATTCTTTTACATCCCAGTTATCCTGCCACACAGAAAATAACCCTGTTTTGTCGTGACCAAGAGGTTCATGAGATCTATAAGGATCTCTGCCTTTAATTATTTTATGGCTAGTTGATGAATATCATCCTCAGAAATTTCTCTTCAGAAGGATCTGTCCATCTCTTGGTTGACAGAGACTCATCTTGGTCTTATCATGAACCTGGTGAAGTCCAATTTGTTCCCATCTCAGGACATTTTCACCAGCCTAGGGAAAGTTCATGTTTCTCCAGATAGGATTGACCATATGCTGGCCTTCATAATAGGTCTTCTGGCCAAGACTTCATTGTCGGCTTGCCATTAGCTCTCTTTCCTGGGAACTCTGAACTTGGCAGCTGAGATTAGGGAGGCTTCACTTGTGTCTGCTCCAGTTTCTGCTTCTGCCAAGCTGGTGACCACACAAGGACCTGCTATCAGCTCCGATCCTCCTGATAGCTGACTTTCACCAACACCTGCCTAGGTGTCTAAATTGGGTTTGGTTTCTAACCAGAGTTCCATTTCATATCCTCAACTCTTACTGTACACTGACACATCAGATTTGTGATTGGAGAGGTCCAGTCTTCAACCAGTCTACATTAGTGAGCACTCCTACCATATGGGTAAGTGTACTTGTTTTCTCTGCAAGATTTGCTGAGGTATCAACCTTTTTCCTAACTTGTAAATTCACTAATACAGAGTGCAAGCAATGTATTAAATGCTGTTAACAGATAGTCTTGGGGGTGGGTGGGTGGGTTAAACTACTTTATTGGGAAATACTTGCCTGCCACTATCACAAAAGATTCCCATTGCCCATCCCTCTCTGATGTCCTGTACTCTAGGTCCAAGTCAAAAAAAGATATCCCTATGTTTGTAATGATGAAGGAGTTGGACTGGAATCAAGTTCTATTTAATTCTGGCCCTCCAGAGGGTGAAGTCTTGGTAATGAAAGCAATGCAGTAGTAGCAGATAAGCACTACATAATTACAATTAGTTTTACCTCCCCTCCCCCCAAAAGCCCCCAACTAAATTTCAGCATGCATAATATGTCAGATATGAAAAATATGTATTACTGATTCTTTTTAAAACTATTTTCTTCCACCTATCATATCCGTCTTCACCATTCCCCATCTATCATGTCCATCTTCACCATTTCCCCCACCCCCGCTCCCTTGTCAGTGAACTAGGTTACATAAGTTAGTAATATGTAATTTTTAAATTTCATTTAAGATTCTCTTTTTTTCTGGCAGGGCTGGAATTGAAGGTAAAATTATATGCAGAACACCACTAATGGAGAAGACTGCAACAACAAGCATCATTTTGATATTTAATAATCAGACAAATAAAACTGTTCCCAAAAACTTCACATATTTGGCAAATCCTGTAATAGAAAAAATCCAACCCAACAAAAGTATGGCAAGGTAAGTTGCAAGTCTGGAAAGCTAAAATCACCAAATAAATATATCTGAAATTGAATTCATGCATTTACTTTCTGTTGTTCATAGTTTGGTTGATAACTACTATCCACCCTAAATGTTTTTGCTTCTTTAAATGCCGTTAAATGATTTTAATATTTCACAACTGTTTTTAACTATCTCCAGGTTCTTGCCTAGAAAATGAAGTGTATAATTGTGTCCATACCTTTCTTCTTTCTTAATGAAGTTGGTGGCTTTCTCCCCATATACAGTACAGTTCATGTGTATTTTTGGAACTCCATGCATTGTGATGGGGGTGGAGAGAATGGAGATGATTAAGAAAAAATACTATCCACCATCACTCTGCACATCCTGATGCGGCAGCTTGTGGAGAAATACTCTACACACCGTGCTTTCTCACTAAGTCATCAATGAATGACCACCGCAGAGTGGACGTGGTCTTTATCAAATGGGCGTAGTTTACTGAATGACTCCTGCAAGCGTGCTCTTTAGAGGTTTATGAAGAGAGAGAGATACCATTTTATCTACATCATTATCAGATTAATATAGACATTTCCTAGTTTGCTTGAAGATTATATAATAGATATAATGACAAATCAAATTTTAGATAATATTAACATTGTCACAATGCCTCGAAAACTGTACTATTACTACTGTACTTTTTTATTTACAAAAGACTGAATGACACCCTTTGTAATAAGTTTATGTTTTTACTTTATTTAAAGAAATCTGAACAAACTTAGGCACAGACTTTGACAAGACCTTGTTGGTTTTCTCTAAAAGAGTGCAAAGTTGTCCTACTGTTTAAATATGAAAAGTATCCTTGGAGGTATGAACATTTAAATGACTGTTGATTCTGTTTAAGAAAAACAACAACAAAACAGAAAACACGGAATTTGCACTTATATGCGAACCACATCTAGTCCTTGAAAAGTAATGACCCAATCACGAGGCTGAATATAGATGTACACAGCTACAAACTTTAGTTCAATTCTGATTGCATTTATGCTGTATGGGAATGGTCATTCAATTTACTGTTCTTTCCGATGATGTATGTTATTTTTCTTTTATTCATCTTGAGATAAATTTGTTTCAAATAATGTAACCCTTTGGAAACTTAAATGGTCTTCTCTAATAAAGAATTGGCTTGAGCAGATGTTCTGCAGAAATAATGACAGTGACCACTGTAAACACTTTTTTAGCATCAGAGGACAATGTTTCTAACATAAAGCCATCTGATTTGATACATTGTCCTTTACACCTCAAATTATGGTCACATTATTAACAGCAGAAGTTTGGTAATTAATCCTTATTAATCAATTATTGTTGAAATAAATAAATTATTGTTGAAAACTTTAAAATCTTATATGTTCAATAAATTGAAGGCATTCTGCTTGGTTGTATCCACATATTTCCTATTATTTGTTTGTTCTTGTAAGGGCCCATGGGTTGTCTTCACTGATTGGCTGTTACAAATGTGAAAAGATGGTGGAGATGACATCGGCCTGTCGGCTGAGGTGTGGTGGATATTTGCATGTATTCTATCACTCCGTTGTAAAGCGTTATCGCAGAGTGAATTGGAGGTATTAAGTCCCACACACAATGTGTAGGGTTCCAAAACTACATATGAGCTGTACTGTAGAAGGTGTATTTTTATTTTCATGCCATATATATTGTCATGGTCATTTTTATATTTTATAATTTAACAACCTTACTTGACTTGGCACAGTATACCCTAGTGAAAATGTGACTGAAATTTAAGAAATGTCATGAGATTTCAGTCACATTTTTATTAGGGTATACAGTGCCAAGTCAGGTAAGGTTCTTAAGTTTTGGGCAAAATATTAGTAAGAATTCACTTAACATTTTTTAGAGGTGTCATAAAAATATCAACAAAATTTTGGTGAGATTTTGCAAACATTTTGACCAAAACTTTCACTCAAATTTTGTTGCAATTTCATAAAAGTTTGGACTAAAATTTTCACTAAAGTTTTAGTAAGATCACACTAAAATTTAACTGAAATTTAGGTTAGAGTTCACAAAAATATTGACCAAAACTTTCAGTGAAATCTTAGTGAGATCTGATTAAACTTTCAATTAAACTATGGTGAGATTTTACTAAACTTTTGGTGACATCTCACTAAAATTTTGACGAAAACTTTCATTGAAATTTCATTGATATACTACTGAAATTTAACTGAAATATTGAAATTTATGAGTTACTATATACAGTATTTTACTGAAGTTTCAGTAATTTTTAAGACATTTCAGTAAGTTTCAAATGAAATAGTGGATACAAATTATATGGCACTTTATTAAACACTGTAATATTAAAATATAAATGGACAACAATTATACAGCTGCTATAATTATGAGAGTCACAGTATATGCAAACATCATACTGCAAACGTGGTTTGAATGTACAAACTGATGCTATTTTGATCATTTGAATGAGCCTCCGATCCATAAGCAGCCATGACAAATGTTTAACAAGTTAAAATAACTCTGATTTTACTCAGATTTATAACACAACTAAAATATTTTGCTAATATAAAAACAATAATATCACTCATGACATTGAAAGATTACTCTACTTGTGGGCCATGAAAACTCCACAAAGATGACCATCTTTGATAGACATGGATATCTGGCAACAATATCATCACTTACCCCCCAGTGATCTATACGTTGTCTCCACTTAAATTCCGAAGTTAATCAGTTTGGAGTTCTATAGCTTATCATTTAACATGTGAGCTGCTACTGTACAGTAAAATTGGTAATTCAAATCTGTATGGCAAAAATTGCAAATGCTAGTCCTGGCATTCAGTTTTATTACAGATTGACCAACTGCATGTACATTGCCATCGACTTTGCATTCAAGCATTCCACATATTTTTCAAACTATTTTTCAAACTCATGTCCAACTGGAAAATTTGAAATGCCATGTTTGGCAAGCTTGCTCTTTCCCTTTGTTTATGTTACATGACGATTCATTGGGCAAGTACAGACTTTTGACCAATGAAAAAGCTCTTTATAGTGATCATCTCCTAAATAATATTTGGAACAAATACTTTTATAAGGATTGTTGCAGAATGGAACAGACAGACTGGTTTTTTATATAAAAAAACAGCTATGGAGATGATATGAAAAACAGTCCATATCGAGGAAAATTGGACTCGGGTCATGAGAAAAGTGGAATTCTGCTTTAAAATGGAAAACAATCTTGTCATCCAGGGGCAGTTAAATCCAATTCAAGTTAAACAATAAAAAGAGGAAAAATGACAAAGAAAGATGTGGAAATAAGTTATTGTTTCCAAAACGAACAGTAAAATTAGAGCTACCGGAAACAGAAAAATAAAGTTTTGATGAAAATAATTAAAAATGTATACAGAACAAAAATAAATGGTTAAAATGGTAAAAGGTTCATTTTGTATATCAGTAAAGTACTGTTTCTCAGTGATGTTTTATTCATTGAAATTTCAGTGAGATTACAATCACAAAATCTCACTGATATATTTAGAAACTTTGGCTAAATCTGACTGACATTTGGTGAAATACCATAATTTTGGTGAACAAAGGGCATTTCAGCAAATTTTGCTGAAATTTCAGTCACATTTTCACAAGGGTAGTCAGGATTGTGCTTATTTGCTGTAACATCCAATATAATCAAAAACACACTGTGTCATGGCTCTCATTCAGGATGCTATAGACCACCATGGATCCATCTTCATATGGGAGTTTAATTTGTTCATGAGAACTTAAATAATTCTTATTACTGTTTTAGCAGACAGTACAATATTAAGCGATATGTTTTTGGCCCTGTGTGTAGTTTCTGTAGCAGAGGGAAATGTAAGTAGCTTAAATCATATCTTCCTGCTTTTGGTTCTGTTATGTTTGGAAATTGTGCACTGTAGTTAAAAAAAAACTTTTACAAACAAAATGAAACATTTTTTCATGACATTATTCGGTGACAGACTCTAAAACGGATAAATTTACCAAATGAGTTTTTCACTTGCATTTTGTTTATATTCCATCTGTTTACATTTCATTGTTGTTTATATTCTTTCTGTTTTCATCCCATTTCATTGTTGTTCTTTTATGGTCACAGAAGTGCAGTTAGAGTTTGTGCATATTACTTTCGTATCTTGTCTTTGTTCATATTCATTTGCATGGAGCATCACAAAATGGACATGAATTTACAGAAATCGAATTTTCCATTTTCAAGAGTGATAAAGGGATAGAACTGTAGCATGTACATCTTGTCTTATTAAAAGTGTGCTTTAATGAATTGGAAAATGCATAAAATACAAGGGATGTAAATGATTAATAAATAAAAGTATAATTGTAACTGCATTAAGTGTAAAATACTGTTGTAGTGTATTTGTCAGCAAATTTTATTTTGTTATCTCATTTAGTTTGTAAAATTGTTCAGATTCAACCACCGATGCCATTATGTCAGTTGCATTTGTTACATCTTCCTTTGCAGGAACAATGTCATCACATGAAAGAGGAGAAAAATAGTTTGAAAGTGTAAAGAATCTGATCCTCAGTTATTATGTGAAAGGACTATCAAACATTGGGAATTTTGAATTTTCAAGTCTATTCATTTATTTTATTCATGTTTCATTCTTTTTTCTGTTATCATTCATTCTACGTTTATCATTTGTGTCCTCCGTTTCTTGTGCATTGATTTTGCAATTTATTTATGTTCAGTTTGCATTCATTCTGGATTCCATTTCATACTGGATAATATGGGTTATTTACTCTACATATCGAGAAATAAACCTGTCTCCAATGAATTTGTTACATATTCCAGCTCACAAGGCTAGAGCAAGTGCCACAAGCATGGCATTTGACCAGAACTGTTCTCTAACTGACTTTATCCAGACTATGGGATGGAGATTTTTATCTAAGCGATCTTTCATTCCAAGGGGCTCAACTCGATCTTGTAGGACTTATAGCTGTGGTACAACAGGTCACCTTTCCAGGTCATTTTACCGTTTCACAAGACATGGCTTCACAACTTCTGCTGGAGTCGTGGGAGGAAAATTTTTCCCATTTTGAAGCTGCTTGCTGACAAATGGGAGTTTTCTCCAGTTGGGTTATCTAGAAGCTGTATCACATAATTTAGTGGAATGGAGATGGCATCTCCAGGGGAAAGGTGATAAATCTCCATCGGCCACTTACCTATTCTCCAAAGGTATTATGACTGGATGATGTAGTCAAAGAAGAAACTATTTTTTTCTAGTAAAATAACCACTAGGCCACCAGAGTGGTCCATGATGTTATGTTTACAGAGAAAAGTAAATTTGTTGTACCATGAGGATATTGTTTGTGAAATAAGTGACTGCTAAGAAGCAACCGAGTTATTGAAGAAAAAGATGATTTCTCATAAAAATGATTTTTCTGATTCACTGGCTTTCATCTGATGCAAAAATTTACTGGTTTGTCTTTTTTTCTTTCTTCAAAATAACATGTGAATCATACAAACGTATGTTTGAATATTTTATTATAATGTTTTACAGTTATAACGTTCTAAAAGCCCAGTCCGCTGTGAAATATTATAAACAATCTTTATTCTATTTCCATACATCTCTATGGCTATCTGTCAATGTACCATTCAATTCATTCATGATAATAATAATAATAATAATAATAATAATGAGGACTTTGTATAACGCCTAATCTTTAGAAGCTCTAAGTGCTTTACAACATTAGACAACACCTATAAAAAAAAAAACATATAATGATATGATTACAAAAACAAACACCATGAAATTAGAAAACACAAAAAAACATGCTGAGAATATTTCAGGTAGGAAACATTATTAGGTCTTTAAGTTTGTTCTTGCTGTCGAAATAAGTGAGTTTTGAGTGCACTCTTTAGTGGGATCACTGTGTCTTTGTGTCTACATTCAGTGGGCAATTCATTCCACATTGCTGGGGCCTGGTATGCAAAAGAATGCTGTCCATGTGACTTTGTTTTCATAGTGGGAATAATGAGTATAACATTGTCAGAAGAGGAGCATAAGTATCTTGCTGGTGTGTACACATGGGTGAGGTCGGATAGGTATGTTGGACTAGAACGTCAGTGCAACGTAGCACAGAGAACAGATTTTGTGTTTGATTCTGGATCCAATGGATAGTCATTGTAGGGTACAGAGCAGTGGGGAGGTGTGCTCTGATCGTGGCACTCTTAAGTATGATCTGAGCGGTTGTGTTTTGAACTTTTTGAAGTTTCTGTAGCAGATATTGAGATGAACTAGACAGAATTGAGTTACAATAGTCCAGTCTTGAAAGTACTAATGAACACACAAGTGTTTTAGTGGCATCAACTGAAAGATATTTTCGAATTGAGCTGATGTGTCTCAGCTCAAGATATGCAGTCTTGCATATGTTCATGACATGTTGGTGTAATGTGAGAGTACTGTCCAGAGTAACAACTAGGTTTCATACTGATTGTGTGAAGTTAATGTTGGTGTTGCTGATATTTATTGTTTGAGGTAAAGGATATGAATGAGAAAGTCTTTGTGTTGTGGTCAGAATGGCCTCAGTTTTGTCATCATTCATCTGCAGCTTGTTACATGTCATCAATGATTTCGCATCAGAAATGCACCTCTCTACACCTTGGATGGTAGCATCAACTTCAGTTGGGTGGCTAGATTTCTATATTTGGGTGTCATCAGCATACAGTTGGTGAGACACTGGATGATGATCTATGACACTTGAGAGAGACTGAGTGTATAGAATGAAGAGAACAGGTCCAAGAACAGACCTCTGTCGAACACCACAATATGGATCAACTATGTTTGAGTGAATTCCATTTGCAGATACAATTTGTGTCCTGTTGACCAAGTAGGACTTGAACCACAGTAAGGCTGTATCATGAATGCCAACTACATGCTGGAGACGGTGAAGTAATGTATCATGGTCTGTTGTGTCAAATGCTGCAGACAAGTCAAGGAGGGTGAGGACTGTAATCTTTCTGCTATCCAACACAGAGAGAATGTCATTAACTACTTTTAGAAGTCAGAGTAGTTTCATTACTGTGGAAAGGGCGATATGCAGGTTATACATTGCTAAAAACACTGTTTGAATTCAGATGAGATACAAGCAGGGATAGAACAACCTTTTCTAAGATTTTGTATATGAATGGGAGATTAGAAATTGGGTGGTAGTTCTTTTGTTAGGTTTGCTTGGATGTCGTGCATTAGTTTGGTTCTATTTATCATACAGAAGTTTCTCTTAGTAGCAGATAAAGCTGGAGGGTTAGGGACTGATATGTCAATACCCATCCCAGTCTAAATTTAAACAAAACCGCTCATGTTACTCTATGCTAGCAAAGGTTGTCGATGAATAGTTGCTTGCCATGGACAGTGGAGAATCTGTTGGTACTATATGCCTTGACTTTATGAAGACTTTTGACATGGCTGACATAATATACTTGCACTGAAATTTTAAAAGTACAAATGTTCTCATTTTCATGATTCTAATACCTCTAAGATAGCAGGTTGTTTTTGGTAACATAAATCATGGCTGTTGGTTGCCTGTATCATTCATATTGGTAACATTAAATCATGGATGTTGGTTGCCTGTATCGTTCATATTGGTAACATTAAATCATAGCTGTTGGTCAAAGCCGGTATCATTCATATTGATAACATTAATCAAAGGTGTTGGTCAAAGCCTCTATCAGTCCTATTAGTAACATTAAATCAAAGCTGTTGGTCAAAGCCTGTGTCATTCATATTGGTAACATTAAATCAAAGCTGTTGGTCAAAGCCTGTGTCATTCATATTGGTAACATTAAATAAAAGCTCTTGGTTGCCTGTATGATTCATCTTGGTAACATGAACTCATAGCTGTTGGTTGCCTGTATCATTCCTATTAGTAACATTAACTCATAGCTGTTGGTCAAAGCCTGTATCATTTCTATTGGTAACATTAAATCAAAGCTCTTGGTTGCCTGTATCATTCATCTTCGTAACATTAAATCATTGCTGTTGCTCAAAGCCTGTGTCATTCCTGTCGGTAACATTAAATCATATCTGATGGTTGCCTGTATCATTCCTATTGGTAACATTAAATCATAGCTGATGGTTGCCTGTATCATTTATATTGGTAACATTAAATCAAAGCTGTTGGTTGCCTGTATCATTCCTATTGGTAACATTAAATCATAGCTGATGGTCAAAGCCTGTATCATTCATATTGATAACATTAAATCATAGATGATGGTTGCCTGTATCATTCATATTGGTAATATTAAATCATAGCTGATGGTTGCCTGTATCATTCATATTGGTAACATTAAATCATAGCTGATGGTTGCCTGTATGATTCCTGTTGGTAACATTAAATCAAAGCTGTTGGTTGCTTGTATCATTCATCTTGGTAACATTAAATCAAAGCTGTTGGTTGCCTGTATCATTCATATTGGTAACATTAAATCATATCTATTGGGTGCCTGTATCATTCATATTGTTAACATTAAATCATATCTATTGGTCGAAGCCTGTATCATTCCTATTGGTAACATTAAATCAAAGCTGTTGTTCAAAGCCTGCATCATTCCTATTATTAACATTAAATTATACATGTTGGTTGCCTGTATCATTCATATTGGTAACATTAAATCAAAGCTGTTAGTCAAAGCCTGTATGATTCCTATTGGTAACATTAAATCAAAGCTGTTGGTCAATGCCTGTGTCATTCATATTGATAACATTAAATCAAAGCTCTTGGTTGCCTGTATCATTCATCTTGGTACCATTAAATCAAAGCTGTTAGTGAAAGCATGTATGATTCCTATTGGTAGCATTAAATCAAAGGTGTTGGTCAATGCCTGTATCATTCATATTGGTAAGATTATATCATTGCTGATGGTTGCATGTATCATTCATATTGGTAACATTAAATCATACCCGATGGTTGCCTGTATCATTCATCGTGGTAACAGTAAATCATAGCTGATGGTTGCCTGTATCATTGATATTGGTACCATTAAATCATTGCTGTTGGTCAGAGCCTGTGTCATTCATATTTGTAACATTAAATCGTAGCTGTTGGTTGCCTATGCCATTCATATTGTATTACTTGCCACAAAAACTGATATAAAGATTTATGATACAGCTTTGCCATTCTAATAATAATGCTGTACCTTCGTAAAAAGATTCGTGAAGAATAATATTAAGTCAAATTATTGGTTCTCACTAATTAACATCGTGATCAATTCCCTAGAAATCAAGGCATTGTTGCTTGGAATGAAGTAAAGATTTGTCACTGAACAAATCCTGAGCTCTATATTGTCAGTGATCTAATTGGCAATGTCAGTAACCTAATTGGCAATGTCCGTGATCTAATTTGCAGTGTCAGTGATCTAATTGGCAATGTCAGTAATCTAATTGGCAATGTCCGTGATCTAATTTGCAGTGTCAGTGATCTAATTTGCAATGTCAGTAATCTAATTGGCACAGTTTATACAGAAAAGTTTTGGGAGTTCATATTGTTAAGAATCTGGACTTGTGTAAGCAACTGAAACATGTTCATTCTGCAGTAAACTCAAAACCTATTCTTTTACAGAGAATAAAATGTTATCTACCACTCAGCTATTGGAAATTATTGTACAGTGCACTCAGTCATCCTCTTTTGGACTACTGATGCACAGTTTGGGGAAATATAACTGATAGCAATATTAAAACAATGCACAAATTTAAAAAAGGGCAGCAAGAATTATCCAAACATTACTATTTGATATACTAAAATTGTGTTGAAATAGCTTAATTTAACTACAGATTACTGTAACAAAAGTTGATAGTAATGTTCAATGTAAAGACTGACCACAATGTTTACATGCTATGTTTCCTTTTAAGTCAGAAAAACAGTACCAAAGACTTAAATTGGGATCAGTTAAAAACGATAAATTCAAGAAAAACACTTCTAAAAGCAAATACTTAAAACAGTCATTTGCTTACTTTGGTGCCATTCCATGGAATTAATTTTCCAAGCCTATTAGATAAGAAACAAATGTAAGTGTGTTTAAAACCAAAATGTATGACCAATGTCTCAAAAAGAGTTTTCTTTGTAAACATTGCAATACATGCAATACAATTTATTCATTTAATACACATCATAAAGAGTTTGTGCTTTTATGCTTATTTTTGTTATAATTTATTTTGTGTGTGGTTTGTTTTGTATTTATATTCTCATGTTCATCTGTAATGCCTTAGGAGAGAATAATTTATTATAACCAACTGAGTTGCCCTAAAGATATACCCTCCTGCATGTTGTAACAGCTGATTAACAGAGGCAGCAGCTGTGGTGGTTCAGTGGTTAGTGTGTTTGACTCTTACCCAAAAGTGTACAGGTTCAAATCCTTCTGTATTATGTGCCTGTGTTGGCTACCATGGTACATCCATGGACAAGTCACTTTACTCAAATTGCATCAGCATTAAATAAGCTACTTGTGTTTGCTTTGCAATAAAACAACAAGCCAAACAAAAATATGACTTGAGTCAGATATGCAACATTATAAAATCAGGCAGGTGAATTTTCTGAAAATGTGTGATTTTAAAAACTTGAACAACTGGAGACATTATTCCTTTCTGAACTGTTCAGATAAATGGAAAAGACATTATAGGAGTCTGAGTTGGCATTTTAACTGTTTATTGTTCAGTGAAATTACAACAGAAGAACATGTTTTCCATTTCATAGGAATGAGCTTATTGGTTGAATGAATAACAGTGAGAAAGTGTCCAGATAGTTTCTTGGGATGATTAGTGTCAAGGTCACTTTGTTGATTGGCCTTATCTTCTTTTAACTTAATCTCACACTTGATTATAAGTGCTGATGTTAGTACTCAATATTTCATATTTGGAAGGGATGTAATCTTATGCTTACATAATTTAGTGCTAGAAACATGATTCATGAAATAAATCTTATCTTCTTTTGTAGTGGTGGAATAAAGCTAACCATTACAGGAAAATACCTTAATAATGCCCATGACATCAGAATTGAAATGGCTGGGAATAGCAGTACGGTATGTAAAAGAGCCCAAAACTATATAGACAGATGATTTAGTTTGTCTGAAGCTGTGGAGTATAACCCAAACATTAACAACATTAGTTGTGCAATTTTTGTTTCCTGCCATAAATATAATCATAAACTCTGTCTCTGTTGTACTCTTGTTTATGTTGATAACTTTTTTAAAATGTCCACTTGAGTGGAGGAGACATGTATTGTTACCTGTGTCTGTCCATTATGTCACAAATTTCATTTCCACTCAGTAACCTTTTTAAAATTTCAATTTCTATTGAGGGGACATGTAGTTTTACCTATATCTGTCGTGTCACAGATTTTATTTCCATTCAGTAACCTTTTTAAAATGTTGAATTCTCTGGAGGGGACAGGTAGTGTTACTTATTTCTGTCAGTCGTGTCACAGATTTCATTTCCATTGAGTAAACTTTTCACAATGTCAAATTCTATGGAAGGGACATGTAGTGTTACCTATTTCTGTCAGTGGTGTCACAGATTTCAGTTCCATTCACTAACCTTTTTAAAATGTCAGCTTCCGTGGATTGGACAGGTAGTGTTACCTTTTTCTGTCAACTGTGTCAGATTTCATTTCCATTCACTAATCTTTTTAAAATGTCATATTCTATGGAGGGGACATGTCATATTCTATGGAAGGGATGTGTAGTTTTACTATTTCTGTACATCTAATCACTTAACCTTTTACCTCATAGAGCATAGTTACAAAGTGCAGCGCACTATAAATAGAATACCTGTTACTAGTCGACTCCATACGCATAGGCATGCCTGTGAACTGTTAAGCAGTGTAGTGTATGTTGCATTTAACAGCAGTTTTAACCATTTTATGTTTTTGGTACACATCTGTTATATGTGGAAAAATTTAAGAGTAAAGTCCGATTGTTAAAGCTGTGTCATTATTTTTCATGGAAGAGTTTTGTATGTGCTTTAAAATCTTGAGAGAACTCATTCACCATCATGTCAGTGAGGTCGCGTGACCAACTGTAGCCACCCTTTCTCATAGTCGAAATTTACAAGTTTTCGTCTGCGTCTACTCACTAAGTCATCAGAATTTGATAATTTATAAAAACTAATTGCTGCCTACATCAATATCAGAGCCTTTACCTAAGTTATTGAATCTTTCATAGTTGTGATTCTAATCGTGAAAACTTTGTAAGTACTGATTGATATCCGTGATCGCCATTTTGGAGAGTGGAGATAAGACCCAGTTACTTTAAATAGCAGATATTGACCAGTGCGTAAACAGTGACCACGTGATCTGATGTAATTGTCATTCGCAGAAATGAATGTAGTATCTAATGGGGGGGTTTTCCCTGAAGGTGGCGCTACATAAACCAGCTCAAAATAACTGATGTTTACAGCAGGTGTCAAAAGGTGCTTCCATATGAATGGAGTAGAGGCGTCCATGACGCTTGTATGAGGTAAAGGGTTAATAACTTTTGAAGAACTTTATGGATTGAAAGCAGATTAAAGAAGATGAAATTTGGTTTCTACCAATTTCCATATTGAAAAATTGACCATGTTTGGACCCCAGTATGACTTAAATGAATGAATTCCATTTCCACACAATAGCATTTGAAGAATTGTATAGAATAAAACCAATATGACATTCTCATATTTTACAAGAGAAATACTTCCAAATAGACTGTCTGTTAGGTGTCAGTGATTTTTATTCAACCTCTTGGGCCTTTTCAGGCTGCTCCATTTATCAGGTGCAAGGACTCATCTTGGTCGCCATATCCTTTGATTTGCACTGCATGAATGCTTTTTAAACATTTTATTACCCAATTACATGTCCTGATTTAAATTTGAAAGGCATATTGGTGCTAACTTAAAGGAGAAGAAATAATGCAGTTCACGCATGCAAGGAAAATCTTATCTAGAACAAGTCCAAGTATGGGAGCGAGGATAACCAGCAACCAATTCCTTCATGCAGTTGCAAAACAACTACTGCAGACACATACACCGTGAGAGCAAAAGAAAATTATTGACAACACCCAATTCTTTCCTGCAAATTAACAATGTGATTATAAGTTGTGCGTTTGAAAACTGACCCTTTGCCAATTCTGTGTAAACTTTTTATCCCATCAGCATGTTCAGTCATTGATTACACATATCAGCTTAAAACAGTAACATTCCAAACTTGTTCTCCATGTATGATTTAAGTACTTTACATATAATTTGTTAGCCATGTTTGCACAAAGTTTTTCTCTTGTTTTGTGTATATTTAGGATGAGTTCAGATGTGAATACTTCTCATGTGTCATGTGGTGAATAAGTTACAGTTCTTATTGGTGGTTATTGTTTTACTATTGACTTGAACAAACAAACAACCACCAATCAGAACTGAATGTAACATATTTCACTGGATGACATCTGGGATATGTAGCCTCATATTCGATGCAAGTAGACAAGATATGTAGCAACAGTGAAACTTTGCATAAAAGTGATTATTCATAGATCATTAAAGTTCATTAATCATGCATGGGAAACAAATCTGGAATGTCTTCTTTAGGTTGATATATTTTGTGAGTGACTGAGCATGCTGACGGGATAAAATAATCTGCATGGAATTGTGGGAGGTTGTCAGACCATGTGAGTAAGTCACATTGTGTATGCTAATTTGTCAAAGGCAAGGGGGTTGTATTCAGTAGGTTTTCTTTGTTACTGACATAAATAAATGCATGTGTCTGCTACAGCTGTCTCAGATGAGAGTTTTTAGTTTCAAGAATTAAAAGGCAAATGATAAATAATTCATTATTCATGAAGATTAAAGTAACCTATATCGGGTAAGTATTGTTTTGCATCAATTCTTCACCAGTTGTGTCAGTATTGGCATCGATATGTACAAATATTGATGTATCAGTATATTGATTGTTTCACCATAATATTGACTCAGACAAATAGGAGTAGATATTTTTCATTGAATTCATTATGGTGGGTTTCTTAATATTTTCATACATGGTTTCAGGACTCAGCAGTTAAAAAGAAGAGAATTAGGCTACAAATGGACCTCTATGGGATTCCAACAAATTATTTTCTAGAATGTAATTCTGTTAGAGGAACTCTTGTTGCACACATTGAGGACTGAGCCTGCATCTAGAACTGAACCCTTGCTTTTTTCATCCCTGAAAATCAACAACAAAAATATTACAATTATAGGTCTGCTCTCACTTTTTCAAATAGAAAATTCTTAGCTTCATGGTTTTTAATTTAGGGTCTTAAGTCCTCCATACTGAGTACAAGACATCAGCAAAAAACAATATGTAGATTTAGGAAATATGACATAGATAAAACAAGAAAGCAAATTTGACTGTTTTCAAATCATGTGGAATGTATATTTTGATGTGCACCATATTCACTATCTTTTCCAGGAACAGCCTTGTGATGTGTCTGATAATGGCACCAAAATGATATGTACAACTCCCAAACTTTCTGAGGAACAAAAGAAGAACCTTATCCAAGTTAAAAGTAAAAGTACCAACAGAAAAAGGAGGAGCACCAGTGGATTGTGTTCTGGTTGCTTTGAGATAGTGATTAAGATGGATGGCTTTGAGTCAAGGTTTACCCTGTCCTATACTGTGGATCCTTCCCTTCTTAATCTAACTGTAGATAACTCAGTTAAAATTTTCTCCACAAGTAAAGACAGGACTCTCACGTTAAAGGTAGGTAAACCAAGTATCTTGACTTAGACTGTTGCATAACATTTTGTAGAAAACATTCTTCACCAGTTATCTTTTCTTGATAATTTGCTCTGAAACAGCTTTGGAAAATGTTTGAAAGAACCCACATAGCATAAATCTTCTTTCCTATGATTGTGTAATTAGCCTATCTTTTAGATGTGGTTAGAAGTTTTGGGCATTCAATGAAGCTTCTTCTGTGAAGTGTTGTACACCCAGTCTGGACATTTGATTTCAGGTGGGATTTTTTTTGCATGCAGGGATGACATCCATCTATGAAAACAAGAATTAGATTTTGTCCATAAAATTGTTTGATTGGATAACTGAAAGTGAAAGTTTTCTTTTTCTGCACATATACTCATTTTATCTGGAGTATGGACAAGTCTAGATAAGTGATGCCTGTGTAATGAACATTTTATTGTACTATGGTCTGGCTCTGACCCATTCAGCATTTTACCCAACCTTTGATCTTGGAAAATAAGTACGCTGCACAAACAAATTGAGCTCAGATTGATTTATTACTGTTATATATTATAATTTTTTTTAATTACTAAATAAAATAAATCTGTTTCTTCCTGGGTCCTTGTAGACTATCAGTTTAAAAGAGGTAAATGTGAATAGCATGTAGAATGCTAAATTCATATTATTTTCATTGGTTGGTTGGTTAGCAAGTGAATAGCATGTAGAATGCTAAATTCATGTTGTTTTCATTGGTTGGTTGGTTAGCAAGTGAATAGCATGTAGAATGCTAAATTCATGTTATTTTCATTGGTTGGTTGGTTAGCAAGTGAATAGCATGTAGAATGCTAAATTCATGCTATTTTCATTGGTTGGTTGGTTTTTAATGTCACTTCCAACACTATATCATGCCAATCAGAGCAAAGTGCCTTTCACAAAGAGACACCAAGGCTGTCCTTGGCTTGTATCGAACACATGACTATTGCATTATAATTCTCCTTCTCTACCAAGTAAGCTATCACAATTCCCCCATGCTGTTTTGGGGAAACAGAGTGACTTGTTATTCATGACGAAGTGCAAGGGCTTGAATTCGATTTGTGCACAGATAAAGAAAGAAAAACATTTATAGATAATATATTCTATACAGAGCTTGCTAGATATCAACCACTACAAAAGCTACAGTTTAAATGGGTACAAAAGTCATGATGACAATATCTTCAGAATCTTAAAGATGTACTGTAAGTGTAGTCAGGAATTTTTCACTTTTTCACATAATTATCAAGCTGTTGACAATAAATATCCTTAATAAAGTAGCATTATCATTGAAGCTTTTTTGATTCAGACTTGAATGGAATTTATGATAACATTTAGGAAATAAGTAATTTATTATTATTATTATTGTTATTATTATTACTATTATTATTATCATCACCATTATAATTATTATCATTATTATTTTTAATATTATTATAGATGAAGACAGATGGAATTATTAAACTAATATATACTGAGAATATTTATTATATTACAACCTACATACTAGTCCTCATCAAGCCAATGCGCCTCATCATGTACATTAGATTGCTCCTTTTTCTAAAACTAGCGTGGATTTAAAAATGTATCATTTGCATTGTCTCTATAAATTCCAGACATAAGCATCAATGAGTCTAGTACTCTGAAAATATATTAGTTAGCTGGATATCACTTCTCCTAAATTGGCCAGCCAGTGACAGGTTCAAAATATATCTAACTTGATGCAATTGGTGTTGGCATTGTTATAATAGAACAAATTAATATTATCTAAAAGCTTAATTGGCATGTTTGACAAGATTGAAAATATCTGTTAATCTTTCATTTTATAAGCATCATCTCTTTTGGCTACTCATTTTCTTTATATAAATGCTTGTATTAGTACAATTTGCAAATAAGATGACCAACATAATGAAGTTATCGTCATATCTGCAACCACTATTGCAGAGGATGAAACTAATATAATCTATGGTGAGTTTTGCACTGACACCAGAAAATCCCTGTCAGTCTCATGGGGAGACAAATAATGTAACCCCATCACTGGAATTTCCTTGTTTTAGTATAAACATGAACATAGATTATTTTTCTCAAACAATCGTTTTCATTCAAATTAAAATAACTTACTTTTGCAATATACTGATATTAGCAGACTCATCACATACTGTATCATGGCTGTAGATTATCCAAGGTATTCCAGGAAAACCCTGGACACCCTGGAGAATAATAGCATGGAATACCCTGGAGTATTTGGATATTCCAGACTTCTTCCAGGGTAGGCTTGTGAACCATGGATAAAAGACAAGGAAAAACATAGAAAACCCTGGATAATCCTAGCATGGAAAACACTGGAGTATTTGGATAATATTCCAGTCATTGTCCAGGTTAGGCTGGAAAACCCTGAATCCTTGACCTGGACAGTACTGTAATATTTAGCTGGAAAACCCTCGACATTTTTCCTTAAAACAAGAGATTTCACTAAAACAATTTCTGTTTTTTTTTTTATTTTCCCTATAATTGTTTGACCACTGGGGGGAACCATCCCAAGGTCAACTTTTTCTCTAACATAATCTAGGGACTATAAATGTAGTGTAGAAAAAAACACCCTTATGCCAGCACACATTGATGCAGTACAATCTCTTTTTTTATACACAATTTAAATAAATACAAATATACAGAATCTAGGTGACATAGTTTGTGATATTATAGTCTTTTGTTCCTGTTTATTATCAAATCAGACTAAATTAAGTGTTATTTTTTTACAGTTTATATTACAAACACATTATACACTATAACATTATGCTATCAAATATGCATTTTATTTGTAACACATTTCTTAGTTACTGAAAAATTGTTAAAGCTATATTAAAAATCCAAATCACACACACCACACACACACACTTTTGGCTGAGACCCTGACAGGATCCCCATTCTATCTGTTAAGATAATGTACACTATTAGGTGAAACAATATAATATTAGCCATTTGAATTACAGTCAGTGCTCATAAAGTCTTATAGTCCAGTGCTCAGGGCCCCTCTAATTTCAGATCAAACCCTTACTGTATTCTAAGTGAGGTGCCCATTGGGTTTGTCAAAAAAAAATCTAATTCATCTGAAAACACTTTGACGATGCTGATGAAATGTTTAAATTTAGTTTCAAGATGTTGGAAGACTGGTAAATTATTAATATTTATCTCCATATATGCCCCTTACTTATATTGAAAGTGGTAAATTTTGAGTACAAATTGAAGCATAATTATTGTGATCCATGAATGGGGAACAGATTGTCTGTGTTACATTAACTAGTTCTCACATGGCTTTAACGTACATGTGATTCTAAATGACTGGATATTTATGCACCAGAACCAGTCTAGTGGAGACAGTTACTGTTTCACCAGTTGGTGTAATGATGCATGGCCTCATAATGCCATTAAAGCTAGTGTATATACATGACAAACTGTTAACCAATTACTTTGTTCTTGTAATCTGTTTAGTCAATTTTCAAGATTGACACTTAGCATTACTTTTCATTTCTTCTGCAGGATGTTTTTTTCAGGTATTATAAGAAATAAAGGGGTCAGTGTGGTTGTGTTGGGTTTTGAGTCTTTGATTACAAAATTTGGCTGACCATGAGATAAAAAGAAAAGAACAACTAAAAATGGTTGTGGCAAAAGCCTTGCACAAGTATTCTGATTTTTTATAATCTTGTTTAATTGATATTGCACTGTTCAAGATTTTTTAAGTTAAAGCTTCATAAATAAAAATTAAGCTGTCCGTTGCTCACGGTTACACTAATGAAATAATGTTTCAACAAATTAAGTGGCATCTATAAACAATTTCAAAAGTGCAAATGGAAACTGTATATTAATCAAAACACTTCGGATCCTAATGATCACAAACACTTTTGATCCACTGAGTAAGACAGACATTGTTAGAGCAATTAGACAATGGCTTACCTCAGGACCTGGAGGAAAACAATTGCTTTCAGTTTAATTTTTCGAGATTCAAAAAAAAAAGCAAGTCAATTTAATATGATTTTGTTTTTATTTTTTCATATTTGAAATGTAGCAATTGCAACGATGTGTAAAAATATTACTGAGAAAGGGGCAATTTTGGGAACATGGAAATTGCAGTCCAGGCCTGTGTAGTTTGAGTCTGGGCTTGTTATTTGTTTTAAGTCACCTGAGCCTTAGGGGCCTGTATCTAAAATAAAATTTCTTTGAGCACTGTTAACATTTAACCACCTCTTATAAACAAGTCCTCTCAGAAAAAATCCATGCATCCTCTCTTGCTTTCTTGCATTTTTTATGATTCAGGACCATCCACTGAAATACATTACGACAGCATGTTACTACACTGTATTAGCCTGAACAAAAAATCTGACTGTTTACTTGATCGGCAAAATCATTTCATTTTTTTAGTTCAACATTCGAAAATTACTTCACTTAAACATCTGTAAGTGTTATTCATGATTATGCTTTAAAGAGATTCTAAATTTTAGTTTTGCCATCCATTTTGAAAGGGCCTAATGTCAAATGATTGGTACTTTAGGCTATACCTGTGAACAAAAAAGGCAAAGAAATTACTAATTTGATACCTTGAAATAGAATCACTTCAATCTTGTTTAAAAATGAAAAAAGTAGGTGCAATGACCTGAATAATTGCCGAATTTGATACATGAGAAGAAAAATGGAAATTAGGTCAACCAGCTTTCTTGCAATTTGCTTTCATCAGTCTATTGGTGCTAACTGACAACAATGCATCGAGAACTGCAGTTTGGCAGGTGCAGCTGTAAATAATAATGATCTGCAAAGTTATCATCTCAATGATTACATGAAGCAAGATTACAAAATCTCATCTAGCATATTAAATCTTACATAAAAGCTGTGCAGCAGTAGACATAGATATTGGCCCTACAGCTACCAAATAGCCTTGATTTTACTCACCAACATGAATTAAATTATTTTGGGGCTTCTAGGATCAGTTGGTGCACATTTATTGGTGCTGCTTGCAGTAAAATTTCCTGAATTAGTGAGCTAAATTTTGTGGCAGTTCATGGTAGTTCTGTCTTCTAATACCACCAATATATTGTGTGCATTATTCAAGGTTCATTAACCAGTCTCCACAACTGTAAACAAGGGAAATAACCATAGTTAAGGGCTTCATCTTGCTTGGTTTTATTATTTAATTTCCAGTAAACTTAATTCTTTATAGAATGCTGACAGAATGGGGTGGGTTTGTCACAAAGAAAGCAAAAACTATATACATGTTAAAATTTATATTTAGTGAATAACTATTTTCTTCTTGCAGCAGATAATAATAATAATAACAGCAAGAACAGCAACAACAATAATTGTCACCATCATTTTAATGAAACTATTTCATGTTTTTCACAACAACACTTGCAGTTATATTAACTGGGACAGGTATAATATGCATGGTGATAAGAGTAAAAGATTCAGAAGAATGGATTTTTTTAAAAATGATTTTTTTTGTGTGTAAAAATACTCACTATTTAAGTATTGATATCTTATGGAAATGTATAATACAGGACGCAAAATCATATTTATTTACTTATCCTAAATCTCTAAATATGGAGATTATTATTATTATTATTTTTATTATTACTATTATTATTACAAATTTTGATATTTACTACCTTCAGAAATGTATAAAGCTGGTAATATTAAATGTAACAAAATGGAATTTTCGGAAATAAAAAAAATAATCTTCATTAAATTTCACTGAGGGCATTCTTAACATAAAATTGTTTCTTGTATATTTGCTACTTGAAATTGTTTAAAAATTCAGTTTTTCGATACTACTGTTTCAGATACATTGAATTCACTGTGCAGATGCAGCACTTAAAAATTAGAATCTTGTTCTTTAGTAATATTGTATTTCAGAGAAATGTCTGTCTGACAATAATCTGGATGCCATGCCAGATATCCAACATTTGCACAGAATATTTAAATCCAAATTGCTTATGTGGAACAGACTTGTGAGAAATTCCAACTTAGAACAAATTTATGTGTCCAATTTGAATCAAAGTCCAAAATCTACACATGTGAAAATTTGGTTGGTTTTTCCTTGGCTCACAAGATTTAACAAACTGCACACATGAGCTTGCAAAATCTACCCCATTTGCATACATTGTTAACAAGGTTCTCGTGCAGCTTATGAGAAACTCATGATAATTGTTGAGATTTTTCAGTATGGCTAATCCTAATCAATTGAGCAGAAGAAATGAAAAGTAATGCTAAGTGTCAATCTTGAAAATTGACTATGTTCTCTTCCAGGGTTTTCCATGCTAAAATATACCAAAGAAAGTCCAAACTGTCCATACTTTTTTCAGGGTTTTCCATGCTGAAAAAAAAATTCTAAGTCCAAACTGTCCATAGCTTTCCAGGTATGTCCAGCCTTTTCATGATATATTCTGCACAACATTTAATTTTTCCACTGTTTTCCTGGGTTTTCCATGGGTTTTCATGGTATTCTATCCTTTTCCAGAGTATGGAAAAAGTACAGCTGGGTGTATAGATGTAGTATTTGGCTAGAAGAAAACAAAATTAATATGGCTGTTCATAGAATATCCATACCGATTTGTATCTGCCAATGTAACTAGAAAATAGCTTTCATCTGGTTGATACTCTGACAAGATTCCCCTCCATCTGTAAAGATCATACACTATTAGGTGAATGTTAACCATCTGAATTACGCAGAACCATCTCTTTATCTAATTTACAAGTCTTAGAATAAAATTCTGCATCCTTCCTTCTTCTTGTATGATTCAGGTACCATCCACTGAAAGAGATCACAACAGCACCTACTATGTACCCTGAACAAAAAATTTGACTATTTACTTGTTTGGCAAAAACATGTAATTTTTTAGCTAACATTAGAAAATCACTTTACAAGTCTGAGAAACATCTTTCAGTGTTATTCATAACCGTCCATTGATCAGTTTGTAAATTTTGGTTTATCATCCGTTTTAAAAGGGCTACAAGATAGGTCATATAATTGGTTGTTGTTGTTGTTGTGGGGTTTAACGCCATTTTTCAGCACACGATAGGCTATGCATGGCGGCCAGTATTAATGGTGGAGGAAGAACCCGGGAAAACCCCGGGAAGAACCACCGACCCACGAGAAGCTACTGGCAAGCTTTCTCACATACCCACATTGGCCAAAACTGAGACTCAAACCCACGCAGACAGAGGTGAGATGGCAGTGATCCGTAACGGAGACCGCTTTAGACCACTCGTCCACTTGGGGCCCCCCATATGGTTGGTACTTTAGATCTTTAAACAACTAAAAAACCAATTACCTTAGGACCTTTGAAATAGAATGACTGCCATCTTCTTTCAAAATGAAAAATTAAATGTAGTGACCTTAGAAAAATTGCTGAATTTGATATTTGGGGGAAAAGTCCCTAGGAAAAATGGAAATTAAGTTAACAAGCTTGCATGTAATTTGCTAATCTTGTTAACTGAGTGTTGATAACCAACAACATTGCATCAAAAACTACAGTTTGGCAGGTGCAGCTATAAATAATAATGATTTACAAAGTTATCATCTCAATGATTATGTGAAGCAAGATTAAAACTGTGCAGCAATTGTATTGAGTACAGTATAACTATAAAATGGCCCCCAAACTGCAGTTCTGTAAACTAGGAAAATTCAACAGTCTTGATTTTACTCACCAACATACATGTAGTAACTCAGTGACTTTAAATTATTGTATGGGTTCTATGATCAGTTACTGTACATGGATTGGTACTGCTTGCAATAAAATTTCCTGAATTAACAAGTTATATTGTGACGGTTCAATCTTAAGAATGGAGCCAGTTTGAAAATGAGAATGTCATGATAGTTCTGTCTTGTAATTACATCATAAATGTTGTCTGTATATTTGAAGGTTTGTAAACCAGTCTCCAGGCTGTAAACTAGGGAAATAACTAATGTTAAGGTCTCAATACCAAATTAGGTCTTTTCACAGAAAACCACATTTCCTCTTGCATGATTTTATTGTTTGATTTCGTTGTTAAGAAGCAAAGCATAACTCTGTACGGAATGCTAGCAGAATAGGATGGGTATCTGTTAAAGAAAACAAAATTATTTGAAAATAACTGACAACTATTTTTTATTCTGTCAGCAGATAATAATAATGATAATAATAATAATAATAATAATAATAGTATTTTATACTATTCACAACAACACTTACAATAATAACCAAGACAGGGAATCATGCCTAATGATAAGAAGCAAAAGATTCAGAAGAATGGATAATGATTAATGAAGTATTGATATTATATGGATATATATAATACAGGAAATTAATATCACATTATTTACTTATCTTAAATCTATAAATAATGGAGTTGTTTATTATTATTATTATTATTATTATTAAATGTTTTGATATTTACGTCCTTCAGAAATGTATAAATCTGGTAATATTAAATATAACAAAAAAGAATTAGTGGAAATAAAGAGTAATCTTCATGATTAATTTAACAGAGGGCATCATTTGCATAAAATTATTTCTTGTACGTTTGCTACTTGAAATTGCTTAAAAATTCAGTTTTCTATACCATTGCTTAAGATTCATCAAATATGCTGTGCAGATGGGGTAATTCAATGTTAGAATCTTGTCTTTGAGTAATATTGTATTCCAACCACATTGAGTAATATTGTATTCCATCCACATTGATTAATATTGTATTCCAACCACATTGAGTAATATTGTATTCCAACCACATTGAGTAATATTGTATTCCATCCACATTGAGTAATGTTGTATTCCAACCACATTGAGTAATGTTGTATTCCAACCACATTGAGTAATATTGTATTCCAACCACATTGAGTAATGTTATATTCCAACCACATTGAGTAATATTGTATTCTAACCACATTGTGTAATATTATATTCCAACCACATTGAGTAATGTTGTATTCCAACCACATTGAGTAATATTGTATTCCAACCACATTGAGTAATGTTATATTCCAACCACATTGAGTAATGTTGTATTCTAACCACATTGAGTAATATTGTATTCCAACCACATTGAGTAATATTGTATTCCAACCACATTGAGTAATATTGTATTCCAACTACATTGATTAATATTGTATTCTAACCACATTGAGTAATATTGTATTCCAACCACATTGAGTAATGTTGTATTCCAACCACATTGAGTAATGTTGTATTCCAACCACATTGAGTAATGTTATATTCCAACCACATTGAGTAATATTGTATTCTAACCACATTGTGTAATATTATATTCCAACCACATTGAGTAATGTTGTATTCCAACCACATTGAGTAATATTGTATTCCATCCACATTGAGTAATGTTGTATTCCATCCACATTGAGTAATGTTGTATTCTAACCACATTGAGTAATATTGTATTCCAACCACATTGAGTAATATTGCATTCCAACCACATTGAGTAATGTTGTATTCCAACCACATTGAGTAATGTTGTATTCTAACCTCATTGAGTAATGTTATATTCCAACCACATTGAGTAATATTGTATTCCATCCACATTGATTAATATTGTATTCCAACCACATTGAGTAATATTGTATTCCAACCACATTGAGTAATATTGTATTCCATCCACATTGAGTAATGTTGTATTCCAACCACATTGAGTAATGTTGTATTCCAACCACATTGAGTAATATTGTATTCCAACCACATTGAGTAATGTTATATTCCAACCACATTGAGTAATGTTGTATTCTAACCACATTGAGTAATATTGTATTCCAACCACATTGAGTAATATTGTATTCCAACCACATTGAGTAATATTGTATTCCAACTACATTGATTAATATTGTATTCTAACCACATTGAGTAATATTGTATTCCAACCACATTGAGTAATATTGCATTCCAACCACATTGAGTAATATTGTATTCCAACCACATCTATTTAACGGTAATTTATGTCATGCTTGATATCCAACATTTGCACAGAATATAAAGTCCAAATTGCTCATGTCAAACACATGTGAGAAAATCCAACTTAGAACAAATATAACAGGTGTCAAACCAGAATCAAAGTCCAAATTTCTCACATGATAACTCACAAGAGAAATTAGAACTCTGCCTTATCTTCAGACATAGATGTAATTGAAAAGAATGTTTTCCATGTTAATTTTTCTTATGAGAACACTTAAATTCTCACATGAGAAAAATCTGTTCATGTGATAATTTGGTAAGTTTTTCCTTGGTTAACAAGATCTATCAAACACCACATTATGAGCTTGTAAAACTACTCTTTTTGCATACATTTCTAACAAGTTTCTTATGCACTCTATTTGCATACATTTCTAACACGTTTCTTATGCACTCTATTTGCATACATTTCTAACAAGTTTCTTATGCACTCTATTTGCATACATTTCTAACATGTTTCGTATGCACTCTATTTGCATACATTTCTAACATGTTTCTTATGCACTCTTTTTGCATACATTTCTAACAAGTTTCTTATGCACTCTTTTTGCATACATTTCTAACAAGGTTCTTATGCACTCTATTTGTATACATTTCTAACATGTTTCTTATGCACTCTATTTGCATACATTTCTAACAAGTTTCTTATGCACTCTTTTTGCATACATTTCTAACAAGTTTCTTATGCACTATATTTGCATACATTTCTAACATGTTTCTTATGCACTCTTTTTGCATACATTTCTAACAAGTTTCTTATGCACTCTATTTGTATACATTTCTAACATGTTTCTTATGCACTATATTTGCATACATTTCTAACAAGTTTCTTATGCACTCTTTTTGCATACATTTCTAACAAGTTTCTTATGCACTCTATTTGTATACATTTCTAACATGTTTCTTATGCACTATATTTGCATACATTTCTAACAAGTTTCTTATGCACTCTTTTTGCATACATTTCTAACACGTTTCTTATGCACTCTATTTGCATACATTTCTAACAAGTTTCTTATGCACTCTATTTGCATACATTTCTAACATGTTTCTTATGCACTCTATTTGCATACATTTCTAACAAGTTTCTTATGCACTCTTTTTGCATACATTTCTAACAAGTTTCTTATGCACTCTATTTGCATACATTTCTAACATGTTTCTTATGCACTCTATTTGCATACATTTCTAACAAGTTTCTTATGCACTCTTTTTGCATACATTTCTAACAAGTTTCTTATGCACTCTATTTGCATACATTTCTAACATGTTTCTTATGCACTATATTTGCATACATTTCTAACAAGTTTCTTATGCACTCTTTTTGCATACATTTCTAACAAGTTTCTTATGCACTCTATTTGTATACATTTCTAACATGTTTCTTATGCACTATATTTGCATACATTTCTAACAAGTTTCTTATGCACTCTTTTTGCATACATTTCTAACACGTTTCTTATGCACTCTATTTGCATACATTTCTAACATGTTTCTTATGCACTCTATTTGCATACATTTCTAACAAGTTTCTTATGCACTCTTTTTGCATACATTTCTAACAAGTTTCTTATGCACTCTTTTTGCATACATTTCTAACATGTTATGCACTCTTTTTGCATACATTTCTAACAAGATTCTTATGCACTCTCTTTGTATACATTTCTAACAAGTTTCTTATGCACTATATTTGCATACATTTCTAACAAGTTTCTTATGCACTCTTTTTGCATACATTTCTAACAAGTTTCTTATGCACTCTATTTGTATACATTTCTAACATGTTTCTTATGCACTATATTTGCATACATTTCTAACAAGTTTCTTATGCACTCTATTTGTATACATTTCTAACACGTTTCTTATGCACTCTATTTGCATACATTTCTAACACGTTTCTTATGCATTCTATTTGCATACATTTCTAACAAGTTTCTTATGTGCAGTTGATGAGAAGCTTATGAGAATTGGTGAGTTTTGTTTCTGTACAGGTAACTCTAATCTGTTGAGCAGAAGAAATGAAATATAATTCTAAGTGCCAGTCTTGAAAATTGACTAAGTTCTTTTCCAGGGTTTTTCAGGCTGAAATGTATCAAAAAAGGTTATAAGTCCAAACTGTCCATTGTTTTTTCCAGACATTGTCCAGCCTTTCCATAGACAATATCCAGGGTTTTCAGAATAAATTCTGCAAGATATTTCATTTTTTTTCACTGTTTCCATGTTTTTCCAAGGTATTCTGTCCTTTTCCAGAGTATGTTATGGAAAAACTTCAGCTGGGATTAATCAGTTACTATCATTGTCTTTCACTGTATATAATGGCCATCAGGCCTTGTACTGTTACTATCATTGCCTTTGACTGTATATAAGGGCCATCAGGCCTTGTACTGTTACTCTCATTGCCTTTCACTGTATATAAAGGCCATAAGGCCTTGTACTGTTACTATCATTACCTTTCACTGTATATAAAGGCCATCAGGTCTTGTATAGTTACTATCATTGCCTTTCACTGTATATAAAGGCCATCAGGTCTTGTACTGTTACTATCATTGCCTTTCACTGTATATAAAGGACATCAGGCCTCATACTGTTACTATCATTGTCTTTCACTGTATATAAAGGCCATCAGGCCTTGTACTGTTACTATCATTGCCTTTCACTGTATATAAAGGCCATCAGGTCTTGCACTGTTACTATCATTGTCTTTCACTGTCTATAAAAGACATCAGGACTTGTACTGTTACTATCTTTGCCTTTCACTGTATATTAAGGCCATTAGGTCTTGTACTGTTACTATCATTGCCTTTCATTGTATATAAAGGCCATCAAGCCTTGTACTGTTACTGTCATTGCCTTTCACTGTATATAAAAGACATCAGGCCTTGTACTGTTACTGTCATTGCCTTTCACTGTATATAAAGGCCATCAGGACTTGTATTGTTTTATGAAAATCTGAATAATTATCTAAGTAGAACCTAGCTATACAGGTTGTTCTTAGAAAGAAAAAAACAATACAGGCAAAAAAATATTATAATTGTTACGCAAGTATTGCACAATGAGTGCCTGGAGCAATATGCTGTTGTTTTTAAACACTGCACATTAATACAAATATCTTAATGAGTGCAGTGGTGTGACCTTTCAAACCTAAGTACACATCTTCTATTCATGAGAAAATAGAAACGTAAAACATTTAATATTTTTACTCTATTATTACATTTGATCAATGGATGTCATATGAAAATAATAAGTAATTAATATCTTTTATTAGGATAGCTTTTCACTTTCATAAGTTATAATTTGTTAATGTTCTTTGGTAGCCAATGGTATGATACAATACTGATACACAGCTCTCACAAAGTGTGTAATGACTGAGTTGATTTCTAATTCATGACTTTATTGGAAATTTATATTTTCTGTCCTGGAAATATTGCAAATGTTGCTGTTACAAGTGCAGTGATAATACAACATGGAAATTTAAATGTGGAATACCACTATTGTACTCTTAAGTAATTAGGTTCACTATCAAAGCATTAAGTTCTCAACAATCATGGGTTATGTGCCTGAACAATGCCAGTGTAAACCTATTTTGTTTGAAACAATCCTGCCAAAATTGTCCCATGGGAAGCCAATGTTTTGGTCCAGAGTTGGATCTGTAAAGCTCTGATGAATGCTGCTGTTATTAATGGATGTAATGTGATGGCTGGTGCTGAAGAAATTGTTACAAATATGCTAAACCTAAACTGCAAAGGTGCAGACAGTGGAGATGTGCATTGAGACCAGAAAACATCTTCCCTTAAGCCAATTCACTCTAAGTGGCTTATCTGTTGACATGACAAAAACAGCTCATTGGAAAGACCTGACTGAAATGGGCTTTGAAAAAGTGGGACTGTTCTGCTGATTGATTATTTAACAGTTTGTTGTTATGTTCAAAAATGTACATATATAAATGGGAATATGGGAATAATACTTGCTTTGGGAAATAAAGAAGGACACGGATATTGAATAAATTTGCAAACTATTGCTATACATCAGGTATAGTCTTTACAACCTTACACTAGTTTTCATGCTCATGAAATTTTTTTGCATTCAAATTAAATTGTAATCAGAAATTAGTTCCATTTTTCCTTGTTGTTCGTGTACTTATCCTAACGTACATGTCACATCCTCAGCGCTATAGAAAACCATGTTATCCTAATGTACATTTCACATTCTCAGCACTAAAGGAAACCATGTTATCTTAATGTACATTTCACATTCTCAGCACTAAAGGAAACCATGTTATCCTAATATACATTTCACATTCTCAGTACTAAAGGAAACCATGTTATCTTAATTTCACATTCTCAGCTCTATAGGAAACCATGTTATCCTAATGTACATTTCACATTCTCAGTGCTATAGGAAACCATGTTATCCTAATGTACATTTCACATTCTCAGCGCTATAGGAAACTATGTTTTCCTAATGTACATTTCACATCCTCAGCGCTATAGGAAACCTTGTTATCCTAATGTACATTTCACATTCTCAGCGCTATAGGAAACTATGTTTTCCTAATGTACATTTCACATTCTCAGCACTATAGGAAACCATGTTATTCAAAAAAAAAGAAAGAAGCAGATATTTTGTTTTGACTTTTAAATTTGTAGTCTAGCTCACCAATGAAAACCACAAAATTGGAATCCAACAAATTTAAAGTGTTTCACAGTATCTGCCTTTATATCATGGAACCTTTATTAACCAGACAAGTATATTAAGGATATTTTTCTAACAGCCACATAACAATTATAATGATACAAATTATTCCAGCCAACAGATAACAAGCCAAATATTTTTGTTACTTTATGATCATTATACACAACTTCCACTAGTTATAAAGACAGTACACTATGAGCTTGTTGAGTCCCAAAGAGTGACTATCTAGTTAACAGGGGCCATTATTTATCACAAATGAGGATACAGATTTCATATGAATGGCAATTAATTGTTTGCACTAAACTTTATGATTTATTTGCAGTTTTTCTACTTTCAACAGGGCAATAATTTGCTGTGGGAGAGAGGAGATATCATTATCACCATTGGCTATGAAAACTGTGCATTGGTGGAAGTTACAGAGAATAACATATCATGCAGTCCTCCAGCTCAGCAGCCCGGATCAGACCTTCATTTTCCTGTTTCTGTATGTACATCATCACTCATTACTTTCATTTAACGCCATGTTTCTATCTCAAATTTTTTTTTTTAAGTTAACTGGGATTGAAATATTTTCATTCGAAGTTTCATTCAGAATATGAGTAACAAAATCAAAATTAGAATATCTATTAAATATCTTTATCTTTCTTGACATTTCCAATTGTTTTGGTTCAAATTTTTATTGGCTATATTCATATAATTTAGACATGATGAAGTGTGGGTGCCAACATCCCTCCTACCCCTCAACAAATAACAGTGTTGAATGAAATATCTTGAATGTCTTTCTTTGTGTAGGTGAAGATTGGCAATTTCAAGCAAACTGTTGGCTACTTGAAGTATGAAGATGAAACAATGTCAAAAACTGTCATCGGTGTGATTGCCAGTATTGCAGGAGTTCTGCTTCTAGTGTTAATACTGGTTGCAGTTTTTTGTTTACGAAAATCTCGACAACTCAGCAGGAAGGCAGAGGAATTGGAGAAACAAATTCAAGACTGGGAAATGGAAATTAGGAATGTCAGTCGAGAAGGTATGTGATCAAGACATTAACTGACCTCTACTGCTTTTACCCATCTGACAGAAAATTAAAAATCAACATCCAGTTGGATATATGTATTTGTAGATACTATTGAAAATGGATTATTATAAATTCAATGCAATCTAGGATATCATTTACTAGATGTCATTCAGTAGAAGAATAATTGTTATACATACATGTAATATATACAAATGACGTTTTTAAAATCAGAAGTATACTGTCTTGTTACCTGTTAGATTGTCTCTTATAGCTTTATGATCAGTTCATCATTCACATCTCAGCTCTGATCATGTCATGTATATCTAGTGAGCACCATCTCATGCATATCTTGGTTAGGACCAGCTCGTGCATATCTTAGCTACAACCAGTTTTTGCATATCTTGGCTAGGATCATCTCATGCATATCTTGGCTAGGACCAGCTCATGCATATCTTGGCTAGGGCCAACTCATGCACATCTTGGCTAGGACAAGTTTTTGCATATCTTGACTAGGACCATCTCATGCATATTTTGGTGAGGACCAGCTCATGCATATCTTGGCTACAACCATCTCATGCATATATTGGCTAGGACACACTCATGCATATCTTGGCTAGGACCAGCTCATGCATATCTTGGCTACAACCATCTCATGCATATCTTGGCTAGGACCATCTCATGCATATCTTGGCTAGGATGGGCTCATGTATATCTTGGCTAGGACCATCTCATGCATATCTTGGCTAGGACCAGCTCATGCATATCTTGGCTAGGATCATCTCATGCATATCTTGGCTAGGACCAGCTCATGCATATCTTGGCTAGGGCCAACTCATGCACATCTTGGCTAGGACAAGTTTTTGCATATCTTGACTAGGACCATCTCATGCATATTTTGGTGAGGACCAGCTCATGCATATCTTGGCTACAATCATCTCATGCATATATTGGCTAGGACACACTCATGCATATCTTGGCTAGGACCAGCTCATGCATATCTTGGCTACAACCATCTCATGCATATCTTGGCTAGGACCATCTCATGCATATCTTGGCTAGGATGGGCTCATGTATATCTTGGCTAGGACCATCTCATGCATATCTTGGCTAGGATCAGCTCATGCATATCTTGGCTAGGATCATCTCATGCATATCTTGGCTAGGACCAGCTCATGCATGTCTTGTCTAGGGCGAACTCATGCACATCTTGGCTAGGACAAGTTTTTGCATATCTTGACTAGGACCATCTCATGCATATTTTGGTGAGGACTAGCTCATGCATATCTTGGCTACAACCATCTCATGCATATCTTGGCTAGGACCATCTCATGCATATCTTGGCTAGGATGAGCTCATGTATATCTTGGCTAGGACCAGCTCATGCATATCTTGGCTAGGACCAGCTCATGCATATCTTGGCTAGGACCAGCTCATGTATATTTAGCTAGGACCATCTCATGGATATGTTGGCTAGGACCATCTCATGCATATCTTGGCTACAACCATCTCATGCATATCTTGGCTAGGACCATCTCATGCATATCTTGGCTAGGATGAGCTCATGTATATCTTGGCTAGGACCAGCTCATGCATATCTTGGCTAGGACCATCTCATGCATATCTTGGCTAGGATGAGCTCATGTATATCTTGGCTAGGACCAGCTCATGCATATCTTGGCTAGGACCAGCTCATGCATATCTTGGCTAGGACCAGCTCATGCATATCTTGGCTAGGACCAGCTCATGTATATTTAGCTAGGACCATCTCATGGATATGTTGGCTAGGACCATCTCATGCATATCTTGGCTAGGATGGGCTCATGTATATCTTGGCTAGGACCAGCTCATGCATATCTTGGCTAGGACCAGCTCATGCATATCTTGGCTAGGACCAGCTCATGCATATCTTGGCTAGGACCAGCTCATGTATATTGAGCTAGGACCATCTCATGCATATCTTGGCTAGGACCAACTCGTGTATATTTAGCTAGGACCAGCTCATGGATATCTTGGCTAGGACCATCTCATGCATATCTTGGCTAGGACCAGCTCATGTATATTTAGCTAGGATCAGCTCATGCATATCTTGGCTAGGACCAACTTGTGTATATTGAGCTAGGACCATCTCATGGATATCTTGGCTAGGACCATCTCATGCATATCTTGGCTAGGACCAGCTCATGTATATTTAGCTAGGACCAGCTCATGCATATCTTGGCTAGGACCAACTCGTGTATATTTAGCTAGGACCAGCTCATGCATATCTTGGCTTGGACCAACTCGTGTATATCTAGCTAGGACCAGCTCATGCATATCTTGGCTGGGATCAGCTCATGCATATCTTAGCTAGGATGAGCTCATGCATATCTTGACTACAACCAGCTCATGCATAGGACCAGCATGTACATATCTCAGCTTCAAGAGCTTTCTAACATCATTTTTTGACACATTTACTGAGCCATCTAGTACCTGATATGTCATATTAAACTATATAATTTGATGGTGCTCTTCACCAGTTTCATTTTAGCTCTTGAGGCTAGGTAAGCATGTGGTATTGATGGCTTGTGTCCATTGTGCATTTTCTAACATCCATCCGGCAACATTTACTAATTTCAAGTTCTTTCCCTACATCACAAAACCAATTTCATCCTGATTTGGTAGAAATTATTCAGCATTACAGCCTTTCTAGTTTATACAACTGTGGATGCCATGCCATCCAGAATTGTGGCTCTTATTTACAGTAAAAAATTTAACAACAACAAATTGCTTCTTATTTGTTCTTTTCTTCTAAAGCAACAATAAACAGAATTTGACCAAATTTAAACAAAACCAAACCTATTATTAAGTTTTTTCAAGTATGATGTTGATTAGCCTTCCAGTATGGCTGCCTTTACCTAAAATAAACAAACCTACTACGTTCTTTTCTAAAAACACTTAGTGGAATTTGACCAAATTTGACAGAGTGCGTGTTGGCTTGAATGTCTTAAATGTTAATACAGAAATTTGAAAAACTTAATTTGAAAAATGGCATTCATTTTCAAATCCACTGCCATATCAGTCAGAAAAGAGTATAAGCCTTCCAGGTTTTTACAAGCGATGCTAATTCTTCAGCTAATGTAGCTGCAATTTCTAAAAAAAGTACGAAAAACCTTTAAATGACATCATTAATCCTCCTTAAGTTAGTTTGACTGAAAGCATTCTGGAATTTGAAAGTCCTTTTACTGATGGGATCTCAAATGGTTCTAGGACAATTACCCTCAGTCATTGACCCCCTGGTCTATTTCCCCCCTGTCAATTAACCCCAAGTCAATTACCCCCACCCATGTAAATTACCTTTTTGGATATCTAACCCCATGATAGTTTATACCACATTATTAGAATATTGCATTATTTTGTAATTCCTGAAACAGAACAATTTTGTATCACAAGGAAAAAGAATCGTATTCTATGTTTAGGACTATGGAACTTTAAAAGTACAAAGTGAGTCACAGTTAGGAGTGTACACTAAGGATAACTGAAATTTAATGTAAGTCACAACAATTATTTATTAGTTTTATTGCATTAATACTTCTGGTAGTTATCGTACATTTGGTTCTCACCTCAAAATGGTTTTTATACTTAATCAGCTAAAATTGGTCATATTTGGAATACATCTGCAGATGCACAAGATGCAGATGAGACTGAGTAAATTAGCATGCAACATAATATTTTCTGCCAGCTACTGATGACAAGTAGGTCAAACAGATGATCAACTGCTAGGCATATCCTTGTTATCAGATGGCCTCATCATGCCTAATGTATTGTATAGAAGCATATGTTATACACACAGTAGGCAAATTAAGTACCTGAACAATTATAGAGTTATGGAACTTATGTAAATTATAAAGAAGCTTGCCACTTAATTAAGGTCATAAAACCTGTTCTTTACAGGTAATATATTGTACAGAAGCATCTGTTATAGACTAAATAGGTGGATTAAAGACACAATACCTGGACAATTATATAATTTTGGAACTTTTCCAAGTCACATGGAAGCATGCCACTTAAGGCCATAAAACCTGTTCTTTACAGCTAATATATTGTTGTTGTTATTGTTGTAGGGTTTAACGCCATTTTTCAGCACACGATAGGCTATACATGGCAGCCAGTATTAATGGTGGAGGAAGAACCCGGGAAAACCCCAGAAAGAACCACCGACCCACGAGAAGCTACTGGCAAGCTTTTTCACATACTCACATTGGCTGAATCCGAGACTCGAACCCATGCAGACAGAGGTGAGATGGCAGTGATCTGTAACAGAGAGCACTTTAGACCACTCGGCCACTCAGGGCCCCTCTAATATATTGTATTGGAGCATATGGCTTTGTTTGATGAAAACACCTTTCTCACATGAAGGCATCTTCTTGTTATTAATATCACGCATCATTCTTACTTCTGGTTGTTTTTTTTTATTCAGTGTATGTGCTTCTTGTATACATTGGAATAACCATGTCATGGGGGGGTATTTGTCCAGGGGTTAATTGATGGGGGGGGGGTAAATGACCAGGGGTTTATTGTTCTGCCACCATCTCAAAAAATTGTTTAATGGAATGTAACCAACTTTGATAGATATAATACCTGAAAGCCTTCCAGTGATGCTGATCAACTATTTAATATGGCCACCCAACAGAGACTGACCAGTATTGGCAGAGAGCATCCTTAATTGAAGCACTTTTTAGTTTATACATATGACCTCCTAAAAAGGTCATATCAGGAGATCTTCAAAAGAGGATGTACTATAAATGTCCAAAATGGCCTACCTCAGAATCTTTTCATTTTATGAAATATTGAATCTGTAACATGGTTAGTTATGAAATAATCTTCACAATTGGATTGAAACTATTACAGGGAATTATGGGAAGAACATTGATTAGCCTAGCACATAGATATATGTGTGCACAACAAAAAAAACACAGAACCTATTGTTCTCATATTGCTTGATATATGTATGATTGATATGTTATGTGTAATTGATTTCTGTATGTGTAATTGATTTCTGTATGTATGATTGATTTATGTATGTATGAATAATATCTGTATGTATAAGTGATTTACATATGTATGGTTGATATATGTATGTATGATTGATATATGTACATATGATTGATATATGTATGTGTAATTGATTTATGCATGTATATGATTGATATATGTATGTATGATTGGTATAAGTATGTATGATTAATATATGTATGCTTGATTGATATATGTATGTATGATTGATATATGTACTCCACTCCCTCGACAACTCGCACCCTGATAACTCACGAACCCGCTTATAACTCGGGGTAAGGCATGGATCCCTTTTTTTTAACCAGAAAATACCCCAAAAATTGATCCCTATTTGTTGAACTTGAAGAAAATTGCAATCAAAATTGGTAACAGTAACTTTGATGTATCGCTCATTTTATCATCGAAAACAATAGATAAGACCTGGAAATTTTAGTCAGCACTATGAAATATCAAATTTAAAAATAGGTCATACAACTGTTTACATTTTCTTTCCAAACGACATTCCGAGTACACCGCAATTAACGATATGTAAGGAAATTTTGATCAATGAAAGTGTCACACCAAGTGGAGGCAGTACTAAAATACAAATTATATAATTTTTTTATCAATTGAAATTTGTGTTCTAGTTCTATCTTTTAGTTCCTTTTAAGTGTAATCGTCATAAATGAAATGTGTCCTCTTGAAATTAAATGTAAAGTGCATCAGTCTACCATAACAGCTTATATGTCCACGATTATTTTTCTGAGAACCTAATTAATTGCTGACCGTGTTTTGATAACTGACTTCCGGAAGTATTTGTTGTATTGTTGCACTGAATTAAAAGCTGGCCTCCTTTTTATTATCATGTTAATTAGGAATAAAAGAAACGTTAAAAGGTATGAAAATCTAACAAACTTAAAATCTAGCAGCCCCAGTCTTATGTCAGGTGAACTCACTTCATTTGATCAATCGAACACTTATAAATCTTATTGTGTATGTAACATAAACTACCTTAAATTAACCAACTCTTTCATAACTGTGATCAAAGATAACAAGGCAGCCAAGCGAAATGGATACTTCGTAAAATAAAGAGCTTGATTTCACAGATACGGACCATTGTGGGCAAGCAGGTCTCAGAGAATTCTTGAACTGGCCGTTAGAGATATCCTTAGAGAAGGATGATAAGAAGTTTCATTATTACTTCCAATGAAATCACGACATCAATATTGTACTAATTGAACAATACAAAAATTGAGTTTCGATGTAGATGATTGTCTTCCGAAATAAATGTCTTATGTTTTTGAAAAAAGGAATCTTGTTTGGTGGTGTATCAACAGTTAATCTAGTTCCCTGCTATAATTGACTCCCAATTAGGCAGGATAATATTAAACACCACTATGGGAACCAGACTCATCAAGAAAACAAAAAGCAGTGACATAATACACAGATTTTTTTGCATACACATGATGGTTGCTGAAACCAATTGGAACGTTCTTTCATATGTTGGACATTTTGAAAATAAATGTTATTTAAACAGAATAATGAACAACTTCATTAGAAAAAGCGCATTATTAAAAATTATTATCGACATGATTGTAAAATGAGGATTCAGTCAGTAAACAGCCCAGTTCCCTAACGCTGCTTCCCCCCATGGTTTTCTCGATGTCAAAAAGATTTTATCCAATTTTTGGAGGTCCCTTGGTAACTCACACCTCGCTTACAGTGCAGTTTATGTTTTTTGACCCTGTTGTGTGCAAGTTATTGATGGAGAGGTATATATAATTGGTGTATATATATGTATGATTGGTATATATATATATATGTATGATTTATATATGTATGTATGATTGATATATGTATATATGATTGATATATGTATGATTGATATATGTATGTAGAACTGGTATATATCTATGTATGATTGATATATATATTTATGATTGATATAATTATGTGTATGTATGATTGATATATATATATATATATATATGGTTTATATGTATGTATGATTGATATATATGTATGTGTGATTGATATATGTATGATTTATATATATGTATGTTTGATAAATATTTTTGTATGATTGATATTTGTTTGATTGATATATATGTATGATTGGTATATGGTGTCCATAAACAAATAGTACCTGAAGACATACTGGAAATACAGTGTGCATATTATTTATAGCTGTAGCTGTAGAATTAACCTTTATACGATTTTAGTAAAATAGGTTAAATTAGTGTAAAATCAACAGGTTAAAGAAATAGTTTATTTAGGTTATAATCTTACAGTATTACATAACCCAGCTTAGTTGAAAAGCCAACTGTAAGTTATATAAGGTAGGTTAGTGATGTCATGCCAGCATAGGCTTCACGTAAAATATAGAGGATATTTTCTTATTTCATCATGTGGTACAAAAAATATGATATATTAAACCAGAGGTTAAAATATATTGATTTTCATACCACAAGATGAACTATATCTGGTACTTATGCAGTAAAAGAAAATTTTGTTTTCGTTATTTACCAGATTTGCTCCAGAATAAAAGCTTAAAAGATTGAAATACCCCCTTCCCCTTTTGTAAATTCACCTCAGTTTCCTAGGCGGATATATAAAAAATATCAGTGACTCAAGATAGTGCTAGGATTGGAAAGACATAATATGCAACAATAAGTTACATTTTTGAAATTTCGTAAACTTTTAGAATTAACAATGCATCACATCAAGTTTATCATTGTTGTCAAGGAAGTAAGAAAATAAAACCTCATATAGCTGTGAACAGCATCAGTTAAGATATCTTTAAGCATCAATTTGGATATTTTTGAGCATCAATTTAGATATCTTTAAAACAAATTAAGTTCCATATCTGAAATATAATGTGGTTTCTATTTATTTCTTATAGCTCACAAAGTGCTCATTTTTGTTGCTACAACTTCTGTAGGCACACACAATCATGTGTTGCAATCCATGATGTGAAATCTTACATTTTCATATGTGAAAATATAAGGATATATTTTTCACATGTGAAAATGAATGAATAAAAAAATATGAAAATTATTTTGCCAAGAAGTTTCAATAACTCACATTTAAAGATATAATAACATGTTTTAATGATTTATTCTCAAAAGCTGCCTATTAGTTTTGACAAAATTTGACCAAAGCTTTCTTCTTTTATGAAAAAAAGATTTCAATTGCTATTCAATATGGCTTTATGTACTTAAAACTGAAATCTCCATATAAGTGAATTCTCCAAAAATATGACAAAATTTGACACAGAGCATCTTGGCTTGAAGGCCTTTCAGTGTTAAATGCGTCTTAAGAGAACACGATGGTAATTTTTTCTTCTTCTTAAAACCAGTAAATAAAGTTTTAAATTTTCAGATCGGATGCATCCTTTTGAACCAGATTTACTAGCTGCTCTTGCATTTGCCTCATAGGCAAATATCAGTCAGGTGAGCAAACTCAAACTCACCTGGATCTCATGTTTTAGCTGCATGGTCTTACATTACTGTCATTCATGGTGTATCAGTTAGTATGTATTTCATGGTTGCCTCAAACCATGACTTGCCAATAATGTAAATATATTTGCTCTAAATGGCCTAATTGCTTATATCCATGACCTTAAAAAACTACTGAAAATTAATTTTTTGTAAAAGCATAAAAGTAATACTTAGTAAAAATGAAATGAATAAGGCATTTAGACACTTGTCTTTCCAAAGGATTATCACTGATATTCACATCTAACAGTTCATTTCTGGATCGATACATTTACAATTAGCTCATTTGAACCGGTTGTATGGCCTAAGGTTTGTTGTGCTTTGTGCATTGCCCTTTGTCTGTCATCTATCAAGTGTTAACTTTTACAGTTCAAAAGGCCTTGCTTGTTAACAGATTGGAATGAAACCTGGTGCTTAGGATTATTATGAAGCTGTTTGATGAGCTTAAGCATGAATGATACATGTGTGTCCATTCTATTGGCAAGTGTTATGAAGATTTAGACAAATTAGTTCCATCACTGTATAATAATGCATAATTAAATATGGAGTTATCCAGTACCCATTATATCACTACCTTTACACCCCAACCCCCACCCCTAACAAACATTCATCTGCTTGGTCTGATTTGTTTGGTATTACAGAATTATATAGTGTTGAGACAATGTGTGTAAAGACTTTGCATGGTGGCACATTGTGATAGGCATTCTGGGCTTCTAGTATGAAAGGATTTGAACTTGAACCCGTTTGGTTGCAAATCTGGCATGCTGACCAATGAGCCACTGTGACTATTACACAGGATGAGTTTTGATCTCTGCAATCTGAAGGAACAACAAGAATTTATATTCACTTACAGGTAATTTATTTTATTTCACATGGAGAGACAGCTAGAAGTACAATACTTAAGCCACATCACTTATAACATCATTTATATACTTGTACTATTTTGTATTATTCAGAGTTTGCAGATCTGCAGACCAGTATTAAGGAGGTGACCAGTTCTCTAGTAGAGAGGGGATTTCCATATCGTGACTACCAGTACTACAGCTTCAAAATGCTCTTCCCCACAGCAGACATGGAGACTCACACAGTTATGCGGGACCCTCAAGTATATATATATATGTGTGTGTGTGTGTGTGTGTGTGTGTGTGCATGTTAATTTGTCTAAATGTATTAGTGTTACAGAAATACCATATGCCATACCTATTTGACATTAATGATATTTGGTTGCACAATGCTTGAACTTCTGAGATTGCAAACATATATCTTATTCTTTTTCTTACATTTAACTTAATAGCTGTAAAATGAAGTTATTTTAAGTCCTAGTCTGATGAAACTAGAACAGGATGGCCAGTCTTTATATAAACTTAAATGCATTGACTATCAGTCAGTTTAAGCCCTCCTTTAATGGCATCATGCTTTCACCAAGCGTATGGATTACAAAATACACTGTTGATCCTGTACTGTACTGCTGTGCATTCTGTCAAGTGGATTATAGAATACACTGCCACTCTTATACACTACTGCTATGCATTTCATCATGTGGATAACATAATACACTGACACTCCTGTACTCAATATTTATGCATTCTGTCATGTGGATTACAGAATACAATGCCAAGCCTATACTCTCTTGCTATGGATACTGTCAAGTGGATTACAGCATACACTGACACTCCTATCCTCAATTGTTATGTATTCTGTAATGTGGATTGCAGAATACACTGTCAAGCCTATATTCTCTTGCTATGGATACTGTCAAGTGGATTACAGCATACACTGACACTCCTATACTCAGTTGTTATGCATTCTGTCATGTGGATTTCAGAATACACTGCCAAGCCTATACTCTCTTGCTATGGATACTGTCAAGTGGATTACAGAATACACTGATACTTCTATAATGGAGTGTCAGTATTTTTATAACAGTAATTACTGTCATGGCTTTGTTTTGAATATAAGTATTGATACAAAGAACAAAAGAGTACAAGAATGATTAATCAAAGCACCATTGGAGTTTTGTTAATTTGATGTTCACCAGTTACGACAACCAATCAAGTACGTTAAATCATGACTTATTAGACATTCAATTAATATGATCATATTGGATTTTGGAATACAAATTTTAATCAGAATAAGTCAGCAAGTTTCATTACAGTATTGTTTGACCAATTATCATGGCTTACATCTTATAAAACATTGGCTATATTGTTTTGCAAGTTACTGGGTTACTGGGCATGTAAGAAACACAAGTTCTGGTGTGTGTCAGAAAGACAAGTTACTGGGTGTGTCAGAAAGAAAAGTTAATGGGTATGTCAGAAACACAAGTTACTGGGTGTGTCAGAAAGAAAAGTTAATGGGTATGTCAGAAAGACAAGTTACTGGTTGTGTCAGAAAGACAAGTTACTGGGTGTGTCAGAAAGACAAGTTACTGGGTGTGTCAGAAAGACAAGTTAATGGGTATGTCAGAAACACAAGTTACTGGGTGTTTCAGAAAGATAAGTTACTTGGTGTGTCAGAAAGACAAGTTACTGGGTATGTCTGAAACACAAGCACAAGAACAAATTTGTCATTCCTAGTGCTGCAAATTTTCAGAAGACAGTTCCTTTTGACCATGTGGGATATCATGAACATTTATTCTACTTTGAAGCAGAACTGCAGTAAAATATAGCATTGTTCTGCTGATATTTGATAGTGTCATACAATGGAGATAAAGATTTGACATTATTTCTGAATGCCTTTTTCATTGTGAAGGAAAGTCTTCGTTTCATCAAGTCACTTCCTGGATGAGTTAATTCAGTAGAATGGAGCAGTGATTACTCAATAGTTGTACCACGACGTTACAGCAGATATGTGATTCATTCAGATAATTTCCACTATTTTAGAGGATGACATCTTCAGAACTTGGAAAAACAGCCTGCAGTCACTGGAATAATGACTGATAACTCAACTGCTTTCAACTGATAGTGTAGAACTTTCCAGCATGCAGTAAAGTTGGAGACTTGTTATGGAAAACTCTGATGATTCTGCCTTTTTTACATTTTTAATTGAGGTCATGGAAGGGTACAGAAAGCAGCCAAAGCTGCCCTGCAGGCAGCCATTGCTGAGTAGAAGATTCCATCTGCCGACTCAAAATATTCCATAAAGCAGCATGTTTTTCATACTGGGCAGAATACATGGAATAAAAACTAACAGACAAGCTTCAGAATATCCAACCCATCATTGGAAAATGGCATCCCTGATAGAACTAATTACAGCAGTGAGGTGGAATTGTGCTTATCTTACATGATACACATATACCTGACTCATGCAAAGCTCCTGAAAGTTTAACCTGAGCCACAGTGCCTACTCTGCCAATGTTATTTGTCAATGCAATCTGAAGGGTGACCCTCAGCCACAGTGCCTATTCTGGCAATGTTATTTGTCAATGCAATCTGAAGGGTGAACCTCGGCCACAGTGCCTACTCTGCCAATGTTATTTGTCAATGCAATTTGAAGGGTGAACCTCAGCCACAGTACCTACTCTGCCAATGTTATCTGTCAATGCAATCTGAAGGGTGACCCTCAGCCACAGTGCCTATTCTGGCAATGTTCTTTGTCAATGCAATCTGAAGGGTGAACCTCGGCCACAGTGCCTACTCTGCCAGTGTTATCTGTCAATGCAATCTGAAGGGTGAACCTTGGCCACAGTGCCTACTCTGCTAATGTTATCTGTCAATGCAATGCATTCTTTTCAGTCATGACCCTATATTTTAAAGATGTTATTTTTTCAATGTTGTCTTTTATTTTACTGTTGTAACCTCCGACATAGTTTGAACATCTTTACCTTTGTACTAGTCTACATGTTTACATTGATTTCGAAGAGTGTATCTTCCTAAGTTATTTTTTCTTCAGTTCTTTCATTTTGCATTTATATAATTTCCTTCTGATAGGCAATATACAGTAAGTATTTGTCGAATGTACCATTAAACCCAAGACATACAATACGGATGCTACTGCTTTACAAACTTCTCATTTGCAACTACCAAGTAATAATAATGATAATAATAACAGTAATGAAATTATTTCATAATTGCAATGTTTGGATTATCTCCAAAAGTACATTGTAAATAAATACATAGATATAAAACCTATGTCCACCTGTTCACATGAAATATTCTTTAGTGGAATTAAAGTAGGAAAATTTGGAGGCTTTTTATTATAAACGTAGGTACTAGTCCTAGAAGAAGTTACTGAAGTGGTTAAGTTTTTTTTTTTACACACACACTACCTCTCTTTCTCTCTATTTATCTCTCTCTCCCATCAATGTAATATAAAATGCACTGAGGTATCAATTATTTTGCCTCATCTGACAAACCCAGATTGGATATTGTGTTCCTTTTCCTTTGTTTTTCAAGAAATTATTTATTTCTAGCTCCACTGTTCATGGAGCAGAAGTGTTCATTGCATCACCCATCCCTCCATTGTCACAAGTTTGTTATCGCTACTTCTCCTAAACTGTTTGGAGGCTTGCAACAAAACTTTGCACACTCATTCATCCTAGGTCGAGTTGGTCCGAAATTGTAATGGTGTGACTCACACATCCAATATGTCCACCAAGCACCATCTTGAAAATCATGTTATTGCTACTGAATGGATGTTTGTTTAAACATGGGTTTTTTTTCACTGAAAAACTTTTTGTGATGTCTAGTTGGTCCTAAATGAAAATGGTGCTGGTCTTACATCAAATATGGCCAACAAGGCAGCTATCTTTTAAATCTTGATAGCAAGACTTCTCCTGCAAAGAAAGACATATTGACATGGAGTTTTAACCAGAATACTTCTTATGATGGAGGTTGTGATGTGAACAGAATGTGTGGTTGGCCCTAAATGAAAATTGTCTTAGTCATATATATACCCAGTATATCTGTCTCGATGGCCATTTTCAAAATCCTTGTACTATTGCTCCTCCTGATTGAATGGTCATATTGAGATGGGGTTCTTTATAAAAGGACTTTAAATGATCTTTGGTTGGTTCTAAATTAGAATGGTGTGTGTATAGTCAGTATGGTCACCACAGTGGCCAGTTTATTATCTCTCATTCTTATCATATGGTTTCAGCACTCGGCAGTTGAAATGTTGCAATTTCCTTGTGTTTGATTCCCTCAAAATTGTTTTCAACCAGTAGAAGATCTTTTCTTCAACAGACCCTTGTTTATAATTTATCACTGACAGTGATTCTTTGCTATTCTTAAAGTTAAAAATGATTCCAGATGCTTCCAGTAATAATAAATTGCCGAATATTTCAGGTTTCTGATGATATGAGGATTAGACTTAAAAAGGGAATGGATATGTTGGAAGATTTGTTATACAACAAATTCTTCCTCAAATCCCTAATTCAGACCATGGAGAGACAGCCACAGAAAAAGTTTTCTCAGAGGGAAAGGTAAAATGGCATTACATATAGTATCATTTAATTGTATTGGATTTATTGTTTATTTCATGATTAAATTTGTTTAACAAACAAAAAATGTAATTCCTGAAAATACATTAAGATTTTAAAACTTCACCAGTGTGTGACACAGTATGCCTAACAAGAATATGATGTTACTAGGGATTACAAATTTTTTCAGTTTTTCAGCATGGGTTTTTCACCAATAGAATTCTTAAGATACATTGTTGGTCATAATTTAAAACTGCTGTTCCAATATGCTCACCATGGTGGCTGTCTTGAAAATATTGTTATTGCTGAAGAATATCTGATGGTTTCAACAATAAGCAGTTTAAATAAAGAAAGGTCTTACCTTGGTTTCCTGGAAATTTTATTTTTGACCAGTAGAGTATCAGTCCTTTCAAAAGACTCTTTTTCTTGCATTATGCTGTTATTACCAAAGGATATCCGATGGTTTAAAAAATAAACAGTTTAAAAAGAGAAAGGTCTTATCTTGGACTCATGGAAATTTTATTTTTGACTAGTAGAGTATCAGTCTTTTCAAAGGACTCTTTGTCTTGCATTCTGTCAGGGTTGATAACAGTCGGGCATTTGACAGCTTGAATGTTTGTTTTATTTCAGGGCCAATTTCTCTTCAGTGCTGAGTGTTGTGCTTCTTGGGAAGATGGAATACTTTTATGAGTTTGTATTTAAGTACTTTATTGATTGCCTTTTTATATTACAAAGTCCATGTAAACCAGATCAAATTAGCAGTGTTATTTTGCCCAGTCCAGATTAATCCCTGTGTAACTAGCTCATGGCAGATAATGGGCAATAGTAAACAGTAGATTGAGTCCATCTTACTTGTCAATAGGGCAATTATTTTATAGTAAACAGTAAATTGAGTCCATCTTTCATGTCAATAGGGAACATGCTGATTATAAAGAAACAGCATGCATTTCAGATAGCTACCCCCCCCACCCATAGAGCTCAATAACCAGAACATAAGTGACATATTTTAATTATTATATTTACAGTAATTAATAAATTCTGATGCATTTGTTACTTGAGATAAAATAATATAATCTTCTATTCCTAAAGTTGGATTATACTGTCTTACAAAAATGTTTGGATTAACACTGCAAATTTATCAAAGATGACCTATAGGAGATTCGTTTGTAGATTCTTGAAGTCATTTCATCATATGATATCCATTAAGATAGGTATTAAAATAAATATGTACATGTTATTTTGATTGATCGATGTTCGATTAAAAATTATTTCGTTGCTTTTCATGATAGAAGATGCATTTATATAATGATTGACAGTAATTCACAAACCTTAGGATGTATACACAAACCTTAGGATGTGTACACAAACCTTAGCTTGTCTACACAAATATTAGGATATGTACACAAATCTTGTGATGTTTAATAATAATAATGAGGACTTTGTATAGCACCTAATCTTTAGAAGCTCTAAGCACTTTAAGATAAAAAACATATAATGATATGATTACAAACACAAACACCTTGAAATTGGAAAATATAGGAAAAACATGCTGAGAATATTTAAGGTAGGAAACATTATTAGGTCTTTAAGTTTGTTCTTGCAGTCGAAATAAGTGAGTTTTGAGAGCACTCTTGAATGGGATCACTGTGTCTTTGTGTCTAAGTTCAGTGGGCAATTCATTCCACATTGCTGGGCCCTGGTATGCAAAAGAATGCTGTCCATATGACTTTGTTTTCATAGTGGGAATAATGAGTATACGATTGTCAGAAGAGGAGCATAAGTATCTTGCTGGTGTGTACACATGGGTGAGGTCGGATAGGTATGTTGGACTAGAGTCCGTCAGTGAAACGTAGCACAGAGAACAAATTTTGTGTTTGATTCTGGATTGAATGGATAGCCAGTGTAGGGTACAGAGCAGCGGGGAGGTGTGCTCTGATCGTGGTACTCCAAGTATGATCTGAACACCTGTGTTTTGAACTTTTTGAAGTTTTTTTTTTGGAGTAGATATTGAGATGAACTAGACAGACCTGAGTTACAATAGTCCGGTCTTGAAAGTACTAATGAACACCCAAGTATTTTAGTGGCATCAACTGAAAGATATTTACAAATGGAGCTGATGCGTCTCAGCTCAAGATATGCAGCCTTGCACATGTTCATGACATGTTGGTGCAATGTGAGAGTACTGTCCTGAGTAACACCTAGATTTTGTACTGATTGTGTGAATTTAATGTTGGTGTTGCTGATATTTATTGTTTGAGGTAAAGGATGTGAATGAGAAAGTCTTTGTGTTGTAATCAGAATGGCCTCAGTTTTATCATCATTCATCTGCAGCTTGTTACATGTCATCCATGATTTCACATCAGAAATGCACCTCTCTACACCTTGGATGGTAGCATCAACTTCAGTTGGGTGGCTAGATTTGTATATTTGGGTGTCATCAGCGTACAATTGGTGAGACACTGGACGATGATGTATGACACTTGAGAGCGGCTGAGGTACACAAACATTAGGATATATACACAAACCTTAGCATATGTATACAAACATTAGGATGTGTACACAGACATTAGGATATATACACAAGCCTTATCATATGTACACAAACATTAGGATATATAGACATAACTTATGATGTATACACAAACCTTATGATATATACACAAACCTTAGCATATGTATACAAACATTAGGATGTGTACACAAACATTAGGATATGTACACAAACATTAGGATATGTACACAAACATTAGGATATATACACAAGCCTTATCATATGTACACAAACATTAGGATATGTAGACATAACTTATGATGTATACACAAACCTTAGGATGTATACACAAGCCTTATCATATGTACACAAACATTAGGATATGTGGACACAACTTATGATGTATACACAAACCTTAGGATATATACACAGACCTTAGCATATGTACACAAAACTTAGCATGTGTACATAAACATTAAGATATATACACAAACCTTAGCATATGTATGTAAGCCTTAGCATATATATATATATATATATATATATATATATATATATATATATATATATAATCCTTAGGATGTGTACACAAACCTTAGGATATATAAACATGCCTTAGCATAGGTATGCAAACCTTAGAATGTGTACACAAACATTAAGATAATGTACATAAGCCTTAGCATATGTACACTGATTTTTCTGATAGCTTTGGTATGAAGTTTTGACTTGATTACATCATAAAACCGTTTGTTAGATAGTGTGAGAAAATGTTAACTATAATTGATTTCCATTTCTAGAGTATCACACCTCCTGAAAAATGTTATCTTAATTTGCAGAATTCTTGAAATTTTACTACCAGACTTAGTGCAAGAGTCCATTAACAAGAAATCCCACAAGGCACTTTTTAGAAGGTTTGTATTTATAAAGCTATTATTCAGATTTCCGTATTCATGATTCTTCCTTCTCTCCATGAAGTAAAAGCTTTAAAAATGCATGCGACTTTTATTGATACTCACATTGTTTTCTTCTAAAAATAACAAGAAATTCACTGGAGTTTTTCTGCTCCTGTTTTCCTATTTAATTGCAAAGCCATTTTCTCCCATTACATTTTGATGATTATTCAGTAATCATGCTGTGTTCAACTTATATTTGTTTATTCTGTGATTACACTCTGTTTGACCTTTTATATTTCACACTCTGTTTGAATTTTTATATTTTACACTCTTTTTTTATTTTTTACACTGTTAGACATTTTATATTTGTTTATTTAGTGATTACACTTTGCTTGACTTTTTTATGTTAATTTTTGTTAATTTGTGTCAGATAGTTTTGCTCAGTTATCCTTTTGCATATCTGAACTTTCAAGTCAGTTGTGGTGTGTGAATGGAAGAGCTTTCATTCATCATTAGGAAAAAATTAGTTTTTTGATGTGTGAATGGTGTGTGAATGGAAGTGGTTTCATCCATCATCAAGGGAGAAGTAGTTTTGTTATGAGTGAATAAAAGAGCTTTCATTTATCATCAAATTGAAGCAGTTGTTTGGTTTCATTTCTCATCAATAGATAAACAGATTTGTGGTGTGTGAATGGAAGAACTTTCATTTATCATCAAGACAAAAATAGTTTTGTTATGTGTGAATGTACGAGTTTTCATTTCTCATCAAGACAGAAAAAGTTTTGTGGTGTATGAATGGAAGAGCTTTCATTTAACATCAAGAGAGAAGCAATTTTCTGATGTGTGAATGGAAGAGCTTTCATTCATCATTAGGACAGAAGCAGCTTTGTGGAACCAAATTGAGCATGGGTTTTATTGAATTGAATTAGAAACAATTCTGTTACTTTTCTGTGATGATGTTCCAGCTGAGGCCTTGGACATTTTAGTGGCATGTGGCTTTATTTAAAACTTTGCATTTCAGGAATTGTTGATCTTTTTTCTCTCATTATCTTTGTTATGTATAACTTTTTTGGGGATACTTGAACTTATTCAGCAACCTTATGTCTAGTATTTTGCAGATGTGCCATTGAATTTTTTGCATGCATAGATTCGTGCTTTTTTCTTTTACCATCTCTGCGAGGCTATTTGGATTATGGCACTATGGGGCCGGCAAAACAAACTATTCTGTGGAACTCCTGTGTTTGCTAATTGAGTTACCTTCTTTCAGTTATTAATATAATTATTATTATAATTATTATTATAATTATAATTATTATTATTATTATTATTATTATCATCATTGTTGTTGTTATAGGGTGTTATTGTTATTATTAGTAGTTTTAGCATTATCCTTATTATTTTTTATGGCTCAAATGATGTTTGATTTTAAACAACCTTTTTTGAAACACTTGATTGCACTATAGTTTTGCATATATCCTTTCAGATGTGAAAGTGTAACAGAAAAGCTACTGATGAATCTGTTTTCGTTAAGCCTGTACCCATATCTCAAGGTTAGATGTCATATGTCTCTTTGAACCTGTATTTTTATCAGATAATACTCTTATATTCACTTAAGAGTTAGTGATTTGATTTAGTTTTAGAAGAAAAAAAAATAATTCTAATTTTTTTCCGACAGATTTAATATTAAAAAACTGAGGAAACTTATTTTTGGTCTAGTTTTAAATGGATTAGATTTTTACCAGATTACAAAGCAATTCTGTGTTGTTGATAGATGATGTCTTCATACATGCCTCCATTGGTGTGAACACACTGGGTAGGTTTGCATTTAGGTAATTTTCCGGGCATAATTACTTATAAATGCCATATAACTTTTTATGTACTTGCATCATGATGAGTACTAAAGCTATTAACAAAAATTAGGTTGCTGCAACATATATTGCATGTTTCACTAACAATAGTGAAATATGCCCAACTGTGATATAGTGTGCAGTATCAAAATTTGCTAACAATGGTGTTTTGAAATGGAAATGGAGATAAAAAACTAAGTTTTACAGTGTTTTCTTTCAGCCTAATTTGTAATACACATTGGTTGATTTTTAATGGGGTGTATATTAGTATCACATTATATCTGTAGTCACATTATAATGAGGCATATTATAGTTGGGGACAGTGGTACTGTGCACATAATGAGAATTTTATAAAACTTATCTGCATAAATCTTGGAAATCTCTAAATTTTTAATTCATTATCTTCATTGAAAAGCTTTGACTGAGCCTCTCATATCTTTGCAACTTTAAACATTTTTTCATGTGTTAAACATGTTTCCATGTGTTAAATATGTTTCCATGTGTTAAATATTTTTCCATGTGTTAAATATATTTCCATGTGTTAAATATTCTTCCATGTTTTTCCATGTGTTAAATATTTTTTTATGTGTTAAATATAAATAAAGGGCATATTAGTTATGACTGTTATATTCTAAGCTATTTCATTGCATTGCTTCACATCTACAGAAACATGGCTCCTCGTTGTACATGATGTTGAAGGCTATCCAGATTCGGATGGAGAAGGGACCTATTGACCAGCTCACAGGCCATGCCAAATACACCCTGTCAGAGAATCAGCTTCTAAAGAAACAGTCAGCAACTGGAAGTGAACTTGTTTTAGAGTCCAATCCACTGGTCAGTTTAGAAAATGTTAACTCACTTTTGCAACATAAAATGAGATGTATGTTTGAGTTTGCGGGTCCTTAAGGCCAAGTTAGTTGCCATGCTATGGTCATTTGTCTAGCCAGGTCTTGAGGCCAAGTGTGTTGTCATGGTATGGTCATTTTTTGCCAGGCTTAAGGTCAGGTGTGTTATTATGGTATGGTCATTTGTCTGGCTAGGCCTTAAGGCCAAGTGAGTTATTATGGTATAGTCTTTTGTCTGGCCATGCCTTAAGGTCAAGTCTGTTGTTATGGTATAGTCATTTGTCTGGCCAGGCCTTAAGGCCAAGTCTGTTGTTACGGTAGTCATTTGTCTGGCCAGGCTTAAGGCCAAGTCTGTTGTTATGCTATGGTCATTTGTCTGACCAGGTCTTAAAAAAGCATCCTGGCATGAAGGATTTCATATTTAGTCTAATTATGCCGATCCACCATAAATTTGGTTGCCAATAATGAAAACAGACAAACCTTTAGATGACTCCCAAAACCACTCAACTGGAATTATAGGTTACTGCAATTGTATGGGAAAATATGAACGACTTTTTTGGATGGAATACTGCACGACCTTGGGACCTTTCACAGAAAGACTTTGTATGATATCTATCTCATCCTCAATGAAAATGGTGCCAGTCTTTTGTTGAATCATAGTATTATAATTCAGTAATTCCAAGTTAATACACAGTATTATAATCCAATAATTCCAAGTTAATACATAGTATTATAATCCAATAATTCCAAGTTAATACAGAGTATTATAATCCAATAATTCCAAGTTAATACATAGTATTATAATCCAATAATTCCAAGTTAATACATAGTATTATAATCCAATAATTCCTAGTTAATACATAGTATTATAATCCAATAATTCCTAGTTAATATCTCTCCTCAAGAATGTTATCCATAAGCACTTTGCATTTCCAGTGAATAAAAATAAATAAATTACAGCCCAAATTAAACACTGAACACAACAAATAATTCTGCCTCAAGATCTTACAGCATAAATAAATAATTTTCCAAGTAAACAAGATTATAGAGTCCTATACGTTTAACATAAAAGTTCCTATTTTATATGATTCACAGAGCAGATGATGCTCTTTCTGATTATCTTTTATCTGTGTGGCATAATATGTTTATTCTCATGCCATTTTATGAATTTCTCAGCTAGTTGTAATTTTACCTGACTTCTCTGTATTATTTCAGAAATTAAGTGTAAGTGTGCTGGATCAGTATTATGAATGCACCGTACTGGATTGTGACACAATAACACAGGTGAAGGATAAATGCCTGGCCCAGATCTACATCAATTTCCCTGCATCCAACAGAGGAACAGCAGATGATGTTGTCCTTGGTAAGAATCTCTGATTTCCCTCCATAATACATAGATGATGTTGTCCTTGGTAAGAATCTCTGATTTCTATCCATAATATGCAGATGATGTTGTCTTTGGTAAGAATCTCTGATTTCCCTCCATAATATGTAGTTGATGTTGTCCTTGGTAAGAATCTCTGATTTCCCTCCATAATACATAGATGATGTTGTCCTTGGTAAGAATCTCTGATTTCCCTCCATAATACATAGATGATGTTGTCCTTGGTAAGAATCTCTGATTTCCCTCCATAATATGTAGATGATGTTGTCGTTGGTAAGAATCTCTGATTTCCTTCCATAATATGTAGAGGCATTACTTACATTTTCTTTTACATTGGGCGGTTCTGAAGGTCAAGAGTCCATTTTGATTTACATGTTCTGCTTTTCAAAACAAAAGGATGATTAAGGATGTGACCCACATGTCAAGTCACATATTGATTAATTACACCAATATTTAGAAAAATGTTGTAACATTTATAAAATTTTTATGTCTGCATTGTTGTAGATATATTGTGATTTGTCATGTGCATCCATCCATGTATATGTATATGCATCTGTCTATCCATCAGCAGCTCAGTTCACCTTTAACTCATATACACTGGCTGAGTGAAAATGATCATATTTGTGCTGAAACTCATCTACACTGGTTGATTGAGAATGATCATACCCATACTTGAACTCATCTGCATCATATGACCAAGTTTATGTCAGCATGGTGATCAGCAAAGGTGTCATCTGTACAGTTTGCATAATCTCCCAGTCTATGCCAGTATGATGATCAGCAAAGGTGTCATCTGTTCAGTTTGCATCATTTCCCAGTCTATGTCAGTATGGTGATCAGCAAAGGAGCCATCCATACAGTTTGCATCATTTCCCAGTCTACGTCAGTATGGTGATCAGCAAAGGTGTCATCTGTACAGTTTGCATCATTTCCCAGTCTATGTCAGTATGGTGATCAGCAAAGGAGCCATCCATACAGTTTGCATCATATGACCCAGCCTATGTCAGTATGATGATCAGCAAAGGTGTCATCTGTACAGTTTGCATCATTTCCCAGTCTTTGTCGGTATGGTGATCAGCAAAGGTGCCATCTGTACAGTTTGCATTATATGACCCAGCCTATGTCAGTATGGTGATCAGCAAACATGTCATTTGTACAGTTTGCATCATTTCTCAGTCTATGTCTGTATGGTGATCTGCAAAGGTGTCATCTGTACAGTTTGCATATGCCCCAGCCTATGTCAGTATGGTGACAGCAAATGTGTCATCTGTACATTTTGCATCACATGTCCCAGCCTATGTCAGCATGGTGATCAGCAAAGGTGTCATCCGTACAGTTTGCATCATTTCCCAGTCTATGTCAGTATGGTGATCAGCAAAAGAGCCATCATTAATTACATACATAATAACCTCCTAGACACTGATGGGGGGTGAGACTTGAATAAGGGGTTCAGTGCATGTGACCCCCCCACAAAAAAAAACAGTTGTACAGTTGATTATAAATTCTCTACTCATATGAGCCTATGGAAAATGACTGAACGTTCAGTTCTAAAAAAAAAACAAAATAAGATGTTTTCTTTGAAGCATTTAATACCATTACAAACAAAAATTAGTTGGTACACTGAGAATTCTCAAATATCATGATCACAAATTAGTTGTTACAGTGAGCATTGTCAAATATCATGATCACAAGTTAGCTTGTACACTGAGTATTGTTAAATATCATCATCACAAACATATATACACATATGTGCCCACACTCACTTAATCATAACCACACATATATTAAATACATATTTCAGCAATTTTTTACATTTAAAATCCATTAGGCAGTGGTATAGAGTCTTAATCAGATGCAATATTTGCCACTGTTCATAGATAATTTGGGGGGATGGGGGTGGTGGTGAATATAATGCAGTTATAATTTGTATCCAGTATTGCACTCATTTGAGACTAGATGGTATTGTTGTTAAGCTTATATAATGATATTTTTGAATTTTTCTCTGCATAGAAAATGATCTTTGCATTAGCCATGCTGTGAAGGAATGTCATACATACAGGTCTGAACAATTATTTGAAAATGCAAATCGCAGATTTCACTCTGTAAAACAATTGCAGAAATGTACTTCAACTCTTGTGGCATGGTTTGTCAATGATTTTTTAAATACATTAGCTTCTTAGAGGATTGAGCTCTGCTTTCATGCATTGTCCCAATTCTGGATGATGTTGCTGTGTCAACAGAGTCAAAGATGCCTGTACACTCTAGAATGACTCCTGTCAGTATGGTGTTTGTAGCATGTGCAAAGAATAAAATGCCCCATCCTACTGCTGAGCTTCACAAATTCAAACTCCACAATTCATGAATTCTTAAATTTTTGCTGGGATTTTCCTGCTTTGCAGATGGCTTATCCTTCCCTGAATCACAGCTGCATTTTGACATTTTGCCTTCCAAAATGTATCAAAACAAGAAGAAAAATAGTTATGCAAACTAACTTTAGTTAAATGACAAAACACAAACAAAATCGCACATCACAAAAGGGAAAATGAATCCAGCTGACACCATGACACCCATTAGTCTGGTACATGCCATGATGTAACTGTCAAATACCCAATGATATCATTGACCAATGAAATAGTTTGTTTCAGTATTGTTAGAAAATGTTGCTTAGCAATAGTGGCATGGTATCTGAATATGACTTAAGCAAATCCTGTATCTTTTAGTACCCAAGTATCAAATCACTGAATAAGGATTTTACATAAAAATGTATCATAATGTTATTTACTATAATCGCAGACACATAATGTACCATTTATGGTGCCATTGTTAAAACTATCATATTTTCTTTTTCTCCATTTTTTAAAAACCCTTTCTGAAAACTGTTAATTTTATGTATGAAATCACAAAACTTAGTGTGTGGATGCATTTTGGTGAGTGCTACACCTTTATCAGAAAAATATATCACAGTGTTCCAGATTTCATGCTTCACTGACTTTGGTTGAGTTTAAGATTTAAGTTTATTTCTCAAGCTCTGGTCATTATAGAATTATAAAAAAAACTGATAAAACTAAAACGTAGTGAGGGGATGTCATGTTTCTTGATGATAAATTTACACCATCACAAAATATGACATGCAGGCTTCGGGATGTATCCTAATGACTAAATATACACCATCATAAAAGATGTCCTACAGGCTTGGGGATGTATATTAATGAGTAAATACACACCATCACATAAGATGACCTACAGGATTGGTAGATGTATCTTAATGAGTAAATATACACCATCACAAACAATGACCTACAGGCTTGGGGATGTATCTAAATGAGTAAATATACACCATCACAAACAATGGCCTACAGACTTGGGGATGTTTCTTAATGAGTAAATATACACCATCACAAACAATGACCTACACACTTAGGGATGTATCATAATGAGTAAACATACACCATCACAAACGATGATGTACAGACCTTGGGATGTATCTTAAAGAGTAAATATACACCATCACAAATGATGACCTACAGGTTTGGAGATGTATCTAAATGAGTAAATATACATCATCACAAACAATGATCTACAGACTTGGGTATGTATCTTAATGAGTAAATATACACCACAAACGATGACCTACAGGCTTGGGGATGTATCTTAGTGAGTAAATATACACCATCACAAATGATGACCTGCAGGCTATGGAATGTATCTTAATGAGTAAATATACACCATCACAAAATATGACTACAGGCTAAGGGATGTATCTTAATGAGTAAATATACACCATCACAAAATATGACCAACAGGCTTGGGGATGTATTGTAATGAGTAAATATACACCATCACAAAATATGACCTGCAGGCTTGGGGATGTATCTTAATGAGTAAATATACACCATCACAAAAGATGACCTGCAGGCTTGGGGATGTATCTTAATGAGTAAATATACACCATTACAAACAATAGCCTACAGGCATGGGGATGTATCTTAATGAGTAAATATACACCATCACAAATGATGACCTACAGACTTAGGGATGCATCTTAATGACTAAATACACACCATCACAAAAGACGACTTGCAGGCTTGCGATGTACCTTAATGAGTAAATATACACCATCACAAAATATGACCTGCAGGCTTTGGGATGTATCTTAATGAGTAAATATACACATCACAAACGATGACCTGCAGGCATGGGGATGAATCTTGATGAGTAAATATACACCATCACAAAATATGACCTGCAGGCTTGGGGATGTATCTTAATGAGTAAATATACACCATCACAAAAGATGACCTGCAGGCTTGGGGATGTATCTTAATGAGTAAATATACACCATTACAAACAATAGCCTACAGGCATGGGGATGTATCTTAATGAGTAAATATACACCATCACAAATGATGACCTACAGACTTAGGGATGCATCTTAATGACTAAATACACACCATCACAAAAGACGACTTGCAGGCTTGCGATGTACCTTAATGAGTAAATATACACCATCATAAAATATGACCTGCAGGCTTTGGGATGTATCTTAATGAGTAAATATACACATCACAAACGATGACCTGCAGGCATGGGGATGAAACTTGATGAGTAAATATACACCATCACAAAATATGACCTGCAGGCTTGGGGATGTATCTTAATGAGTAAATATACACCATCACAAAAGATGATTTACGGGCTTGGTAGATATATCTTAATGAGTAAATATACACCATCACAAGCAATGACTGACAGGCTTAGGGATGTATCTTAATGAGTAAATATACACCATCACAAAAGATGACCTACAGGCGTGGTAGATGTATCTTAATGAGTAACTTATACACCATCACAAACAATGACCTACATGCTTAGGGATGTATCTTAATGGGTAAATATACACCCTCACAAAAGATGACCTGCAGGCTTGGAGATGTATCTTAATGTGTAAATATAAAACATCACAAATGATGACCTGCAGGCTTGTGGATGTATCTTAATGAGTAAATATACACCATCACAACAGATGACCAGCAGGCTTGGGGATGTATCTTAATGAGTAAACATACTCCATCACAAACAATGAGCAACAGACTTAGGCATGTATCTTAAAGAGTAAATATACACCATCACAAAAGCCGTCCTGCAGGCTTGGGGATGTATCTTAATGAGTTAATATACACCATCACAAAATATGACCTGCAGGCTTTGGGATGTATCTTAATGAGTAAGTATACACCATCACAAGCGCTGACCTGCAGGCTTGGGGATGTATCTTAATGAGTAAATATACACCATCACAAAAAATGACCTACGAGCTTGGTAGATGTATCTTAATAAGTAAATATAAACCATCACGAACAATAAGTGACAGGCTTAGCGATGTATCTTAATGAGCAAATATACACCATCACAAAAGATGACCTACAGGCATGGTAGATGTATCTTAATGAGTAAATATACACCATCACAAACAATGACCTACAGGCTTTGGGATGTATCTTAATGAGTAAACATACACCACCACAAAAGATGACCTGCAGGCTTGGGGATGTATCTTAATGAGTAAATATACACCATCACAAAGTATGACCTGCAGGCATTGGGATGTATGATAATCAGTAAATATACACCATCACAAATGATGACCTGCAGGCTTTGGAATGTATCTTATTGAGTAAATATACACCATCACAAATGATGACCTACAGGCTTGGGGATGTATCTAAATGAGTAAATATACACCATCACAAACAATGACCTACAGGCTTGGGAATGTATCTTAATGAGTAAATATACACCATCACAAACAATGATCTACAGACTTAGGGATGTGTCTTAATGAGTAAATATACACCATCACAAATGATGACCTGCAGGCTTGGGGATCTATCTTGATGAGTTAATATACACCATCACAAAATATGACCTGCAGGCTTGGGGATGTATCTAATGAGTAAATATACATCATCACAAAGTATGACCTGCAGGTTTTGGGATGTATCTTAATGAATAAATATACAACGTCACAAATGATGACCTGCAGGCTTGGGGATGTATCTTGATGAGTAAATATATACCATCACAAAAGATGACCTCCAGGCATGGGGATGTATCTTAATGAGTAAATATACACCATCACAAATGATGACCTACAGGCTTGGGATGTATCTTAATGAGTAAATATACACCATCACAAACAATGACTGACAGGCTTAGGGATGTATCTTAATGAGTAAATATAGACCATCACAAAAAATGACCTACAGGCTTGGGGACGTATCTTAATGAGTAAATATTCACCATCCAAAATATGACCTGCAGGCCTTGGGATGTATCTTAATGAGTAAATATACACCATCAAAAAATATGACCTGCAGGATTTGGGATGTATCTTAATGAGTAAATATACACCATCAAAAAGTATGAACTGCAGGCTTGGGGATGTATCTTAATGTGTAAATATACGCCACAAAAGATGACCTGCATGCTTGGGGATGTATCTTTATGAGTAACTATACACCATCACAAACTATGACCTGCAGGCTAGAGGATGTATCTTAATGAGTAAATATACGCCATCACAAACAATGACAGATGGGCTTGGGGATATATCATAATGAGTAAATATACACCACAAAAGATGACATGTAGGCTTGGGGATGTATCTTAATGAGTAAATATACACCATCACAAAAAATGACCTACAGGCTTAGGGATGTATCTTAATGAGTAAATATACACCACAAGAGATGACCTGCATGCTTGGGGATGTATCTTTATGAGTAAATATACACCATCACAAACAATGACCGATAGGCTTCCGGATGTATCTTAATGAGTAAATATACACCATCACAAAGATGACAGGCAGGCTTGGGGATGTATCTTAATGAGTAAATATACACCATCACAAACAATGACCTACAGGCTTAGGGATGTATCTTAATGAGTAAATATTCACCATCACAAAAGATGACCTGCATGCTTTGGGATGTATCTTAATGAGTAAATAAACACCATCACAAAGTAAGACCTGCCAGATTGGGGATGTATCTTAATGAGTAAATATACACCATCACAAATGATGACCTGCAGGCTTGGGGATGTATCTTAATGGCTAAATATACACCATCACAAAAGATGACCTACAGGCTTGGGGCAGTATCTTGATGAGTAAATGTACACGATCACAAAAGATGACCTGCAGGCTTTGGGATGTATCTTGATGAGTAAATATACACCATCACAAATGAAGACATACAGGCTTGGTGATGTATCTTAATGAGTAAATATACACCATCACAAAAGACGACCTATAGGCTTTAGGATGTATCTTAATGACTAAATATAGACTATCACAAAAGACGACCTACAGGTTTGGGGATGTATCTTAATGAGTAAATATACACCATCACAAAATATGACCTGCAGGCTTTGGGATGTATCTTAATGAGTAAATATACACCATCAAAAAGTATGAACTGCAGGCTTGGGGATGTATCTTAATGAGTAAATATACACCACAAAAGATGACGTGCATGCTTGGGGATGTATCTTTATGAGTGAATATACACCATCACAAACGATGACCAGCAGGCTTGGGGATGTATCTTAATGAGTAAATATACACCATCACAAACAATGATCTACAGACTTAGGGATGTATCATAATGAGTACATATACACCATCACAAAGATGACATGCAGGCTTTGGGATGTATCTTAATGAGTAAATATACACCATCACAAAAAATGACCTACAGGCTTAGGGATGTATCTTAATGAGTAAATATACACCACAAAAGATGACCTGCGTGCTTGCGGATGTATCTTTATGAGTAAATATACACCATCACAAACAATGACAGATAGGCTTTCATATATATCTTAATTAGTAAATATACACCATCACAAAGATGACAGGCAGGCTTGGGGATGTATCTTAATGAGTAAATATACACCATCACAAACAATGACCTACAGGCTTAGGGATGTATCTTAATGAGTAAATATACACAACCACAAAAGATGACCGACGAGCGTGGTAGATGTATCTTAATGAGTAAATATACACCATCACAAACAATGACATGCAGGCTTTGGGATGTATCTTAATGAGTAAATATACTCCATCACAAATGATGACCTGCATGCTTTGGGATGTATCTTAATGAGTAAATATAGACCATCACAAAAGATGACCTACAGGCTTGGGGATGTATCTTAATGAGTAAATATACACCATCACAAAATATGACCTGCAGGCTTTGGGATGTATCTTAATGAGCAAATATACACCATCACAAAATATGACCTGCAGGCTTTGGGATGTGTCTTAATGAGTAAATATACACCATCAAAAAGTATGAACTGCAGGCTTGGGGATGTGTCTTAATGTATAAATATACGCCACAAAAGATGACCTGCATGCTTGGGGATGTATCTTTATGACTAAATATACACCATCACAAACGATGACCTGCAGGCTTGGGGATGTATCTTAATGAGTAAATATACGCCATCACAAACAATGACCGATAGGCTTTGGGATGTATCATAATGTGTAGATATACACCACAAAAGATGACATGTAGGCTTGGGGATGTATCTTGATGAGTAAATATACACCATCACAAAAGATGATTTACGGGCTTGATAGATATATCTTAATGAGTAAATATACACCATCACAAACAATGACTGACAGGCTTAGGGATTTATCTTAATGAGTAAATATACACCATCACTAAAGATGACCTACAGGCGTGGTAGATGTATCTTAATGAGGAAATTATACACCATCACAAACAATGGGCTACAGGCTTAGGGATGTATCTTAATGAGTAAATATACACCATCACAAAAGATGACCTGCAGGCTTGGAGATGTATCTTAATGAGTCAATATACACCATCACAAAATATGACCTGCAGGCTTTGGGATGTATCTTAATGAGTAAGTTTACACCATCACAAGCGCTGACCTGTATTCTTGGGGATGTATCTTGATGAGTAAATATGCACCATCACAAAATATGACCTGCAGGCTTGGGATGTATCTTAATGAGTAAATATACACCATCACAAAAAATGACCTACGGGCTTGGTAGATGTATCTTAATGAGTAAATATAAACCATCACAAACAATGAGTGACAGGCCTAGTGATGTATCTTAATGAGGAAATAGACACCATCACAAAAGATGACCTACAGGCGTGGTAGATGTATCTTAATGAGTAAATATACACCATCAAAAACAATGACCTACAGGTTTTGGGATGTATCCTAATGAGTAAACATACACCACCACAAAAGATGACCTGCAAGCTTGGGGATGTATCTTGATGAGTAAATATACACCATCACAAAGTATGACCTGCAGGCTTTGGGATGCATGTTAATGAGTAAATATACACCATCACAAATGATGATGTGCAGTCTTTGGGATGTATCTTTTTGAGTAAATATACACCATCACAAATGATGACCTACAGGCTTGGGGATGTATCTAAATGAGTAAATATACACCATCACAAACAATGACCTACAGACTTGGGGATGTATCTTAATGGTTAAATATACACCATCACAAACGATGACCTACAGACTTAGGAATGTATCTTAATGGGGAAATATACACCATCACAAACGATGACCTACAGGCTTGGGAATGTATCTTGATGAGTAAATATACACCATCACAAACAATGATCTACAGACTTAGGGATGTGTCTTAATGAGTAAATATACACCATCACAAATGATGACCTGCAGGCTTGGGGATCTATCTTGATGAGTTAATATACACCATCACAAAAGATGACCTGCAGGCTTGGGGATGTATCTTAATGAGTAAATATACACCATCACAAACAATGACTGACAGGCTTAGGTACATATCTTAATGAGCAAATATACATCATCACTAAAGATGACCTGCAGGCTTGGGGATGTATCTTAATAAGTAAATATACACCATCACAAAGTATGACCTGCAGGTTTTGGGATGTATCTTAATGAATAAATATACACCGTCACAAATGATGACCTGTAGGCTTGGGGATGTATCTTAATGAGTAAATGTACACCATCACAAAAGATGACCTCCAGGCTTGGGGATGTATCTTAATGAGTAAGTATACACCATCACAAATGATGACCGACAGGCTTGGGATGTATCTTAATGAGTAAATATACACTATCACAAAATATGACCTGCAGGCTTTGGGATGTGTCTTAATGAGTAAATATACACCATCAAAAAGTATGAACTGCAGGCTTGGGGATGTGTCTTAATGTATAAATATATGCCACAAAAGATGACCTGCATGCTTGGGGATGTATCTTTATGACTAAATATACACCATCACAAACGATGACCTGCAGGCTTGGGGATGTATCTTAATGAGTAAATATACGCCATCTCAAAAGATGACCTGCAGGCTTGGGGATGTATCTTAATGAGTAAATATACACCATCACAAAGTATGACCTGCAGGCGTTGGGATGTATGTTAATGAGTAAATATACACCATCACAAATGATGACGTGCAGTCTTTGGGATGTATCTTATTGAGTAAATATGCACCATCACAAATGATGACCTACAGGCTTGGGGATGTATCTAAATGAGTAAATATACACCATCACAAACAATGACCTACAGACTTGGGGATGTATCTTAATGGGTAAATATACACCATCACAAACGATGACCTACAGACTTAGGAATGTATCTTAATGAGTAAATATACACCATCACAAACGATGACCTACAGGCTTGGGAATGTATCTTGATGAGTAAATATACACCATCACAAACGATGATCTACAGACTTAGGGATGTGTCTTAATGAGTAAATATACACCATCACAAATGATGACCTGCAGGCTTGGGGATCTATCTTGATGAGTTAATATACACCATCACAAAAGATGACCTGCAGGCTTGGGGATGTATCTTAATGAGTAAATATACACCATCACAAACAATGACTGACAGGCTTAGGTACGTATCTTAATGAGCAAATATACACCATCACGAAAGATGACCTGCAGGCTTGCGGATGTATCTTAATAAGTAAATATACACCATCACAAATTATGACCTGCAGGTTTTGGGATGTATCTTAATGAATAAATGTACACCGTCACAAATGATGACCTGTAGGCTTGGGGATGTATCTTAATGAGTAAATGTACACCATCACAAAAGATGACCTCCAGGCTTGATGATGTATCTTAATGAGTAAGTATACACCATCACAAATGATGACCTACAGGCTTTGGGATGTATCTTAATGAGTAAATATACACCGTCACAAACAATGACTGAGAGGCTTAGGGATGTATCTTAATGAGTAAATATAGACCATCACAAAAGATGACCTACAGGCTTGGGGATGTATCTTAATGAGTAAATATACACCATCACAAAATATGACCTGCAGGCTTTGGGATGTGTCTTAATGAGTAAATATACACCATCAAAAAGTATGAACTGCAAGCTTGGGGATGTGTCTTAATGTATAAATATACACCACAAAAGATGACCTGCATGCTTGGGGATGTATCTTTATGACTAAATATACACCATCACAAACGATGACCTGCAGGCTTGGGGATGTATCTTAATGAGTAAATATACGCCATCACAAACAATGACCGATAGGCTTGGGGATGTATCATAATGAGTAAATATACACCACAAAAGATGACATGTAGGCTTGGGGATGTATCTTAATGAGCAAATATACACCATCACAAAAAATGACCTACAGGCTTAGGGATGTATCTTAATGAGTAAATATACACCACAAAAGATGACCTGCATGCTTGGGGATGTATCTTTATGAGTAAATATACACCATCACAAACAATGACTGATAGGCTTCCGGATGTATCTTAATGAGTAAATATACACCATCACAAAGATGACAGGCAGGCTTGGGGATGTATCTTAATAAGTAAATATACACCATCACAAACAATTACCTACAGGCTTAGGGATGTATCTTAATGAGTAAATATACGCCATCACAAAAGATGACCTGGATGCTTTGGGATGTATCTTAATGAGTAAATATACACCATCACAAAGTAAGACCTGCAGGCTTGGGGATGTATCTTAATGAGGAAATATACACCATCACAATTGATGACCTGCAGGCTTGGGGATGTATCTTAATGGCTAAATATACACCATCACAAAAGATAACCTACAGGCTTGGGGCAGTATCTTGATTAGTAAATATACACGATCATAAAAGATGACCTGCAGGCTTGGGGATGTATCTTAATGAGTAAATATTCACCATCCAAAATATGACCTGCAGGTTTTTAAATATATCTTAATGAGTAAATATACACCATCACAAATGAAGAGATACAGGCTTGGTGATGTATCTTAATGAGTAAATATACACCATCACAAAAGACAACCTACAGGCTTTGGGATGTATCTTAATGAGTAAATATAGACCATCCCAAAAGACGACCTGCTGCCTTGGGGATGTATCGTAATTAGTAAATATACACCATCACAAAATATGACCTGCAGGCTTTGGGATGTATCTTAATGAGTAAATATACACCATCAAAAAGTATGAACTGCAGGCTTGGGAATGTATCTTAATGAGTAAATATACACCACAAAATATGACCTGCATGCTTGGGGATATATCTTTATGAGTAAATATACACCATCACAAACGATGACCAGCAGGCTTGGGGATGTATCTTAATGAGTAAATATACAGCATCACAAATGATGACCGATTGGCTTAGGGATGTATCATAATGAGTAAATATACACCATCACAAAGATGACATGCAGGCTTGCGGATGTATCTTAATGAGTAAATATACAGCACAAAAGATGACCTGCGTGCTTGGGGATCTATCTTTATGAGTAAATATACACCATCACAAACAATGACAGATAGGCTTAGGGATGTATCTTAATTAGTAAATATACACCATCACAAAGATGACAGGCAGGCTTGGGGATGTATCTTAATGAGTAAATATACAGCATCACAAATGATGACCTGCAGGCTTGGGGATGTATCTTGATGAGTTAATATACACCCTCACAAAGTAAGATCTGCAGGCTTGGGGATGTATCTTAATGAGTAAATATACACCATCACAAAAGATGACCTACAGGCTTGGGGCAGTATCTTGATGAGTAAATATACACCATCACAAACAATGACCGACAGGCTTAGGGATGTATCTTAATGAGTAATTATACACCATCACAAAGATGACATGCAGGCATGGGGATGTATCTTAATGAGTCAATATACACCATCACAAAAGATGACCTACAGGCTTATGGATGTATGTTAATGAGTAAATAGACACCATCACAAAATATGACCTGCAGCTTGGGGTTGTATCTTAATGAGTAAATATACACCATCACAAACAATGACCAACAGGCTTAGGGATGGATCTTGATGGGTAAATATACACCATCACAAAGATGACATGCAGGCTTGGGGATGTATCTTAATGAGTAGATATACACCATCACAAGCAATGACCTACAGGCTTGGGGATGTATCTTAATGAGTAAATATACACCATCACAAAAGATGACCTTCAGGCTTGGTAGATGTATTTTAATGAGTAAATATACACCATCACAAACAATGACCGACAGGTTTAGGGATGTATCTTGATGAGTAAATATACACCATCACAAAGATGACATGCAGGTTTGGGGATGTATCTTAATGAGTTAATATACACCATCATATAAGATGACCATCAGACTGATGGATGTAGAACAGACCCAGTACACCATCCCACATGTTGAGGTGTCTAATGGAAGCTGGAACCGCAGTGATGCAGTGGGAAATTTGCTGGGCTGATGATTGAAAGGGTTCAAAAGAAGACCTCTGTAACCTACATTTAACACTTGACTAGCTTAAGTAAGCATTTGGATTTTGCTTATGTCTGTAAATTCACTATAAACTATGCTAAATTTTCAATATGAGAAATTATTAACATTTGCTCAAAACTAGTGAAAATGAATATATTAAATATGTGCCATTTTTTTAGGTGATTATTCATATTATTGAATCTGTCAATCTGATTTTAAAGTGTCTTTGTATGGGCTGAATGAAAGATTGCAAATATGGATTTGTATGAAATGACTAGACTCATGTTCATCTTTGTTTTGATGATTTCAGAATGGCATGCTGGGAGCAGCGGTTGCTTGCAGCTACATGACATTGATGTTTCAAATCATGTGTCAGATGGATGGAAGCGGCTGAATACTTTAGCCCACTATAATGTTTGGGATGGCTGCAAGATGGCACTGGTGGAAACAAATACACAAGAGGAGGACTATGGTATGTAAAAATATTGTCATAAGTGTAAGGGACTATGCTGTAACATATACATGATTCAAACCATTGTGTCATGGCCCCAGTTTTCATTGAGTCCACCTTGGCAGAAGCTTGTCACCATGCTTGTCATGGCTATCCCTTAGGTGTCACAATGCTTGACATGGCTATCCTTTAGTTGTCACAATGCTTGACATGGCTATCCCTTAGGTGTCACCATGCTTGACATGGCTATCCCTTAGGTGTCACAGTGCTTGACATGGCTATCCCTTAGGTGTCACAGTGCTTGACATGGCTATCCCTTAGGTGTCACAATGCTTGACATGGCTCTCCCTTAGGTGTCACCATGCTTGCCATGGCTATCCCTTAGGTATCACAATGCTTGACATGGCTATCCCTTAGGTGTCACCATGCTTGACTATCCCTTAGGTGTCACCATGCCTGACATGGCTATCCCTTAGGTGTCACCATGCTTGACATGGCTATCTCTTAGGTGTCACAATGCTTGACATGGCTATCCCATAGGTGTCACCGTGCCTGACATGGCTATCCCTTAGGTGTCACCATGCTTGACATGGCTATCCCTTAGGTGTCACCATGCTTGACATGGCTATCCCTTAGGTGTCACCATGCTTGTCCATTCATATGTCTGTCCACATGCTAGATTAATGTCAGTGTTTAAGTTTTTTTTTTACTTGCCATCATTATCTAAGCCTGAGGGCATGCAGGCCAGGTCAGACTGTTGTTAACATTTTATAACCAATAATTGTACCATGCATTGTGAAAATATTAGTAATTGCTAATAAACAAATGGTAGTAATTCAACAAAAATATATAAAACCTGTTACTTATGGGTTATTCATAGCTTTGTTTTGCTCTTTCTCTCTAAATAAATATGTGTCTGTACACACACACACCAATTACAGATTGCTGTCATTTAATGGTTCTTTATTAAATATACCAATGGGTTGCCACTATCCATTCTTGTCTTGTCAGAGTTTGATGTTTATTAAATATTCCAATGGTTCACTAGTCATTCTAGCCCTGGCAATGTTTGTATTAAATACTCCAGTGGGCCACTTGCCATTCTAGCCCTGGCAATGTTTGTATCAAATACTCCAGTGGGCTACTTGCCATTCTAGCCCTGGCAATGTTTCATTTGTTTTTATTATTGCACATATTGTGCTAAGCGTGGCTGATTATGAGAATGTTTGCTGTCCAGAAGGTCATTAAACACTTGGACAGTTTATACTATATAAAAATTATAAATTCAGTGTTTAAAAGATTATGTCTGGTGTTTAAAATATTATTTTTGGTCTGGATTGCATAAAACTTTCACTTTCAACCAAAATACATCTCTAATGAACATATCTAAACAACTCTTTAAAGCAGTCTTCGGTTGACCAGAAAATGTACATTGCTAACTAAATGGCATGGTTATCATGTTTCTGGTTCAGTTTTGCAGGTTGTAAAATGTGCATTATGACTTCCAGAAACAGTGGCTTAGTGCTTTTGTAGAAATTGTGCCAAACACATTAATATACAGTACTGAATCTTCTCTACTTTCCTAGAGAAAGCAATTAAGCTAACGAAGCAATGAACACTTCATTAATTATCGTCAAACAGTTATTTTCCTTTATCTGTCTTGGCTTAGTGGTTATTGTGTTAGACTTGAGACCAAAAAGCTGCATGTTCAAATCCTACCAACAGACTAGCACTAGTCAGATTTTTTGTAATACTCATTTAAAGTGGAATGTAAATATGAAAACACAAGCTCTGATAAAGTTACATAAACAACAATTAGAGCAAATAAAAGCAAATACCAGTCAACACTTTTTCGTCATGAAGGTTATGAATTAACATAGATGCATGCACTTAGATACACCATGACACAAACTATTACATAATTATGCATGGCAGACATAGATGTATATATGCATCCAGCCAGCCAGCCATTAGGTCTGAGCAAATACCATATCCTGTCATTTGGAACTAGCAAAAGTCCAAATCAGGCTTTCCTAATCATGATGTGATAGGTGTTTGTCCCAACACAAATTCCATATGCTGTCATTGGGAACTAGTGACAGTCCGAGTCAGGCTTACCTAATCATAATGTGATAGGTGTTTGTCCCAGTACTAATGCCACATGCTGTCACAGCCCCAGTACAAGTCAGATTGTGCCATACTTAAAGAGTAACAATTCCAAATTTGTGCTTTTGTGTACAATATCTTTCTGATGTATTACTCATTATTTGATCAGTGTTATTTCATTAAATAAGGATGCTTTCAGTGGAAGTCATCAGCTAGCCACATGCATTTAAATAAATGAATTGCTGCCAGCATCTTTCTGGGTGCAGAATCTTAGAGATCAAATTAAATTGATCATTGAAAGTTTACATGCTACAACTTTAATATTTGTTGTGCTCTGTTGTTATGAAGAAGAAATATTATTTTGAAAAGCAAACCTTGCATATTTTCGATGCAATCACTTGTATTGTGGATTCAGCATATATGATGAGTTTCGTGGGTGAATACATGTTGTTGATACTCTATTCATGCTATATATATGACATGTATATATAAACAGTATTCACATATATGTACCAATTCATGGTTCTCTAAATAAAGTAAAATATTATATATGTCTTCTTTGTTTCACTACAGGTGTATTTCTCATTTAATATGCATCGATTTAAGATGGTAACTGTGATGATGAAGCACATATATTACTGCCTGCATTTATTACCTACCCACCCACCCACCCACCCACAATTTATTTGTAGGGTAAATGCATCATTTTCTTCAGCTAACTGGCCTGGTTGCTTATAACACTGTTCAGTCTATAACACAGTCAGGTTCTATGTTGCCCAACTACTGCCTTATAGGGAGATCACACTGTAGTATTGAATGCCTTCTGCAGTTATTCTTCAAGAACAAATAACATTACATACTCAGTATGCAATAACTGAAACATAAACATTTAATTGAACTGAATTGAAACTGGACCTTTCCCAAGCTCTTAATAAATTTAGCTATTTATATTCAGCCTCAGGATGCAATTATTTCATTTGCTGCATGTTTTTTGACCTCTGTTGATGACATCACTTAGTTTGTAATACCTGTATTTTATGTCCTGTTATAACATGATTTTGTTTGCAATACCTGTCTTTTATGTCTTATTATAACATGATTTAGTTGGTAATATTTGTCTTTTATGTGTTATTATAACATAATTTAGTTTGTAATACATGTATTTTATGTCTTATTATAGCATGATTTAGTTGGTAATACCTGTCTTTTATATCCTATTATAACATGATTTAGTTTGTAAAACATGTCTTTTATATTTTATTTTGACACAATTTAGTTTTGAATACCAATCTTTTACATCTTATTTTGACATTATTTAGTTTGTAAAACCTGTCACTGTTGAATATATCAGCACATTTCTGTAAAATAGCCTTAGGATCATCATGATACTGTTTTATACTGCAGTACTGATGTACATGACAAAAACTCAATAGTGTAACCAAAGAATTACATGGGTCTGTACGACATCAGCAGGGGGCCTCAAGTGGCCGAGTGGTCTAACGCGCTGTCCGTTACAGATCCCTGCCATCTCACCTGTCTGCGTGGGTTCGAGTCTTGGATTCAGCAGATGTGGGTATGTGAGAAAGCTTGCCAGTAGCTTCTCATGGGTCGGTGGTTCTTTCTGGGGTTTTCCCGGGTTCTTCCTCCACCATTAATACTGGCTGCCATGTATAGCCTATCGTGTGCTGAAAAATGGTGTTAAACCCTTCAACAACAACAACATCATCAGTGACTTCCAAAAGTACCAGCATGTGTTTACATGATTACTGACTTTATAAGCATTGATAGGCAGTGATTGAAACAAAGCCATTTGCATGTGTAACAATTGCATTGTTAGCTCTACAAAGTAGAGGATTGCTATTATACTGCCATCAGTGTTGGCATCAGTATGGGCATCCAAACTCAGAAAAGCATATTTACATGTACTGCCATCAGTGTTGGCATCAGTATGGGCATCCACACACATGAAAGCATATTTACATGTTCTGCCATCAGTGTTGGCATCATTATGGGCATCCACACACATGAAAGCATATTTACATGTACTGCCATCAGTGTTGGCATCAGTATGGGCATTCACACACATAAAAGCATATTTACATGTACTGCCATCCATGTTGGCATCAGGATGGGCATCCACACACATAAAAGTGATACCAGTGTCTTGCTATCCACTGACAAGGTTGTTGTTCTTGTGGAGTTCAATGCCATTTTACATCACATGATAGGCTATACATGGCGGCCAGTATTAATGGTGGAGGAAGAACCTGGGAAACCCCCAGAAAGAACCACCGACCCACGAGAAGCTACTGGCAAGCTTTCTCACATTCCCACATTAGCCGAATCCAAGACTCGAACCCACGCAGACAGAGGTGAGATGGCAGTGATTCGTAAGAGAGAGTGCTTTAGACCACTCGGCCACTTGGGGCCCCACACTGACAAGGTAAAAATCCCCTCAATTTCATGTCTACCAATGAATGAACTTTAAAACATGACATTAATAGTGTTGACAACACTTTCTCTGGTGGAAAAGTGATACCTAGGTATTGCCATCCACAGACAAGACAAAATTCATCTTCCATGTCAATGAGCTCCCTGGTATAAGGTTACAATGTTTACCAAAGTTTCTAAATGTGTACATAGCATACAATGAGAAATGATGCTGTATGATAAAAAAACTCAACCTTTCCCCCAATCTGCACATTAGGCTTACGGCTGATAGCTTAGCTATTTACAAGTAACCCATTGACAATATACATTACAAACCTTGCTAGGTTTGTATTTGTTTCATTTGTTGTATACTTTTTACCTCTTTCTAAGAAAAAATTAATTTTTTAAAACCAGTCTTTTGTTTGAAATATCTAATACTTCAGGTGAAACATCCTTAGGATCATTTTGATATCATTTTGTAGATATATTCACATCATACAAAAACTGACCACTGAACTGGACATACTGCCTGTTCATGTACACACACTACTTTCGTAGGATCCACAGTGACTATAATAAACTGCAGTGGATTATAAACTTGAAAAAAATGGCATTTCTCAAAAATAAATGTTACTCATCTTTGTCTCATTAATTAGCATTTATTTATTTTTAAACACCCTAATTACTGAAGGCATCATTTGGTGTTCTTCATTACATATTCATAATCTAGGTTTAATAGAAATCAGTTCAAACTTATTTGTGTTATCATGCTTACAAACTATTACAGATAGCAAGAGTTTTTCAGAGGGACTTAACCCTATGTCTTAAAAGAATTTCCAGGAATTCAAGAAAAGGCCTATTATTTTCCTCATTTTAAAAACTGAGCACTGATACCATCTCTGATATTCTGGAGAAATATGACAATTTATAATAACTTTTTTACTCCTGTTATTATTTGTGCATTTGCTTTCACGATTTCCTTGTGAAATGATTTTTCTGATAATTAATTCCAATGAGCCAGCCAGATAATTACACAGAACTGGTGTCCATTATAAAAATGATTTGACTACTTACCTCACTGTTCACCATGAAATAATAACAGATGAATTCTCAGCAGAAACAAATGCCTGTTACTTATGTAATTATACTTCAAATGAAATATCATTGACTCCTTAAACTTCATTATCTCAAGATATTTATTAATACCGCAAAGAAGTAACCTTTCCATGTCACACTGTGTTTTACAAATATCGCAGTTTTTTAAGCAATGAATAAGTAAAACTACTTGCGTTCCTATCATAATTCATAACATGTAAAGAAATATTATTTTGAATTACAAAGCAACACAAATTAAAGTTTCAGTAATCTGAAAGAACTATATTTTCATTTAATTAAAGAGCAGATATAATCTAATAATCATGTGTGAGTAGATCATTTTTCAACATGTGGTGACAATTGGTACTGACTCTCCTGCAAAGTTCATCACCAAGACCATTTTGATTAACAGTCTCCATATAAAATCATTCATGTTGCTGATTTCACATTTAACATGAGGAAGGGGCCGAGAGTGGCCGATTGGTCTAAAGCACTATGCATTACGGATCACTGCCATCTCACCTCTGTCTGCCTGGGTTCGAGTCGAGGATTCGGCTAATGTGGGTATGTGAGAAAGCTCGCCAGTAGCTTCTTGTGGGTCAGTGGTTATTTCCAGGGTTTTCTTGGGTTCTTCCTCCACCATTAATACAGGCCACCATGTATAGCCTATCGTGTGCTGAAAAATGGCATAAAGCCTTACAACAACAACAACAATAACATGAGGGAAAGTATTGTTAAAGGCCCTGCCTTTATGTATTCTATTGCCAAGGAGCAAGTTCAGGTCATTAGTGGATGGTTATGAAAGAACTAGGAAAAAGTGGCAAGAATCGGTCTCTAACCTGTACATTTTTGTAATAACACTGTAATATGTGCTTAACATAATTTTGTGCACCTTAAAACCTGACATGGAAGGTTTCTGTTTTAGAAAACTACCACTCATGAAAGAGCACATTTTTCATGAAAAATCAATTGTTTTATAATGTGATGACCTAAATATGAGACCATCAGTTTCAGGAGATCAATCAATTGTTTGTTAGCAAAAGGATGGTCTTTCAAGACAGGTTTACTGTATTATTTTTCTATTGTAGTAAACCTGAGCCCTAAACAGATTCATTTTGAGATGACTGGAGCCACTGAATCAATTCGGCTGATGTCCGGTAGCCCCCAAAGCACCACCTCTGAGGCAGACAGTCTTCGGGAGATTAAGCTGTGGCATCTGGTGAGTTGGTCATGAAACCAGTATGTTCAAGGTACAGATTAAACCAGTTTGTACAAGGTCCAGATTTAACCAGTTTGTACAAGGTCCAGATTAAACCAGTTTGGACATGGTCCAGATTAAACCAGTTTGTACAAGGTCCAGATTAAACCAGTTAGTACAAGGTCCAAAATAAAACAGTTTGTACAAGGTCCAGATTAAACCAGTATGTACAAGGTCTAGATTAAACCAGTTTGTACAATGTCCAGATTAAACCAGTTTGTACAAGGTCCACATTAAACCAATATGTACAAGGTCCAGATTAAACCAGTTTGTACAAAGTCCAGATTAAACCAGTTTGTACAAGGTCCATATTAAACCAGTTTGTACAAAGACCAGATTAAACCAGTATGTACAAGTCCAGATTAAACCAGTATGTACAAGGCCCAGATTAAACCAGTTTGTACAAGGCCCAGATTAAACCAGTTTGTACATGGTCCAGACTAAACCAGTATGTACAAGGTCTAGATTAAACCAGTTTGTACAATGTCCAGATTAAACCAGTTTGTACAAGGTCCAGATTAAACCAGTATGTACAAGGTCCAGATTAAACCAGTATGTATAAGGTCTAGATTAAACCAGTTTGTACAAGGTCCAGATTAAACCAGTATGTACAAGGTCTAGATTAAACCAGTTTGTATAAGGTTCAGATTAAAACAATTTGTATTCGGTCCAGATTAAACCAGTATGTACAAGGTCTAGATTAAACCAGTTTGTACAAGGTCCAGATTAAACCAGTTTGTACAAGGTCCAGATTAAACCAGTTGGTACAAAGTCTAAATTAAAACAGTTTGTATAAGGTCCAGATTAAAACAGTTTGTATAAGGTCTAGATTAAACCAGTTTGTATAAGGTCCAGATTAAACCAGTTGGTACAAAGTCTAGATTAAAACAGTTTGTATAAGGTCCAGATTAAAACAGTTTGTATAAGGTCTAGATTAAACCAGTTTGTACAAGGTCCAGATTAAACCAGTTTGTACAAGGTCCAGATTAAACCAGTTTGTTCAAAGTCCAGATTTAACCACTTTGTACAAGGTCCAGATTAAACCAGTATATACAAGGTCTAGATTAAACCAGTTTGTATAAGGTCCAGATTAAAACAGTTTGTATAAGAATTAGATTAAACCAGTTTGTACAAGGTCCAGATTAAACCAGTTTGTACAATGTCCAGATTAAACCAGTTTGTACAAAGTCCAGATCTAACCAGTTTGTTCAAGGTCCAGATTAAACCAGTTTGTACAAAGTCCAGATTTAACCAGTTTGTTCAAGGTCCAGATTAAACCAGTTTGGACATGGTCCAGATTAAACCAGTTTGTGCATCGTCCAGATTAAACCAGCTTGTACAAGGTCCAGATTAAACCAGTTTGTTCAAGGTCCAGATTAAACCAGTTTGTACAAAGTCCAGATTTAACCAGTTTGTTCAAGGTCCAGATTAAACCAGTTTGTACATGGTCCAGAATAAACCAGTTTGTACATGGTCCAGATTAAACCAGTTTGTACAAGGTCCAGATTAAACTAGTTTGTACATGGTCCAGATTAAACCAGTTTGTACAAGGTCCAGATTAAACCAGTACAAGGTCCAGATTAAATCAGTATGTACAAAGTCCAAATTCACTGGGGGTTTTGTGTGTAAATTTGACTGAATTCTGGGCAATAAATTGGTTCTTTATAACATTTTACTCTGATTTCATAAAATTGGATTACAAATATATGGGAATTCATTATATAACCAAAGTGATTAGGATTTGAGCTGTAGATCTCTTGGGTTTCAGTTTGAGTTTCCATTAGTTCTGTGATGGCTCAAGCAGAGTAAAGTGAAGAATGTGAATTTCATTAATCCTTATATGCTGTTGTGAGAGAGAAAATATACAGTTATATTCATGCCGTCTTAGACATTTTATAAATAATAATGGCCAGTGTAATCTTATGAAATATAATGGTTATTCCACTTAAGAGAATGGATGTGTCAAAGTCAGAAAGCCAGCCAATATGAGATTTTATGGGTTAGTGTTCTTATGCGTTATGAAACTTGATAGTGTAATAAACATTAAGGGTAACATCATACCATTTGGTTGTAGATCTGCATGAAAACTGACTCCTCATCCTTATTGGCATCTTTATATAGTCCTTTTTTAAATAGTCCTTGTAATTCATACACAAAGGATCTCAAACGAATCACGATTTAATGTTGAATTTACTAAAAAGGTAATAGTTTCTAACATTTGTGAGCCATGCTGGAATTTGTCTGACAATGTTCCTTATTTAGTCATTACTGATTGGAGAATCTGTTTATAAGATAGTTTTTATTTTAAGAGATTAGTAACGAGAGACACATAGAAGAACAGAAAATAAAAATAATTTTGAACAATTCATGCTGCTGCCTTAAATACAGCAATGACAAAATGATCCCATTTTCAAGTTGACAATAGGTATTAATTTAACAACACAAACAACATTTTTAAATAGCACTTATCCATATTTAAAGAAAGACATTTGTTTTGATTTTCACTTAACAATTAACAAGTGTATGTAAATTTGAAATGTTCATCACTTTCACTGGAAATTTTTGTTGACATAGCTTAATTTACTATGCCAGGTAAATGACTAGAGTTCTGGTATCATGTACCTGTATCTCAATGTAACTGCCATTCTCTCATTCCTCCATGAAGTGTGTCAACACTTGCAATTTTTTATTTATTGGTAGATGCAACAGCATTCCAATTTTGGGAGTTTGGAGCTAAGGGGTGTCCAATGGATGTGGAAGTTCACAGAAGGAAACCTGGCCATCTGAGTCATTGTTCTAATTAGTATCACCTCAAGACATAACTTTGTCTCTCCAAAATGTGTGGTGTTAAAGTGCCATTTTGTGTTAATTGAATCTACAGTTGAGATTTCTTTTGTATTTCAATTTCTTTCTTAAGGATCACCTCAGCTCTTCAGGGAAAATTTCCATTGCCTTCACATGTTAGTTGTAATTCTTTGCTGTGTACTGCTTTATGCTACTTTCTGCTTTGCTAATTTGATTCCAGATTGCAAACTTAAGCTGCCTTTCAGCTTGAAAGGAATCACTGGAATGAATTCTTTGGCTTTGTTTTAACGCTTGTGAAAAATTTACAGAGCAGAGGGCACAGTTTGTATGATTCTATGTTATGGATATTCCATTTATGACAGTCTCATGAACTTTGCTCAGTGCTGCCATCTGTAGCAATAGTCATGGCTGAGCTAAAGTTGGAGGGATCATAATTTGTCTTCTTTCTGCTGGAATTTAGTTGGAGGGATCATACTTTGTCTTCTTTCTGCTGGAATTTAGTTGGAGGGATCATACTTTGTCTTCTTTCTGCTGGAATTTGTTCCTCTTATCATTAACGTCAAATCGCACATGGTAGGAGATGACTACAATGCATGTACTGTACATTTCTCTGATAGTTGGCAGCTTGTTTCCAGTGTCCACTCTGCTACTGGTTAGATGGCAACTGTCATATTGTTGATAATTATAAAAGCCACAGCCAGCCGAAAATAAGAGTACTACAAAATGTTTTCATGGGTGTATTCTGACCAATCTAATTCACAGAAAGTGATATGTTGTCATGTTGACATATAAATAATAATAAACCACATATACTGTATGTACAGTGTACCAATCCGTGATTCTAAAGTGTCCATGTAGATTGGTACTAAATAATATTGCAAATTAAGTAGGACATACATTGAACAGTTTATGCATGTCTTGCAGGTGAAACCGGAAGATGAGTCTCAGAAGAGAGGCAAGACCAAAGACTTGGTAGAACTGTACCTCAACAGACTCCTTAGTATGAAGGTAGGAATTGTGCATATGAAGTTGTTAGGGAGAAAACAGAAGTGTCTCAAATTGTCTATTAACATATATACACACTTAAAGTCAAACAGACACAACCATTTTTGAGCTACAAAAAGCCAATATATCTTTGATGCTCCTTTAAGTCTTGTGTATTTTGCAAGTCAGATCCATCTAAAGGTGATTCAGAATTACACTTTTGGAAAAATAAACAAGCCCAACTGGATAGATTGATTGATAGATATATACAGATACATAATTAGATAGATACAGTCAAACCCTTTTATCTCGACCACCGTTATCTCTAGAACTCGTGTATGTCAAGCGTTTTGGTCTGGTCCCAAACAAATCCTTCTTTCTTATGCTCATTTTCACCCGCTTGTCTCGACACCTATTAAATTTATAACCCCATTATGTCGGGCATAAGTTTCAGTCCAAAGTAACATGTAGACCTGTTTAATTAGACAAAATGCAACTTTAGCAGCAGAGAGGGTGAACAAACCATTTGCTGGAGGGTCCATTTTTGAAAATTAAAGCTTAAAATGAAAATCAAAGGTTAATAACGTCATTGTTTTGTTTACCGTGACACTTACTTGTGGTTGCACCCTCTCTGCTTCTATAATGTGTGAGTAATTAAATCATTATTATATCAGTCTCTCAACCAAAGATTTTATCAAGACCTATAAGATATCACAACCGAAAATCATGTAAATTTATCGTAATAAATCTGTGTGGGGTAGATTGTACAAATATAAAAAATAATATGGATCTATATTGTGTTCAGTGCATAGCATCCACCCCCACAAGTGGATTAACAACAATAATAACAAAAAATAAAAAACCTGCACTTACAGATAAATGTGTGAAATGTGGTACAAATAAATATAAATTTATTTCATCTTTTACGAAGACAGGTGTTGATATCACTGCTTCATTAGTAAAATTACCAGGAGTTCCATGGGCTAAATACCCAGGAAAAAGACATCTTACAGGATATAATTATTGTTGTCCAGGAACCCGACTTGATATCGGGCTTGACGAGCGAGATCAACCAAGACCTTTAGAGTATCCAGTAAATGCAATTGATCAAGCATGTGATGTTCATGCAGTGGCACATGAACAATTGTGCGCATGCCACTAAAGTCCAACAAATAAATAAATCATGTCACATCAGTGATGTAGCTTATTAAAGTAAAGATTTACAGCAATGAATATTGCAGATGTGAAATTGATTCACTTGTTAGATTCCATAAAAAATAAATCTTTCAGAGAATCATTAGCTATTTGGTTGGTAAGATATGCGATTAAAGGTAAACTTGTATATGGGGATGGTAATTAATCAACTAAATGTTATAAAATAATGGAATCGATTTATTATAACCCAAGAGGATATTGAAGGGGTAGAGCAGCGATTAATAAACTCGCTGATGCAGGAAATGTTACACGTTCTCTTGCTGCAAATTGGTTAGCATGACAGGCAATATGGCAAATCTAACTACCACCTCCTAAAAAATTTAGCATGCACATTTTGAAATCAGCACTTCTAATGAAGTTCATCAGGCAGATATTTTATTTTTACCACAAGATACTATTAAAATTGTTTTGACATCAATCGTGTACATACAAATGCACATAAATGGTCGTTGACTTTGCAACTAGGTATAAAAAAGCAGAACACTATGAACTAAAACTGTACAGCAGTTGAAATTGTATCTGCTTTTGAATGAATTTATCAATGAGGACCCTTGTGATGGCCACAGTTACTACAGGTTGATTCTGGCAAAGAATTTCTTGGTGCTATATCATCTCTGATGAAAAAACATAATGTCAAAATTAGACAAGGACATACCACCTTTCATCATGATCAGGCAATTGTTGAATGATTTAATGGAACACTTGATGAGTGGTTATTTGGATATCAATATGCGAAGGAAATAATTCAGAAAGATATGAGATCTCGCAAATGGGTTGTAAGATTACCATGTTTTCCTCGTCATTTTGTTCCAACATCAGTAACATATATCCAGGAGATCCACCTGATGGAATCAGTGGAACACCATGAAATTGTGGTAGATATTGTAAATTTCATAATGCCAGGTACTGTGAACCTGTATACCAGTAACCTCAGCATGATGTTTGATGGATTTATTAAGTGGTAACCATAATGTTTGTCCAGACGCAACTGTATATACTGAACTGTCAGTAATTTTTTTGTCAGAGACTTTAGTGTTGATGACTGGTTGACTTCCAAAAAATTCATTAATGGACCTATTTATGTTTCTACAAAAACTCATAAACAATTGTACATGATTAGAATAATCAGTTCTAAATGAGGTCATTTCATTATTAACTGAAACTAACGAGTTCATGATTGGGTGGTTCTTATTATCGATGTATTTCTTCATTACAGCATCAATGTCTGATTCTGGTTCTCCATGGTCAGTCATTTTATTATTAGACATATTGAGAAGACCAGTCATGATATCACTGGAGTTTTGTATTCGACCATGAATATCATCTGATATCATTGATATAGTAACACTGGGTTTAATTTTTCCATTGCTATCAAACACAGCTATGCTATTTTCAGTTACTCCAATAATTTTAACGATAATATCTTTCAATGAAAGATTGCTTGTTTTTAATTTTCCTTGCTTATCTTGAAATACAACAACTTCGTTTGGATCTACATTTGCAAGATTTAATAATTCAAATATTTCACTAATCTGTTTACTTACATTTTCATAGGTTATTCCATTGGTTTTTTGTTTTTGTTTATTAGAAGATCTTCCATAAATATCAACCATTATACTTTAAGATCTGTTTGAAATGATGGACCATCTGCTTGTGTATTCATACATGACTTTATGAGGTGGTAATGTTGATGATGACACAGTGTTGAGTACAGAAATTACTTTACAGTCGCATATTGGTGGATCGGTTATTGTTTGTGTTGGTAATGTTGAATACCAGACTGGAGTTTTTATTGTGTTTACATAATTTAAAAATTCTTTTGGTGGAGCCAACCCATACAAATCAAAATAAATAATTCCACGTGGATCAATCGCGTATGCAGCCCAATGAGTACCTGAACCAGAACTTTTATTGATATTGATGATACCGGTTTCAATATTGTTTGGTTGTTTGGGTAATTTATCATGCATAAAAACACCATTAATTTTTTATATTTAATTTTTTAGCAGCATTGAGTAAATCAAAATTGGACATAGGAAGAATCAGCGAAGTGTCCCTGGAAGTCTCAAACCTTTTCCTTGCCAATGAGGGGTAGCTATAAATATTAGAGCCATTCCCTTTTTTCCTTCCTTGTCCTAGTACCTTTTTTTGCTGCTAATCCATCAGCAGCTCCAACAGCACCAAGTGCAGCTGCTTTTGCAACAGCTGGGGCTACAGCAGCTAATAAAGCTGGTATAGCTGGTATAAATTAAAATCTGGATTAGGTCTTAATATCCAATTAACATCAGCATCTATTCCAGCTGGTTGTGGATCAGTCGCAGTGTTCCATGCTGTTTGTGCCATTAAATGTCTGTCGTCAGGATGGTCTAAATTTTCATTTGCAAACATCATTGACAAGCCAGCTGATCTTGTATAATCATCTGAATATCTTGCTAGACCTACTATCGTTGTAACAACATCAACATTATCCGGAATTGATTCAATCTCTTTTCCATCAGTCATGTACACAGCACTTCTGAATAATGCCATAATACCATTGTTAACAAAACCAACTATGGCATCAGCTCCATATGGTATATTAGCGACGACATCTGTTACAATTTCTTCTACTTCAGTAAATGCTTCAGCTGGTAAGAAATATCTGATTGTATCCTAAACTTGTAATTCAATTCATCCACATTGATTTGGCTGTTGTGCTTCATAAGAATAATACTAATAATTATGAACAGATTCATCTTTAAGAATTGGTGCATCCATATCAGATGCTGGATTGGATATACGCTTACACATTTTGTTATAATTATGATCGTCTAACTCGAAGGCCACTTCCTGCTATTAAACTTGTATTTATTTCTGACTGAGTATATCAGCCAATTCTGCTAATTTTGGATTTGCAGCTTGATTTCTTTTTTAACTGGTATTTGCAGTCATAACTTTAGTACTGGGTAATTTTACTGGTTGTGGTTTTCTTCATACTAATCAAGCTAATCTTTCTTTGATTGCTGAAAATGCTTTACTGACAACATTACCAACAGCACTGATACCTTTATTGCAAATAGTGTCAATAGTTTTCATTCCTAATTGTTTTGCAGTTGGTATTGGTTTTGGAGTTATTCTCTTAACACATTCGGCCCTGGAGGTTTTTGTAAGTTTTTTGCCTGAATTGCGAGTCGGAAAGACATTTTGGGGGCTTTTTCTGTATTCATCGTAATACATCGGTTTTCAACAAATTTGCCCTGAGAGTCATGCTTAGTTGTATTAGAAACATTGTTTTCCATTGGTTATTTTGCTTGTGCTTGAGCAGAAGGGTAAAAGTTGGATTTTTTTATTAATTTATTTTGTGTTTTGTGGGTTTTTTTGCTTAACGGATCCATCATTTTCATATGGAGACCACTCTTTATTCCAAATGCCCATCTTATCCTAGTTTTTGTAAAGGTTCACCTGTCTGTGTGCAGTTCAGACCAGTCTGCCTTAGATCTGAGGCCAAAAGGTCTAAAATCCAGACACAAAATCATGTTCTGACCATGAGCAAACTTTGGTTGAAAAAAATGGGTCCAGAAAATAGGTTTTTCCCTCTGTATTTTGTAGTGCAACTAGAACTTACCAATCATTTGTTATCATTGTAGAGCTATATCTGTCTGCTTTTTTGGAATATCACCGACTTTGATGTATCTTAGATGACCTTGAATAAGGGTACAGCCTCATCATGCCTACAAGTGGGATTGGGGCCAAATGAGTTAAATAAACCTTGAACAACATCACCGAGTCCATCTCCGTAGATTGCTTTGTATGCTGATAATCGTGAATTTATTGTTCTGACCATTACAGGTCCATGTTGACCATTATGTATGATCATTTTTTAAATTACAAGTTGATATTCGGGGGCCCCAAGTGGCCAAGTGGTCTAAAGCGCTGTTCGTTACGGATCACTGCCATCTCACCTCTGTCTGCAGCGGTGCGAGTCTAAGATTCAGCCAATGTGGGTATGTGAGAAAGCTTGTCAGTAGCTTCTCGTGGGTCGGTGGTTCTTTTTGGGGTTTTCCCGGGTTCTTCCTCCACCATTAATACTGGCCACCATATATAGCCTATCGTGTGCTGAAAAATGGCATTAAACCCCACAACAACAACAAGAAGTTGATAATCACAAGTTTCAATCGCTGTAATAATCATTGATGATTTCATAAATGAGAGACTAATAAAAATTAATATGCATAATACCTCCTGCAAATAATGTTCAACATATATAAGATATTTCATTAATAATTTCTGGAGAATTATTTCCAGCTCGTTTTCCTCCAGTCAGAATTTCTAATAGTTCAACATCAGAAAGAACACTGTTAGGACAAGTATTAAGGCTGCTTCCTTGAGTAACAAAACCACTTACAGTAGCACCAGGAGGTGTGCCAGATTCTCTTTGTCTTACATCCTTTTTAAATTGATTAAAATTAGTGTTGTCATCTTCAGCAAGTTAATTAGTAAATATGGAATATACATCTTTAACCCAATCATCTTTCGCCCTAGATCCAACATATTCAGGTTTTGCATATTTTTCTGTTTGATTGTATCTGTATGTGGCATTATTTACTGCATCTATGTATTTTGATCTCATGACCCTTAGTCATAAATTTATTCTTAATATTAAATACTTGTAGAAATTGTGGTTGTGAAATTTGTGGTTTCGGAGATTGTAGTTTAAAAGATTATGGTTGAGGTTGTTCTTGAATTTTTCATTTTAAAAATTTGTGGCTCTGGAATTTTTGGTTGAGGATTTTGTGATTTTTGTGGCTCAGGTGGAGGATTTTGTGACTCTGAGATTGTTGTTGTTTACATAAATCAGTATAAAAATTATTTATTTTTTCAATATGCGCATTATATTTTGCATCATCTTTTCTAGCCTGATTTTTGTTGTAAATATATATGATATACCCATTTTTAATTTGTAGCTAGATTAAAAGGATTGTCAGCCTGAAAACAAGGGAGTGCTGCCTTTGCATGCCAGGGCTTAGGTCACATGCACTGGCAGAAGACTTGGAAATATCACTTGTAAATAAAGAATCTAAAATACAATTGAAACCAAATTTTTTATTGTATAAAATACAGTGTATATACAGCAAAACACAATTATTATTATAAATACAGGTTGTTGGGACTTGCACAAAAAGTGGAAGCTATATACCTTCTAGCAAACACAACAGTTGTTGTTGTAGGGTTTAACACCATTTTTCAGCACATGAAAGGCTATACATGGTGGCCAGTATTAATGGTGGAGGAAGAACCCAGGAAAACCCCAGAAAGAACTACCGACCCACGAGAAGCTACTGGCAAGCTTTCTCATGTACCCACATTGGCTAACACCACACTAAACTACATTGACTTGACGCTTGCAGTGGATAGTATTTAATTTACCAGTAATATTTCAAAATCCAAATAACTGTTGATACAAGTATTGTATAATGAATACCATGATGAAACGGATGAACACAGTGCATACCATATACACATTTGTGATCAAGATTTGTGTCATAAAAACATAAAAATATTTGAATTCTTTGTATTTTTGTGTATTGCAAGCATCTGAATTCTCCAACGTTACTCTAGATTTATACAACTTTTTGTATGTTGCACTTCTAAGACAGCCCATACTCTGCATGAATTAAATTTTCAGTAAGAATGGTCGACTTGTTAGAGAGTATAAATGGTATGATGGGAATGTCCAAATTATAATTGGAATAGGTGTGATATCTTTTGGCGCAGATGTAAGAGATCCTAGTGATCATCTTCTGTAAGCTTTAGATCTAGTGATCATATTCTGTAAGCTTTAGATCTCTAGTGAACATATTCTGTAAGCTTGAGATCTAGTGATCATGTTCTGTAAGCTTGAGATCTAGTGATCATATTCTGTAAGCTTGAGATCTAGTGATCATATTCTGTAAGCTTGAGATCTAGTGATCATATTCTGTAAGCTTGAGATCTAGTGATCATGTTCTGTAAGCTTGAGATCTAGTGATCATATTCTGTAAGCTTGAGATCTAGTGATCATATTATGTAAGCTTGAGATCTAGTGAACATGTTCTGTAAGCTTGAGATCTAGTGAACATATTCTGTAAGCTTGAGATCTAGTGAACATATTCTGTAAGCTTGAGATCTAGTGAACATATTCTGTAAGCTTGAGATCTGGTAATTTCATTCTGTAAGAGGTAATCATTTGTTCAAAGGTTTTGCAGAATTCTTCTATGTGCATTGACCAAAAATGTAAAGTATTATGTAGGGTGTGTATGTGCATTGACCAAAAATGGAAAGTATTCTGTAGGGTGTGTATGTGCATTGACCAAAAATGGAAAGTATTCTGTAGAGTTCTATAAGTCACAGATTTTAAAGTATACGCACTTAGTTATGCACAATTCTTTTTATCTGTAGGCTGCTGAATCATTTCTCCAGCAAAATCGTTTCAGAAAATATTGTTATCATGTTTTTACTTTGATTGATGATTTACAGGGCAATCAATGTATTCTTCTAGATCAGACCTAAATCACTTGTTTCAGCAAATGGCAGTATTCACTCACAAAATTGTATTATCCTCAGTGTTTTGTTTTATATCTTCTCCTCTTAGCTATTGATGCATCTGATCTTTTGTTAAGTACTGAATTCATGAATACAGATTTGCTTGCAGATGTGTATATATCTAGTTCCAATGCTAAGGACTCCAGCCTTATTAGAGTTCAAAGTTAGGCACAACAAAATAAGTTGGTAATACATGCATATAGAATAAAGTTTATAATGCGGGGTACATCAATTTGAGAAATCAAAACTATTTTTCATAATAAATATGTGTAAGTTGGAAAATGTCATGGATGACGAACATTATGTGTATCTGTAGATAATAATTTACATTGAGACTACCATGTTGACAATACAGCAAAACCCCATATCCAGAACCTCACTAAACTGGAATCCTCTTAAACCAAGACAGTTTTCTTGTCCTGGCTTGTTTCCTTTTTTAATTTCAATACTGGTAATGAATTGTTCCCTTTTTAATTTCAATACAGGAGTATTGAGTAAACTAAAATCCTTTGTCCTAAAATGAACCCCATAAAACCTTACTCAAGCATGACTAGATAGCTGCCAGATCCCATTTGTGAGGTCCAAAAAAAGCAAAAAATAAACCATGTCCATTACATGCAATTGTACAGATTATGGCCAGTGTTGACAATAGGATAATGTTAGTCTTTATACCTGCCTCAAGCATCAGCCTTGAAAGTTAAATTTTTGTAGAACCATTGGTTGTGCAAGTCGAAGCAGCTTATGTTTTTTGGCTGGTCATCCATGTCTGATACTACACACCTAAATGATCCTCAGTCAATGAATTTTGGAATTGGAACAAGACAGGCGTACTCACCTTTCACAATAGTGTCAACAAAGACCAGCAAAAAATAATTTTGCAACCATGTTGTCTCACATTTTCCAGCTAGCAACATAAAAATATCAGTTTCCATAAATGTGCTCTTGTTGAAACAAAATTAGTGTAAACAATAACTCAATAAATATTTAGTGTAAACAATAACTCAATAAATACAAATAGAAACCATGATTAGTGTATTAGTAAACCAAAGTTGGTACAAACCAATATTCACATTTTGTTCTAACTAAGGGGACATAACTGATTGCATCTTTTTTTCAGTGAAGTCTGAAGAACTTGGTAAACCAAAAACCCATCAAGACTAAAATTTCTACTTGGCCCCATTTGTGTTCAGTCTTAAATTTTCTCAGTATTTGTAAAATACCATCTTAAAAAATTGCCTTACTCAGTAAAATTAATAAAAAGTTTATTTACAGAAACTCATATTCTGTATTACAGTGCATATAATCTTCCAACTTTTTATTCCTGTTTTACTGTTTTTGGAAACTCTGCCAAATCTCATCTTGATACAAAATTATAAACTTCAGACAAATGGCAGCATGTGTTATTTTATATGCAACATTTTAATTTTCACCAAAAGAACTGTGTACAGAATTAAAATGGCTTACATTGTATGATAGGCTAGATTTTTTGTCTGTGCAGTTTTTGTACATCAATTCTGCATGGAGCTAACCAGAGTACCTGCAGGTTTTTTTCAGGCCTTATTCAGCACTTTTTACCAATCGGGTCAACATCACATGAAGTTTTCATCCACCGAAACCAAGCATAGGGCAATTTAAGAAAAACCAATAGTGCTTGAGCGCTGTTCAATGAAATATTCTTCCACTTCATGTAAAATCATGGAAATATTACAATATTTGGAAATATATCATAAGTATGTACAGTTTACCAATACTAATAGAATTTAGTATTTATAATACATAAGACATGTTAAGCTTAATAAAAATTACTATTTTATTATATTGTTATACTTCTTATTAAAGCTTGAAAGGTATTATTATTATTATTATTATTACTATCATCATTATTTATTTATCATTATTATCACCATCCAAAACATCAGCAAGAAACACAGTAACATTTCAGCTACTTTTCTTGTAGAAAGTAGACTTGTGGAGTGAGACTGAATTCTGGAATTGTTTTGAGATTGTACCTGCTGGACACATCTTTAGTCTCCATACGAAAGATGCAGAAGTGTCATTTCTTTGAAACTGATCAAATTTGATTCATTTCAGATCTCCATCTTGCCATACATAAAGGAATTATTTGACAGTATTCTTGATGCAAATGGAGTTCCCAGCATGGTGAAGACCCTCTACGATCTATTGGATGATCTGGCAGACCAGCATAAGTTAGACGAAGATACACTGCATGTTTGGAAAAGTCATAGGTAAATATTTTAGCTCACATTTGTCGTTATCCTCCTATACTGTAAAGTGACATGATAGCTCATGACTCAGTTGGTAAAGTGTCAGATTTGCAATCAAAGGGTCATGGGTTGGCTACCTGCCAAGGCCAGAAAAGGTCCTGTCATCATATAGACAAAAATGCGTTAAACAGTGTTGTAAAAGAACAATATGATCTTCTTATTTGTAGTGACATACAAGTTTAAACTTGTTGTCTTGCCTACAACAAAGTCAGCAAAGAGGAAAATTGGGTCACAAAAACAAAATGAGCAGCCTTGGAAATTGTTGGTCATGAGAGTTAAAAGGTTGAGGTAAGGTTGTAGTCCAGGAGTGTAGCATTATTGGAAACAAATTAAATTTCCAGATAATTATGTCTTCCGAAATGGTAACAGATATGATTATCTTTAGACTTGTTACATAAGGAACCACCTGCTTTTTGTAATTGTATATTTAATGTTATTGATGCTCCTAGTATATGTATATATATATATATATATATATATATATATATATATATATATATATATATATATATATATATATATATATATATATATGTATGTATGTATGTATGTATATATATGTATGTATGTATATATAGTAATACATAATTCTCTTAGTATATATGCTTAGAAACACTTCATTTTCTTAGTATATATACTTAGTAATACTTAATGCTCTTAGTATATATACTTAGTAACACTTAATGCTCTTAGTATATACTTAGTAATACTTAATGCTCATAGTATATACTTAGTAATACTTAATGCTCATAGTATATATTTAGTAATACTTAATGCTCTTAGTATATATACTTTGTAATAGTTAATGCTCTTAGTATATACTTAGTAATACTTAATGCTCTTAGTATATATACTTAGAAATACTTAATGCTCTTAGTATATATACTTAGTAATACTTAATGCTCTTAGTATATACTTAGTAATACTTAATGCTCTTAGTATATATACTTAGCAACACTTAATGCTCTTAGTATATACTTAGTAATACTTAATGCTCTTAGCATATACTTAGTAATACTTAATGCTCTTAGTATATATACTTAGTAATACTTGATACTCTTAGTATATACTTAATAACACTTAATGCTCTTAGTATATACTTAGTAATACTTGATGCTTATAGTATATATTTAGTAATACTTAACGCTCTTAGTATATATACTTTGTAATAGTTAATGCTCTTAGTATATACTTAGTAATACTTAATGCTCTTAGTATATATATTTAGAAATACTTAATGCTCTTAGTATATACTTAGTAATACTTAATGCTCTCAGTATATATACTTAATAATACTTAATGGTCTTAGTATATACTTAGTAATATTTAATGTTTTTAGTAAATATACTTAGAAATACTTAATGCTCTTAGTATATATACTTAGTAATACTTAATGCTCTTAGTATATACTTAGTAATACTTAATGCTCTTAGTATATATACTTAGCAACACTTAATGCTCTTAGTATATACTTAGTAATACTTAATGCTCTTAGCATATACTTAGTAATACTTAATGCTCTTAGTATATATACTTAGTAATACTTGATACTCTTAGTATATACTTAATAACACTTAATGCTCTTAGTATATACTTAGTAATACTTGATGCTTATAGTATATATTTAGTAATACTTAACGCTCTTAGTATATATACTTTGTAATAGTTAATGCTCTTAGTATATACTTAGTAATACTTAATGCTCTTAGTATATATATTTAGAAATACTTAATGCTCTTAGTATATACTTAGTAATACTTAATGCTCTCAGTATATATACTTAATAATACTTAATGGTCTTAGTATATACTTAGTAATATTTAATGTTTTTAGTAAATATACTTAGTAATACTTAATGCTTTTTAGTATATATACTTAGTAATACTTAATGATCTTAGTATATGCTTAGTAATAATTAATGCTCTTAATATATACTTAGTAATGCTTAATGCTCTTAGTATATATACTTAGTAATACGTAATGCTCTTAGTGTATACTTAGTAATACCTAATTCTCTTAGTATATACTGAGTAATACTTAATGCTCTTAGTATATATACTTAGTAACACTTGATGCTCTTAGCATATACTTAGTAATACCTAATTCTCTTAGTATATACTTAGTAATACTTAATGCTCTTAATATATACTTAGTAATACTTAATGCTCTTAGTATATATACTTAGTAATATTTTTGCTGTTAGTATATACTTAGTAATACCTAATTGTCTTAGTATATACTTAGTAATACTTAACGCTTTTAGTATATACTTAGTAATAGTTAATGCTCTTAGTAAATATACTTATAAATACTTAATGGTCTGTGTATATATATATATACTAAGTAATACTTAATGCACTTAGTATATATACTTAGTAATACTTAATGATCTTAGTATATATACTTAGTAATACTTAATGATCTTAGTATATATACTTAGTAATACTTAATACTCTTAGCATATATGCTTAGTAATACTTAATGGTCTTGTTATATACTTAGTAATACTTGATGCTATTGATATATATGCTGTTATGTGTATTTAATTTATATTGCATGATTAATCTTTGTTCGTGATTGAGGGTATAGTTTTTTGCCTACCTGATTAATTGTCTTGTTTTGTCTACCTGATTTTTGTCATGATTATAAGTAGCTTATCAAATTTTTAATTTCAGGCCTTGTTTACTTTTTGATAGAATGTTCTATTAGAAATCATTTACTGTTCCTAACAATACAATTGCATCATAGGTCAAGTGACCAAACAATACCATTGCATCATAGGTCAAGTGACAGTCTATACAGAGGAAACTTGGCAAACAGTTATTCATTCCTGTTTTAAGATCAGTCTCTTGAGTCACTTATAGTTGTGTTCAGATATAATTTAAGAGGCATTGTTTATTCAATTTATTCATTGGAATTGCAAAGTGCTCGTTGTATATTTGGAGTAAATCACTATTTTGGAATTATTGAGGACTCATTCAAAGACATTCTGGATTGTATGATATGATAAATCAAGACATTCAAGATCATTGAAATTCATTCTTTACTTTTGGACTTGTGATAAAACATTGAGAATTTTATGGGATTTAATTCACAATACTGTGTGTTTTGAATTTTCACTTTGTATTTTAGGGAAATAAATTATTTGTTGATTTTATTACACTGGTTGGATTTGCTTTCTGTTACATAGTTTAACTCATTCAGTCCCAGAGGCTTTTGTCGTTTTTGCCAGAAATGTGCATAGGAAAGACATTTGAGAGGCTATTTCTGAATACATCGTAATACATCAGCTTTCAGCCGATTTTCCATGAGACTAATGCCTAGTTGTATTAGAAACATCATTTTCCATTGGTTATTTTGCTTGCGCATGAGCAGAAGGGTAAAGGTTGGAGTTCTTTTTTTTCTCTTTTTTTTTCTTCTTTTTTTTGTTGTTTTTTTTTGCTTAATGGACCCATCATTTTCGTATGGAGACCGCAATTTATTCCAAATGCCCACCTTATCCTAGTTTTTGCAAAGAATCACCTGTCTGTGTGCAGTTAAGACCGGTATGCCTTAGCTCTGAGGCCAAATGGTCTAAAATCCGGACACAAAATTGCATTCCGACTTTGAGCGAATTTTGCGTTAAAAAAAACGGGTCCAAAAAATGAGCTTTTTCACTCTGTATTTTGTAGTGCAACTAGAACTTCCAAATTATTTGGTCTCATTTTAGAGCTATATCTGTCTGCTTTTTTTAATACCACTCACATTGGTGTATCTTAAATGACCTTGATGCTGCAGAGCTCGGAAGTAGGGTACAGCCTCTTCACGACTACAGACGGGATCAGGGCTGAATCGGTTAAGACAATAGAGTTGTAAATGTACGTAGTAATGATGGATGCTCCATTATGTATATATACTTATGCCTTATGCTCATAGAATATATAATTAGTAACACTTTATGTTCATAATATATATATTTAATAATGCTTTATGTTCGTAGTATATATGATTAGTAATGCTTTATGTTCATAGTATACATATAGATATATATAATTAGCAATGCTTTATGTTCATAGTATGTATAATTAGTAATGCTTTATGTTCATAATATATTTAATTAGTAATGCTTTATGTTCATAGTATATATAATTAATAATGTGTTATGTTAATGGTATACGTAATTAGTAATGCTTTATGTTCATAGTATATATAATTAGTAATGCTTTATGTTCATGGTATACATAATTAGTAATGCTTTATGTTCATGGTATACATAATTAGTAATTTTTTATGTTCATAGTATATATAATTAGTAATGCTTTATGTTCATGGTATACATAATTAGTAATGCTTTATGTTCATAGTATATATAGTTAGTAATGCTTTATGTTCATAATATATATAATTAGTAATGCTTTATGTTCATAATATATATAATTAGTAATGCTTTATGTTCATCTATACGATTCTTTTTAGTGGTTACAGAGGAATCAAATGTAGGTCACCTTGACATAATTTCATGCCTTGTATCCTTACATGTCATCATATATTCCATTTTTAACTCACCAAGCCAATTTATTGTATGGTATTTTGTTCATCATTTGTCTTCAATCATCTATTCAGTATTCTTTGCTTCTTAAAAAACTGGAGCAATTTCTACATGATCTTACATGGAATATGCTGGCTCTTAGGACCTTTCAGAATGTGTTAAGTAGATGACATTCCATTATGTAATATGGCTGTCTTTATACAAAATATATAAACCCTAAGGCAACATTGGAAAAGTCGCTCAGCATGACTTGACCAATTCTAACAAAATCCATTCTAAGATATTACCATTGTTACTGAAGATAGAAAAGCCTTTAAACAGCTTCATCTTAAAAATTGCTCATTGGAATGTTTTACCAAATTTTATTTGAGGTATCATGGTATAACTGCCTTCAGATTTATACAAATCATGGGGATCCATCAGCAGCTATAACTGTCATTACTAAAAATATAAAAACCTTTCAATGACTTCTCGAAGACTACTTAGCAGAATATGACCAAATTTGACAAAAGGCATCCATTTTGAAAGAGATTTCAAAGTGTACAAATGGTGCTGATCTGCAATCAGAGTGTACAGATGGTGCCTATCTTCCATCAAAGTGTACAGATGGTGCCAGTCTGCCAGCAAAGTGTATAGATGGTCCTGATCTGTGCTGATCTGGCATCAAAGTGTACATATGGTGCCCATCTTCCATCAAAGTGATGGTGCTAGTATGCCATCAAAGTATACAGATGGTGCCCATCTTCCATCAAAGTGTACAGATGGTGCCAGTCTGACAGCAAAGTGTATAGATGGTCCTGATCTGTGCTGATCTGCCATCAAAGTGTACATATGGTGCCCATCATCCATCAGAGTGTACAGATGGTGCCCATCTTCCATCAAAGTGTACAGATGGTGCCAGTATGCCATCAAAGTATACAGATGGTCCTGATCTGCCAACAAAGTGTACAGATGGTGCTGATCTGCCATAAGAGTATACAGATGGTGCGAGGCTGCCATCAAAGTGTATAGATATTTCTGGCCTGTCGTCAGAGTGTACAGATGGTGCTCATCAGCCATTAAAGTGTACAGATGGTACCAGTCTGCCATCAGAGTGTACAGATAGTTGTGGTTTGCCGTCAGAGTTTACAGATGGTGCTGGTCTGCTATTGAAGTGTACAGATAGTTGTGGTTTGCCACAGAGTGTACAGTTGCTGTCAGTCTGCCATTGAAGTGTACAGATAGTTGTGGTTTGCCATCAGAGTGTACAGATGGTGCTGATCAGCCATCAGAGTGTACAGATGGTGCCAGTCTACCATCAAAGTGTACAGATGGTGCCAGTCTGCCATCAGAGTGTACAGAAGGTACCAGTCTGCCATCAAAGTGTACAGATAGTTGTGGTTTGCCATCAGAGTGTACAGTTGGTGTCAGTCTGTCATTGAAGTGTACAGATAGTGTACAAATGGTTCTAGTCTGTCTTCAAAATGTACAGATGATGCTGATCTGCCATCAGAGTACACACGTGGTGCTGATCTGCCATCATGTTTGGCTGCTGTTACTAAAACTACAAAAATATTTCAATGACATCTCAAAAATCACTCAACAAATTTGACCAAATTTGACAGAAAGCATCATTGCAATTAATGGCCTTCAAATGTACACAAATGGGGTCAATCCACTATTAAATATTGACACAGTTGACCAAAACTAGACAAACTTTTTGTCAAGAACTGCTCAAAAGAATTTCACCTAAATCTGAAAGAGAGTACCCTTGCATGAAGGGTTTTAAAATTTTTTCAAGTAATACCATCAGATATGGCCACCATTACTAAAAATCCAAAAACATTTAAACAACTTCATCTCAAAATGCTGCTTACAGAATTTTACTGACTTTATGGCTGAAGCAAACCTGACAGCCCAGCATCCAGGATAAATGATATTTATAGTCAGGCCATGTTTGGGACAAATTGGTTTTTGTTTGAGTTGGACAGCTGCACATTTCTGACCTGGGTTCACAGCTTGCATGTAAAATAATCTTTTAGATAAGTCAGTTGATTTTAAAACCAAATGACATTTAAAAAATGTGAATATTTTCAAGGAAAGTTATTACCAGGCCTATCTGCTACCATCAACACTCAAAAGAACAGGTACAACATGTGTATAAGACAAGATATTGTACTAGCCACAGTGTGTCTGTGCCACACTTTGTGGTAAGGGTCAATTCAGTAACTTATATAATCAAATAAAAGTAAATCACTCATTTCAACAAGAGGTACATCCCAGCACATGGCTGTGATAATACTGCTTTAATGATACCAAATTAGACTACTGTGAAATTTGCTGTATCACAATAGTTGTGGTACACAAGTGGCATCATGTTGTGCACTGCTTTATGCAGTATCCAACCAAGTCGGTTAACTGAAGAAATGATTCCTCTTAACCTTACAAGATGGAGTGGGGGAGGGTATGTGTCTGCAAAACTATGGACTTCACTGATGCAGTTACCAACTTGAAAAGACATTAAATGAGAAAGATTTGAAACAGTTATTACATATTTAATAAATTGGGGTGCAGAGAAACCATTCATTGGTACATACATTCATATTTGCTTGAAACATCTAATTTTGCTGACATAAAAACGTATGAATTAGACATTGGGAGTTTCTAAAGAAAAACTTGTATTTAGTCTTGCAGAATATTTTAAATGAAATTCATACAATTGGTCTTTGATATGGATATTATAATGTACTTGATATGAACAATTTAAAAAGTTTGTATAATTGCCTGGAAGAAGTGTATAACTGACTTTGCACTATTGCAGAGCAAAAACAGGGAACAATGATATCTTTGAATATAATATGAAATCCTGCCAGCCCTACAACTTAAATGGTTCTGCTCCAGTCAATGGTTGACAACAGTACAGCTGTACAGGACATGTATAAAACATGAGACTATAGGATTAGAATGACAAAGAAGCTTTTATTTTATGCATGATAGTGATTTGGAACTGAAGTCTGCCTTTCTGACTTTATAAAAATGAGATTAAGGTGAATGGCAGCAGTGTGTGGCAATAAACATGTTTCAACAGTTGTGTTTGATAATTGATTGCACAGGCATTGGTGATCTATTGTTTTTCCTCACATAGGTTGGTACATTAATTGATTTATAAATTCAGGTGAGAAACTTTTGTAGACCACCACATTGTTTGGTGCTTGGGTATGTATTCAGGCAAACATCAGAGTTTTGTCACTGTACGCTGATTTAGCAATGATTCTACCCAGGATGTACCGAAGACAAACACAGAAAAAGTTTTAATGGATTTGTTGTTAATGATTCAGGAGTAATTAACAGTTATCAACTTTTGAAAGAGTTAACTCAAGATAAGGAAGAAGCAATGATATTTTCATAAAGATTATGACCTATCTTGCCAAATTATTAAGTCAGATTTTGGTACTAAAGCTTTTGAAGAACTTCAAGCAATTCATGAAATTTCAGGAGCCATGCCACAAGCTTGCAGTATTCTATTTGGTTTAATAACAAAGCATGTATAACAGTTTTTCACTGTATTGACAAACTAGAAAGATGCTAAAGGTGAAGTTCAGGAAGATCTTTGTTGGTTGTACTAAATGTAGCTTAATTGAACCTTAAAAGATATGTATAAAACCACATCTTGTGAGGTTTTGACAAATGTAGAATTTACTACATGCTGATTACAGATCTTAATAGTTAGGAAAAATATTATATGAACAGATTTTTTTTTCCATCATGGATCAGCAGGTGAAATTATTGCAAATATTTTTGTTAGTTTTAGAAATGTATCAAATTTATCATGTCTTCATTAATAGCAATGTATTCAGTTAAAAAATCATTAGATAAAGAGATTAGGTATATATATATATATATATATATATATATATATATATATATATATATATATATATATATATATATATATATATATATATATATATAGAGTTGTCTAGTCACAGTTTTGGTCAATATCATGAACAATAAGTTCTGGTCTTGTTTCATTATTTATATTAAAACAATGGCTTCTCATTTTGATAACTAGAAGCAGAAAAAGTGACTAGAATATTTCTGTAAATTTGCAAAGGTATTCGTTCAAATTAAAGCATTTGAATATTAATTATAAACAAAATTATTCACAGTAGCAGCTGTTTCTTTGTTACTTAAATTATGGGTGTGCGATACATTCTGCAGGATAATGATTTATGAAGAGTTGGACAAATTGAAACAAGTTAAATACCACAGTTTTTTTAGATAGCAAAATATTTTACAATTACTTGCTTATGAGGCATATTCAATGAAAAGGTCATTTTTAGCTCTACTGGTCAATGTAAAAAAATATTTTTGCTACTAAATTTGGTATGTTTGAATTTCACAGAAATATCTGATGGTTTTATACTTTGTAATTCGAAGGAATAAACAAATTATAGAAATAAAGTTAATTTGAATTTCTGTCTTTTTGGCCAAAAGAGGTTTAGTCGCTTCAACAGACATTTTTTATCCTTCATAACCATGACTTAAGACTTAGATCTATCATGCCTGAAGATGCATAAAAAAGCTGCAAATCCTGTACCCTCATTAATTGAAGTCACACATTGCTTTCAGTTATCCAATCCGCTTTTGGGCGTTTCTTATCACCAAGCCAGATGTAGTGTTCGACATCAACAAGCCAGGATACACAGACCAGTGCCTGGAGATAATCAGTCAGACCTTCATCGATAGCTTCTCTACCACCTCCCATAATCTTAACAAGGTTGGTCTATTGTTTCCTAGCTTTTACAATAGGGACATGTGGAAAGTATTTCAGACTCTTTGTTTTATAGGTTTAAGGCCAATAAATGACTCATCTGATGCTTAGAATAACCATGTAGATGTCAAGTATTAAGAAGGTTATCATAAATTATAAAATTGTTTATTGACTTTTTGAGGTAGATTTTAATATGGCAAAATTTTAAAGCAATTTCAGCTTGTAGATTGTTGATATCAGTCTGTCTGAGATCAACACTAAGGTTAGTGTGTATGCTTGAGTCATTTTCTCAGTCACTGTTACTCAAAGAATCAAATGGCTTGGTTTGTACATTTTTGTCCTGAGTAGTACTATACCCATCAGTGAAAGTCTGGTTGATCACTTTAATATATATTTTGGTTCTCGGAATAGGGCCCAGCTTTGCTTTACACTAAATTTCTCTGGTTTAGACTTTGTATTTATATTAGTTCCTCAGACACAATTGCTTGCAGAGTCATGTAACATGGGATAAAGCTGTATACCTAATCAATCAAAACTAGGTCACTGTGCTCTATGCATAGTAATATAACCTGATCAGATACATGGTACTACACCATTTAGACAAAACAAAATAATGCAACTTGGTGTATAGATTCAACATGAAGGATTGCTTTAAACTTAATTACAAACTTGGTAACTGTGTCCTATATTTCATATGCAGTGACATGAATTAACCTCCTAGTTTAGCTTGATTTCTTAGACACAGTTGCCTGTAAAGTCAGGTAAGTAGATGTTTCATGAATAGTAGAGCCCTCTTCACTAAAAACAACTGACTCATGTTCCAGTGATCTGCATTAATCTTTTTGCTAAACTTCTTTTCTTCAATGCTGTGTTATATACTTTGATCCATAGGACACAGATTAGGCACATAGTGCCATTAATGGATTTCTTGTCCTCATTTTTTACGGTTCATATTTTGTTCTCATTTCTTTCATGATGAACATTTTGTAATTTAAGTAGGATGCTGAGCCCTAGAGCATTACAATTTGGTTGAGGTTAAGGTATAGGATAGAATAAAGAAGAAGAAACATTAATCATCTAGGATGGATAATGGATTGAATGAGTAAATGTTGGAGAAAGCCTTTGATTAAAACTATGAGTATTCACTGTTAATATATAAGTTTGGATTTGAACTTAATAATGCTAAGTCATTCCTTCATCATTAATTTTTCTTCATTATTATTTTGAACCAAGGTTTGTTTGAACATTAACTGAAGATACTGCTCTGTAACATTCCAGGAGTCTGCTACCCACAAATTACTGTTCACTGCTGAGATGGATGAGTACCGTGACCAGGTTAATGAATTCTACTCAGATGTGAAGTCTGCAACAGCCATCACTGCAATAGATTTCCAGCAGTACATGAAGGAACTCAATAAGGTACAGTCCTCACAATTATAGTCATTTATTTGTTTGTATAAGGAACTCAGTAAGGTACAGTCCTCACAGTTGTAGTCATTTATTTGTTTGTATAAGGAACTCAATAAGGTACAGTCCTCACAATTGTAGTCATTTATTTGTTTGTATAAGGAACTCAATAAGGTACAGTCCTCACAATTGTAGTCATTTATTTGTTTGTATAAGGAGCTTAATAAGATACAGTCCTCACAATTGTAGCCATTTATTTGTTTGTAAAAGGAACTCAATAAGGTACAGTCCTCACAATTGTAGTCATTTATTTGTTTGTATAAGGAACTCAGTAAGGTACAGTCCTCACAATTGTAGTCATTTATTTGTTTGGATATCCAGTTACCTGAATGGAGCTTATGTATAGGATTGATCTGGGCAAGTTAAAAGTTGCCCAGCTAATTAATATTAAAAATTGATTGATCTGGGCAAGTTAAAAGTTGCCCAGCTAATTAATATTAAAAATTGATTGATCTGGGCAAGTTAGAAATTGCCCAACTAATTAATATTAAAAATAGTGGTTGACCCTTATTAGAGACTCACATCAAGATGTGGGAATACTATCATAATCACCATTTAACCTGTCTCTTTATAAACCAGTCTGTTCATCCATTCATACTTCTTGTAACCAGCATAGCTATACAAGTATTACACATAATTGGATGTCATTTGGTATCATTGACTGACCTAATTTTATGCCTGTCCTTGATTCGTGTGTCATATTTCTCATGACTTTATGCACTTATTTTAAGATCCTGACATCATTTATAAAGTAAATGATTGATGAAATGAGATTTAAATAAATACTAAAATTCAAATCCAATGAAATACAATAAAATTGTCTAATTTATCAGATGTCATATTTGCATCAAATTTGTAACCCAGCTGTGAGTGTTAACTGTTAAAACCAGGGCCACTATTTGCATGTTGGTTTTCTTTACCCTTTTTGTTAGTAGGAAACCCACCACAGATATTTCTGAGATGACAGAGGCATTGCAAATTCTTGGTTACTATAACATACACTTTTTATATCATGTTTAAAAAGTAAGTCCAGTAGAAAAATATGCATTATGAAATTCTTCATTGGATTATTTTAATATGGAGGTAAAAAAAAATCTAATTGTCACATTCCAATCGTATGTCATATGGCCTTTATTACAGGAGCACAGATCATGGACAAACTTCTAGATACACATAAATTTTGACAGCCAGCAGAAAAACAATAGCTTGCAAAAGATTTAGAGAAAATATAAACACTTTTCAATGACAAATTAATTAAATCAATTCAGCTGAACACTTTGTGACATCAGTAGTTTCTCACAATATTATAATGCTTCTGATGAAATTCACATTAAGGGTATAAACCATGACAGGTGGAGGATATGTATATTGTCTATTGTGCTTGGATGTCTTGTCAGGTCCAATTATGACAGAGTTATTGCCCTTTTCCCCTCATTATTTGTCTATTGTGCTTGGGTGTCTTGTCAAGTCCAAGTATGACAGAGTTATTGTCCTTTTCCCCTCATTATCACTTATCTACTACAGCAGACTCATCTACTCAGCATAGTTCTGAAACTGATTAGAGTATTCTGATACAGTTTGTGGTGTACATCGTCTCAAACAGTGTGTGTTTTAGAAGAGTTGTGGCTCCATGATAATTCTCATGACTATTTCCACAATATAATTTATAAAATTGTGTTGGATTTCAACCAGATTTTGAATTTGGCTTCAGGTTAATGAGCTCTTGAATCACTATGATTTCCATGGCATTATTTGCAGGAGTGATGGCCCCAGATTGCTCATCCTCTAAGTTTTGTTGGATGTCAGACAAATTTTCTTTAATAATGATGAGACCAGTTGAACTAATTTAGACTCAGGTGTAATTCTAGTGTTCCATATTATAGCTTAGAAGAGTTATGGCACCTGCTTACCCATCCCCCTTACTTTGCTTTCCACAGCATAACTTTATTCAGGAATATTGTGTACCGTATTTACCGTATATGTTGGGACACCATAAATTAATTTTAAAAGTAATTTTTTTTTGCACTCTCTGTTCTGGGACACATAGTTTTTTTTTCAAGTCATAAGTTGTGGGACACCTTTTAAATCATTCGAAAATTACATGTCATAAAATGCACTCCAACTGAAATTTTATTTTAAAAAATATAAAACTGTACTTGAGATAAAACTCGTTAATCCATTGCAGCAACAACTCATCAACACAACCCTTCTCCTGCACATGAACAATCCATTCTTTTGGTACATGAATATGTTTTTTTAGCTTTCTCATACCATGAAAAATTGCTAGAGGCAACACGTCACCTGAAGCAGAAACTGCAAGGACTAAAGTCAGATTTTTTTCAAATATGCACCAGTCTAATCCTCACACTTTTGACCCCCATCTTATCGTCAGTACATCCAAGAATGCCATCAAAGTACACTAGAATTTCATCCATGTTAATGATCACATTATCAGTGAAATCATCAGCTTCTCTTCTGACCTTCACAAATTCATCACATGATTTTATTTTCTCCATATCTTCTGGGCGTCGCTGGGTAACCGATGTCCATGCATGAAGCAATATATTGTGCCACTTTCAAAATTGTTCCATTGTTTTAATTTATTTAAAAAATTCCCATGAATACCGGTGAAAAGGAACCAAAGTTAGCTTCCATATCTCTACCGTCTTTATATATTAAAAAAAATAAATAAGCACACTTAAAAGAATCCATAGTCAGCTTCCAATGTCAGCTTGCTTTGCAATAAAATAACATTTGTATCAATATCCTTTAAAAAAAAATGGCTTCAGAGTGCCCAAAGTTGACTTACAAGGTTGGCTTGCTTTGTAATAAAAATAACCTTTGTCTTTGATGTCCTGTTAGACGGTTTGAAGAAGGAGTTTACTGCTCACTTCCAGCTGTGTTTATTCACCACACAGGCTTCTATGTGCTTGGCATCTGTAGAACTGTTACATTTAATACAAATGAACATTGATGTCAGCGGGTAAATAGTAATGATACTTTTGTAAACTGTGCTAATGAAATGATTTTTACTTGCACTCAAGTGAATATGTTTTCAAATAATGATTTTTATTTGTGAGATACTGTGATACTGTAGACCTGGATATGATAGAGTCTTGGTTATTTTGCACCTAACACCGTGTCATGCATGAATGGCAGTTGTCTTCAATATATTGGTTGATTACTTCCCTCTCGTTTGCGAAAATGTCTGCTTCTTTCTCTTCTGGCCTTCATGAATTCATCACATGATTTTATTTTCTCCAAATATTCTGGGTGATGCTGGGTCATCAACATCCATTCAAGAAGCACTGTATTGTGTTGCTTTAAAATTTGTTCCATTGTTTCAATTTATTTTGAGAATTCCCATGAATACCAGTAAAAAGGAACCAATGTTTGCTTCCATATCTTGGCCGTCTTTGTATAGTCAGAAAAGAAAAAAATTTGGCTTCTTTAAAAGAATTCATAGTTGGCTTCTGATGCTGGCTTGCTTTGCAATAAGATAACCTTTGTAGTGATGTCCTTTAAAAATAAAATAACAAAAGTCGGCTTCTGCAGTCAGTTTGATTTGTAATAAAAATAACCTTTTGTCTTTTATGTCCTGTCAGTAGGTTCGAAGAAGGAGTTTACTGCTTGCTGCCAGTTGTGTTTATTCACCACCCAGGCTTCTATTTGCTTGGCATCTGTAGTTATGATTAATACAAAGGAGCATTGATGTCTGTGGGTCAATAGTAATGATACTTTTGTAACCCATGCTGGCAAAAAGATTGTCACTTACACTCAAGTGAAAGTGTGTTCAAATAATGATTTTTATTTGCAAGATACTGTCATACAGTAGACCTGGATATAATTCAGTCTTGATTTTTTTGCACCTAATACTATGTCATGTATGAATGACAGTTGTCTTCAAGATATTGGTTGATTATTTCCTTCTTGTTTGTGATTTTTTTGGATCCAGTTTTCAGTCAGATAACAAATTCAAACCTTCGAGCACAACCACACACAATTTGTTGCTCAATGTTCATGTCAATGAACAAAATGGCATGTGTTATTGGACATAGGCAATACGTTGTACAGTATGGAAGCCTATGCTACATATATGGATTTCATGGATATATTTTATTCTTTAATGCTCTTGTTGAAAAAAAAGGAATAAATGATAACAATATAAGGTTAGTTTCATTCTTTTTATTATCAGATAAGTGTTTTATTTATTTATTTTGTTGCATCTTGCAGTGGGGGGGGGGGAGCACAAATGCAATACAAATTTATTTCATCTCTTACATCTTGGGACATATGACCTAAGTGAAAAAAAGTTTTATCATAAGTTCTGGGACAGGAAGAAGAAAAAATATATTTTATCGTGGCCCAGTATAAATGGTAAATACGGTATATGCCAAATTAATGAAAGGTTATCATGCACCTTTATATTGATGAGATTCTGAATGAGTTAGATTTCCACCATTCGATGTCATCACAAGAAGAGCTATGGCCCCTGGATTTTCATCTTCTATGAGCTTTGTTTAGCCAACGGAATATATTATTTTTAAAGCACTGTCAATTAAATTGTGTGGAGCAATTTGAGTGAATGCAAGTAGAGCACAGGATGGATATCCAAGAAATACTTAAACTTGAATATGTCGCTGTTACCTGTATTTTAGAAAGGAAATATTTATGTGGAGAAGGTTGATAGGTTTCCATAACATGTGGCTGTCAGATAAATAGATATGGTTAAAGTACATGGAAGGCTTTAGCAGAAATGCTTAATTTTAAACTTGTCTGTTTTCAAGCATCAGGTTATTTCTACAGATATTTTTCAGTATTCCTCAAACTAAACAAGGAATCCAGACTCGTTTTATGTTTATTCCACAGGAAAGATTAGTGTTGGATAATGTGCCATATTTACAATACATCTAAAGTACAAATCCAGGCAATATAGGTTTACAATACATCTAAAGTACAAATCCAGGCAATATAGGTTTACAATATATCTAAAGTACAAATGCAGGCAATCTAGGTTTACAATACATCTAAAGTACAAATCCAGGCAATCTAGGTTTACAATACATCCAAAGTACAAATGCAGGCTATCTAGGTTTACAATACATCTAAAGTACAAATGCAGGCTATCTAGTTTTACAATACATCTAAAGTACAAGTCCAGGCTATCTGGGGGCCCCGAGAGGCTGAGTGGTCTAAAGCGCTCACCGTTACGGATCACTGCCATCTCACGTCTGTCCGCGTCGGTTCGAGTCTCGGATTCGGCTAATGTGGTTATGTGAGAAAGCTTGCCAGTAGCTTCTCGTGGGCCAGTGGTTCTTTCCAGGGTTTTTCCGGGTTCTTCCTCCACCATTAATACTGGCCGCCATGTATGGCCTATCTTGTGCTGAAAAGTGGCGTTAAACCCTACAACAACAACAACCAGGCTATCTAGGTTTACAATACATCTAAAGTACAAATCCAGGCAATCTAGGTTTACAATACATCTAAAGTACAAATCCAGGCAATCTAGGTTTACAATACATCTAAAGTACAAATCCAGGCAATCTAGGTTTACAATACATCTAAAGTACAAATGCAGGCTATCTAGGTTTACAATACATCTAAAATACAAATCCAGGCAATCTAGGTTAACAATACATCTAAAGTACAAATGCAGGCTATCTAGGTTTACAATACATCTAAAGTACAAATCCAGGCAATCTAGGTTTACAATACATCTAAAGTACAAATCCAGACGATCAAGGTTTACAATACATCTAAAGTACAAATCCAGACGATCAAGGTTAACAATACATCTAAAGTACAAATCCAGGCAATCAAGGTTTACAATACATATAAAGTACAAATCCAGGCAATCTAGGTTAACAATACATCTAAAGTACAAATCCAGACGATCAAGGTTTACAATACATCTAAAGTACAAATCCAGACGATCAAGGTTTACAATACATCTAAAGTACAAATCCAGGCTATCTAGGTTTACAATACATCTAAAGTACAAATCCAGGCTATCTAGGTTAACAATACATCTAAAGTACAAATCCAGGCAATCTAGGTTAACAATACATCTAAAGTACAAATCCAGACGATCAAGGTTTACAATACATCTAAAGTACAAATCCAGGCTATCTAGGTTAACAATACATCTAAAGTACAAATCCAGGCAATCTAGGTTAACAATACATCTAAAGTACAAATCCAGGCAATCTAGGTTAACAATACATCTAAAGTACAAATCCAGACGATCAAGGTTTACAATGCTTAAGTGTAGATTTTGCTTATTAACATTGACATATCACAAAAGTAACTTTTTACACCTAATGTTTAGATCACTTTAACTTTTTAAAAGTATTCAGAAATGAAAAGAAAAAAGAAAGGAAAAAAATAAATATGCAAAGATGCCTTTTTTCAAGTTTTTGCTTGAAAAGGATGAATGATTATATATTTGATTGTGGAATTAATAAGATAACCAACTGCCCATTTTTTAACCCAGTCAAATATCATCAAACAAAAATAAGTAATATTTAATTGCCTACGGCATACAGTCCTCATTCATTAATGTAAATATCAGGACATAGAAAAATAAATTCTTTTTTCTCAGTACAAATAATTTATGTGATATGTATAGTTTTTCCTGAATGTCAGCTCTGGAAAATTGATAGTTGGCAATCATTCTTACACCTTAAATCTCACAAAGATGGCTATTACTAACCTGCAGGACACTTGTGGGAACTAAGACCCCACTAGTATCCAGGACTCATGCCCTGGTACACTAAAAAAACTAAGGCCCCACTGGTTTCCTGGACTCATGCCCTGGTGCATTTGAAAATATTAAGACCCGACTGGTATCCAGGACTTGCACCCAGGTGCATTTAAAAACTAAGGCCCTAGTGGTTTCCAGGACTTGTGCCCTGGTACATTTGAAAAACCTAAGGTCCCACTGAGATCCAGGACTTGTGCCCTGGTACATTAAAAAAAACTAAGGCCCCAGGGTTTCCAGGACTCCTGCACTGGAACATTTGAAAATATTAAGACCCCACTGGTATCCAGGACTTGCACCCGGGTGCATTTAAAAACTAAGGCCCTACTGGTTTCCAGGACTTGTACCCTGTTGCATTTGAAAAATGATATCTTTGTTTGTAGCATCTTGTTGAAAGTTTTTACCTCCTCTGATATTCTAGCATATGATGTAGATTCGGCTGACTTGCACATGATTCCTGCTTGTCTGTATTTTTTTCAGTATCATTTTATACTGAGTCCATGGAATAACCTGAATAATATCACTGTGCTCCAAAAATAGATTATGTAAAGATGAAATAAAGAAAGTGAATTCCAAACTTCGTAGTATATGTAACATTTCCAATGCTTTTGTAGTTTTTTTCTGGTATATTTATATGTCAAGATAGAGTTTCATCCAGGCTTAGGCCCAAGAAATTATGAAAAGTGACATTCCTTATAACTATCGCTCATTAATAATTGTGAGCAATGTTCCTTTTGTGATTTTCTTGAAATGGTGTTTGGTTTGATTTTGTTTGAATTAAAATCGACTAACCATTGATAATACAACAAATAGATTTTATGTAAGTCTTGATTCCGAACACAAGCAGCAATGGCTGTGTTCTGCAATAATTATTGATAATGGTAACATGGAGACAGTCAGTCTTTGTCATGAATACCTTAAGACTTAATGTCTCTGCTGGTCTCCATCAACCTGCACAAATCATGCCTTCACCTCCCAATCTTTCCTCCTCAACTGGATTTGCTTCGATGGAGAGGTGTTACACTTTTGCACTCTGCCATTTGACCTAGCTTGCACAGTCTGAGCTTTTTTGGGAGAAGTTATCATCCACCCATTGTCACTGGGGATCCCAATCCTCCAGTATATTTGATGACTGTTTGATCCCCAATGACTGGTTACAGTCCATCATACAAGATCTGGCTTGAAATTTTTCCATTGTGACCAGACTACGTCTATTACTGAACCTAGAGAAATTCGAACTGGTTCAATCTCAAAATTTTATATTCATGGGGATGAATTTCCTGACAAAAAAGGGGATTAGTCCATGTCCTGCAGGAAAGAGTAGACAAAGATGCTCAGAGCCCAGACCTTGTGAGCTCTGTTCCTTCTAGCAACATCAAACTCTGCAGCAGACCTGGTTCCTCTAGACAGACTGCACTTGCACCTCCACCAGTGTCTCCTAGCAAAATGAAAACTGCATCATATGACAGATCATATTGCCCAGTTTCTTGTCAGAGACCAAATGCATGCCCCCAAACCCCACTCCTTTCTGCTTTGCAGATGCATCATATTCATGGTGTGGCATTTATCTGGAGCCAGACAGGCCAATTCTTCAGGGTTTATGGTTCCCAGAAGAGTATGCCATCCACGTCAACAATTTGGAAATTAGGACAGTGTTCTTATTAGGGGTATGTCCACATGATGGTCTCCTCCAACAACACATTTGTCATAGTAATACCTCAGGTAAATTTGAGGCACATATGTTCCTTCTCGCTGCAGGGAGGTTTTAAACATCTTTGACTGGGAAAAATTGGAAAGGATTACCCCTTGAGTTCACTATATTCTTCACAAAATAGAATAATTTGGTTGACAGTCCATCAAGGAGGGACAGGATGGTCCTCAAGGATCTTGGTGGACTTATTTGCAACAAGGCTAAACAACAATCTTCACATTTATGTTTCCTCAGTCACAGACAAGAACACTTAGGAAGTGGGATCATCTGTTCACTTCCCACCCTTCAGGATGATCCTACAGGTACTACTGAGCTCATTTTGAGCCTATCTGTGGCCCCAATGATCATGGATCACTGATCTTCTTGACCTGCTGATTGACCAGCCAAGGATATTGCTCCACACGACAAAACAGACCCCATATTCTCACCTTATGCTTGACTCATCCCAAATGATCTATCCACCAGGACAAGGTTTCAAACAAAATTGCCAAGTGCATCGCTCAGGCCAATAGACACCCTACATCCAAGGTCTATGATGCCAAGTAGAGAATCTTTAGCAACTGGTGCAGTAAAGAATGTTCTAATCTTAGAGCACAGTGGCCGTTTTTCTTCTTGTCCTTTGTGAAGATAGACAGTGCTCAGTTTCTAATATCAAGGGTAATAGGGCAGCCCTTTCGAATACACACAAATTTTCAATAGGCCTGACCATTAGTTCAGAATCTCATATTGCTGTTCTGATCAAATATTTTGAGTTACAAAAAATTCGTGGTTCAGACTCTAATGCTGAGATGGAATCTCTCGTGTCTTGTGATTTTAACTGACCCCCTCCCCCTTAAGTCTTTGGTGAAGCGTCGTTCAAAAACCTTGTCCTCAAGATGTTTTATTGCTTTCCTTAGCATCCTTGAGACAAAGCAGTGAGCTTCATGTTCTGTCTATGGAACTTGAACTGTCTGTGGTCCAGTAGCATTTATGAGTCAGTTTCTTTAAAAAAAAACAAGCTTTCCTCAGTAGCTTCACTTCCTTTACAGATCCCAGTCTCAGTTGTATCTGTGCTGGGGATGATCAAAATTTACTTCTATACCCAGTTGGGGCTGTACATTTCTGTTTGACAGCCTCTAAAGGGAGAACAAAGAGTAGGAATTATCGTTTTCTTCCGTTAAAAGTCTTGGCTGATATTTTTGCTTCCACTGTTTAGAGGTGGATTGTCATGACAATTGAAAGAACTTATTAAAGTCCATAAGGTTTGAGCCATTGCTACCTCATGGACCTATCTAACTCATTTGTCTTTGGAGGAAGCCACCTTTCAGTGATCCCACACTACCTTTCTCTCCTCCATCTATCTTTATTCCGATGTGCACCAAAGTAAACACAATTTTTTTGTCTGGGGCCCATAATTGTGGCACAGAAAGTGATCCAAGTGGATACAATCTTACAGTATTGTACACTTCTACCATTAGGGTTAGTAATTCTTCTTTTTCTTTTCCAGTTTAGTGGGTCATCAGCCTCCGACTGATCTGGCAAATTCATCTACAAAATAACAGATAACGAATTGCTGATATTAAAATGAGGGGTGGGGGTGTAGAACTAATTTTAATAATGTAATAGCATATCTATTGCTATTGTCAGATTCCCTCATCCCACTCCACTGTGATCCCCCACAAGTGGTGTATATATGCCCTTGGAAAAGGGTGAGGAATACTGGGCATGTGCCATGTCACAAGGATGATTTCCAAAATATTTCTGGAAAGTTACCTTTTTGGGAGTATGAATTCTCATCATCCATCTGTCCCAGAAAAGAGTAAGCTATGCAACAGCATCAGGTAATATTACATGAGAAAAATTAGTTTACCCCTCCCCCAAAGTATCCCACATGTTAGTCCAGAACCAATTGAAATGAAAATAATTTGAATATTGAATAATTTAAATGTAAATCTTTCTATTTGTTCAAGAAAAGATTGATACTTTTACATGGAAAATTATTTAGTGTTTCAGTGAAATGATAAGCTGCATTCATCCAAGCATACATGTGTAAACTTCTGTATGGATCCAGAATAAGTCAAAATGTTGCCTTTAGTACAATAAGATTAAAGAAAGACATTTTGCCTTTTTTATTTCAGAAACAAAACCAAGAGTTGGCCTACAGTAAAATGTCAGCATTGTATGAGATCTTCAAAGTCATTGACAACTTTATGGTTGATGTAAGTCAAGTTTTTGTCTTGTTATTTTAGTTCATTTTGATGAATGCTAAAGGTAGGTCACCATGACTCATATTTCATACTTCATTGACTTTCTCAAGTTCTGTTCATGCTGGAATCATCAAACCAGATGATCCTATTTTCTGTTAGTACAATACCCTCACAACAAGAGAAAGTCAATTTGACTTAGATATCAGATTTACTGACTTAGAAAACACTGTTCTCTTAGACATATGACTTATTCAACAGAGTATAATACTAGCATGTGTTTGCATATGAACTATGTTAAACAAATCACAAGTCTGTAATATCAGTGCTGCAGATGAATTCCTTGATTTGAAGCATTTACATTATATTCAACGGAATTATCTAAGTAGAGGCCACATGAAGATGAGACTGGTTATATATTCACTGTCACAGTCTGTAGCTTTGCAAAAAACATGTGATATGTTAACCGATTAATTAATTGCAAACTGAGTTTCTTCCACCATTACCCAGAAAACAGATATGGTCTAGTAATGGTATTATTATTCTGTGTATTATGTAAATAAATAATCAACATTAATTTGCACCTGTTACATATTGGAGAAAATAAAATAGTTTTATTGATTGTTTCTTTACTTGACAAATGAATACACAGTGCTGAGCTGTAACTGGAGAAATCATTTTTGAGCTCTTACATTATAATATGTAAACTGTCAAATCATATGTGTTGTGAAGCCATGTGACAAAGTTTTGCAAGTTATGCAGATGATTTGCTTCAATAAACTCCTCTCAGAGATAAAGTATTCTCCACAGGGCATTTGTAGCTTGTGTAGGTTCTCATGGGTACATAGTTCATCATGCAGTTTTCCTGAGTTCTTCCTCCACCAGTTATATCTTTTGCTGAAAATCTCATTAAACCCCATAACAACAACAAAAATCTCTCTCACACATGCAAACACACAAACACACACAAATGGTGCAGTCTTTCATTGCTATTAAACATATTAAACATGCATTTGAGTCTTGACACAAACAACAGAAAATTAACTAGTGAATGATTTTTAATAATTACCCAGTAAAATTAATAAAAGTTGTGATGAAAAAGTCAATTTGCATCATGTATATAATCAGATATAATACTTATTTGCTATACATCTTACTGTGAAGGCGATGGTATTAAGTATAGATTTTAAATGCTGATTATTGTCATGATCATCATCATCAGATAATGATTTATCTCACTTAGCATTTATCCTGATCTCTATTTGAAGGTAATTGATGACTTGCAAGAGAGCCCAGAGGCAAGAACTTTACGACTGGCGGACCGTTTGGATGAACTTGTCAGCATAATAAAAGAGAGTGACGAGGAAACAACCTACTCTGATTTTCCTTGTGGTCATGATTAATCCTCATCAGCAGTACATTGACTTGTATAAAGGTTTTGGACTAAATAGGAATTATAACATTACACACACAAACATTTATGTCGCAGTTTTCTAACCCATGATGTTTCTGTGAAGAAAGGGATCACATTAAATTTTGCTTTATTTTCTTAGAAGCTGACTTATGTGCAGTACATATGTAAATGCAAGTCTATAAAAAAATGTAAAGATGATTTTGCCAGGCAGTATATTGTAAAAATATTTTTCATATTGATTAACAATTTCAGAATATCAAAAGTTATTTTTGATAAACATTTTATGTACTAATATTATTATTATAATAGTAGTTGATCACCCAGACGCATACATACACACAACTTGCCATATGTGAGATGCTACATTGAAGAGAGGCACAAATAGTCATTTAAACAATCAATCAGGTATAGTGACTCACTCAGTATTGTTGTATTTCATGTTAAAGTATAAATGATGTTTTGCTTGTTCCAATACATAAACATAAGATATACTTATGTGTGTGTGTTGATAAATACAGTACAGATATACACATGTTTGCTTCCTCCCATTTTTCTTGACTGTGAAGCGTAAGTAAGACTTTTCTGTCATCGGCCTCAGTTTTTCTCTGACACCATTTTGTTTACAGTGTTGATACTTCATGTGTGTATTTATATTGGAGGGTATTGCCTTCCACAGACAAATATAGGTCAAAGTGACCCAATTAAAATATGCTCTAGTGGTTATATTGTTACTTTTAGTCGGGTTTCACTGACACTGGTCTATTTACAGTATTGAATGTAGAAAGATCTGTTTGGAGAGTACTACCACAAGCAAAGTTAGGTTACAGTAATCTACTTTTAATGCTCCATTGATTACATTTTTTTTTAATTTAACAGTCTTGAGCAAATCTGAGTGCCAAATCAGGAATTTTAAGTTCACTATAAACTTTGGAACTCTCTTCTCCATATGAATCCTATCTGTGAAAGTAAGCATTATATGCTTCTAGTCTTGGTTCATCTCCTCTCCTCTCATTTATTATATTTGCAAATGAATATGATAAACTACTGATTAATGCTAGATTCTTTAGTTATCTTAGACATACTTGCAATGTTCTGTTGAATAGACTTTTGAAATGAATTGATACAATACCATAATTCCTAACTCTTTCTCAAATAGGATTTCCATACATCTATTGCTTTTAAAAAAATTCTACCCACATTACTTGATTTCAGCGCAAAGAGGCCTGTGTGTCACTTAATCGTCAGAATTTGATAAATTATCAAAAATCACTGTTGCCTGCATTGATATCAGAGCCTATGTATGACTTATTGAAGCCTTCATAAATATAGTTCTAATCGTCGAAACTCAAGAAAGTGTGAACAAAATCCATGGCAACCATTTTGAAAAGTGGAGAATATGACCTATATACTTTAAAAAGCAGGGGCCCCGAGTGGTTGAGTGATCTAAAGCACTCACCATTATGGATCACTGCCATCTCACCTCTGCTGCGTGAGTTCGAGTCACAGGCTTGGCTAACATTGGTATGTGAGAAACCTGCCTAAATGCCTAAATGCCTGTAATATTTTATATATAGGGGGTTTTCCCCAATGGCGGTGCCAAGATAACTATCTCAGAATGACAAATTTACTGAAGGCATCAAAACATGCTTCCATGTGAATGGTGCACAGGCATCCAAGATGCACTTAATTGTGAATCGTATAGAGTCATCCAATAGCGTTTCTATAAGGATGTGGTACAGGCATCCAGCGTTTCTTTGAGGATGTGGTACAGACATCCAATAGCATTTCTGTGAGAATGTGGTACAGGCATCCAATAGCGTTTCTGTGAGGATGTGGTACAGGCATCCAGTAGCATTTCTTTGAGGATGTGGTATTGGCATCCATTAGTGTTTCTGTGAGGATGTGGTACAGGCATCAAAATAGTGTTTCTGTGAGGATGTGGTACAGGCATCCAGTAGTGTTTCTTTGAGGTTGTGGTACAGGCATCCAATAGTGTTTCTGTGAGGATGTGGTACCGGCATCCAGTAGCGTTTCTTTGAGGTTGTGGTACATGCATCCCATAGCGTTTCTGTATGTGGTACAGGCCTCCAATAGCATTTCTGTGAGGACGTGGTACAGGCATCCAATAGCATTTCTTTGAGAATGTGGTACAGGCATCCGATAGCAATTTCTTTGACAATGTGGTACAGGCATCAAAAAGCTCTTATACAAGGTAAAGGGTAAAATGTATGCAAATTTTTCTTTTACATACAGAGGATATTTTTCCTGGAAGTATATCTTTGTTGATACTTAATTACATGCTTATTATATAGTCATCACCTTGAAAAGAACTCTAAAATTATCACACTTGATAAATATTTGTATATATTTCTTATTGGTATAGTCAAGCTACACTTTTTATAGATAATTTGCCAGTATCAGAATTCATGTTTTTTTTCCTTGTGCCTCTGACGTGTGTCAGTTGTCACATCATATCTCATGGATTGCAGATTGTGCCCACTTTTAATGAGGTCTCTGACAGAGACTCTTTGTAAGCTGTGAATTTTTTAATTTATGCCAGAGATAAAAGAATGAACAAAATGATAATGTCTGCAGACATATTGGAATATATTTTGTAGGGTCGTAATACATGATGATTATCACAACTGTCAGGTAACTGAAAATATGGCCTTGCTTCTCTTTGCAAAAGCTACAAATAAAAACCGCCCTGAATAAATATGGTCTTGTGCAGTGTCAAAATTTTGTTTCATTTATCTCTCTCTTGCATGCACACACACACACACACACACACACACACACACGCTCGCATGCATTAACAAAAATGTGGTTTTAGTTCTTTATTTTTTGTATTGCAATTTGATAATAAGATTATTGTTGCTTTAACAATACATGCTTAATTTCTTCACAATGTGGACTCGTATCATTGAGTAAAATGTGCTAATAAATAATACCCATAACTAATAAATGTTCATACCATCCAGAAACATCCCTAAGATGTGCAGGACCCAAGGCAGCAAGCAATGAGCATGGCTGCAAGCAAAAAAATTGCATTGGGGCATTGATTTCCATCAGCAGCGTGGGGTGCCTGAAAGCGCAAGGCCAAAGGCAGTTGCCTCATTTGCCTTGCCCTAGGGCCTGGCCTGAAACCATCTTAATCATTTTACCAACACTGCACAACATAACAGCTACATATGCTCTAAATGCAGATGAGCTTGCACACTGAGACATTATCCTCTCTCTTGTTCACTAATAACAACAAAAAAGTTTTTGAGTACTTTTATTTTTTATTGTAAGTTGGTTCTTGAGTTGAGAGCAGAATGAGACAAAATATGTTTACTTTGTATCTTTGTACCATTATGTATTTTTTACATATAATTTTTCATACACAAATTAATAATTGTTTTTTGTGTATGATACATTACATAAAATACAGTAGGTTTTATAGTCCGGAGATATTATAGTGTTTGAGTTGGCATTATCAGTCTTAAATAAGGATAAGGTATAAAAAAGTAATTGCTAACAATGGTGGAAGTTTTTAAGTATATATTCGTCTTTCATAATTAATTCAATTATAGTATATATCAAATGAAGCTTTAGTGAAAACTTAACTGTGTAGTAATATTCATATTTAACAATGTATTTAACATTCAAATACATACACAAAAATAGAGAAAACTAGCCTGAAGTTTATGTCCTTGCACTAAGGACTTCATCAGCAGACTGATGTGATCTCAACTGACTTTCAACATCGCTTGATGGAAGATATCTGAGATTATTAATCTTTTCCCTACTCTACATATAAGGCTTAATTAGAACAAAATATCTCAAAGTAAAATTTTGCATTTAGATACTGTTTACAACAAAAATATCTCAAAGTATTTGTTTTTGCATCGCATACTGTTTAGAACAAAAATATCTCCAAGTATTCTATTTACATTTGGCATTATATGCCATTTAGAACAAACATTATTTCACCGAAAATAATGCAATCCATCTGTTATAACAACACTTAGAAAAACAAGGGTCATGAGGAAGTTTGAAAAGGCTTCTTTCTTTGTCCCCACTTTTGTGGCTTTTAATTACTATTTAATGAAAGATATATGTGATGATTAATCTTTTCCCTGCTACACATTTAAGGTTTAAGTAGAATAAAATATCTGAAAGTATTTCTTTTTCATTAGATAATGTTTAGAACAAAAATATCACAAAGTGTGTTCTTGCATTAGATAAGTTTAGAACAAAAGTATCTTGGAGTATTTTTTCAATAGATACTATTTAGAACAAAAATATCACAAAGTATTTTATTTAAATTTGGCATTATATACTGTTTCGAACAAAAATGATTTCACTGAAAATAATGCCAATCCATCTGTCACAACAACACTTCGAAAAACAGAGGTCATGAGGGACTTTTAAAATGCTTCTTTCTTTGTCCCTATTTTTGTTCTTGTTTGGTTAGTAAGATGTTGTTGACAATCTGACAAGCATCATGCATTGACAATTTATTTTTCTTATTTCAGAACCTAGAAGCATTCATGCATCTACTTGCATTAGCATTTAGCCTGTCTTAATTTTTATTTTGTCAGTTATACTTCTTGTTTTAGTTTGTTTTTATTAACAATTTTAACAAAATATAAGGTCACAGCCCTATAATGTATATTTTATTTAAGTGGAGTCCCTTGTCTTATAATCAAATACATGTGTTTGCATGATTTATGTACTTTTATAATGACTTTTATATTTGTCATTGGTTTCCATATGTTAAGGATAAGTAAAGGCATTTTAGTTTTCAGGAAAGTCTGGGATTTTTGTACCCTGGGTCATGGAAGTTTTAATAAGGACAGGCATTGAAGGAATAATGTTGTGTAATGCCATATTTGCTACAATGCAAGATGTTGGAATAAGACTTTTGTACTTAATTCAGTTGTGTGTTCTTAAGAAACAGAGAGAAGCATTGTACTATTTTTAATGAAGAAGACTGATGCAGAAGGCATGAACTGAAAAGTTCTTTGTTCAAACTATTGTAGGTAGGGTGTTCTTAACCATATTTTTTACTAAAGGTTGCTCATTGTTGTCCAGTATTTCCGCTAGATGTATAGTACTAAACTATTTTTGTAACTTTTAAAATTATTAATACACATTTACATGCATGTTGTATTTGAGGCAAAACAGCTTAGCCTTTGGAAAACTGTTTTGTAAAACTTTTTTGAACTTTTTAAGTTTGCAAGATTCTTATTTTTACTTATTTTTTGGTGCCGGATCCATCATTAAATTTCTCATTAGGATTAAGGTACATTTTCTCAAAATAGTCTCTTTGTGATTGCTTGTTAGAAACAGTCTCTTTTTGATGGATTATTCAAAACAGTGTGTTTTATGATGGCTTGTTAAAAACAGTCTCTTTGTGATTGCTTGTTAAAAACAGTCTCTTTGTGATGGATTATTCAAAACAGTGTGTTTATGATGGCTTGTTTAAAACAGTATGTTTTATGAGGGCATGTTTAAAAAAGTCTATGTTTATGATGGCTTGTTTAAATCAGTCTATGTCTATGATGGCTTGTTTAAATCAGTCTATGTTTATGATGGCTTGTTTAAATCAGTCTATGTCTATGATGGCTTGTTTAAAACAGTCTATGTTTATGATGGCTTGTTTAAATCAGTCTATGTTTATGATGGCTTGTTTAAATCAGTCTATGTTTATGATGGCTTGTTTAAAACAGTCTCTTTTTGATGGATTATTCAAAACAGTTTGTTTTATGATGGCTTGTTTAAAACAGTCTATGTTTATGATGAGTTGTTCAGAACAGTATGTTTATGATATATGGTTTAAAGCAGTTAATGTTTATGATGGATTGTTCTAAACAGTCTATGGTGATGATGTATTGTTCAAAACAGTCATTGTTTTATGATTATTCAAAGGGTATTGTTATTGTGATTGCTTGTGAACATAACTGTGTATAGTTATACTGCTAATGAGGATTTGTTTGAAATATATTTTTATTCAAGAATATTTCATGTATGTACATTTCTTATTTTTTCACCTTAAAGAAATATGACCACCATAATTTTATCACTAAAATGGCATTCTTCATTTAAGAAGGGATAGAATGTAAATGCTAGTTTTTGCAAATTAAGTTTTGAAGCCAAATCGATACACATATATCATTAACTTCTAACTGTAAAGTTTGAATTGTATTATTGGAAAATTCAGAGTAATACAGCTGACAGTTTCTATGAAATTTCTTATGGAGTTAATGTGGCTCACAATTTTCAGGATTTTACTGGAGGAAATTTTAAGTTTATCCAAATGAAATTCAACTGAAATGTTTTCATTACCTTGTGCCTTTTGTTCACATTAACATCGGGCTCCTTTGCCCCATTTAATTGAATTTATTTTTGTAAGGAATCAATATGTCTTCATCAAAATGTACAGCGGATGTGTCATCACAATCTGTAAATGTAATTTAATTGCATTTAAATGTTATACATTATTTTTGTATGTTATTCCAAATGATGATAATTAGCATTTTGTACAAAATAATGTCTTTCAGTTAATTAACCCTAATTGACAGTTTGACTGAAATCAGTCTTAGTGGCAACTCTGATATCATTTATCTGTACATGAAATAATATGTGTATTCAATATTCTTTTTAATATTCAGTCCCAATAAGACACTTGCCTGTTTTAATGGTTCATTTTGGTGTTCCAAAATTAACATGAGTTATTGTATATTTCGTTGGAATTTTTGATAACATTCCTTGCCACATCAACAGTGCTTGTTTGTAGGTATGTTTCTAATTTTTACATAAGACATAAAGACTTGTATAATGATGCTAGACCAATACAAAGGCAAATGGTTTCATGTCTCATTATTGCTACATCATTTTGCATTACCGAGGAACAGCCTTATTCAGTTCAAATCTTAAAACATTGTCTTGAATTGATTATCCTGAACATTTTCTTGAATTGATTATCCTGAAAGTAGAATCTGTAAAACACGTGCCTACATAGCATGTAGATCTGTTTATCCTGTATTCAGCTTCCATTTTTTAGCCATTATACTTGTAAACCTTGTGCATCATGGGAAAGTTTCATCTTTTGCAGCTGAGTCTTTCAGAGTTACAATAAACTGTTAAAGTGTAAATGATAATATTAATTTTTTCCTGCCTAAATTATCAAAATGTCTACATCAAAAACCATGTTGGACACTTATAGCCAGTAGAAAACATTTCCACAGGGTCCAGATTTAACTTTTACTAGTGATAATAACTATCATTGATTCTTATTCATTATTCATTATACCCCTCTCTTTGGAGGTGGAGGTGTTGTTGTTGTTGTTGTAGGGTTTAATGCCATTTTTCAGCACACGATAGGCTATACATGGCGGCCAGTATTAATGGTGGAGGAAGAACCCGTGAAAACCCCGGATAGAACCATGTGTAAGTATATATATATATATATATATATATATATATATATATATATATATATATATATATATATATATATATATATATATATATATATATATATATATATATATATATATATATATATATATATATATATATATATATATATGTTGTAATTGTTCACAACCCCCTAACTGGAGTCCCCAAACTAGGAAAGAAAAGGAATAAAGGAATCTTACTGGATATGTCGCCTTAAAACACTGAAACTAAGCAGTTTAAACCAAGAAGACTAGAAAAAGACAACTATGCACAAAAAAAATTATCTTTTGCAGCTGAAACATTTTCTTTTAATTAATTCTCTAAATTTGCTTAATAGCCTATGACTACTGTCACAATGAAATATCCAGGATATAATTTGTGCTTACATAAATTTACATAAAATTACAGATGTCATTATGGCTCAGTTTCTGGGTCAGCAACAAGCTGAAATAAGCCAGTTGAAACATAACAAAGTTAAAAGGTTTAATTCTGCAGAAACAGCCATGAAAGTTTTGCAAACATAAACTGGTTTTTTTGGTTTCCATTGTTGTCTTTTCTATGTTTTGTATTTGCCTTTGATAAAGACTCATTAAAGAGTCAAAAGTGCTCAGGCTAGCTAGATACTAGTTTTGCACTGTTCATTGTCATTTATTACATTTATCTTAATAAATCCCTGATGCATGTGATACTTTGCTGGATCCAGTGCCCTTGAAAGGATTTTTATTACCATGTGATTTATATTCTTTATATATATATATATATATATATATATATATATATAGTTAGTAAACATCTTCCATCCATCCCTCCATCATGCAATCTCATTAGCACAACTAGTCTTAGTGTTTTTAATGGATTGACATGAATTTGGTAAAGATCATGGTAATCGCCTCAAACTGACAAGTCATTTTGCTCATGCAACTTTTTTGGGACAGTTTTGCCCATTTTGTCTTGCAGCAGGATGTAATTCAGTCTTGTTAATGCAACTAGTCGCGGTTTTTGATGGATTGCCATGAAACATAGTATAATGGGCATCACTTGAAATGGTGCATATTTCACTTTCCTCCTGCAATTTTTGTCACTGCCCATTTATCCCACTGTAGTGTACAATGCATTCTCATTAGTGCAGTTAGTCCCACATGTTTGATAGATAGTCATGAAACGTAATAAATATTTTTTTTTATCTGAAGATGCAAATAGTGAAATATTTTGTTTTTCTTAAATGCTTGTCCTTGTTATCCATTTGTAAATACACAATTTCTTTAGTACAACTTGTCCTGTGGTTTTGATGGATTGGCTTTCCTGTGACAAGTCATGTTGCACTTTGATTTTGCCTTTGTGTAACATGACTTGTCTGGGTGAAAAATCTTCATATCTTTCCCAAATAAGGGTAATAAACATATATTATGCTGAACATCAGAAAATATGTCAATCATTTTGCTCACGATCTTCATAAGAATTATGTGCTTTATTTTCCCATAGACTAATATCCATTATGAGCTAGGGGTGTGGTGCAGGGGGAGGTAGGGTATATTCATATAAGAACTTTATTGAAAATTCACTAGTTTCAAATACAAGTGACCTGCCCAACCAAAGAGCCAGAATTTACAAAAGTGGAAAGTATACGGTTATTACTGTAACAATTATTAATGGAATATAATTAATTTTGTACAGGTGTTTAAAAGTGTTACTTTTGTAAAAATGTGTTTTGTGACGTTAAGTTTTTAGCTATTATTATCCTAAATAGTTTGCATACCAATGTCATCTGTTCATATGTGGTACATTTCTCCTTTTACTGCTTAACATGTTTTAAGAAGTCATCTAAGTTTTATGGGTTCCAAAGCTTGATTAGGGTTGGAAGGTTTTGATCAAATTAAGTTAGTTCTTGAGGTGCTGTTCACAATGTTCAGTACTTTTGTATTTTTAAGTTGTCCTAGGCATAGGGCAAGATGTTTTAGGGTATTTTAATTCATCCTTTGTCCATCATGTATTGTATATCATTCATTTTGCCTTAGAAACAGATTTTTAAAAGTTTGTTATATGGACTTATCTAATCAAGTTCATGTATAAATTGTATTATAGATAACATAAGAGCTTTAAATGAAGAAAACTTCCCGAGTGGTCATGATTAATTGGTTGATAAACAATAAGCTAAACATGCTAGGACTAAATTTATGAAGAGAGTTTGACCGTACTTCATTAATGGCTTATACTGAATCATAAATGTCTCAGATGAGTTTGATTACGAGTCCTTCTTTACATCTTAATAAGATTACCTAGGATGTAATTGGTCCCGTTTGTTACCACTCTGGAGACTTGAACAGATTTTGATAATATTAGCTAATATTAAAGGATCCCTGTTAGGTTTCATCATGATCATCCACACAATCAAATCAAAAAATTTGGGTTGCGTTTGATCAGCATCACATGGAAACCATTATACACCCAAACCATGGAAAGCAGTTAATAAGTTTCCAATACTCTTGTACAGTTGTGTGGAACAAGCTTCCACTGCCAGTAAAACCTGCAGAAAATATTACAGATGAAGAAAAGGATATTATGTTCCTGAGACTTTAATACAGTTTAGTTGTTATATTTAATAAAGACATGCTCACCTAAACAGTAATTGCTAATATTGTTTGTATGATGTACATTGTTTTACTCTTTCCTTACGAGGGCCACATAGTTCTTAACTAAATGGTCATCCTATATCTTGCCTATAAATAAAGTATTATTTTCATTATTCTTCTTTGTATTGTTATTATTATCACTTTGGATGATAATATAGGAGTATTTTTTTCTTAAATTACAAAATCAATATAAAAAGCTAAAACACAACAACAGAGCCATGATGAAGGTCATGTTCCCATCAAATTCGTAAACAACGCGCTTCTAGAAGATTCCTAATTTCTAACTAAATAGACCTTGAACTGACCATCTATAAACATGCTATAAACTTGTCTACCTCCAGGTAATAATGATATCAATATATAATCCAAAGACAAACATAAATGAAACTTGGATATCTTACTCAATAAATTGGTCAGAGGTTAAGCAATAGGGGAAACATTGATTGGAGCAAACCTTCTGATAATATCCAACCATGCCCTAAAATTGCACCAGTTGCTTCTCGCTGATAGGCACAGGGAATTCTAACATAGCCTGACCTTAACTTGTAGAGGTTTAATTTATATTCCACAATATGTCCTACATATATAACAGTAGTGAATAGGGATACCCTAGCGTCAATGGGACTTATCATTAAAAACACCCCTGGGACACTCTAGCGTCAATGGAAAATTTAACATTACGGAAACCCCTGGGATACTCTAGCGTGAAGGGGAATTTAACATGGGAATAAATCGTGGGACTGTTGAGCGTCAAGGGGAATTGAACAGGGTGGGACTGTCTAGCGTCAAGGGGAATTGAACATGGGAATAGAGTGTGGGTCTGTTGAGTGTCAAGGGGTGATGGAACAGGGTCGGGACCCTATTTTAATAAGGTCCCAACCTGATGGGTCTATGGAAAGGGAACAGGCAAAAATTAAAACAGGGAGGGGTCTCTATTTTTTTTTATAAAAAAATAAAAAGATAAAAAATAAAAAAGGGTAGGCAATTGAAAGTCAATCTCTTTTCGAGAAATTGGAGTGGCCTGAAAAGGGCCTTTGGGTTTCTTCTTCTAATTTCTTCTATTTCTCCACCAGCTTCTTAATTTCTGTACAGACATTTTTTCAATTTTTTCTTTCTTTTCTTCCTCCTTTTTCTTCTTTTTCTCTTCTTTCTGCTTCTCCTCCTCTTCTTTCTTCCTCTTCTCATTTTCTTCTTCTTTTTCAATTTTTTCGTTCCATGCTCTCATCCTTATCCTTTCCTCTTCATCCTCCTTCTCCTCCTTTATTTCTTTCAACAGATCACTGATGATTTTCTTTAGTTTTCGTAAGTTGTTAATCTCCATCTTCACTCGATGGGGACTATAAGAATAGTGATCCTCGTTTAGCCTAACTAACATTTGCTCCATCATGCCCAAACTGTCCAGGACATCTTGCAATTTTTTTATTTTATCAAGGTGGTTCGAAGCCATCTTCTTTTGTATTCTTTGCAGAATGGTGTGAATGACGAACTTTGTGGGTTCTTATAGTTAAAGTGCGGACGTGAAGGAAAACATCCCCTAAGACACAAAATTTATATTACCTAGATCATTACTTAAAACGCGCGGACGTGAAGGAAAACATCCCCTACTTTTCTCATTTCATATTATCTGCTATCCACATACATGAATCAGCAATAAACAAACCCCAAATCTACTATCTACACACGCAAAGCATTAAAATGAAACCCAAATCTACTATCCACACAAACCAACTTAAGCGCTTACAAAACCCAATAATCTACGATCCACGCAAACGTACTTGAGCGCTTACAAACACAAACACATACACTCACACTAGGGGAAAAAAGAGTCAGTGTTTATATTCACATTACTCTACATGCACACATTGGCAAATGGATTACTATTTCGTTTCTAAAGGTTTGGGTAGCCCTGAAAAGGGCTGTTTGTTTTGAACTCCATGGCACCTGGTTAATGATGGCACCTTCCAGGCCTGGCACCACACACACATCTCCTACTCCAATCTCCTTTCACTCTTTTTGGGGGGAGAGCAGAGGCGGAATGAGTGGCTTCAGAATCCCAATCTTCTGTCTCTGGGATTCTGAAATTTCTTTCTTGTGGCTGTGGTACAGCCATTCCTCTCTCCTTTTCCTCCTCTTCTTTTTTTCTTCTCTCCTCCTCTTTCATCCTTCCCTCTTCGACGATGGCCTCCGCGGCCAGTTCATTTAGTATGAGCCTGGCATATTCCAGGTGCACATGAAGTTCCAACAGTTTCGCTAGCCTTCTGGTTATTCTCTAGTGTTGATCAATCAACAAGGGTAGCTAGACTGACGAGCGATTTTCAATTTATACTAAAAGCGCGGACGTGAAGGAAATCATCCCCCAAAACAAATTTAGTTAGTTAGTTGGATTATAGTGGTTTTCGTTCTTTTGAACATGTACCACTTGTTTATTCACGCACTGCGTGATTTTTAATTACTCCTGGGGGAAGGAAAAGGAGCCTCATCCCCCAGGCTTTTATGTACTCAAAGAGTACTTTTTAATTTATCCACTCAGGTGTAGGACTAACTAGTCCTTAACAACCTGACTGAAAGGCTAATAAACATAAGTGGGAATAGTCACACCACACACTCGTGTTTCTTAGTTGGATTGAAATGCCCCAGGTGTCAAACCAAGCAGTATGTGACTCCCGCTACGATTGGTCGGCAGCGATGACGTCACATTAGGACACCTGGTCTTGTGGCATTGACGAAGTGGCCCGCTTTTTTGATATCATCAATTGTCTTTCCCAGTCCCATATTCCGGTAGACAGAGCCTTCCTTTTTTCCACTCTGTTTAGGTGGTGCAGGTTCATCAGCTTCATCGCCGCTGGATGATGATACTTACAGGGCCGCTGCCAGCGTGGAAGTTTCAAATTCTTCAGGGTCGTCTGCCAACATTGCCTGGATTTGGCTGAGTATGTTTGTAGAAATAGCTGTGGAAGCTTGATTTAAAAGTTCAGCCAGATGATGTTTTAGAGACAAGGGGACGGTTAGGAGTATATATTTTTTTCTTTTTCATTTTTTGTCTTCATGAATTCCTTATTTATTTTGATTCCTTATCTTATTGGTTTGGAATGAAAACTTGTTTTATGATTGTTTGTATGTTATTATGGAGTCCTGTTTTAATTAATTCCTATTTTCCTGTTTTAATGTTTTGTGGCCTTAACTGGTTTTTATTATTCGGGCTATGAACGGCTTTGTCAGTTTATGAACCTACAAGACCTAGCAGGCCGTCATAATTCCCAAACAGTGATTTTGTAATATTTGTCCTTAACTGGTTTTTATTATTCGGGCTATGAACGGCTGTGTCAGTCTGTGAACCCACGAGACCGAGCCGGCCGTCATAATTCCCAAACAGTGATTTGTAATATTTTTAACTGGTCTTTGATTTACTTTCTTAGATTTTTTTGATTAGATTGGATTCGTGTATAAAACTTATGATATTTTTGAATGTTAGATTAATATTGGGGTTTGTGTTCATCAAGAATTCTGGGTATGTTGCAGGGGATCCAATATTATGCTGTTTAACTTTAAACTTAGCCCTTTCTTTTTTCAAGTGTATGGCAGTTGTTAAAAATATGCTCTATGTCTTCTGGGACCCTGCAGTGGTAGCAGTTAGGGTTATGTGGTTGTGGTCCTATGTACTGTCCGAAGCTGTTAGCCAGCTTGGTTTTGCCCGTGAGTATTCTATTTATGAATTTTTGTTCACTGCCTTTTGTTTTGGGTGGTTTCCTATTTCTACATACTTCTTTAATGATGGTTTTTAGTTTCCTGCCTTGAGTGCTTGTGTTCCATAATTCCTGCCATTTATTATCAATGAGGATTTTAGATATGCTATTGAGTTCGCATATGCTATAATCTAGGTTGATGTGAGTGGTTTCGTTTAGTTTTTGTTTAGCTGTTATATCTGCCATATCGTTACCTGGTATGTTAATATGGGATGGTATCCACATAAATTCTACTTGTATTATTGTTCAGTATTTTTAACAATAAATTGGTTTGCCTAAGATAGTTTTCTCTTGATTTGGTGTTGTTATTAAGTATTGAGTTTATGACGCTTAGCGAGTCACTTATTATTACCGCTTGGGGTATTTTGTTCTCTTTGATCCATTTGAGTGCTTCAAGTATGGCCCAGAATTCAGCTGTGTATATAGAGCAGAGGTTAGGTAGTCTTCGTCCTACTTTAATGTTAAGTTCGGGGATTACGTAAGCTGCTGCTGTTCTGGGTGGTTCTGTAATTTTGGATCCATCAGTGTAAATCTTAATGTAGTTGCAATATTTTGAGTTGATTTCTTCTGTACAGATTGTGTTTAGTTTGAGTTCCTGTTCGTTTTTATTGCCATATTTCGTAACGAGGGTGTTAACTGAGGGGTTGATATTTATCCATGGTTCTTTGTCATAGTGATTTGCAATTTCTGCTTGGATGTTGTCTATAGGAAGTTGTTCAACTAATTGATGGACTAATTTCCCTGCTGGTATGTTTTGTGATAATTTAGTTCTAAAAGGTATGTTGCTTTTATTTATAGCTAGCCGGGTGGGATGTGTGTCGGGGTGTGTTGTTAGCCTGGCTGCATATCTGAGGGTGAGTTCTTGTCTTCTAAGGTGGAGCGGCAGTTCTCCAGTTAAGATTTGAAGTTCCACTAGTGACGTGGATGGTAGTGCTCCAGTGCAAATAATTAGGGCCTTTCTTTGTACGCTATCTAGTTTCTTGAGGTTATTTTGGGGTGCCGAGTTATAAATTTGGCATCCGTAATCTAGTTTAGATCTAATTAACGATTTATATAATGCTAGTAAGGTTTCTTGATTGGATCCCCAGGTGGTTCCTTTAAGCGTTGTAAGGAGGTTAAGGTCTTTATTGCACCTTTTGACTAGTTCGTTTATGTAGTGTCCCCAGTTTAGCTTGGAGTCATAATGCATTCCTAAAAATCGTGCTACTTTTACGAATTTAATTTCTTGATTTTGGATGGTGAGTTTGGGAAACTGATTTTGTAATTTACGTTTGGTGGGGAATAATACTGCCATGGTTTTTTCATGGGATAATTTGAAACCCCATTTATCAGCCCATTTTCCTATTTTGTTTAAACTTGTTTGAATATCGCTGATTACTTTGTGGTTGGAGGGGTTTCCTGCTCTCCATAATCCACTATCATCAGCAAATTGTGAGAGTTCAATTAGTTTTGATGTTAGGTTGGTGTCCAAGTCATTAATCATGATGTTGAAAAGGGTTGGGCTGAGTACGCTTCCTTGTGGTGTACCGTTTTCAAGTGTGTGTGGTTCAGAGTAGGTGTCGCCGACTCTGGTTGATATTTTACGGTCAGCGAGGAAGTTTTCAATGAATTTAAACATTCGACCTGTGATGGCGTAGTGGTTGAGTTTGGCTAATAAGCCTTTGGTCCATACAAGGTCGAATGACTTTTCGAGGTCAATAAATACTGCAATTAAATTCCTATCAGCTTTGCGTTTGGAGTTGAACGCTAATTTGATTGCGGTTTCCAATCGTATTAGTTGATCCGTGGTGGATCTTTTGTTTCTAAATCCGCATTGATTATCGGAGATTAAATTTTTGCTCTCTAGGTGGTGTTTGAGTCGGTTGGTGACTATGGTTTCCATGATCTTACAAATGTTGTTTGTTAGGGAAATGGGTCTGTAGGAGCTAATATCGTTAGGGTCTTTTCCTTGCTTGGGTATTGGAATTACTATTGCGTGTTTCCATTTATCGGGTAGTTTGCCCGAGGTCCATATTTGGTTTAGTAATTTAATAATTGTTTGTTTAATGTTATTTGGGATATTTTTATATATTGTGTATCCTATTTGATCTTCCCCTGGACTAGTTTCGTTTTTGGTTTTCAATGCTAGGTCCCATTCGTAAGTTGTAATGTCTTTATTTAGGTTCGAGACTTTGGGACCGAGGTCTTTAAAGAGATTACTATGGGTTCTTTCTACTTTGTCCCTATGTAATTGAAATGCTGGGGTGTGGTTGGTGTTGCTACTCATATCTGAGAAATGCTGAGCTAGTCGGTCAGCTTTTTCTTTATTAGTAATGGCTCCAGCTATTTTTGGGGTGGTGTTAGTTGTCTTTCCTCTAATTGATCTAATCTTATCCCAGACTTGTTTGGTACTAGTTGTGATATTGATATTCGTGCAGTAATTATGCCAAGTTGATTCCTTTGCCTGTTTAATTATGTTTTTAAGGTTTTTCTCCTTTTGTTTATATATAGTGAAATCAATAGAGTTTTTAGTCCGTTTGAATTTATTGAGGGCTTTTTTCTTATCAGTGATGGCTTGTTTGCATTCATCATTCCACCATGGGACTGCTTGTTTATTTGGGTTACCACTAGTTTTGGGTATGTTAGTGGTGGCTGCCTTTAGTATGGTATCAATCAGGTCTTCGTAATATTTATTAATATTATTTTCTAGGTTTTTGGTGTCTATTTTGCTTAGTGTTTCATTAAATGTGGTCCAATCTGCTTTTGAATATATCCATCTAGGGGTTCTTTTTAGCGAGTTGTATTGGACCGTCATCTGCAGGGTGACTATTACTGGAAAGTGGTCACTGCCCAAGGGGTCAGTTTGATCCACTCTCCAGTCCGCCACCTGGGTTATTGATGGCGAGCAAATGGTGAGGTCGATGGCGGACATGAGACCGTTTTCTGGGTTAAGGCGTGTTTTTGTACCGTCATTTAAAATGGCTAAGTTAGATTCTGCGGTCCATTCTTCAATCAATTTGCCTCTTTTGTCCGTCACACCGCCCCCCCCCCCCCCCCACTAGATCGTTATGGGCATTGAAATCTCCACAGATGACGATCTGATTTACTCGTTTGTGATCATTTATTTGTTTGTAAGTAATTAAGTTAGCTGTGCCTGATGTTCCCCCTGGGTCATAAATATTGAATATTTGTATTTGACCCTTGCCTGTATGAATTATGAGGGACTGAATTTCGAATGCTTCGTTGCTACCTGAGGTTGGTGTTATGGTTATTGTTGTTACATTCGGGATGTTATCTGCTATATAGATGGCTAAACCCCCACCTCCTTGTCCTGTGGTTCGATTTTTGAAGTGACCTGGGGCGTATCCTGGGAGTTTGGGTATTTGTTTGGTTCTACTTGGGGCAAACAGACTTATATAAAATGTGTAAATTCCTGGGGCAAACAGACTTTTATCAAATGTGTAAATCCCTGGGGCAAACAGACTTTTATAAAATTCGTAAAATTTGTAAATCCCTGGGGCAAACAGACTTTTATAAAATGTGTAAATTCCTGGGACAAACAGACTTTTATAAGCTGTGTAAATCCCAGGGGCAAACAGACTTTTATAAGATGTGTAAATCCCTGCATCCCTGCATAAAAGCTAGAAATGTTTATCTTGCCTAGATAATATAGCAGTCTAATCTCATCAACTATGTGAGAAATAATGAAAGCTTAACTGTTTGTAGTTCTTTATTTACACTGACAACTGAAAGATTTGTTTATACTAAACAATAAACAAAGTTGCTGATATATGTAATATGGTGATATCACAGGGTGTACAACTTGCAGACCATAAATCATTATGGATGGAACATAACCTCTTTCTCCTTTTCTCTTGCATTTTCAAATGATTTGCCCACAGGCAAGTAGCTAGAAACTTGAACTTGCTTGAACCAAATTTGAGATTGTCCTGGGACAAATTGATTTGTAAATCCTTGCCAAGCAATTTTATAAAAGCATGGACATGTGTGTATTAATAACACTCCATCATATATCTAAATGTTTCAAGCAAGTCACTTTGAGGTGAGCATGTGAGCATCTAGGATTATTAAAAATGGAGAAATATTATCTGAAAGCATGGACTTGTGCATATTGAAAATAATGTATGTATGATATGTCTACAGTTTTTAAGCAAGTCATTGTGAGAATGTCATCATGATGAAAGGAAGTCATCATGAGAATGTCATCATGATGAAAGGAAGTCATCATGAGAATGTCATCATGATGAAAGGAAGTCATCATGAGAATGTCATCATGATGAAAGGAAGTCATCATGAGAATGTCATCATAATGAAAGGAAGTCATCATGAATGTCATCATGATGAAAGGAAGTCATTGTCAGATGTGTATTTCACCAAACTGGATTTGCACTTTCTAGGTTTTATATATATATATATATATATATATATATATATATATATATATATATACACACACACATGTCCATGTTTTAATCTATCACCTTTTTTCTATTACCATTAAAATGTTAAACTATCCACTGATGATTTATTTTACAATGGCTGTCATAAATTAAAACTGGGGCACGAACTTTTATATTTTGTCAAATTTGCAAAAAATGTGCTCATTCTTCATGAGTATTATTCAAGTTGACATGGAACTTTATAATTTGTATGGATCTAAAGATGAACATGTATCTGCACAAAAATTGGGTCACTGTGACTTGCTTTACTGGATTTAATGCAAAATGGTTATACAGTTGTGTCTGGGCTCCCGTTCTAGAACCTTTTCACCTATTGTTACCAAACTTCTAAAGAGAAATGTGTCACTGTGACATCTATTCCAGCCAGCAAAACTGCATTGTTTGTGTATATTGAGATTAAGCTGAGTCACATAAAAAATGCGGTTGATGTGACTACATTTACATGGTCACTTAAACAGTTATAATGATACCAACTCCTATCACCTGCTTATGATTATTGATTTGCCTGTTAGTGTGTAGGTTCAGTTCTTTAGTGGTGCAATCTGGGTCATATAGGTTAAATATTTGTATGTCAGTTTTCCCTGTGTGTATTAGTAAGGATTGTATTTCGACTATTTGAGTGTTGTTGCATAAGGTGTTGATGGTGACTGGGGTTATGTTTTATATGTTATTAATGACAAAAGTTACTAGGCCTCCCCCTTGTCCTTTAAGCCTATTTGAAAGTATCCTGGTGTGTATCCTTGAATCTTCGGTAATTGTCTGATGTTGTTTGTAATTTTAGTTTCTTGGATGCAGATTATGTCAGGTTTAGTAGTTAGATTTTGTAGTTTTAATCTAAGTTTATCAATATTTGCTGACAGTCCTCTAGCATTCCATTGCCAAATTGTGCTATTTTTATTTGTGTTAATCATGGTGGTGGTGGTCATTAGCTATTTGATTGATGAGCCATAGTGTCATCATTTCTTATGGAGAATTATTTGTAATGTTTCCTCTATTTGTTGTAATTTGTTTTCTGATATTAAGAGGTCTTTTTATATCAAGTTTTTTATGTGCTCAATGGTTCGTACTATTTCTGGTTCATGTTCTATCTGATGAGTTTTGTTGATACTGATCAGAAGAACTTGTGCGGGTGAGTGGTTTGGCTGTTTTTATGTATTTTTGGGGGGTGGTGGGTTCTTGGGTTTTGGTGGGACTGTTGTTGGGGTTGTTTGAGTCTTGTTTTATTTTTGAGGATTTCCTTTTTTGCTAATTGATATTACAAATTTTTGGTATTCATCAGTTGGATAATCTGGTTTTCTCTAATTGAATGTGGGCAGTCTGATGATTGGGGTAGATAAGGGCCTCTGCAATTGGTGCATTTTGGGTGTTGTTTGTCTGCATACCCCCTATGGTTCCCCCCGCATTGTTTACAGATTGTTTGAAATTTACATTTTGAGGCAAAGTGTCCCCAATATTGACATTTGGTGCATAGCCTTGGTTTGTTTTTGTAAGGCTCAATGCGGTATCTTATTCCTGAGGGGGATACTCGTACAAGTTGTTTGAGTGTTAGTTCTGATTCCAGTACTACTGTGTTGGTCTCTTGCCCTTTGTAGTTTTTTTAATCTGAAAGCCCTGTTAATGGGTGTCCCCCTTCTTTTAGCTGAAAGGTTAATTGTTCATTTGTAAGTTTTTGGATTTTTCCTTTTAGTTTTAATACTCTTTTGAAGGTGGTTTGTTGTGGTCTGGGTGTAGATTGTTTGTGGTTTATGGTATTGGTAGGAGTTAATTTTAGGTTTTGTTTTGTTGCGTTGTTGGTTGCTTGAGTGTATTGCCTATTTTGATAGTGTTTCTCTACAGTTATTGGGATATTGTTTATGTGTTCTATTTAAAAAAATTTCGCCATTTGCTTCTGAGTGCTACAGTGTACTATTATATATCCTGTTTTTGGTCGGATGATTCTGAATTGTCCTTAATGAACCATGTAAAGGGCCCCTACTATACTATTTGTGGTTTTGTTAAGTAAATGTATTGAGGGATTTTAATGTATAAGGTTAGTTTTTCAGGGTGAAATTTGTTGGGTATTTTTGGGTGTTGATGCCTGAATGGGGTTAGTTTTGCCAATTTGGGGGTGAGTGGATGGTTTTGGGTTGTCTTTATTTTTAGGTGGGGCAACTTGTGTGTTTTCAGAATTGGACTTGGTTTTAGTTTTTTGATTTGACTGGTGGGTAGGAGCGGTTGTTTCTTCCTGTTCAGGTTTAGAGAGGGTTTTCTTAGGTGTAAGTTTTTTCCTGTTTGAGGGGGCCTTTTCCTTTACCTTTTCCCTCCCATTTAATGTTGATTGTTTTGGGGCTGGGGGTGGGGTTGTTTCTCTTCTTACTGTGGTTATCCTTATCCGTTTGACTATATATGTGCTCCTTCTCTGTTAACGGTTCAGATGGCCCTGGGGCTTGACTATTGTGGTAGGTAGTTGTGCAGTTGGGGTTCTGTAGTATATGGCTTTGATTAGTGGAGGCCTCAGGCGTTATTATAGATGTGCTATTGTTTACCTGGAATTTATTGGCCTGCTTTTGGTTTGGGGAGGTCTCCCCGCTGATTATTTCCTTCCCTGTCTTGGTTCAATAGTGACTGATATAGTTTTTGTGCAAGTACTAAGTAGTTGGGTGTGGGTGATTTCATTGGTGATATTTTTTTAATCAGCTTTTGGAATTCTGCTGCCATAGTTGCATCTAACTTTTCTTCCCTTACTGTAGTGTCGAATAGGTTGAAAGTTATTGGTGAGTTAGGACTAAGATTTTTTGCCTGTTCACCAATAAGTTCAAAATCTGGGCTTGAGCAAGTGAAAGGCAACTCAATAGCGCGGATTTCTTTGTTGTTTAGGTTTGGTGTTAAATTAAGTTTCCCTATGTTTGTTGGGGTGGTGGTGGTTTTGGAATTGGAGGTATTGCAGGTTTGCATTTGTTTATGGTCCACCTTCCTTATAATTTCTAGTACTTCTTTCTTTGATACATTTCTTGTTAAGTAGTTGTGATGCCATTTCTTACTTTTGGGGTGGTTAATTAAAGGAGGTTATTAGTTGCTAGAGGTATATAGATGCTGTTGATTTCCTTGTGGCAGAGAATCTTACAGTATTACACGTGCTTGTAATTGTAAGGAGTCTTTCCAGGCGTGTACTAGACTAGTGTGAATCCTAGTGCCTGTTTTGAGTAATGGAGCTAACAGCTGGGGTTGTTATTTGTTAATTTAGTAAGAGAGATAGTGTAATTTGACGTATTTATTTTCTTTTGATTGAAAATCGCACAACGACTTTTGATGATAATTCATGTGTGGATTCAATCTAGGATGTTCTAGTCTGAGTCCTAGAACCTGTTTAAGAAAATAGGCAGCAAATTGAGTTCTTGGAGCTTAGTTAGTTAGAAGTATAGGTAATATTTGCATAACAATAACAGCACAGAGTTATTGATGCCCATAGACTTAGTGAAAATCCTACCTTGTACTAAGTATTTATTGTAATACGAGGTGGTGTTTTCCAAGATGGCTGCTAGGCGGGCTGCTTGGCTGGAATTCCTTTGTTAGTTCTGGTCAGAATGGCGGCAGTAGAATTGGGCGGTCAGGTTAAAAGTTATTCCTTGGTCTTCTTCTCCTTCTTGGCTGGAAACGCACCCTGCACGGATTTAGTGGTTAAAAGATCTGAGATATCCAAAAGAAAACCATCCATCCCGGCAAAGAGTGAACCTAGACAGGTATAACGTAATTTAACGTCTGGAAGTCCGGACATCTGGTTAACGGTCTGCTCCACTCAGTGGTCTTGAATTGAATGTGTGATGATGAATTGAGTTAGAGGAATAAGGATGCAAAATAAGAATGCTTTGGATATCAACATATTAAGAATATGAAAAGATTGATATCATAATTGTAGTTGTGAAAAATAAATAAAGAAGAAAAAAATAAACATGATGAAATATTTCTGTATATCATATAACTGGTAGGTTGAAACAAATAGTGTACATTTTTAGTTGTGAATGTTGGCAAAGTGAGAGGTAAACAGTAATACATGTCTTTGTTGGAAATTGAAGTAGAGTAGGAGGAGATAGAGGATATACAGTAATGATTAAGACAGGAACACAAAGTTCTTGTGGCCATGGTAATTGACTACAAGTTGTGAAATTTTGAGAAAGTATTTTTAGCACATTGAAAAGAAATGGAAACTTTCAAAATTGGGAATAATTATCAACAGATGTATGATGTTGTATCAAGTTTGTACATGTATCTAACAATATACTTGATCAATATTGAGATTGAAATATTACTATTTTTGGTGATGGCAATTTCATTCACTCTTACTAAATATATGTAGTGGCATATCAAAACCAAGAAAAGAGAAGCACCAGGTCACCATTACGAATCACTGCCATCTCACCTCTTTCTGTGCGGGTTTGACTCTCGGGCTTGGCCAAAGTGGGTACGTGAGAAAGCTTGCCAGTAGCTTCTTGTGGGTTGGTGGTTATTTCTGTGATTTTCCTGGGTTCTTCCTCCACCATTCATACTGGCCACCATGTATAGCCTATGTTTTGCTGAAAAATGGCATTAAACCCAATAACAATAACAAAACAAATAACATGTGGGAAAGACTGGTATCATGCAGTTTGTTTTAGAAGAAAAATAAAATAAGAGATATTTCACAGAAAAAGAAGATCTTAAAGTGTATATTATGTACAAAGTATATTGAGTTTTGCATTGTGGCAATTGATTTGTACAGTTAATTATTCATTTATCATTGTTCTTTTGAAACAACTGCCCATATTCAGCAACAACCTGTTCATTATTAATATCCATAGTTTTTACTTTATTGAATTGAGGAACTTGTAAATATGGCACCAGTCCACTCAACAAATAAATTGACATGAGATTTGTAATGTGGGGGAGAAATTTGTTCCTTCCCAATATTAAAAAACCAAAATTGTGGGGAAGATGTATTTATTGCATTTTATTTTCAGTATTCATTATATATGTACTGTGTCCATCAGTATTTATAAGAATTTATGGAATGTCTGTATTAAACAGTACAAGTTTGTTAATGCTAGGATAAAATTAATTTGAAGCCAGATCTGTACAATGTGGCCCCCCAAATCCCCATATCCCACCCCACCACTGCCACCACCATCTTAATGTCCGCACTATTTATAGTGGAGGAATTTTGTGTAGTCCCATCATCCGTCAGTATGTGTATAAATGTTAGCTAAGGAGCTCAGCTAGATTGTGCAAAAACTACTTGATATAAGGAAATGTGCATATATAAGTTAGCCTAGCTCGTTGTTTGACATTGATTTTTGCCTGGATAAAGCTTTTATCTGGTTGATGAACCTTTGGTAGAAAAGTAGAACTTTGTATGAAAGTATTTTTAATCAAATCATTATGTTAATTGTACATATGACTGACAATTTATCAGTAAATAAGTAACATAAATGTTTTTGCAGGCATTTGTAATGCATATGAACAGAAAACAGAAACAAACAAAATAGGATTAAGATTGTCACAGAACTGATGAATGGATGGTTGTAATGCTACTTATGGAGAATGTAAAGACAACATGAACAAAAATTAAGATGAATTAATTGAATGATGATAAATAGAAAAAGATTATATTGCACAGTAGTAACAAAACAACTGCAGTTAAACCGTTCTTAAGTATTGTCTGTTCTCAAAGTTCTTAAGAGCACTTTATGTTCACTGGTATTTCTGCACTGAATTATTATTCACTGATTATATACATCCTCCAATGGCTTCTTTACAGCATAGGTATGCCCTCTAATGGCTCCTTCATTGCATAGGTGCACCTTCCTATGGCTTCTCCACTGTGTAGTGAAATATAGGGTGATTCTTGTGACTGGGACGCCAGTGTTCTGACATTCTTAGGTTGTCCTGGGTTTGTCTGCACTTGTAGCAGGATTCTCTGTCTAGCACAAGTGGTTCAGAGACTGGGGCTCACATCTTGGGACATCCTGAGTTGTCTGCTCTTGTGGCAGGATTGCCTGGCCAGGACAATCTTCTGTTAGCAGTCTCATCCTGGCCTTATCTCCCCTGGTTGAAAGCAGCTACAAAATGAAAGTTATTTTGATTAAAATATTTTAAGATCAATGTGTACATTGCATCAAGTGACTTATACTGTGCCTTCATGCTCCGATTTTTGTTCCAGTGCTTGTTTTATGCCACATCTGCAGTTACTTTCATCTCTCTACACTAAGTGAAAACAAATCTAACATTTTATGAATGAAAATGCAAATGGAAATATGAAATATTTACATTGCAGCTGATCTATACAAGAATATAACACAAAAGCATAGTATATTCAACGTAAATGTTGTATACTTGAATGTGAATTACAATCAATATATTTGACAAACATAATAGTCTGTAGGTTATAAACAGTGACTTATAATAATACATATGTAAGTAGTGAAAACAATCTGCTAGTTGTAATGAATAAAACAGAACCCTGAAAACACTACCCCTATTGTATATAAGCAAAAAAAATATGAAGAAAAACCTTTACTTCCCGATAGTATAATTCCCAGTTGCAACATTTTCTCGTTCTAAATGTCCAGGTTTTAGCCCCTCTAAATATCCTTGTTTTAGCACCCTCCAAATGTCCAGGTTTTAACCCCCCTCCAAATGTCCAGGTTTTATCCCCCTCTAAATGTCCAGATTTTGGCCCCCCCCTCTAAATGTCCAGGCTTTAGCCCCCTCTATAAATGTCCCAGTTTTAGCCCCCTCTATAAATGTCCCGGTTTTAGCCCCCTCTACATGTCCGGGTTTTAGCTCCTGTCCATAGAAATTGTACATGTGACTGCCAACATTTTACTTTGGCATACGGTTGCTTTATAATACCCATTGCAGGCATCATGAAGTTCACAAGCTTCTCGGACAGTGAGAACTATTATACCACTATAATGATCATATTACTTACATGAGTTTGTATTCTGCATTGGACTTCAGATAATGCATTTTAGCACAGCCGACTTTAGATAATATATTTTCAGGTTTTTATTGTACTAAGAATTTAAACTTATTTAATGCATAAATAAAAGAAAGGGATAGTTTTATGTCAATTTGCGTCAAAGATGGTACAGTTTGATACTTGACACATTCTAGAGATCTTCTTGGATGCTTCATGATGGAATGATAACATAGGTATAATGGCCATTTTATGTGTAGCCTTGTGAACACAAATGTCAGAAGACTTGGACTAAACATAAACTTGGCAAGCATCGATCCTTTTTACACCTACCATCAGATGATTAACATTTATCACATATTAAGTCTCTGTTGATCATTGTTTGGCAGTAAATTATGGACTATGTGAATGACAGAATGCTCTGAACTTAGATAATTAGCATGGATTTCTTGATGATAAATTACATAATGTGATTGTGGGAATCACTTAGCAACAGGGTAATAAATATTTGCTCTTAGTATCTCCCTCTACCCTAATTTCAGTTCATTTTAATTTCTAAAACTAATGTTATTTGTCATTTTACCATTTTAATTATAATTGTATGGAACTGTTTTATTTTCTGATTTCTGTTACTCTCTTCTGTGTTGGCATTATGATCAGCAAATTAGTTTCATTTATCGTTATATAAACATTGTAGTAAGTACATTTTTTGGACATGGTTCTAGTCTGTACAGATGAATAATTGACAAAATTAGCATCATCATGGCCACTGTTTGCTGTGTGTCTATAAAAACAAAAAACTCTTGAGTGACCCCTGGTATGAGCAAACTCCCTATCATTTGTAACCAATATGACTGTGCTTCGATTAATTTTACTATCAAAATGCACTGTTACGTGACCACTAACTAATTGTGACCAGCAACCATAATATTTTGGCAAAGTGTGTATTGTAACACTGCTATGAATGAGTGCATCATAATATCGATATGAATACTAAGGATAATTATTTTATATTTTATCCTTTGTAACAACTGGTTAGAGTTTTGGCAGAGTGCAGGTTATTGAAAACCATGATGCACCAAGGAAAATAACAGTGGGGGTACGAGTTGAGTCAGGTAACTGGTTTTAACTTGTATGGCAAGGACCATGAATAAAACTTCTGTACTTATCACAGGTTGCCATTATAATGCCTAGGATATCAAAATCAGTGATGATTAACCATTCCATCTTTAAATGGTTAGAAGTCATCGATGCACATGGTTTGTATTGTTTGTCTGTTGTGAAAACACACACAATATTGACAATGTTACTGCAACATGACAGGTATTGCTTTAAATTTATTGAATATAATGACCAGGATGAATGAGGTCCTTGCCTGGTTTGTCATATTAAGTTATATGCCTTTCTATGATGAGTTAACATTAAAATGTGTCCTTTTCAAAAAGAAATCCCAGGGCCCCTTCTTTCCCCAAAGTTAAATTGATGGCCTGTTAGTACATTGTTTATCGTTTCGATCATTTTTTTAAATTTATGTCATGGGTGTTTGGGATAAGCATTATCACGGGCTCACTTTGAAATGCACAGATATGATAAATGTTACCTTACTTAGCTATTATATATATATATATATATATATATATATATATATATATATATATATATATATAGAGAGAGAGAGAGAGAGAGAGAGAGAGAGAGAGAGAGAGAGAGAGAGAGAGGGAGAGAGAGAGATGTAATATGTTTAATGATATTGGATAAAAAGCAAAATATATGTACAGCAAAAATTAATATGTATCTGTCTTGAACCCAGTTTTGAATATTTATCTTGAAAACTATCCTACTGCACTGACCTGTTATGAGACACCCTGTCCTAAGAATCCACTTTTTATTGGCATAAGAGGTCTCATAGGACAGGTTTTGCTTTTATATGCACATTTTTCAAAGATGATGACGAAGTTACTTTACAAAACCTAATGTTCCTTTGTCCCTCTGTTGTATATGGATATTTTTAAAGCTGATAACCAAGTTACTTTATAAGCCCTAATTATCTTTGCATCCCTCTGTTGTACATTGATATTTTTAAAGATTATAACATAATTACTTTACAAAACCTAATTATCTTTGCATCCTTCTGTTGTATATGGATATTTTTATTTATGATAACACAGTTACTTTACAAAACCTAATCTTGCATGTGTCCCTCTGTTGTATATGGATATTTTTAAAGATGATAAACAAGTTACGTTACAAAACCTAATGTTTTATTGTCCCTCTGTTGTATATGGGTATTTACAGGCAGAAGTTGGATAAAACTATGTACAGATTATAAAAATTTAATGATGGTATTTGAGTCACTAAGAAAAAAGAGTAAACTTTAGAGATAAACTAAAGGTGGAGAAATATCTAGCTGATGCATAAGTAATATATTTTAATCTACTTTTAGGAAAGATATTCATGTATATATCAGTTAATATTAACAGACTCACAAGAAAAATTAACTTTAGTTCACATTGATTGCTGTCTTTAGCTTGGCAAGACCTATGTTCCTTGCTCAGAAACCAAGTGCTGCTTACCGATACTCTAATCTGAAAACTGCAATGTGTGGTGTAGACAGCAATATTGGAACTGTAGCTACAACTAAAGTTCCTCACACCCCTATGTCAACCCACACAGCACAGAGACATTGTCTCAGAAAAACCTTGTTCCCAGAAGTGAGGACAGGATGAGGATGTCCTGTCAGTCCTTGTAGTCTCATATATTTTACATTGAACAGGCCAACCTTTCTGGATTCCTACCTCCTCCCAACTGCTGAGTAAGGTGAAGGAGGAGGAAGAGATCTGGTCTTTTATCACTAAATCTGTGTCCCAAGCCTTTAGGTTTGAAGGACACTAAAATTCTCTCAAGGTTGGAGAAACTATCAGAGGCTACATCTTGTCTAGATCTCTTGTTACTCCCTGTCTTGGCCATGGTTAAGGAGCATTCCAAGTAAGGACCAGAAGTTTGCTAGACAGCATCGTCCACACCTTGCCATATACACACGTTGAGACCTTTGGTCTCTGGAGCTAGTTGTAGGGTTTGCACTCCTTCATGGCCCTTTAAAGTGTCTCATTGGATGCTAGAACAGCTCAGGTAGGTATTTCCATGGGGACCTAGGCTCACAATCCAGTTAAAACATTAGAGGTTTAAAACTAAAGGCTATGTATATAGTTGCCGTAATATTGCATGCCAACCATTTTTTGTCAGCCTATTTCATCCAGCTGCCTTTCAACATTTGTTAGCAGCAGTAGCCAAAATATGAAAATGTGTAATCCATGCCCATGAATCTATCCTACAATATTTTATGATGATTGGTTGTTCCCCAGTGTCTGGCTATAGCCTGATGGATGAGATTGTTCTCACTGTTGGTCCATAGTGACCAGGCTGGGTCTTTTTCCCATCCCAGGAATATCGGAGCTTACTCCATTTCAAACATTTTCCATGTGGGGATGAATTTTCTCATAAACAGAGGATTGGGCCATATGACAGAGTAAACAACATCCTGACCATGTAAGAGACACTGAGAACCAAGAGCACATTGTCAGCTTGTCTATTTCTTCTGAGAACCTTGAAATCCAAAGCAGACCCAGTTCTCCTAAGCAGATTGCACTTATGCCACATAGTTTCTATAACTTGCAAACTAGAAACCACACAGGGACCTTCTGGTTGCTCAGACTTTTGTAGAGCTGTAACTCCACCATCATCCAATTTGGTTATCAAGTCTATCTGGTTTCTGGCTAGAATCCCCATGACCCCAAGCCCCACTTTTCTTTTTTTGCTGATGCATCAGATTCTGGGTGGTGTACTCAGCTGGAGCTGAAAGGACTGATTCTTTAGGGTTTGTAGTCCCAGGAAGACTATGTTGTCTGCATCAATAATTTGGAAATGCAGACGAGTGTTCTTCAAGGTTGCATCTACAAAATAAAAAGTCACAGCATAATGGTCTTTTCCTACAACATGGTGGTAGTGTACCTTCAGCAGCAAGGAGGCACGCTTCATTCATGTCTCTGCATGGAGGTTTGCAACTGCAGTTATCAGACAATTTTAGAAGGGATTACCCTCTGAGATCGTCACATTCCTGGTGAGAAGAATATTTTGGTTTACTGTATGTCCAGGAAGGGCAAGATAGTCTTCATGGCATCATCTCTGCACTAATCCATAATAGATTCTCTGCTCAGACTTTGAGGGAAACCCATGGGGGATATGTTTATGCCAAGTCTAAACAACAAACTCCCGTTTTACTTTTTGCCAGTCTCAACTCAGAAGGCCTTGGCTGTGGACACTTTCAGCCAGAAATGGGAACATCTGGTTACTTGTGACTTCCCACCCTTCTTAATGACGATTCCACAAATACAAGTATACCCACTGCTCAGCTGATGTTTTAACCCCTCTATGGCCTAGATGATCTTAGGTCTTTCATCCTGCTGGTAGACTAACCGAGGACATTACCCCAGATAAGGGACTTTTAGTTGCAGCAATGGGGCTGTCTCCTCTACAACAGTTCACAAATCGTGCACCTTCAGACTTTGCTCCTCTCACAAAAATTCTGCTTTAGGAAAAGTTTTTAACCAAAGTTACCATGTGTATGGTTGAGTCCAGAAGATGATCATTGTTCCACGTCTATGATGCCATATGGAGATTCTTTTGTGATTGGTACAGTAGGAAATATATTAATCCTTGATGTCTCTCTCTGAGTGCAGTGGCTGATTTTCTTCTCTTCCTTTTTGAAGATAGCCAGTGATCAATTTCCACTATCAAAGGCTGTGGGCAGCCCTATCCAGCACACTAAAATTGTTGACAAGCCTGGTTGTTGTTTCTCTCACTAATGCCCAGATGGAATCTCGTTTTATGGCCACATGTGGGTGAAGCTTCTTTTGACAACCTTACCCTCTACAGGGATCATATGTTACCTGGTCAAGAGGTTAGTGAAGTTGCTGAAAAAATGTAAACTGAGCTTTCTTCTATTAGGAAAGCAAAAGCAACTTTGCTTAGTCATTGTGTTAGATGTGCACTACGTGACAGGAGTTTGCAACTTTTGAGATGTAACCTAAGACCTTACAAGTTAGGCAAAACTTTTGGTATTTCCTATTGTACTGATTTTAAAATTAGGGTTGTAGGTAAGTAGTTTTTGTTAACAAATAACATGATATATATTATATCAATTAGTATATATAATGCAGAGATGCTCCCATGATTTCATCATAATGGGGGATTTCCCTCTTGTCACAAAAATAAGGGTGGAGTATAACAAAAATGAAGGGGAGGGGGAAATGACCATAGTTCAGTATTTACAGAACACTTTGGAAGTACCTTTTCATTAGACTGTTCTTGTAATTTATTGGGTACATACATTAAAGAAACGTATAATTCATAGAAAATAATGTGATTTAGCCTATTAATGCAAAGTTTAGGTCAAACACACATGGGACAATGCTCGTTTATGGAATTTGAGAAGCACTTTAAGGTAGAGGTTTTATTCATACATCACTAACTTTGTGACAATATGAAGAAAAGGCATTAAAGCAAATTACAATTAACCTATCTACAACATTTGTTTCAAGCAAATTAGACAAATACAAAAACCATACATTTGCAATCATATCTCAGGATTGTTGAAATGAAGCTGTAAAGTGAGTGCTCATTTAAGAAAATCTTTTTCCAGAAAGAGATGCAACAACAGGCAAGAATGGTGCTATATTTCATTATTTGTTCTTGGCTCTTTGCTGATTCATTTACTTGAATGTTTCAGGTTATCATCTGTGAATAGTTAAAGTATAGTTTTATTGTCATCTATGAAACTAAATGTCAAAGGTTTGATGTTATTGAACTGTCAGTCATGTAATTAAGGTTTATGTGACCATCTTGGTCTCTACACCATATTTTTCAGACATGAATTCATGCAAGTACATTAGAAGCTATAGTAATTATATATGACTGATATGTGTTCTTAGATTACATTATTGCTTAGGTTGGTATATTCTGTGATTACATACATTCATTTCTTAAGGTTTAAGGTTCAACTGAGTGTACTACAATTTACCTATACATCGACTTCTGCAGAAAAATTGAAGTTAAAAATTTTAAGTGGTAGTCATTTTCAGCCAAACAGCAACCATCATTCTTTGATTTACAGAATTATATATATCACCACATATAGACTGGTCCCATCATTCATAAAAATAATTAGGTGGCTGTGACCTTGAAGGGGTATTTTGTCATTAGATGACACTGGTTATCAAATAGAAACAGCGCATGGTAAGTTCAGTCAGCGATGGTTTGAATGATAGATGATTTATGTGGAAGCTTTTTTTCTTCATTTATTTATAACACACCCATACATTTAAATTTTAGGCACATTTTAATTTTTCATTCATGCCATGGAGAGAGAGAAGAAAAATGAAGTATGGAAAATCTTCTTGTATAAGAATATTTATATTCCCTAAATGGGAGAAGAAAGTAGTTCCAGAGGTGATATGACCACAGTAGCAATGCCACTTTTATTGCCACTGTGGCAATATCGGTTTTTCTTGCTTTGATTTTTGATGTCCCATTATCAAATGCTTCTTATCACCAGTGTGCAGAGGACTTCTGTTTCTGATGGATACATATCTTATTTTATTTTTAGGATCCAAACATCACAGATGTCTCACCTACCACAGGCCTTATGGCAGGGGGAACAATGATAACCATCAGTGGTACAAATTTCCTCATTGGTAGCCAAAAGATTAAAGCCAGTGTTTTTGATGGATCTGATAGTAGGAGCCACACGAATTTGAAGATGTTTAGAACTCTGTAAGATTATTAGTGCTGTAATATTGACATCATTTATGATAAAGGAAAGAAAGTGCTATTACAGAAAGAGAAATATGTTGTTCCACAATGGAGACTTTTACTCCTGTTAAAAAATACAGCAGAGAAATCATACTTTTTGAGACCTGATTTCTTTTAGGCCAAAAATTACTGGTTTCAAAATGAGTTTACATCTGGATTTTAGACTTCTGGGCCTTACATCTAAAACAGACCAGTCTGAACTGCAAACAGACAGATGAAACTTTGCAAAAGGTAGAATATGTTTGAAAGTTTGAGTAAAAGGGGTCCAGGACATGAAAATTATGGGTTCAGTAAAAAAAATAAAACAAGCCCAAGTTGGCCTCTTCTGCACATGCATAGGCAAAATGACCAAATTAATATTTTTAAAAACTATTTTGCACTTAAGCATCTGGGTAAATGAAAATCACTGGAACAAATGTATTTGGATGCATGTAGAAGTAACCCCCAAAATGCATTTTATATTTCCATTTCAAAATGAAAAGAATCTTCAAGGGTCAGTGAGTTAATGGGCAAATTTCAATGACATCACCAAATTTGAATATTCCTTGCTTATTCTGTCATTTGTGCATTAACTGTTGATTGAAAACTTGTAACAAATGTTTGAAAAATCAATTAACTTGTACCACATTTACAGATCATGATGTTTTACACTACCTCTGACTGTATGTCAGCATCATTGGTGATGCACAAGAGTGGGTGGTATTACATAAATAGACAAAAATGTAGTTCTAGAAAGACCAAATGATGTAGACTTTCTACTTGTATTAAAAAATACAGTGGAAGAAAATATTGTTTTTTAGACCAGTTCTTTTTTTAAGGCCAAAATTTGCCTGTTCAGATGTTGGAGTTTGTGTTAGGATTTTAGACACTTTGGCCTTAAATGTTATGATGAAGAAAGGACTTGAATTTAATTATCATATTAACTATGTTGTCATTAAGTTTCACTCGTGTTGGATACATTTATCCCAAATGCATTCATATATGCTTTAATGTGAGAAAAGCAAAATACTGGAGATCAAATTTGAAAATGCTTCAGTGAACAAAAATGATAGAGTGACAACCTTGAAAAATCATTGTCAGCTAAAATAATTGTCTACTTTACAAGGTACATATGTAAACTGTATGTATATTTACATATAAAATATGCAAATTCTAAGGCTATAAATGGAAATGCACCAAATTATTTACAAGGCAGATGCTGGAAAGGTCTTTCTTCAGAAACCTAAAACATTGCAATTCATGCAGAGCTTAACAATTTCAGGGTTCTTGTCTGGAACAGTTTGCCTTTTAATACAAAACTTGCTGAGTTTTTTTTTTTTTTAAGTTAATGTTTAGACTATATGTTTAAGAAGAAATCAGTATTTAGGTATTTAGTAAATATCCCTATCTTTGTTGAATTTGGTCTGCAGAATCATATTGATTCTGTTTATTGTTAATTACAGCAATGAATCTTCATGTTGCACACTTTCTTTTAATATGGCTCATGCTATTTTTGTTGCATAAGCAGGTTGCACATCAGATTTTCCCTTTATGGTGCATGTTAGTTATCAAACACCAGTTCACTCTTATAATTAGTATTTGATAGTACTCCTTTTTATTATCTTTTTTATGAGCAGTCTTAGCAATCTGTTTTTTGTGTACTAAATTAGTTGCCAGTTAACAGATAAGACTGGTCAATGTCAATTTTAACTTGCCTTCAGTATTATTTGGTGGTTTTATTGCCGTAAGTAAATTTGGGCAGCAGACTTATGTTGATTCTGTTTATTGTTTATTACACTAACAAATCATAATATTTCACATTTTCTTTTAAAGTGACTTGTGCTGTTTTTATCTCAGAAAGGCAGATCACTCACCAGATTTTTCCTATATGTTCTGTACTTAGTTATTGAACACCAGTTCATTCTCATCTTAGCATTGCGTTCTTTTTGTATTAAAACATAAGTGACTGTTTTAATTCTCTGATTTAAAACCCAGAAAAGGTGAGTTGTTGCTGTTATCATTTTAGCATATATTTAGTCCATGCAAATCCATTTATATATTGTTACCTAGTTGTGAATAATATCCAATTAGATATTCTATTCTAATTATAAGCAAGACCAAGCCTAGAATTTTCCAGATTCAATTGCTATGCAAACATCCTATTTGCAACTTATAATCATGGTCTAAAGTTATCTCAGTAAAGCGTCCTATTTACAAAACCAGTATCCTAAAGTATAACATATAATATTGAACAAAGGTTATATACTGATATATAAGTTTTTGAATAAATCTTCTTAACAGCATTCTCTGAGCAGTGGGAGTTTTCCTTCGCTTGGTCACTTGGATATTATTGAAGGATTACCATAGCCTCTGTGAAGACTCTGGGTTGGCAAACTCCATCTCAAGGGAGACTAAAAACTTGCAAAGAGTCAATCGCACCTTCCCATTAGGGAGTGACAGCACCTACACCATTCTTTGAGGGCAAATAGCAAGTCACACCCTCCTGTGAAGGATAAGCTTCTCTTTTCCATTAGGATGAAGAGCGAGTTACACCCTCCCTACGGGAAGGAGTAGCACCCTCTTTGAGCCAGAATGGCAGAGAGTGAGTTGCACCCCACTCCCTCTTCAGGAGCCACTACTCATCCACAGCTTGGTGTAGGTTAGAAGTGAACTGCTGCCCCCTCCCCCTGCCCTATATGGTAGACAGCAGCTATCTCTATGTCACCGGGGCCCATTTTTGGTCATGTGATCAAGCCACCTGGTAAGGGGACAGCACAGATCTAATTTCTATCATATCAGGGAAAGGCTTTTCTGCTGATCTGAGTTCCCTGACTGGTCTTTCATCAGTCACTGCACACTAGGAACCTGTTAACATGCATGGATTGGTCACTGGGCTCCTGGATACTGGTTACCAGTTATTTGAGCATGTTTGGTTAGGGATAAAGACGGACCTAGACCACCTTCTCTCCAGACTGGTTTCATCTCATTGGGGATTAGGAATCATTGTACATATATCAGTTGAGGGAGGGGTTTCAGATCATGGTATCCACCTTTTTTCTGTATAATCCCTCAAAATTCCTACAGGATGTGACCCCTTCCACTGCAGGAAAATTATTCACCCTTTTCTGGCATACATCCATAGCTTTGAGGACCTTGGCCACATGGTATAGAGGTTGATGCTGTGAGCTGTGGACCTCAATTTCCACTTGTCCATAGGTCAAAAAGAGAGAGTGACATTAACTCCATGTTAGGGGGTTAAGATTCAGATCCCTCTTACCACCCACACAATTATTGGATATTAGGTTGCATCGTCCTGCCTTTCAGGAAGAAGAACAGAATGATGTCTTTTCTGTCCTCATTGTTTCACATCAATTTGATACAGAAAAGGCTTGTCCTGCCTTTGGGTCTGCTGCATGTCTCCCACCCCCCCACCCCTGCCATTGAGACCCTTCGTTTCTGCATAAAGCTATATAGTTAATTCATGTTCCTGGCCAGTTAAACCTCCCACTTTGGATGCCAAAACCATGGGAACTAGGGCATGCCTCCCAGTTTAAACATTTCTGAAGCTGCTGGAAGCAGAGGTTATCTTTGGTGAGCTCATCCCCTATTTGTTTCCTGGTCCTTCACATCTGCTTCGTGCCTTTCAAACTGGCCCAAAATTTAAATCAGCCAAAGGGTTTATCAGTGAGGTTATTTAAAGCCATGCAAGCTGTATCAAAGCAACAACCCCATCCCATTTGAAAACTCCACCTCATCAGATGAGCCCCAGGAGGAAGCACCACAAAGGCCTAGATAGGGAAGTTTGCAGGTCTTTCCCTCTGTCCTAAAGACATGAGTGGATAGCAGTAGGGGTCTGCTCCCTCTCCTTCTATTGTATTGGAGCAATTATTCTTCTTGTAACAACACTTATAATGAATAAAAATTTTGTTGTTAAAAAGTCATATTTAGAACAGAATCTACTGAAAAAAATATGTAAATCTACTGATATATTGTTCTGGTTCAGTCACATGACAGATCTCTTTAGCATCTTTGTGACTATGGAGTGAGCTTTTTGGCTTATCCATAGAAACAAGCTGTATAAGTTCTATTGATCTTTGAGTCCGCTTCTCCCCTTTGCCAACTAGGTTTTAGCAAACAACAACTCTCATCGGTTGCTCCACTCCTGATTGAGAATCCCAGTTCAGTCTGAGGATGATCCAGTAATACTTTTATGCCCATTTAGAACTTGTGCATTTATTTTGGCAACTTTTAAATGGAGAAGAAAGGGTATGAGACATTTTTTCCTCACCCTTAAGGGCTTAGGTGATCTTTCAGCTTCTACCAATTCAATGTGGATTGTATATACTATCAGGGGAGCTTATCAGTCCCTTCCTGAGAGGAACCTTTCATTCATGAAACTGAAGCTCGTGAGGTCAAAGCCATTACTAAGTCATGGGCCTATCTAATTCATTATTAGTCTGGAAGATACAATGATGGCCGCTTTTTGGTGATCTCAAACTACTTTCTTTTACTATTGCTCTTTGGCTCACCAAATTGAAGCCATATTTTCCTTGGGTCCTGTTTTAGCTCAGAAGTGTCCATGTGGGTACCATCTGGCAGTAGGTTTATGTTCTGCAGACTAATGGTGGAATCATCAGCCTCCCACCAAGTACCGCTCCGGTGGCCTAGTGGTTAGAGCATCCGCCTTAGATGTGGAAGGTCGTGGGTTTGATCCCAGGCCGAGTCATACCAAAGACTTACAAAAATAGTACTAACAGCTGCCTCACTTTGTGCTCAGCATTAAGTGGTTAGTATTAGGACTGGTCGGCCTGGTGTCAGTATAATGTGACTGGGTGGGACATCATGCTACATGACTGCAGCATGATGCCCCAGTGCTAGACATCACTATAAACTGCCACACTGCAGACATTGTAGCAATATGACTGAAAAATGGTTAAAGCTACGTTAAAAATCCAAATCACACACACACACACGCCTCCCACAAAAATTGAATTATTTAGCTATGCAACAGGTTTTGTATTTACTGCTATTAAATGTAGTTCTTGGGAACTAATTTTAATGATGTAATACTTACCTGTTGCTATTGCCACATTCCCTCCTCCTGTACCACATTCATTGCCCAGTAAACTAGGCTGTGTATTAAATGAATGAAGGACATTGTACATGGGCAACATATCTATGGGGTGTCCTGGTACGATCTATTGTGTTCTGGAATCGTCTGATCCACCCTATTAGTAGGACAACTTCTTGTCATACATTCAGGGTATTTTCAGCCCATGAGAGTAGCAGCTGCACTGTCACAACAGGTAAGTATTGCATAATTAAAATCAGTTTTACCCCGCACCCCACCTCATTTTCAGTTTGTGTTAAATAATCTACCTATCTGATATACTGAATCTGAGTAATAGTGAAGATAACTCCTGTCATTGAACTTATAAACAATTTGATTTTGGCATATGTTTGCAAATTAGGCAACTCTTGTTTTTCCAGCAGTATGTGCCTGAAGCTGACTTGGCATGTACCAGATGGTCTGTTAGATGTTTAAGTCTACAGTACACAACCATTGGAATGTCTTGGAATATGCCCTTCAGACATTTGGATGATTCAGCCTTTTCTCAATGCTTCCAAATTATCATTTCTAAGTTTGGGGCATTGGGCTCGAAAGGAGACACGCTTGTTGGTTGTCTTGGTTTATATTTTAGGAGTGCTCCTATCAAAGTTTAGTTTTGTTAATAGCCCTTTCAGTGTAGCATTTCTGTATCCTTTTCTTCTAAGATGCCCTGTCAGCTCTCCAAATCTCTTTTCAAAGATAGATAGATATGAACTTATCTAAGTTTACCATTTTGTTTTCATCTAGGATGCTACTTGCATTGAAATTCAATATTTACTTTGCAAGAAACGGTATTAAAATGCATTATAATAACAGTTTTGCATTAATTGCTTTCCTTTACCAGAACGCTTAGTTCCAGTCCAAACTTATTATTCCCTCCTCCACTCAGTATTGGAGGGCCAGAATTAAAAAGAACATGATCCCAATCTGATGCCTTAGTCATAGCCAACATATGAAATATATTCTCCTTAGTCCTTGCTTTTTTTAGTGTTTTCTCAGTTAAATTTATAGGGTCTTTGTACATTTATTAAAAATGTTCATCAGGCAGTTGTAATCCCCATCATAGTTCTGTGACAGAGTATCCATTACTTGTCTTGTTAGGATTCCCATAATTTGTTTGTTTTCTGTGAGTTTATTTTCTCTTTAGTGATTAATATGTCACTGGGTTTGCATAAGTGAGTGTACAAGAAGGTCCCATCAGTCACACACCCCTTTTGCCTACTGTGCTCTGGTTGTGCCTGATTAGCTGTGTCTGGACTGATCAAGTGTAAGATTTCATGAAAAGTCACCACACATACAGAAGGAGGAAGAAACATCCTACTTCCTCATCTTTATCACTGGATAACCCACCCTTTTCCCATGATGGGTCTGGATCTCTATCCATATTGGGGAAATATCTCCCCATGTGGGGTAGGAATGCACTAGAATGACTGCTGTGAATTTCCAAAGGCCAGTGATCTCTAACACTCATTTTAAACCATAAGGGTCCATGGGGATCCTTCCTTGGTCCCTCCCAAGGGAAGGAGAATACCTGATAGTGAAGTTGCACCTCCCAATTATTGATGAGCAGTGCCCTATGAAGGTTGATGTTTCACTGGCAGAGATGAGCTAATTGCACCTTCTTCAGAGGGAACAGTGGTGATCTGAAATGGAGTTCTTAGTCATATAGTGATTACTGGATGGGTCTTTGTTTGTTTTCCAGGCACCAATCACTGGGCATCATTCACAAGTGACTAGGCACCAGTCAACAGTGATCTTCTGATCACTGGGCTTTGAGCATTGGTCACTGATTACCAGGTTTTGATTTTCAGTCTGGAGAAAGGGATCAATTACATTTCCCATCTGTTTCTATGTTTCTGCTTGATCCCTATGGGAATAAGGATTCAGGTTGTACTTGACAAACTATGGATGGGGATCATATCGGCATCCTAACCCAGTGGTCCTGTTTGATTCCTATGGTATGCATCACCTCTACTGGGAAGAAATTGTCCTTCACCCCATGACATCATGGATGTCTCTATCTTGGTTTCATGGTAATGCAGACATGACTGGTCATGGGTGCTTCATTGCATCTGGTCTTGCCCAACAGAAAGGAGCGGTGAATGCCACTAACCTACAAGGTAGTGATCAGAGATATCATTTTGCTTCAGAGGACAACTACTAGAGTTAGTCATCTCCAGTGAGTGATTATGGGAAGATAGGAACACATTTTAATGTCTCCCTCTCTGGAGTGAGAATCTGTTAAGGACAGTCCTTCTTCATCTCTGGAGCTGACTTAGAATAATGATGTCTTTTCCATCATGGCAGATGCAAATGAGTTCCAGAGAAACCAGTGACAATGGTCTCTACCTCCATTGGTCCCCAGCTACTTCCCATCTCTCAAATCGGGTGTTGGAGGGCGAGGAAGTTTGGACATTCATTGAGACAATAAATGAAGTTACCACCTCATTTCTCCCTGCCCCCCCCCCCCATGTTTGTTCAAAATCTTCTGGCACAGAGGATAAAAAGAATCTCTCCATTCTGAAGAGGCCTTCTGGGGCCTCCTTTCATTGAGAACTTCTCCATTTTCTACACTCAATGATGGTCTTTGAGTTGACACAGAACTAGGTAATGGGGCTAGGAGTTTGCCAGGTACAGTAGGTGTGATTTGTCTCTTGTTCTATGCTCCACCTACTGTTTTCTCAATCCAGCTATTTGAGCTAATTATTCAGCATAGCTCCTAATCCTTCTTTCCTTGGACTTGTGCACGTATCAATTTTGGATAGCTGGGGCCTGGGCCGATCTTCCAGTAAAAACTTTGGATGCCTTGGAACTAGAGCCGCCATTAACCTCGTGATGATAGTTTCACATGTTCTCTTGAGGGAGTAATCATTGTCTCCAGTGGTGCTTCAGTGTTTGCTTTAGGCCATAGTGAAGGTATTTTGGCAGAGCTTCTTCACCTTTGACAGGGATGCTGCCTTGGAGATGTTGAAACTGGCTTGGAAGTGTGAACCCACCCTGACCTCCCTGTAAGACCTTATTCCAAGTTCTTCAAGGAGGTACGGCATCAGCAGTCTCACAAGCAGCCTGAGTTTAATGCTCATTCCTGCCCATCCTACACTAGGCAAGGTTTAGAGGGATGAAGTCTTTTTGGACTCATCCCTCCACATAGGAGGGAGGTGATCAGCCTTAGATAGTTGCACCCTCTCTTGCAGTGCTTTCCTCTTCCACACAATGGAGACTACCACCATGGTCTTGAACAACATAAGACCCTATGACTGAATGGTCTCAGCTGATCTTCAAGATGCATTCCTTTACATCCCAGTCTTCCCGCCACACAGAAAATAACTCAGTTTTCTCTTGACCAAGAGGCTCATGGGGGTAGTAGCAACCCACATGAGATCTATAAGGATTTCTGCCTATAATTATTTTATGTCTAGTTGATGCACAGCATCCTCAGAAACTTCTCTTCAGAAGGATTTGTCTCTCTCTTGGTTGACAGAGACTCATCTTGGTCTTATCAGAAACCTGGTGATGTCCAATTTAATCCCATATCAGGACTTTTTCACCAGCCCAGGGAAGGATTATGTTTCTCCAGATAGGATTGACCATATGCTGGCCTTCATAATAGGTCTTCTGGCCAAGACTTAATTGTCGGCTTGCCATTACCTCTCTTCCCTGGGAACTCTGAACTTGGAAGCAGAGATTAGGGAGGCTTCACTTGTGTCTGCTCCAGTTTCTGCTTCTAGCAAGCTGGTGACCCCACAAGGACCTGCTATCAGCTCCGATCCTCCCGTTAGCTGACTTTCACCAGCACCTGCCTATGTGTCTAAATCGGGTTTGGTTTCTAACCAGTCCCATTTCATATCCTTAACTCTTTCTGTACACTGATACATTAGATTTGTGATTGGGGAGGCCCAGTCTTCGACCAGTCTACATTAGTGAGCACTCCTACCATGTTTTCTCTGCAAGATTTGTTGAGGCTATCAACCTTTCTCCTAAATGGTAAATTCACTAATACATCAGTGCAAGCAATGTATTAATGCTGTTAACACATAGTCTTTGTGGTGGGGGTAGGTGAAACTAGTTTTAATTGTGAAATACTTGCCTGCTGCTATCGCAAAGATTCCCATTGCCCATCCTTCTCTGATATCCTGTACTCTAGGTCTAAGTCAAATGAAGAAGATATCCCTGTGTTCATAATGATGAAGAGGTTCGACTGGAATCATGTTCTATTTAATTCTGGCCTTCCAGATGGTGAAGTCCTGGTAACGAAAGCAATGCAGTAGTAGCAGATTAGTGTTACATAATTTAAATTAGTTTTACCTCCCTCCCCCCAAAGGCCCCCAACAATATTTTAGAATGCATAGTATGTCAGATTTTAAAAATATGTATTACTGATTCCTTTTAAAACTATATTCTTCCACTTATCATATCCATCTTGACCATCCCCCCCCCCCTCGCCGCCCGCTCCCTTGTCAGTGAACTAGGTTACATAAGTTAGTAACATGTAATTTTTAAATTTCATTTAAGATTCTCTTTTTTTCTGGCAGGGCTGGAATTAAAGACAAAATTATATGCAGAACACCACTAATGGAGAAGACTGCAACAACAAGCATCATTTTGATATTTGATAATCAGACTTATAAAACTGTTCCCAAAAGCTTCACATATTTGGCAAATCCTGTAATAGATAAAATCCAACCCAACAAAAGTATGGTAAGGTAAGTTGTAAGTCTGGAAAAGTAAAATCATCAAATAAATATTTCTCAAATTGAATTTATGCATTTACTTTCTGTTGTGGATAGTTTGGTTGATAACTAATATCCATCCTAAATGTGTTTGCTTCTTTAAATGCAGTTAAATGATTTTAATATTTTACAACTGTATTTAATTATATAAAGGTTGTTGCCTAGAAAATGAAGTGTGTAACTGTTTCCTCACCTCTCTTGTTTCTTAATGAAGTTGATGGTCTTCTCCCCATATACAGTGCAGCTCTTGTGTAGCTATCGGAACTCCATGCATTGTGGTGGGGGTGGAGAGAGAGTGGAGGTGATTAAGAAAAAATTCCATCCACCATCTCTGTATATCCTGATTTTTTCGAGTAATGCTCAAAACAACATGCTTTCTCACTAAGTCGTGAATGAATGACCACGTAGAATGAACATGGTCTCTATAAAATGATCGTTGTTTACTGTTTGACCACTGCAAGCATGATCTTTAGAGGTTTATGAAGAGAGAGAGAGAGAGAGAGACGGAGACCGAGAGAGAGGGACCATTTTATCTACATAATTATTAGATGATTATACACATTTCCTAGTTTGCTTAAAGATTATATATTAGATATAATGACAAATCAAAATTTAAATAATATTAACATAGTCACAATGCCTTGAAAACTGTACTGTTACTACTGTACCTTTTTCATTTACAAATGGCTGAATTGCACCTTTTGTAATAAGTTTACGTTTTTACTTTATTCAAAGAAATCTGAACAAATTAATGCACAGACTTTGACAGAACCTTGTTAGTTTTCTCTTGAAGAGTGCAAAGTTATCCTACTGCTTAAACATGAAAAGTAATCCTTGGAGGTATGTACATTTAAATTCCACATGACTGTTGATTCTGTTAACGATAAACAACAACAAAACAGAAAACACAAAATTTACATTTAAATAAGAACCACGTTTTGTCCTTGAAAAATGATGACCCAGTCACAAGGCTGAATATAGATGTGCACAGTTACAAACTTTAGTTTAATTTTGATTGCATTTATGCTGTATGGGACTGGTCATTCAATTACTGTTCTGCAGAAATAATGACAGTGAGCATTGTAAACACTTTTTTAGCATCAGAGGACAACGCTTCTGACATAAAGCCATCTGACTTGGTATGTTGCACTTTACACCTCAGATTAATGTCACATTATTAACAGCAGAAGTTTGGTAATTAATCCTAATTAATCAGTTATTGTTGAAACAAATAAATTATTGTTGAAAACTTTAAACTTCTTATATGTTCAACAAATTTAAGGCATTCTGCTTGGTTGTATCCATTATTTCCTATTATTTGTTCCTGCAAGAATAAAATGTTAAATTTCAAGTGACTGCACATTTGTGTGCGTGTTAAATTTTTTTAAGGGCGGAGCTGATCTGGCCCTGATGAGTTCTCAGTAATATATTGTACTATTTCTTCTGACATATAATTACAGGATTATAAAGGGGTTAATTAAACATGAGATTTGTATTATAATAAGGTTAAACATGAGATTTGTTTTATAATAAGGACACCATGCCACTTCTTTTCTACTTTGAAATAAATTTATCTTGTGATGAATTAAATAATGTCCCATTCAGAAGGAACTATCTAGCCCATTAAATTGAATGGCCTTGCAGTACACATGTAGTTAAAATTGAACACGTATGTATATTCAGCCTCATAACTGGGTCATTAAGTGATTCATAAAGTCAGAATTTGCTCTTCCTTTTGTTAGTGTTTTGTTTGATAAGGGAATTACCTTTCTTGTTTAAACAGCAAAATAAATTAGCACTGTCCAAGAGAATATCAATAGTGTGCCTCATATTAAATCAGTGCATAAGTTCAGATTTCTTTAAATAAAGTAGAAATGGAAACATGCTGCAAAAGAAGTCAATCACCCTTCTCTAAATACATAGAATATAAAGACCTTTTACTTAATTTATTTTATGTCCTAGTATATTTTGTATAAATTAAGATCACTTGATTCTTGAAATGGCATTTGATTGCGCATGATGTCTGGGTGTTTCCGTGGGTGGTCATGTTGATTGACTATTCATTTGTCAATCAGTAAAACTTCCATTCTTAATGACTGGACCATAATTTGAGGTATATGTATTAAGAGCAACATATCAAGTCATTCTTGCAATAGAAATGCACCTTACCCAAGCTGAAATTGACATCTTATACTGAAATTTTATAACAGTGTTTACAATGGTCACTGCCTTGATTTCAGCTGAACATCCACTAAAGTCAAGTCTTTGCTAGGAAGACACCATTTAAAGGGGTTGGGTTAAATGCTTGAAGACTATTTTCTTATTCTGATTTGTGGTATAAAAAAGGAAATTATGCCATTCTTTGTTTTACTTAAAAAGTAGGATAAATTTACACTGTCCAAGAAAAGCTCAACAAGGTGGGCCTCTCATCAAGTAAACACATTAAGTTTTCTAAAAGAATGAAATATGTAAGACTTTTAAAATTAATTTATATTGTCCATATATATCATTGAAATTGAGATCACTGATTGCTGAAATGGTATATGATTGTCAGACACTCATTGCTTATCGGGCTTTCCATGGGTCGTCTTATCTGATTGGCTGTTAAAATGTGACTCAATAATGCCGATCAGCTGATCCATGGTGGAGATGACACCGACGTGCCGGCTGAGGTGCAGTGGTTATTTGCAAGTATTTTATCACTCCATCACAAATTGTTATCACAGAGTGAATTGGAGGTATTAAGTCCCACACACAATGTGTAGGGTTCCTAAACTACATATGAGCTGTACTGTGGAAGGTGTTTTTTTATTGTCATGCCATTTATATTGTCATGGTCATTTTTATATTTTATAATTTTACAACCTTACTGAACTTGGCACAGTATACCCTAGTGTAAATGTGACTGAAATGTCAGTGAAATTTCACTGGTATTTCAGTGAAATTTCATGAGATTTCAGTCACATTTTTACCTGGTATACAGTGCCAAGTCAAGTAAGGTTCGTATGTTTTAGGCAAAATATTACTAACATTTCACTGAACATTTTGTAGAGGTTTTGCAAAAATATTACTGAAAATATGGTGAGATTTCACAAACATTTTGACCAAAACTTTCACTGAAATTTTGTTGCAATTTCACAAAAATTTGGACTAAAACTTTCACTAAAATTTTAGTATGATCATACTAAAATTGAACTGAAATTTGGGTGAGAGTTCACAAAATTATTGTCCAAAACGTCCACTGAAATTTCATTGAATTAATAGTGAAATTTATCTGAAATAGTGAAATTTCCGAGTTACTAGATACAGTATATTACAAAGGTTTCAGTAATATTTCAAACTTTTCAAAAGGTTTCAAATAAAATAATTAATACACATTATACAGCACTTTATCAACCACTGTAATATTAAAATATAAGCGAACAACAATTATACAGCTGCTATAATTATGACAGTCACAGTATATGAGAACATCATACTCCAGACAATGTTTGAATTTACAAACTGATGCTTTTTTGATCATTTGAATGAGCCCCCGATCCATAAGCAGCCGTGTCAAATGTTTAACAAGTTATAATAACTCTGATTTTACTCAGATTTATAACACAACTAAAATATTTTGCTAATGTAAAAACAATATCACTCATGAAATTGAAAGATTACATGTGGGCCATGAAAACTCCACAAAAATGACCATCTTTGATAGACATGGATATTTGGCAACAATATCATCACATACTCACAGTGATCTATACGTTGTCTCTACTTAAATTCCAGAAGTTAATCAGTTTGGAGTTATACAATAAAACCTGTTATGAGAGACTGCCCCTTCTGCCAACCAAAAGCAGTCTGTCAGGACAAGTGATCTCTTATAAGAGGTGTATGAAAATGGACTGATTTCCAGGATCAATAGCATTGTTGAAGAAGGAAAAATACCCATACTCACTGTACATGTATCTTATCCTTCATTCATAAATCTTGTTAAATATTGCATGCATTCCTCTCAAAATAACTTTATATAATAAAGATAGACATTTTCCAACAATGGGAATCAAATTTATATGTGAACATCACATGAATATATTTTTCTTCCAGTGTTAGAACTTTTCTTCTTTTCAACGGAGGTTCTGCCATTGGTATTAGTGTTGATGTAATAACAGCAAGATGTATTTCGGTTTTGATCAGGTTTTGGGGAAACATAGAATAAATTTATTTTATGTAGCAATGAATGATTTTAACTAAAGACATAACTAACTCATCAAGAAACAATACATTTATTTTGAGACAAAGTTTAAATCATCAGCGTTATAGCTTGATAAACAAAGGTTGTGACAATCTGCACCTGGGTAAACAAATGGTGGCTTGGTGAAGCATTGCAACAAAAGAAATATGAAAAAGAATCCAGAAATGATTCTCACTCACTAGTATTAAAGACAAAGAATGCATTCACCCCCACCCCCTGGCATTACAGATTAACTGGAAAGACAAACAATGTACTCAACCCTACACTAAAGCCCTTCCAAAAGATTTCTCATTGAGACATTAGGACTTCCAACATTGTGTGGGTTTTTACAAAGAAAAAATATAAATCTCAAAATTAACTGCCTATGTCCATCATTACTCCCTTTGATGAAAGAATTGTTAATCTTATTGGCTATTAACCTGACTTTGGCACTACAATGGCAGTTAGTGACATGTACTTTAGTCTGGTTTACTGCAGTTTACAAATGACACTATACGCTGGACTTTTAAATTTCACAAAACTGGTAGCTAGCAAATTTTTCTAATTAAATACCTTATTAGAACAATCTTTACTATTTATGCAGTCATTCTTACAAAGGATTAAATGATGCTTAGTAGTGTTTATCTCGCTATATGGTTGTACAACTGTAATGTTTTTTAATGTGCACTTTGTTTGCATACTACATGTATCCTGAGCTATCGTGTTTACAAAGGATTAAGTCAGGCTCAGTGGTGTCGATCTGATTTTGCGATGCTGTCATTCATAGCAGTGCCGAAATGCATATTTTTCCAGGACATCACTGTTGCTGGTTACGTTCAGCAGGTGTTCTCTCATAACAGAGCATTTATATAATAAAATCGATCCATGCATTACGATTGTGGTCAGACATGATAGGTGGTCGCTCATAGCAGAGGTAGCTCGTAACAGTTTTTACTGTATAGCTTTAACACATGAGCTGCTACTGTATAGTAAAGTTGGTAGTTCAAATCTTTGTGGCAGAAATTGTGAAATGATTGTCCTGGCATTCAGTTTTCTTACAGATTGGCCAACTACATTGCCATCGACTTTGCATTCAAGCCATTCTCATTTGCCCATATTTTTCAAACCATTAGTCAAACTCATGTCCCACTGGAAAATTTTAAATGCCATGTTTGGCAAGCAAAGCTCTTTACCATTAGTTTACATTAAATGAGGATTCATTGGGCAAGGACAGACTTTTGACCAATGAAAAAGCTCTTTACAGTGATCATCCATTAAATAATATTTGGATAAATACTTTTATAAGGATCATTGCAGAATGGGACAGACAGACCATTTAAAAAATAATTAAAAAAAACAGCTATGGAGATGATATTTTAAAAAATGGTCCATATCGAGGAAAATTGGACTCCAGTCATGAGAAAAGCAGAAATCTGCTTTAAAATTGAAAACAATCTTATCTTCCAGGGGCAGTTAAATCCAATTCAAGTTAAACAATAAAAAAGAGGAAAAATGACAAGGAAAGATGTGGAAAGAAGTTATTGTTCCCAAAATGAACAGTAAAATTAAAGCTACCAGAAACAGGAAAATAAAGTTTTGCTGAAAATAATTAAAAATGTACACAAAATAAAAATAATTGTTCAAATGGAAGAAAGTTCATTTTTTCATATCAGTAAAGCACATGTACTGTTTCTCAGTGATATTTTATTCATTGAAATTTCAGTGAGATTAAATCACAAAATCACACTGAAATTTTTGAAACATTGGCTAAATCTGACTGACATTTGGTGAAATACCATAATTTTGGTGAATAAATGACATTTCAGCAAATTTCACTGAAATTTCGGTCACATTTTTACAAGGGTGGCCAGGGTTGTGCTGATTTGCTGTAACATCCAATATAATAAAAAAACACACGTTGTTATGGCTCTCATTCAGGATGCTATAGGTCACCATGGATCCATCTTCATATGGGAGTTTAATTTGTTCTTGAGAAGTTATATAATTCTTATTATTGTTTTAGCAAACAGTGCAATATGAAGCAATATCATGTTGTTGGCCCTATGTGTAGTTTCTGTTGAAGCAGAGGGAAATGTAAGAAGCTTAAATCATATCTTCCTGATTTTGGTTCTGTTATGTTCATCATGACATTATTCGCTGTCAGACTAAAACAGATAAATTTACCAAATCAGCATTTCACTTGCATTTTGTTTATATTCCATCTCTTTACATTCCATTTCATTGTTCTTTTATGGTCACAGAAATGCGGTTAGAGTTTGTGCATATTACTTTCATATCTTGTCTTTGTTCATTTTCATTTGCAAGGAGCAACACAAAGTGACATGAATTTACAAAAATCATATTTTCCATTGTCAAGATTCAACCACTGATGCCATTATGTCAGTTGCATTTGTTACATCTTCCTTTGCAGGAACAATATCATCACATGAAAGAGGAGAAAAATGCATTGAAAGTGTAAAGAATCTGATCCTCAGTTATTATGTGAAAGGAAACATTGGGAAGTTTGTATTTTCAAGTCCATTCATTTATTATATACATATTTCATTCTGCTTTCAGTTATCATTCATTCTATGTTTATCATTTGTGTCCTCGGTTTCTTGTGCATTGATTTTGCATTGTATTTATGTTCAGTTTGCATTCATTCTGGATTTCATTTCATACTGGATTATGTGGATTATTTACTCCACATATCGAGAAATAACAACATCTCCAATGAATTTGTTATGTATTCCGGCTTACAAGGCTAGAGCATTTGCCACAAGCATGGCATTTGACCAGAACTGTTCTCTAACTGACGTTATCCAGATTGTGGGATGGAGATCAAAGTTGACATTCTCTGGTTTTTATCTAAGAGATCTTTCATTCTAAAAAGCTCAACTTGATCTTGTATGACTTTATTATAGCTGTGGTACAACAGGTCACCTTTCCAGGTCATTTTACGGCTTCACAACTTCTGCTGGATACACGGGAGGAAAAAATTTCCCATTTTGAAGCTGCTCGCTGACAAATGGAAGTTTTCTCCAGTTGGGTTATCTAGAAGCTGTATCACATAATTTAGTGGAATGGAGATGGCATCTCCAAGGGAAAGGTGATAAATCTCCATCGGCCACTTAACTATTCTCCAAAGGTATTATGATTGGGTGATGTAGTTAAAGAAGAAACTATTTTTTTCTAGTAAAATAACCATTAGGCCACCAGAGCGGTCCATGGTGTTATGTTTACAGAGAAAAGTAAATTTTGTTGTACCATGAGGATATTGTTTGTAAAATAAGTGACTCCCAAGAAGTAACCGAGTTATTGAACAAAAAGATGATTTCGCATAAAAATAATTTTGATGATTCACTGGCTTTCATCTGATGCAAAAATTTACTGGTTTGTCTTTTTTTTTAACGAAAACATGTAATTTGAACAAATGTATGTTTGAAGATTTTATTATAATGTTTTACAGTTATAGTGTTCTAAAAGCCCAGTCCGCTGTGAAACATTATAAACAATCTTTACTCTGTTTCACTACATCTCTATGGCTACCTGTCAATGTACCATTCAGTTCACCCATCCCAATCTAAATTTAAACAAAACCACTCCTGTTACACTACGCTAGCAAAAGTTGTTGATGAATAGTTGCTTGCCATGGACAGTGGAGAATCTATTGGTACTATATGCCATGGACAGTGGATAATCTATTGGTACTATGTGCCATGGACAGTTGATAATCTATTGGTACTATATGCCTTGACTTTAGGTAGACTTTTGACATGGCTGACATAATATACTTGCATTGAAATTTTAAAAGTACAAATGTTCTCATTTTCATGATTGTAATACCTCTCTAGCTCTAAGCCAGCAGGTTGTTTTTGGTAACATTAAATCATGGCTGTTGGTTGTCTGTATAATTCATATTGGTAACATTAAATCATAGCTGTTGGTTGCCTGTATCATTCGTATTGGTAACATTAAATCATAGCTGTTGGTTGTCTGTATCATTCCTATTGGTAACATTAAATCACGGCTGTTGGTTGCCTGTATCATTCATATTGGTAACATTAAATCATGGCTGTTGGTTGTCTGTATAATTCATATTGGTAACATTAAATCAAGCTGATGGTTGTATGTATCATTCATATTGGTAACATTAAATCATGGCTGATGGTTGCCTGTATAATTCATATTGGTAACATTAAATGAAAGCTGATGGTTGCCTGTATCATTCCCATTGGTAATATTAAATCATAGCTGATGGTTGCCTGTATCATTCATATTGGTAACATTAAATGAAAGCTGCTGGTTGCCTGTGTCATTCATATTGGTAACATTAAATCATAGCTGATGGTTGCCTGTATCATTCTTATTGTTTATAAATGACTTGCCACAAAAATTGACCTAAAGATTGATGATACAAGTTTGTCATTCTAAAACTCTTGTTATAACTTTGAAACAAAATAGGTGAAGATTTATATTAAGTTAAATATTGGTTCTCACTGATTAACATTGTTATCAATTCCCCAGAAATCAAGGCAGTGTTGCTTGCAACTAAGTAAAGATGTATCACTGAATAAATCCTGATCTGTATATCGTCAATAATCTAATTAGCAATGTCAATAATCTAATTAGCAATGTCAATAATCTAATTAGCAATGTTTATGCAGAAAAGTCTTGGGAGTTCATATTGTTAAGAATCTGGACTTCTATAAGCAACTGAAACATCTTCATTCTGCAGTAAACTCAAAACTCAGTCTCTTACAGAGGATGAAATGTTATCTACCACTCAGTTATTGGAAATTATTTTACACTGTGCACTCATTCATCCTCTTTTGGACTACTGCTGCACATTTTGGGGAAATATAACTGATAGTAATATTAAAACAATGCACAAACTTCAAAAAGGGCAGCAAGAATTATCCTAACTTTACTATTTGATATACCAAAATTCTGTTCTTGAAATTGAAATGGCTTAATTTAACTACAAATTACTGTAACAAAGTCAATAGTAATGTTCAGTGTAAAGACTGACCACAATGTTTACTTGCTATGTTTTTTTTTTAAGCCAGAAAAACAGTACCAAAGACTTAAATTGAGATCAGTTAAAAATGATAAATTCAAGAACAACACTGCTAACAACAAATACTTAAATTAGTTATTTGCTTACTTTGGTGCCATTCCATGGAATGAATTTCCCAAACATATTAGATAAGAAACAAATTTAAGTGTGTTTAAAACAAAAATGTATGACCATTGTCTCAAAAAAGAATTTTCTTTGCAAACATTGCAATACATGCATTCCAATTTATTCATTTAATACATATCATATACACTTTGTGTTTTTATGCTTATTTTGTTTAAGCAGACTTTAATATTTTTGTTATATTTTTATTATTTTTGTTTGTTTTCTATTTATAATATCATATTCATCTGTAGGGCCTTAATGGAGAATAATTTATTATAACCAACTGAGTTGCCCTCATAAAATAAAGATATACCCTCCTGCATGTTGTAATAGCTGACTAACAGAGGCAGCAGCTGTGCTGGTTCAATGGTTAGGGGTCTGGACTCTTACCCAAAAGTGTACAGGTTCAAATCCTACTGTCTTATCTGCCTGGGTTGCCTACCATGGTGCATCCATGGGCAAGTCACTTTACTAAAATTGCATCAGCATTAAATAACCTAGTTGTCTTTGCTTTGCAATAAAATGACAAACCAGTCCAAAATATGACTTGAGTCTGATATGCAACATTATAAAATCAAGCAGGTGAATTTTCTGAAAATAAGTGATCTGAAAAACTTGAGAAATTATTCCTTTCTAATCTGTTCAGATAAATGGAAAAGACATAGGATTTTGAGTTGGCATTTTAGCTATTTATTATTCAGTGTAATTACAGCAGAAGAACGTGTTTTCTGTTTCATAGGAATGAGCTTACTGGTTGAATGAATAACAATGAGAAAGTGTCCATATAGTTTCTTGGGATGATTAGTGTCAAGGTCACCATTGTTGACTGGCCTTATCTTCTTTTAACTTAATCTCACACTTGATTATAAGTGCTGGTGTTAAGACTGAATATTTCATACTTGTAGGGGATGTAATCTTAGATGTTATGCTTACATAATTTAGTGCTAGAAAAATGATTCATGAAATAAATCTTATCTTCTTTTGTAGTGGTGGAATAAAGCTAACCATTACAGGAAAGTACCTTAATAATGCCCATGATATTGGCATTAGAATGGCTGGGACTGACAATATGGTATGTAAAAGAGCCCAAAACTATATGCACAGATGATTTAATAGGTCTGGAGCTGAGGAGTATAACCCAAACATTAACAACATTTGTTGTGCAATTTTTATTTTCTGTCATAAATATAATCATAAATTCTGTTTCTGTTGTAGTCTTGTTTTTGTTGATAACTTTTTTCAAATGTCCACTTCAGTGGAGGAGACATGTAGTGTTACCTGTGTCTGTCCATTATGTCACAAATTTCAATTCCATTCAGTAACCTTTCTAATATGTCATATTCTATTGAGGGGACTTGTAGTGTTACCTATTTCTGTCAGTCGTGTCACAGATTTCATTTCCATTCAGTAACCTTTTTAAAATGTCAAATTCTATGGATTGGACAGGTAGTGTTACCAATTTCTGTCCGTCATGTCTCAGATTTCATTTCCATTCACTAAACGTTTTAAAATGTCAAATTCTATTGAGGGGACATGTAGTGTTACCTATTTCTGTCAGTCGTGTCACAGATTTCATTTCCATTCGGTAACCTTTTTAAAATGTCAAATTCTATGGATTGGACAGGTAGTGTTACCTATTTCTGTCAGTCGTGTCACAGATTTAATTTCCATTCACTAATCTTTTTAAAATGTCAAATTCTATGGATTGGACAGGTAGTGTTACCTATTTCTGTCAGTCGTGTCACAGATTTAATTTCCATTCACTAATCTTTTTAAAATGTCAAATTCTATGGAGGGGACACGTAGTGTTACCTATTTCTCTCAGTCATGTCACAGATTTCATTTTCATTCACTAACCTTTTTGAAAAGTCAAATTCCATGGAGGGGACAGGTAGTGTTACCTATTTCTGTCAGTCGTGTCACAGAATTCATTTCCAATGAGTAACCTTTAAAAAATGTCAAATTCTATGGAAGGGACGTGTAGTGTTACCTATTTCTGTCAGTCGTGTCAGATTTCATTTCCAGTGAGTAACCTTTTAAAAATGTCAAATTCTGTGGAAGGGACATGTAGTGTTACCTATTTCTGTCAGTCGTGTCACAGATTTCATTTCCATTCGGTAACCTTTTTAAAATGTCAAATTCTATGGATTGGACAGGTAGTGTTACCTATTTCTGTCAGTCTTGTCACAGATTTAATTTCCATTCACTAATCTTTATAAAATGTCAAATTCTATGGAGGGGACACGTAGTGTTACCTATTTCTCTCAGTCGTGTCACAGATTTCATTTTCATTCACTAACCTTTTTGAAAAGTCAAATTCCATGGAGGGGACAGGTAGTGTTACCTATTTCTGTCAGTCGTGTCACAGATTTCATTTCCAATGAGTAACCTTTAAAAAATGTCAAATTCTATGGAAGGGACGTGTAGTGTTATCTATTTCTGTCAGTTGTTTCACAGATTTCATTTCCATTCACTAACCATTTTAAGATGTCAAATTCTATGGAGGGGACACGTAGTGTTACCTATTTCTCTCAGTCATGTCACAGATTTCATTTCCAATGAGTAACCTTTTTAAGATGTCAAATTATATGGAGGGGACAGGTGGTGATATCTATTTCTGTCAGTCGTGTCACAGATTTCATTTCCAATGAGTAACCTTTACAAAATGTCAAATTATATGGAAGGGACGTGTAGTGTTACCTATTTCTGTCACTCGTTTCACAGATTTAATTTCCATTGACTAACCTTTTTAAAATGTCAAATTCTATGGAGGGGACACATAGAGTTACCCATTTATCTCAGTCGTGTCACAGATTTCATTTCCAATGAGTAACCTTTCTAAAATGTCAAATTATGTGGAGGGGATGTGTAGTGTTACCTGTTTCTGTCCGTCATGTCTCAGATTTCATTTCCGTTCACTAAACTTTTTAAAATGTCAAATTCTATTGAGGGGACAGGTAGTGTTACCTATTTCTGTCAGTCGTGTCACAGATTTCATTTCCATTCAGTAACCTTTTTAAAATGTCAAATTCTATGGATTGGACAGGTAGTGTTACCAATTTCTGTCCGTCATGTCTCAGATTTCATTTCCATTCACTAAACGTTTTAAAATGTCAAATTCTATTGAGGGGACATGTAGTGTTACCTATTTCTGTCAGTCGTGTCACAGATTTCATTTCCATTCGGTAACCTTTTTAAAATGTCAAATTCTATGGATTGGACAGGTAGTGTTACCTATTTCTGTCAGTCGTGTCACAGATTTAATTTCCATTCACTAATCTTTTTAAAATGTCAAATTCTATGGATTGGACAGGTAGTGTTACCTATTTCTGTCAGTCGTGTCACAGATTTAATTTCCATTCACTAATCTTTTTAAAATGTCAAATTCTATGGAGGGGACACGTAGTGTTACCTATTTCTCTCAGTCATGTCACAGATTTCATTTTCATTCACTAACCTTTTTGAAAAGTCAAATTCCATGGAGGGGACAGGTAGTGTTACCTATTTCTGTCAGTCGTGTCACAGATTTCATTTCCAATGAGTAACCTTTAAAAAATGTCACATTCTGTGGAAGGGACGTGTAGTGTTACCTATTTCTGTCAGTCGTGTCACAGATTTCATTTCCAATGAGTAACCTTTTAAAAATGTCAAATTCTGTGGAAGGGACATGTAGTGTTACCTATTTCTGTTAGTTGTTTCACAGATTTCATTTCCATTCACTAACCTTTTTAAGATGTCAAATTCTATGGAGGGACACGTAGTGTTACCTATTTCTCTCAGTCATGTCACAGATTTCATTTCCAATGAGTAACCTTTTTAAGATGTCAAATTATATGGAGGGGACAAGTGGTGATATCTATTTCTGTCAGTCGTGTCACAGACTTCATTTCCAATGAGTAACCTTTAAAAAATGTCAAATTCTATGGAAGGGACGTGTAGTGTTACCTATTTCTGTCACTAGTTTCACAGATTTAATTTCCATTGACTAACCTTTTTAAAATGTCAAATTCTATAGAGGGGACACAGAGTTACCTATTTCTCTCAGTCGTGTCACAGATTTCATTTCCAATGAGTAACCTTTTTAAAATGTCAAATTCTGTGGAGGGGATGTGTAGTGTTACCTGTTTCTGTCCGTCATGTCTCAGATTTCATTTCCATTCACTAAACTTTTAAAAATGTCAAATTCTGTGGAAGGGACATGTAGCGTTACCTATTTCTGTCATGTCACAGATTTCATTTCCATTCACTAACCTTTTTAAAATGTCAAATTCTATGGAGGGGACAGGTAGTGTTACCAATTTCTGTCAGTGATGTCACAGATTTCATTTCCATAGAGTAACCTTTATAAAATGTCAAATTCTGTGGAGGGTTCAGGTGGTGATACCTATTTCTGTGAGTCGTGTCACAGATTTCATTTTCAATGATTAACCCTTTAAAAATGTCAAATTCTATGGAAGGGATGTGTAGTGTTACCTATTTCTGTCCGTCATGTCACAGATTTCATTTCCATTCACTAACCTTTTCAAGATGTCAAATTCTATGGATTGGACAGGTAGTGTTACCTTTTTCTGTCAGTTGTGTCAGATTTCATTTACATTCACTAATCTTTTTAAAATTTCATATTCTATGGAGGGGACATGTCAAATTCTATGGAGGGGATGTGTAGTTTTACTATTTCTGTACAACTAGTCACTTAATAACTTTTGAAAACCTTTATGGATTGAAAGCAGATTAAAGAAGATGAAATTTGGTTTCTACCAATTTCCATATTGCAATATTGACCATGTTTGGACCCCAGTATGACTTAAAAATTTGCCTTTGTACATATATCATGAATTCCATTTCCACACAATAGCATTTGAAGAATTGTATAGAATTAAACCAATATGACTGTGATATGACATTGATGATTGTTTGGTATTTAATTCACAGTGCTGTGAGTGTCTTGTGAATTTTCACTTAGTATTCTAGGAAAATAAATTGTTTGTTGAATTTTAGTATTAAAAAACGTCACAGTGACCCTGCTAATGGAATGAAAGGGCATTTGTATGGTGCTGCTTGATATTAACAGCTAAATTGTTTTTGCCATGCTTCAGTCAGTTTGCAGTCATGTAATCACAGGCAATCTTACCACAAATATACTACATTGTTTTTTCCATGCTTCAGTCAGTTTGCAGTCATGTGATCACAGGCAGCCTTACCACAAATATACTACATTGCTTTTGCTGTGCTTCAGTCAGTTTGCAATCACAGGCAGTCTTACCACAAATATACTACATTGTGTTTGCCATGCTTCAGTCATTTTGCAGTCATGTGATCACAGGCAGTCTTATCACAAATATACTACCTTAATAATGCCCATGACATTGGCATTGGAATATCTGTGACTGGCGATATGGTATGTAAAAGAGCCCAAAACTATGTAGACAGATGGTTTAGTAGGTCTGAAGGACTTCTTGCAAAGTGAAGTTGATTCTAAATACAAATATGAAGCTCTGATCTTCATTATGGCTGCCTCCGCAGTATTTTCATCATGATGCTCAATCACATAAATCTTCACTAAATTTAATGACCGTCCCCTTTAAAAATGATCGAAGTGCATCAATTTGCTATGAGCATAATGAATATTAATATTAACAAAGCTCAGTCTGATCATACAAGTGATTGACCTGTAGATCAAGCACTATAATCAAGTGCTTACTTAAGGACTTTTTGCAGTTGAGCAATGGAAAAGATTCATGTGAAAAACAGAAAAGGGAGCTTAGGACAAATTGGAGATTTGCAAAACTTGGGTTTGGGAGTTTTGATTTCTAGAGATGGTAGCTCAGAATGGAAATCTTTTAACTGTTGCACATTTCTTTGTCCTAAAGAAGACACAAGCTTGGGACACTATATGAGTAGTTTTGGCCTGTTGGTATGAGTATTTTTGTGCAGTTTCTTAGTCAGTTAAACATTATTGTCACAGTTCTAAATAACATGACCTGCTGCTGGTTTTTTTTCAGCTATATAAAGTTGGCCGACAGTGTTGCTTCACATCTATCTTTATCCACATTTGATTCAGATTCTACTAATATGGATTTCTATGGTGCCATACATGTTGTCATGTTTAATATGCTGCATGATGTATACTGTCATTCTTGGCACCATATCAGATTTTAAATTCAGCTTTACGGGAAGGGCAGGCTGCATACTCTTATAGCCCCATGTCCGGGGCCCCTCTAATTTTTGATCGGGCTCATCCTGTATTTTTCTAAGTAAAGTGCATGTTGAGCTTGTCTAAAAAAATTAATTTGCCTGAGGAACCTTGGATCATGCTGATAGAATGTGTAAATGTATTTTCAAGATGTTGACATGCTTGCCATAACACAGTGCAATCAAATTCAAATCACCACTGTTCTGCATGAAATTGACATCTGATTTTAATCAAAGTAAAACATGTCGTGTCTTGTCGAAAATATAATTTTGTACTTCCAAACCTCCTGACAGGGTCATGTTTCATGAAAACACAATTTTCAGTAATCTTAAAAAAACATTAAAAAAAAACACTTTTAGTATCTGCCCATTACATGTAGCATGTCTAAATGGTAAGCATTCACATTCACGATTAGAGCTGATGTAAAACTATCCCTTGGGCAGTTTAAATAGTGGCAATTAAAGGCGAAGAGGTCAGGTATAAACCACAATTTCACATATTACTTGATTGACTGAAAATAGCTAGTGAGATTCTTTGATGGCTGCAGTGGGTGAGTCCATTGTACTAATTTGCATTGGTAGGATTAGTAACTGGAACAGTAGATTATATAAATCAAAGAGATTGTCATACCTGTCAACTTTTAAAGGCAAGTAGGGAGACTGAATCAGTTTGGGACCTAAAACAGAGAGGTTTTTCATGGCATTTTATAAGCCTCATTTTTACTAAATATTAACCGATCTTCTGAGGGTCCAATGTGCGTGAAATTCTCCAAGGACACGCCATTTCACCCTGTGGCATGCCTTATTTTACCTCAGGATGTGCTTTCTTTGCATATTCTGGTCAGCTGTTGCCAAACTGCTTGATAGCTAAAGATTAGTCTTAAGTAAATAAACAAGAAACCCAGCATGACTAATTAACAAAATTATTTTGTGAAAAGGCCTGCCCTTCGACATAATTCAATGAAACCACATTCTACAGTGTGTTATATAAGCACCAGCAATTGATTGGCAAGTAAACAATTCCCTATGTTGTTGTAACTAGCAGTGTCTAAATATGCAGTCTGAAGCTGTCGTACATGTTCCGTTTAATTTTGCATGTTTTATATCGTACCTTATTTCCATATTCTCAGCTCAAAAGACATTTAAATATTGTTTACTAAATACCGTATTTATATAAATTAGTTTTTGAGGGCACATAAACACAAACTGTGTCATATGTTTCTTCATTCCTTCTTTTATATTAATTTAATGATGGTAATTAATGTATATATATATATATGATACAGTGATGGCAGGTGTTTACTCATGTAAGTTTCTTGGTGGAAATGTAGATGCTACAGCATCAGTAATCATTCCTGGGATTGAAACTATTTGCAGATAGTGTTATCGTTGCTGTTTATTGTTTGTTTTGGTTTATTTTCTGATTTTAGTATTGTTGTTGGGTAAAATTAACTTATAGATTGACGTGAATAATGTTTTAACTTAATATTTTATTTACTGAAGAAAATAATTTCATAGTAGCGTGATAAAAATATCTGTTTCATCATAACAACATTCATGGGTGATAAAATAGAACATGCCTTCTGTAAATTGCATAATATATATAGTGATGTAGGATTTCTTTTAAGAGAAATGAAAATTAACAGATATAATGTAATAATCGGGAGTTCTCTGCATGAATCGGGTGGTAGGCGTAGAACAACACCGAAAATTCAGGTTTTGTTCTCCTGGTATGAGAGTCGACAGGTATGGATGCTAGATGCGTGTAGAACAAAAGTTAATAAATATCATTGCCTTGAATCAAAATGTTTAAGCAATATGTATTATATTTTTGACAAGTTTGTGAACAGTGGCAATATTTCTTTGAAGTCAGATTTTACTGCATATGCAGAAAGCAAAGTATGATCATTTCAGCTGTTGGAATAGTGTTTAAGTGTAATTCATTTTTGAAGATGATTTAGGAAGCAAGTAGCTATCAGTAAAGCCCAACAAAAATAAATTCCACAACACTTGGTTGATAGAGTTTTACTTTGTTAAGCACTACAGCAAAAAAAAAAGGGGCGGGGGTATTAAATCTTTCCACATGCTGCAAACAACACATAGACATACATTAACTTGGTTCTGACCAGGATTAACTCAGAGAATCCAGCAGAAAAATCTTAGCACCAGGACCATTCAGTCCCTAGTGTGTGGAGTGATGAACACTAATGACACTTTGTTACCTTCAAACCCCTTTGAACCCTATTAAATTTGTATTCAAATTGTAGCTTTTGCAATGCTCTGTTACTATATCAAAAAAGTGGAAATTTTGGGCATGTGGAAATTTGAGTCCAGGCTTGTGGAATTTCAGACAGGACTTATGAGTTTATTTAAGTCACTAGCCCAGGGCCTGTGTCTAAAACATTTTCTTCATGCTCTGTAAAACTGCCCCTCTCAAAATGCTAGTAGGCTTAATTCCCCTCTCTGTGAAAATGCTGGAAAGATCACCGCATCCAGAAGATCGTTTTGTCACTATTCCTTTTACATGGATCGTTGTCATCGTCTTATGAAATATAGTTGGCTCTATTTATCGGTAATGGCTTGTTGTCAAAGTCATTTTTACAACTATGATTAGGTTTGATCAAACTTAGTATCCTCAGCCCAGGTTCATCTAAGCGCTATTAACAATGACCTCATAACCAGCCCTACTTGACCTTGGTCTTGGAATAAAGTTCAAATGTAACTTCTTAGATTTTTATACTTCGGTCAGAGTATGAACAGATTAACTTATACAGTGGTCCTGCTATTGAATATTTAGGCATGGATGACTATGTGTCCAAAGGTATGCCTTTAGGATGGCCACTACTCACAGCTGCATTTTAGTGCAAAAGCTGTCAAAGTTCCATATTAAGAATGACCAGGTAGTGGGGTTTACATATGGAAATGTCAAATTTAAATCTTAACAGTGGCCAGATAGTTGGGTTTACAGATGGAAATGTCAAATTTAAATCTTAACAGTGGCCAGGTAGTTGGGTTTACAGATGGAAATGTCGCTAATATTTGATGATATCAAAACAAAGTATGTTGACATTTTTCCAACATACCAATGAAGTACCTAACATTAACCAATACAAAGAGGTAAGTAAACTGATTATCCTTACAACTGTGTATTCCTTAGATGTCAGATTTTGTCACATTGATAATTACTGGCTGTTATTACTATTAATAACTATCATAACAAACGCTAACCACTGAGACTCACTGTATTGTTCGGCTCAAGTCAGTGTGAGATCCAGTCACCATAACGTAGAATTTTTGTGTGAGCTGTTGAGGCTTCTTACTCATGGATGGTCAAATGTACTTTAAAGGAAACTGGACTAAAGCCAGTTGATCACATGACAAGCTCACTTCTGTTGTAAACACTAAGCATTTTGTGTAATGACTACAAATTGCCAGTAAAGTAATAAAAGTAGTTCCTAAAAGTGCAAAATGTCAGATATTCACAGCTTGGAGGTAAACATGAAAGCAATTTGACTAAATGAAATGAGGAACAATCCTGGGATTACTCCAATGAAATTTTGATGTCAGAAATATCCAATAAACTTTGTAAAATTACACATTCTACAGCAGTGAGAAAATGGAATGAACAAACAAATATAGTTACAACCAGATGTTGCTACCCTAACTTTTTCGCAAGGTAGATTTGTACCAGTTATTTTAAGTGATGCAATACAAGTTTGATTACATTGATTACATACCATGCCTGTGCAATTTAATGAAAAATAGTAGCTATTTAATACTTCCTTCTTATATAATCATTACTACTATCTGTGTGATCTGCCTCTGGAAAGGTTACCCCTCTTACAAGGCCAACTTCCTGATGAAGAAGGGATGGTCTTATAAAAGGGGAACCACTTTAAAAATAGGTTTTGTTCTGACGTTATAGTTAGCATTCATTTCAAGGTTCCATGATCTTTTATCCGTAATATCAAGTTCATAGATCAAGATTTAGATTTTTGCACTTCTGAACATGATAACTAGGGGTAAAATTATACACCTCTGTTGTGTATTAATATGATTCATGACACAGTATACAATATTATACATTATCAATACACATATCAACTTGATGGTCTTTCCATCTTTAGAAGGTCACTCATATTGGTTATTTTTCTAGCATGCATATTACAGACAGAAATAGGCTTATCATCTGTTCATATGCCATTCTCAACATGGACAAGATAAATGCTTCCAAACAGACTGCATGTTAGGTACCAATGATTTTTATTCAGGTTTCTCCATTTGATCTGGTGCAAGGATTCAGCTTGGTCACCACACCCTTTGTTTTGCACTGCATGTTTTTGAAACATTTTATTAAACAAGTACATGTCCTGAATTAAATTTGAAAGGCATATTGTTGCTAACTTGAAGCATAGTAAATAATGTAATTCCCGCATGCAAGGAAAATCTTATCCAGAACAAGACCAAGTATGGGAGCGAGGATAACCAGCAACCAATTCCTTCATGCAGTTGCAAAACAACTACTGCAGACACAGACACTGTGAGAGCTATAGGAAATTATTGACAACACTCAATTTTTTCTGCAAATAAACAATGTGATTATTGTTTGTGCAGTTTGGAAACTGCCCCCTTGCCAATTATGTACTATTTTATTATCCCATCAGCATGTTCAGTCATTGATTACATTTATCAGTTTAAAACAGCAACATTCCGAACTTGTTCTCCATGTATGATTTAAGTACTTTACATATAATTTGATAGCCACTTTTACCACAAAATTTCTCTCTTGTTTTGTATATATTTAGGGTGAGTTTGGATGTGAATACTTCCCATGTGTCATTTTGTGAATAAGCTACAATTCTTATTGGTGGTTAATATTTTACTCATGACTTGAACAAATAATAACCACCAATCAGAAATTAATATAACCTATTTCGTTGGATGTCATCTGGGATATGTAGTCTCATGTTTGATACAAGTAGACAAGATGTGAAGCAACAGTGAAATTTCACATAAAAGTGATTATTCATATATCAGTAAAGTAATCATGTCTTCCTTATGTTGATATATTTTACAATTAACAAGCATGCTGACGGGATACAAAATCTGCATGGAATTGTGGGAGGCTGTCAACATAAGTCACATTGTGTATGCTAATTTGTCAAAGGCAAGTGGGGTGTTTTCAGTAGGTTTTCTTTGTTGCTGACATAAATAAATGCTTGTGCCTGCTACAGCTGTCTCAGATGAGTTTTTAGTTTCAAAAATTAAAAAGCCAATGATAAATAATTATTCATGACTACTGAAAATTAAAGTGACCTATATAGGGTAAGTATTGTTTTGCATCTGATTCAGGTCTTCACCAGTTTTGTCAATATTGGCATCGATGTGTACAAATATTGATGTATCATGATGTATCAATATATTGATTGTTTCACCATAATGTTGACTCAGACAAATAGGAGTAAAAATTTTTATTTGAATTCATTATGGTAGTTTCTTAAGATTATCTAACATGGTTTCAGGACTCAGCAGTTAAAAAGAAGATAATTAGGGTACAAATGAACCTCTATGGGATTCCAACAAATTCTTCTCTAGAATGTAATTCTGTTAGAGGAACTCTTGTTGCACACATTCAGGACTGAGCCTGCATCTGAAATTGAACCCATGTTTTTTTCATCCCTGTAAATCAACAACAAAAATGTTACTATTAAAGGTCTACTATAACTTTTCAAATAGGATATTCTTAGCTTCATGGTTTTAAATTTAGTGTCTTAAGTCCTCCATACTGAGTACAAGACATCAGCAAAATAAATATGCAGATTTCAACCAAAAAAATATATGACATATAGATAAAAAAGAAGGCAAATTTGACTGTTTTCAAATCATGTGGAATGTACATTGTGATGTGCAACATATTCAATATCTTTTCCAGGTAGAGCCTTGTGATGTGTTTGATAATGGCACCAAAATGATATGTAAAACTCCCAGACTTTCTGAGGAACAAAAGAAGAACCTTATCCAAGTTAACAGTAATAGTACGAACAGAAAAAGAAGGAGCACCAGTGGATTGTGTTCTGGTTGCTTTGAGATAGTGATTAAGATGGATGGCTTTGAGTCGAGGTTTACCCTGTTCTATACTGTGGATCCTTACCTTCTTAATCTAACTGGAGATAACTCAGTTAAAATTTTCTCTCCAAGTAAAGACAGATCGCTTACTTTACAGGTATATATATATATATATATATATATATATATATATATATATATATATATATATATATATATATATATATATATATATATATATATATATATATATATATATATATATATATATATATATATATATATATATATATAGATATAGTGAAGTACCTGTATGTAGATGTCGGGGGATTACTTTATATTTACACATTAAGGTAGATGTATGCTGTTACATTGAATACTAGTTTATGCCAGGTTTTACAACATCGATGTAATAAACAAATTATGCAGTAAAAACTGTGAGGTTTACCCTGTCCTATACTGTGGATCCTTCCCTTCTTAATTTAACTGGAGATAATTCAGTTAAAATTTTCTCCCCGAGTAAAGACAGAACGCTTACTTTACAGGTAGATATATATATATATATATATATATATATATATATATATATATATATATATATATATATTGAAGTGCCTGCATGTAGATGTCAGGATTACTTTTTAATTACACATTAAGGTTGATGTATGCTGGTACATTGACTACTACTTTATGCCAGGTTTTACTACATCAACAAAATGTACAAATTATGCAATGAAAACTGTGAGCTCAGCATGAACCAAATTGTTCAATTCATGAGAACCTCTTACATTTCACCTTAGGTGCACACAGGAAATGCACCTTCTTCAGATCCATTGTTAGTTATTTTAAACGTTTCATGGCATATTACCTCCAACACCATGGGTGGAGATTTCGGACAGAAATGGTGACATTGTACCATTTTGTACTGTTTATATATTTTAAAAATATATACCATCCTCTTAATAAATGGTCTTTACAATAGAACTGATAGATTTGTGTAAAGATGTATGTTAACTAGCTCAGTCTTATAAACAAATCCTCGTTCCTTGATGAGTGTGGTAATTAAACGTGTCTTTGTTTGTTCTTCCTCACATTTGTAACATTAAGCATTGCATTATGCTCCCCTTGGTCTGCTTTCTTTATAAGATAAATCTAACCCTGGAACAAACATAGTTCTGCTTCCCATTTGCTACAAGTAACAAAAGGCTGATTTATTAAAAATATGTACCTTTTGTCTTATCTGCTAAGTGTCAGCACAGTAACTGAAATAATCACCTGTTATTGCATTTTATCGAAGTCCTTATGAAAACCATTAATAATTAGTCTCCACTTTGTAGTGGAAATTTTCTAATTAGTCAAGAATCCTAACTGCATTAAATAGAAGGCATTATTAAATTCGTAATTCGTTAACCCCTGGAGTTTCTTTGTTTTGTTGTTTGCACCTGAAATGCGAGAAGGAAACACATTATGGGGTCTATTTCTGAATACATCCTAATACATCAATATACAAGAGATTTTCCTTTAGCCTTTAGATGGAGACTGTTCATGTTTAAAACTGTCATGGAGGAGGGTAATATTGTGATGGAGACTGTTCATGTTTAAAACTGTCATGAAAGAGGGTAATATTGTGATGGAGACTGTTCATGTTTAAAACTGTCATGGAAGAAGGTAATATTGTTATTTCGGGACTGTTCATGCTTAAAACTGTCATGGAGGAGGGTAATATTGTGATGGAAACTGTTCCTGTTTAAAACTGTCATGGAGGAGGGCAATATTGTGATGGAGACTGTTCATGTTTAAAACTGTCATGGAGGAGGGTAATATTGTGATGGAGACTGTTCATGTTTAAAACTGTCATGGAAGAGGGTAATATTGTTTTTTGGTGACTGATCATGTTTAAAACTGTCATGGGAAAGGGTAATATTGTGATGGAGACTGTTCATGTTTAAAACTCTCATCGAGGAGGGTAATATTGTTATTTGAGGACTGTTCATGTTTAAAACTGTCATGGAGGAGGGTAATATTGTTTTTGGGGACTGTTCATGTTTAAAACTGTCATGGAGGAGGATAAAATTGTGATGGAGACTGTGCATGTTTAAAACTGTCATGGAGGAGGGTAATGTTGTGATGGAGACTGTGCATGTTTAAAACTGTCATCAAGGAGGGTAATATTGTTTTTTGGGTACTGATCATGTTAAAAACTGTGCCTGGAGGAGGATAAAATTGTGATTTGGGGACTGTTCATGTTTAAAATTTGAGCAAAAGTGTTTTAAAAAAGATCATTAAAACTTAACAATTTTCTCTTTTACTTAAAGGCTTTCAAATCTTCTACTTTCAACAGGGCACTAACTTGATGTGGGAGAGAGGAGATATTGTTATCTCCATTGGGTATAAAAACTGTGTATTGGTGGAAATTACAGAGAATAACATATCATGCAGTCCTCCAGCTCAGCAGCCCGGATCAGACCATCAGTTTCCAGATGTTTCTGTGAGTTTTTAGATCTATTTCAACATTAAATATTGTCAGCCCAAGTCTCTCAAAAGATTGTAAAAAGCAAGGTTTAAAGTTATTGCAGGTTAAAGATGAGAAGTTGTGATTTTGTGCTCATGTTGATAGATCAGTCCAGTATACGTTGTCTCTCAAGACTTACCTACACTATATTTACTTCCTTAGAATGAAATGTACATAGGATATCTATCATACGTTAATAGGTTAAATAACAGCTTGAATCTCTGATCTGTGCAAAGTGTGTACATTGTAACAGTCCTTACCATTTTGATCATCAGCTTATCCTCTCACTAAATTCCAATGTATTCTCTTCATACATCTTAATTAACTTCACAATCAATTTCCTAGTTTAATTACTTGCAGTTCATATAAGGTTCAGACATTTGAGTTTTCATCTTTATACCTTAAAAAGCTAGCAATTACTGTCAACACTGACAATCTATTGGCTTTCACTTTCATGAAATATTTTATGCTTATAAATCTTCCAATACCTATTTACAATCAATTGTCCGAATACATTGTATACAAAATAATACAGTAAGTTACTTACAAACCTCCAGCACATCTACACGTGTATTGTAGACTTCTTATTTATCAAGGTGAAGATCGGAGATTTCAAACAAACTGTTGGCTACCTCAAATACCAGTCAGAAGAAGAGTCAAAGGTCGTCATTATTGTAGCAGTCTGTGTTGGAGGGGTCCATCTTATTGCACTTGTTTTTGTCTCTCTGTTTTGCCTGAGGATGTTCTGGAAACTTCAAAGGGAAAGAAAAGAGCATGCAACACAAAGCACAAGCAATGAAATGGAAATTATGAATGCATGTCATGAGGGTATGTACAAACAATGAAATGGAAATTATGAATGCTTGTCATGAGGGCAAACAATGGAATGGAAATTAGGAATGCGTGTCACCTGGGAAGGTACAAACAATAAAAAGTTAATTAGGAATGCATGTCATGATGTAGGTACAAAAAATGAAATGGAAATTAGTAATGCATGTCATGAGGGGGAGGTAATCAGGGTCAACAGCTTTATATAAGTTATATGAACTTTTTCTGTTTCATTTGCCATTAAAATAAATCATTCATGATGGCAACGTGCCAATTTTAGGAAAAAATTATACTGCTGAGTTAACATTTTTTATATTGTGACCTTTATCAAAGCACATGAAAATATATTTTTTATAGCTGTGGAAATATATTTTAAAATGTATGGAACTTTTTTAGCATTATTGAATACAAAATAACTTAAAGCTGCATTTAAATAATTTTCTAAGTCTCAAATTTTCAATCAATTAATTGTATGGCAATTGTAATTAATTGATTGCAAGTATAAGAAATGATGAAAATGTGGCATGAATACCTTTTAATGCTTTTTTAAAATCCAATTTGCCCCAGTAGAGATGCCATAATATAATAAAAATGGCAATATAATACAGTTATGGGTTAGCAAGGATTCGGATATTAAAGATATCAGCATGCTTTTAAAATATGTTGATGGTGAAATAAAACCTGAGGTGTTTATCTCAGAAAGAAACTTTTGTTAGATACAAAACACTAGAAAATTGTAACATGAACTGATACTACTACTACTACTACTGCTACTACTACTACTACTACTAAGATTTGGGCTTCAAATGACATATATGCATTCATATATAAAGGTTGACAGCCCCATGGTGATAGAAACTGAAGATTTTATGGTACATCCATAGCATCTCAAAATAATCTGTTAGATAATTCACCCATAGTTCCATAAAAGGGGTTTATTAAGGATCATATGGTATTTTTTGCCTCATCCAAGCAAGATCATTTAAATTTCATACGTAATATTGTTATGATTTTACTGTTTCCAGTTTATATAAGTGAAGCATCTTCATACATCACCGTATGACTTACAACCCATCTTTTCTGATATTCCATAGGATACACAGCACTAGAGCAAAAACCAGAAAGTGGTCTGGTAATTGATCAGAGCACCCTTGATGTTCTTAAAGATGCTGGCCTGCTAATAACCAAAGACAGACTTCGTGTTGGAGATGTCATTGGTCAAGGTTTGTAATAAAAGCTGCCATAACTTGACTCTTGAGTTCATCACAACTCTATATTATATATATATTCCCTCACATGAAGTTGGAATGCATAAGTGCAAGCTTTAACATTTATCTTTAGATCTTTAATACTGAAACAGTGTATCTAGAATAATTTGAATGAGTTATTTTCCCTATATGAAGAGACAAATCAATTCATCATACTGAAGTCAGGTTAAAAGTGTCAAAATAATGTGCTATTTATACCTTATGAAGGTATTCATCTTCTGACAAAATCAGAAAGAGAGGGTAGATGATGAATTAGAATTTGGGTAGATGAGAAATTAGAAAAACAATTGGGTAAATGAGACATTTGAAACAGAATTGGGTAAATAAGGAATTAGAACAAATAATTGTGTAGATGAGAAATTCAAAAGATAATTGAGTAGATGATGAATTATAAACATAACTGGATAGATGAGGAATTGGTTTTCCAATTAGGACGCATTCAAATATGCAGGAAATTTAAGGAATGACATATTTGATGCAAAGTTCATTGATTCTCTTTGTAGTATGTGTCTGTAATTTCCCAGGTATTCTATCAATACTGGAAATTGATTTGAAATAATTAAAGCTTATTTATTGTGAAACAGATTTTAAATGTATTTCAGCCTCGTTTAATTAAATAGTATAGATTAGTACACTAAGTGACTTCTTTGATGCTAAATAATTAAAATACAGGTATTTGTCCACAATTGTTCTGTTTATTGGCCAATAGAGTTGTCTGACAATATAGATTTTAACAGAGTTGTATATACAAGGACATTAATTTTCGTTTGCGGACATCCAACGTCATGAATCGGTCTGAGGTCACCAAAGCATAGCATAGGTAATCATCACCAACTCCTGGAGTGACCATCCATTGTATTTTGCTGTCAGCTGGAGAGGCTTTAAGACGTTTGGTACATTTGGAGACATCAAAGTGAAAGATGGGATACAAGCTAGCAAAATCCTCAAACCCAATGTCCACTTCATGATACTAATGCATTGCTTTCATCAAGATCATGTACACGCGAGAGTATTTTCGAGTAGTCAACGCAACGTTACATTCAGGTATTCACTCAGGAATTTGACTGGAGCTGATATGGATGTGAATGCAAGAGAGATTGAGATGTTTGACGATGTGCTTGTTTTGAAGTTGACCACCGTTACAATGGTCTGCCAGTTGAAACGTCATGAAAACAGGTCTGGGAAGTTCGCTTCCTGAATTGGTGGCAACTCTCCATGAGGTATTAGTCTGTTCAGCGAGAAACTCTTCCATGTCGATATGGTGTTTTTCAAAGTACCGTTTTTTTGGTGAATTGGGCTAATGTCATTTCCAATTCGAGCATGTGTGCAGTAGAGGATGTGATTTTGGGCATCCACAACAAAAAACGAATCATGATGAATTGTCCATTAGCTACTTCCCCCCTTTCTGTATGTATTGAGCTGGGGAATCTCTTTCCAGCACAGGCATGCGTTTGATACCTCGGAACATGGTGTGCATATCTCGATATACGCCAAAGATACTGCTGAGAGGAAGAAACAGGCCTACCTCATCAACATCATCGGTGAACGCATTTCATTTTATCATCGACATCAATATAAATGTGACCCTGACCAAATTCATAGGCATAGACAAGATCACAGCGACACATCATAAAATGCTCTACTCATCTGACATGCTCAACATGACCTATGATAAGGAACTCCTGTTGAAGCATTGCACTTCCTGATACATCAATAATATTCCTCAAGTTGTCGTATCATTCCTCCTAAATGAAACAAAGGATTTAAAACATGGTATTTTAATATTTTTTGTTGCTATCTGCTGGTTCTTATGTCTAAACTGCTAAACCAATTATCAGAGGTATCTCTGTTAAGGTGAAAGACTGAATATACAATGGGCACCACTCCACGATGAGCTTCAAACAAAAAACGATGATGGTACATACATTGTCCCCCTTATTCGTTGACAAACAAGTACACGATGGAATAGCCAGTCATGCTAAACCTTACTATGTGTCTGATTTTCGTCTGTATGCTCCTCACCTCTCCTTCCTCATTCACTTTGTAACGACTAAACACAGGATGTATTTTCACATCATGTTTAATCTTAGCCAAAAATTCGTTGAAAAGAGTAGTTCTTGTGTTTTCATAATAATATTTAATCGATCTGATATTTTTACCACCACAACACTGGTGCACTTGGAGTTGACCTCGAACTCCTTTCTGAAATCCGAAGCAGGGTTTCATCCCTTGACTTTCACGCTTGATGAGAGCATACTTGTACAAGACCTGTTGCACTTTTACATGCTATCCTGAGGCAGCCACACACTCTTTTGAGTCCCATGTAGAGGCATTTTGCTATGTAATACACACTAAATTTTTATGTCACAGAAATGAACAAGCATTTAGAGAAATGAATAAAGGACATTTATACAGCATCTATATTGCTGCAAGGATAGACCAAAACCTTATCCTAAGTAAAAACTAACAAGCAATTAGATACATAAATACAAGACTATATTTTATAGCATCTCTATCATTGCAATGATAGACCAGAATCTTTACCTAGTATCAGCGAAACGGAGAATTATGCATCAAGTTGCTGATAATCCAGGAAGATATTTTATTATTCGCCATAAGATCGCTTGTAGACTCGGAGTCATCACTCATTCGGTGTCAGGTACTAAAGTGCCTTATCCAATATCAAATGTAGCTCTGTATGATCTCATCGAGCGCATACCAAAAGACCTTCAGGTGATGTCAAGGGGAGACTATGACCATACGCTCATTAATGAGTTCAAGACCATTGCTGGACGAGAGATCATCACCACGCAGCAGTACATGACGCAATTGCAAGACCAATACAAAGCATGCACTGGAATAACTTCCAAGCTCCTTCAACTTCAGCAAGAGGTTCTCAGTCAATCCCATCTAGCTACTATTGAGAAAAAATACCCCAAATCGATAAACGACAACCCAATTAGGTCACACTTCTACCGCCTCATAAACATACCGAAAAAGTGTACGGCAGTGCTGATAAAGTATTTATCTACGATCATTCTCATGTACCTCAGCATGGAGTTGACAAACAACTTCGGCAGTGCATTCTACATCAAACCATCCAACAAAAACTATGTACACACACAGCCTTCAAACTCAGAGTCGCCTTCAACATTAATCTTCTCAAGGAACTCAAGAGCATCGATGTGTGGATCAGATCCACATTGTTAATCATGTATCCCAGTGATGATTTTAGCAACATCATCAACATTGCCTGGTCATTTATACAACATCGCATCGAAGATTAGCAAGAGTCAGGATTGGCTTGGATCCTCGCCGGAGTCAATTCTATCTCGTCAGAAACTTGCAAATTCGCACCGTTGAATGGAAGTAAGTACGTGCCTCTTCCCGAATCAGTCTTGGCTACTAAAGCCCGCATCAATGTCAAGAACAACGATGACTACTGTCTCGTGTGGGCTATACTTTCTGTTCTACATCCTGCAGAGGACAATGCTGATCGTGTCTCAAAGTACAGGCTGTATTTGATACCATCAAAACCAACGGAATCAACTTTCCATTAGCAGGCAAATATGTTTCTAAACTAGAATTGCTCAACGAATGACTTTCCATCAATGTGTTTGGACTGAGAAAAAATCAGGCGATAAGCATTCATGGTCTATCCACTAATGATCTCCACAACAGACTGAAAATGTAGCATCAATTTACTGCATCACCAAGATCATTTCATGCACATCAAGGACTTAAGTCAATTATGTCAATCTCAGGACAGCCAGCATAAAAATCATGACTATTTCTGTTCTTTTTACTTACAACGCTCTCTACAACCAGCACAAGTTCAAGAATTCATCTCGTCTGGATAATGCCAAGAATTATAGATGGTATAAGTACCACATGACACGTTCATATTCGAACATCACCGCAAAAAATAAGCTGATCCTTTTTATATCATCTTTGACTGCAAGGACAAACTTGTAAAAGTAGAAGGATCTTCACCAGATCAAGCCATTCTTTCCCTCAGGTGGAACATAAACATGTCCCATGCTCGGGTTTACGGTATGCTGTTCCGTCGATGAATTCCTGTCATCGGAATATCATCAGCATCGTGGTGATTATTGCATTGTCTGGTTCTTTGCGCAACTCACTTCAGAGCTGAAATGTATTCAAGAAATACGCAAAAATCCAGCACCGATCACTTCACTCACTCCGTCACAACTGCAACAACATAAGACAGCTCAGCAATGTCACATCTGCGAAGAGTACTTTCAACCCTGTGACAGCAATGTGAGATACCATATCACCGGTCGATATCGAGGGGCTGCTCAGGCCAATTGCAACTTGCACGTCAAAGAGCCGAAATTCCATCCCATCAGTGCTCATAATCTATGTGGATATAATGGGCATTTCATCTTGGCAGTTCTTAATCATACACACATCAAAATGATTCTCCCCAAAGTGAGAACTAAAATCAAATGTATCCCCAACAGTTTTGAAAAGCACATGTTGAACACCATTGGACCGTTCCAATTCATTGATTTATTTCAGTTTATGTCCACGTCACTGAACTCGCTAAACACAGTCCTAAGTTTACTCACTTAGGCAAGGAATTTGGTCACCATGCCGATCTTCTCAAACAAAAAGGAGTCTATCGCAGCAAATACATCAACGCCTCCTCACAATTCAATTAAACCGTCGCTACCCCCTCAAAAAGATTTTTGTTCTCATCTCAGCCTAATAGGGGTCACCCATGATGAATACCAATACGTGAAGAAACTATGGAAAGAATTCGACTGTCACATTCTCAGAGACTATCATGATGTTTATCTTAAAATGGATATGCCTCACTCATTACCAGCTCGATCTCCTGTGGTATTTCTAATCACTTGGACTCTCCTGGAATGCTATGCTCAAGCACACTGGCATGACCTTAGGACTGTTCACCGATCCATACATGTTCATGTTCACCAAACATATGATACTAGGTGTTATCTCCGTCATCAGTCAAAACCACACTGTGGCCAGCAATAAATACATGAAAAACTTCGAACCCACCAAACCACCTGTGTATATTAAGAAACAAGATGGCCGCTACGGCTTAACCGGCTTGAAGCAGCTGTTCCTTTTTTTAGTGCCGTTTGCATGATATTTGTGCTTCTTGCCTGTCTTCATCTACGTTATTGTGTTCTTTATGTATTGGCTGTTCAATTCGTAATTGTTTCTTCATCTCCTTGTTTTGGAAATGAGAACAATTAGACTTTTTCTAAGCTATCTTGCTCCACTGTTTTTGAGCAAACCGCCATCTCCTGATACTCGCCAGTCAACCCGTTTATGCTGTGATGGACCCTAATTAATTGCTTTAAATGGTCACTCCTTGGCTCTCCACATTACATTGTGCTCTACACTAAACGAACTGGTACTACATTCATCATTACCTAAATGTAAACAGAAGCAAAATAGAACCATTGTTCCAAGGCTGGCCGGCGTAAAACAGGAAGAAGAATTCTAGTTATCCCCTTATTTTGGCTCAACAATTTAAAAAAGATCGATAGTTAATTTAGATAATCTAATTCAAATCCCTATTAGTTCGTCAACCTTTGTGTCAACTATCCAAGAAGTACCTCTGCGTATTGCATTATTCAATACCCAGGCAGTAGGACCACCAGAAAAGCGCACATAGATAGTTAATTTTATCAACGACCAGAATATTAACATCTTTATCCTGACAGAAACATGGCGAAAAGCATCAGGCGATGAGCCCAAGTGTGTGGATCTAACACCCACTGGTTACTCCACACCACAACATTGAATTTCCACCACACATCGTCTGAACTAGTCCAAACCACACTCACACTGGAGCAAAGGTCAGTCCATTTTTTCTGCCTATACCGCCTTCTTCCTAGTAGCTGGCTGAATCTCTCTTTTTAGAGCAATCTCCGAATCTCATGCAGTATGGAAATTCAAGGAGTCAGTTAACCCACCCACCCACCCATAAACATGATCACATTTTAGACTGGATTCTTCATATACCTGATGACAACATTCTACGGTCCTCCCTGGTATCCCATGACCTTGTAACAGATCACCTCTGCATTATATGCCATCTTGACATATCAGTCCCTAATCCTCCACCTTTATCTGCTACTAAGAGAAACCTCCGTATGATAAATAGAACCAAACTAATGCACAACATCCAAGAAAACACAACAACATGCTTAGCTCCTACAGCAGAACAACTCGATAACTGCCTGTGTTCATTGCTCGAGAAACATGCCCCAGCTACCAAGTGCAGAGTATCATTTCAAAAGTGTTCTCCATGGCATAACAGTGTTAGGGACCAGCTTTGCACTGCTAAAAGAGATGACCGTACAGCTGAGAGGCTTTGGCTTTCCACCAGACTCACTATTCATAAGCAGATCTATGAAGCCGCTAAGAAGAATGTCACAAATATAGTCCATGCAGCGAAATCATCCCACTATACTACTAAGATCTTGGAAAGTTTCAGCTGCAAAGAGCTCTTCGAGATTACTAACAAGCTAATGTCAAGCAACAAATCCACACCACTTCCAACAACCTTCTCTCCAGTCCACCTTCCCCACATGTTTGCAAATTTCTTCTGTGACAAAGTTCAAACCATTAAAGATAAGCTTGACACCATAATTTCGATTGACTCGTCATCACCATACAGTTGTGATGCAGAATTTGAGCGGAAGCATTAGCAGCATTTGAACCCGTCTCTATGGATTTCGTACGTACAGTCGTGATGAAGAGTGCACCAAAGTCATGTGAACTTGATCCAATTCCAACATCACTGCTGCTTGAGTGCTTATATCCAGTATTGCATTCACTAATTGATGTTATTAATACCTCTCTCTCTCTCATCCGGGGAATTCCCATCATTTTTCAAAATTGCCATTGTAAAGCCTCTGCTGAAGAAACCAACACTAGACCATAATGATTTATAAAACTACTACCCATTTTCTAGTATCCCATTCCAATCAAAAATCTTAGAAAAGGTTGTTCTATCCCAGCTTGTATCTCATCTGAATTCAAACAGTCTTTTTAGCAATAACCAATCTGCATATTGATTTCGCCATAGTGCTGAAACTACTCTTCTAACAGTAGTTGATGACATTCTCTCTGCGTTGGATAGCGCTAAGATTACAGTGCTCACCCTTCTTTATTTGTCTGTAGTATTTGACACAATGGACCATGCAATATTACTTCATCGTCTGCAGCATGTATTTGGCATTGACGATACAGCCTTACTGTGGTTCAAGTCCTACTTGGTCAACAGGACACAAATTGTATCTGCAAATATAATTCGCTCCAGCCCAGTTGATCTATGTTGTGGTCTGTCGTTGGACCTGTTCTTTTCATTCTTTACACTCAGTCAATCTCAAGTGTCATAGATCATCATCCAGTGTCTTACCAATTGTACGCTGATGACACGCAAATATACAAATCTAGCCACCCAACTGAAGTTTATGCTACCATCCAAGGTGTAAAGATGTGCATTTCTGATGTGAAATCATGGATGACATGTAACAAGCTGCAGATGAAGGATGATAAAACTGAGGCAATTCTGATCACAACACAAAGGCTTTCTCATTCACATCCTTTACCTCAAACAATATATATATATATCAGCAACACCAACATTAAATTCACACAATCAGTACGAAACCTTGGTGCTACTCAGGGCAGTACTCTTACACTGCACCAACATGTCATGAACATATGCAAGGCGGCATATCTTGAGCTGAGACGTATCAGCTCCATTCACAAATATCTTTCAGTTGATGCCACTAAAACACTTGTGTGTTCATTAGCATTTTTAAGAATGGACTACTGTAACTCAATTCTGTCTGGTTTATCTTAATATCTACTCCAGAAACTTCAAAACACAGCTGCTCGGATCATACTTAGAGTACCACGATCAGAGCACACCTCCCCGCTGCTCTATTCCCTACACTGGCTATCCATTCGATTCAGAATCAAACATAAAATTTGTTCTCTGTGGTATGTTTCACTGTCGGACTCCAGTCCAACATACCTATGAATTCACCCACGTTTACACACCAGCAAGATACTTACGCTCCTCTTCTGACAATCGTATACTCATTATTCCCACTATGAAAACAAAGTCATATGGACAGTGTTCTTTTGTATACCAGGACCCAGCAGCATGGAATGAATTGCCCACTGAACTTAGACACAAAGACACAGCGAACCCATTCAATAGTGCTCTTAAAACTCACTTATTTTGACTGCAAGAACAAACTAAAAGACCTAATAATGCTTCCTACCTTTAACATTTTCAGCATGTTTTTTATGTTTTCTAATTTTATGATGTTTGTTTTTGTAATCATATCATTATATATGTTTTATATATTATAGGTGTTGTCTAATGTTGTAAAGTGCTTAGAGCTTCTAAAGATTATGTACAATTCCTCCAGGAAATAAAGCAAGATATATCTAGATGGCAAAGGCTATGTCATCGAGGTAGATCTTAAGTATACAAAACACATTCACGAACTTCATAACTAGTATCCCTTCTGTGCTGAATAAATTCTTGTGGACAACTTGATGCTCTCTCATGAATACCTACAAGAAAAGAAACAGTCCAGACTCAGAGATGCTAAGGTAAAACAACTCATACCCAGTCTCAACTACAAAAAACACTACAAAATGCATTATCACCTACTCGAACAAGCTCTCTGGCATGGACTCGTTCTAGAAAAAGTGCATCGAGTACTCAAACTCAAGTAATCTCCTTACATCGATCTCAATATGATACAATGCGCTAAAGCCACCACAAACTTCGACAAAGACTTCTTTAAACTAATGAACAACAGTGTCTTCGGAAAGAAAAAACATGGAAAACATCAGACAGGAAAATAACATCGAAATATTTAACAACCAATACCAACAAGATAAATTCGTTGTCAATGATGCCTTTGTCCGAATGAAAATCGTTGACGAAGAACTCGTCGCCATTGAATCCAGTAAACCCAGTTTCTTTTTTAACAAACCTGTCTACGTCAGAGCAGCCATTCTCAGTCTCTCAAAAATGATCATGCTCGAGTTTCACTACGACTTCATCAAGCATAAGTATGGAGACAAAGCTACACTTCTATGGACCGATATTGACTCGTGTGCGAATTTCACATTGACGATGTCTATGCAGACCTACATCAACATCGAGAACTCTTTGACCCTAGCGTCGACCATCCCATCCACTGTGAGAACAATAAAAAAGTGAAAGGAAAATTTAAAGATGAAATTTATGGAGTACCCTTCAGGGGATTCGTGGGAATTTGATCCAAAGTGTACTGCATCACATGTGATGATGACATCCTAATGAAGAAAATCAAGGAGTCAAAAGACCAGTCAGTGCCAAATTAGTCACACCACAACATTATACACAATCACTGCATGAAAACACGATTTACTACTCCATGAAAACTTTTAAATCACAACGATCCCGAATCTCCAACACAATCATTAAAAGAAAGGATTATGCCCCTTTGATGATAAACGATACTCCACCGATAGCAATCATACACTTGCTCATGTACACAAAAGACGTTTAAAAATACAGTGACAGTGATGACAAACTGAGCCAAAACACAGATAACCAAAAACACAGACAAGTGAGTCACAATCCCCTTCATTACAGACAAGTGCACCATAACCCTCTATGGAAAAGGCATAGGTGAGCCCGAACTCCCAAATTAATCCCTACTACTGACACCATAGTTAAAATAATTTGACTTTAATATGACATTTTATGTAAGTATCCTAATGACTATGCTCTTCTTGTTTCCAATCAGGTCATTTTGGAAGTGTGTACAAGGGTTACCTTTCAGTGCCTGAAGATAATGCAGACAAAGTTGTAGCTGTAAAAACTCTTCATCGTATGGATTAAAATTGTTTATTTACTTTCTTCATCATCATCATCATCATCATCATCATCATCATCATCATTGTCATCATAATCACATCAATATCATTGTAGTAATAGTGCTGATAGTAGTAGTATTATTTTGCTTTAATGTACGATCTCCTATGGTCCATCTATTTAGAGTTTTGGAAAATATACTGGGCAAAAAACTAAAACAATTGTTTTTCATATTCTAACGCACTTTAATAGTTATGATAAATTATAGTTTTATGATGATTGGAAAGTTTAGTTTGGCATGATGGACATGAATATCAGTCAGTTTAGAAAGAAGGGAAAAAAATGGTAGCTAAACATACAAGCTATGAAAAGAGGGAGAGGGAAGGTGACAAAAGAGTTCATATAATTGTCTTCTGGACCACATATTCTGCTTTTATTTATGTTAATGACACTTAAATAGTTTTCAGTCATGATTCTACTCACTATATTATATTCCCTAAATAAACCATTTGGATGAAGACAACATATATGTGAAGTTGACCTGTGTAAGGTATTATAGCAGTTGTCAGTCATATTAACATGTGATCTGAAAAGTCACATAAAATCAAGCCTTGAAAATGTATATTTATTTGCAAATGAGATTATATATTGTGAAACATCTCCAACGATAACAACTTTTCTTTAAAATCAGTTGTTTGTTTTTCCACATTTAAATGGATATTAGATAGTTATCTTTACACACTCGTTGTGATTTTCATTAGAGTAGTATCCTCATTGGACCATACATTTACTGCAATGCAATAATAATTAAAAGCTATGCATTACAAAATAAAAAACTGCATTGCAGATGAACAGTTTTAAAAGCAAGATACATGGTAGTGTGGTTTTATTCAGTTACAACTTTTCCAAGCTAAATATAATTAATTCTAGGCTTTACCCAATTTCTATCAGCGGTCGTGGAGTCATAATATATTTAAATTCCAGTGATCTAATGGACATTTAGTTAGGATATCTGGGATGATAATGTTTGTCTGTGAATGAACCAGTCTGGTCATTAGTAACCCATTCAATGCCACTAAGTACCATGTACTAATCCATTAATAGCCTGATAACCAGTTCACTTCCACTAAATAGCATACACTAATTCAAACAATTAAAATTTTAACTACCCCTTATCAAATTTTCATTAAAATTTCACAGTTAATAGAAAATTATTGCTAATATGTGATAAAATGTTTTACAGAATATTCATGATTCTGTAGAAAAGGCGATGTCAGTTTGTACAGGTTTTCTTTATTTTAAACAGAAAATAATCCTCGTGACATTGACGTTGAGGCGTTCATGAGTGAAGCCATGATTATGATGCATTTCAACCACCCCAATGTTCTCCAGTTAGTTGGTATATGCCTGGGAATGGATGATATGCCGCTTGTTGTACTTCCCTATATGAAGCATGGAGATGTTCTGTCACACCTAAAAGACGAGAAAAATGTAAGCCACGGTACAGATTGCGGTACATAAAATCATCTCTTTGAATAACAAATCAATGACAAATATCAAGTAAATCAAGAACTTAAAATCAGTTAGTAGAATTGATTGAAATGTAGCATTTTGAACATAAGCTGTACAGTAGAAAGATAAGAATGAACATTCTAGTGAAATGTACATTTTTTCCCAGTATCTGATCAATCTGGATATTGTATAATGAATAGTATAATGACTTGTTGGTCAGATCAGTGGCTAGCATGATACAATAATTGTATCACTAAATAACATAACCAATAAAGGCTGATTTTTCTTTCAAACAAGAGTAAGAACTTAAACTTATTTGTTTTTGTTTCCATTTTCCTTCATCATTGAACTCATTCTGGATTAAGAATGCCACAATTTATTCCCCATTTCCTCATGATTTAAATACTTTATTCCATATAATTTTTAATGGTACTGTATGAACTCAATTGCACATAAATTGCAGTTTAGCTGTGATAACATTTTAAATAAATTGGATATATTCTGATAAAACTGAATAAGGGTGAAACAAAATGTAAATACTGCTTCATCATAAAGTGTTAAGGACATACATTGATATGAAGAATTACATGGTTGGACTGAAAGGCTTAATGAGTTTCTGATTCTCAAACAAAAATTCTACATTTTGCATCCTAGTAAAACAGAAAAATAAAGAAATTATTATTTATAAACTCTCCATAAAATGTATTATTTGAAAATTTTGAAGATCTAACTTTTTACATGATTTACACAGTTGCATTAAATTTATATTGCATTTATTGATATAAATTAGTTGACTAAGTCTGAACTTTTTTCAATAGATAAACTTGCAACAACTCTATCTTTTAGAAGGGAGTTTTATTGCTACAGTAATGTTTTGCAAAAATCAGCTTAGATTTTATGACTTTAGTCTCTTTAGCTTTTGTTTAATTTCAGACTTTGACCATCAAAGATCTCATTCTAATCGGAATTGACATAGCAGAGGGGATGACATATCTTTCCAGTCGCAGATGTGTGCATAGAGATTTAGCTGCCAGAAACTGTATGTAGGTATTGTAGCTATATTAATAAATATCAAGTTTTCATGAATGCATATTCTATTCATGTAACAATTAAATGTTTTTTGTTAATGAATAAATGTTATATGCATTAAAAAAATAAGACAATTCTTTCTTAAAACTACAAAAGAAATTTATATGTATTTTTTTCGTACACCAAAAACTAGTTTTGTCTTATTAAAAGTACGAAAAAAAGTACGAAAAATAACGGGTAAAATGTTTATTCTGGGATAGTGAAGGGCTTCGCCAGAGTTGCAAACTGGTTTTGTTTTACTTATTGGCAGCAAAATATACTATCTGGTTAGTTTTTTAATTTTATATATATATATATATATATATATATATATATATATATATATATATATATATATATATATATATATATATATATATATATATATATATATATATATAAAATGACAGTGTGGCCCCTCTATAGCACACTGCGTTATAACATGAATTCAGATATAACATGGTATGGCCTGGTCTCCGAAATTTACATATATGTGTATTTTTCTTGTATGTAAAAAGAAAACAATTATTTCTTAAAATTACAAAAAACCATTATAAGTTTATTATCATTTTGGGGAAGAGATTACACATGAATAATACAAGATGGTCGTAGCATGGTTCCTGAAATGTTATATGTACTTTTTTCGTACACCAAAAAATAGTTTTGTCTTCTTAAAAGTACGAAAAATAACGTCTAAAAAGTTTATTCTGGGATCGCGTAGTGCTTCTCCAATGTTGCAAACTGCAATTTTGTTTTCCTTATTGGCAGCAAAATATACTATCTGGTGATTTTTTGTATTGGCAACATTGTTGGCTGTTTAAAGTTGTATATACAACCATTGGTTTGTAGTGGAGAAATTCAGAGGCCCCATGAAAGAAAGCCACAAACTTGATATAAAATGCACTGAAATTGATCAATTGTTACATAAACAATTTCTTTGTCCATATTGATAAACCATCTTAACAGTGCATTGTTATATCATAATCCGCTTTTGTTGACATCGAGCATGAGTTCTGTTATGTTGTGAGATATCCACTTTATTTGTTGTTGATATTTCTTGTAGCGGAGATAAACCGGATGAGGCATTATCTCGAAATCTATCTTTCATCAGATGTTCGGCTGCTTGCTAGTAATTATATTATATATATTTACATACACTGATATTTGTATGTGGATAGTAAGTAAAACTCCTCATATTTCCACTCAGAATTAAATCCTTCAGAACACTTACATTTTCTATGTCATCAGACCAGAACACCTGCATCTCTATCGTCCGTTGACCCTTTGTTAACTTTCTGGCACATACGTGGAAGGCAGCATGATTCCAACATACATAATATTTCATTGATTATTTGTGAAAATCACTTGCCAAAGTACAATCTTTACATATCAATATGCATTTATTACGACATTTTCGTTGGATAGGATAGGTTTACACATAAATATTTTAAAGAAATTGTATGGAAAACTTTCATCACACATATCTCAGATATGAATATACTCCTGCACCTGCAATTTACAAAATTGATTTCAAATTGTATACAAACATTCCAAAATAAAATTGTTCGGAGTCTTTGAAATATATTATAGATTTCAAATTCATAAAATATTTAAGATACTTGTAGATGTTACTCTAGCCGACTTAAGCCTGTGACAGAGGAAAAGCTGGCCTCAAATTATTGGTAACTTCATAGAATGAATAATATAACATTAATGAAGATTTCAAATCCAGGTGATAAAACTGTTGTTCTGTATTCTTGTTAATAATCATAACAAAATATGCAGTCTGTCAGTCGAAAGGAAATGTGGGAATATGTGAACTGCAAGCACTATAACAGTTAAAATGTAAATGTCTTAATTATGATAGTACGCATCATGTACCATGCCAGCATTAGGTCACAAATCTGATGAGCAGCTTTGAAATGCACGTACATTAAATGTTATTGTTGTAGGCTAGATGAAGAATTCCATGCAAAGGTGGCCGATTTTGGATTATCCAGGGACATGTATGAGAAAAACTACTACAGTAGTGACAACAAGAAATCCAAACTTCCTGTCAAATGGATGGCTTTAGAGAGTCTGGAAAGAGGAGTTTACAACTCCAAATCAGATGTGGTCAGTACATTAGCATCATATTTGAAGTAATAGAACAGTTTGTATTACATCTAAGACTTCACAGTATGACTAGTATGTTTAAGGGTTTTTTCTTCTTAAATTTGATATTTTAAGGTACAGTTAATATATTTATTTGTTTATTTTGAATGAGGTTCATGGATCGTTTATGTACCTTTGAGAAGAATCTTTGAGGCTGGGATAAAATATTCCTGGTTTCACTGATAGTTTTGCAAACTGACTACTTACAATTATAGGAGATAATGTCATGCTTTGAATGCAATATTCTTAATCAGTGCTAAGCTTGAAATAATAATAAAAAATGTCATGAGACTTTTTAACTTCTGTCAAACTTGGTGCAAACAAAAGTATATCTACACTCTCTGCACTTTTCAAAACCTCAGTATATGCATGAAGCGACTATCACTATTCTCTTTTTAATTTGTAAAAACTGTGTCCAACTTGAAGTAAGCAATTGAACGTCCAGTTTTTCTGCAAATTTCAATAATTGTTCTTTACCCAGTACAAGCAGGAAATGACTGGTTTTATATACAACTTTTAAAAAATGTGCTAACTTAATATGAGCAAATCAAAGGAATTTCTCAGTTTCATCTGCAGCTTCTAAATGCTGCTAATTTCTGTACTTGCGAAAAGTATTGTCCCTTGATCTGTGTAACATTCCAAAAATGCTCTAAATTTTGTGTATGGAATAAAATTACTATTTTTGGTTATTTTTATCTTATGGGACTAAATTCACTTGTGTTTCTCTCTTATGCAGTGGTCTTTTGGTGTTGTCCTTTGGGAGTTAATGACAAGGGGTGGAACGCCTTATCCTGGTGTGGACAATTGGGACATAGTGCACTACCTAAAGAGAGGGAGACGTCTACCCCAACCTAAATTCTGTCCGGAACAATTGTAAGTCTACAGAAATGTAGATGTGTGAGTTCTAGAGCGTAGACATTTTCACACCAACTATATTCATAGCGATACATACAAATGACAGCACTGCAAGCATAGTTTCTTTACCAAACATCTATGTTATATTAAGACAAAGACGAAAAACAAATATTGATACCAGAGGCTAAGCAGCTAGTATATTATATGCAAACCCACTTGTGTAGATGTCAGCATTTAAAAATTATATAAAGATACAGTTTGAAGTTCTAGCTAGTGTTACAATCTTTCATTATCTTGCTCAAATTGGGGTAAAACAAATAAAACCATGTCCCTATCCATGATAATGACAATATGTTTGAATGGGATACAATTGTAGTTAAAACTAGTTGGGTAAAATAATAATATTGAGATGTTAATATGTGTATTTAAAATAGTTTCACAGATTTACTCAAAATTTATTGAGATAATATAATCAACCTCGACAGAAGATGAGATGGCCAAATTATTGTCGTAAAAATAATAACTTAATCAACTATTTGATGTTGATAATTTGTTTCGTGTTAATTCTTTGAAACTGACTCTTGGGGCAGTTTTCCTATATTGTTAACCAGTGTCAATAACTGGCAAAATGTAAGCAATATAGTTTATTATTCATGGCTAAGACGTTCTTAATTTCGTTTAGTTATTTTAATTATAAAGAGCTGCAGACACAGTCAGTATGTTTTTTCCATTTATAGCATATTACGTTGATTTCAACTATCATTCCGTAAAGCTTTCTCCTTAACATTTTCAGTGATACGCCCATTCATTGTCAGATTTCACAGTTTTTCAGATGTGTAATGTTTCTATGATGGAGCTATTACCATACATTTAGTTTTTGTTTCATTTATAACAATTTTATCTTGTTTTGATGACATATCTATATTTCTTATAATGGAATCTACCATATTTACCGTATATGTTGGGGCACCACAATTTTTGTTCAAAGTAATTTTCATGCACTGTACATTCTGGGATACATTTTGTTCTCTCAGTAATCTTGTTTATTTTGTTTTATTTTTATTCCCCTTCATATATGCCATGTACATGAAAATAATGACTGCAAGGAATCACTTTTTGTGCAAATGTGAAAAGTTATCATTTCAAAGTGTTCCAATGTTTCTATTTATTTTCAAATTCCCAGTGAAAACTGGTAGAAATAATTCAAAGTTGGATTCACCATGTTGGCCTACTTTGTATACATATGCATAGTTTAAAACAATCTCCATGCTAAAAGGAATCCAAAGTCTGCTTCTGGCGTTGGCTGCTTTGTAATAAATTAACCTTGGTATTTGATATCCTACCGGTAATGAGTTTATGGTTGTTACAAAATGTGTTTATTCAATACTGGGCTTTCATTTATATGCCATATGCAGTAACAATTTACACAAACGGGTTTCGAGTACTTCAGTGTAAATAGTATACACAGCATTAAGTTGCTTTACTAATACTTTCTGTAACCCATGGAATCAAAAAGATTGTCATTTGTACTCACAATGAATGTATTTCTAATAATGATTTTAGCTTGTGAGATATTGTCATATTGTTACCCTGGATATAATACACTCTTTGTTATTTTGTACCTTACACCATGTCATGCCTGAATAGCAGGTGCTTTCGAGCAAAGGGGTTGATAATTCTCGCTCTCTCTCTATCATTCGTTTATGATTTTGCAGGATCCAGTTTTCATTCTCATAACATTCAAACCTTTGAGGACAACCAAGCATGATTCATTTCTCAATATTCAAATCAATGACCATTGTGTTGTGTTGTCTGATGAAAGCGATAACACTATGGATGAATGTGCTACTTAACACCAGACTTACACACGATGAAAGGTGTGCTGGATTTGTCTTCATGCATTTGGAATTAAAGCTGCAAACGAATCAACCGATTTTTGGGTTGTTTTGAAGTTATTCTTTGTATCAGATGCTTTTATATATATATATATATATATATATATATATATATATATATATATATATATATATATATATATATATATATATATATATATATATATATATATATATATGATTAAAAAATATTTTCCTGTCCCAGAACTTATGGTGAAACATTTTTCACCTAGGTCATGTGTCCCAAGATTTAAGAATTGAAATAAATTTGTACTGAATTTGTGCCTCACCCCCGCACGTTGTAATAAAATAGATAAACAAAACCCTTATATGATAATACGATGAAAGAAACTAACCTTGTGTTGTTATTATTTATTCCTTTATCTCGTCATGAGCACGTAAAATATAAATATATCCACGAGCTGCATATATGTATCGTAGGCTTACGTACTGTATTACATTGACAGTTTATGTACATTGACAGTTTATATACATTGACAGTTTACATATATTGACAGTTTATGAATACATTGACAGTTTATGAATACATCAACGTTTAATATACATCGTGAGCTTATATACATTGACAGTTTATGAATACTTTGACAGTTTATGAATACTTTTATAAATATGCTAATATGAAAGATCTAAATCAAACAAGTGATAAATCTGAAAAGTAACAGTGTAACAAATCTCAGAACTCAAATTTGACCTTGATTCTTCTCACTAATTTATTATTATCATTTGAAATGCTACATTTAACTCGTTTTAAGTGATTTAAATGAATCAGAAAATCGAATGTGAGCAGGAAGTGAGTTTCATATTTTAGCTCCTGAATTCTGTTGATTTCCTTTGATTTGTTCAATGCAAAGTTTTGATAATAATACATTGTTAAAATTCGATCTTAGAATCTGGGAAGAAGACATGCTGTATAATAATTTATTCATGTACTCTGGAAGAGCTCTTTTGATACATTTAAAAACAGGAACTACTTTCAGACACTCTGTTCTCTCATCTGTTCTTAACCAATTACATTCTGTAAACATGTCTCATGATGTTGCATCTAGAACTGCTTGCTTGTGAATTCTTTCTAGCTGTGAACTAGTCCAATTTCCTCGTTTTGTTGAACAGTGGTTAATCATTGGAAATATGTAAGCATTATAGTAATGATTTCTTTTGTCCTTAGTCAGGTACTTTTTATGCTATAAAGCAATGCAATTTTAGATGTAAGGGACCTGCAGACAGACACTGTCTACTTGTTTCCCCCTTAAGACTTCTGTCAGTGATTATTCGTAATAGCTTCTCATCATTGACATGTTCAATTGCCACAATATCTGATATAAGTATATACCTTTCTTTGTAACTTTGCAGTTGTTTTTCTTTCACTTATTAACACTTTATTTTGTTTTGACCACTCCTCAGTTGATTTAAGGTCTAAACTTAGTTTGTGTGCAAGTGTACATACATTGCCTCTTGATGAACAAATTCTTGCAATATCTTAAACATATGTTTATAACATAGTTGAAGATCATTGATAAATCAAAGAACAAGGAAGGTTAAATCACCGCATACTATTTTAAAGAGAAATTTTATGTAAATGAGTTAAATGGCTGATCTTATTTCCTTCTGCAAAATAGAAAATGTTTAACAGATGTTAGTAATATAAAATTAAGTGAAAGTATCAGATCATATCTGACTTGTATTTTGGGTGCACAAGTTCAGAAAAGAGAAGCTATTGTATAGTTTATTTTCATAGCATCAGATGCTATTAATATCTTAATTGAGCTATAATTAGAGAATGTAGAAAACTTTATCATAATATTCCAGAACACAAATATAACATATTGAAAAGTGACATTAAACTATGTTGTTATTTGTGATAGTAATTTTTTGAACATGCTACATGATTATGAAAATAAATAGTAGGATACAAGAGTGATTTGCTTAAATACAAAACTCGTTTACGAATGAATAAATCTTACAATTAATATTAATGTAGTGAAGGCTGGTATTCCATTGGCTTATAAACAATTTGTGACAGTACAATATAAAACAATATAGCACATAACAGAAGTGAATGTGAGTGGAATACGTGCACATAAAAAGGATTATTCTGACTGTGGCCTTACAATTCATATGGTAGAGCCTGTACATAGTGCATTTGATATAATTTGTAGACATTTAGATTGCATGTGGTATTTACATAATGTAAAGCGGTGGTATTGACTATGAGCAGTTAGATTCATGCTTATTATTAATTTTCTATGGGCAGAGCTAATACTGATATAGTCATTCATGTATTGAGGTGACAGTACAGCAATAGTTGATGTATTCATACATGTACCTATTGATGTGGCAATAGAGCAATAGTTGATGTATTCATACATGTACCTATTGATGTGGCAACAGAGCAATAGTTGATGTATTCATACAAATACCTATTGTTGTGGCAACAGAGTACTAGCTGATATAGTCATCAATGTAACTATTGCTGTGGCAATAGAGTAAGGGCTGATATAGTCATCCATGTACCTATTGATGTAGCAATAGCGGCAATTGTCACACTCTTATACTTAAGTTTCTGTTTTCAATATTTCTTGTAATTATAATTTTTCTTAATAGTTGATTATTTGTTCTTTCAAATATATCCAATGGCTATTACAGTACAGGTTTTTGCTTTGGGTTCCTTTCTTTGATGTTAATTGTTTTAATTCTTCAATCTTTTATTCATACATTACAGTGTCAAATTATTATGTTCTCACGTTGATAACTCCTACTGAATTTAGTTCACACATTAATTATTCTTCCCCTTGTGTAGTGAATGAGCTTTTGATTGCAATTCGTAGTTCTCTACTTTGCATTCTTCTGTATTGTTCATGGATTACAGTTTCGTCTTCACTCAAAATGGCTCTTTCATTTACGTTCATTATTTGCATCTTAGTATCCTCAGGAACCTTCGTATATCAGAAGGTTTGAGATTCTATGTATGTTCTGTCTTCTCAGTTGGGTACAAATATATTGGCTTGTTTTATCTAGCCCAATATAACTAGCTTGTTTCCACCTGGTTTACTTGCTCATACTGCTGAGTACCAGTATTGTTTTGATGTCTCTTTTTCTTGATGTTTCACTGTTTTACCATCTGTTTGTTCTTCTTAACATTTGCAAGCATCTACATGCTGGAATTTAGCATCTAGAACAGGTACAATGCTATATCTTGATGATTTAATAAAACTATCGGGCAATGAGTAACTTGTATGCTGATTACAAGCTTTTTGTAAATAAACATGTTTTTGAACCATAAATTGTGTGTGGATTGTACAATCTTTCATTTTTTTATATAAATTTATAATACAATGTGCAGCTTAAAATATATATATAACTTGTCACTAAAAGACAGAACAAGGAGTTAAGTATCTGTTTGGTGAACAACCAATCAATTGCAATTCTTTAATTTTGGTTTTGGGTGCGATAACTATGTTTGAAGAGCGTCATTACATAATAATTCTTTGAGTAAATGCTGATGGAAACAGCCTGTATTTTGAGTTGAATCTGCAGACGATGGATGGAAGAACATATAACTACGTCAACAAGCTCTGTCCAATATATTTTGCAGCATTATTTGTAGTAGAAAGTGGTTGCTGAATTAAAGAAAAGGTACTCGTGATAAATCCTGGGGATATATTAAATAAGAGGTTATAGTTACAGACTGATATTGAATAAGGTACAAATACTGTGTTACTGTGGCAATCATCACAATATATAAATCAAAGCAAACAACCTTATTTAAGCTAGCTTTAAGTCGCAGACATTATGAAATATTCACTGTTATGCTAGTGCAAAAGTGCAACTCAGCAATCAAAGCTTTCATTACAACAAGGACAATACAAGCTATCCCAGATGAAACAAAAGGAGAAATTATAGAAACCTTGAAGCAATTTAGACAAACTTTCAATGTGTTTTGAGGTCTCTTTTGACTATTGAAAGCTTTCATATAAGGAAATGTGTTTATGTTCCTAATATTAGGTTAGTAATGAATAAAATTCGACTTTATCTGTAGCTTTTGAATACCATTGAACTAATTTTGATATTTTCTTTGTTCCAAATTGACAAGCACAAGTCATCATCAACAGTTGTCCTATTGGTCAACCTTATAAATTATAAAAAAATTCTCAGCACACATTTTATTAATCGTTTTCCTCCTAGCGTTTTCTCTATATGTATTCATTAAGTTAAATACATCTTTGTTAAAATCATTGTCTGGATTCTGAGTCTGTTTTTGAATTAATATCAGCGAGCACCTTAACCATGGTTGTTGATGAAAACAAGATAATTCGGTGTATCCTTTTTTAGTTTTACATGATGATAATATATCAGTATTTTTAAGTTCATATAACAGTTTTAAACATCAAAGTCATGTCTGTCTTTATTTTTCAGTTTATATAACAGTTTTAGGACACTTGATTAATCATATATTAACTTCTGCAAATCACAGTCCTTAAAATATTCATGGAACTGGAATGGAATCTTTAATCCACTTTAAATATAACCAGCAAAATATTTATCTTGTATTTCAAGCAAATTTTCTTGTGCCCATACAATTTGTTCCTCAGCGGCCCAGCATGTGTTGGCTCATTGATCATTCATAGAACTTGTTAATAGCTAAGTGTATAAGAAATGACGTTGACCTTGGCTTTCATACACTTCATTTGACGTTTTCTCTCCATATTCATCTAAGTAGCATTCATAATGTTATTGTATGTTTATATGCAGTATGATACTAATTCCAGTTCTGATTCCATTCTCAGTCATCAAGAATATGCCCTTGTCTGGTAAATGTTCAAGTTCTGCTTTAGATGTCTTTAACAATGTATTATGGTCTATTTCCGGTGTATACGAGTAGTGAACAGCATCTAATTTGTACCTATTCATGCATAAATTATGAATATCTTCAAATATGCCACACAGTATTAAAGTCTGATTTATGATATAACTGTCACTTAGATCTTCATGTATTCAAAAGTTTGATGATTAAAATGTTATATGGCATGATATACAATGTGGTAATCATCATCTGATATCTTTAAACCTTTTAGTAATATAGAAAACCTGTATGCTTGTTATATAGCTGTTTTGTTACATGTTTCAAAAATATCCATGTAATCTTATCAGTAAATATCAGAATAAACTGTTTAGACGTCCCTTTAAATATTGCACCTTTAAAATATTCAGCCAGCTTTTAGTTTGTTTACACAACGTACTTTTATACAAGCAATTATTGCCTAAATTATTTACTTTATTACAAGATTTGATGCACATTCAGGCAAATTGATGCATAGGTTTCAAGATCACTGTTTGCTTATCTAGGTACAAGAGTAGAAAATATCTACCCTGTCAAGCAGCTGCAAGATTGTTTTTCCTAAATCATTTTATTTTATTCATTTTAGCACAAATATGCGAATTATTATAATTTATATTAAAATATTTTATGTGAGTATTGGATGGAATGAGAATGAAAACAAGAAAAACGTTTTTTTTCGGTGGAAACATACAAGGAAGTACTTATACATTTGTTATCATTCCACTATGACTAAAGTATGTTGCATTGATGTAAGTCAGATTCGCGATATATGCTCAATATCAAAAAGTGTAAATGATTTTTCGGTGTTGACTTTAAACAGACGTGTATTTTACAAAGGTGCCTGCAAAACATGGCTCAAATCACAATTAGTCTTGTATAAAAAAACAAGTTAGAGTATTGAATTTATTATATGTGTACAATCGCGATATTCAAATTCTCCTTAACTTCAAGTGTTTTCCTCTTCTTTGCACCAAGCCACTCATTCTTCCAATTTGCATTGCATACCATTAGTTTGTTGGCGCAATTTTACAGTGGGCACGTTTTGTATGGTATTTTCGACAGTTTTCTTATGTGGTCACGTCAGGCTTGAACGCTATATTTGTTACATGACATGATTTTTAGTACTTTATTATTGCTTTTATAAGTATATTAAGCACTTCACTTGTTATTTTTCTCAGCTAAAATAATAAAGCGATAGGGATATCAAAGTAATAATTTATCTGACAATTGATACATATTTAATACAAAGGAGACAAGTAATATTATTGCGTCATTGCATGTTTCCTGTATTGACTTTACTGACTTGTAAGACATTGAAAATCGCAGTAAACTTGATTTTGTTCATGCTCAAGCTACTCTTTTATAAAGTAAACTGCGACAGCAGAAATTGAGCTTACATTGAAGATGATTTATTCTTGATAATATTTGTATAATTATTACTGTTTTAACTCACGTTTTGAAGACACTTTATGAACTAATGAACTAACTGAATGTTCAAATTAAAAAACTGGGTCACTACCGATATAAAGGTTTTATATGGAACCGGGTTAGTGGCATAAGTTCTCAGAACTGTTTGATTTTAAAAGCTTGAGACTTCAATTCCTGATTGATAATAGGCTGCAATTCACTACTAGTATTATGATCCTTGATCTTTAATTAACTTGGATTTTACTTGTACATTCAAACTGACAAAACCCCAACTATTATTTTGTTCAAGGTACAAGATAATGAAAACATGTTGGATTACTGATGCTGATGATCGACCCGAGTTTATTGAGCTGACGAAGGGTTTAAGGAACATAGTAAACCCTCCAGAGGAACAGATAGAAAAAGATGGGCAGAAAATAGGCATTGATAGCACGTATGTCAACATATCAGACTGTTCAATCTATTATAATGAGACCACGGACTCCGATGAATTTGATGGCACAATTGATACAGAAATAACGGCACAAAATGAAACAAGTAGGAAGGAGGAAGCAGAGAGACATTCCTATTTGGACGTGATGGAATAGTTAACACAATTGCCAGAAATATTTACATTGATATTACATGTATGTTTATATCCTATAGGAGAAAACAAAAATTCACATGTATTGATCTAAAAGAAGCAGATTGTGTGAAACTGTCACTTGTAGTCTAAGCATAAGTGAGAAAAATACGAGGAGGATATTCTGTTACCATTTTCTGAATGTCAATGACAGTGCTTTTTGTGCAAGGAAATTGTACATTTTATAAGCTTATTTGGTATAATTGACTTAGCTAATGTATTTCACAATTTATGATTTGTAATGCACCACTCATTCGATAACACGTGCCCCTTGATAACTCGCGAATCTACTTATAACGCGTGTCAGGCGTGGATCCCATTTCTTAAACCAGTAAATACAAAAAATGATCCAAATTTCTTAAAACTTGAACAAAGTCGTGATCAAAATTGGTAACTGAAAGGTTGATAACGCTCGTTTTATAGTCAAAAATGGTAGATAGAACCTCGAAAGTTTAATCAACAGTTTGAAATTGTCAACTTTTAATAAGAACTCATATAAGTGGTTACATTTGTTTCCAGACGTCTTTCTTAGTACACTATAATTACAAATATTCAAGGAAATTTCGATCAATGAAAATGTCACTTACGCCTAGTGTAGGCAGTATATCAATACTTAAATAACAATTGCATAATTGTTGTAAAGTGACATATGTGTTTTAATTCTATCTTTAAGTTCCTCTTAAGTGTAATTTATAAATAAATACAATATGTTTTTAAACGTAAAATGTGTCAATCTACCATAGCAGCTATGTCCGCAAATGTTTCTCTGAGAACCTAATTAAGTGCCGATCATGTTTTGATAACTGACTTACGGAAGTATTTGTTTTAGTGTTGCACTAAATTAAAGCTGGCCTCTTTTCTCTTATCACGTTAATTATGTATTTTGAATCCAATAAAGAAGGTGAATTAAAACAAAATTAAAAGGGCACGCAAATCCTACAATCTCAAAATCCAGCAGCCCAGTCGTATATCAGCTGGACTCACTTCATGTATCAATCGAACAATGTTAAAAAATATTATTGTGTATGTAACATAAACTATTTTAAATTAATCAACTCATTCATAACTGTAATCAAAGATAGCAAGGCAAACAAGCTAAAAGAATACTTAGTAAAATAAAATGCTTGGCTTCACAGATACGGTCCATTGTGGGCAAGCAGGTTTCAGAGAATTCCTGAACTGGCACTAAGAGATATCTTCAAGGATGATAAGAAGTTTCACTATTACTGCCGATGAAATCACGACATCAATAATGTACTAATTGAACAAATCAAACATTGGGTTTCGACGTAGACAGTTGTCTTACTAAATAATTGGCTCTTGTTGGCAGGATGCAATTAATTACCACAAAGGGAACTAGACATATAAACAAACAAAAACCAGTGATTCAATACACATATGTTTTCACATACACGTGATGGTTGTTCAAACCATTTGGAACAATCTTTTACATGTTGGACATTTTGAATATAAATATTATTTATACAGAATTACGAACATCTTCATTAGAAAAAGTGTGTTATAAACAATGATTGTAAAACGAGGATTCAGTCATAAAACAGCCCAGTCCCCTAACTCCCCCCCCCCATTTTTGGAGGTCCTTTGGTAACTCACACCCTCGCTTATGGTACGGTCAATGTTTGCGGTCCGCGTTGTGAGCGAGTTATCGAGGGAGAGGTGTATTAGTATGTAATATCAGCAACATTAGTGGTATTGAGTCATCTCCAGTAGTATTTTGAAAGTCATATTGAAACATTTTTTCATCTTTACGTTTGTGGAAGGAGATTGTACAAAAATATAAATATACAATAGTTAGTAAACATTGCCCTTCTCCGCAGAATCAAGAAATATTTACCTATGGAAGCTATTTGCAATCTATACTACAAGTCACATATTCTTCCAACAATGGATTATTAAGATGTATCGGGAAACTCTGCTAAATCTGAGCTTTACATGATTTATAAACTTCAGAAACTAGCAGCATGCGTAATTTTAGATGCATCTATTGATCATCCCTCAAAAGCATTGTTTAGAGACCTCGAATGGTTCACAATATAAGACAGGATAGATTTTTACAAGGCAGTTCTTTTATATACATGTCTACATGGAACTGCACCAGAGTATCTTCAAGACTTATTCAGGCCTTTTTCAACACAATATCAGTTGATATCAATATCACATGGAAAACTTCTAGCACCAAAACCAAGAATAGAGCAATTTAAAAAGAGCTTCCGATACTCTGGTACAGTTCTGTGGAACAAGTTTCCACTACATGTAAAGTCTGCTAAAACTATTCGAGTATTTAAGAAGAGATATCAGGAGCATGTATGTGTTTCTAATAGATAACGGAATTTAGTAATTTAATACTAAACATGTTACAATAAACAGTAGTATATCTTCATATAATGTGCATTGTCATAATCTCCTTAAGAGGGCCTCAAGGGAGAATAGTCATTCACTAATGAGTCACCCTCTGTACATAAAGCATTATTATTATTATTATTATTATTATTATTATTATTATTATTAATGGTTTGTTTGAGTGTGGTTTACAATGTTTTTCTGAAACAAGATAAGATATACATGGCCGCCAGAATATTTGGTGAAGGGGTAACCTGGGAATAACAACCTACCCATGCAGGAGTTACTGATATGCTTTTTCACCTAGCAATCTTGACCGAGCTGACACTCGCACCCACGTGGACAGAGTTGAGATTCATTGATCTGTAAGGTGAACACATTACAGCACTCAGTTTCCCGGGCCTTCTAATATATATATATATGACAGATAATTTGAATCATTTTGTGTAAATTCTGTAACAAAGGAAAAAGTGCATGCATTTTAGTTCTAAATAATATCAACACATCAGCCATTGGAAATATGTATGTCTGTCTCATGGTTATATCGGTCCCACGCTATGCTCTTATATTTATTCAAATTCACATATACAACATAGTTCTGAAAAGCTAAGACTTAATGTCATGCCATTTTTATTTAAAACATCTTGTTGACTAACAATCTAGATACCATCTGTAAAGCTGTTGTACAAAGTCCTTTATAACATACATTATATGGGTTAATTTCACAGAATGGATGGTAGCATGTAATAAAAAGGGTTCAACTTGAAGGGAAATGGTCTAAACATAGGACACGACTTATAATGTTTTGTTTATAATATAGGTTGGAAACCAGAAGAACAAATAGAACAGACAGAAAAATATTTTTATTTGGCAAGATTCTTATTGGGACATCTCTAGAATGTTTAATTTATATTTAGTAGTTGTATAAAAAGAATGATATAAAAATCATAATTTTATGTCTTTAAAGAAGTATATAATTAAATCTGAAATATTGTCCCAAAAAATTATATTTCACCGAAAACAAATTTGCATTTGTTAAAATTAATGTTAATTTTCTGAAGTAAAGCTTGAATAAATAGGACATAATAATAAAATCATAAAACCCACCATTCTACATTCTCCTTCACAGAAGTAACTTGGAATGTGTTCTTGGGAGCAGTAATCATATTACTGCCGATAAAAAAAAATGATTATTTGTAAACTCCTGGTGGGTTGAGTGATTGGGTGGCAATCAAGCATACAATCAGTATTGATGTACAATATTTAGTATAATTAACGATTTTAATGGTTTTTGAAATACGAAGTGCATCATTAACTCATGATTGAGGGACATGCTATCATATATCAAGTTTCTTGTGAAATTCAAAACGATATTAATTATAATGATTTCAAAATGATATGTGACATTAAATAAAGACTTAAAAGTAGCAAAATATGTTTCATTAAGAGGAAATCCTACATTTGAATGCAATAAACGAACACTGTCAATTAGTGGAGTTGATCAGAATCTGCCTCCCACGTGACTTATGGTTTTTGCTTACGTCTAAAAACAGACAAATAGTTGAACGTTTCATTTGTATATTTTTTGTGCTGACTGGTATTGCAATTGGCGAGTAAATGCTATTTAAATATATGAAATCCATATTTTCGATAAACTGGTGATTCTTGGTCATATCTCTTTGCTGAAATGATGGTTTTGAGCTTAAGACATGAACACCAAGCAGTAAGTTATTTTTAGCATTTAGCCTCGTTCCAATGTTTGAAATTTTGTCTAATATTCCTCTTTTTTCGGTGTAAACTTGATAACAATAATCTGGACTAGTTAAAAGAATTTCATATTCCCGTGTATATTAATGAAAATCTTTTAAGTGTACAATTCAAAATTTTAAACTCCTTCACATTGCAACTGCAGGGTGTAGAGCAGATTTGTACAAATGGCGGACACGCTCCTACGTACAATCGTCGAGTGCAGCTTTAACTGAGCAGCTGTTTTAATCATGCAAATAAACTAGTGATTTGATTCATAATTATTTTCAAGATTCATTCTTGCAGCAATATAAGTGATATGTATGCGTATACAAACTTCGTTTTGGTAGTACTGTGTATCTTAATAGAGTCTGTCACGAAAGGCGTCATCATGCAGTAAAGCAGTTCGCGTCAAAAGGCGTCATCATTCAGTAAAGGGTTATAAAGAGCTAATATTGAATTGTTCTTAACAACGTAATTTTATTAGGTCTCATACTTTCTGAAGAAGAAGAAAAGAACTGCATTTTCAATAGGTTTGAAACATCAAGAACAGTTATCATTCATCTTGACATCATTTGTTGAAAACTATATACATTAGAGTATCAGGCGTAACCTATATTTCTGGCTTAAAAAGACTAAGGCCTTTCCTTTAAGGGAGCCAAAAGACAGTATCAGATGATCGCACCCAATTCAGAGTGCCTCAAAATATTTTCTGTAGTTAAGTCTTTTTATGTTGAAGTTATTATCAGTTTAATCAAGAGTAACATGTCCAGAAAACAGCAACAGCAAGAGAAACAACAAACGTTTTGAAAAAGTCTATGTACCACATTGCATATGACTAAGACAATAAATGCTATCCTTTTGTCTTTGGATTATATATTTGTAACATCTAATTTGGTGAAAGGTGTGTCTCAGTAAGTGCTCAACATATTCTCATATACTTAATAGCTTTCTAGTTTCCTATTTTATGTAGATAAGACTAATCTTATCAGGTAATATGTTTTTATACATTTTAAGAACAATTAATTAAATCAGTTCCTTTTATTGTCTATATGTCTAAGATAATATGGTCAAGCAGAGTTGGTATTATAACGTCATGCTCAGCTTATAATCACAAAAGCTACACAAGTCAGGGAACCCAGAACTATCTCTTGCAATAAATAATCATCTGTTAGAAAATGTCAAACATGAAAAACTTGTAGGTTTGTCCGTAGATATAATTTATTATGGAATGATCATATTGATAAGCTTAGCAAAACACTGTCATCAGAAATTGCCTTACTCAGCAGAATCAATAAATATTTACCTATTGAAACTCGCAATCTAAACTACAAGTCATATATTCATCCAACAATGGATTATTATTCAAATGTATGAGAAACTGTGCTAAATCTGAGCTTGACAGGATTTATGGACTTAAAAAACGAGCAGTATTTATAATTTTAGATGCATCTTTTGATCACCCCTCAAAAGCATTGATTTACAGAACTCAGATGATGAACAATATATGACAGGATAGATTTTAACAAAGCAGTTATTTTATATAAATATCTACATGGAACTGTACCAGAGTATCTTCAGGACTTATTCAGGCCTATTTCGGCACAATTCCAATTCAGATCAATATCACATGGAAACCTTCTAGCACCAAAACCAAGAACAGAGCAATTTAAAAAGAGCTTCCAATACTCTGGCACGTCTCTGTGGAACAAGCTTCCACTACATGTAAAATCTGCTGAAAATATTAGAATATTTAAGAAGATATATCATTAGCATGTATGTGTTTCTTATAGATAATGGAATTTAGTATTTTAATACTAAACATGTTAAAAATAAACAGTAATTATTGATATCATCATATAATGTGCATTGTTATACTCTCCTTAAGAGGGCCTCAAGTGAGAATAGTCCTTGACTAATGAGTCACCCTCTATAAATAAAGCGTTATTGTTATTATTATATTATTATTATTAATGGTTATTTTTTTGTGTGACTTGCAATTTGTGTTGCAACAAGATCAGATATATTTGGTGAAAATATAACTGGGAAAAACCAAGATTCTTATTGGGACATCTCTAGAATGTTAAAATTGATATTTAGTAGTTATATACATCATCACTGTTAGGTTCAGTTAACCTATCCAGCTCACAGGTCTTCATTATTTTAGAATATCTTCATTCAAGGCAGTATATCTGTGTGTTAAAGTTTTATGAGTCATATTCGAGAGAATTCTATAACAAAATGATTCAGTTGTTCTTTATCTATATATAGTAACAGGTTACAAAACACATTACATTGCCAACTTTGGAACTGCATTAAGGATTTTAAAAAGTAGATGGTGCAGCTGTCACATGCAGGATAGTGCAGCTTCATAAAGAAGACTTGTTCCTTGATCGCTGAAGAGCAGGTCATATATTGTAAAATATCTGAATTGTATTGAATTTTCTTTTCCGGAAACAACATTGTAATTAGGATATTTTATGTGCAAATCCTAGCATACCACACATACTAGCTTTTTTGTCTTCTTTATATTTTCTTTTAAAACATAGAAGTTTGTGTATATTGTACAAATAAATATGAAACTTCCTAAATCATACTGGAAAATGCATAGTTATATAAAATACTTATATTATGATATAGTGAGCATATCAAGATTTGGTCATTGATTTGATTGATTTGGTCATTGATTTGATTGATTTGGTCTTTGTATTTAAGAGATAGCATGCACAGATTTTGGAAGGTAGTGGGTGTAAGCAAATTTATGATAAATATTAACATTTTGATTTTGCGAACTGTGTTATTTTACTTTGTTGTCAAAAAACGTAAATGGAAGATTGCCTTTTCTCTACAATATAAGAAATCACGATCAAACCTACAATTCCTTGCATCTCAGTTGTTTGCTTTCACTTCTCTGAATGTAGAAAATTCATTTAAATATTGTATGATATATTGTGTATATTTCTTGAACCAATACATATTTGTTAGCTCAAAACTATTTGGTAATAATTTAAATCAGTGTATTCTATATCAAATAAAACACACAGATACATGCATTTGCATTTTGAGTGTTTCTTATACCCATAAAACTGAGTGTCCAGTAAATAAATTAGGACTTTCTGCTGTCAACCTCCACATTGTTTACTAAATCTAATTGGGCAAGTCACATATGACTGCAAGATTGTGTTAATTTGTATTCAGTTATATTGCATATTTACATGTGTAATTTACATTTTCATGTTCTCTTCAAACCTTAACATTAAAGATATCACAGGTTATTGGTTAAACGATTTCCATTTTAATTGTTTATTCTTAAACTTTCGTAGATTCAGATATGATTGTTAACATCAACAGAATATTGAGAGATTGACATACAAAATGAAAATGGTGCACTCCCAACTTTTGAAGAATATCCAGCCTCTTGACTTGTGAAACATTTATTACAACCAAAACAGAGTTGTAGCAAAACATCACTGGCATTATTCGGTCATATAGATCCTAATTATATAGTTAACACTCGGACTTGAGATGTGTCTCTATGGTTATTAAACAAGACCACATCATGAGGATAGAGATTAATATATGGTGGGGATTGGCTTTGTTGAAATAAATATTGACTAATGTCAAACATGATCCCATGGTCTTTGTGTCTATAAACCAAATATATTCTCAATGAGTTTTAGTATACAGTAAGCGCAAGTAGTTATACCATAGGTGATTGTTTATAGGAAGGATGGCAAGACTGAGTAAAGATATAATTTAATTAATAATTAAACTGCAACTTGAGGGTACATTTAGTTCAGAACTAGGGGAGCAAAATTCACATACTATGTGATGGTTGTTTCAGGCCACGTTTAGTGAATTCTAATAATGATTGCATATACATATAAATCAGAATTCAGTAGGTATAAAATGGCACAGTAAAGTTACTGTTATAATGCCTTAGATCTTCTATGCACACTTCAGTATACATTCTTTATGACGAAGTTAAAGTATCTACAATTTAGGGCTTAAACCGCCACCACACACATAGGGCTCAAACACCTCCAGTACTATGTGTAACTCAAAGTGATGATGACCTGCAGAAAGCATATAAAACAAAGTAACAACAAAACATTATGGAAAAAAAGAAAAGAAATTAAACATAAAAACACTCAGTACTAGAGTTGAATAGTACAAAAGTAAAGAAACCGTGTTTCAAACAATTGATGAGATACTGCCCAGTTATGCGCACAGACAAGTCCTGAAACGTTGATATTCTTTGTCACAAAATACCACTGGAAACAATGACGTGTGGTAATATTGCTCCATCTTCAGTGAACCCATATAACATAGAATGCCTGTTTGGCTTGAACTGTTGTACCAGTCTGTGTACCTACAGGACCTGGAACAAATTGTAGAGCAGAACTAGGCAAAACAGTGTTATACTGATGTACAAAACGACTGACATCAATAAGATAATTACAAACCGGAAAGTATATTTCACAGCAGCCTCTGTTGCTGATCCTAGCCTAAAACATCTCACAATAATTTATAGAAAGATCTTTTTGTTGATATCTTTTATTTGTTCTGGTCATAGTACAATCCATCTGGCAGCCCATTCTTTGGTTCTTCTTCTTGTGTGAGTAACGACGGGTGACTGAAAACATGCATCTCGTTGCTTAAACTTTTACATTGTTATTGCAAGTAAATGAGTTTTGCTTCTTTCTGTTACTTAGCTTAAAGTTATAGACTCTTACAATTTAACCTACTCATAGTGAAATGATTTTAACATTATTTTAACATTATTACAGTCTTAAATATGAAAAAGATTTTTTTCCATTTCAAATTATGAGATGTAAATTAAGTCAATAGACCAATTGTTCACGTGAATAAAACATGCAACAATGATCAACATAGAGAAGAAAGTTTTCATGCATGGAAGTCATGTAACTCTTCCAAACATTTTTCCTTTTCATGTGTTAAACATATGGGCATATTTTAACAACACGAGTTCCATTATGTCAAAACATCTCACCTTCAAAGTTACGTAAATGAAAAAATTCCTTGACTAAATTATCAAGTTTGTATGACTCGTTCATCCCCTAATCCATATACGGATGATGATATTGGTCAAGTCTTAATCATTAACTTAAATCACTTAATGATTGTTATTTAAAACTTTCTGCGAAAATGGCAAGTGAACTTCGAGCTAATCTAGTCTAATAAAGTTGTTAATCTTGATAAAAGATTGGTTAATTTAGAATCACAGTCACAGAGAAAGAAGTTGTTTCATGGAATTGACGGTGCCAATCACAAAAGGTAGGATATTCCCAAATGCAAAATTTGGGATTTCCTTTAAGGCGCTCTCCATATAGCTGATTTACATTCCATAGCAATAGAACAAGCGCACAGGCTATGTAACAACATCACTAGTGACAATTAAACAATTTCTACCAGACCAATTATTGTTTAGTTCGGCAAGTACAACGACGAAAAACACGTGGTAATAAACACGAGAATTTCTAAAGCGCAATGATAACTTTAGGGTATTGGAGGATATTCCGCAAGCATATCAGGGATGGAATGAAAGCACTGTATGATTATATGACTAGATTTAGGCGAAAGGGTGATTATGTTTCCATCAAGTTTGACAGGCTTATCATTGGACAACAAGTGTAGATGTATGACTGGAGCAGTGAGCTGGTGGCTGGTGAAACCAGCTAATAAACACAACCCTTTAAGACAGAATGACATATTACATTCTTATACTCAAGCGACTAATGTGGGAAGTACACGATATGGTGATGCAAGAAATGCCTCTTATTGAGATACCACAGAAATGACAGACAGGAATCTCGGCGCAGGAGACATCCCTTCTTCATTCGAAGGAATCCTACAAACCACGTAGGTCACAGGCCAATACCCATATATGTTTTACAAAATAGCCATCACACATTTGTTGACCTAAGCATTCTTTTGAGGAATATAGACAACTTAAAAGAGATTTCATATCATTGGTTTATTTGAAACTTGTAGAAGATCATTAGATGGATATGACAATTTTTCCTGAAGATTATATCACTTAGAGTTGTGTTCGTAAAATGGTGAGTAAAGTTAGGAATTCGATAGGTGAAATCATTTTTGTGGGCAAAACTGTCATGATGAAAGATTTTGTTAAATGATTAGTTGATATGTGTAATGACTGTGTAGCTCTGTTACTTATGTCATAAACTTTGCATGCTGATACATATATAATTATAGTGTTCACGTATATTTCCCCTGAATAGTCTCCAATATACAACAATATTAGTGAAGATGGAATTGAATTATTAAGCGACAAGCTATTTATGATCAAAAGCTAATATATAAATTGTTATATTTTCTGATCGTGAGATTTCAGTGCTAGAATTAAGAATTTTGAAGATTTTATCCCCGAGGATTCAATTAAAATCAAAAACACAATGGCTGGACCTGGTATGATACCTATTCTCTTTTTTATCAGTGCACTAACGAAACCATCTTACCATTCCTTCACGCTCTATTCAACAAAATTTGTGAATTCGGTTATTTTCCTTAACAGTGGGAGAAGAGTATTATCTGTCCTATATATATGTGTTGTGACAAGAACGATCTAAACATTTACAGAGGTATATTTCTATTTGATACTCTATGTAAAGTCTTTACTGATACATTGCATACTTGTATATACACGTGGGCGGAAGACAATGGTGTTTTAGACAAAGCACAGGCAGGTTTTAGGAACAAATATTCCGCATGCGAAAATATTTTTATTATTCAGACTTTAGCTCAGAAATATATATCCAAAACAAAATTTAGATTTTGTTGTCTTTTTGTAGATTTTGAAAGAAAAGCTTTTGATAAAATAGAGCAAGATATGTTATGGTCGTCAATAATATGTACGGGTATGAATGGTAAAGTAGTAAACATTTTAATAGATATGTAAAGAAATCTAAAAAGCTGTGTCCGAATACCCAAAGGTTTAACTGCTTATTTTAATTGTACATTAGGTACAATGCAAGGTTTTGATTTAAGCCATATCATATTTTCCCATTTTATTAACGATTTGATTATACTATAGCTGAAGCTTGAATGCAACATTGATGATATTTGTGTAATACTTTACACTGATGATGATGCTAATTGCACCAATACAGCAAAGCTTCTTTGTCTTTGTCCAGCTTACATCCATATAAAAAAGAAATACTTCAGTGAAGTTTATTATCTCTTTCTTTCTGTAGAAAAATGTATCTCCCTAATGAATCATAATAATATATGAATTATTTTTTACTACTTCAATTCAGGTTTTCATCTTAGACAGTCTTTGATTACTCAAATGAATGGTGAATAATATACTATTAATATCTTTATAAAATAATGCACCAATTATTGGTAATTACGTATCTATACTCATGATGAATGCCATATTTAACTTTTTTAAATCATGGCGCACATTATATTTACTTGTACTTCATTTTGTAATATGGGCCGGTGGTCTAAATTACTGAATAAAGTATTATTATTAATAATAATAATATGAAAAAGACATGCATAATCTACAAGGAATGTGTATCAAGAGAGACTGGTATTTACATTTTCATATATTTAAATAAGTTTAGTTCATGTAATTGTTATGTATCTAATCAAAGATGTATGTCATCTAATAGTTGGTGCATTTGGTTTCAAAACTATATTGAACAATTAGTTTGGCTTTTTTTAAACAATTTCATTTTGTCCATTTGTTATATGCTTAACTATAACTACACCTCGAAACTTTCTACTTCATTCGTTGAGTATAAAAAGGAACTGCACAAAATTAAATTATACAGGTAGCTTATTAACAATGCACTAATATCATTGGAAAACGTATAACAAATTGTCAAAAGTTTTTACTCTCTCTCTCTTAAATGTCTATAATCTACAAGTATATAAAAGTCAAATTAAGTATTTTACAGTAATTCTGAGAAATTTGCATGTACAATACCAGCAGCATTATACAATATTTAAACTTCTAAAAAATCGATATTTTACGACACTGAAACAAGAAATGCAATTTGGTGCTAACATTGTAGACATTGTTTGAAAGCCTGCATGGATAAAAAGGCACTGAAAGAGTACAAGAATATGTATCTAGTGAATAACGGTCCCATGTAAACAAAACTTGTAGAATGAAACAGACATTGCTGAGATTAGATTTAGTGATATGTAAAGGTAATCTCTGCAACAAACAACTTTGACACGGACACATTATATAGCAGAGTAGTGTGCTTTTGTTAACTATCAATACTACTGTAGAAGTGCTCTCTAAATGACATTGATGATATTTTTTGTTTCAGACATGTAATTTATAAGACACTAAAATCGGATACTTATATACTTTAGGAGTACATAAAGAGACACTGGCTTAGGTACACCTCACAACATTTCAGGGAAATGATAAATGATCATATTTCTTGTTGCATGATATACTTTTTCATCCTGCAATAGCTCTGTTGTGTATTTGTGGTGCAGTGCAATGTGCTTAGGCTGCACCAGTTGACTTTCTTGTTTTCGTAGTTGTTTTGTGAGCAGTTCGATGCTGTTCTTGATCGCGTCCCATAGTTGAGAGTGGTATAAGTCTGGCTATGACTCAATTTGTAAATAAGTATACAACCAATACTAATAAGCAAGAAAATGTTATATGTAAAGTGTTCCAGAAAGTTTTCATTCTCTGTTTGCTTTTGTTTTGCTTATATTTTCATTTATGTTATATCCAGAACTAATTGCCTTCGATCTCCTACAAAATGGGCATTCTGTTGATACCTTTATTCTATTTTGATGTGACTTGTCAAAAAAGTGTGTATTATTTCTCACTGGAGTTTAATCCACCAGAAAAGAAATGGTTGGCATTCACTGTTATATTAGTTAATATGCTTTTGCAAAACTGTTCTTAACAACATATTTCAATTCCAGTTATTAAATATTGTCCATTTTCCAATTTGCGAAGGTCTTGATTTTGTTTATAGATTTGAATTCATTCATATCATCTCGAATATTTGCTTTCAGAATCTTCGGAAAAACTCGACATATACAAAGTGTTGAAAATTGTAACAAGGTTAAAGTACTCCTCGTATTTAAGTAAGAAAAAAATCATTTTGGTATAATTTATAGTCACTGAGGTAGACAACCTAACGTTGCTTAAGTTATTAAAGTCAATACCAGCCACTAAAGTCATTAGTATGCAGTGATGTGTAGTCAGTTTTAGTCATAGTAATATTTACGAAATAAATGATTGTTATGACAATGATAATGATCAATGATGACTATTACAAACGTCAAAAAGCTCAAACAGACTTATAGGACGTGTTATGAACATGAAGTGCAGCACAGATTCACGAACACAAATGATGGATATCTAGAAAATAATATATGTGTAAATAGTTTGAAAGCTGAGGAGGAAAAGATGATAAGAACAGTTAGAGAAAACAAAACAAAAAAAAATCGTAACATATAAAAGATCGAAACGTTATTAGCATAGATCATACCTCAAACAAAGCTACATGATACAACACTGACATTTTAGTCATTTAAATCCTATAGAAGCGGGTATGAAGAGACTGCATTTCTAAATAAATCATTGCTTTTCCAGTGCGAAATACAGTTAATAATTTAACCAAATTTATCAATTAGTGTCTTTCAATCCGTAAAATGTTCCTGCAAGATGTTTCGTTCTTTCAATAATGTAATAATGTGTGATAAAATTTAAATCATTGGAATAGCAGAGCACGACATCATAAACATCGAATGCATTAGGAATTCGATACCGATGAGACTAAGACGAACTGAAGAAAGAAAACAACGATAAAACCTGGATCAGATAAACTAAAATAGTCTAAAACATATTAAAGATTAATCGGAAAAAATACCGAATCCAGAGGAGAATATCACAACGAATCAAAGCATATAGTACTCAAACATAAGAGCGAAACAATCATAACACCTTAATTGGTCATATTTGGTCATTGAAACAAAGAGAACGAAGGCAAGGAAATGTTCACCGACGAAGAAAAGAACAAAACAGTATAAACAAAGGAAACGAATACAGATGCATCAAAGGCAACGACGTAGACAAATCCACAAGAAACAAAAAATAGCACGAAAAATATGCCATCGAAAGGAGTGTATTAATAACCAGGACCTATACGGTGGTAGAAGCACGCACTAAAAGTAATTGGAATAAGTCTCCAAACAATAAATTTTGAATTTGTTCAACTGGTTCAATTAGTAATATAATTACCTATAATACATCATGATATTAACGAATACAAACCAAGAAATTGTTTGATTTCAAAGTTATCAGGAACCAAAATTATGCAAATGAAATTACCAATATTCAGATTCTTTCAACTAATCATTCAGTACATGCAAGTCATAACTTTATATAAAAAATAGTTCGAACAAGAGATAAAAATCATATGTCATTTAGCAATACTTTCGTGGCTGATAGGTTCCTAAATACGGCTAAACGAATATTCAGGTTTGGTGAGGCTATGGGATCATGGGGACAGTTATTGGCATAGTTATTAAAGGTTCTAAGTTTTGAACAATTTACAGCGACATTGAAACAATATTTAGTTATGTACTCCTTCTTATAAGAAATATATTTACCTATAGGAATACACGGATATCATTAAATGGATGAATTTCATTCGCCACTGTTTAACGGGATAATTCCAAATACCATTAACGATGCCATGAACCACTTGAAATTTGAACCTTTAGGTGCCATTTGTGACTATTGCGTTTATAAAGCTACACCGATTCCTTGTGTTAAATCTGAATGATTCAAATAAAATAGTATAATCACGTTGCTGCCCATTATTATAGTGACCCCACTTTGGCTCATGAAACGAGTTTGAAGTTGTAGAGAGTTGAGTTAAAACAGCCAACTAAATAAGATGTCTTCCTGAGGAATGATCGAGGAGACCAGGAAAAATAAAGCATGATTAGGAATGTATAGACCAATGATAATGATCCACATTATGCAAGTTATAATTGTACGAAATTAGACATTATTGTGAATATAGGAGGTTGTGTAGACTTCATCGTGTACATGCGTACAAGAGCCTTGTATGAGAGGGATATGTGTGAGTTCGTGCTTGTTAAGACTCGGCAGCTACCGAGTAAATTAACTGGACCAAAGATTATCTTCTTGCAGTGCCAGAAAACTACGAACCATGTACATTTTAGATGTCGGTTTCCACGTACAAGCTGAATTACATGCCTATTTCAAGGACAATCCCATTGTACCTTGAACGCTTGTAAAACCTCTCAAATTGTTTTAGATCTTCAAAGCATTTTATTGGACAGAAAAGGAGCAAAATCAATACATTTAAAATTACAGTGCATGTTGAAATATACATGAATATAAATATTTTGCATGCTTTTAGGATTGTAGCTAAAACTTCATTGATAATAGTTTTCCTATTACAAGAGAAACATTTACTAAAATCCTATAGTTTATTCCGTATCCAGTGAAAAGTCATAGAAAGAGAGGAACTGTACAAATATATTCAAAAAAAAGGAAATATTTAAAGTGGCAGACATATCTACCATACATTGAAATGAAAGTTTGCTTGCGGTAGCATATGAAACAAAAAGAAAAAAAATCGCCAGATCGATATGCAGTGGTTTCTCAATCTTGAAACTATTGAAGTTCAGTTCTAGGTCTATTTATATAGAAATTAAGAATGTCCTAGAAGCAAGTTGTTTACGAATTTGATAGGAACCTTCATACTGGCTATTTTGTTTTGTTTTTCTATTAATGTCGTATACTACACAATTACTCATTCCTATCTTACCATCCAAAGTAAAATTGGTCTAATCAATGTGTTCCGATTTCAATTTGAATTACTTAAATTATTCACTGTAATTACAAAGTGTTCAATATTTTCGGACTAAATAACTATTTTTGGATTATTGTGAATTCATTCAAGTACGTTTCTTCAAAAGATTGGGTCTTTTTTACATTTTTGTGATACATCGAGACTTTTTGGAACGTTAGCGCATTCGATGGTATTAACACATTATCACATGACAAATTGAAATTCATTAGGAACTATATATTTGGACTTTTGGTACAACTTTCAGGACTATTTTCGAGTGAATTCACAATACGTTAAGTTCTTTCTAAATTTTCACTTTGTATTCTAGATTATAAAATGTTTTTCGAATTTTACAACTTTTTGGGGTTTTCACCCTTTTATGCCATTTAGTTTAAGACCTTAACAGATTCAAACATTTCTGAGTTAGATTGTTCGGTTTCATTTCTTGTACTATGGGTTCTTGTATGTGTCCCTCAAGTGCTTGTTTATTGCCTTTGAGTTACGCGATACCGTTTGTTTGAAGTATGGCTTTCAAAGGTCAGATTGAAAGTCCAGGGCAAAAATTGACCGTTTATTGCGCCATATTATATAACATTACCCATATTTGGGTATTCCACTTTTAAAAATTCGCCAGCAACGTATGATCATGCTGTATTAGGTTGTTGAAATGTCAAGGTTTTAAAACAAAAATTCAATACTGAGAGTAGATGTTGTCTAAAGGAATGAATTTACCAATCGTTTGGAATAAGTTGCATTTTTATTGATTTTGGTGATCTTAATCAGTTTGTCGGTCATTTTTGACAAGATCCCATACTTTAAATGTATCACACATATTGCCAATCTTGTTAGGCAACTGAGAACTTATTCACCCAAAAGGGATCTTATAATGCAAGTATAAGATCCCAAATTTAGCCCTAAAAGTGCTGTTTTACGGTGAGCGGCTATATCTTTCATTGATAGCAGTAGCGGTATCAGCATCAGTAGTAGTAGTAGTACTAGTAGTATAAGGATTGGTATGATTTAAAATCATGTGAGCCACTAGATTACTCTTACAATGACTATTACTCATATAGTCAATATTGTCAACATTTTGCTGGATTATCTTCAGTGGTGGCCTAGTGGTTAGAGCGTCCGCCTCGGATGCGGAAGGTCGTGGGTTCGATCCCCGGCCGAGTCATACGAAAGACTTACAAAAATGGTAATAGCAGCTGCCTCGCTTGGCGCTCAGCATTAAGACGTTAGTGTTTGGACTTGTCGGTCTGGTGTCAGGATAATGTGACTGGGTGGGACATCATGCTACATGTCTGCGACATGATGCCCCAGTGCTAGACATCACTATGAACTGCCACACTGCAGACATCGAAACGATATCACTGAACAATTGTTAAAGCTACGTTACAAATCCAAATCACACACACACACATCTTCAGTGGCTGCAAATATTCAATTAAAGTTTTGCTTCACGCTTACCTAACTAGCTGCCTTCATACATATATGCCTACTGACACGTACCTGTAAATAGAACTTCTCATTTCGCGATCTAGAAATGAAATATAATAAAGGATGTAATTATATCAAATGATAAAACTAATTTCTTTACAAACTTAAGTGTTTTTATATCCATACTTTCGTGGACATATTGTGATAGATAATGACCGGATGTCATTAACCGTTTTCCTTGCAATCTAATTTCCATTTCCATCGATTGAAAGAGAGTGAGCATATTTGATATGATATTTCAGGAGGGATAGATGATAACCAAGGTTTTAGATCCTATATACACTCAGCAGGGAGGGAGGGGTGAAGGTAACATTTACATTGATAATATGGACTCGACCTTGTGACCGGAAGTCTGTCTATATGAATTTACAGAACACTTAAAACATTCGAAATGTTTCTGGAAGATCAGTCGATAATCAATCAAACTGTTTCAGTTCCAACATATAGTCATGGTTGTTTGTGGTTGTAATGGTTTCAGGGCTTGAGTTTCAAAACTTTTGTGCTTGAAGACAAGTAGGTCAGAGGGATACAACTCAACTTCAGAATGACTTCTTAGAGTACACAACATCACTATTGTAATACGGTTATTCTTCTTCCATTATGTGACTTCTAATCAAATTCTTAAACTGGCAGCACCTGAATAGAAGATGATTTTGTGATGGCACACTTTTGTAAGGAAGTGATCATTTGATAATGTTGTTTTTATGTATGTCTAATAACATAATTATCTAAAGGATGACTTGTACGTTAATATTTTATCTGGGTCTGTGTTATAACGTAATTATGTTTGGAAGGGACTGTACGATAATTCTTTCTTTTGACACCAGTTGGGTGATGATTATTTGACAGTATTTGCAATGGGCCTGTTTTTTAACAAAACTCTGATAGACCATATCTATTCTGAAGTGACTGCGTGATAATTTGATGCTGTTTATGTAATGGAAAATTAACGTTTGTGAAAATTACAATATCTACCTTATTCATCTACTAGGTGCATAGACTGGCCCCTTACAAGTATTTAAGCAAACATTTACTTGACAATCCAGTATGGAAATATTCAAATGTATATACTGGTACCTTACAAGTATTTAAGCAAATATTTACTTGACAATACAGTATGGAAACCATCAAATGTTAATACTGGTGCCTTACAAGTATTTAAGCAAATATTTACTTGACAATTCAGTATGGAAACCATCAAATGTATATACTGGTACCTTACAAGTATTTAGGCAAACATTACTAAACTTGCCAGTACAATATGGAAACCGTCAAATGCAATGGAAGTGTTACATATTCAACATGTTCTACCTTCTTCTTGTTCAACCAAAGGTTTTATTAAAAGGGTGAATAACTACGGATCAAGTTACAATGCCACTAAAAAGTATGCCTTGCACAACCTACTTAATGGACAGAACTGTATTAAGTACCGACACGTCGTTACTGGAGCCTTGATGTGCAGATAATTCCTAGCTTACAGTTCCATAGGAATGTATATACATTCTTGTTTATTGAATTGTAGTAAATATAAAAGGATACTGTGTAAAGAGATAATGTAAGAATGATTGACACCCAAACTCAAATCCTGCTGACTAACTTAAACCGAGAACTATAGGTCGCGGATCTACAGCGCAGACTATTTGACGGAAAATTAAAGTTACATTAGTATCTGATCAAAGGAAGAGCGAACCTTTGATCGTTTTGAGACAAGGCGAATCGAATTGTATTTTGCGAACATTTTGTTACGTATATTTAATTTTATTCTGTTGCTTGACCTTTCTCAGTGATTGGAGGTAAAATAATTATGGCGTACGTGACTTCTGTCGTTTTATTTACTGGCATTTAATTTCAATGTCTTACCTTACTTAAAAAATTTAGAATTATCTGGAAAAGAGAGAGAGAATTGAAATTAAAGGGATTACCACTGGCAGTAAGAGCACACCAAATTTATATGCAAGTTTCGGTTTTCAGTTTACCAAATATATTACTTTATTACACACAGTGCCGGATTTAGCCATAAGCCAAACAAACTAAAGATTAGGGCCTCACAGTTTAAAGGGGCCTCTGAAATTTATTTTGTACCAAATAGGACCTCTACAGCTTCCTATGGCTTAACGCCTCGCTATGTCTAAATCAGGCACTAATTACACCTTTTGTAAAAAAAAAAAACAGAAACAGTTAAATACTTTCCTCAGTTTAAGAAAATTGCTGAAAATTTGAAATGACCAAGATAAAATTGAATTTTGTTATCGCAAGGTCCTGAATATGCTGTGGCTAAACAATGTATCTTTAATTGCTATAAGTTGGTACCTAATACATATCTATAAAGGTTTAGAAATTGTAGAAAAGAAACTCGACAACCCATGTCGAATTTGAAAGGGATAAATAACAACTAACAGCCGATAAGGTTTGTCGAGATTACTATAATCGGAGATAGTTCATATTAATTGAAGAGTTCAAGAATTGTATCCATACTGATGTCAAGACCTGATGAGCAAAAGGTAGAAACTTTGGAAACTATTCTTTGGACAGCTGATGGTTATTCCTTGACTGACAAAGTTTTAATTGTCTGTATGTCACCTTCTCAGTAGTTTTCCGGTAAAATGAACATTGCTTGCTTCTCATACTAGTACTCTCATATCAAAGTCTGGTACAACTTTTAGGAATCCAATTTTTGATAAGATTGAACAGAGATCCATATCTCTCCCTATGTGCACTTATCGTACAAAGAAACGGCACGTCATTTTTTTTTTTACAGGGTTGAAAAATAAGCAACGGAATAAATATAAATCTATTCCAAATGCTAGTAGAAGAGATATGTGGCCCTCGACGGCAGAAATGGTACTTGGGGGTCTAAGGGGAATTTAACAGTGGAATGGCACTTGGATATAAGGGAATTTAACATGGGAATGGCACTTGGAGGTATAAAGGGAATTTAACATGGGTGATGATGTAGCCAAGTGTGCTGGTGACGGAGTGTGTAACTCTATACATGTAATCATTTAGCCGTGGGCTAATCTTTCGTAATACCCAGTGTGTTTTCGGGACTATAAAGATATATTTTACATCTGTTCCTTTGTTTTCATCATTTTCACTATCTGAGTGAATACATTTTTACTATATGAATAAAGTACCACAGTTTTACTATTTGAGTAAAACACATCATTATTTTGTTGTGAAATCACTGTGAATCATTCATTTATTTGTATTTTCATTATTTAGATCGTTCGGATTATGTTAATTGATCCAATATTTGGATATTATGCGCACGTATTAATCATAATTCTTTTCTCATTCAAGTCATTCGTCATGAAGCATTGCATTTGTATTACCATCAAAAGTGTGCTGTTGTAAATGCGAAATCACATCCGGTTATCTTGTTACAAACGGCGTCAGGCCGTACTTGATTGATTCAACACGAGATCAAGTTGAATACCTCAGAGCCGATCATGGTTAAAGTATATCCAATACCCTTGAATGCGAGGGAGACAATCAACGAAGAAGTGGGGAAAATGTTATTCCAGGAAATGATCGAACCTTCCAGTTCCCCATACTCTTCCCCCGTTGTGTTAACCAGAAAGAAAGACGGGACAAACCGTTTTTGCATTGATTTTTGGCAAGTAAACAAAATCACCGTATTCGACCCAGAACCAATGCCAGACATAGAAAGTTTTTTTTCAAAGTTGGCAGGTCACAAATAAATTTCCAAGTTAGAATTTACCAAGGGATATTGGCAGATACCAATTGCTGATAATGCCGCGAGTTGACGGCATTCGCGACTCCAAAAGGTCTTTATCAATTTAAAGTCATGCCTTTCGGTTCAGTCAATGCCTATGCGTCGTGCGTGCGTCTCATGAGGAAACTGTTAAATGGAATGGAAACGTTGACAGTTTTGTAGATGACATCTTTGTTTATACATATTAATGGGATGAACATGTTAAGGTATTAAGGGATCTGTTCGATAGACTTCACACTGCCAATCTTACAGCAGGGCCAACCAAATATAGTATAGGGTATTTTAACCTATAATTTTTGGGACATCTTGTAAGTAGACTAGGCCAGGTGAAACCTCACACAGGCATAATAGGAGCAATTGGAAATGCACCTAGGCCAGAAACTAAGAAACAAATAAGATCTTTTCTAGGTTTGATTAGGCTTTTACAGGAAATGTGTCCTCAATTTTGTGGCTATCGCTAGCCCATTAACAGATTTGACTAGGAAAGAGCAACCGAATAAAGGCCCCTGGGGTGGGATGTGCCAGGAAAAAGCGTTTAACGCTTTAAAACATAAACTGGTATGTGCACCAATCCTAAAGTTGCCAGAATTGATTAAAAATTTTGTGCCACGACTGATGCTTCCACTTCGGGTCTTGGGGCTGTTTTTTACAGGTGCAAGAGGGAATGAAATTGCCCATTGCTTATGCAAGTAGGAAACTGCTGTCTATGGAGCAAAAGTACTGCGTGATTGAGAAGGAGTGCCTAGCCTTAGTATGGGGGATAAGAAAATTCCATACGTACCTTTTCGGGAGGGAATTTACCTTACAAATGGACCACCAGCCGCTCTTATCCTTGAACAAGACAAAGGTCGTCAACGCAAGATTGAGCGTTGGGCGTTTTCTTTGCAACCGTATAGTTTCCGAATCGAGGCAATTTGAGGGTCAGAAAATGTGTGTGCTGATTTTTTAAGTAGGGTGTAAGTACGAGATCATTGTTATTCAGTATTTAAATTGAATGTTTTAGCAATTGCTTATGTTCACATTCCGTGATTTTTATCAAAGTGTGACCACTTTTTTTAAGGGGGGAGGTATTGTCACAGAATTGTATAAATCCTTGTATTTATTAAACAGACGTACTCACCATTGCTGCCTACGTAATAGCCCACGACACCTATCGTCCTGATCATCCTCGCCCTGATATTTAAGGAGACCATATAAGGGCCTGGTCGTACACTCCAAAACCAAGGTTCTGAGGTTTGCTAGCGGCGGTAATAAACATTACGGCTGCAAATACCGAGACAAATGAGGAGAAATGCGCACCGACTGCATAGTTAAAGGACTGGCGTTGAATCATCAAACGTGTCAACTGGCGTGCTGAAAGAAGCTTTTCAGTCTAGAGAAGCTCAACAATTTAGCGTGATCACCTACAAGCCGTACAAAATTGTACGGTTAGTCACTCACCAAATCATCAGTCGCCATTTGGAAAAAATAAGTGTATCAAATCGTCTAACAGAAGCGAGTGTGACTTAACAGCCATGCCACTTTACCTTATGGGCACGCTGATATTGCCCGGAAAATAAATGGGAAGACACTTCAAACCGACACTTCATTACAAAAAGAAACCCAGAGCTATAAAGATGAATTGTTTCCCACAGACAAAAGCAAACGAGGCGTTCAAATTCAGAGATACACTAGAGTGCGATCTTGAAATAGATGCCGTACTATGCGACATCATCGATTCAGCACGACATGGGCACTTCTCTAATACTACCACTACTACCACCATAAATATTGATGTTGTGCGTGTAAAACCCTTTAGATGCGAAAGTGATACCGTTCATTTCCGTCCACCAATCAACGGCTTGGCTGCTATGCGGCCATTAAATATTGTAAAAATGATAACATACTGTCTACCACCCATCGCATGTCATCCACGCCTGAGCAAATTGCTTTGGGTATCACCACCATCTCTTCGAGATCCACCCATCACAGAAGAATACTCATTCACTGTGGCTTTGCTGTGGCTAATACGGCTTTGAAAGTCGATTCCAAAAGTTCAATGGAAAGTGGACTAAATGTCTGCGCGGACCTACACCCGACGAATGAACCTGAGCTGGATTTATCTACTAGGAGATAAAGTCTGGTGTTTCAGTTGCAGTGTATCACTTCACGAGTGGAAGCAGATTGACACGGCTTACCTAGAGCATGCTTGATGGTCTCCGCACTGTCACTACCTTCCTTTGGTACGACACAAGTAATATAAGTACCTACGCAAATTTTGCATACCATGTGGTTTAAAAAATCAGACTGGCTAGGAGTCAAACGTTGCGCAACAGCATTTACTCATTATAGTCAAGTATTTAAGCAAATTTGAAAACTAATATTTAAAGATTGCCAAGAGGATTGGAAGAGAAGATCTACAAGGAAGTTCGGATCGGACTTGCAATAGTAAAATCTCAATTTGTGACTGTATAACTTTTAGTGTCAAGAACTTCACTATCGGAAAGTGAAGAAAGTGAACAAAGATCTTAGATTTCTTTTTGATCAAGACGTTGTTCCTCAGATTATTCATCTTTAGACTGTTTACATTAGAATATTTCGTTGCCATTCTTGAAAGTTATCCTCACAGACAATGGCCAGAAATTAGTCTTTGCTTTGACACCTACTTTGCTAAAAGAGTATGAATAACTAAGGACATTCAGAATTTGACTGACATAGAAATATAAGCATACTGTTATAGGTAACTTTGCAACATATTCCGTGGAATTAAGTCAATTCCCATATTCAGACATTGGATGATTACCAAAACCTTGTACAAGAGCCATTTCCTTTGAATTTTGGACGCCATGTGGTCTCCGTATTAGTGACTACATCTGTGGCATTTCGTTTGCCAGCAGATACCTTGCGAACTCTTTAAAAACAATTCCTGCAAAAGCACCTTTACCTTTTTAACTTTATATTTATAAACCGTATCTGGAAAGACATCATTGTTATTCGTTTAAATGTGCACGAGACACCAATTCTGTAAAAAGTGTTGCGCTCTCATATCGATACCTCTCAACTTCTGCGTGAAGAAAAGATTCGTTAAGCTTTATCGACTTTGAAAGCTTAGGATGATGTGTGTGTAGATTGTGACCTACACCACTACTGGAAAGATGTATAATACTGGAAACGTGTTTGATTCGATCCAGAATATAAGTGGACTTAAAACGGCATGTGACATTTAAACCCATGTTAACCACAGTGACAAGTAAACTACATTCGGGACAACAGTACCGTCGTCGACATCGAGACAAATGAAACATCATTCTGCTAGGAATGACAATTAGTGACTGTCAATATTGTAGAGACTCCAATAACATTACAGTGTGTCCCTAGAAATTGTAGGACACCACACATTCATCGACAATGTTGTACAGTGACTTGTATGTATTGCACTTTGATCCAATTGCTTTGCATTGTAGCCGTGTACTTACCCATTTGGCTCTTGTGTATTTTTGAATATCAAGTGTCAACTTTGTACACTAAATAAACGTGTCCTGAAAAGTATAAACTTTGTACTCTAAATAAACGTGTCCTGAAAAGTATAAATCTCTTGTCTTATCCACATGTTATTTTCAAACTTCTGAGCATCTTTGCTATAGCTACCTCTTTCTCTTCTACCACTTCCTCCACTCTCAAAGTCATTGACGAAAGGTTAGATCGTCCAAGTTGGGAGACACTGTATCTTCAATATCTCTTTAATATGTTGATTTCTGGACTTAGTGGTTCGAGCAAAAAGGAATTTGTCAAACGTTTGATCAAGCACAAAACCCATTTAATCGATCGTCCACCCCAACTCATCGTGTGGTGTTACAAAGAAAGGCAGTCGGCTTACAGCCTCCTTCAAGAAAGTCAAGGAGAATCCATGTGTTTGTGGAAGGCATTTCTCGCCAAGACGACATGATAGTATCTGACACGAGTTAAACACATTTGGTCATCTTCGATGACATGTTTTTAGGGGACGACGAAGAAGAAATTGAACTTTGCTTTATACGCAAATGGCATCATCGTAATGCCAGTTCCATTTACATTACACAAAATCTGTTTCTAAAAGGTAAAATACATCTCATATTTAGTCTCAATATTCATTACGGGGTCTTGTTTAAAAGTCACAGAAATAAAATCTCAAGTGCAAGTCTTAGCCAAACAGTTAGAAACTTCTTGGCTATCTTATGCGTACGACGATGCTACTCAAACACCTGAAGCCTATTTACTCGTTGATTTAAAACCCGCCTTCCCGATTATTTGCGATTTCGTATCCATCTGTTTCACGCCTGGTGCTAAGAGGGAGCGACCGTCGTTTATGCGTCCACGTCGGCCTAAAAAAAGGCCATCAAAGCTCTGAGACTGCGTTTCTGTCTCACATCTCGTCCACATGACTTCCTTTAAATTTTATCCTCCACCCAAGTTTATTCGTGCGTAAAACAGTATCAAACCAAACGCTTTTCTGACAAACATAAAGTGGATTTGAGGCAAATGGCAGATCCCAGAATTGATACTCAGTCCAAAAAGCAAATCATTTTGCAATATGTCGATAGCGGTTATCTAGGAGGTGTCATCATTCGATCTCTTTTAAAATAGGGTCACAATGTCTCAGCCGCCACCTCCAAGGAAAAAGTTTCTCCTCAAAGTCATCTCAAAACGAAATGAGTGGCATGACCAGGTCACGTCCAGAGACAAAAATATCATAAGAAACAGAACAGCCCCAAGAAAACAGAATCTACCAGGAGGAGAGGCAATGTTGCTCCGACACAATCCTTCTACCCTAAACTACGACCCTCGGTGACCGTGTGTCTTCTTCCTTTTCGCCATTGCTCATGATGCCGACCAAACTCATTTGATTAAAAATGGAAACCCTTTTCTAAAAAAACTTCTTCTCCAGTGATGACCTCTGCTTCTTCTTCTTTACTGGCAGCGGCTTCTGATATAAGATTGCCTCACCCAAAACCAAAATTCAAGAGAGATCGGATGTGTTACAGAGTTTACTGGATTTATCAAAACAATAACTGTCACTTTTTGGTCCGTTGCAAACCCTTCAACGTTCATTGATACCCATCATGAAGATGATACGACGTATCGACAATCAGTTGAGACGCATTACAATTTTTTATTTTAAAAAAAAAACGTGTCAGGCGATTCGCTTCAGTGTTTTTTCTCTTGAAAGAAAGCACGATTTCACTCAAAAGAACTGACAAAACCACTACTCATGCCAAGAAAGAAAAAATAAAGAAGACTGTCTCCTCGTTTTGTTAAACGTTATGTCGTGTTGTTGGTACTGTAGAAAAGACTTCCACTCATGCAAAAATCACTCATTCAAGGAGCCCCAAAAAACATCAATATTGTGTGTAAAAGTTCTTTGAATGCCTTGAAAGTAACAGTACCTTTGTCAAAGCTCCAGAAATAACCATTAAGAAAACATCGAAAACTTCTTCGCCAAATGGTCAGAAAGAAAATAGCCATCAATCAAAAGGAAAAGATGTTGGTGCAACGCGGAGAGTTCTGCCTATGCTGGTATGACCCAAGATCAAAGAAGTGGTTACTTATTTGCTTGGTCGAGGTACTGGCCAAATTAAAGGAAACACCAAGAACTACGTAGGAGGCAGAAGATGACAAGGACCCATTTTCTGGAAAGACCTTATACGTGTACTTTGGAATCATATGGGAGGACAAAAGCTGACTTTTGTGCTCTACAAACGATGGATTGAACTCCATCTTTGGCAATAACAACGTAATTTCCTTTACCTCATAATCCTAATCCGACCAAGATATCACAGCTACAACACACATTGTAATCGTTGATGGATTGCAGCTATTTGTCAGAAACGGAAAATTCGCAAGGGCACGGCCAAGTTTTGAAATGTTTTCAACTCTTTAACCAGAAACCTTTAGACCAACTGTTAAATCGACTTTGAAAGATGTCAAAGCCACAATGATCCCCCCCCCCTTAACTATGATAGACGCAGGCAGACATATACCAGAGGATAATTGCCACGTCCCCACCCCCTAAAGAGAAGAAGTCAGAGCTTGGATTAAAAGTATAATATCGACCCCTTCTTCTACAGAGGTCAAAAATAAAGAAGGGAAGCCAAAAGTGAAAAACAGAAAGCGTGAAAAAAGTGACCCCTTTGACACCACCACTACCCTCGGCTTCTACTCCTATGGCACGTGAAACACGTCAAGAAGTTTCCACGAAACCATGAGTGGTATCAGTGAACAGTGGGTGACTTGTTGAAGATAGTCCTAATGGAAAATCTTTTTATCAGCATTTACTACAATATTGCCCATCCTGCGGGTTACGGACGAGTTCAAGAATTGTATTGTGCTGCCAAAATCAAACTGAAAAGTGTACGTTCACCCCAGGTGAAATGACTTTTACAGCAAAAAACCACGTACACTTTATACAAACTTGTTCGTCGAAAATTTCCAGAAGTTGACCAAAGTTGAGATCATCGATCATTAATGGCAAAACTATTTAGCCGATATCTCTCATTTAGCCAACTGCAATCTCTGCTATAAATATTTGTTTTTTGTCATTGACGTCTTTTCCACATTCGCCGGGGTCGTAACATTGACTTTCAAAACGAGCTGCAAGCTAATGAGAGCCGGTGTTGAAACAAAGCAGTCGTCACTCTCTCCGACGGTAAACAGACAAAGACGCCGATTTTCTGGACCAAACTTTCTAAAAAGAATTGCGAAAAGAGACATCCAATTTTTTCGTCACCGAGAATCCCGAAACCATGTTGAAACATTTTACACATTAACACGCATTCAAGTACATCGACGACTTATCGTGCCTGATAAAAGCTTACAACCAATATTACCATCGGAGCATGGGATGCGTCTCCGAAGAAGTGAAACCTGACCACGAAGTGGCCGTGTTTGAGCGACTGTTTCGTACATCCCCTACTGCCCCCAAAACGTGGACTATTGACTACGGGAGATTGGGTGCGCATCGGAAAAGCAAACGCACCTTCGACGAAGACTATTTACCGAACTGGACAAAGAATTGTTTCGTATCACTGAAAGAGTGCGTAGCCGTCAATCTCCTGTTTACAAATCGGAAGACATGAACGGCGAAGTGTTCAAAGAAATCTTCTGCTTGTCCGAATTACAAAGAGTGACCAAAAAAGAAAACGACGTGGATGAAGTCGAAATCATTAACGATCAAAGAATAAGTAAACTAGGCAAACTCCGAATCAAAGAAGTAGAAGGGTCTTGGAGAGAAGATTTCCCCAAGTTTTGATTCTTTACTGGACTCTTCGGTAGTCATTGGCTATAACAGAAGTGACAATCATGCCGTTGAATACAACATCAAGAGCGACCGCTCCTTTTGATAGGACTACTCTCCAATATCAACAAAAGCAAACCGCGCGCGCGCGTGTATGTGTGTGTGTGTCTGTCTGTGTGTGTGTCTGTGTGTGTGTGTGTGTGTATGTGTGTGGCTGTGTGTGTGTGTGTGGTGCAGAGAACGTGTCCATAAAATGAAAATAGTCTTTTTCTGCCAAATCTTTGTTGTGTATTGTGTCATATAAGCCGTCATCGCCAATTTGAGATTGCAACAAGGAAACGAACAATTGTGGACCATTTTACTTTAGAAGTTGTATCGGTTACGTTCTACCGAATCCTTCCCTGAAATATTCCACTTACAAGACCAGTCACCCCAATAAATAGCAGCGGCAGCAGCAATAAACCCCTTTTCGAAACTTCTTTGACCTCGAGTTACTCCTCGGAAAGTAGAAACCTCAAATTATTAATAACCAATCTTACTTAACTTTACCATTGTAAAAGTTGTATGGATGTATTTCCCAAAAATACGCTGTTCTCGTTCACGACACAATTACCTCAGGCCATCCATTTTGGACACGAAGTGTAATGGGAAGTCGCTTTGGTAGAAATCATTCATCACACAAATTCTAAATATCACCAAATATCAAAACACTTTCGTGGTCGACATCCTGAACAAGCAAGTGCACGAACAGTTGGACACAAATGATGCGATCGTGTACGAATTCAAAAGTCCATTGACATCGAATCCTCCTATTGGGTATTATTTTGACTAAACTCGAAATATTATTTTAACGCTCAGCATTTGGTCCCGAAAAATGCTTCCATGTTCGACAAACAGTTTAGCAAAGCACAGGCTAAACATAACAAACTTGTCCAGATCGAGTACCATAACATTTTTCACCGTCTGACTGTCACTTTTTCTGGAACCAAAACGTTGTCCTGAGTTTTATGTTATTTTTGGTGGAGTCACCACCAAAGGTCCCATGACAGTCATCAAAAGCAGCAAGGAAGTTTTCAAGGATTTTAAATAACCTATCCAGTTAAACGGAGGATTGAATTTTATGTATGTTTAATCCAATGTGGTGAAGTATAACGTGTTGGGAAACACAGCCACACCGTCACATCGAGTCATTCCTTTCAAAGTGGAACCACCATAGCTGTTTATGACGAGGGCGTAAACAAGTGTCACGTTCAAAATAAATTTCTAAATCCTCATTATTTGCCTGCCAGATAGTTGTATCTTGACAATGTTAACGTTGGTATGAAAGGAGATCTGGGCAAAATATTCGATTCTCGACAAGAAAAGCCATGGTGAAACTACATTTTCGAAAACTATTCTCAAACGACTTGTAAGACAATATCCTGCGTTACGAGGAGTCGCTCGTCAACGAGGACATGGTATAGCAGATATGATAAAATCTGCGTTTCGTGCGGAGGTCACGCGTTGAAAGATGCTGCTTTGATGCAAGGAAAAGAATTTTTCCAAAATGTCATCATCGACATACAAAAACCCAAAGAAGCCTTCTTACGGCAAAAATTCGTCTCCTATACATGGGCTGCAAGCTGCTTACTAAGGCATTTCCTTCTTCATTCATTCCACAGCAAGGACTAGACAACAAGATACACCGAGTCCAATCCAGGATTCATAAGCACTTTGCAAGAAGGACTAAGAAAATGATGTACCGAGATTCTTGCAAATGTTCGAAATCAGAACTGAATTTGTTAGCCATGCCTCCACTATGATGACGATGTAAGATTCCCAATGGGTAGAATTGTATCCCGTCTCGTCTAACGGCCTTAGCCCCCTTCGAATTCGAAATCAAAGGACAGGACGAAGAGCAGAACTGAACAGCAGTTACATGTACCTTAAAACTAAATGTTGTGAAAACAGTCGAATGTGCTCTATGTGTAGGTGCCAGTGTAGCTCCCATCAACAATTTCATGCATTCCTTGTCTAGTGAAGTTGATTTGTAAAACACACTGGTCATCAGCAGCATGGATACTTACCGTTAAGGAACGCACCAAGACAATCTCTTGACGTGCGGAGCGGATGCTAAGAAAACTGTTAAGAATGCTTGCGCTGTATGGAAACCTGACACAGGTGGTAGTTAAAGACACAACCATGACAGAATGGTGGATTTAACAACCGTCGAAATGAATTCCTCTTCCAACAATGTCCCAGTTTAAAACTGATGGCTCGTTTGAATTTGGTCATGTGGTTGCAAGACAAGTATTTGTTGAACGGAGTGAATATCCACTTAAGGTTGCATCGAAACAGTACTATTTTCTATTTGATAGCCAATGCATGCAAACGAGTACAAAACCATCATGCACGAAGCCTGACTCTACGTACGTCGCGGGGAAGTGTTACCGAAAGTGCGAAATGATATCAGTCACACTTTAAGTAGAACGCCTGCGAAGTATTCGATCCGATGAGTGGAAGTAAAATTTCAGCTTGCAGAAACTCTGCCTAACAAGGAGAACGTCGTCTTGTATGCAGAATTCGACAATACGCTGAAACTCAACAGCTTGAGAGAAGTGATTATAGACTAGATGAATGTATGGAAAAACCTTATTTCTCTTTGGAATGTGGACCCTTGTCGGAGATTGGGGACGAATAAGTCTTTGGTTCAGAACAATAAGAAACGGAACATAAAATAACAAACAGAAACAAAATGTCGAGAAGAAGAAAAACATTCAATCTATTATTTTGGTAAGCACCTGGCTGAGAAAATACAGCTCTGACCCACAAACATTGTTTTTGGCTGTCAAAACGATCATCCTAGTCAAATTCAACACGACAAATGCATGAAGATGAGCCAATAAGAAAAATTGAAATGGTATCTAGATGATTCTTGCAGTCTCGTGTCCGAAGAGAATGTGTTGCATTGGTGGTATAAAGACTTGCGTGGCTGTACCTTCCCCCATTGACTTGTCTGGAGATCCAACACATCGAAACCCTCTTGCCACAGAAAAAGGAGACATAGACATAAGATAGAGTTACTTACATGACAGACATTTTCATACAAAGGTAAGGATTGAATTGATGACTTTTTATTACGTGTGAAAACAAAATTGATACCTGGAAAAGTCATTACCTTCTGGAAGAGATGAACTTTCTCATCGCAAACCTAGAGACAATCAAACCTATGTCATCAACACCGACGACAGTCATCAACCATGAACCGAATGAGTGGTCGTCTACTTTCCCAACGATCACAGTGTGGGCTATTTTAACTGATATTGATCCCCACCTTTGGAAGACAATATAATCGATTTTATGAAAAGAAATGCAAATATATTGTGTATATTTTCTTTAACAACGCTGCCTTGAATATACCTCAGAACATTTAGTGACTCATTTTGAGAGTGACTATTCTAGAAACAATGATAAAATAGAAAGATGTTTTTTGTGAATATTATAGGTACCTTTTGTATTTAGATTGGAAAGTAGTGTGCATCATGGCAAAATGTCTTAGGTCAGTGGAAATCGAGTTTGACTCCACAACGTTGTCAACCTTGTAAATATGATCATGTTTGGAAAATTGTTGACTTGTTGATTTGTATTTGAGAAGTTTCTTGCTATGTATAAAAATGTTTAATTGTGAAAACAAATGGTGTATATTGGTTTTTATGGTTGTTTTTATTGACACTGTTTGAATATTTGCTCTTTCACCTCTCACGTTTCTTCTGGGTCATATTATTAATGTCATTCCCACAAAATTGCAGGGATATTTTTCCATCGCGTCCTCTCTTGAAGAATATAAAGCGAGGAGCTCGCTAGTTTGGTCATATAATATAATGTAGCTAACTCCAAAGCCATCAGGTCCTGCTGCAAAAGGAGCATCATTGGTACAAATTAAAACTGAAAATAAATAGGAACCGTGGTTGATATCGACAGGCTACTAATATTAGGGGACTGAACCAACTCCAACCTGACGAAAAAACAGAGATTCCGTTTTCTACATTCATGCAAGACAACTATTCTTTTTTCTCATCTAACAAAATTTGCGCAGAGGTGTCGGAGGACTTCGAATGTCGTTAGCGCTACCCGTGTCCCGTTTCCCTCACTTCTGCAGCCAGAAATTGTAATTAACAAGTAGGCACACTTTAACGCTCTTGGGAGGAGATTAGGTTTCCCATTTACGTTATGAATTAAATAACCCACGCTGTGGGTATTATCCAGTCGCTCATGCACAAACGAGCGCTTGCGACCTAACATTAAGCGGAGGAAGAAAGAACAGTCAGGCCATCCATTGTTGACTCGTAAATAAATAAAAACTTCTTTCAAATTAGCCTAGATGAACGAGGATCACTTGCATTTGCATCTTGTCAGGCAGAACTCAATTCAGAAGCCTGAAAACAGAGAATTTGAGGATGTTAAAAGTGTCATAGGAGGTTTTAGAGAAGAAATGAATAAGGGGCCGGAATAGTGGACAAATAAATATTAGTTGCAGAAACAGCAGAGATTGCAGGAGCAAAAACTACAACAACAGCAAGAGCAAGAGAGTATTTGTGGAGTGTCGAGTGGACAGCAAGGATTACCCTTTCTCCTTCCGCAGAAGCAGACCTTATCCCGTGGGAAAGCCTGCATCGATACGCGGAAATCATCGCAGACTTTAAGAGATTGAAAAATAAACTAAAACAGCCGTTTTCTATAAAAAAGACTAACCAATTGCCAAACTATTTCTCTTTGTTTTGTAAGTTAGTGTGTTGGAATTTGTATGTGTACGTTTGTGTCTTTTTTCTATAACAAAGAAACCCATCTACCTACACTATAGTGCATGCTTGTATGAAAGAGAATAGAGATGTGTCTATAAACACTTACTACCTTAATTGTGTAATAGTGACTGTTTGGTAGGTTTGATGCATGGTTTTTATGTGTTTTGTTGTAGTATAGTGTGTTTTTGTGTAAAGTGGAGAGAATGTCTCTTTAAGGTGCGCGCCATACATCGTTTCTATGTTATGGTCTCGTATGTTGTGTGTATTTTAGTTTGTATAAGTGGATGTTTTCCTTCATTTCCGTGCTTCATCCATATAAAGCGGTACGTTTCCTAGCGAAGCAAGAAGCAACAACGATCTGTACTACAGTCAGAGATGGAAGCGTTAATCGCAGAACAAGCCAGGAGAGCAATCCTGGGCCTATGTCTAAGACGTGCAGTTGGCTGGCCCCTTAGGGCAATAGCAAAAAGAACTACGTTGCACATAATATAGGAAGATATCGCCAGCTACTTAATTGGAGACAAACGCCCCCGTAAAAGGAACAAGAAAACCAGTGAATAATAGAAGAACACCGGCTTCTTAGAGTCAGCAGATACAGACAATTTACACTAACTAAACAACCTTTCCTACTGGTAAAAAACTGCTCCTGCACAGTTATCACAAGCTACGCAGACCGTTATGGTTAAGGGGGACCAACCTCCTTCGTTGTGTGACATACGAAGAGGAATCGGACCTGTATTAAGCAACTGATAATCAAAAACAAGAACAGGATTAACCTCCCTTAGCACTCCCTAGATTACCTTTATCGACACAACATCTGATGAAACACCCAAACTACCAAACAAAATAGCTGCACCATCAGCAGCACAACCAGTTACGAAAACAACAACAACAAAGACAACATCAACAATAACAGCAGCACATGCAAAATAAAAGGCCAGAATAAAACATTAGGCGAAACCCGCAGCAACAACTTCGACTGCATGTTATATCAGAACCACCAGCGACAGCTGCCCGTGTCGTCAGTCAAAACAAGAAAACAAGGAAGACAGCGACTAATACCCTTGCCTGTAACAACTTAGGCAGTACAGGAGTCGAAGAGGACCTTAGAAAAGAAATTTAAGACCTCTAGTCAACCTACCTATGAAATAAGACTGTACTGGGCGATTATATATATGACCAAAAAGAAGAAAAGGATATAGATTTTTCCTTGAAGATGCCAAATATTCATATAAATATACAGAGGGCTTACGTGCAGTGCTGGAAATGCGAAAATGGGAGTTTTGCGAAGGAAAGCTCGGTAAAGCAAATCAAAAACATTTGACTAAGGCGATTGAAAACTTGTACTCAACTGGGCGAAAGGTACAGCATGACGCCAGTGCCAATATCCACAATTTCAGTTCATAGACTGGAGACCAAAATACACTAGATGAGACCAGAATGGGAAGATTTGGTAATAGCAGACATATTCATCGTAAACAGAACCATTGGATGCACCAGGAAGATTTTTGTACCGCCCGAGCACTGGCAGTCGACTCTTGTTCCCTGACGAGGTATAACCTCAGTGCGTTTAAGGGCTAGTCAAAATTTCCTGTTATTTAAAGACTATATCTTTCGGTTTGAAGGCCCCACTTGATGAATCTATTTAACCTGATAAGATCCGTTTAGTCAACGTTCTAAATTAACAACCAGATTTACCTAATATGAGTGGAAATTCAACTGGTCACTGTGACCTTTTTATTTGTAAATATGGGGCAATTTTGTACACTTGGTCATGAAATACTAAATTAACTGAGTAGAAAAATCTATTACTTATTACAAGCATGACTCTAATTAAGATTGTAGCTTATACAGTATTGGTATTAGAGAAACCTGATTTAGAAAACTGGTTTAGCTTATGCCGTTCATGCAACATTCTGGTGAATAATTATGTCACCCATTCGAGTCTCTTTAATCCCCTACTGGCTTTGACTACCCAATATGAGTTTATGTGCGGATTCCCGCTCGGCTGGTAATCAGGTGCCCACAAGAACGTGTTAGCACGGAACAGGCGTGAAGAAACAAGGGATGTGCACAATCACGCCCGACGTCTTAAATTTCAATAGTATACAGAACTGCAACGAGTGTGTGCTGGCATGATTCATACAGCTTATGTTTCGTGAGTGTCCCGGAAAGTAAGACTGACTTAAGTAGAAAACTTTGTATGCATAAATGCGTACTGGACTATGGCTCGAATTCCCTCCCGTACAGCTAATTAAATATCCCACATTGTTGGAATAAAATCGTCGGATATGCACATGGTACAAAACCGACGCAAATTACAGTTCAATCTGACTGTCAGTCTCGCTACCATTCGAGTTGGTGACGTGCACGTGAACACACGTACCTACCACCGCTTGTGCATATTAACCTGCATATATATATATATATATATATATATATATATATATATATATATATATATATATATATATATATATATATATATATATATATATATATATATATATATATATATATATATATATACATATATAGTACCAAAGAAGTGTTGACTTGTGTTGTCAACGACATCTGTGGCGCTAACACAGACAAGAAGCCCGCTCATCAGCTTGACCATCAGCTCGGTAAGCAGACGTGACAACCAATGTAGCCCAGCAGCCGGCCGTGTCGTATCGACCATCAGTAACGGTCTAGCAGCCCACCAAGCAGCCCCCCCCCCCAAGCAGCCCGCCAAGCAGCATCGATCTGCAGAGGATTCCCAGCAGAAATACTGCGGACACCTAAATTTAGGAACCATGAAGTAATATTCGAAATTAAGGTAGCGGAAAAATTATGTTAAACCTTGCTCAATGTATCTTATATCTCGAATCTTCTTTAACAAGTACATTAACAGTTATTTCAACCATAATATTTAATAATGATCTTACAAACAGCATCGCAATCGACTTGATATATAATTAACAGTATTTCATTTCTAAATGGTGAATTTTTTAGCTCCAACACCAACCAATCAGGTACGTTCTTACATTTGAGGCTGACTTCCTTGCGATGGTTAAACTCCAACTAAAACAGATTTTAGGACCCATGCTACCAAACACCTGCGTGGATTCCTCACATATTTAAAAGCCATTGAAAACAAATTATGAGACTTTCCGCTAGTCGGGCTGAGTAAACAGAAACAACAACAACGCCAAATTAACATTTAACAATTAGAACCCATTTGGAATAAAATTTACTACCATTTAGTAATAGTAAATATTGACAATACAAACGTCACAAACTGGGAAACACGAAGTGCAAATGAAAACCAATAGATATTGCATTTAGAAAGCAATCAATCTAATCAAGAAGATGGAGCAAGCCAATACTAGTCTGAAAATCAATGATAGTAACAGCTCTCTTCTAGACATCAGTATCAACATCTCAAATCTTTGTAGCAACTGACAAAACATTTACCTCAGACCGTAATCAGCCATTTAAGTAATAGCCACACCGCAAGTTAAACAACTACCAAATTGTGTGTCCAAGTCTACATCTTATCCCCACCCACCCCACTGATGACCTCATCTCTGACAACTAATGAACCCAATATCACCTTCTGGGATCACACAAAGACTTGTGAACCAGAGACATTGGACTATACAGTCCCAATGTCACCAAGCATTACAATGAAGCAGGGAGGGCGAATCGGACATTTTGTTCAATCGTCATTTGGTTTAATTAATACTTTCTGCACTCAGCGATCCGGTGTCGTCAGCGCCTGGTAAAAAAAAAACGACGTCGTCGTCGGGGGGGGGGGGGGGGATCGTCCAAACGTCATTTGGTTTAATTAATACCTTCTGCGCGCCGATCCCAGCGTCGTCAGCGTCCGGTAAAAAAGCGCGACGACCGCGTCGATGTCATCGCCCTCCCTGCTGCTCACAATGATCTTACAAACAGAGTGATCACTAACTCCTCCTCTTGTAGATCAGTTAGGTTATTTGACTGATCGGTAAGTCTAAAATTAATTTTCGTTAAAAACTGATTATGGCATCGCATATAGACCGGATTAATCGGACTCTCAACGATTAAAAATCCCGGAGGGGCTGTTGGTGAAAATGAATAAAGGATATACCCCTGTTGAGCCTGATTTGATTGCTTGGTATTCACCTGGTAACTCCCTTCGATAACATCACACACTAGATTGATTGCTATCACAGACGTAATATTTACGTTGTATGGAGCAATATGCCTACCATCCTCTCCGTTATCGTGTCTGAGGATAGTTGATGGGGTGAGAAAATCATTAAGAGATTTTCTTAGTTCTGGTGCGTTGTATCCTGGAAACTTGAAATCGGGTAAATTGGCTTCTGTGATATTATACTCGGTTAGGAATTTTTGTTTATTATCATCGCTGTTAGCAGATATTGTCTTAACGATTCGTTCATTAATATATTCCATGTCTGATATAAGTTGATTTAACACCTCAACGTGTTTTCGTGCTTTTGTTTTCCGTAGCTGTTCTAGTTGTAATCGGTAATTACGATTAATCTCGATAAAAACATCAGTGATATCATTTAAACTAACTGTGACCACGGCGGATGATTCAGGAGTTTCCTTATACGGAAAATACCATTGCATGGTATTCCTGTTTTGAAATATAAACCTACTGGGTAATAACGTGCTTTTTATAATAGACAAATCATCTCGATACCGGGGGGTAATCTCATGATACGATTGCGCATTCGTGTGCAAGTCCGCGGTGAATTCATGAGGTGGATTCTTAGGCCATCCTAGTATGGTTCTTATTGAACTGTTATAAATATCAACCATATACCCCGGTGTGCTTATTTCAATCGTCGACGATAACGTCGGTTCATGAACCGTAATAGCGATTTTTGATTCTTTTCCTGTGATCGATTTTATCCTGCGTTGAAATTCTTTATTGATTTGTTCTATTTGGTATGACCCAGTTGGTATTGTAACCTCCTTCCAGTCTGAGGTCCCATCGGGTTTATTTGTCCATGCAAAAACCAGCGAGTTATTAGGTTGTTGTCCGTTAAATGCGTCCGTTCGGATATTAGGCCAACTGTGATATATTCGCAATTTTGCCAGCGCTATTTCCTTCACTGGAACCGGTGATGGGAAGTTCACACTGAATTCGGGTTTCGTTGACGTTATTGATATCATACTTGTTTGTACCGGAGTGGTGTTCTCCGCGATCCGTTGAAGTAATTGAAACCCTTCGGGGTTCAGCGACATTATTATTATTCGCTGTTTTTAGTGTTTAATTTTGACACCGAATATCAACAACTTGCTTGTTTTCAGAAGAATGTTTTAAGCCATTGAAGTGGTTTCCGGCTTCCAGTTGAAAATTTTCGATTTTTGACATCGCGGAGCCATACAACTGGACCATCGTGGAGAATTCAACATCGGATATGAACGAATTATCAATCGACAACGAGATCAACCCGGATAATTTCGAGTACGCGTCGGATACTATTTGATGTTTTACTGTATACTCGTTGAGTTTTTTCTGAGAACACGATGATATCTTTCTGGTGATTGCGTTGGCGACTCCAGCAATTGTTGTCGCCGCGGAGATAGCGATTGGAACAGCGATCGGGGCTATCATGGTCACCGTGGATAAAATGACACCGGTACCAGCTACTATACCGGACACCGAGTACACGGCCACGTCGATGGCGGTTATTTTACGACGGTATTTTTTTACTTTTGCGCGGTATTGTTCGGAAAGCGTTTTTAAGCTCGCGGAGAATTCTTTTGCGGTATCGAATCGATATTGATGTGACGTCGGTGATACCTCTGATTCAATTACCCTGGTGGTCATTTTATTTTAAAAGAGCTAGTGTTTTTAATTACTCACTTAGATTCACTACAAATTCTACATACCATGTGATGTTTATCCTAAATAGATTGCTATCAACGGCTCTAATTATAAACCGTTCGGTTGCATTCTTGTCAATGATTGTTGATATTGTTTTGTTAAACCCGGATGAACTCGACGATGATATATTGAACTGCATCGCTGAAATCAATGTCAATCGATAAATGCCCTTAACAGTTGCGGTGATATTTACTATATTATGCGTAGGAGTCCAATCGAATGATCCGTGTTTAACCGTGTATACGCTATTGCCGATGCTCCCATGAGGTGTTTTCATTTTTTCGAGTTGCTCTGTCATTCTAGGTAGTCTGTCTTTAATCGCTGTAACATCAGTTTTGATCGTTCCTATTTCCTGTGTATACGCGTCTATATTATTCTTGTTCGCTGTAACCTTAGTAATGAGTGTATTTATTTCCCCTCCATACGCGTCTACATTTTTTTTGTTCGCTGCAACCTTAGTAATGAGTGTACTTATTTCCCCTCCATACGCGTCTACATTTTTTTTGTTCGCTGCAACCTTAGTAATGAGTGTATTTATTTCCTGTGTATTCTCGGTTATACTTTTTTTGTTCGCTGTAACCTTAGTAATGAGTGTATTTATTTCCTGTGTATTCTCGGTTATACTTTTTTTGTTCGCTGCAACATCAGTTTTGATCGTTCCTATTTCCCCTCCATACGCGTCTATACTTTTTTTATTCGCTGCAACATCAGTTTTGACTGTTTCTATTTCCCCTGTATGCGCGTCTATATTCCTTTTGTTCGCTGCAACATCAGTTTTGACTGTTTCTATTTCCCCTGTATGCGCGTCTATATTCCTTTTGTTCGCTGCAACATCAGTTTTGACTGTTTCTATTCTCCATCCATGCGCGTCTATATTATTCTTGTTCGCTACAATATCAGTTTTGATCGTTCCTATTCTCTGTTCATGCACGTCTATACTTTTTTTGTTCGCTACAATATCAGTTTTGATCGTTCCTATTTCCCCTGTATGCGCGTCTATATTTCTTTTGTTCGCTGCAACATCAGTTTTGATCGTTCCTATTTCCCCTCTATACGCGTCTATATTCCCTTTGTTCGCTGCAACATCAGTTTTGATTGTTCTTATTTCCCCTCTATACGCGTCTATATTCCCTTTGTTCGCTGCAACATCAGTTTTGATTGTTCTTATTTCCCCTCTATACGCGTCTATATTCTCTTTGTTCGCTGCAACATCAGTTTTGATTGTTCTTATTTCCCCTCTATACGCGTCTATATTCCCTTTGTTCGCTGCAACATCAGTTTTGATTGTTCTTATTTCCCCTCCATACGCGTCTACATTTTTTTTGTTCGCTGCAACATCAGCTTTGATTGTTTTTATTTCCTGTCCATTCGCGTCTACATTTTTTTTGTTCGCTGCAACATCAGCTTTGATTGTTTTTATGTCCTGTCCATACGCAGTGATATCATTTATAGTTGTTGTAATCTCATCCAGCTTGGTATTTTTTTTACCAAAGAATTTATCAAAGTTGTCATCGATCCTGTTAACATTTTTTCGTAACGTGTAAAATTGGCCCGACAGCGTTGTAAACTCCGAAATAGTATTTTTTATTGTTGTAATATTCGGTTCGGTTACCGTCGGGGTCCCAAAAAAACTAGCGGTAGTGAGTTGTATATCGGTGACAGATTTTTTCACCTCGGTGACAGATTTTTTCACCTGCGTGTCAAGTTCGGTCACCGATCTATCCAACCTTATAAAACCGTCTTGGATTGATGTTATTGTCGATAAATGTTGACCCGGTTTGAGTCGTCCGTCGCTGGTATACGTGTTAAAACGTCATCCAGCGACACATTACTGGATTTCAATTTACCCTGGCGGTCTTGAAATACAACTATTTCGCCCGGGTCAACACTGGTTAGGTTCAACGTATCGGCGATTTCATCCTCGATTAGTCTTTTTATGTCATCGGTGGCGGGCGTTTCCGTGAATTTCAGCGCCGAAATAGGTCGTCCCCAAATATCAATCATCGTTATTGTAAAAAAAAACGGTGTTTTTAATTAACCCGCCGGGCCTCTACGACCCCACTAGTGTATTCGTTTGCAACCACATGAGGTGGTTTCCGCGATGATGAAATCGCCGCGAGTACGTTCAATACCTCACGGCCACATATCGGTGGGTCACTTAATCGCTGTGTTGGCAGCGTGGAATAAAAAACCGGGGCTGAATACGCCCGGATATACCGCATGAACTCTTTCGGCGGAGCTAACCCGTATGAATCAAAATAGACGATCGCACGCGGATCAATCGCGTACGCAACCCAATGAGTTCCCGCTCCGGAGGACCCATCGAGGTTAATTATGCCGGTTTCAATATTCCTTGGTGCCGCCGGTAATTGATCCCTCATAAAAACACCCCTGAAGTTTTTTATAGCTAACGCGTCGGCGGCGTCTATTAAATCAAAATTGGACATAGGAGTCATTAAACGGTTCCCGGTAGTCTTAGACCCTTTCCCGAATACCATGAATACGGGGTTCCCGGTAGTCTTAGACCTTTTCCGGCCACGGATCGTTTTTTTTTTTATAGCCTTTCCCGGTTGCCTTCTTCAATGCCATCCCCGCCGCGGTACCAACGGCTCCTAACGCCGCCGCCTTAGCCACTGCTGGTGCGGCCGCGGCAATCAACGCTGGAATCGCAGCTAACAGCGGAAATACCCCACCGGTCTTTTCCATGTTTTTAATCGCTGCGGCCGAAAAATCTATTTGAATACCCTTTTTATTCTTCATCGCATCATTGAAATGTTTTATTTGACGCGCCGTCAACGATATCTTATGATTACCACCTGCCATCTGCGACGGCTTCAGCGTTATTGTGGTTCCGCATTGTTTAGCCGACTTTGATCGTATTTTTTTGACTTGACCATCAGTCAACTCTACACTGACAACACTATACGACATTTTATTGTAAACGCGTTTGTGTTTTCAATTACATGTTTTCCACTGGCGCATCAACGATTCTCATTCGTCCACCAACACCTTCTAGCAGCATTGATTTATCGCTGAGAATGACAGCAACCGCTCTATAATCAGCACCGCCCGGGGCTATACGAGCTCGGAAGTGTATATCAACGACGGATTGTCTCGTTAAATCAAGATGTTCCAACGAAAAATAATAAATCGGATATAGATTTTTAAAATCAAGTTGTGATATTTGCAAACCAGTGTCGACGTTTTGATCACGACCCATGTATGACAGCAATCGATGATACACACGTGCGATATGGTTGTCGCCGTAATTAAGCTGTATATCCTCGGATGGTTCCTGTTGTCCGTTTATTCTCAGCGAAACATCCCTGACTCCTAATTGATCAAATATCATATGGCTGCGTTCTTGATTACCCAATCGTTCCCTATTCTGTAGCGCTATGAATATATGACGCGGGGCTGAAACACCCTGTTTTGATGCCAAGTGCCATGTAAATGTATCGGCGACGTTATCCTCTTTAGCATCAGTTGTTACCGCTAGCCAACTCAACAACGATTTCCCTCCCTGTTCCATAAATGATAACAATCGTGCTTCCGTGGTAACTGATGGAGTCAACACCGGCATCCACAATGCTATTTTAGTTAAAACGACTTTACCGTTATCGACGCCAGCAGCCCGCCATATTGCATTGTTATCATCGCCCCTTCGCGTTAGCGCGATTGTATGCTTAGCCCCATGGATAACTTTTCTGACATTTCTACAGAATCCGAATATGTGATGGAGTGGAATCGCGCATGAAAACTTTCGGCGTGGTCTTTGCAACATCCCTACTCGTGCTGCGAATCCCATATTGTAATTATCGTTAATACTTTTTATAATATTGAAATTAGCGCCTGGTCTTGCTCTGCGGTCTGGATTGGCTGCTTCAGCCTGTGGGTCAGCTGCGGTATCTCTTTCCGCCAGCACGTTAATGTACTGAAGATGATCAGCGTTATCAGTGGTGTCCTTTGCGAACATCATAGATGGGCCCGCCGATCTTGTATAATCATCTGAATATCTCGCTAACCCAATTATCGTCGTTGCAACATCAACCTCGCGTTCTATTGATTCAATTTCTCGCCCGTCAATAAGATATCTGGCGCTCTCAAATAACGCCATGATACCGTTGTTGACGAAGCCAACTCGAACACGATTGTCATCTGCGTACGGTGTATTAGCGGCAACATTTGTCAAGAGTTCTCCCTCAATTTCGATAAACGCTTCACACGGCAAAAAGTATTTACTGGTATCTTGGACTTGAAGTTCAATTCGCGATCGTAGGTCGGCTTGTGGTGGTTGATAGGAATAAAATTGATAATCACGGACAGAATCATCCCTGCGCACTGGGGCGTCCATATCAAACGCGGGATCAGCGGTTCGCGCAAACATTTTTATTATTATTCATGTTGATGTTTTCAATTGCAATTCATCAACGTCGTTTTCGTCGTAAATTCTTCGAATTCTGTTTAAGGCCACTTCCCGCTATTGCGTTCATGAGCGCATTGGTTGCCGCATCGGCGGATGACTGAGCCGCCAACGACGGAGTCGTCATCAATGACTGAGCCGCCAACGACTCTAGTTTTTCTTCCACGGCGTTATTTATTACTTTACTGACATTTGCAGGCATCACTGTCGTTGATGGCATCACCGGTGGTTTCTGTTTTCTTTTTCTCACCAATGACATTAGTTTGTCCTTTGCTGCAGAAAACGCCTTTCCGGCAACATCTCCAATAGCGCTGATTCCCTTATCACGAATAACATCAATAGCCTCCATTCCTAATTGTTTGGCTAACGGCGCTACTTTTGGAGCCATTCTTGTAAATAACCCCGCAATGATGCTACCGAGACCATCTCCATAGTACGCGCGGTAAACAGGCAATAGCGAGTTTACCACGTAGACGAGTACTGGTTTATCATGGTTGTAGTGTATGATCATCTTTATTATAAAAACACTAGTTTTCCAATTAATCATCCACGAGCTCGTCTATGAGCGTTCGATATGCATTAATGTCCATGATACCGCCTGCAAATAACCGCTTGCAAATATAAGCGGCCTCATTGATTATTTCCGGAGAGTTATTTCCGGCTCGTTTTCCTCCGATTAGTACTTCCAGCCGTGATATATCACTGAGAACACTATTAGGACAAGCGTTTTCAACCACACCGCTGTATCCTTTTCCTTTTTTTGGTTTTGCACTTCTAACCTCATCGAGGAATGCTTTGTAATCGGAATCACCACGTGGTACCGCATTCTCATGTTTACTCGCTAAATACACCATTCTTGCCCAGTTCTCCGTCGAGGTTATTTTTTTCTTGTAACCTTCATTGATATGCTCATCTCGAAGGCTCTTAGGTGATTTTGTTGTTACAACAAAATCAACTAATTCTTCCCTGCTGAGGCCTCTAATTTTATCTATTGTGTCCTTTTTAAGTACATTACGGGGTATATTCCCCCCTTTCTCTTTTTTTTCCTGTATTTCTTCCGGTATTTCTTCCGGTATTTCTTCTTCTGGTTCTCTTGCGGTAGCACCTAGTTCTTCTTCGTCGGCCATTGTAACATAAGGTTCTTGTGGGTCCATTATAGCGAGTGGTGGTGGCCTCTGTGTTGTAGCAACCGCTATTTTTGCAGGGAGTGTTTCTAAAGACCTTTTTGTTTGTTCGGTCCGAGCCGCTATCTTTTCAAGTACGCCAAGCAGTGACGCCTTTTTCTTTCTTTCTTCGTCGGGAATATCCCCGTATATCGCTGTTTTCACATCCTTGGTTGCACTCGTTATCGGAGCAAAGAGTTGTTCACTTCCAACAGTAAAATCATTTTGTAGTTGCTGCCGCGTTTGAAGTTGTTCTCGGACCCTGTCTCGTAACGGTATGAACTTTTTAAGCGCCGCTAGCCGCTCTCTGGCTAGCCGAGTAGTAAGTGATTCGCCTACCATTATTGCAATTGCTCCGCAATTTCTAATTTCCCGCCGAGTGTGGCGGGGGGGGGGGGATATGTATACCATCGGGAGCTCCACGGAGTTTTCGTCTATAATCCTTCTAATATTTTTGATCTTACTAGAAATCTCCCGGCGTCGTTCATAAACACGTCCAAGTTTTTTTCGTATTATTTCAACGGCAGTAAATAGTCCAATGAATGCATTTACGTCATTGTGGTACAAGTTTTCATTAATCGCATGTTGTAATCGTTTTATAAAAAAGTACTCGCGGGCCAGGGTAAAACGCCCTCGTTTCGATTATTCGTTAATAATCTCATAATCGGATAATATTTTTTCGCTGTCGAGACTATCAGATAATTCAATTCCTTGATTTTTTAATTTTGAAATCTCGGTTAAAATGTTATTGATGTCTTCGATATTCATATTCTTATAAACATCTTTATTTCTAATATAAAAAAAAATGACCCCCGCGTATCAATCCCGAGGTGTGTTATTCAACACTGAATACTTCGTTTTCTTCCGGAACAGACAATTTATTAATTATAACGTTTCACACTGTCATGGCGACTTCGTCATGGTGACCTTGTCACTCGCTGATATTTATATATGAAAATCGAATTCTGTGTCCGGTCCTTTTTGAGATCGCTGTTTGATATACTCGTTCTGCAACAAATCGTACCGAGGCTCTACAAATGTCGAAATATTTTCCTGCCTCATTCATCGACTGAAATATTTTTTCCTCGTGCGTTGATGTATTAAACGATTTGACACCCTTTGATTGCTTTGAGCACTTACCAGTTTGGCCTTTTTTAATATTTTCGCTTTGAGAGATAGCTTGCAGATTACACAGTCTGTTATCTCGATAATTAGAATTAATGTGATCAATAACGAGACCATCCTTGATCAATCCGTGGAAGCATTCATAGATAATTCTGTGACAGAGATGGGTTTTCCCTCCAGCATTAAATATCAAATACCCCTGATTATTTTTCCATCCAACTGGTTTTTTTAGTCTACGATTTCTAACAACACCGTCGCGAGATGCCTCGTAATTAACGAGCACAGGATGCGGCTGAAATTCTTGGTCCATTTGTATAATAATACTACTTGTCTAATTCATTATTTGGTTTAATTATAAATCTCTCAATGTAGTCTTGAGGAGTCTTAATGATTTTGTCTTTGACGGAGTCGGCGGTGGGGTCAATGACGGCATTTTTTATTCGCTTGTCGTAATAACGTTTTAACTCTCTGTATCGCTTTCCGCCACAATTGATACACAACTGCGATTTTCCTCTTACACCAACGTGGCAAACCAAGCACGGGAGGGGGCCAAGAGAACCATTACGAACGCTTTGTAAATGATACCCGCAGAATTCACCTCTACATGATTTATTGCACCGGGTTGTCGACCCAATCATCAACCATTTGCATTTATTCATTATACTATATTCTTTCATTTAAATACTTGTTTTAATTATATGGATGAGTTCGAGAGATTAGCAGCAATTAAGCCCTGGAAAAATATTAGGTTTAATCTCGACAGAGTCCTCAAGGACGCACCAAAAGCGTTAATAAACGATAGAACCCTGTTAAAAAGAATACGCGATTGTATCAATGAATTCAAGCGTGATGGTGTATCTCATAGTTGGTCAACATTTCGAATTGATGGCGTTGTTGATGCTACCATGAACGACAACCGCGCAGCAACGATAATATCACAACTTGACGGTAAAAAGTATTTCATCAGAGTAAAATTTATTGTCCGGGTGGAATCAGGTAATTGGATCATACTTGATAAATTTGAACCAGTTCTCAGCGACAAGAAAACAATCATTGTTAGCCGCGACTCCAAGCCAGGGTTGTTAACCGGAATTGACAGACCATACTATGAACGAGCGTATCCTGAAACAGCAGTTGTTTATGGAATATACCCGTTAAATAAGAAACCTGATATCGAAAAACTAGCGCCGATGAAACAGTCAACGGGGATAAATTGTGTAGCAGAACGAATAATAGAGCATTTTACAAATGCGTGTCGAGGAAACAAATTGACCGATTTACGACGTAGCAAAATCAACCAGTGGGAGGAGACAGTGCGCGAGCGAGGAGCAACCATCAGCGACATAGCGAGATTAGAAACGTCGCTGAGATTTCCAATAACCGTTACAACGATAACCGGTGAAGTATTACACGAATCAAAGTATAAATCAAAGGGAGCCCCAATCAAAATTATTGATCATAACGAGCACGCGTGGACGCCCGCGATCACAGTGTTTCCACGGGATAGAACAGTAAAGTATATCCCGGGGGAATTCCTGGGAGAGGATGGTTTTCTCGCGGAGAGGAAACTATTTGATGCTATTGCTTGTTTGTGTAAAAACGACCCTGTGTCAGTGTGGTTACTTCGCAGCGCTGAAAACGATGCGGATACCTTTGATCAGTTTGTAAGACCAAACGGTGAATTATACCGCACTGAAGCGTTTCACAACAAGATGAAAAAAACCTCCATAGAATTTGAAGAGCATGATGAACAACTGCTAACAAATTGTTTTACGATTTCATCGGTTGCGGCTCATGTTGCAGCAAAGAAAAATGCGTGGAGCCCAACGCGCAAGGAATTTCTACCGGATGTACAATCCAGTTGTTTGGAATACTATCACGGTGGACTATGGAACACTGAATACAACCGCGACGCTATGATTTCCGTTGATATGGTTGCCTGTTATCCAGCGAGTTTTCTCGGGTATGGATCCGCCGCTGAGTACTTTAAACGATTTGGACACCCCAGACATGAAATGACTCGTGTTGCTATTAATGGACCACTGCCTGATTTTGATTTAACCGGATTCGCTCGCATAGTATCATTTGAATTCGCGGCAGGACTTCATCGCTGTTGTTATATTTGGATCGGTAGACACATGTCTGAAAAGAAGTGGTTGCCAATAGCGCTGCTACGGTATATGATTGATTGTAAAATGCTAGTTTCGTTGATTGTCAGTGACGCGATTATATCATACCGGGCGCAGACTGAAGTCTGGTTACCAGAACCGGAGCGTCTAGATAGCATAATTGACGAGTCCAGAAAACACATTGATGCCGACGAGGAATATATCATCGAATGGTCCAGGAGGGTATTCAACCAACGAAACAGAGAGGCAAAAGATCTCGGTAGAAGAATAATTGGTAAGTTCACACAAGGTGGAAAAAACTGCGATTACAAACGATATTGCTCACGGCTGATTATAGATGACGCAGAATATGATTTCGTAATCAAGGACGCAGTGGCGAAAAATAAATACGTGAACTGCAAAACAGCTTTCTTGTCCAATGGAACAAAGTTGGGTACAGTTGTTACTTACAGCGATGGAGACAGCCCGGCATATCCACATTTGAGGGCGTCTATGCTGGGTTACGCCGCTATCAATTTATTCTCGATGATAAATAGATTTCCCGACACCGCGGTTAGAGTTGCGATTGATTCATTTTATATTGACGTAAAGTATAAGGGAAACATAGCCGAGTTTACTAGTCCGGACGAGAGTTGGGGTACATGGAGAATTAAAAAAGAAATACGACGCGATTATTCCCCTTCAGCAGATGTCACCGTTGAGAACAACTACTTACGCGGTGATAATCTATCAGAATGGTCTAATGCACCACCGTGTTCTGATCCAATTTGTAGGCACAAAACGGTTTATTTAAGCGGCTGTGGCGGGTCGGGAAAAACGACTCGGATAATTGAATTATTTCGAACGCGGGCAAGTATAATCGTGCTTACACCGACCCATAGACTAGCGCGAGAGATAAAACAACGAAATGTTGACGCCGTTACTTATCACAGCTTTTTTCGATACAGCGGCGGTGAGTGGACTCCTGATCGAATGGGCGAAAAATTTATTTCTGAGGTTATCATCTGGGATGAGATATGTACTGTTTCGTTAGATGTTTTACAAATGTTTCTTGATTGGTTGCTGCTCGCGAATACAGCGGTGATAATGTGTGGCGACCATGGCCAACCACCACCATTTGTCGGCGAGGGTCCCCATGATTGGTTAAAGGGTTTTGTGGACTATTATGAAGAAACCGATACTGATTACCGAGCACTTGATGAACAACTGCGCGAGGTTAAAAAATTAATCAGATTACAGCCGGATAGAATTCAATGTGAAATAATTCGCGAGGTGATTCCGGAAACGCCGTTAAATGAATTCTGGGAAACATGGAGACCAAACGATTTGATTGTAGCGAGTAGAAAGATAGTCAGAGACACACTTCAGCAAAAGTTGTTTACGTTGCATAAGGAAAAGTTTCCAACGCGCCCGGTGCCGTTATGCTATAGACCCGCGGATACACGACGGCAGAACATTGAAGTTGAAATCCCGGCCCCGACAGCGTCAGGGACAAAAAAACAAGTTCTCGTGCTGAATGATATCGTGCTCGTTGATATCAGCGTCGTCGAGGACGCGCTACGTGCTGATAAATCCCCGTGGACGCTAGGATACGCAATGACAATACATTCCTCGCAGGGACTGACTATCACGGACACAATTGTTTGGATGGTTGATAATCGCATCGAATGGTCAAATCTAGTCTATCTTGCGGTGTCCCGAGTACGGAGGATAAATCAGCTTCGAAGAATTGTTATTGACGGAGTCACCGACGGAGTCACTGACGAAGTCACCAACGACATCATCGATGCAAGCGTCATTGATAGAAAACTCTCGGGTTACCTCCAACAGGATAAAAAAAACAGCGGCGTTTTGATATTGATGCCGAATTAATAATTGCATTACGACAACAACAGAATAATCACTGCGCGAGTTGTAATTGTGTAATGCGCTGGCGTTATTCGGATAAAGACGCTCGCCAATTTACCGTGGACAGAATCGATAACAGTCTCGGTCATGTCAAAAACAATGTGAGATTAACCTGTCTTGAGTGCAATAGACGCAACGGCGCTAGTTAAGACTACGCGGGGGTAATTGAGTATCGTCAGGTATCACTTGTAGTTGCTCGCGTGTAAACCCCCGCTGTGGGGCAGTTGAATCCAGTCTATAGATCGGTGGTCTACCAGTTGATCGTGTTATCGTTGATATGTTATGCGTGGTAACACTCCAAATAGGATCAGTAGCTCTTTTTTTACCGCCTTCAAGCTCTCCTGGTTCATACAGATATCTCACGGTAACATCGCCGAGAATCGGCTTGGAAACGCTATCTATTTTTGATCTTCCGGGTATATACTTTTTTTTAATCGCGTCGCTGGGCTTCATGTTGATTGCTCGGGTAATCTCGTTATTTAACGCTGCAATTACGCCTGGCTACCTTTTGACCCATTCATGAGATCGTTTTTCTTGGATGAATTCCTTCGCGTATTGATATCCAAATAACCGTTCAGCAAGAGTCCGATTGAATCGTTCAACAATTGCCTGATCACGATGTAGCGCAGTATGACCTCGTCGTACCGCGACGCTATGATGTTTCAGCGTTGATAAAACAGCGCCGCGAAATTCACTACCAGGATCAACTTGTAATAGATTTGGCCAGCGCAGAGGACCTCTTCGATAAATCCGCTCAAACGCATCGGCCACTTCAGTTGCTGACTTTGTTTTTAACGGCTCCGCTTGTTTGTATCGACTCGCAACATCAACTACGGTTAGCGCCTATTTGTAACCGTTGTCATGCGGCAGAAATAGTATATCAGCCTGATGAACTTCATTAGGTACGCTGACATCAAAGCGCGAGAAGTTGATTTGTTTAGGCGGTGGTAGATAGATTTGCCATATAGCCTGTTTGGATAACCAATTAGCCGCAGTGGCCCTCGTTACTTTTGCAGCGCTTGCAAGCTTACCAATTGCGGCCTTCCCCTTCCAGTATCCTCTCGGAGAATAATAGATGGATTCGATGTTGTTATCATAAACGCTAGCGTTTTCAATTACCAGCGCGAGAAGCTCCGCTTCCAATCATTAATTTACCTTTCGTAGCCGATTTTACCAACCATGAGGCCAATTTTTCTTTGAAGGATTTATCAGGAATAGCATTTAGCGCGTGAATTAATTTTACATCCGCGGTATGACGCTGTTGCAGATCGCTACTTTTGTAGTAAGCAACATCATGAGCATGACACGCCTTATCGATAGCGTTTATTGGATACTCACCGGGTTTGGGCTGATTTTGATCATCGAGTCTGATATCTAATCGTGTTCCGGGGCCACAGTAGCTATATCCTGGGAGGTGTTTTTCTCCTGGATACTTTGCCCACGGGGTTCCGGGGAGTTTTGATAACTTGGCTGCGATGTCACCTCCTCGCTTTTTTTTAAAACATCTCCGGGTTTAATAGAAATAAATCTAAATTTATTTATACCGCATTGTACACACTTACCAGTAAGTGCCGATCTATTATTTCTTGTTGTAACGGTTGTCATATCATTTGTGCCAGTACGCACTCTACACTTCACACAATATAGATCCATAATTTATGTATAGAGACATGAATATAATTGATTTTTCGGCGACTAAAACAAGAGAACCAGTTAAGCATGTTGCAGCGTTACCAAACTCGATCCGGATGATTATCATCGGACCATCTGGATCCGGCAAGACGCAATTGTTACTCAATTTAATAATGAGATGGATGAGGTGGGATAAGTTGTATTTAATCGCCCCTAGCGTAGATGATCAATGATGCTACGAGGTGTTGAAAGATTTCAACGAGAATGCATCAGCGATCGCTGAAAAAAATGTTATTGAGTTTATTACAGATATCAATGATGCACCAGGCATCGATGATATTGATGGCGACGTTAACAATCTAGTCGTGTACGATGATGTTATGTTAGACAATCAAAAAAACCCAGCTAGGATATTTTCCAGAGGCAGGCATAAAAACACTGACGTGATATATGTCACTCAAAGATACACTCAGATTCCAAAAGTAATCAGAGATAACTGTAATATTCTTGCTGTGTTCAACGGCGTCGATACACACACGCTACGAAATATTTGGCAGACATGGTGCGGCGGTGACATGGACTTTAATGTTTTTCGAAACTTTTTTAGTCATGCTCAGTCGACCCCACATGGATTTGTAACGATAAATTTACATGACCCTCGGACACGATATCGTATCGGACTCGACCAAATATTCGGTTAAATTGTAAGTAGCCACTTAGCAGCAGGGAGGGCGACGACATCGACGCGGTCGTCGCGCTTTTTACCGGACGCTGACGACGCTGGGATCGGCGCGCAGAAGGTATTAATTAAACCAAATGAAGTTTGGACGATCCCCCCCTCCCGACGACGACGTCGTTTTTTTTTTACCAGGCGCTGACGACACCGGATCGCTGAGTGCAGAAAGTATTAATTAAACCAAATGACGATTGAACAAAATGTCCGATTCGCCCTCCCTGCTGCTGCTACTGCTACGAAAATAAACATTCGACCAACAACCCCTTCCACCCAATAGAACTGACAATCTTCATTACTAGCAAGAATCAAAAACGGAACACGATCAGCAATCAAAGTTTAACATCAGCACTAACCACACAACACGGAAGCGAATTTAGAATAACCAGGCCCAATACAAGATGAATAATTATCAGGTGCAGGACTTAGTAACAACTAGCTAAATGTATGAAAATTGATAAGCCAGAAGGAATAACGATACAAATTTCAAGACACAAATCTTTAGACAGCAGCAAGGGAGGAAACACATCAAGAAGAACAAAAACCACAACATCGACAATGAATATCGATTCAACGAAAGGCAAAGAACCCTAAATGAAATGTCCTACAAAATGCTAAGATTGACGGGATATCATAAGTACCAACACATCTGCGAGATAGAAAATTAAATGACGTACTACGACGCTAACATTAGAAGAGCCATGGAACTCAGAAATGGACTGGGATATAAATCATCAACGGCTTTAATCGAATTCAAGGTACCGCCTCCACCAATTTTAGGAATTGGACCCTGCGGCCAATCTTTCAGGTTAGAACCCCACCTAACATGGTATGAATCTGTGAAAATTGTAACGGGGGATACCACCTCACCTCATGATGTACACGGAAATCGCGATGCAATAAATGAGGGGGACAACATAAACGTAAGTGTAGATTCCAGGGAAAGAGATACGCCATCTGAAAAGAAGAGCACCAACCCAAATCGGATGATTACATTTACGCAACCAGAGAGCACGAAATTAGTAAATTAATGGACGACACGAAAATGACCTCGAAGAAAGCGAAGGAAATTATATACACAACCAACAAGGAATACTAGTGCCAAAGCAATAAGACAACTTCATCCAAGGATGCAACATAAGTAAAAGATGCATCGCAAAGGACGGTAGAACAAAACAGGAAACCCCAAAATACGGAAGACAAGCCATGATATAAACCCCCAAGTACTAACCAGAAAAGAAAAAAAGAAGAAAAAAAAAAAAACAACGACGGGAAAACAATAAGGAACACCAAACCAACCAGAACAGAGCAGTAGTAAAGGATTAAAACAAACCGAAAGCAATGTAATCAATAAACAGGTAAGCAATACCAGAAAAGCAATGCAAAAGTGGGGAAACCGACAAGAAGGCAGAAAGGAATGCTGATAGTCACAGTAACATATCTATATCAAACAACTAATGCAATAAATCAATCGAGATGAATACCAGAAATTGCAATAGCAACAAAATCAACCATAAAAATCAACCAATAGTCCAAATAAATCTGTTTACAATTGTGCAATAGAACAGCAAACTAATTAAGGGAATTATAAATATCACGAACAGCACACAAGTCCTGACTAAACTGATTATTTTATTATCTACAAAACTGCTGGAAAACGTCTTTGCATTGAATTAACTCAAGCAAGGTAAGACAACCAAAGGTATACAACGACCAAAGTGGTAAGAAAGGTAAACAGTCAATTGTAATATGGCAGTGGAACCGTCGAGGCTTAATTAAAAAAACAACACAAAACTTATCATCGCACTAAACCATGCAACCACCAAACCCTACATTATATGCATTCACGAAACACTTAACGAGTAACACTAAATAAACCCCAAAATATCTGGATACATTACTACATATTTCCAGCACAGTAATAATGGGAAAAAGGGGGAGGACACACCATTTATATCCACGACCCTGTTCCCAATACTACCCCGGGAAATGTCAAAACAGACTAGACGCAAACCAACAGCACTGAAATATCAATACATTAATATCTGTTTTAGACAAACCTCGATAAACATATATAACATTTAGGACCCAGTAGAAAGCAACCATACCACCTTGCAATTATACAGAGATATGATAGGTAACTTAAAAAGAGAACACTCGAATAAGCGGCAACTTTAACTCCCAAAGTGAACCATGGGGAGGAAAACACTTGGACAAAAAAGGAAACATCGTAGGGAATTGGATCAGCAAATAACACCAAAAATTACTTAATAATGAAACCAATAGAAGACTTGACCCGGAAAGTAGCAAATCATCCGCCATTGATCTGACGATCTGCTCTGCAAAGCTAACCCATAAGTCAATATGGTAGGTCAATCAAGATAACATCTTAGATAGCGTTCACTTTCCAATCGTCATTACAATCAATATTAAAACACCCATGGTACAACAAACTAACATACAATTATGAATATCTATATTTTTGTAACTCCTGGTACATGAATTTATCTAAGTCTTATAATTCTTATTAATGGCTGTAATTCGTACAAAATATTTTTAGTTATGGTTGGCCTACGTAATTTGAATCTTTTAAGAGTATAGTATTACGTAGAAGTTATAAAGAGATGTTTAAATCTTTGTTGACAAATAGTAATAATAATCTAAATAATACGACTTAAAATGGCGCATATGGCGTAGTTTCTCAGTGACTGATAGGATTTCTACGTTTCAAGAACAATTCTTTGGCTTCCCATTGGTTGCGCGCCGTTACCTAAATATGCTTAATTCGATGTAAAATAAATAGTGTATGCTGTCAGGTTGGGTCTATTGCGAAGACCAGTCGTAATATTTGGCGTATATAGGGAGAAAGTTAAGCAATCAGATTCATTCCGATTTTTTGAGTCATTCATACTTACAGTGTTCCTGTTGTATGTTTGCATATGTGTTTATGTTGCATTAAATTGTTGGCGAAAGCTACTCTGTCAAATACACATGGAGCGCTCTCTTTTCAGCACTTTGACCTTCAGGTACAAGTAACTGCTATTCAGTTCTGCTCTTCATTCTGACCTTTGATTTCAAAATTTAAAGAGGGCTGAGGCTGTCAAAGACGAGACGGGATGAAGTTCTACCTATTGGGAATCTTGCATCATCATCATAGTGAGTTGCATAGAAAACACATCCAGTTTTGATCTCGAACATTCTCAAGAAACTCGGCATATAATGTTCTGTTTAGTACTCAAAGACGTCTACTTCTCTGACCGTTCTTATTTTCTTAGTCTTTCCCGCAGCGTGTTTATGAGATATGGATTGGACTCGGTCTTGTCCTTGCTGTGGCGTGAATGAAGAAGGAATGCCTTAGTCAGCAGCGTGCAACGCATTTATAGGAGTCTCTCCTCGAGCTCAAATGTCTTTTCTAGTTTGACTCGAAACACTTTTGCGTGCTCTCAAGGAGGCTTCTTTGTGGTTTTGTTTGTCGGTGATGACACTTTGGAAAAAAATATATTCCTTGCATCAAAGCAACATCTTTCTACGCGCGCAATCCTCGCATCACCATCGCTTTTAATACGTGAGGTACTGAACGAAACGTGGATTTCAGTATATCTCCTAAACCATGTCCTCGTTTTCGGGCGAATTCTTGGTAAACACGATACAAGGCACACAAGTCGCTAGTGAATCGTTTTCGAAAATGTAGTTTCGCCATGACTTTTCCTTTCTAGAATGGAATATTTTGTTCCAGATCTCCTTTTATACCAATGTTAACACTGTCAAAATACAGTATACTGGTGTGCAAATGATGAGGATTTAGAAATTCACAGAGATCGTGATAGTATTTTCATCATAAGCAGCCATGGAATAATTCGCTTTGAAAGGAATTACTCGCAGTAACGGTACGGCTGTGTTTCCCAACACCACATTGGATTAAACATACGTTAAATTCAATTCCTCGTTTAACTGGATAGGTTGTTTAAGATCCTTGAGACATTCCTTGCTGCTTTTGATGACTGTCTTGGGACCCTTGATCATGACTCCACGAAAAATAACATACAACACAGGACAAAGTTTTGTAATCCGAGAAATAGACGGCAAGACTGTGAAAATTGTTCGATACTCGATCTGAACAAGTTTGTTGTTTGGCCAGGGCTTTGCTAACCTGTTCGTTAAACAGGAAACCAGTCGTTTGGACCAAATTTTGAGCGTTAAAAAGATACCCCACGTGAATTCCTTTGTGTAAGTTGACAATTGTTGAGAATTGGTTGACGATGGACTTTTGAATTCTCACACCATCACATCAGTTGTGTTCAACTGTTCTTGCACTTGCTCATTCAGGATGTCGACCGCGAAAGTATTTTAATTTTTGGTGATATTTAGAATTTGTGTCGGATGAATGATTTCTAAAACAACGACTTCTCATTACACTTCGTGATCCAAAATGGATGACCTGATGTAATTGGGCACAGCGTATTGTTGGGAAATACATCAATTGAACTGTCACCGGGTAAAGATAAGTAAAATTAGTTATTCATAATTTGAGGGTTCTACTTTCCGTGGAGTCACTCGAGGTCAAACAAGATTACAAAATAGAGTTGTTGCTGCTTCTGTTTTTGGGTGAACGCCCTTAGCTGTAAGGCTCCCGTTGTGACTGAAATACTTCAAGGAAGGATTAGATAGAATGTAACCGATGCAGCTGTTGGTAAAATGTTCCACAATTATTTCTTTCCTTGTTGCAAACTCAAAGTGGTGATGACGTCTCCGATAACACAATACACAACAAAGATTTGACGGACAAAGTCTATTTTGAATTTTAGGCACACGTTTTCTGCACCGCACACACACAAGAGTTGCTTTTGTAGCTGTTGAAGAGAAGAACTCAGAAAATTAGCGGTCCCTTCTGATGTTTTGTTGAGCGGGATTGTGGTCACTTCTTTTATAGTCGGTGACTAGCGAAGGGTCGATCGAAGAATCGAAACTCGGGGGATATCCTTTCCAACGACCTTCTTTAACTCGGCGTTTGCCGACTTTACGGGTTCATCGATAACGAATGCTTTCGATGTCGTACATGTCTTCTTTTTTATCATTCTTTGTAACTCGGGCAAGTAAAATGTTCCTTTTAACAATTTGCCGTTCATGTTTTCCAATTTAAAAACAGGAGGAGGATGTCCACGCACTCATCTTGTTTTACGAAACTATTCGGTGGTCCAGTTGGATAAATAATCTTCGTCGAAGGTGCTTTTGTTTTTCCAATGCGCACACAATCTCTGGTCGTCATCTGTCCACGTTTCTTTGGGGCACTAGGGGAGGTACAAAATAGTCGCTCAAACACGGCCCCTTCGTTGTCATGAGTCACTTCTTCGGGAGCGCATCTGATGCTCTGATGGCAAGATTGATTGTACGCTTTGACATGGCGCGGTAAGACGTCGATACACTTGAGGCAGCGTTGATGTGCAAAATATTCCCACATGCGTTCTTTTAAATTGCGTTGAAAATGTCCATTTTCCTCAATTATATTTGGAAAGCTTGATTCATAAATTAGGTGCCATTTTCTGTTTACCATTGGAGAGGGTGACGACCGCTTTGTTTCAACACCAGTTTTAAGGCTCTCAATAAATCGAAGCTCGTTTTGGAAGTCAAAGGCACAACACCGGCAAATTTGGACGATTCATCGAAGACACAAAGCAATAATGTGTAACTGCGATGGTGGGTGGCCAAATGAGAGATATCGGCTAAGTGGGCTAGCCATTGATGATCGATGCCCTCGTCTGGAAAATATTTGTTAAATGAGTTTGTGTAATGTGTACGTGGCTTGTTCTTGCAACTATCGTTGCATTTGGGGTACTTGTCGTTTGCATTTTGGCAGCATTATACAAGTTTTGGAACTCCTCCATAACCCGCAGGATGGGCAGTATTGTAGTTAAAGCTGGATAAAACAGTTTTTCATCAAGACTATCATCAATAAGTAACCCACTATTAACTAATGCTACTAATTGGTTTCTTGGGGTTTGGAAACTGTTTGATGTGTGCGACATGCCACAAGAGTAGGAGTCGATGGTGGTAGTTGTGGTGGTGACAAAGGAGTTTCTTTTCGTTGCCTTCTTATTTCACTTCTGGCTTCCCTTCTTTCTTTTTGACTTCTGTCAAGGAAGGGATCCATATTATCTTTTTAACCCAAACTTTGACCTCCTCTCTTTAACGATTTGTGGAAGGAGTCAACAAGGAGGTTATAATCGTATTAGGAATGTGAGCCGAAAACATGTGAAAGACTTCTCGTGCGTCTTCTTTCTCTGGCATCTGTCTGGCTGCGTCTATCATGGCTATTTGGGATGGTGGTGATTGGCTCATCATCATGGCCTTGACATCTTTCAGAGTCGATTTAGTTATACGGTCGAAAGCTTTCTAGTGAAAGAGTTTAAGACATTTCAAAACTTGTCCGTACCGTTGCGATTTTTCGTTTCTGACCAATTGCTGAAATCCATCACCACTTGCGATTCGAGTTGTAACTGTTATGTCTCGGTATGATTAGGATTGTGAGATAAAGGAAGAGTCTCTTTTCAACAATGGAACTGAATATATTGATTGTAGGGTACAAAAGTCATCTCTCGTCCTCCCATGTGATTCCAAAGTACACGTATAAGGTCTTTCCAGAAAATGGGTCCTCGTCATCTTCTGCTTCCTACTTAGTTCTTGATGTTTCCTTTAATTTGATCAATACTTCCTCCAAACAAAGAAGCCGCCATTACTTTGAGCCTGGGTCCTACCAGCATGGGCAGAACTCCTCCGCTTTGCACCAACATCTTTTTTCTTTTGACTGATGGATATTTTATTTTTGACCATTTGACAAAGAACTTTTCGATGTTTTCCTAAGGGTTATATCTGGAACTTGGACAAAGGTACCGTTACTTTCAAGGCATTCCAACAACGTTTACATATGGTATTGATGTTTTCTCGGGGCTCTTCGAATGTGTTGTTTTCGCATGTATGGATGTCTTTTCGACAGTACCGACAACACGTCCCAATGTTAAAAAAAAACGAGGAGGAAGTCCTTTTCTTGTTTCTTCTCTTGGTACTAGAGTAGTGGTTTTGTGGACTTCTTTTGGGTGACAACTTTTTTCTTTCAAAAGCAAAAACACTAAAGCGAATCGCCTGACTCTCTTGGATTTTGGTTTTGGGGGAGGTATTTCTATAGCGGAAGCCGCTGCCGGTAAAAAAGAAGAGGTCATCGCCGGGGAAGAAGTTCCTTTAGAAATGGGTTCCCATTTTTAGTCAAATGAGTTTGGACGGCATCACGAGCAACGGCGAAGAGGAAGAAAGCTGCTGGAGACATGGTCAATGAGGGTCGTAGTTTATGGAATAAGGGTTGCTTCCGAGCAGCACCGTACCTCTTTCTGGCAAATGCTGTTTTCTTGGGGCTGTACTTTTTCTTGGGATTTGACAATTTTTGAGACAGAAACGCAGTGTCAGAGCTTTTATAGACTTTATAACACGACGTGGACGTGTAATCGACGGGCCCTTCGTCTTGACACCAGTCGTGAAACAGATGGGTACGAAATTGCAAATAATCGGTTGTGGTGGGCTTTATATCGACGAGTAAATAGGAGTCAGGTGTTTGAGTGGCATCGTCGTACGCATAAGTCAGCCTAGTTCCTAACTGTTTGGCTAAGACTTGCACTTGAGATTTCTCTCTGGGACTTCTAAACAAGACCACGTAATGATGCATTGAGACTGATGGAGAGATGGCCTTTACTTTATAAACAGATTTTGGGTAATGAAAATGACACTTGCAGTACGATGATACCATTTGCGGGTAAACCAAAGTTTAATTTCTTCTTCGTCGACTCCTAACATGCTGTCGAAGATGATCAGATGTGCTGATATCTTGTCAGAAACGATCCCGTCGTCTTCGTGAGAAATGCCTTCCAGAAAGTCGATGGATTCTCCTTGACTTTATTGAAGGAGGCTGTAAGCCGATTGCCACTCGTTATAACACCACTCTATGCATTAAGTTGGACGATCAGTTAAATGGGTTCTGTGCTTGATCGAACGTTTGATAAATTTGGTTTTCCCTGAATGAATTGGTCCAGCAATCAATACATTAAAGGGATGTCGAAGATACGGTGCAACCCAATTTCGACGATCTAACTTTTCATCAATGACTTTGAGAGCAGATAGAGAGGTAGAAAGGAAAGATGTATCCATAGTGAAGGTAATCAAAATTATGAAAATATCATGGATAAGACAAGAGATTTTATAATTTTCAGGACACGTTTATTCAGTGTACAAAGTTGAAACTTGATATACAATAATACATAGGAGCCAGATGGTTAAGTACATGACTACAATGCAAAGCAAATGGATCAAAGTGCAATACATACAAGTCACTGTACAACATTGTCGATGAATGTATGCTGTCCTAGAATTTCTTTGGACACACTATATAATTCTTTTAGTCTCTACACTATTGACAGTCTCTAATTTATTTTTCATCCCAGAAAGGTTTTTCATTCGTATCAATGTCAACGACGGGATTGCTGTCCTGAATTTGGTTTTCCTCTGTGGAGGGTTAATCTGTCATTGTGACTAACAGGGGTTTAAATGTTCTGTTTTTCACCTAACGTTTCAAGTCCACTTATTTTCTGAGATTAAATACAAATGGCTTTGGCAATATTCATCCACTTCCAGCACATTTCCGATCGCGTACATCTTTCTAGTGGAGGTGAAGGTCACAATCTACACATACATCTTCCTAAGCATTCAAATTCGATAAAGCTTCATGAATCTTTTCTTTACGCAGATGCTGAGAAGTATCCATATGAGAGCACGACGCCTTTTACATAATGGGTGTCTCGTGCATAATTAAGCGAACAATCATGATGTCTTTCCAGATACGGTTAATAAATATAAAGTTGAAAAACTAAAGATGCTTTTGCAGGAACTGTTCGTAAATAGTCCGAAAGGTATCTGCAGGCAAACGAAATGACACATATGTAATCACTAACACGGAGACCACATGGCGTTCAAAATTCAAAGGAAATAGTTATTGTACAAGGTTTAAGTAATCATCCAAGGTCTGAATATGAGAATTGACTTAATGCCACTGAATCTGTTGCAAAATTGCCTATAAAGGTCGTGCCCTGACAGTAAACTTCTATACCTACGTCAGTCAAATTGTGAATGTCATTAGTTATTCATTCCTGCAGCAAAGTTGAAGTTATCAATATAAAGACTAATTTCTGTCCACTGTCGATGAGGGTAACTTTCAATAATGGCAACGAAATCTTCTAATGTAAACAGTCTAAAGATATATACTTTGAGTAACAACGTCTTGATCAAGAAAAATATAATATCATTGTTAAATTTTTTCACTTTCCTGTAGAGAAATTCCTGAAACAAAAATTCGAGTCAGAAATTGAGATTTTACTCTTGCAAATAGCTCTGGGTTTCTCTTTGTAATGAAGTGACTGTTTGGGTTATTTTCCCAGTTATATTTTGGGCAATATCAGCGTGTACGTAAGATAAAGTGTAGTGGTTGGGAAGTCACACTCGTTTCTGGTAGAAGATTTGGTACATTTATTTTTTTCAATGGGCGAATGACGATTCGGTGAGTGGTTAAACGTACACTTTAGTACAACTCGTAGGTGATCAAGATAAAGTATTGATCATCTCCAGACTGCAAAGTGTCTTTCAGTACATCAAAATTTACCAATTGGATTATTCGATGATTCAGCATCAGTCCTTTAACTTTACAGTCGGTGTGCAATTCTCCTCGCTTCTCATGGCATTAAAAACCGTAATATTTAGGACCGCCGGTAGCAAAACTTAGAATCTAGTTTTGGAAGTGTTCGTTCGACCAGGCCCCTAAACGTTTTCCTCAAATCTCAGTGTCAGAATGATCAAGGCGATGGATGCAGATGCAACTGTCTCTGTTAAAGAATTGACACATTATCCTAACTCGTGTAAGGCTTCGTACAATTTAAATTGAGCTAGGGTTGTCACGTACGCAGCAATGATGACATTTCCAAATTCGTCGGCCTGAACAAAATCTGGTTCTTCTTTGTAATTCACCAAGATCAGGTCTTGTGGAACGAGGTCCGCTTGTTTCACATATTTTGTTTTGTCGTACAAACAAATTCACGTTCGAGCACAGGTACGACTCAAAGAAAACATCAGATTTTCTTGGTAATGGTAGGGTAAGACGGGATGATACAAGTCAGTGGGAGGCAAGACTTTGCATTTCATCAATCCTTGCTATTCACGTCGATGTGTTTCGTAAAGAATTGTGGGTGTCCTGCTGGAAAGTGACAATATTTGCACACCCAAGGATGCAGCGAGCACACATCCATATATTTAATCTCTTCCCGATTTTCCTCGTCCGCGTGGCAAAGCAAGCATGTGCATTTCGTTCGTCATCCAAGCAAACTGTCATGTTTAGTCAAGAGGGTGCAGAAGGTTGTAACTTTCCACGATGAGTTTAAACCTGGGACCGGTTTTCAGACGTCGATTGTACTCGTGTTCCCAACATTTTGCCGACTCGTTATCCTTCATGCTCTAACTTTAGGATTCGCTTGTATGTGATCTGGTACAATTATTCCGTGATACTACTTAAGAAATTGTTTTGCATGTCATTTTCGTTGTAAGTCGGGCATCGTCAAACAAAGCGTTCATTAGATTCGTAAATGATGTTGGGGTCTTGTACGTCTCAGCCCTTAAATGAATATTCTCCAATAATCCCTTCGCCTTCTCCGTTTCGGGTATTTTGGATATGTTTGTCTTCCTTTTTGCACTAGTAATGTAAATAACACACGCTTTGGCAGAGTATCGACGTCTGATGCATTTTGTATTTGTGGGCGTATGACAGCTAGGGTCTTCTCTGGCATGAATAGGTTGTGGTACACTAAGGAACACGCTTTATCGATGGTAGATGAGTCCTTTAAAGGATCGATACCTCTTTGCTCCATGAACAGCTCTCGAAATTTTCCATAGCAACGACATAAAATGTCCACGTCGGATCGACACTACGCTAACATTTCTTTCAGAAAGCGAAGGGGTTCGAAGTATGAGAGTGGTACCAACCCTAAAAAGCTTCTCGTTGTTAGGTGTGCGTATTGTCGGGGTCATAATAGCGGTGTGAGACAAATATGGTAGGAACGGCGTTCAGATTGACTTCCATATTGCGAAAGCATACAAAATATCCTTTGGCCATTTCTGTGATTGCAAACGTTTTAGACTTGACTCAAAGGCATGGCTAAATAACTTATCTAATCTTTAAACTGTACTTGTCCCACTTACATGTAGATGATTTTGGCTCCGTTCATTGTCACTATTGATCATTGAGTGCCTTGTTCTGTGTAGAACCTTTGATGAAAAATGATCCTACATATCCCGAGAAATTGTGATCCAAGATCGTGGCCCCTTAACTCCACGTGTCGTCGATAGGGTCCTAGAGCTATTTGGCTAAATCGGAAAGCGTTTCAGGTCCTCGAAAGGTTTCTCACGTCCTCCTGGAATCTTGCTAAGGTGGGGACATAGGAAAAAGAAGGGTTCTTGGATGCACTTCAAGCACTTTCATCCTCCTGTTTCGAGTTGTATTTTTAAATGTGAGATTTATTTTCCAATTCTACATTTGGTAACAAATATAAGATGGCTTCTTTCCTGGACAAACGTGCGCTCTGTAGTTGTTTGTGCGTATGAGAACTGGGCAAGTAGAGCACAATCTCAGCAGCTGGCAAGCATTTTCTGCTGTGAAACTTGTGTCATGAGTTGTGAAAAAGAAAGAGTGAAAGTAGAAGAAAATAACTTTTGGCGATGTGTTGTGATATTTCATTGTCATTTTGTTTTAAATGATGAGAGAATATACCAGAACTAAATAAGCAAGTGTCTCTTGGTCTTGATTTGTATAATAAGGACCTCCACGCACGCACTCACATTGGCCCATCATTCAAACATCATGGGAAAGGGGTTGACAGTTTTATTTCATCTGGCAACCTCTGAGTAGTCTCTCTTTTCTAGAGAGGTGGGTGACCGTGCAAAGGAAAGTTGATGGTTGTTTTTTTAAAACAAATTCTTGAATTGGAGGCAATGAGGTTTAACTGTTTTATACCCTTGCCAGGTCCAGGTCCTACCTCTTCGCCTGCTTTTACTGTCGATTATTTGGTAGTAATCGCTACTGCTGGTGACCTCTCAGAGGTAGTCATCGTAGAGGGAGTGATGATTGGGATGGAATGTGTGGTTCCGTAAGGTATTTTTCTCTTAGGTCGAGTTAAAGAGGTCTGATACATTTGTCTCATATACCTTAACTCTGCCAAAATATCTAGTAGCACCGTCACCTTTTGACTGTTTTCACCATCCTTCTTCTTTCCTTCGCACTTTCCTATTTCTTCTTCTTCCTCTCGTTTCTTTTTTCCTCTTATTGTTGTTGAATGAGAAACGCATGGTCTGCCTCCTTTTGCTTTTGTAAACCTTTCTCCAATTCTTCCTTAAGCCTCTTCCTAAAATCATCTACCCGAGGTAAGGAAGGAGAAGGAAGTGAAGGTACTGGTACAGGTACAAATTCTTGAGAAGAAGAAAGAAAATCGGCCAAATCCCAAATAAACTCGTTCTTTTCCGGAAGTATAACAGTGGCTGTTTTGGTAGCCGCCATGTGATCACTCCTTGCATCCTCCGCAGGAGCTCCCCAATACATCGTCTTCTTAACCATGCTCCAACTGTGTCGTATCGATTCACTGCGCACGGTCGCTACCACACATATAAACTGCATGTGACATTACACACTACTCCTCTGATTGGTGGATAGACTATGCGTGCGTTTGGATTAGTGAAACATGTCAATCGGTTTTGATCCACCCTTAAATTACAAATACCCGTAGCTCGCCTCGTGAATTCACCTGTTTTCATGACAAAATTTCGATTAACGTTGAGTCGTCTACCCTAATTTCGGGAATGCTGTTACGCCCTGACTACCCCATGTATGTGAACTCATCTTGGGCTATCACGAAGATAACATATACAGTTATTTGAAAATGAAGGAATTTTGTGGAGAGGCAAGGCTCTCTGAAGAGAATCTTGATGTACGGCCACGCGGTCAGAAGACAAAACGACAAGTGTTTCGTATCTTAACAGTCTTTGGTTAACAAACCCCAACGTCCCTTTTCAGGGCCACTTCTATGCCTCGAGAAGATCTATTCTTTGCCATAAAATTGTTGTGTAGGTGGTGTGTAAGTGTGTCTTTGTGTATGTCTGTATTTTCACTTGCCCCCTTAAAACGCGTATCCATTCCTTTTAACTCCATCACCCATGTTAATTTCCCTTATACCTCCAAGCGCCATTGCCATGTTAAATTTCCCTTATGCACCCAAGTGCCATTCCATTGTTAAATTCCGCTTAGGCCCCCAAGTGCCATTTTTGCCCTCAAGGGACACATATATCTACTAACAGCATTTGGAATAGATCTGGCTTACTCCGTTGCTTATTTTTCAACCCTCTAGCAATAAAATAATGACGTAACATTTCTTTATGCGATTAGTGCACATAGAGAGATATACGGATATCTGTTTAGTCTTAGCAGAAATTTGATTCCAAAAAGTTGTAACCGATTTAGATCTGGGAGTACTAGTATGTGAAGAAAGCACTTGTGATTTTACCGGAAAACTGCTGAGAAGATGACATACAGACAATTGAAACTTTGTGAGTCAAGGAATAATCATCAGCTGTCCCAAGAGCAGTTTCCAAAGTTTCTACCTTTTGCTTATCAGGTCTTGACTTCAGTATGGATGCAATTCTTGAACTCTTCAATTAATATGAGCTGTCTCATGTTATCTCAATCTCGACCAACCTTGTTGGCGGAACACCTGCTATCAAATAGGTGTTATTTATCCCTTTCAAATTCGACATGGGTTTGTCCAGTTTCTTTTCTACAATTTCTAGACCTTTATTGATTTCCATTAGGTACCAACTCATAGCAATTCAAGATACATTGTTTGGCCACAGCATAATCAGCACCTTGTTGTACCGACGGTGAAGTGCAGAACTGACAATAAGTACACGATGCGATAACAAAGTTCAATACTATCTTGGCCATTTCAAGTTTTCAGCAATTTTCTCAAATTGAGGAAAGTATTTAACTGTTTCTGTTTTTTTAGAAAGGGCGTAATAAACTAATAGTTTTGGTAACCGCAAAACCGAAACGTGTATAAAGTTAGACGTGTGTGCACTGCCTGCCAGTTGTAATCCGTTTAGTTTCAACTCTCTCTCTCTCTCTCTCTCTCTCTCTCTCTCTCTCTTATATATCTAAATTTGCATTTCCATTTCTTGTTTCTCTTTATCTAGCTATCTTACCTCTGCATTTTCCTCTCTTTTCATTTTTCTCAAATCCTATACATCTCCTCTCCGTGCATTCGTATTTCCCTCTTTTCCTGAACATTCTAAATTTTGTAAGCAAAGCTAGACCCTGAACATAAATATCTATAAATAAAACTATAAAAGTCAGGTACGCCTTAACTATTTTACCCCATATGAACTGAGAAAGGTCAAGCATACAAAACAAATTAAATATACGTAACGAAATGTTTGAAAAATATCATTTGATTCGCCTTGTCTCAAAACGATCAAAGCTTTGCTGTCCCTTTGATCAGATACTAATGTAACTTTAATTTTCCGTCATACCGTTTGCGCTATAGATTGGCGACCCATAGTTCTCGTTGTAAGTTAGTCAACAGGATTTGAATTTGAGTGTCAATCATTCTTATATTATCTATTTCCGTAAACGATTCTGCAGTGCATGTTTATAATTGCTACAATTCAATGAACAAGGATGTATGTATCCTCCTATGGACCTGTAGGCGGTTAATTATCTGTACATCAAGGATCCAATACCCACGTGTCAGTACTTAATATAGTTATGTCACTTAAGTAGGTTGTGCAAGGCATACTTTTTGGTGGCATTGTAACTTAATCTAAGTTATTCGCCCTTTTAACAAAACCTTTGGTTGAAAAAGAATAAGATAGAAAATATTTAATATATAACACTTCCATTGCATTTGACGGTTTCCATACTCTATTGTCAAGTAAATATTTGGCTAAATACTTGTAAGGTACCAGTATATACATTTGATGGTTTCCATACTGTATTGTCAATTAAATGTTTGCCTAAATACTTGTAAAGTACCAGTATATAAATACCAGTATATAAAGCAAGTTTTTGAATAAGAAAGTTATTATAATTTTCACAAACTTTATTTTTTCCATTACATACACAGCATCCAATCATCACGCAATCACTTCAGAATAGACATGGTCTATCAGAGGTTTGTTAACAAACAGGCCCATTGCAGATACTATCAAATAATCATCACCCAGCTGATGTCAAAAGCAAGAATTATCGTACAGTCCCTTCCAAACATAATGACGTTATTCATCATACCCAGATAAAATATTATAGTAAAAGTCATCCCTTAGATTATTCTGTTATTAGACATATAGAAAAACACTATTATCAAATAATCACTTCCTAACACAATTCTGCTATCACAAATCAGCTTCAATTCAGGTGATGCAAGTTTAAGAATTTGATTAGAAGTCACATAATGGAAGACGAATGAATCGTATTAGAATATTGATATTGTGTACCCTAAGAAGTCATATCATATTTCATTTCAAGATCGCGAAAGACCGCCCCGGTGGCCTAGTGGTTAGAGCGTCCGCCTCAGAAGCGGGAGGTCGTGGGTTCGAACCCCGGATGAGTCATATCAAAGACTTACAAAAATGGTACTAACAGCTGCCTCGCTAGGCGCCCATCATTAAGAGATTAGTGTTAGGACTGGTCGGCCTGGTGTTAGGATAATGTGTCTGGGTGGGACATCGTGCTACATGTCTGCGGCATAATGCCCCAGTACTAGACATCACCATAAACTGCCCCACTGCAGACAACGTAGCGATATGACTGAAAAATTGTTAAAGCTACGTTTAAAATCCTAATCACACACACACACACACACACACACACACACAAGATCGCGAGAGAAGCTCTATTTCAGGTGCGTCTAAGTAGGAATATATGTAGGCAGGTAGGTAAGCTTGAAGTAAAAAGTTAATTGGATTTTCGCAGCAACTGAAGATAATACAGCAAAATGTTGACAATGTTGACTATATGTGTAATAGTCATTGTAAGAGTAATCTAGTGGCTCATATGATTTTTAAATCAAACCAATCCTTATACTACTACTACTACTACTACTACTGATACCGCTACTGCTATAAATGATAGTTTCTGCAAGTTGGGGTATCTTTCCATCCATCCATCCACAAATAGGTCTAACCGTTTGTATATGTATGTTTGCTTTATTGCAGAAAATCTCTATTTATGCATGCATCTACACACGTAAGAATATGTGTGTGTTCGCAAATTCGAATGCTAGTACGTACATTTGTGCGCATTGTATTTCTATGTATGTATATAAATAAGGATGAATCTTTGTTTCTTTGCCCGTCTGAATTTCTGCGAAACTCTCAATATATCTGGGTAGCTAGTAAGCCGTATAGGGAACTATAGGAGGTGGATGCATTTTGACACTACTTAATACTAGGGAAGTATAGGAAGTGGATGCATTTTACACTGCTTAATACTATGGAACTCTAGGAGGTGGGTACATTTTATCACTGCTTAATACTAGGGAACTATAGTAAGTGGATGCATTTTACACTGCTTAATACTAGGGAGCTATGGGAGGTGGGTGCATTTTTACACTGCTTAATACTATGAAACTCTAGGAGGTGGGTACAGTTTTACACTGCTTAATACTAGGGAACTATGGAAGGTGGGTGCATTTTTACACTGCTTGATACTAGGGAACTATGGAGGTGGGTGCATTTTTACACTGCTTAATACTAGGGAACTATAGGAAGTGGTTGCATTTGTACACTGCTTAATACTATATAACTATATGAAGTGGGTTCATTTTTACACTGCTTAATACTAGGAAACTATAGGAAGAGGGTGCATTTTTACACTGCTTAATACTATGGAACTCTAGGAGGTGGGTACATTTTTAAACTGCTTAATACTAGGGAACTTTGGGAGGTGGGTACATTCTTACACTGCCTAATACTAGAGAACTATAGGAGGTGGGTACATTTTTACACTGCTTAATACTCGGGAACTATAGGAGGTGGGTGCAATTTTACACTGCTTAATACTAGGGAGCTATGGGAGGAGGGTGCATTTTTACACTGCTTAATACTATGGAACTTTAGAAGGTGGGTACATTTTTACACTGCTTAATACTAGGGAACTATAGGAGGTGGGTGTGTTTTTACACTGCTTAATACCTTGGCAAGATTCATGAAAAATACTTGTACTGAAAATACCATCATGTTTCATTGTCAAGAAAAATCAAAGTCAGAATTGCAAATGATAAAATTATTTATCTAGGACTCTGTCATTTATTGCACTGACTTGTCCCTGAAATGAAACTATCCTCTCCAAACTGAAAATTCTTACACTGCGGTCACATGCCAGTTTTCACTAACAATGTCTCTTGTCATCGATGGACTGCGTTGTCTTGACTTAATTGTATGCAGATATGTATCCGCCGACCATGCCACGTTAGACTACTGACAAAAACATGCATCCAAAAACCTGGCTCGAAAACCCAAAATAATATTTCGTTGAAACAAGATAGTATCTTTGTTGAACGAGATATTATTTTGTTAAACAATTTATCACCTTCCTGAACAATTTATTATTTGTGTAAACAAGAACGTATTTATAGGCCCTCAAGTCCTGGGCAAGGCGGTAGTCAGTGTTTCAAGCCTTGGGATCTTATACCTGCAACATTAGATCCCTTTTGGGCCACTAACTCCTTCAGCTGCTTAACATGATTGGCAATAAGTGTGATAAATGTAAAGTCTGGGATCTTGACAAAAATGATCCCTCCCCCCAAAAAACTGATAAAGATTACCAAAACAATATAAATGCAATTGATTCCAAAACGATTGGTATGTCCATTTCTTTAAAACCACATGTACGCTCAGAACCAATTTTTTTAATACAGGACATTTTAACAATCTAATTACAGTATCATCACACGCGGCTTGCTCAGTTTTAAAATAGTGATATCCGAATATAGATAACTGGGCAAAATTTGATACAGTATAGCGGAATAAACGGGTCAGTTCTTGCCCTGGGATTTCAGTCCGACCCTTGAGAGCTCTATTCCGGCAGAAATAGTATGGTCCAAAAAGACTCCGATTGGCATGCTGAACGAACTAACGGTATCGAGAAACTCAAACTCAAATTGAAATCACTAAATGTATCGGCTACTTTAAACAAACATCATTATTACATACTTTAGAGAACCCATCGAACAAGAACAATAAATAACCAAGCAATTTAACCCAGAAATGTGTGAATCTGTTATGACTATATGGTCTTAAACTAAATAACAGGAAAGAGTAAAAGCCAAACGTTTTTGCAAAATTAAACAAATAATTTATTTCGCTAGAAGGTGAAAATTTAAAAACAAATTAAAGTATTGTGAATTCAATCCCAAAGAGTCTTATAAGTTGTATCAACAGTCAAAATGTATAGAGTTTCGAATGAATTCCAATTTTTAATGTGCTGATGTGTGCCAACAGTCTTCATGTAGCACAAAAATGTCAAAAAAGAAGAATGCTTTGGTAAAAAGTACTTGAATGAATTCACAATAATCCAAAAAGAGTGATTTATCACTGTGCAATTTCAGTGAATAATTTAGGTAATTCATATTTAAAGACTGATTTCACTTTGTATGTTATGATAGGAATAAGTATCTTTTGTAAATTACAACATTAACATAAAAAGCTAAAACACAACAATAGAACAAGGATGAAGGTCATGTTCCCATCAAATTCGTAAACAACCCACTTCTAGAACATTCTTAATTTCTAAATAAATAGATCTTGAACTGAACATCTACAAACATGTTTACTTCCAGGTAATAATGTTCTTAATATATAATCCAAATTCAAACATAAATATTAGTTATGTCATATGTTGTTTTCAAAATAACAAGAGATTATTCCTGTAGGACATAAACTAAATTACTGACCAAGGTCAGTCACATAATATAGATATAAATAACATATAATCACGGAGAAAGACAACACGCAAAAAAATTGAATATACACAATACCTCCCCTCATAAAGAAAATGAGTTGTTCAATAAAGCTTTCTAATATATACAAGTCAAATATACATATAACAAAATTACATAAGATGATGCATTATAAATGACACTAAATGTACCTGAAGCAAAATAGTACGTCTATGCATGTGAAAGTGCATCTGCAGTTAGATTATTTTCCCTTGATGTGTCTAATGACCATATTTTATTCATATAATATCAAACTAAACCTAAACATTCTCTTAATTTTTCATTTTGTTAATGCAAGTAAGAGAGGTTGTGATAAATGAATAATCGGAGAACGAGCTGAACAAAAATAAACTCAAAAAGCATCACGATGCCGGTATCGAAGCCAAACACACCTTTCGACTGTGCAGTAATTTCTCTGGTGCTTATATAATATTTAGATTATCGGCACAATGAATGATCCATACAATTTTGTCTTCAGAAATCAATACTTATTCTCCCCCCCCCCACATCACTTGCATCAACATACATTTTTAATGATTGAAATCTGAATCTGAAAGAACTGATGCACTCTTTAGTAAGTTATTTAATTTATCAAAACCCTCCTGACGTTCGACAGACGAATGATCTTGGATTTCTTATTCAATAACTTGGTCAAAGGTTCCGCAATAGTGAAAACAATTGGAGCAAACTTTCTGATAATATAGAGCCATACTCTAAAAGTTCATCAGTTGCTTCTTGCTGAAATTGAATTCTGATATAGCCTTGACCTTAACTTCTAGAGATTTAACTTGATTGTATTCGACAATATGTCCTACAAATATAATACAAACACGTCAAAATTAAATTTTTCACCTAAATTAATTGTCACATGAGCATCACTTAGTCGATCAAAGAATTTTCGAATGGTTGCCGGGTGAAGTTTACAGTTGGCGTTGTTGATGATGATGTCATCGATGTGCTCGCCACATTTATCTAGACCAGATATAGCCATTTTCACTAAACGCTGGAAAGTTGAAGGCAAACCCTTCATACCATATGCTGTCACTTTAAATTGGTAAAGAAAACATGGTGTTATGAATGCTGAAATTTCCTTTGCACTTTCAGTAAATGGATTTTGCCAGAATCCTTTTAAAAGATCAAACGTGGTGACATAGTTTGCATTAACAATTTTGTCAATGCAGTCATTTATAATTGGAATTAGAAATGAATCATTCTGGTGGCACTATTCAGTTTTCTATAGTCGGTGCACATGCGAAAAGAGTTATCTGCTTTCTGCACTGGAATACATGGTAAACTTAAGTTACTTTTCATTGGTTCAATAAAATAATTCTTCAGCAAAAAGTAAAAAGTCTGCAATTTCACCGTCATGGTAGAGTGTTTTTATTCGTGTTAGAACACATGGAAAGAAGTGATTATAATCGCGCAATAGCTGTTTTAGTTCTAATGTTCTTGTGGTTGTAGATGTGAAAGTTTATGATACTTATTATTCAACATATCTGAATTCGAAGATTGGTCACACCAATGACAGTACAGTCCGATTGCATACTATCGATTAAATCCTCACACTATGGGACAGGTAGAACTAAATTCACAGAATGATTAAAAGGGTAATTGCAAACAATATATTACTTGAACATATTTCTATGGCAAAGTTGTTTCTCTTTTCGCCTCCCAGGAGTGTTAATGATATAATTCAAGTCACGTGGTTCCTTTTCAACTGTATCAGGTCCATAATACTTACCCTGAATAGGACTTTGAGGTACGCACAGGAGAGCCAGAACTCTATCACCAAGCTGAAAACTCATGTCCCTTGTATCTCTTTTATACCTTAAGTTCACTTTTAACTAAGTATAGTAAAGATTACTTCTTCCTACTTCACAAGCCTTTGACAATTTATATCTTAAATCAGATAAAATAGCCAAGAAGATTAATTCCTGAATCTTTTTTTGAAAGAAGGTTTCTCTTTTGTTGAAATATCTTCAATAGCCCAAGGACAAAAGTCCAAAAATTAATTCAAAAGGACTAAACCTAAAGACTTTTGAACTGATTCTGAAACAGTATGCAACAACAAATGAACCCTTTCCAATCTTTGCCTGTATCAAACCAATATGTTCAAATGTTTCAAAGTTAGATGAAATTTCTAAAGTCCCTTGACTGTCAGGTTGATAGACATAGGACGTAAATTGTTGTACGTTTAAATCATTCATAACTTGTTGCAAAATTCCAGACATAAAATGTGACCCTTGATCAGTTTGGACAGATTTTGGAAAGAAAAAAGGGCAAAAAAATAACCTTCTGCCAACATTTTCGCTATGGTATTAGTTTTAATAATCCTCAGAAGAATTGCATCTGGAAATCTTGTGGACGCAAACATTGAGGTCAACAGGTATTGGTTGCCTGACTTGCTCTTTGGCAAGAGACCGACACAGTCTACCATTTTTCTTCTAAATGCTTCGTCGAAAGCAGATATAAGTTGCAGATGAGACTTGTGTACATTCCGGTTGTGTTTTTCTGCTATTTGACAGGAGATATCAGGATATTGCTCGTGTTCGATAACGAGTGGTTTTCTTTTCTCACACTAATTAGAATAAAGAGAATGAGTAGGAAAAAGAGGATCATTGCAATCAATATCTATTGATTAATCAACACAAGGAGCGAAATTGGCTTCATCGAAAGAATGATCAATAAACTTGTCAGCTAAAGGAATTATTTCCTGATCGACACCATTCTCAATAGCTCTTTTTGCATAGCTCTAGTAACTGCACAAGGTGGATATAAATCACAGACTTTATGTTATATAGGATCTAGCTCATCACCTAGTTATAAGCGAATACCGTCGATGGGTAAAGAAGTCATCGATCACTGTCATGGATCATGAGACTAAGTCTGATGACAAATTTGCACAATAGAGAGGAAACATTAATAAATGGGTACTCTACTTCCTGAATAAAAACACTTTCATCCGATGATGATTTTTCTCAGCAAAAAAGAAATTACCCGATAATAAACGACTACGAGAATATCATGTGTCCCTTAATATTTAATAGGGATATCTTTGGCAGACACACCGATAAGTAATACAGAACCTTTCGATGTGAATTTTTCATAATTCTCCATAACAAAGTTTGATTGGGTTTGTTTGATTCAACAAATGAATTACTTTCAATATATGACCGTGAAGTTGACATCTCAGGAGTAAGAGCATTTGGAATAGCTCTGTCTGTATTCTGTTTCTTTTTTCGGTTTGTAGCAATTAGAAATAATGTGCCCATATCTTGCAATAAATGCATGTAGGACAATATAAGAATTTCGAATCGGTTTTATCTGAAGTTTGATTCCAAAAAGTTGTGCTAAACTGAAACTTGGAAGTACTCGTTTGAGACGGAATTGTTTTTTTTTATTATCAAACACCGGCCGAGAGCAAGAGTTATCGACAAAGGAAATTTTGTATGTTAAAGAATAGTCATCAGCTGTACTGGCAACGTTTTCAAAAGTGTCTACACGTTGCTCAGCAAAATAAGTCTTGACGTCACTATGGATAGAAATTTTTAAACCCTTCAGCTAATATGAATTATCTAAGACTATTATACTCTTTATCAGCCATTTTACATGAACACTACCTATCAAATAGTTGTTCCTCTGCTCTAGCAATCTCGATATTGGTTTGACCAGTTTCTTGGTTACAATTCCGAGACCTCTGATGATGTGTTTCCTGTAGCAACTCATAATCCTTTAATAAAGTTCCGGAAGCACATCATACTCAGCACTTGCTTCTACCGACAATAAAGTCTTCAATTCACGAGCTTTGCCAATAGTAATACTTGTAATAACAAAGTCCAGTTCTCTCTTAGCCATTTCAAATTTTCAGCGATTGTATCAAAATGAGGATTTTTTTTATCTACTTCTATTCTTTTCAACCAAAAAATTGACCAAATTATTTTACTTCTTGTTTTACCAAATATATTTTTGCTTTCGAAATAGAGAAATGTCTGTCAAGCTATAGCAACTCATCATATTTTAAGGATTGTACCATTCCTGTGTAGGATTTGAAATAAAGTTGTCTACTTTAGATGACATTGTAAAATCTTGCTGACTTCACTATTTAAAATAAAATGACAGGAAGAAGGACACTTCCGAAACAAAGTGAATTGAAATTTCAAAAGTTTAAATATTTTTGAACTGTTAGAAATTTGTTTCCCGGATGAGTCCCAAATTTCTGTTATGACGCAAACTAAGTAAAGGAAAGAACAAAACCAGATTTTGCCAATAATTTATTTTTTCTAAGTTAAAAATTGAATATTTAAAAGGCCTTTACTGTATTATGAATTAAATTCAAAATAATCTCAAATAGTTCTCTAAAAGAATAAAGAGTTCCGAAAAGTTTCAGATCCTGTATACTATGATGTACTAATATTTTCGAGTCTTGATGTATCACAATGGCATCGTCCAAAAATTATTTGAATGAATTCACAACTGTCTCAATTAAAACCAGACACAACATTAAACACAACTTCAGACTGATATTAAGACAATAATTAAGAATCAAGAATTATGAATTCGAAATGAATTTAATTGTACGTTTCTCTCTTTATATAGGTCCACAAGATGCTACGTGACAATGTCTCACTAAGTAACCGTATTTCTCAATACCTACCCACGTCAATTTCATAACAGTACTCAACCACCTGACTTAACTAGCCATTGAAAAATTATTCAAAGTTTGTCAAGCAGTTCAATATATAGGTTTAATTTAACTTGTAAACACATATTTATAGCTCAATATCTTAAAATAGAAGCTAACCCGTGGACAAAAATAAACTATGTAATAAATTGTTACATTACAAGTTACGTTAACGAACAACAATTACAAACAACAGAGATACAATCTTGTAACAAAAGTTACACAAAATATAGATATACATTGCAGATGACTTTTATCCTTCTTCAATAGTATTTTTAAAAAGTTCTCCACTTTAGATGACATTGTGAAAGCTTGTTAGTTTCATTATAGATTTCCCAATATGTAAAATTAAAAGATCTGGGAGCAAGAGAATTGTTGAACAAATTCGCATATCGGTCGGGTCAAAATTTTCTGTTACGACTATATGTTCTAAACCTAAGTTACAGAAAATAATAAAAACCATCAAGTTTTCTAAAATTCATGAAATAATTTATTCCCATAAAGTACAAAAGGAAAATTTAAAAAGAATGTACAATATTGTGAATTAAATCCCAAATAGTTATACATGTTTTATCACTAGTCCAAATGTATAGAGATCCGAATTCATTCCAGCAGTGTTTCGAATGAATTGGAATATTTAATATGCTGATTGTGAATATCCTCAATTGTGCTAATGTTCCACAAATCTTGATGGATCACAATGATGCAATCTAAAACTCGATGAGTGAATTTATAGTAACCCAAGAATAGTGATTTTGTCCGAAAATATTGAGCACATTGTAATTCCAGTTAATGATCTAGATAAAGAAATCCTCCAAACTTAAAAACTGAACATAATAATAAGATTAATTCCATTTTGCTAGCTAAGGAAGGAATGTATGATTTTGAAGTAAACAACTTTAATATTAAAAGTTAAGACACCGACAACCTACGACTTATCTGGAAAGACACAGCTGCATGCAGCAGGTTTTATTCTATGGACCGTCAGCGAAAAAAGTTTGCAGAGAGGAACTGTAAAGCTGTGTAATATGTGCTACCACTCCTCTTTCGTAAAAAAAACGCAAAGCTCCTTTTCAGAGCCACCGAGATATCTAGAAAAGAGAAATTCAACTCAAAACTATTGCAGATCTTTATATGTTTAGGTATGTCTATGTCTTTGCTTAATATTAAAACGTAAGACCCCTTCCCACTCTCTTTTGTGTAAGTTAGCATGTTTCGTATGTGGCTATAGTGTGTTTATAAACACCCCTGCCTTTATGTTATAATATTTAAGTGAGGGTATGGTATGTACATAAATAGTTCTACCTTTGTATGTATGTATGTATGTATGTATGTATGTATGTATGTATGTATGTATGTATGTATGTATGTGTGTGTATGTATATATGTATGTATGTGTGTCTTTGCATGTGAGCATGTATGTATGTGTGTCTATGCATGTGAGCATGTATGTTTGCATGTATGTATGTATGTATGCATGTGAGCATGTATGTATGCATGTGAGCATATATGTATGTATGTATGCATGTATGTATGTATGTATGTATGTATGTATGTATATATGTATGTATGTATGTCTCTATGTATGTATGTATCTATGTATCTATGTATCTATGTATCTATGTATGTATGTATGGATGTATGTATGTATGTATGTATGAGTGTGTTTCTATGTATGTATGTATGTGTGTGTTTCTATGTATGTATGTTTCTATGTATGTGTGCATGTATGTGTGCATGTATGTATGTATGTATGTATCAGTTTATTTGTGTGTGTGCGTGCGTAGGTATGTATGTATGTATGCATGTGTGCATGTATGTATGTATGTATGTATGTATATATGTATGTGTTGATGTATGTATGTATGTATGTGTTGATGTATGTATGTATGTGTTGATGTATGTATGTATGTGTTGATGTATGTACGTATTGATGTATGTATGTATGTATGTATGTATATATGTATGCATGTGTTCATGTATGCATGTATGTATGCATGTGTTCATGTATGTGTGTATGTATGTATGTATGTATTCACTGCAACGACGCTGTTCTTAAAATAAGTAAGAAGAAAGAGCGAAAACCAACACGTTTTGTAAAATTGCAAATGTTATATATTTCCGTAAATTACAAAGTGAAAAACAAATTATATACAGTATGATGCATGAAGTCCTAAATAGTCTTAAATGTTCTATCAAGTCCAAGAGTATCGAGTCATCCGAATGATTTCCAAGGATATTCTGAATGATGGTCTGTATTGTGCTGATGTAGCAATAGTACCAAAGAATCATTATGATATAATCCCAAAATGTCTTTAAATGAGTTCACAGCAATTCCGTTACAGCTACAATTCTAAATTATTTTTAAATGAAATTGTAGTAATGTGTACCTGTGCTCAACCTTGCAAGTTTTGAATGGATCTATGCACTATTAGAATGATTCATCGTTAAAGTGCGAACTTCCGATTGATATGAAATGTAGTATTTAAAATATTATGAACTAAATAACCCTAACAAATATATAATCATGAATGATAATACACATAATATAGGCATACATAATAGTATGCATGTATGGCGTGTCTTTAAGCACTCCTACCTTTTCGTTAGATAGTGAACTGTGTCCTGGTCAGCAAAATGAACAGTACATGGTAGATTGTAGAAAGTGTGTTGGATTGTATATAGTATTATTTGACACCAAATGTTAACCCTATGAACAAGTTTAGCACAGCATTTCCCGGACACACCGCAAGTGACGCATAATGTTAAACCATTGAACACTTTTAAGATAGGATTCCTTGTATACACTTCAAACAGTGCCACATGTGAACCTACGGTGCCATGATATCTCACATAAACATCTCAAGTCGTGTATATTACCACTGTTATGGAGATTAGTCATAATATTGTTGGGAAGGGTGCAACCAACCAATCCAGACCGCTTTCTTACTCTCCATCTGTTTCCACTCTTTTCTCGGTGACGGTCTTCGGCAAAGGAGCAATACTACAGCAAAGAATTCTCAGTCTCTTCACTCTCAAAACAAAGTAATATTTTAACGATTTTTGTCATACCACTACATGGGATATGAGAGACAGAGAGAGAGAGAGAGAACGGAATAGTATGAACAAAATAATTTTTAGACTTTGGAATTGTCACCATTTAAAGTCTTGTTAATATCAGGATTGTTTGATCCAAATCAAATGATTTATATCATTGATTTAAATCATACATTAAATCAAGCAAAAAGAATCATCCAAATGATTTTATTCAAACAATTTACCTTTGATGATAAACGACAAAGATTATGTAACCGAATTAGAACTCAAAATGTGGGTCTAAATAACCATGTTGGATCTACTCAGCTAATTGTAGTTGTGTTTTTCAATATTAAATTATGAAAACATTCAAAGTGTAAGTCTAATTTGTAAATAAAGACATGTAGCAGATGAGAAACATGTGGGTTCTATTAAAACTCTTCAAGGCCAACCTGTTCAATTCCGAACTTCTGAAGGTAGAGTCCCCAATCACCAGGGCCTGAAGGAAATCCAATTTTAGTTGGCAGTTGTCACTAGTCTAGTGTTTGAAACATATTTTCAACATTTTGATTATTTTTTTGCATACTGTTACACACAAGTCACTAATCTTATATAAAAATATATGCATCGTAAATGAAGTATTTAGATGTAAAGATTTCAAATATGTTTTAACTTAATTATAGTAAATGTCTAATCTTTTTTTCATTACATAAAAATATACTATTATAAACTATGCATATATTTAGCCAAAAAAATGAAAACCTAATTCTTTCATTGTATTTAAAAAATTTCTGCTTATTTTTTAAAAAAATATAAATTATTGTGCCATTGTTAACTTTGTGTATTATTAAATTTAAAAAGTCATATTTTTGTTAAAATCATGATTACTTGAAACCCTGGTTAGAATCCTGATTTTTAAATGATCTACTCCATTACATACGGTAATAGTATCTTCCAGCTTTCAATCGGCTCGAAAACTGCTGACACTACTGAGCCTAAAATAATCATCGTTTACGAAATACACTGAAGGTCTCTAGATTTCAAGATGAATAAAAAAATAAAATAAGCAACGAAAAGTATTTCATGGGTTCTTTATGCATGTATATTGATGAGTTTACTAGTCCACAGCGTGTCCTTCATAATTATAAACATATTCAACCATCATATATATATATATATATATATATATATATATATATATATATATATATATATATATATATATATATATATATATATATATAAATAAAAGCAGAGTTTATAGAATCTGACACTTAGCTAACTTAAGTTTGCATACACCGATTTGTGTTAAATACAAAATATTTCAATATTATTTGACTTGATAACACGAAGAAATGGCCACAGTTTCTTTTTCATTTAATATCTTGGATGAGAGAGCTGCCTGGAATATTCTTTTGAGCCAGGATATTTTGTTTTTCTTGTAATTAGGATATTTTCCAACTAATATAGTGGCTGTAATTAGTTATTTTTTCTACGAATCAAAGCGAGAATATTTAACTCTATTTGGGGTCGGACATTTTTGTTTAAAGAAAAATCTCAGCCCCTGTCGAATCGAAAATTAAATGGCTTGTCTCTCAGCTACCAAACACGTAACCTGAAATTTAGATTGCTTTTTGTTCAAAGGTAAACGCACATTGCGACAGCAGAGTAACTCCAAATCCTCCATAGGAGTGATTATGTGAAGACAGTATTGACAGTATATCACTTAGAGGGATATAGGCTAGGAGTAAAGTTTAGGTGTACTAGTACTTCCTGGTTCTCTTGTTGCTGTTGTTATGTGGTTTAACGTACTTTTTCAGCACAAGACTCGTTCTATTGTAGTTATTAGGTAACGTGGAGTCTGTGTATTGTGTTCTACATATGCTAGAGCTGTCATCTTACTTTGTTTCCTGTGAATTATTGTGCAATTGTTTACTTTGTGTATTATAACTCAATATCATTTCAAGTTTTTGTCTATTGAAACTAAGATGTGAGGAACGACGCCTTAGGAACTAGTTTTATGATGTCGCATAGATTCAGGAACATGCATCCGACACAAGCGGGTGATATTCAATACAAAGAAAGCTGTTATTTTCTCCGATATCAAGGTAATTATCTCCTCTGTATTATGTTACGTGCTTAACGTTTTAAAATTCAGAAAACGTGGAAAGAATTTCGTCATGTAATAAAAAAAAGACTCCTTGGCAATTCACAGCTCTATATTAGGGCAGAATAAAAATGTTAATAGATTAACATTTTGCTGTAGTAGAGTCCGATCATATTTAATTGGCGAGGGGGTGGGTGTGATATGACTTCCTTCAGAACCAGTACAGTATTATTATTATTATTAGTAGTAGTAGCAGTAGTAGTAGTAGTAGCATTGGTGGTGCTTTGTTGAAACTGTTTTAGTTCCTCTTGTTGTTGTTCTACAAATCATAACAAGATTATGTTTACAAGCTATCTCGGTCTGAATATCCCACCCACCCACCCCATATCGCAACTCACCACCATCCGAAAATTGAATGGTCACGAAGTTCTCCATTTTAATTTTACAGTCAGAGTAGCTACAAACAATATAGGGTTTATGTGCTAGAATAGGTTATTACACAATGTATTTTGGGTCATGTGTCTTTAATCGAGTACTGCAAAAAATGTACGTTGTAATTAATTATAACAGATATGAGTATACAGGTTACATTTTGAAATTACAAACAGGTAAATATACATAATCAACTGCCACTAATATAAGCAATTTAATTTTGTTTGTATCTATATGTTCACAACAAGAGACAAAATCCAAAACATTCAAAGGCAGTTTGTGTGATATATTTTGACCCCATGCGGGATTCATTCCACACATCGACGCACTATCTAAAGAAACTGTGACAACGTCTGTGATTGTATATTTCTTTGTCTTATCTCTCGTGCGAGTTTGTGTGTGCACTGACACGATCACATCATGGTTGCGAAACAGGTTGATTAAATGACTGGTCTTACCGGAACGATCACCACCGTTAAGATAAATGAGTTTATGACATGCGATCGGATCGGACACTGACGGGGTCGAAACAGTTATTACGACGACGTTCTTCCCTGGCGGTATAATCAGAAGTGTTACGACGAGAATGTAATTAGCTCTTGTTTGATTATCCAGTGACTGTTGAGCGTATCCGCAGGATGTATAGTATGGCTTTTCATACGTGCTCGGGAGGCTTGCCGTGGTTGAATAATAAACTGAGAAAACAACTCCGTTTGCTCAGCTCAAGTAAAGATATGTTTTCTGGTTGCTGACGTTGCCTTTGATCTGTGCAGAACGAGTCATTACCAAATCTGCTGGTTGTGTTCTTGATAAGGAAATCAAATTCGTCAGATCGATGATTACTCGGCGACACGGATGCGTGCAATTCGCTGATTCGGCCACTGTAAATTTACCGATGATCATTTGTCCACCGTCTTTTTCAACAGTGCCATTTCCTTGATAGCCAAACTTAGCAAACATAACCGGATGCATTTTCAGATGAAACTCAAAACTGTTGATCGCCACAAATCTGGTCAAATCGATGTTGGCCAGCGACCCATCAAATGCCAATTATTAGCTCATGTGTTGGATAAACGAAACTCTCTGAAGATTATATTGCGTAGTACTTGTTGTTTCAGAGACCTCCATGACTATAGTTTGCACATGACCGCTGAACACCCTCAAGAAAACAATTTGGAACAGTTGCCAATTGTGTTTTTTGCAACGCAAAGTGTGATACCACAACGCAATCGTGAATGAATTATTTATGATATCATATATATCTCGCGTGTACTTTAGCACGATGATGCGCACTTGTTCGTGAACCTCTTTGAGGCGGTAATGCTCGCCCGATGGCAGCACAAGCTAATAGACAAGGTCAGATATAGGATCATTATTGAATAACCACTGATGTGTTGTCGCGCTTGACGATGACCACGAAGGCGCGTGAAATATCGCGATGGAATCTATCTGTGTGTCTGGTGGGAAATTGCAAGTCTGGCGACCACTCATGTACGTTATGATCTTAGCTGGTATTTCCAGAATTGTGCCCGTTATTGTTTTGATGACAATCAGACATTTTATTGCATTTTCTAGCGCTGGTATATCCGAGCGTTTTTCAACAATTTCACGAATTCGTTACGACTGTCGTTGGTTATTTTTGTGCCTCTGTTTATTCAATCCATGGCCGCTACGCGTGTTAGTAAAATGCTTAGTAACACGCTTAGCTGTGCAATCTATTATCCCCAGTGCTAGATTTTCAACGACGGGTTCGTTGATTACAACAATACCGTACACGAATGCGGTAACCAGATATACAATCTCGTAGCAAATTTTATCAATACCAGACTGCGACGTTTCTGATAATGCAACAATGTTCTGTCCTCGTTAACGCTCTTCCTTTATTGGTTCCGTCTTGTTTCGCGTCATCCACTTGTCGCTATCACCATTTTGCACAATAAATTTAATCATGTGAAGATAGTTTCTGTCGGGTAGACGATTAAAAATCTCACTTGAACGTGTATCGTCCATGGGTACGTCATAGACGATATGGCTACCTCAGATTCTAAGATGCGGCGTAAAATATCTTGATCGAGTCGTTTTGTGTATCTCGTTGCTTCGACTGCCACTTGTAAAAAGCTGGACATAACCGCCAACAGCAAACTCATGTTTGGCATCATAAATATAGCCATGTAACTCTGGCAAATTTCGCTTACATTTTATCACGTGTGAAACTGACAAGTCCAGATCAAAACCGTGGGTCAACAACAGATTCAATCATAGACTGTCGCGCTAGTTCTTCCGTGAGCGTGATCTTGTCTATTTCAGCAAATAGATGATGTAAATACATGTTAGATCGTGGCAAAAGAATGCGATTCTAGTGAGCTGAGAATAGTTTTCTTTTAATGAGACTGCATGCGGTTGTCAGTCTGCGATCGGCATGATTTATATATGCACAGAGGAATTTAGTCTTTTCATTAAAAATAAGTAGTTTTTTGTCACATCATTACGGTGAAGTTACTGTCTACTACTCGTTATTGATCTCCTGAGATACACTGTTAGTATTCATGAGATCTTCTATGTCCAATAGCGTCTTTGGAAATCCGTCCGGATACTCCTCACCCTTCAAACTACCATACTCACAAAGTGCTTCGCGCGCATCACTAATATCAATATTTGTCCATAACGTTATCAAACTGTTCATCTCCCTTCCTGACTGTTCTTCACTGGCATGTTCCCGTATTCGTAGCTGGATAGTGTCAATAATCTTCTATAGTTCAACTACATCTTTGAGACGAATTGGAAGCAACATCAACGGGTTTAATTTATATAATCAATGTTGCAACAGCTTCATGGTTAAAACTCACAGAGACATCCATGTTCGAGGCCATCACAAGTATATATGTATGTATATATATATATATATATATATATATATATATATATATATATATATATATATATATATATATATATATATATATATATATATCACTATGAATCATATACAGTACTCAACAACTATAAATCATATACAGTACTCAACCACTATAAATCATGTACAGTACTCAGCCACTATAAATCATATACAGTACTCATTCACTATAAATCATACAGTACTATATCACTATAAATCAATCAGTACTCAATCACTATAAATCATATACAGTACTCAACCAATATAAATCATATACAGTACTCAACCACTATAAATCATATACAGTTCTCAACACTATGACTCATATACAGTACTCAGTCACTACAAATCAGATACTGTACTCAAACACTATAAATCATTGCAGTATGAAGTGGTTCCTTTAATACGATGGTGATGGTTCTCTATTTCTTTAACATATAACATATAACATGCACAATATAAGACAGCAATTTTACTTATCACAGAATAATTTAGTTATTTTGAAAATCAAACAAGTTTTAAGCATGGAACACATGCACAAGCATCAGTGAACACATACAAATATACACAATATGATACTGTAATGAAAACTTCATGTGCCAGAGATATATAAGTAAGCAGGAGGTATTTATATTAGAACTGTTTGATTGTCTTAAACTTTCATTGATTTAAGACAGTGATTATGAAAACAAGAAATGCTGGGAGTCTGCATTTTGTCATTGCAAATGATGTTCCAAACCAGTAGACCAGTGTATTCAAACTTGGTGTACCGTCAGCATCTTTTTGATGAAAGATATTGCTTAAATTGACAAGAACAGGTCTTCTGGACACTTAATACATAAATTTGGTATTTCTAAAATTCTTTCATATATTGGTAAAATTTTGTATATAATTCAATGCATCTTGAAAAATGTATATGCATTGATCTATAATTACATGTCATGCCCAATGTTGGGGTCTTAAAAGTTTTGTTGTTTGAATTAGAGACATTATTACCCCTAACTACATTAGAGACATTATTACCCCTAATTACATTAGAAAAATTATTACCCCTAATTACATTAGAGACATTATTACCTCTAATTACATTAGAGACATTATTACCCCTAATTACATTAGAGACATTATTACCCCTAATTACATTAGAGACATTATTACCCCTAACTACATTAGAGACATTATTACCCCTAATTACATTAGAGACATTATTACCCTAATTACAGTAGCACAATCAGACTGTCAGAAGCACAAGAAAACATACATGCTGCATAATGAGCGTGCTTAACTAGCCAAAATGTTAATACAAGCTTCCTTTTAAATCATTAAGTATACTTAAAGCTTCCTTTTAATTCATTCAGTAGACTGAAATTTAATTACATGTACGTGTAATTGTAAAATTTCTCAACATTCATTATCACTGCTGTGGTAAACTATGCTTATTCCCACCTCTGTAGTTGTACAGCATGAACACTGTGATGTTGTTTGTTTGCAAGCATGATTATCCTGTTGGCAAAATGACCTACACATTCTTCTTAAATTATTTTCTTATTTATTCCTCATGACAGTCTGATTGGGGATCGGATTGCTTGCTGACAATTTCACCAAAATTAGATTATCATTAGATAATAGATATACATGTAAATGTGAATATGTAATAATCATTCTTGACCCATGGGTTGCCATGCTGTTTTGAGCGGGTTGCCAAGATCAATCGTAATGTTTGAAATTTCCTAGCAAAGTGGTTTTTCTTAGTTTGATGGGTCACTAGACAAACATCACAAACCTAATCTGAGTTTCCATCCCAAAAGGTTGAGAACCACTGATGTATATGATTATTGAAAACACACTTCAGTATCAGGGGTAAATGATGCCCTCCTTCTGTCTATCTGCCCACCCATCTATTTGTTCTGTCTGTAACTGTAGCTTAGCTTCAAGCACTGGCTGGAAATTCACCAAACGTATATTTTGAGCTATTGCTGTCATAAATATATGCAAAATGAATATTGTAACCAAGATTTTTATATCTAATTCTTGTCATATTTTGGATTAGGTCCTATGAGTCATTGTTGAAGGGGGTGATAGTACGAGGGCAGATATTTTTATGATATTGTTTCAAATAAGGAAATATTTAATAAATTGCCCGCGGAATTTGTGATAGCAAACTAATGAAGTTGTACTAACTACTGTTTTTCAGCTTGCAAGCACATTCAGACTCCTTGAAACTAATTGTATACTGTAGTTTCTTTGATTTTATCATTTGTCGTTGTTTGTGGAGTTTTATGAAAATTTGTTTTAAAAGGAAAATTTATATTTTTGGCTAGCATATATTTCTGACAAGCACCTAAATGGCCCCATCCTCTATAATGTTGTTTCTTATTGGATGACTGCAGTGGGAGATATGGCCTGATAGATGCCTCGCTGTAACAGGGGAGACAACATGTTTAGTATTTTGCTTAAGTAAATTAATTTGTGATTTGCAGGATTTTACAGGTGAAACCGTCAGTAAAAAAAATCAATAATGTCTTGCCTAACATAAAACTTTTACGAAATGTTAATTTCTGTATGATTATGATATTGTACTGAGTAAGTCAGATTTTGTAACATTTTATAATAATTTTAAGCTGGGAATAAACAATGAACAATGCAAGAAAAATGCCATGTGTTCAATTATTCTCATAAACCGTTGAAACATCATTGTATCATAAATATTTCCAAATATCTTCTTTTAAAATCTGTCACATGATGCTCAGGTGAGGGTTTTACAATAATGTAATAAGTCCCACAGATATTTGAAGAAATGAATAATTTAGAGTAAATAAGTACTTATTGTTTCCCCAATATTAAAAGATGGGATGGTAATAGTATACAAAACTTCTATTTACTGGATGTAATATTACCTGAGTGGTAATATTTATTTTTCATAACACCTGGCTTTTAAATATTGTCAAAAAGAAGAATGATACACATGCTTGTATTAAATTTGTCACATCGCAAGTACCAGAAGTGTGAGGCATTTGTACATGTGTCATTAAAGAGGTATTTTACCTGATGGTCTCCACCCGAGTTATAAATTCATATGTATATTTTGTTGAAGGAAAATTGAGTATAGCCTTAAATTGAAAATGTTAATTTCGACTGCAAAGAATTAAAATCGCTAAAGATAATTTGTCAATCATTCAGTTGTAGTCTATTACAGAAGCGGTAGTGGCTTGGTATGAATGTTGCAATCAAGAACAGAAACCTTAACAAACGATTTTACATCATTGTACAGTTACAGAACTATAGAGTAAAATCATTAGAAATGTAAATGAGTATATGCAATAGGTTTCTCAACACATTTTTGTTCAAGACTTGTGCTATAGGAAAATATTTCATTGCATCTTTCATCCAATCCACTTTGACATGAATAGCTGCCTAATATGCAATGGGATGAAGTGTACTTCAGTATACATTGACACTTATATCTGTCATTTATTATATTATATTGTTGTCAACAGCTATCCATAATACTCCCACAAGATTTTTTAATCCACAGATGATTCATATCCACGTGATGCCTACTGTGTAGGTGCATTTGTCTATATTTGTAAATATAGTTGACTTGAACTACACCCTTAGACTTTTCCTTCTAATTTCTTCAAAAAACACTTCATACAAAGTAGTAAATTATTATCTGTATGCCTTTTGAACAAGTGGCATATTGTGCAATCTATCGTTTTTCCGTCCACTTATTCATCCCAATGTTACATCTCTTCCTAAAGTGCTGGAAGGAAATTCACATCATATATGTATTGCCAATTCAGCTTTATGATCCCAGGGTTGCTATGGTGATTAGGTTGAGGACCAGAGGATGGAGTGGGATTTGCAAGGTGTATAAGAAGCATGGAGATTTGTGCTGACAATCCATTGCAGTTGTTTTAGTATCAAGTTTGTAATTCTTCTGTAATCATACACAGTTAGATCCTACCTTAAAGTAGGGTCAATAATAATTTTATTTATACACTCTGTTTAGAATGTGAGAAGAAATCTTCAGAATGCAGAATATTAAACATTCTAAAAGAAGGTACTGTAATAGAATTTGTTTCATGATATATACATATTGTTGTATTATATCAGAAACCATCCCACATCCATGGAATGAAAAAGTTGTGGATATAGTTATAGTAATCTCCTTCCGTCTCTCTGTACGTGTTTTTCATGCAGTTATTTCCCTGCTAAAACAAAACGTATTTATTATATGCCAAAGATATATACAAGGATTATAAATACACTTTGTTATAATCAAAACCTCCTTGTAACAAATGATTCCTATTTTGATTTAAAATGATTTGCTGTGGTGCGGAACTACTGTTATCTAGTGTATAGTTCATCTTTGTTTTAGTCTCAAAGGTTGACTGTTCTTGTACTGTATGTAGTGGTTTCAGAAAGAAAACTTTATGTGAAGTTTAAAGGTCAGAGGTCTAAGTCACTTGAGCCTAAAAGTTTGATCATGGATTTTGCATGATAAATCAATCTGCTAGCAAATTGTTTTAATAAAAGGTTATATGTGGATTTGACTTGGACTGTTTGGCACCCTGATAAATTCTGAATCATTCTTTTTTTCTTCATAAAGTTTATAATGTATTACATGGGCATGATGGTAACCAGAATGTCAGTATATCAGTCTCAGCTCCAGTAAGTGACCTCTACAATTTATCATCCCCTCATTCAATGCAGATGTGATATGGCTGTAAAATCAATGTCCAATACATCAGTCTTGCATTGCTAACTTTCACTTGTTTAAATAAATGAGGGGCTGGTATCTTGTTTCATGGACATATTCTCTTTTAAAAAGGTATGTGTGAAATGTTCCTATTCCCCATGCCACTGCCAAACACTATTTTTTCAATCACATTGGTTTTGCTACTAAGGCAGCTATTTCCTGCTTGCATAAGCAATGCGCAACTTTACCCCATCTTATTCCTGTAAAAAACTGTGCCTAATTCCATGTCAGAGGCATCAATTCTTAATGCAAATGATTTATTTTACGCCGGTCAAGTTAGGATTGGTGCACTGGTTAACTTTCTTCATAGGATTATTCAAACCTATTCCTGTCAGGAATCACAAGAAACATTATTGGGTTCTCCCATTTTTGAGTTAAGTCCATCAATGGAATATCTATAGTGGCAACATTTTCTTACGAACTTCCTATAAAACTATTCTAACTATTGTAGTTTCTGGTTTAGAAGCATCTCTGATCATTTAGTTTCGATAGGGATGGGTTGTAACTGCCCTGATCCACTCACTAGATGGCCTGGGCATTCTAGGTTAGAATAAGTAATACTACATTTGGTGGGTCTCACCTCGGGATTGGCGTTGTGGAGTTTGTCAAGCAAGTTGATTAATACTTTAATATGGTCTTCCCAGATATGCATACAAATACGAATATAGTCAATGAAACAATGTTTTCAATGCTTTTGAATAATGTGTGCATATGGTGACAGCTCACTGACAAAACTGAAAAGCATGATGTTAATATCATGTAGACCATTAGGGGTTGCGAAATATGGTTGATAGCACAATGAGAAAACTAAAAGGCACGACGTTAATTTAATGTAGACCCTTAAGGGTTGCGAAATATGGTTGACAGCATTGACAAAACTGAAAAGCATGACGTTATTTTTTATGTAGACTATGAGGGGTTGCGAAATCTGGTGACAGTACTGTGACAAAACGGAAAGGCATGACGTTAAATTGATATAGACCATTAGGGGCGCCATTAATGCACATGCTTCATCAGTGATGGGCAACTGCCAATATTCTTTGGTGAGCTCATCTGTAACTTTGAAATGAATTGGTGTCCAATTGGTTTTGGAAACAAGCCGTCGATATCTGACATTGATTCTGCATCAAACATGGTGATTTTGTTTCCATTTGACGAAAATTTGGACAAAAATGGTTTGTTTCATCTTTCTTTTCCTCAGATTCCCTTCTTGCCCTTTCTGCTTGCTGCTCTGTCCCTGAAGTTTCCATTTCTGTATCATTTTTATTTATTATCAGTTCCTTCACCAGAGCCTACTATACTCCTGGAACAATTTTCTAAGATGCTTCCATTTATAGCTAGACTGCTTGCCCATCTCTACAAGATCTTTAAGTGAATTGATTAATACTGCTCTTATATCACCAAACCCAGGTGCACAACGATGTAAAACATACAATAATGGGATCAACACAATAAAAGCAAAATGTATACATGATGAAAGAAGAAATGAAGGAATAATTCAAGCGAGACACTTGCTCACCCTAACTGTACTATCCCATGTCAGGTAGGTTGTTGTTGTTGTAGGGTTCAACACCATTTTTCAGCACACGATAATATATGGCGGCCATAATTAACGGTGGAGGAAGAACCCGGGGAAAAAACCCGGAAAGAACCACCGACCCACGAGAAGCTACTAGCAGGCTTTCTCGCATACCCACATTATCCGAATCTGAGACTAGAACCCACGCAGATAGAAGTGAGATGGCAGGGATCTGTAATGGAGAGCGCTTTAGACCACTCGGCTACTCGTGGCCCCTGTCAGATAGGTAACAGGTAATCTAAAGCAGATATGTAAAACAAAGCAGTGCTGGAGTCAAGACCTATTAAATCATGGTCATCGCTGCACCTAATCTGATCACACTTCTAACACTATTATAACATGATAAAACTGAGTGAATTGGATCTAGGGAACACTTTACACATTTCGGTGAATGAAATCTATATTATTTATTTAAATGAATAATCAGCGAATCTGACACCTTACTCGCGTGCAATAAGTTCGTCATTGGATACGTTAAAATTGATACATGCCAGAGCACAGACTTTCAGCAAATAATCACGAATAATCTCATATGTCAATGGATATGATCAATATGTGCAATATATATGACTGATATATGGACCTATCCACAGATCATTGTTTATAAGTGTGATGAATGTATGGTTCATTAATAGATATGATTAATGTAGGTTGCTATAGTAGAGTGATTGTCACACATATAATGCAGGGATTTAAAAATACACTTGCTCAACTCAAAGGACAAGCTCAAAATCGGTTCGGGAATGCTCAGATTTGCAAAACATCTGCCCAATGGCCAGGACCTAAAACTTGAGAGAGTGATACAAGAAATTTGATTTAACGTTGATGGTCTGGGGAATATAGTAACTCTGTATGTGCTAATTTATCAATATTGGGTCGTGATCAGTTCCTGATGCTTTATGTTATTGCAAGTTTATACCTTGCGAGCTCGCAACAATACACATATAAGTACCTTTCTTTAGAATTTATATACAGTACATCCTTCATCTGCATACCTGGATTCAGTTTCTTTCACCTGTTTTTTATTTGTCATTTCCATCATGTAGTTTATGTCAGGGTCAGCCTCACATTTTCTAGCAATGGCGTGATAATGTGAATATTTACTATTTGAAGCATGTTTTGACAAATAAGGAATAAATATTTATATTTTAACTTATCAGGTATATTGCAATCATTTTATTTGTACGTATCATGGATTTTTCCGACTATCCGATCCTAAGTAAGCCTCGGGCATTTTGTCAAGATTGATGAGTCTAAACAATGGCTTTTCAAAGATTTTGTTGGTGCATGTCGCCGATTTTATGGCGAATAGATGTCAGCTGCTAAAAATACATCTCATGAAAGTTTTTTTACAGGTGTGCGCTTTTATGATGCGCCGTAGCTGACAAAAGCTGGTCAAATCAGAATGTTGCCGTTGAGGTTTTAATGTTATATGTCCAGAATTCCAATATTACGTGTTGCATCAAAAATGCATGTCCTTGAAGTTCCATTTTCTAGGTCGAGATTTTAGATTGTATCTGTGAATTAAACAGCAGTGGTTGAAAGTTATATTTTCTATGTCGAGGTTTTAGATTGTGTAGTTTCAATTACACTGCGGTGGTTGAAATTTCAATGTCATATGTCGAGCATTCCTAATAAGATAAAATAAGAATTCTTTATTTCAGACTACATAGTCCATACATTCAAATTAAAATATAGATATAAAGTAAAAACATTGTAAAAATAGAAGAACATATATATCATACGTACAAGTATACAGATACATCAACACAGTTAACTGTGCCATGCATTGTTAAGAATGAAATTAAGTGGCACATTTAAAGAGTAATTTGTTCCATCTGTTAATAATATGAAAATTTAAATGAATGGCATAGTTCCAAAGAGATTTCTATATGCAATTCTTGCTACTAGATATTCGTGTCATCATTGAGAATACATACTTTCTCGTTACTTCATCAAAACTGAATACGTTATAATTTACAAACATGTTGAAGGCACTGTTCCATCTAGGAAGACCTAATAGAAAATTAAGATTATTATTATAACCAATAACTAGTTTTCTTTTCATACATTTACTAAAGTTTTTCCACAGGGGAGCATAATATATAGTGCAGCAATAAGATTGAATAATCTAATTTTGATATTCAATGAACAATTCTTAAATTTACGTAGAAGCATGTTTGTTCTAGTACACATATATCGGTAATGTCTCATCATATCTTCATTATCTGACCGATAGGATTTCAAAATATGACCCAAATACGTATAACTGTTGACCAACTGTTAATTTGCTTATTGGTTCAAAGAGTTTGTGTTGAAAGTTCCATTTCATATGTTGAGTATTTAGATTTTATCTGTTGAATTACACAGCGCTGGTTGAAAATTCTGTGTCCAATGTTAAGTTTTTAGATTGTATCTTCTGAATTACACTGCGGTTGTTGAAATTTTAGTGTCATATATCGAGAGTTTCAATTTAACATGTTGAATCACATTGATTGTGTTGAAAGTTCCATTTCGTATGTTGAGTTTTCAGATTGTACCTGTTGAATTACACAGCGGTGATTGGACATTTTATTGTGCTTGTCAGAATTGTTATTTTTATATGGTGAAATGATGTGTTGGTGTTAAAAGCAACATTACACAATGTCCACTTTGATAATTCCAAATGGTATCGAGTATTAAGATACATCATTTGTGTATTCAATTATGATGCGCCATTACATTTCATGCGTTTACAGTTTGAAAGTAACCATTCACAGGTGGAGAATTTCTTCGCTAGAGGTCGCTCTCGTGAACGGACGTTTTTTTTAAAAAAGAAGGGGCTGCTTCTTCTTGCTGTGAAATTCAACAGACGAAATCTAAATACTTGCCGTATGAAATGGAACTTTCATCACAAACAGTTGCATACAACGTGTGGATTAGGGATTTTCAACATATATTGAAATTTCAACCACCGTTGTGTAATTCAAAATATACGCTGTAAATCATCGACATAGGAAATAGAACTTTAAACTACCACTATATGATTCAACATATAAAATCTAAACTCTCGATCTAGAGATTTTGAACTTCACTGACATGTAATTTGATCCAACACGTGATATTGGATCTCTTGACATACGACATCGAAATTTCAACTGTAATTTTCTCATTGGACCGCCTTTTGTCCACTACGGCGCCTCATATGTTTGGTGTGTGTGTGTGCGTGTGTGTATGTGTGTGTGTGTGATTTGGATTTTTAACGTAGCATTAACAATTTTCAGTCATATCGCTACAATGTCTGCAGTGTGGCAGTTTATAGTGTTGTCTAGTACTGGGGCATCATGTCGCAGACATGTAGCATGATGTCCCACCCAGTCACATTATCCTGACACCAAGCTGACCAGTCCTAACACTAACCTCTTAATGCTGAGCGCCAAACGAGGTAACTGGTAGTACCATTTTATAAGTCTTTGGTATATCGAGGCTGGGGATCGAACCCACGACCTCACGCATCCGAGGCGGACGCTCTAAACAATTGGCCACGTGCCCTAGATGACTTTTACAATACGTGATAATTGTTAACCACATGGATACATTGGGGGTTCTCTCTCTCTCTCTCTCTCTCTCTCTCTCTCTCTCTCAAAATCTAGATATTACAAACTATATTCTACTTATCCATTTATCAGTCTATATACATGCACTGTTCTGTTTCTGAGCTTCCAACCATATTTCCATTCCGACACACACACACACACACACACACACACATATATATATATATATATATATATATATATATATATATATATATATATATATATATATATATATATATATATATATATATATATATATATATATATATATATATATATATATATATATATATATATATATATATATATATATATATTCTTGCATACCTATAATATCGGTATATGGTTTTAAGGTTTAAACAGATTCAAAGGACACAACAATTTCCATAAATATAATACGATTTCTTTAGAACATACGCAGTTTATATTATTGTTTTACTCTTGGGATATGATATCAGGGACACGCTTAAATTTTATGATATTGATTTTTAGTTTCAAAACCTAATATATTTATTTCATTAGTATATATGGTGTGTGTTATTTATCTTGTGGCATCCAGGCAATGCTCAGGAGATTGCAATTCCAACGTTATTAACAGATGGTAAAGAAACACCCTCGTGTGGTTTGCACTCCCAACCTGCTGAAGATCGCCCAAGAATCCCCATTTCCCGCAAACCCATTGGTCCAGAACATTTGGCCCCACACAATGAGCTAATGGGGGCCCTGAGTGGCTGAGTGGCTGAGTGGTCTAAAGCGTTCTCCGTTACGGATCACTACCATCTCATTTCTGTCTGCATGGGTTCGAGTCTCTGATTCGGCTAATGTGGGTATGTGAGAAAGATAGCCAGTAGCTTCTCGTGGGTTGGTGGTTCTTTCCTGGGTTTTCCAGGGTTCTTCCTCCACCATTAATACTGGCAACCATGTAAAGCCTATCATGTGCTGAAAAATGGCGTTAAATCCTACAACAACAACAATGAGCTAATGAGTATCATCCCTCGCATCGATGTCACCATAGACTGTAGTTTTCAGGTGCTATGCATACCTATCTATATTGTGTACGTAATTGTTGCCTGTGATTGAGGATTGTGCTTAACTGACTTTTGTCATCAATTCTAAAAAGTAAACAAGATGTTTACTTGAATTTCAGTTCAAGACCTGATCTTGTTTACGAGTTAGGTTTTTCCATAGGAAGTCTATTACGTCGCAGATAAGTCACACACACACACACACACACACACACACACACACACACACACACACATATATATATATATATATATATATATATATATATATATATATATATATATATATATATATATATATATATATATATATATATATATATATATATATATATATATATATATATATATATATATATATATATATTAAGACTGGGTAAAAAAGTATTGATTCCCATTTCATGTCAGTCGTTGGGAATGGATGAACAGATTTTTTAGTTCTATTCCGATGTAATTTGTGAGGAATTTTTTTTAATTAGATTAAGATTATTTGGTATTTATTTCATAGTACTATTAATAGTTTTTAGATTATCACTGTGTAATTTAGAGGAAATTAATTATTTGTTGATTTTACTAACGTGCCTGGTTTCGCTTCTTTCAGTTACATAAAGACCTAGTGTGATAACACCGGTTTACATAAACCCACATTGGTTGACAATTCCTCCTAAAAGTTCTACAGCTTCGATAAAGTTGACGGCTTCCTGGCAAGATAATATTGTAATGATACAGAGAAATGTTTGGGCTAGAAGTATTGTGGTCATGGTTATCCACGGCCAGAAATCATGAGGCAAAATTGGTTTCTCATTGCCTGTGCTTTGTGTGTGCATCATTGAGAGTACATACATTAGTACATTTATATCGCCCTGTTTTAAATGTATACACACCCATGGTATCATTGTGTATGGCAATGAAAACCATTTACTTTGTTCATATGTCATGCATAATCATTGTTATACACGCTCTCACACGACAAAATATACTGAGCGTATTACGGACTATATTGTATTGATTACATTGCAAGTTGATGATCTTATCTGAAACTGTTCATTGTGGTTGCCAGAGTGTGTTATGATTGTCACTCCCTTGTCTTCCAGATAGGCTTAAATTCACTCTTTGAAATCTGCTCAACTCCTGAATGTGTGCCACAATGTAACAGGAATATAATAAAAGTCAGCCAAATATTCTTTGGCATAATATGAGATTTTTGCAGTGTACGATATGAAATTGTGCTAATTGTAAGAGGAATATCCGGCTTGGGATTATATTACACACGCACGATTACACACACACACACACACACACACACACACACACACCCATACATGGTTTTGATTAGATTACACACACACGGCGTGGGATTAGATTAAACACAGACACGCGACATGGGATTAGATTACACACAGACACACACACGGCTTGGGATTAGATTACAGCGAAGACACGAAAAGCACTTACATGAATGAGATGTTTATTTATGATGCGATGGAGAAGAAAAAATGAATGAATCTGACACAAAACTTGTGCGTATAAAATCCAACGATGAATTTAACAAAATGATGCGCACCGAGTTAGACAACTGATACAAGGAAAATGATATCGTTCCTAAATGGAACGAACCAGAACATGTAACTTAAACGAGTAATCAATAAGAAATAAATTACGGAAATTGTAAACAAATATGATTGACTTAATGGATCGGTCATCATTGATGATCAAAGTTTTATAAATTAAACACAGAAATGAAAAAGGGTGTCAAATTATATGGATTTGCACAATTACGAATAGGTTATGATTCTGTCAGCAAGGGTGATCAAAGTATGGCATTTGTACAAGTACGAATATGGTGTCACTCAGAAGCAGAATATATATATATATATATATATATATATATATATATATATATATATATATATATATATATATATATATATATATATATATATATATATATATATATATATAATTTTCCCTTGTATAGTAGAACTGAATAATTTAACAACGGAATATGTAACTCATGGCGTCAAGTTGACGACCACGCACGGTTTTGGTTCCGCCGCTCTGTTGGAAGGTCAAGGAGCCACAATGCATGACCCGCTCTTCCCAGTCTGTAGAAGGAGCCATCAGGAGCCCCCATATTCGCTGCAGACCCGTTGGTCTAGATGCTCTAGTCTCTCAACAGGAGAAAACCACCATCTTCCTCCGAATCAGCGTCACCACCGACAGCAGTACACATATTATACGAAACCCCACTGAGTCCTACAGCCAAGATATTAGCTCTACACAAAATGTATATCATTAATTAGTTGAAGCGCCCTTATCCCATTATACGGTCAAGTACAAATGCAATGATATACGTAAGGCATGCGCGCATGTGAATTTAATTGTTACATATTAAAGCATTTCATCAGAACTACTGCACGAGATTTTTACAATAAGAAAAAGGCTCGTACTTGTAACAGTATCTGAAAAAAAACAATCTTACAAAACTATAAGAACTCGAACATTTTCTTGTCCATTAATACATTTGCTAAAAAAAACCCAAGGTCGTGACGCAAGTAATGGTCGCGAAGACGTTCTTGAGGGTCGTCATGAATTTGTGGAGGGTGGAAAAATTTATCAAAATGTGGACAAACGAGGTTACGAGGCTTATAAAAACTTTTATGATGGTCGCGGACAAAAAAGGTTGGGAATCATTGATTTTTTAATACATGCAACGTTTAAATGAATTCAGTTTGTGTGTTCATTTATAAAATGACTAGTTGGAAAAAAACTGACTCTAGTCTATCTAATAACATTTTATTATATGGTATAAGTGTGATTATCTGTACACTTTAGAATATATACTGGAACATCTAATGTATGAAACAATTCTATCCCATTATGGAGAAATAATAATGGAAATTTATATTTTACGTGCATCTACTGCCTAAGATTGCTCCCATCCGTAAATGTTATTGATAATGTATTTCTCAACATACAATCAGTACCTAGTTTTGTTAGACCCCGTTGTAGTTTATTTTGCCTTACAGGCTTTTTGTTGGTCAGGAAGCCATCCTTAAAGGTCACCGGCCGTACTCCAACATTTTCCTGTTTATATCAGATTTGCGTTACATGATTAAAAATAGTTATACTTGCACAAAAAGAACCAAAAAAATGATCAAGTGTAAAGAAGAAATAGTGGACAGCTTCCAGACAAAACTTATCTTGTATTGTGATAGTACTGGTTGAAATGACTCTATAACTACACTGGTTATAGGCATTCGGTTTTCTCACTGCCCATGCTTTGCAGGTGCAGTATTTGGTGAACCTATCCATTTTTTTGATACGACTAAAACGTAAATAAACCATCCCTGGTAACGATGGAAACAAAACCCAAGCACATTTTAGTTTATTTAGAATTCATAAGTATGAAGTACACACATTGGGAGGGGAAAGGGATGTCATCTTGCACATTTTGAGAGATTGCTATATGATAGAGACATCTCTAACATAGGATTGAAAAATGGGTTTCAAACATTGAACTTTGGCGGGCTTGAATTGACACGTTTGTTCCACCAAAAAAGGTAAAAATGAGGATGCAAGTGTTAAGGATGGGAAGATGGCATTTTATTGCTTTAAAGCTTCTCCTTGCAATGGGATTGTCATTAGCAGTGAGTGGTTCGGTAGAGCGAAACCCTGGCACGGGGCCCATTAGAGAGAGTGTAACAGACAAGTCTATTGACATCAGAGTCTGGAACAATCAGGGTCGATAACACTACAACCCCAAAAGCAGGCAACTTCACCAAAAGATATTAACAAGTACTTGACAAGTAATTTGGTACTTTAGCAGAATTGAAAACCATGAAAACAAATTACACTGAACACAATCAGAAAGCTTATGATTTTTCACGTGATCTAAGGCAGGAGAATAAAAAACTTTGTGAACAATATTTGAAATTGGGGAATCGGGTAAAGCAGATGGAAAACATATGGAGAAAGTTGAGGCACAATCTAGAAGAAATAATTTTATTTTCATGGCCTATCTGACACAGCTAGCAAAGGATGGGATGTATGTGAGAAGAAAATAAAACTTTCCTTCAGGACACCCTTCATATAGACTATGCGTGAACTATTGCAATCGAAAGGGCACATAGGCTGACGTCCAAATACCAAAGCACAAGATATTCACCTATCGTAGCCATCTTTATCTCGTATAAGGACAGAGACCGTATCTTACAAGCGGAACGAAAACTAATCAATGAACAGGGTGGATACCGTGTGTGAGATGAATACACTCAGCGTATCAGAGACGAAAGAAAAATTTTCAACGAGTTTATTAAGAAAGAAAAGAAGAGGGATGTATTCAGATACAATAAACAGTTTCTCTTTGGGCAGGCTTACTTGCATAGCTGGGAAAAAGAGGAGGTTTGTTAGGTTGTCGGAAAAGCGGAGCGGATAAACTTATCACTAAACGCTCTGCATACGATGAGTCAACACGCCAGACGAGATATGGATAGAGCTGATATAATCAATGAGGAACGAGATTAAGAAGTAGGTCAAGGCCACTATAATGTGAATAATGACAATCTTTTGTGTAGTATATGCATTTATTTCATGTGCTAGAGCATCGAAGGACTTTAAACGATACATATAGCTTTGAATTTGTCTAATTTTTGTATGCATTTTGACATATACTAGTAGTTTGTTTTCGTGAAACATGCGTATGTCGGACGATTAGTTTCGCAATTTTCTGAAGAAATGTAAAGCTTTGGCTTTATATGTATAAATTAAAATATAGGTCTTAACTCAGTGGCGTAACAGCATTTGTCAAGACACATCTAGGAGAAGGAGAAAAGGGTCAAGAATTTGTAGTGATATGCAAGCTTGTGTTGCATTGCGTATTTCATCTAATTGACCAAGTAATATAGGAGAGGTAATTCTTACAATTGTATATATTTCACCGGAAAGATCGCTAATTTATGATGTTCCGAAAGAAAATGGTATTAATTTATGTAATGAAGTATTAAGAACAATAAAATCAATGTCTCAAAAAGTTGCTCCGGTCTTTTGGGGAGATTTTAGTGCTCGTGGTTAAGATTTTCGTATTTTATACCTAATGATACTTGGAAAACATTTTAAATGCAGAAGATATGTACCATATCAATAATTCTTCTGTGCCAAGTAATGTGAAAGACAGTGAAACTCACAACAGTTTTGGTTTGGCTTTTGTAGAAATGTGCAAAATATACACGTACTTAATGATAGGCTTTTCATCTGTATGGATGGGAATATAACGCACATTGCAAATAATGGCTTCAGCATTGGGGATTATGTTGTAGTTTCTACAGAGTTGAGACCCTTTATATCAAAATTTTAATATTGATGACAGATACGAATCCATCAGTTTTCCAATCTATCCCGCTTGCAAATTGCTGAGAAATTAAAGAATTGTAGTAAAATAGATAAAATTACAAGAGATAATGTCAGCGAAGGTGGCGTTAGTGACGAATTTGAGGACGTTGACTATGATCGTGACAGGTAAATGTTTCGACTGAAAGACACAAGTGGGGAACCTTTTCTCCAACTTTTTGAGCAGTAATTTACTGAACATGTCCAAGACATAACTGATTGACTACATTTAAATATCAACGATTGTGTGAAAGGTAAAGGCCTTTTTATCATGAAATTTGTGTTTAAATATCAACGATTGTGTAAAAGGTAAAGGCCTTTAGATCAAGAAATTTGTGTTTAAATGCAGACACCTAAGTATCTAGTTTTACCGCAGAGGCTACGCCCTCCATGCTGTGATCAAGACTGCGATGAAGCTAAACAGGGGAAATTTCAACTTTTCAGAAAATATAGATTTAAAAACAAAGTTGTTCGTCTACATGCAGACATTCACATCACAAGAAACTCACTGAAAAGATTGTCTATTGAAAAACCCATTATATGGAAATGAGAGATAAATTTGTACAATCATGAAATCATCCTAACAATTCTTGGAAGTGTTAAAGGGAAATTACTATAATAGGGTAGGTTTTAGTGAATTTGAAGTAATAAAGAATGACTGGTTTTATATTTTTCGTTCATTATTAATGTCTAACCAAATGGGGGACACTGAAAAGGCTTATAATATCTAGAACCAAATGGGGGACACTCTAAGGCTTAAAATGTCTATAACCAAATGGGGGACACTCAAAGGCTTAAAATGTCTATAAAAATATGGGGAACGCTCAAAGGCTTATAGCTAATAATGTCTTTAACCAAATGGGGGACACTCCAAAGCTTATAGCTAATAATGTCTATAACCAAATAGGGGACACTCAAAGGCTTATAATGTCTATAACCAAAGGGGGACACTCAAAGGCTTATCATGTCTATAACCAAAGGGGGAACACTCAGAGGCTTAAAATGTCTATAGCCAAAGGGGGGGGGGACACTCAAAGGCTTATAGCTAATATAGCTAGAGGACAGAGAGGGGTCCACAAATGAAAAGCATTTTTATTGTCTAACAGAGATGAAAATATGGATGACGATGAGGGTTCTGCAAGAAACGAGAATGACAATTTTCGAATTGAAAAAAAACCATTTACAAATCAAGAAATAATTGATAACGATCTTTCTTTAAAAAATAAAGCACCATGTCCCAACAAGATTCCAGTCATTAGTTACACGTTGTATTTACCATGCATCGTTTCATTTCTTAATGTGCTCTTCAATAGGATCTTTGAAGAGGGGGAATTTTCAGAGGAGTAGTCAAAAGTATAACATATCCGGTATTTGAGACTGGGTGTATGAATGACCCGAGCAATTACACGAGAATTTCCCTGACAAAGGCACTCTGCACAATATTCACATCTATTTTGAACAAGTGGTTGTATGGATGGACAGAAAGTACCAATCTAATAGATGAGTCTCAGGCTGGTTTTGGAAAACACGTGATAATATATTCCGTTTGCATGCGTTATTCAGAAGTGGTGGCTATAAAATGCCAAATCGATTCCTTTCTGCAAAAATGACTTTTAATTTTGTTATGAAAGCCGCTCGAGATTGTTTTTTATATATAAAAAATCTAATGCACCTAACATTAAAAAACAATGTTTTTAAATTTAAAAATACCATGTAGACAAGCTTTGATTTTAACCAAAATGGTTGTTCAGCGCATACCAGGTACTCAAAATGCCCCCCTCCCCGACTGCAGAAAGGACCATATAAAGACTATTTTTTTTTATCAGTAAAAGCCTTCCAGGTTTTTATTCTTAATGTTTAAAACAGATAACGTTGTATAAAGCTGATACATTTTCATCATTCGAAATATATATTAAAAATATGTAAATAAACTTTGATTTAACCAAAAGTGTTGTTCTGCACATACGGTGGATCCTTTTTGTCTATAAAACAGATAAGTATCTATAAAGCAGATAATTAAAAGTAAGTAACGTTTATGAATATTTATAATTCATTATAAAAATAAAATCTATTTAAATAAACATGGATATAACCTAAGGTGTTCAGTGCAGAAAAGGGGATTTCTGACTACATAAATGAAAACCTCCTGGGTGTTTAATTTATACTTTGAAGCAGATAACTGTTAAAAGGCAATGCGTGAGACATGTTTATTATTCGAAAGAACATTAAACAAAGCAAGTATGTAAACCTTCAATCTAATTTGACAGTTAATTGGATCCAATAAAAACAGTAGACACAATGATTCTGATAAACAGAAGATCAATAAAGGTGTGATAATCCATCTTAATTTTCTGCTGTTTGTTTACAACTTAATTAAAGTATCATCAGTCATTCAAGACACCATCTTTGCCGAAAGTATCTTGGCAGTGAATTAATTTGGGTTTTACTAATTCAGATATATATATATATATATATATATATATATATATATATATATATATATATATATATATATATATATATATATATATATATATATATATATATATATATATATATATATATATAACTGTACAATAAACACAACTGTAACTTTAAAAAATCAAATAAAGGCAGCAGCATTTGTACATTAAAAATATCTTATTTCCTCAGTAAAATACATTTAATGTAGATTATTATAGAAAAAGCTCATGTTCATTGATGAATTATATATTTATATCCATTTTCTTTGTTTCAAATGATTAGTAGGGTCCTTTTTCTACGGAGGAAATCATTTTTGCAAAAAAAAGTCCCATTAGTATTAATGTAAAGGATCCTTTTTGTACACAGGGAAATCACTTTTTTATGGTTTGTTTACTCAGTTAATTATTAAATTATAACATGTTTTTTTTTAAAGTGCCGTTTTTGTATAAGCGAAATTATTCTTCTTGCGAATGAGAAGTCCATTTTCTGAAACAAATTCGTTTTAGCATTATTATAAAGGTGCTGTTTTGTATATGGGAAGTCCTTTGTGTTGCACCAATTCATGGTACTGGTAGTGTTTAGCAAAGATGATCCTGTTTGTACATGGGAAAGAATGAATTATTTCAGTTCATACTTTTAAATCTATAGAGAGCAATAAAAGCCTTATTAAACTCATAATTAGTCTCATAAGCAAACCCAGTAAAATAGAAAAATACATTTAATTATGAAATTATTACTTTGCTTTATATATTGTGAAAATATGCCTTTTTTTAATTCATTTGTGTTAACATTAAGGGTCCTTTTCATGGATGAGGAAATCCATTTTGCAATAATAAAAAAAAACTTTTTTTCAAAAACGGACTTCTTTTTGCCACAGTCTTTTTGCGAAAAGGAGTTCATTTTCATTTTGCATTTTATACCTACTGATTCAGATGTGTATATGTAAATCCATTGGTAGGTTTTACTGTTTATTTATTGATTTTTCCAAAGCTTTCAAGCATGTACAACTTAATAAACTATGGTTTTCTCTTCTTTAGAAAAATATTGATGAAATATTTTACTAGTTTAAAAAATATGTTTTCTATTTTGAAAAGCTGTGAACAAACACCAAATGGACTAACCAGATATTTTAACTGCAATAACAAGACAAGGATGTGTTTTAAGTCCAGTTCTTTTTTGTCTTTCTATTGGTGATTTACAGTAGTCAAAAATTATGAAATAAGTGTAATAGGGCTATTTTTTTTTTTATAGAGAATATACATGCCACAGATCTTTGCTTTAGTGTATGCAAATGATGGGGATAATTTTGTTGAAACAGTAGGGTTATTACTTTATGAAATAAATGCCATCGTTGAATTTTTTAAAATTGAAACTGGAATTTAGATTAATCTAATATCTGCAACAATAATAAGTATCTTTTGAAATGGTGGCTTTCTGAAAAATTATGAACATTGGTACTATAAGGGCAACCCTATTGAAATGGTGCCATTTTATAAATACATGTGTATGGGGTTGCTTTCACATCTTGGTTGAGCTGGACTAACGCTAAAAATATGTTGGCATCACAAGCATTGAAAGTAATATCTAGAATTTGTAGGTATCAACACATATTTGGAAGATTACCTATGCCGGATATTTTTAAAATATTGACGCTATGGGGAAACTATTATGGTTCAGAAATATTGAGGTATGAATATTTACCAGAAATAGAAGCAGTTCAGTGAAGATTCATACCAAATACATGTACAGTGAAAATTATGTCAGTATGTGATAGTGAACAATACACTATGAGTACAGACTATATGTTCAGATGTGTAACATATGACTAAAAGTATGTACAACATATGCCAACAAGCTGATATCCTTTCTAATATTGTGTTATTTTAAAGAAACTGGATGATACTGTCAAAAGCACATGGACCAGTAAACTTAAAAATGGTGTGTTTTCTCATGGGATTATGTTTTCCGTAACTAGCACAAGAAATGGGTTACAGAAACACTTTTCTAGCTATGTTCAGACAGCATCTATTTGAGTCCTCATTACAGGTCTGGTCAAGTTTGATAGGTGATTCTACAAAACATATGCTTATTATAGTCAGTACAAGTTATTAAAAATTGAGAAATATTTAACATTAGATCTTCATTTTCAGAAAAACAATTGTATTTCTTTGATGTTTTAAACATGATTTAATAAATGAGCAAGGAAGACACAATACAATTGAAAGAGATGACAGAGTTTGTAAACTATTAAAAAAAAAAAGAAGAAAATATCAAGTTTGTAGAAGACATATCATTTTGTATGTACTGTATATGTACTTTTTATACCAATTTAAGATGGAAATATCCCAACAAGATGTATTATATCAACCCTTCAGTGGATAAAGTTATAAATCTAACATCCACTTGGAAATTAAATCTAATTACAATTGTTTCAGTTTTTATAGTTGTTTTTAAACTAAGAGATGAGCTATTAAAAAGTGTAAGTATCAACAGCTAAACAAGTGTATTTTACAATACTGTTTAAGCACTATGTACTCAACTCTGTTAAATATGTTATGTATTATGGGGCAAAGGCCTAAAGTACTGAATAAACTTTCTGTTCCGTTCTGCTCAGTTTTGTCTTGAAGTTGTTTTAATTTTTTACAGATGCTTCATCTAGACCTATCTTTTAGCTTTTCTGCAATACATTTATTAGGTCAGAAATTGAAAAAGCACCAGGAGATTCAAGATATAGGAAAAATTGTGATGAAATAAATTCGGTTAGACTTCTGCATAAAAAACCGGAGAATCTGACACAGGACCAGATATCTTCCTTAGAAGTTCATGATTGTCAGTCTTTATGTTACCACTATATCCACCCGCATTATACGGTTCTAGTCTATTTAGTGTTTGGGAGATCCAATTTGTATGGACTTAAAAATTGGATTCACTGTATTGATTGTATTCAGTAACCTTGTAGTTTCAAAACAAAGCCCACATTTATGTATAGGTTCCAGACTGAAAACATTTTGTTTACTTGTGTTAAAATTAGGTTGTAATCACACAATTTTAGATAAAACAGGTTTGCACTCTGATATTAGACTCATGAAGATAATCAATCAGAGTTTGGTACTTTTGTTGAGTGTATAGACATCTAACAAGGTTTTTACTGTGAACTCATTTAAGATATGTTTGAGATAAAATACGTTTTGTTTGTGAATTTTGGACATTTTAAGCAAATATAGTTTACATAGCAAATTTGATCCTATATTTTAAGGTTTTATATTCTTTACATTTAGTTTTTATTTTCTATAACTTGTACAGAATTACAGCATCACACCCATCTGATTGTTTGCATTTATTAGGAAGAGTTTGTCTTCCAAAAGTTGTTTGCAATTTCTTCATCTGTGTTTTTGGAACTTAACATTTAAGCTGCACTATATAAGCAGTATTATGCCATTAAACCCTGTATAATATGAATGTTGTTTTGTACAAGGGCAGAAAGAGCATGTGCTTTGCAGTCTACCTTGCTAATATTGCCTCAAAGTGATAATTGGTTGGGTATGTTGATGTAAATGGTGGTTTTTGCCATTCTGAAATTATATTGTAGTGAACATTCAGATGAAAACCTGTCTATCTGGTCTATAAACTTATATGGAAGTTCTAAAATGGGTAATGATTTAATATTGAGTTTATAAAATGAGTTGAGACTTGGCAAGCAAAAGCTGGCAATTATTCAACAAGTTTCATAAATTTAATGTTAAATATATAGCCATTTGGGATTCTGTTTATCAGTTTTAATTTAGTATAAAGAATTTGGAAAGAAGAAGTAAGACATTTTTGGCATTTCATTTAATTCTAGCTCAGACTGTGCACCTTTCAATTCTTGCCATTAAAATATGGTTCCAGACATGAGCTGAATCAATAATGCACAGTTTGGTGATATATAAAGTGTATATTAAATTATAATTTAAAGATCAGTTGTCCTTCCAAATCAGTAGAACATTGGACATGAACATCATTTTTGAATACTGGACCTCCAATGGAAACTTCTTTGTGATGTCACATAGTTCTCTCAGGTCAGTGAGGGTAGTTGTGCACTGTATACATGGAATTATATGAGAATACTGAGAAAGAATTTCATGGGCTTCTTTGGACTAATTAGATTCATAGAAAATGATATGTTAACATGCTGACATATCAAAAATATCAAACTACAAACACAGTATGTAAAGTGTACCAACTATATGATAATCCCTTTTCCTTGACCCTGGTATGCATTTTCATTTTCTTCAAAAATATTTTTCTTGATTCCTTGTCATAAGAGCCACAAAATGATGTAATGTTATTACTGTATCTCTTTTGATGTTTATGTTGTTGTAGGATTCAACGCCATTTTTCAGCACCCGATGGGCTATACATGGCGGCCAGTATTAATGGTGGAGGAAGAATCTGGGAAATACCCTGAAAGAACCACCGACCCACGAGAAGCTACTGGCAAGCTTTCTCACATACCCACATTGGCCGAATCCGAGACTCGAACCCACACAGACAGAAGTGAGATGGCAGTGATCCATAACGGAGAGCGCCTTAGACCACTCGGCCACTCAGGGCCCCCCTTTTGATGTTTATACAGGGAATGCAGATATTTGGTAATTGAGAATGTGCACTTTCTGGTAAAAACTTTGTTTTCATTTGATCATTTTATGTTGTACATCAAAGGTTAGTTTAAGCTGTGATTCTGGTTTTGAGAATATAAAGTATTCTCCTGAATTTTACTGGGCTATGCTGCCATGCATAGTTTGATTAGTATGCATGTAATAAAGTACATGGGATATGCTGCCATGCATAGTTTGATTAGTATATATGTAATAAAGTACTTGGGCTATGCTGCCATGCACAGTTTGATTAGTATGTAGGTAATAAAGTACATGGGCTATGCTGGTATGCATAGTTTGATCAGTATGTATGTAATAGAGTACATGGGCTATGCTGGTAATGCATAGTTAGATCAGTATTTGTGTAATAAAGTACATGGGCTATGCTGGTATGCATAATTTGATCAGTATGTAATAAAGTACATGGGCTATGCTGCCATGCATAGTTTGACCAGTATGTGTGTAATAGAGTACATGGATGGGCTATGCTGGTATGCATAGTTTGATCACTCTCTATGTAATAAAGTACATGGGCTATGCTGGTATGCATAGTTTGATTAGTATGTATGTAATAAAGTACTTGGGCTATGCTGCCATGCATAGTTTGATCAGTATGTATGTAATAAAGTACATGGGCTATGCTGATATGCGTAGTTTGATCAGTGTTTGTGTAATAAAGTACATGGGCTATGCTGGTATGCATAGTTTGATCAGTATGTGTCTAATAGAGTACATGGGCTATGCTTGTATGCACAATTTGATCAGTATGTATGCAATATAGTACATGGGTTATGCTGGTATGCATAGTTTGATTAGCATGTATGTAATAAAGTACATGGGCTATGCTGTTAATGCATAGTTTGATTAGTATGTATGTAATATAGTACATGGGCTATGCTGGTATGCATAGTTTGATCAGTATGTGTGTAATAAAGTACATGGGCTATGCTGGTATGCATAGTTTGATCAGCATGTATATAATATAGTACATGGGCTATGCTGGTATGCATAGTTTGATCAGTTTGTTTGTAACAGAGTACTTGGTCTATGCCGCAGTGCATAGTTTGATCAGTATGTGTGTGAGTACATAGGCTAAAACAATGCTTCATTATTTTAAGGAATTTTGGTTAAGGCTGGTTGAACCAGTGCTATCAGTTGCTAGGTTTTGGATTATTAGCTTGATTTTTTTGTGTATGTGATAAAGTACATTAGCCAAAAAAATTGGTATATTAACTTTGAAATTCAGGCTGGGGTTTGGATACCTTCCAAAGTTCATGCTATCTTGTGAATACATTTAGGTGATTTTTCAGTACAGGAAGTTAATTTTATTATAGATAGGATTAACCTCAACCTCCCCACAAAAAGAAAACCCACATTAATGGAAACACTAACATGCCTATGCATAGCCTATCAAGTTAAGTGAATAATGAATCATAGAAAAATCCATACTTTGTTATTAACACCATGATTGAACTTATCTTTCATGGGTCTGTATGATAGGGTCTGTATGATTGTCAGTATGATAAAGTTTGTATGTTGAGGTTGGTACACTGAAGTCAGTATGATGGCATCTTTATGTTGAGGTCTGTATGTATGATGAGGTCATTATGTTGAGGTATATACGAGACAAAATAGTCTGGTTTTGAAGAGATGAAGGAGCACAACTGATTGTATTTGTCAGAATGTTACTGCGCCACTTTGAAATGGATCTAATACTTACCTGTCATTGTAAGTGATGTAAGATTTTTTATTAAATTTTTGGTAACTCTATATCTTGATGTCTAGTACAGTTGTAAATCATATTTTTCTGGCTCACCCCTTGTCATAGTTCTGACAGTAGTCTTCTATTGTATGATGAAGGTGAGTAGTCATTGCGTTTGTTTTTCTATGAACAGATGTGAATTAACGACCCACCAAACTGAAAAATGCAGCTTCACAATAGCAACAGTTATGTATTATTGATATTAAAATGTATTAGGGAGGGGGTAAAACTAATTTTAATTATGTAATTTGTACCTGTTGCTATTGTCCTAATCCCTTTTACCATCAGCATTGATATCTGTCTAGTTTAGTCTGTGTCCTGAAAATGAATGAAGGACAATGCGCATGGGCAAGGTATCTGGGGGTTGGACTAAGATGCAATTTTTTAACTTTCTGGTTCTTGGAGAAGGAATTCTCATCATATGGTCAGGGTATTCCCGAAAAGAGCCAGCTATGCAATAGCAATAGGTAACTATTACATCACTAACAATGACTTTACCTCCACACCCGAAAGAAAGAAACAACTATATTTTTTGTTGTGGATATGATTAGTCCCCACACTCACCAAAAAGCTACATTTAAGGGAGTTATTTTAGGGTATTTGCATGGCATATCAAGCTAAGGGAATAACACAACATACAGCATACTTTGTAATTACAACATAATTAGTGAACTTCTCATTTATGTGGTCTGTACCATCAGTTCATCTTGAAAGTGTGAGATGAAGGATAGTGTCATGCTATACTCTTGCATACCTATATTTGGCCTCTAAAGATCCCATTTGATTGTTTGGATTTTGTGTTATTATTACTACATGTACAGTACTTGAATATTTTCAGTTAATTTTACTTCCAGGTTAATGAGAAGCATTGTTAATATGATTTTACTTTACCATAAATGTCCTTTTTGTGTATTAATATACTATCATAGCACAGCATTATTGGGTTCCCTTTTAGCAGGTCACTTTTAAGATGGTTTCTTTGAAAGTGTTATAATGAGGTACTTAAATAAGAACATTATTTTCTTAGTTTCCATGTCTAATAGTAAATCTTAGCTCCTTGAAATTTAATGATTAATATCATCTTTTAAAGTGTACATAAGAACTTTGATGTGAATAAAACCAGAAGAAAAGAAGAAATTGGAAAGTACCCTTTTCTACAAGTATTATAAGATAAAGTCTAATTTGAGAACACGGACTAATGTAGCAGTGCTTCTGAAGCAAGACATTTTGTGCTGTGAACTACATACCCAGGGATAGTGGAGATCAGCACTGAGGAGTTAAATATGTGAAAAAAATATTCAAATTAGCCTGGCACTTAACACTGTGGTGTAATAATCGAGTTCCAAATAGAGGAAATTAATCTAAGAGAATATCATCTCAGTAATGTCCAGATTAGTATTTCTGTGATTGTAATAAACGAGTACATCTCTAGCTGTCCAGGGAAAAGATTTGGGCAAGACACTATAGAAGAGACTTCACAGTGAAGGTTTTTAAGCAATGAAGCACAACATGTACAAGCAAGATATATCTCTATTGAATGGTAAACAGCATGGTCTGACAGATTTTTGTGCCGCAGAATAGGAGGGTCTGTAACAAGTCAGTATCTAGAACTATATTGTCCTGTAAATTCCCTTGCCTTTCACTTGGTTGGTGTGAGGTAAGTTTTATTACTGTATTATGTAGATAATGGTTTAATACACTAATTTTTAATAATTTATCTTGGCACATTGTCTCTAATAATCACAGTCAAATATGAGGCAATTATTTTATCTTTTTCTCATTTATTTTAAACAACAGATTTTAAAAAAGTACCACTAGCTTATTGTATGCAATTAAGTCAACCCTCCAAATTTATCAACTCATGTATCTGATGTATTGTGTGCACTCAGACAGACACTTTAGTTGATCAGAAATTCTGGTTGATAATTCGTCTCTTTACAATAAAGATTAACACCTGGTTATCAGATTTGAAGCCTTGAGGCAGCGCATTGGTAATGGTCACTTTGTAGGGGTAATTTGCACTTTTGTACAAAATATTAATTCTTGTTGGAACAGCAGTGTTCAAATGTTCATTCCAAAGAAAAATGCTTAAAATCATTTTCTGTTCCATTAATATGATTGTAGTTGTAATGAGATGTGATTGGATACAATTTGTGAGCTGTTAGATTGATCAGAACCCATCTGGGCCAAGTTTGATAAGACTTGGCCCAGAAGTCACATAAGGTCTTCTGCATGAAATTAGAACAAAATTTTGATTGCAGATATGTACTGAATGTGAAAATTTTTTAAAATGCAAAATTTTGAGAATGAAGTTTAACGGTTGTTTTCTATACGACAGCAAAATTTCACATTTGAATATGTTCCCCAGTCATATTATTGTTAGGAATATAAGCCATATTAGCTCCCAAATCTAGCCCTCCCAAAATATGAAAATTTGTCTTTTCCCTCAATATTATAGAGGCAAAAGGCAATAACTCCTGCCCATTAACTACCCTTGCCACCTAAATATGGCACTAGTTTTAAGCTTTTGCTTGTGAACTGACAACATCATTCACTTCACCTACCATAATCCGTTGGAAATTTGTGCTACTTTTCATCGCATCCATTGAGGATTTTGTTATTTTTGGATGCATTACGGATTATTCTGTAGGTGGTAAGAAGTAATTTTTTTAAAAATTCTGAACATAAATATCTGAATTTGTTCACTTATGCAAACTTAGTTTCTTTGTGCTCAGACCTCATGGTTCTTTAAAGGCTATATTGCAATAGAATGTTTTGAAGTTAATGTTTGTGCACACTGTAAATTTATTTATCACCATGGTATAGTGGGTGTCTCTGGCATTTGTAAGACAGTTAACTATGCATTTCTTTTTTTCTTCTTCTTTTTCTTACCTTGTTTCAGTATTGACTATGTTGACTATATAAGCTAAATGCAAGAATCTCACGATTTGTGTCTCACATGTGCAAAGTGTACATTGTTGGCTAGGTGCAGCATGTGCACCTGGTCCAGTTGGTTGGAGAATACATCATTGACACTTCTAAGGAAAACTGCAAGAAATGAAGAATGATGTGGGAAATCAAAGTACCAAGAGTACTGACGTGTTGAACATTTGAAAACCAAAGGACTAAGAGTAATGATGTTTTAAACATTCATCTTATATTGAGTCTTTGGCTAGCCTAGAGGGCAACACTGTTACATATGGGGAAATGAGGAAGCCACTACTTTTCCTCCACTATCTACACCATCTCTGGAGTTGCATATGTGACACTTTGTACAACAAGCAGCAAAAGAGTTAATTGGTTTGTCAATTTCTCCATGTTCATTCATCTTCCTCTGTTTTAGACAGCAAGTTACACACTTTGGTGGAGATTCCACCCAATTTTAGGCAGCCCAGATGCTGGGTCTGTTAGTCCAGGTGCATGGGGTTTATAAATGACTTCAATGAAAATAACTTCAGTGAGCCATGCTGAGTTGTGATTCTGCTTCGGTTACCAACCGTACTATCCAGCTGTCTGGCTTTTGATCCTTACCATCTAGCTGCACCTCAGCTTTCTTGCTGTCTTGGCTGCTGACCATACCATCCAGCCATCTGGCTCTTGATCCTTACCATTTGGTGACCGTATGGGTTCCTTTTCATATCATTCAATGCCTCGTCAAGTTGATCCATGGAATGTTAACATTGCTGGAGATCTTATTGATAGATCTGTCTGGATGCCTAACATACCATTAATCTGGCAGTACAGTCATTTATACTGCAGTCCATATGCCCAAAACCTCTACTGACTATTTTTGATTTTCACAAGCTGTCCATACTGATTTGATAGTTACATCATGCGGATATGGATAGCCATATACTCATAACTTACTATCTTGTATGGTACCATCACAGTATTAGAAATGATAGCCACACCTCATCTATCCCTCCAGGAATGTGTTACATGGATATTGATTTTGATGCTGACCATGATTACCCTCACATTGAATGTGGGGATAAACATACAGTTCCTGCTCAGATTCCACCATAGAGCAGACTGAGCTTTAAGGTGGCAATTGAAGAATTTATGGTGTGTTGCCAAACTCAGAATGTCTGCCATCCCTCATTTATACTCTGGCATATAAAATTCTCTGTGCAGCAACCATGACATTGTACATCATCTCTGATTCATGCTCAGTGATATGAATACTGAAGGCTGGAGACAAAGAGATACAGGATTGTTTGCTGCACAATCCAAAAGCCAGCCACAATCCCAACCTTATACTGTATCTGGACACAGTCTGCTAATCAGTTTCAGTGGCAGTTATATTGATGGTATAGGAAACTGCTTCTCTACCCTCATGCCTCTGCTTTCTAGCCATTGACTTGTGTACGTGACTGCTTACAGTCATCTGGTACCATTGGATTGATCTATTTGCATCAAGTGAGTGAGTAATCCATATTGTCTCAGAGGGACTCTGGGTCTTGTTTAGCCAGCCCCCTCCCATTTCATCCTCTCTATTACTGATGGAAGTACCATCAGACATGATAACGAAAGAATTTTGTTGCTAGAGATCTAGATGCTCATTGAGAAGTGATCAGTGGAGATTGCTTGGAATCCACAAGCTCAGGATTTTTCCTTTAGGCCTTTCATGGTTACAATGACCAATGCCATTCAAGAGTCAAGACTGAGTGGTCAAGATCAGTCCACCTCTCCATCTTTCTGAATGAATTTACCATCTGCCTTGATGTCACAGATGCATATTTTCATGTTGATGCCCATCCATCCTTATGGAAAAGCCTGCATTTTACATACAGAAGAAATTGTTATCAGTTTCACACTCTCTTCTGGTTTGAACATCATTCCATGGACTTTTATGAAACTGCTCTATTGTATCATATCCCAGTTCTGAACAACTTCATCCATATCCATAGATGACATCCTCCAGAAACATATCATCAGTTCCATTCTAGTCATATGAAAGAATGATCTCATTTTCCTTTAACATTATCTAAGATTTCTGATCAATTCGGAAGTCCCATCTTTGTCCATCATATCAGTTTATTCATCTGGGTATAGATTTCTCACCCACCTCAGCTAGGTATGTGTTCTCCACCTTTGGATGGTCTGAATCATTGTCCACAATCCATTTCTGACACAAAATGGATTACAAAAAGGGAAATTCTGCAACTCCTTGTATTTTTTTATGCAGAAGTGGATCTTGTGTTTCCTCTTCAGGTGTCCTTTGCAGATGACCTTGTTAATTCTCAAGGGCGCCCCTCTTCCATGCCACTCAAATACAGATCAATGTAACAGTTGAGATAGGATCATTCCTGGAGTGGTGGCACAACCTAAGGTTGGGTCATGACAGGAATACCTTTTGAACAGCCACATCCAGATGTGATTGTGTGTACAAACACTAGCACATAAGGTTGAAGAACCCATCTGTTACCTGACTTAGATCCTGTCATGACCAGATGGGTCCAGAGAACAGAGGTCTCCACATATTGGAGATGAAAGCTGTCATCACAGTTTTTCATTTTCAGAGTAACAACCTTCAGAACATGATAGTGTTCATCATGTCAGACAACTCTATGATGATAAATACCTTTTGAAACACTGGGCAGTACCAAATGATCTATGTTAGGGCCACTGCTATTTCTTGTGTTTATGCATTATCTACATTTGCATGAAGGAAATACAGAGACTGATCTCCATACTGATGACATCTTGTATGATGTTATCTCAACTAATAATATACTAATAAAGAAACTTGCACAGTGCTCTTGTGGAAATACAATGGAATGCTCATTAAGTTTGACTTAAGTGATGCTGATAACCACACATCATAGACGTAACAGAATTAAAGACACAATCTCCACATTAATTTTAGTGACATGAAAATGAAAAATGTTATGCAACATAAATTTGTAGTAGTTCAAGTTTAATACAGTATGTTATGGTCAGAACATGTATTGTTACCAAAACTATATCTTAGATTTTCTGGTTACTATAAAATATTAAAGAATTCTTAACCTTTAACCAATGGAAAGTTTTAAAAAAAGTTATATTTAACCTCATCTAGACTACTCCAACATCATATATAGTAATGTTTCTAATTAACATGGAAAGACTTCAAAAATGATTTGTAGAATTATCTTTGACATTAGTGTTAAAAAATCTATGAATGTAAGAAGGATTTGAAGATGGTGACTGTCTATGAAAGAATAAGTTTAAGAAAATCAAAATTTATGTTAAAAGTTTCGGATGATTCTATGCCCAACTATATAAATGTTATATTCATTGAAAGGACAAATAATACTTGAATGTATACTTTGTTACTAGGCTAACTATACCACACTTGATAACTTTCTCTTCCTAACTTCCATCTCCAGCTCTTATGAAATTTAGGTGAATCTTTATCCAGGAAAGCGTTGTTCTAAGATAAACCCATCCTCCATTTTTCATGACCTTTTTTAACAAGGGAGGTACACTGGGAAAATAACTAACTAACTAACAGCGACCTGGATGGTGCAATGTTTTTATTACTAACTGAACTGAAATAATAAAAAAGCAAATAGTGGGATAGCTTAAGAAAAATTTACAGTTGAATAGATCCAGGGAGATAAACTGATAACCTACACTAGGTGCCAACACCCCTTTAGTAACAAAGTTGTCCGGTCTGCCTGGGTTCCATAGGTCTGACAGGATCAGATATGGTGTCCAACTGATTACTCATACACACTTAACCATCTGCCTCCTTGGTTACTTATTCTTGAGACTTAAACAGGTAGTCAAACTCCCATCTGTTATCATATGGTGACAAAGGTCTGCCCAGGTCCCACAGGTCAGATAGGATCGTATATGGTTCCCAGCTAATTACTGATAGCTGCTTAGGGTGCAAGGGACAGTTTTCATGTACAAATTTAATGTCACATACACCTATCTAATATAGACATTCATTAAAAAAATAATACATGAGCGAGGTAAAAGAAGATCCATATTTTTAGATAGGTATTATGAAGAGCAACATAAGCATATCATTCACTTGAGCAGACAAGTCCACTGAAGTTCATAGAATAGAAAGTTTATGCACCCCAACCCCTATTTTATATATGTATTTTTCATATTTCAAGCCATTTTTGATAGTATGTAGTGCTCACAGTGCAAACGCCAGCCCTTTCCCTGGGTGATAATTTTGAAAAAAAGCTTGATGTAATTCAAAACAGTTGTTATCGAAGGCATTTTTTGAGATACTCTACTTGCCTTGAACCCCACTGTCTACTGACACCTTAACCACATTCCTCCTTGGTTACTCATTCTTGAATCTTGCACTGGTAGGCAAACTCCCATCTGGTACCGGATGTAGAGTGGGTCTCTGGTGATCACTGATGCAGACTTTGTAGGTATTTTTGCTGGTATGAGCCATTTGAGTTTGATTCTTAAAAGTAGTTAAGTACAATGAAAAACAATTTATATCATATAAAGTCTATATGCAAATGTCAGCAATACTGTAATGAAGCATCAGTTCATCCTTAATGTTTAGATTCTGTCCATAAATTACTGGCCAATCAATTATAGGCTGAAATAATTATTTTTTATGCACATATAATTCATTAGTTGCGAATATTTTATCAGAATCATTGACATAACCACATGCTCAAAGAAGCAGGTAATAGCTCAAAGAAGCAGGTAATAGCTCAAAGAAGCAGGTAATAGCTCAAAGAAGCAGGTAATAGCTCAAAGAAGCAGGTAATAGCTCAAAGAAGCAAGTGATACTGAGTCGCTCAGCACACACAACACTAGCAAATTCCTGATCAAGGCTATATCATCCTTGCTAAATTCTTATATGGCAAGCATCTGAAAGTAGTAAACACCAACAGCAGAAAACAACCTGCTGGTAGCACATCATTATTAATGATGTTGGGATGGTGGGGGTGCTCTACAGATATTATGTACTTCTGAGAGGGTGACAGGTGTTAGGTGAAGTTGTTTGCATTTGCAACATGCACAAAGGAGAGAATGTTGCTATACTAATATGTTAATTTCATGTCTTGTGGCTGAAATTTCTTTGGATATTGTACTTGTGGAATTGTAGGTGATCGAAGCATACAGCAAACCAAAATGGCTGCTTGCATGTGCTTGAAAAATCAGACTGAATGAGTGTAAAGTAAATCATCTTTACCAGTTTATTAAAATAAGGAAAATACATTTTTCCACTTGAGTTAATACCAGCTTCTGAAAGTACAATGAATGATTACAGAAAATATAAAACTTAAAAAGTTATTGGATTCTTTTTTTAAACAATATACTGTAAGTCCAGTGGAAGTAAAAATGACCAAGCTGAATTAGCTTGTACAGTACCCACTTCACCACCTGCCTCCTTGGTTACTCATTTTTGAGATTTACACAGGTAAGGCAAACTTCCATCTGGTACCAGATGTAGAGTGGGTCACTCAGATGACATAGGTAGACCTGTTTTTCCATGTCACTCCTTCCCTCCTAATGCACTCCATGTAGGGATTTGTGGTGCAGGTATGAGCCAGTTGAGTTCCATTATCCATAGCCATCTCCCCCGACCACACCAATACAATGATTTTATATGCCTTTTTCATTAGCTTAATGAGTGGGTCTAAAGACCACTCACCACCCTAGCACCAGGAGTGTGGAAGAATTGCTCTTGTGCCATCTAGGAATGTTTCCAAAGCACCATGGAGAGTATTTAGGAAAACTTTAATGTCAGGATTGGACAAAGCTTAAGAGCAGTTTCACTGAATTTTATAGCTGGGTGATGCATTATGTAATTGAAGGACATGTGCTCTTAAAGCTCATTTTGTATTTCCTAGCTTTGTCAACCAGTTTTGGGTTCTGGCATTATACCAGTTATAAACATGGGGGAATATCAGACCATATTACTTTAGTTTAAGGCTTGAGTACAATTAAGTCTTAACACTGATAGAGGAGGTCCTTTAATTTCTTTCTTGCCAACTCGTTAGAACCCAGGTGAATTAAAAAGTAATTAGGTGGTAGGCTGAGTGATAAAGCAGGCTCAAATGACATGTCAAATTAGCTCCAACACATACTTCTGTTTGCTGCCACTGGATTATTGTTCCTGTGGTGTCCAGTCCATGATTATATAGTCCTTATATTAACACATTTAATGAATGTTGCATGACATAACACACACTTTTACTACTATGCTGTGTTAAACCCAGTTATCATTAATCTGATGATTGTAATTAAAATTTGATAAAATGTCATAATTTCTACATGTGTAATTGTCAGTTTCAGAAATATTCAGGATACAATGCTGCTGCTGATGTCTAAGACTAGTTTACGGATCTTTGTGAGTCTGACCGTCCTTACAGCGCTATGTGGGAGAATCTTTTCAGACAACAGTTTTAGCCGTGATAATCTAAGGAACATTGTGGTAGATGAGAAAAATGGTGTTCTGTACTTAGGAGGAGATGAGAACTTGTACAAGTTAAATACAGATAACCTCACCGTCCTAAATTCCATTCAGACATGTGTTTCATGCTACAGCAAGATTTTATTAAAGACAAATAATAATACCCTGATAGTCTGTGGTATTGATGATAGTGGAAAGTGTGCAGTGTATAATGGTACAAACCTTGTCTCAGTTCCAACCAGTGATAAAACTGGTTTGTATTTGTATGGGAATGAGAAGAAAACAGCAGTTGGTCTGCTTACAAATAATGATACAGCTTTTTATGTTGGACGAACGTATAACAGAGATATAGATGGAGACAATATATACAGTCCAGTATCCAACCGGGCCACATACCCCACAGATGCTTTTAATGTCATAGGTCAGAAACAGCTTAAAGTCAGCAAAAACTATCTTATTTACTTTAGAGCTGTATTTCAAACTGAAACCCATGTCTACTTTCTTACAAACCAGAAATTTGAAAATGACATTAACTCACCTCAAGTTTCAAAGTTGATTAGAATTTGTAAAGATGATGATAATTTTTACTCATACATTGATTTAGAGTTGGAATGTAAGACCATAAAAGGAGATAAATTAAATCTTGTACAACATGGAAGCCTGATAGAGCTGGGAGACAAGCTTTCTACATCTGAAGAAAATCAGGCTCTGGTTGCCACTTTTGCTGCTGGTATTGATCCAGAAAATCCTTGGTCTAATAGGAGCGCCATCTGTCTATATACATTGAAGGAAATCGAAGAGAGGATAATTGAGGCTCAAACAAGGATTCTGTCAAAGTGTGATAACAATAGCTATTGGATATATAATGAAAGCAAGAGATATGTGGATACAAAGAGGGTTGCTTTTAAGTGCCATACGGTAAGTATTGATTTCAGTACATAAAAATATAGAAGTTTAGGTGTTGCTTTAAATAGAAATGTAAGAAAGAGTTGTTCACAGTAATATAGATTTATTGTTTTTCTACATAAATTGTGCCTGCTATGTATAGTGTTACACTGTAGATATTTAAAGACTGATTTAAGGATTGTTATTAAATATATAATCTTCCCTTCTCTTCCCCCACAAGAACTGGTACCCTCTCCAGCTCTTCAACTGCATAGAAAACATTAAAAAGTTTCTGACCCATGAATGTGAAGGAAGCCTGATAGATCAAGAGACAAGCTGTCTGTGTCTGATGGAAACCTGGCTCTGTTTGCTTTTTTAGCTGTTGGCACTCATTCAGAAAGTTACATCTGATTGGAGTGTCATCTGTTTGTATTCTTTTCTATGTGGCCTCCTGCATATACGAATGATGAGGTCTGATGACCATCAGAAGTTCTGTAGGCAAGGTCATCAAGGGAGGTGAGGTTTTATTCCACTAAGAGACCTAAGAGAGATGATAATTATTTCTTCCTCTCTGTCATGACACACTTTGAGGACAATTATGTTGCTCCCTGTGCTGAGACACAGAATAGAACTGCTCCTAGTTCCCAGCCTTCTCCGCAGAGGGATCATTAAAGCTAAAATTCTCCTGTTTCACAATGAGGTTTTGAACAGGAAGATGATGCCTTATCAGTTTTAGTAGATTCTCAAGAGTTTTATGGAATCCCAGAGGATAGAGTATACCCTACTCCTCAAAGTTTTCCAGATCCCTCACTACTATTGTCTCGAGCATAGTTGAGGAGGAGTAGACTTGGTCAGTTTACATGGCTGATAATGAAGTCTACTGCCTTCTTCCACATGATGACATGTGCCCAAAACTATGTTTTCAGGTGACACTGTGATTCTCTCTTGTTTAGATAAACTGCCAGGAGCAATGCCAAGACTGGATTTACTGCTGCTTCCACAGTCCAATGTTTAGTGAAGTTGTAAAATGGTTGAGCAAAAGTCAAGAAATGGTGAGAGACAATGAGGAGTGGTCTGTCCTCCTGAGTACAGTGAGTCGCTTCATATCAACCTCAAGCTATAAGATTCATTCACCTGCCTAGCCACTGAAACCCCATCACTCCAATGCTGAAGCTTCACAAGTGGGCATTTCAGTGGGCTCTCATTTTGCTTGCCTCTCTGTTAAATCCTTCAAGAGGCTTTAGTCAAAGGACAGGTCATTAGGGAATATATTTTCACATGCTGACTTGTTTTCAGAAGCTTCCTTCAGTTTACTGAAGGAAGAATAATTATCACTTGTTACCTTCCAAGGACTGTCAGAGGCTGTGGTAAAGACTTTGCGACACATGTTGTTTACGGCAATGCATTGTCAGCAGACCTACTTCATCTCCATTGAGATGTAGCATTGCACTCTTCAGGTTTTTGCTTGAACATAGCAAAAATCTTATGATGGCTGCACCTCTGGATTCAAAGACCTTATCAGGTGGTCTCATTTTTACTTTTGCTTCTCAGGATTTTAGGGACCAACAACATAGGTCAATTGCATCCATTTCTGACCTGTAAAATACTGGCCAGTGTCCACACACATCCTGATCATTCTATGGGTCAGTCACAATTTGTGTCAATACATAGGCAACCACAATTGCAGAGCAATTAACCCTCCTATAAGTCCAATCCACAAACAAGATGAAATAAATGGACAGGCAAGGGCAAGGGAAAATGGTCTACTTTTGCCTCCCCCTTCTCCAAAGAGGTGAAGAAGGGAAATAGAAGTTGTCCCTAGGGACACCTCACCTGTCCTGCAGTGCATTCCTGGTGCTCAATTGGCCATTTTGTTTTAATGTTTGGCTGAACATTTTGGAAGATCAATGGGTCCTAGTCAAGTAGGGTTTATGTCTACACTTCACAGAACTCAACATTTTCAACTTCAAGGAAGATGTGCACATCCTTCTTCAGAAGAGTGCAGTTGGGATGGTTCAAAACAAATTCTGCAAAATCTTTCTAAATGGAAACTGTAACATCAGTTCAGGGCATTATCAAACTGGCCAGCTGAACAGTTTCCATTGATCTTCAGGATGCATACTTCCACATCCCAAACTTCCTCCACACAAAAATATTTCTGATTTTTGATCAGACAGAAAGTATTTAAGTTTCAATCTATAACGTTCGGTCTAGCATTAGTGCTTGGGATCTTTACAAGAGTCATGGGAGTAATAGCTATGCACTTGAGATACTTTGGGATTTAAAAAATCAGGTATTTTGACAACAAGGCTACTACACAAAATAAACAGTTCTTATGCTTTCACATGGCCTGCTGTTAGCCTGTAGTGACACTACTTGGACTGATTCAGAATCTGTAGCCATCATACTTGGACTGATTCAGAATCTGTAGCCATCATAACTTATTCTCTCTTTAAGTTTTAATGTATATTGGAATGAATTTCTTTGCTTTCCTGAGCCAGTTTCCTGTTACTCCAGAGAGAATACACAAACTCATGGAACTCAAAAGGATGTTACAGACCAAGACTTAGTTGTGGGCTCATCTGCATCTCACCTTACTGGAAACCTTGAATTTTGTGTTGGACTTGGTATCTTTAGGGAGACTGCATTTATGTCCTCTCCAGTTTATCCTGTTGGTGCTTTGGAAACCCCACTGGGATCCCCTCTCATTTCACTCTAAGGGGTCAACGTTTCTGTACCACCTAAAGTGGACGTACAATCAAGATGCATTTCTGAGAGTTTCCCTGCATGCCTGAGAACCACACTCCTATCGATACACCATTTAGAGCCGGAATACTTCTCCATGGCCATGGTCACAGGAAGAGTCTCCTTCACATAAACAATGAGAAATAAAAGCCTGTCTTTTGCCCTAATCGGGTGCATAGAACCCATCAGAGGGCATTACATAATGATCTCCGAAAACATTTCAGTGGTTGCATACCTCAGATGACAAGGAGTTACCCATGTTGCTTCTCTCTGCATGGAAGTCTGCAACCTTCTTTGTTATCACAATCAGAATGTATTACACTCAGTTTGTCACATTCTAAGGAGGAAAAACATTCTGGCAGTTAGTCTGTCCAGAACAGGCAAGGTAGTCCTAACAGAATGGTCTCTTCATCATGCAGTTGCAGAATCTCTGTTCAGTCTTGGAATCTACCTCAAGTGGTACAATCTAAAAAAAGCCTCCATTTTATATATCCCAGTCCCAGGTCAGACAGTTTGCACAGTTAATGACTTATGTCTCAACTGTTTGCTTATGGATTCCTACTCTTCAGGTTGATTCCACAAGTTATGCAAAATCAGGCTGTCCACTGCACAGATCATCCTCTGTGGCCTCAAAGGCTGTCATTCAGTGACTTACATGACCTGTTGATCAACACTCCAAGGGTATTTCCTCATTGGGTCAGTCTCCTTTTACTACACAGAAGTACTCTAGTTCACACCAAGCCCCAGATCATCCACTTTCATGCTTGTCTCACCTCAGAAATGATCAATCCACCAGGCAAAAAGTTCAGACATGTTGCTGACTGCATTGTCCAAACCAGACAGTGTTCTACATCCAAGGTCTGCAGGACAAAGTTTAAAATCTTCAGTGATTGATGTGCTTGAAAGCTAGATAATCCTTGCAAATGATCTATTGCTTCAGTAGCTGATTTTCTCCCATTTTTTAAAAAAGGAAATCTTGTTCAGCCTCTACAATCAAATGTTATAGGGCTGCCATTTCAAACTCTCATAAATTTCCAAGGTCAGTCCATTGGTTAAGATCCTCTCTTATCAGATCATATAAAGTATTTTGAACTACAGAGACCAGTGTGTCACTCGTTGGCATAAAAATGGAACTTATAGGATGTTTTCATTTCAATGGGAATTATAACTGTGTTTCCATGTTATGTCAGCCTGGTTTCCTTGCCAACAATGACTTTCATCAGACTTCAATATCTGATTGAAATCCCCAGTCTAAGTTGCATCCATGCTAGGGATGATCGTGATAGACTTCTTTGCCCAGTTAGAGCACTTTGATGCTATTTAGCATCTGCTAAATGGAGAAGGAAGGGTAGGAGAAGGCCTTTTCACTCCTTAAGGGATTTAGCTGATGTTTAAGCAGCCACTACCTCTTGATCAATAGAGCTTTTGCATCTCTTGCAACAAGAGACTTATTGTTCATGATGATCACAGCTCACAAAGTTAGGGCTATTGCTACTTCTTGGGCATTTTTTCAACAATTTATCTTTAGACGATATTATAAAGGCTGCATTTTGTTACTCACACAACCTTCTCTTCCTTTTACCTTCAGTCATTAATAAACCCCAAACCAAGGTATTTTCTATCTGGGCCCAATAGTCGTTGCACAATCAGTGACCCATGCAATTGCCACGTATGACTTGAATGCTTGTATTGGAAGGTAAATAATTTATCCATATTTAATTCTTCTCAAGTACATCGACCACCATCCTTACTGAAAAATTCAGCTGAATAATAATATTGACAGATAATTATGTAATATGTACCTGTCACTATTGGATGCCCTCCTCCCACCCTGCACTGATGTCCTTCATTAGCCACCATTTTGAAAAGAATGAAGAATCTCAAGGGAGCATGCGCTGATGATGCAGATAAGACTGGGTCGATGTATTGTTCTAAGAAATTTCTAGAACAGGAACTTGGTGCATCTAGCATGGATGAGGTCTTTCAATGTGGAAAGCTTAAAGCTTAGTAATAATAGTGACAGCTAAGTGTTACATAACTACAATTAGTTTTACTCCCCCATACAACTACATTTTACCACTACCAGCAGCTGAGTTCCATTGGTAACATGTCAGAACAACAAGAAAACATGATTACAATGTACACTGGTCAGTCATTTGGTTGTTGTGATGACAGTTGGCTTGCACTTGTGCAGCAAAAGACAGTTCACTGTTAGAATGGCATAAAAAAAGAAAACATCTGGAGTTATTAGACTTGATGAGCCAGTGCTCCCATTCTCCTTGTCCTTGAGTCTGGTGCAAAATGGGGGTTCATATTTATGTTAGAGAATTATTTGTTATAGTGATACTGATGAAATGATGCATTCACAACAAGCAAGGGTACTGTGGAGCAACTATGAATCTTTTTAAGATGTTTGCCCATCGTACCCTTGAAGGCGAGAGGATCTGCGGAAGTTGATCTAGAAGCAGTTTGAGCAGCAAAGTTTATGAGCATGGTATGTCTTTGTGTGAGCCCCTTGTGGCTTAAGGGCAGCACATATGAGTGAACATTGGAGGATGATACACCATTTTAAAACTCTTTGCAATGGCAGAACAAAAAAAGTTAGACACTTGAAGGATTGTGTATCTTTGTTTTTGTTAACTCTACTGATCATATACCATGAGAGCTTCTGCAACAGTCTGTTGTCATAGTTATCTGTAATGCACAAGTTTGTTACCACAGCTCCTCATAAAGTACTTGGACAATTGCCATGCGACATTGTACACTCATTCATCCCATGGTCTAGTTAGTCCAAAATGAAAATGATGCTTAGTGACCATCATGAAAATCTTGTTATTGCTACTTCTTCTGAATAAATAGTCAAATCAGCATAGGGTTTTTGCTGCAAGGATTTGTATTGTGTCTAGTTTGTTCTAAATGAAAATGGTGCAAATCTGAAATCCGGTATGGCCACCACAGCAGCCATCTTGAAAATCATGCTTTTGCTACTTCTGAACAGAAAATCATATTAACATGGAGATTTCACCAGAAGACTTCTAATACCTAGCTAGTCCTAAATGAAAAGGTTCCAGTTTAGTAGCTAATTCTTACCCCCGGCTTAAAGCTTTGATGTGGAAGAATCAGCAAGATGAGAAAGAATAGACTAGCTGATTCTTTCCCCATCAAGTTACTTCTCCCTCCCAATCAATTAGTTTCCTCCTCTGGTTATTCCCCCCCCCACCCCCGTACAACAAGTTTCTTTCAATTAATGGACTCTTTGGTAATAAGTTTAATGCTTACATGTGAAATATAATACAAATAATGGTTCTCTTAACAAAATCTCACTTAGGATTAATTTCAAATGAGCCTAAATTTATGTTAATACTGATTTCAATTTCAGACTTTTACCCTTTCAAAAATCACTTACATGGCATAAGACTGAACTGTTAATTAATGTTCATGCTTTTTAAACACTACATTAAAATGGTCATTTGCAAGGTTTTGTAAATAAATTCCAGACTGAGTGAAATTGTGCAAGGAAAAGGATGATGGGTACTTCAACCAATCATATGGCTCAACTCCTTTGGAATTGTATTCACTAGCACTATACACAAAAATGTCTGTGGACAACAGTGATGCTGCACCTATAATTTTGGCATCATTTGCCCACACAGTATTTCACTCCATATTACTATCCTCTGAATATTTATTTACATTGTTATTGAGATAATTGCTAAGCATTGTTGTAACCTTTTGGAGTGCATATGCCTGACAATATGTTAGCTGTTGTAGCTCTTTTTGATTCCTGAAATTGCAAAGCTTATAGCTCTAAATGTACAATTACTGTACCATCACCTCATAAAATCTGGAATTTTGTTGGGGCTGAGGATACATTTTATAAATTATACTTTGGTTGTTTCATAAAGGTGATTTGCATTTTCCTGCAATTTTCTTTGCATATTTTGTCTGTAGGTGGATTAAAGACAATTTTATTTCTGATATTATGAATGTTTTTGTTTTCCTTTTGTGCCTGCAGCATCTTTGGAAGTCTTGTTGGCAGTCATTTCAATAGTTCAATAGTTTGTCTTTGAGACCTTTAGGTGAATTGCCATTATTTCTGTTACTTTTTATTGGAGGAGTTGAAGTCTGATTTGTTTGTCTTGTCTTTTCAGTAGTTCTTTCAGTGTTTTCTTGAAATTTGTGGCATTTTAGAAAGAAAAAAAAAATCAAAAGTATTGCAGTTAAAATGGTCACAGTATGCTTTGTTGTTGATGCCTCGGCACTTTGACTTTGGCAATCTTGTTTGTACTTTGGGTCACAATTTATGCAGAAAAGCAGGTATTCATTTCAAGAAACGTTGACAGTGGTCTTAGCATTTCATGGTTTTCTACTATGGATTTGTGAGCAATATTGAAAGAAAGTGATGGTGTGTGAGATGATTACCATTCTTTTAAATTCAATAAAAACAGGTGCAAAATATAAAGTTTATTACTTGCCTTCTGCAGTTTAGTCCTGACAGAAATCATTTTTTGTCTCACGATCATAAACTGTTACAACACTGACAAATTTATGCCATGGAAATTATTAAACATGTGACAATACAACAGTACATGTAATAAGTTGCAATGGATATATTGTGTCCCTTTTGTGAGTATTAGCAATGTGTTTACTGTACAGATATTACAACAATTGTGAAATATTTTAAGATCCATATTAAACACTAAAGTATGTATGAAGTGCTATTACTGCCAATTTATATGGTTCAATATTAAGAGAGCATTGGCAACATGTTCTTGTTATTGAAAAATGCATTATGTACTGGAGGTGCACTGGTCAGCAAGCTGTCATTCTGATTTAAGTGACAAATGAAACGACAACAACCAGCTTAGAATGAATTACCTGATTTTTCATGATCTCTTCATGGACTTCCGCTCTTCTGCAAGGTACTAGTTATTTTGTTGCCACTTTATTGCTTGTATAAATCTGCAGGGTGACCATGCATAGCCTGGAGTTTATGGGAACCAATGTTCCAACTCTTGGCCAAACATAGTATGCATGTGATGCAGGGCAAGGACAGCTACCATTGCATGCAGCGTTGTAGAGCAGTTGACCCATACTCTGGCCTAATGACTGTCTGGGCACCAGTATGACCTGGAGATGTGATTTTCAGTCAGAATTACAAAAAGCAACACTACAGGAACATCATAATGAGTGGATTTGGTGACTGCCAACTGTTGAGGTGGCCATAAACACTGACGTAAGGGGACTTACAGGTAAGAGACCTATTGATGTCAGTTGTGCTGCATTTAAATGGTCAGTGTTGTCTGCAGTGACCGGTTGGTTTGAAAGAGCAATGCTTGCCCATATATACACTTGTGCATTGTTTATATATGCTGGAGTACATCTTGGGGCAGTGGCCAAAATCATGGTGATTAGCTTTCCCTTGCACTTATCCTTACACTAGCCTATGATCTTGTGTGCATTAGTGGAGTTGTATTTTGTATGGTTTTCATGGTAGTTGTTCATATTGTAGGGGTGAGCATCTTCAGCCATATGGCAGTGGACATTATCACAATGCTCAACAGCAGACCATCAGTGTTCATGTACAGCAGGTGTGCCTTTTCCCCGTAGTGCTTTTTTCTGGTTGTTGTAAAAGTCATACATCAGGTATTGCAAAGGTCAAGGATTGCAGGGCCCATATAGTGGTTTAACTTCAAATTTGTCACAGTGGAATGTACATCATTAAGGTTACCACCAAAGATCTTGGCAGTGGGGCACCACAGCTTGTTGTCCTTTTCCTCAGGCCTTACAGTATCCACATAAATCCACTTTCTGGTACTTAAATTGACCATTTTCTTTCCAAAGATGGAGTTGATCCTGAGTTTCAAGTGATGCACATATCCAGCTTGGAGGTTTCTGTTTCTGTAAGCTTGTGACTGATTTAGTGCTGGCATGTCTCAACATTTTCCGAGGGTATACTTGGAATGTTGACAAACACATAGGATGTCTGAGGTGTTTCCATGGTTTTTCTAGGAAAACATGGGAAAACTCAGACAATACTGATATTTTGTCCAAGGTTTTATAAGCAACCCTTGGACATTATCTTGTACATTTAAAAAGTCTAGGAAATATATACCTTGAACAAAGCCTTGGACATGTGAATTTAGTTTATTTTTTGCTTTTAACATGATACAAAGTTAGAACTTAGTCATTTTTGGTTAGTACATAGCTTGGAAATGTAGACTTAAATTTTGAGCTAGGACATGGACTTGGTCTGTTTTAACTGTGTACTTAGCGATTTCTGTATATATTTTTGTACAGTTTATTAAAATGAATCATGTTTGTCGTTTCCAAAACAACTAACAGGTCTAGGACTTAATTATTGTTAATTGATTGGTGTGGGTTTTACAATGTGCCATCTCAGTTCAGGTATCAAGGTGCCAAACAGGAACACACATTTTGGTTTTACATCTCATTTACATGGCAAAAAATATGAGATATAGAAACAAAACCCACATGCATGCTGGAATCCCAAAGTTAGAGACATTCTAAGCACTGATACACTTTTTATCATTTCATATAATCATGTTAGTACCACATTGTTCCCAATTCTAATGCCATCTAACCACACAGGGCAACTGTAAAAATATATTTTCTAACAATTGAATCTAAAGTAAAGTCTTCATTGCTTAAAGGGACACATGGCATTTGTCTTAAAATCTGTGTTTGTGTGTTAGTTACAGGAATGATAATTGAAAGTACCAGTATAGAAGGATAATAAACTGTTATGGTATTAGTGTACATTTTTTTGGGGAAAATTGAATGATGCTGTTTATTTGTTTATTTGTCACATTAGTTACAAGAACAATAATTATAAATATACAGTTGAGTCTGAAAACAATTGCATTGATGATTGGCATAGCACTATTTTTAATAAAAAAATTTTAATATGACGGCTGATAATAGCACTGTTACATTGAAGTTTAATCCCTTTCAAAATGAATTGGGAAGAATATACCAAACACTTGATCCTGTTATCTGAGAACAAAAAGGGGTTCTTTTAAGTACTCTGCTTGTACAACACTGATTCCTTCTCTGAAAAACATAATCCATTTTGGGATTTTAAAAATATTAAACTTTACAAAGAAAGTAGGATTCTGATGTTTAAATAAAATGAAAAATGACCATCATTATTGAAAAAAAAAATTGAACAATGTTTTCACTTTGAGTTTAAGCATGTGTAAGATTTTTTTATTGACAGTTCATATATAATTTAAGTATTCATGAAATATAGACAAACAAGATACTTTAAAAGACATTTTCCAAGTAAAATGGCAACATTTGTTAAGCAAGGTTTATTCATTCGTTGCTCAAGTGAAATTGTATGTCAATAGTTTAATTGATTGTTAATACATGTAGTTAAATTGTGAGTGGTAAAGAATAAAGTAAAAATGCAAGCCTGTGTTAGAGTACTTGTAGTTGATATGTTTATATGTTTATGATGCGCCCTCCATTATATATGATATATAATATACTAAGTGCTTCAAGTTCTATCAGACTGTTTTTTTTTAATAAAAAAAATATTTTTACCCTGGTCTTTGGATCGGCATTGAAATTGGGTACAGTCGGCCAACTGGAAAACTTTTTTCGTGTGGCCAGATATGAACTAAGATCACAGTTAATTTTCCTATATATTATCTACATTTGTTTATTAGTCTTGAACTTTCCACTGTATAACAGTCAGTGTAAATCATATGTTAATCTAAAATACCTTCAAAGATGACTTCGCAGTGAAGTCCTTGTCATAGGTTCATCAGCTTTTGTTTGAGATGCTCGACTGTAAACAAAGCAATATGCAATGGAACACAGATTTTACTTCCATGTCATCACCAAGACCTTATTACTCACTGTGCACTGTCACCAAAACACACACAGGCAACCACACAATAAGCTCATATTCTAAAGAATAAACAATTACTTTTAAATCCATACCAAGAATGTCTAAATCTAACTCTTGTATCACCATCCAAAAGGAGACAAGAAAAAATGCTCTAAAAATACACTGGGACTACATTCTTGGGTACTGAACTGGAACTAATAATTGTGATCTGATTCCTATTAGGCCAAACTATTTATATCCAATTTTAGTCAAACTTTTATATTTGTACGCCACACCTATTTCAATTTTATACATGAAGTCTTTTTGAATTTCCTAGCAAATAAGACATGTGATAGCTGTGAGAAAGTGTCCATTGCTGGTGTTCCACAGGGTGCAAGTTATGACCCAAGTGCTTCTGATGTTGTTGTTATGGGGTTTAATGCCATTTGTCAGTACAAGGCTATACAAGGCGGACAGTATCAGTGGTGGAGGAAGAACCTGGGAATACCCTGGAAAGAATCACCAACCCATGAGAAGCTAGTGGCAAGCTTTCTCACGAAAACAACATTGGCTGAGCATGTGTTGAACTGCATTCTGTTACACATTATAAAAGTCCCTCAATATTTGGGGCCTTTTGCAACATTTAGGGTAAAAACCACAAAAATGACTAATATACATTAATGCATTTTAAATTGTTTTAATAAAATTTGAGAGAAAGAGAGAGAGAGAGTATACATAATACTTATCAAATTTCTGGGAGACATTCATTTTATTGGATAAATCCATGCTTTCATCCTTGAAAATATGCATTTTTGTAATAAGATTCTCACCAAATAATGAGTGCAGAAAGCATGTGTACTACTAATAAATACATCTGAAGTCTGCAAACAATCTCAAAAGTTATAAATTGGCCTGTTTCACAAACCTATGTAGGAATTGTCTTTCTTGCTGACTGTGTGTCAAGAATGGGGCTAAAGGTCTAATAAAGCCTCTACTTGGCAGTAGTGTAATGCACTGAATACAGTAATGATAATAATAATGACTTTATTTAAAGAGGATAGAACATTGTAGCATGCATGTGTGATGAAAAATGCATTTTAAAATAAATTTCCTGATTCAGATGAAAACCTGTCTCTCTGGTCAATAAACTTATATGGAAGTTCTCAAATGGGTAATGATTTAATATTGAATTTATTAAATGAGTCGAGACTTGGCAAGCAAAAGCTGGCAATTATGCAACAAATTTCATAAATTTAATGTTAAATCAGTAGCCATTTGGGATTCTGTTTATCAGTTTTTACTTTAGTGGAAAGAATTTGGAAAGAAGAAGTGAAAATTTTTTGGCATTTCATTTAATTCTAGCTCAGACTGTGCACCTTTCAATTCTTGCCATTAAAAAATGGTTCCAGACATGAGTTGAATTAATAATGCACAATTTGGTAATATTTAAAAGTATATTTTTTCTTTTTACAAGTTATGATTTAAAGAGCAACTGTCATTTCAAATCAGTAGAACATTGGTCATGAACATCCTTTTTGAACACTGGATCTCCGATGGAAACTGCTTTGTGATGTCACGTAGTTCTCTCAGGTAGGCTGAGATTAGTTGTGCACCGTATACATGGAATTTGATGAGAATAATGAGAAAGAATTTCATGGGCTTCTTTGGACTAATCAGATTCATAGAAAATGATCTGTTAACATGTTGACATATCAAAAATATCAAACTACAAACACAGTATGTAAAGTGTACCAACTATACGATAATCCCATTTCCTTGACCCCGGTATAGTACATTTTCATTTTCTTCAAAAATATTTTTCTTGATTCTTTGTCATGAGAACCACAAAATCATGTAATGTTATTACTGTATCTCTTTTAATATTTATTGAGGGAATGCAGATAATTGGTAGTTAAGACTGCACTTTCTGGTAAAAACATCATTTTGATTTGATCATTTTATATTGTACATCAAAGGTTAGTTTAAGCTGTGATTCTGGTTTTGAGAATATAAAGTATTCTCCTGAATTTTACTGGGCTATGCTGCCATGCATAGTTAATAATAATAATATTATAATAATAATAATAATAATGACTTTATTTAAAGAGGGTAACACAATTAGCTAAGAACTTATCTACCTTGAGACCCTCATAAAAAGAAAATTTATTTAACCATCTCTGAAGCCACCTGATATATTGGGTTTGGAAGAAGGAAATAAAGTGCGCATTTCTAATCTCAACTGGAATACTTAATTCCAGAGCAAGGTTCCAGAATATTGAAAACTCTTTTTGAATAATTCCCTTATTAGTTTGGGAATTTTATACTGTTTGGTAGAAATTGATCGCAGGTGGGGAGTATTGCCAGGTAGCCTATACTGGAATAGTGATTGTAAATATTCAAGATCACTATTATTGAATATCATGTACATTAAATTTGCTTTTCTCAATTTGATTTGGTCTTTAGTAGATAATATTTTTAACTTACTAGCTAAATTTTCCTTGCTTTCTTTCTGGATTGATACGAGCCCTAATGCTTTTTTTCTGAAGATGTGCCAGCTTTGCTATGTTTTTATCATTTGAATTACCCCATACAGTATTACAGTAGTCTAAATAGTGTTGTATGTAACTGTTATAACTAGTTTTCTGTGCCTTTCAGGGAGAAAATGTCTTATCCTACTGAGAAGCCATAACATTTTTACTGATATGTTTGATATGTTCTGTCCATGATAGGTTATTATCTACCAAAATAGACTACTTGATGTTTTGGTAGATAATAATCTATCATGACAGACCATTTGCAAATTTGAATCCTTCCATGTCAGACATAGTTCATCACTATCAAGATTTGTTCCTTTTTTTGCCATGTTGAGATAAGTAATATTGTTTTAGTTTTAACAGTATTTACCACCATACCATTGCATGTGCACCAGTTGTCCAGTTTATTTTAAGGGCATCCTGTAAAGAAACATGGAGTTCATGCTTTGTGTTTTGGGTGTCTGACAATGTTGTGTCATCTGCATAGAGATCTGTAGATGATATTGAGTCCCTTAGTAACAAAACGAACACCTTACGTCCCAGTGTTTAGAAGCCTGACTGAGATTATTTCTCTATAGACAACGGTTATACAGACAAATAATGTGCGAAACTGATACCCATATGAGGGTTAGGTGATCACATTCCAGAATGGTTTATATGGTATCTACATGTCTAAGGTCACTTATTCCAGTGCAGGCTCAATATCACTTATCATTCACACATTAAAAATGAATTTAAAAAAGTTGTTTACTTGATTCTCAATCAAGACCAGGAACTAGGTCATGAAAAGATACAGTTTGGTGTTTACGATTAAACAATCAGGTCAAAATAATTTCTGGAAAATATCAAATTCCTGGTAAACAAAATTACATTACTTTGACATGTAATGAAATTAAAAATAAAATGATTTTCAAACTTATAAATTAAATATAAATTAAATCTAATATACATAACACTTCCCCCATAAAGAAAAAGAAATATTTATATGATAAAGCTTTCTTTTTACCATAGATTAATTATACATGAGGTTAAAAATAACTCTTATAAATTATAAACAGTGCATCTGCTATTAAATTATCTTTACCCTTGATTTGTCTGATGTCAATATTATATTCCTGTAACATCAAACTTGACCTTAGTAGTCTTTGATTTTTATTTTTCATCTTGCCAATGAAACTAAGGGGGTTGTGGTCACTAAACACAATAATCAAAGAAGGAGCTGAACTAATATAAACTTCAAAATGTTGTAATGCCAATGTCAAAGTCAAACATTCCTTGTCGACTGTTGAATAATTTCTTTGGTGTTTATTTAATTTCTTAGAAAAATAGCACACTGGATTATGAACACCATTTTCATCTTCTTGAATCAATACTGCTCCAACCCCAATATCACTTGCATCAACAGACAGTTTAAATGATTGGCTGAAATTTGGAACTGTTATAACTGGTGCACTTTTAAGTATGGCTTTTAACTTGTTAAAATCCTCTTGTCATTTTTTAGTCCAAAGGAACTTGTTTTTCTCACTCAATAAATTTGTCAGGGGTTCAGCAATTGTAGAAAAATTGGAACAAAATTTCCGATTGTGTCCAGCCAAATCTAAATACCTCATCAGTTGCTTTTTATTAACAGGTACAGGAAATTCAGAGATAGCCTTGACCTTAGCATCTATAGGTTTAACTTGTCCATGTCCGACGGTATGTCCTAGAAAGGTTGCACTAGCACGGCAGAACACACTTTTGGATAAATTGTCAAACTTGCATCTGTGAATCTGTCAAAGAATTTCCAAATTGCTGCTAAATGTTCTTTCCAGGTATTGTAGATGATGACATCATCGATGTAAGCATCACAATTGTCTAGACCGTAGGTAAACATATTCATGAGACGTTGAAAAGTACTTGGCAACTCTTTCATCCCAAAAGGCATTACTTTATATTGATATATTCCATCTGGAGTCACAAATTCAGAAATTTACTATTTCTGTTAGTGGAATTTGCCAAAATCCTTTCAGAAGGTCAAATTTTGGGACATACTTGGCATTTCTGATCTAATCAATCCAGTCATTGACGCTTGGTAAAGGAAATGAATCTGTTTTTGTCACACTATTCACCTTCCTGTAATCAGTGCACATATGGAAAGTTTTGTCTGGTTTTGGAACAAGTATGCATAGTGAACTCACAGTCACTTTTACTGGGCTATATGAAATCATTCTCCAGCAAAACTGAATTTCTTTTTTCAAGTATTCCTGTTTGAGAGGGTTCATCCTGTATGGGTGTTGTTTCACAGGTTCGGAATTTGCAATTTCCACGTCATGGAAAATTTTGTTCTTGTAGGAACATCTGGAAATAAGTGCTCATATTCAAATAATAACTGTTTAAATTCATTTCTTCTTCTTGCAAATGTCAAAGTTTCTGGTTCAGAGCTTTCATAATTTCTGAATTCTGAAGATTTGTTGCTTCAGTATCAGTAGAATGTGATGATATTCTGTTATGTTTATTAGATTTAATTTAATTGTTTGTAAGTTTTAAAACCTATTGTTAATTTCATTACATGTCAGAGTAATGTAGTTTTATTTACTAAGAATTTGATATTATCCAGAAAATTCAGTTTGACCTGAGGCTTTTTATAAACACCTAATTGTAGAAACACTGTTTCTAGTTTTTACTTAGTTCCCGACCTTGATTCAGAAATCACTGAGACAAATAAACAACTTTCTATTTTTATTTTATTCTCAGAGTAAAATGATTGGATTTTGTCAGGGTCATAAGTGATTTTAGATTTTGCACTTCTGGGTTTTTCGAAATTGCGCTATAGCTAGATTGAATAGTGATGTTTAGAGATATTTCTCAGTTGGACTCCTAAACACTCTGACGTAAGGTGTTCATTTTGTTGTGACCAGTTTGGAGTTATATTTTAAATTTTATTCAAATTATTTGGATTCTAAAAGATTAAATCTTTTTCCTGGAAATATTTGAGTGCTCGTACAGAATTCTTGGACAAAGACATTTATTTAAATTTTATTCAGAAATTCAAACACTGGAGTATTATTGTCTGTAGAATAACAAAGAACTGAAGACACTACAGCACCATACTGACTACAGTATATGTCATGTTTTAATTTTGATCTTGAATCACATATTTATTCTTTTTTTGTTTCAGGAATCTTTTGTGAAGGAGTACTTGAACTGTACTAAAACAAATTTTGGATCCTATGGTTTCTTGACCAGCGTTGATACTAAATTAAACAGTACAGCTATTTTCACTGCTGATGAATTATTATTGGGAAAAGTGACTGGTAGAAGATTGGCTGGAGGATACTCTGAGCTTTTGGTTGGAACAGACAAAGGAGATGTCAAGAAGGTGGGCTTCATACATTTATATCTCCTTTATTAAATGAAGACCTCTCTGGTTAGATTGTTGTGACTCCACAGGAAAGTCAAGATAGGTTATTTAAATTGTCTTTTCATCATTATGCTCATTTCAGCAGCTTTATCTTTGAAAAATGAAGTATTATTTTTCAAAATCAACAAACAAAACGAAATACCTCTTTTGTTTTGTTGCCATCACCATAATGTTATTGGGTTTGTTACTGTGGTGATGGCTAAAAATGTAAGATTTCAAATGCAGCTGTGAAATTCCTGCATGCCCTCTGACTATCTGCATACAACTTTATGGTGACTGGAAAACGTAGGGGCTCTTTGGCTGACTTTTATTTGGTATCAAAATTGATCAGTATTCCAAGTATAGGTGCCATATGAATTATCTATATGGGTTAGCTTTCTCCCATGTTAAATTAATGTGAGCTAGCCAGAGTATGAAAACAATTTATTTAATAAGTAGTGCTGATATAAAAACGTAGACAAATTTTTGTAAAGTTTTTGATACTTTGGTTTTTGTTTACATTGATAAATGATAAGCTCTGTATGTTTAACATTTATTTAAGCTATCACCAGTCTGTAATTTATACCTGTGAGCCAAAGCCGACATTTCCTTCATACAGTTTACACTGTAGATTAAGTGCTTCTGTTTCAACTAAGATTTCTCTTTAAGAATGATTGTTCAGCTTGAGATGAGCTTAATGACAAATTCTAGAAATATTTAAAGTCTACTACTATACATTGTTATTTTTGTAATACCTGTTTAAATAAGTATTTGGGCAGCAGTGTACTGCAAATCATGATTGGGTCAAGTTTAAGATAGTGGTCTTGATGACCTTACCTTTCTTATACCATGGAAATATGTATTTCTGCAAATTTTAGAAATCATTGTATGATACTGTAATTTAGATATAAAATGTTTATGTATTGGCATACCAATTAGATCAGTGAAAGGGCTGTCTGAATCTCATATTCTATTAATTTTGTTCTTAGAGTCAGTGGATTGTTATTTAAAAAACACTGTATTGACCACTGTTGGGATATATTCACCTTTTGTAAATTTAGTTGCATGCTTCCTTTGGAGATTTATATGAACCTATCTTTTTCTGTACATATGAATCAACACACATAGTTTTCTTGGTACTTTGCTATTTGTAATGAATCTGGAAAAAGCCCAAAACAGCTTGTCTATAATGACATGATTTCTGTACTTGAAAAATTTGTGTGTAAAATCACATAATATTTATTAAAAAAAACATGTCTTTGATTTGTGTAGTGTTTTACCATATAGTATAAACATGACTTTGTAAAATAGAGTCAACTGCATCAAATCATAAGCATCTCTATCTTCTTTTTTGAATTACAAATGCTTGAATGAAGAAGAAAAATAGGCATTTAAGAAAAGTAGCAAACTGCTGCAAATTGAAAGTGAGATTTGATTGTCTGCTTTATCTTATTTCCTGAAAACAATTAGCTTAGATTTTGAAAGATTATTGACTTTAGTGCCTACATAAAGAATTCTAAAATTAAATAATTTCTGGTTTGGTTCAATGCAGTCATTTAAAATTACATCCATTGAAATAAGTGTTTTCTCAAAAGCATTTTATTCTACAGCCATAAACCATTTTCACAGAGATTCAGGATGTGAAATACTGGCATAATTGAAACTTTTGGCAAATTAAAGGTTTACAAATTAGGCATTTAAAAACATTGAGCAAATGTATTATCTCTAAAGGTCTGAGTTAATTTGACATGATTTAAAAAAAAAAAAGACTAATGGAATTTGGAATTCCTGTTTATATGCATATATTGTCTTTTCTGATTAAATTTGATGCTTCTTTAGCAGTTTTGGCACATTTTTTTATTCTATGACACAGTTTTGGGGGTATTGTAGATTTGATTTTTATTTAGTGTACAAGTTATTTAGGATAAATTACCTAATGATTTACCCGTGCTATCTGATGTGTTACATTTGTTTACATGCATATATGTCAGCTTGCAAAATTGCCACTGGCCTGCTGGTCTTATGCCAGCCAATTTCATTGCAGACTGGGGTGAAAATTTAGTAGCCAGTCCATCTGGCCAGTGGAATTTTTAGGCATATCAAGTAAATTTAATCTACAAATTTTAAATTCTTATGCTGTTAAAAGATATGTTAAAACCCCAGTGAAAAATAAATACATATACTGATAATTGTGAATTGTTTGGTATGACTCTTAAGTGATATGAGAAGATAATTAACTCACATTTAATCACATACACTAGATTTTTGTAACTCCAAATAAAGACTTTATGACATTTGATGAAACATGCTACTTTGATTCCCAGTGTTAACATGTGGAGGTATTTGTATGCCTGAAAGTCACCAGATGCAGAAAAACCAAACACATCCAAGGAAAACAGAGATATTCTAAATGAAATATTACACTTTCAAATGACAACAATAGTTATGTTATAGAATATGGAAACAGGATGTACGCTAAGATGATGAAAATACTGTTATAGTTCGTTGAACTCAGCATCACGAATGATATCTGAGACTGCAGCTCAGTGATTTTTCATGTCAGGATTTCAAAATGTAACTAAGTTACCATATTTATTTTGCATATGAATGTTTTTATTGTTGTTGTTGTTTTGGAGTTTAATGCCATTTCTGACTGCAAGATAGGATGTACATGGTGGCCAGTATAATTGATGGAGGAAAAATCCCAGAAAACCCTGGTAAGAACCAGTAACCCAAGGGAAGTTACTGGCAACTATCTCACATATGCACATAGGTTGAGCCTGAAACTTGAACCTACACAGGAGATGGTGAAGGTGAGCACTTTAGACCAATTGGACACCCAGGCCCCTTACACAAATGATTTCAACACCATGTGTATCAATATATAGAACAACACTATGCATTCAATATAGTGTACAGTACATGTAATGAACCATGCTGCACCTGATGTTATGATAAAGTTCATGTGTATGATTCAGAACAAAATATGGCCAACTCAATGGACAAATTATATTATAAACATACAATACGTAAAAATGTAAATTAGTTTCAAGAAAACTATATGATGCAGATAATGTTGTAATTAGGTACATTTATCTGCATTTGAAGATGCTGAGGTGAAAATTCACAGAGCTACAGACAGTCCGGTTATCATTCATGATGCTGAGATGAACAAAGTATACTAATTTGCTGCATTCTGCTGATGTGGATACATTTGATCCAGTTCAATTTCCAGCAATCAATTGCTGAAACTCATCTTTCTGCAGTCGTAATTTCATGAGCATCTGTATGTTGGATATCTGAGATGCATCTTTGAGGCTGGATTTAGTTCTGATACTTGTCTGCATTCAATATTTCAATGTCTAGTTTTAATATTTCTAAAACAAATTGAACAAATAAAATGGAAAAGGTCTTGTATACTTGTGTTCAAAGAGATTAACTCCAAAATTTATGGAATTTTTGAGACTATCCAAAATGGTGAACTACATTTTCTGTTGTTTCAAGACGTAGACCTGCCCATGCAAATATGACATATTACTAAAGAAACAGTTTAATTTGAAATGCCAACAAATCAACAGTGTTTGGAATCATACAGCTACAATCAGGTTAGAAATTATAAATTGATGAATGAACCTACCAAGTTTTGTGCATTATTTTTTATCCATGATGCTGTTAGTTTTTAAAATAGTTAGGGTAGTATAAACGAATGTGAAAGTGTGTGTTTGTGGTGGCTTCCCTTGCAGTCATGTGTGGCTTTAATTTTGATGATTTATAGGAATGATTTTATTGCATGTTCTGCTAACATTACTTTTTAGTGGTTATCATAGTACTGTGTGGCTTACATAACAACAGGTGGAAAAACTTATTCAGAACGTTTCTGTTCTAGAACTGAAAATTTCAGGCTGGAAATTCCTTCCTCCAATTTGTAAAATGAGTGATATATTCTTAATATTGGAGGAGTTTAATCAAGAAATAATGTCATGGCTCAAATATGTGTAATTTTTGTACATTTGGTTCATTTTTCTGTGTAATTGTTGTATTTGTTGAGAAATTACAGTGACTCCTGCAATAAAGTGTTTTAGGAAAGATCATGCTGAAGTTGTGTTCTCAGATTGCTAGTTATTGACATATTAAAAGTAACCATGTGTGTTGCATAATATACTTACATGTAAAAGGCAGTTACTAGTAATTTCACCATTAATTGAGTGGCTGCATTTCTGTGCAAATTCTGTATTCTGACCTCCTGAAGTTTAGTGTTTAGGTTTAATTTGTGATAGAGAACTTTTACTCAATATGCAATATGTTACTGGGGACATATGGAGTACTCGTGCTGCCATATAATCTTGAAATTGGATGGAGACATATTTTTTATAATAAACATATTGTATTGGTTATACATTTTTTTTTACAACATCAGCAGCAACAACAAAAGTAATGAGTTAAAACATTAACTTGAAATTCATAGAAAGTTGTATAGTTAAATCAGTAGTTTACAAATTGTCATAAATCTTTGCCTCTGTGGATGCAGATGTTTGTGACATTCAAGCTCTCTCTCTCTCTCGGTCTCTCTCTACTTAGTGTCATAATAATTTTGTTATTCTATGATTCAGATAGCTCTGTTTAACAACAGTTTGGCTGTCCAGTACGACACCTATAATGTGGACAGTGGTCAACCAGTTGAGGCCATTTACCTTGGTGGGGAAGATATGGACTACTTTCTTACTAGCACAAAGGTGACTATTTTCAAATCTTTGTTTATAAACAAAAAGTGGTTTTATTGAAATATCAACTGGAGGAATTTCAGTAGCTTTGAAACTCACCTCCACACCAGCCCCAACCACTATACTCAACCTTAAACATTGATGTAGCTGAGATAATGCAAAAATCTGTTATAGATTTGAAGCATCATCCTGTAGTGGCTGCATCTATAAATTGGTCAGAAAATAATTGAAAATGTTACTCTTATAGAAATTTTTTGTGTATCTTACCTTTAACCATTGTCCAGGGATCCAAGAGGCAGAAGCTAAGGTTGAATATCCTGTTATACATAATTACCTCCAGAACAAAACAGTACAAAGTTTCATGAATTTCCACTCAGTGAATTTTTGATAATATTTCTGGAATGTAGAGTATCTGCACCAGCCATCCATTTGTAACATTGTGGCCACAGGTACCTTCTCTGAAAAAATAGCACTAGTGAATGTCATTTTTGTACTATATAGAGTAAAATATTAGGATAGATGATAGCAGCTTGCATGGAGGATTTTAGCCATCTGGAAAGAATGTCCTTACTCACTGCCAGAAAAGTGGCATGGAAACTAACAAATTGTTTGGTTTCAATATTCCTAATACTGCTTGCCCTATCTTCTGAATGGGTTGATAAACTAGAAATTGAAACAGAAAAGACCTTTCTAATTGAAGAATACAAAACAGTCATTATAGGTGACTTTAACATTGATCTGTTGAAAGATGCTCCCAAAATAGGTCAAAGTTTCTTCCAGACATAATTTATTCTAAATGATTGATAAACCATGAAGGATAACTGAAAACAGTGCTACACTTATTGACTATATATACACTAAAAGACTAGAAAATGATAGTGAAATTAGAGTGCCTATTTATGCCATAAGTGACCACTATCTGTTGTGTATAACCAGACACTCTCCACATCCCTCTGTTGGACACCACACAGATATAAAGAAACATCTTAAGAAAAAAGGATTCCTTTTGACCTGGCTCAAATGCCTTTCAAAGAAATTGAAAAGATTTTTGGCATTAACACTGCTCTTGACATGTCGTATGGATTTTTTAATAATATTCTAAACAAACGCACCAACAACAATAAAATGCATCAAACATCTGTATCAATCTAAATGGATAACTTCTGAAATAAAGGAATCTTGACCTAAATGGGATAAGTTTCATGCAAATAAAGACTGGAAAAGCTATAGAAAATGGTGAAATAAAGTAAACTTTCTAATAAATGAATCTAAGAAAAGTTATTATGCAACTTTTATTAAAGAAAACAAACATTCCAGTCCTTCTGGCAGTATCTGAATGAACTCAATCCATCAAAAAACACTCCATTCCAACTCATTTGAGTTTATGACGGTATGGCTTCATCAGTACAGGATATGTTTAATAAGTTCTTTACACATACAGGAAGTATATATTTTGACAGCAAACAAAATGGTTGTAACTGTGACTAAACCCGATCAAAACTTTTGTGAAGGCTTGAATTCCTGATGATCTACAGTTTGCCCTTGATGTTTTGAGTGACAAAAGTATTAATTTTGTGTCCTATAATTGTCCTATATTTTGTGAAATGGTCATACAATTGTATTATATTTAAAGTAAGACATTTTCCTTATACTTTGTACAAATGTAGCTATGTTTCTTGTATTACACTGATTTTTTTTGAATCAAATGAGAAAGTTTTACCGCATTGGCTTATCTTCGTCAGTGATGTTATACATGTTTAACTGCATTCATTAGCTTATATGGCCCTAATGCCAACCTGTATCTGTCATCAATTGTCTCTATTTCATCCATCAACATTTGCTTGTTGCCTTTCTGATTTGATTTAAACTTAAAATATAGGTTTATATCATCAAGATGTCAGATGAGTTTGAATACAAGGAATGTATTGAAGAGGTGATCTTGTATCTGATTGGCTGAGCATGAAATCTCGCAGGAGAACATATATATGATTAGATTTTTCATACAACTTGGAATATGGGCTTGTATCATCAAGGTTCAGACTTTCTCAGTAATGAGCCTTAATGAATCAGTCTGGTATCTGATTGGCTTAGCTTCTTCTGATTCTGGAAGCCATATTTCTGATCTGGTTTTGATAAACTTAATGGAATATAATTGTTTGTCCTCAAAAATGTGTGTGATTCACAGATATAAAAAAGGTGATCTTGGATCCGATTTACTGAGCATCTTTTAACCCTAGAAGCCATATTAAATTTTCTGGTCTGATTTTGATTAAACATTAAATATGTGCTTATGTCATAAAGATCTCAGAAGAGTAAGATAATGAGGAAGATTCAAACATAGTAATGAAATGACCTTAAATCTGATTGGTTGAAATGGTTTTCCAATATGAACACCCCATTTCTGCTCATATTTTGATTTAAACTTGAAATTTTTAGGTTTGCATTATGAAGTTCCTAGAGGAATTCATTAATGAGCAAGATTCATGCATATTATGGTGATACCTGATTGGCTGTACTTGTTTTCACTCTTTAGAACATTTATGATCATTTGTTTTTTAAAATAAATCTTATAATATTGTCTTGTATCATCAAGATCTCAGATGAGTTCAAAATATGAGCAGTGATGTGATCTTGCATTTGATTGGCTAAACTTGCTACCAGTCTCTGCAAGCTATATTTTTCATCCAATGTTTATCAGACTTGGAATATAGGCTTATCTCATCATGATCTCAAATGATTTTGTTATGAGTGAAATACATACATATAAATAAGGTGATCTTGCAACTGATTTGCTGTGCGACTCTATTTCTGACAAGATTTGTATAAAATTTGGTAATTAAGTGTATTTTTTAAAGATACCCAATGAGTTTTATTATGAGCAAAGTCTGTACATATTAATGAAATGACCTTGCATCTGTTTTGCTGAGCATCATACTACACAATTGGTAGTGTTTATGACCCGATTTTAATCAAACTTAAGGTCAATAGGTCATTAATATGTTGATGAGTAACACTATGAACAAGACCTATGTATATTTTGGAGGTGATTTGTTGCCAGGATAGAGACTGTATTTTGAATAGAATTTTAATCAGACTTGGTAAATTAATAGAATTTTAATTAGACTTGGTAAATTAATAGAATTTTAATCAGACTTGGTAAATTATTAGAATTTTAATCAGACTTGGTACATTAATAGAATTTTAATCAGACTTGGTAAATAGAATTGTATCATCAACATATCTGTTGGGCTCAAGTATAGGTGTGAGCCACAAATATTGATATGATCTCATATTTGAAAGACTCGTAATGGCAACACTGATATCTATATTTTTTTTTTCAGATTATGATAACAAATTTGTTGAAGTGTCTTGTACTGTTAAGATATTTCATTATTTTGATCATGAACAAAATCATTGAAGATAATCTTGTGTCTGAATTTTGTGTGTTGGCATCCGTTAGTCTCGAGAGACGATGGAACTGCACCCATGAGAGATGTCCCGGTTGGTGGTTGTGCAGCGTCTGCTGTGGCTAAGTAGTCCAATGCAGGAGTGGCAGTCCCTGCTGCACTTGCTGCACTTGAAGGTTGTGTCAAGTGTTGGTTGGAGATGCTTCTTCTTCCTCTGCGATCGTCTTTCATCAGCTAGCAAGCGTTGCTTGTCCTCTCCGGCTTTCAGACCAATGATCAGAGCATGTCGCCAGCTTGATCTGTCTAGAGCGAGCTCTTCCCAGGTGTTGACATCTTTCATGTCATGCTTACAGACATCCTTGAAGTGGAGATGTGGCTGTCCGATCGACCTTTTGCCAGAGACGAGTTCCGAATAAAGAATGTCTTTGGGGATCCGTCCATCAACCATCCGACGTACATGGCCCAGCCATCTGATGCGGCATTGGCGGAGGAGTGTGATCATGCTGGGAATCTTGGCACGCTTGAGCACCTCGTTGTTCGTTACTTGATCGCTTCAGGTGATCCCGAGTATGTGTCAGAGGCATCGCATGTGAAAGGCGCTCAGTCTTTTCTCTTGTGAGGCGTACAGAGTCCAGGTTTCACTGGCGTACATGAGAGTGCTTAGCACGCATGCACGGTACATGGCGATCTTAGTGTTCATGGTCAGCATGCTGTTGTTCCACACTCTCTGCGACAACCTGGAGAGAGTTGTTGATGCCTTTCCAATCCGCTTGTTGAGCTCAGCATCGAGCGAGAGGTTGTTGGTGATGGTAGAGCCGAGATACATGAACTGACTTACCACCTCAAGTTCGTAGTTGTTGATGATGATGCTTGGGGGGTCCGCGTCCTGAACCATCATGTTTGTTTTCTTTAGGCTTATGGTTAACCCAAACTCATCGCATGCTTTAGCAAAGCAGGCCGTCAGGTGATGAAGCTCAGCTTCTGTGTGGGTGGCTAGAGCAGCATCGTCTGCGAAGAGCATGTCCTTGATGGTTACTTCACGCACTTTGCTCTTTGCCTTTAGTCATGCCAGGTTGAACAGTCTGCCGTCTGATCGTGTATGCAGGTAAATCCCTTCTGTGGATGTCCCAAAGGCATGCTTTAGCAGGACTGCAAAGACGATGCCAAAGAGTGTGGGGGCAAGGACACAGCCCTGTTTAACTCCACTGTGGATGTCAAAGGGGTCGGATGTTGAGCCATCGTACTGCACTGTGCCTTTCATGTCATCGTGGAAGGACTGGATCATGCTTAGCAGCTTTGGAGGGCAACCAATTTTCGCCAGGATTGTGAAGAGTCCATCTCTGCTGACCAGATTGAATGCCTTGGTGAGGTCCATAAAGGCCAGGAAGAGGGGTCTGTGTTGTTCTCTGCATTTTTCCTGCAGTTGCCTGACAGAGAAGATCATGTCGATTGTGGACCTCTCTGCGCGGAACCCGCACTGCGACTCTGGGTAAACTCTGTCAGCAAGCATCTGCAGTCTGTTCAGGATGACGCGTGCGAAAACTTTACCCATGGTGCCGAGAAGTGATATGCCCCTGTAGTTGTTGCAGTCGCTTCTGTCGCCCTTGTTCTTGTACAGGGTTATGATGTTAGCATCTCTCATGCCGTGAGGCACTGCGCCCTCGTCCCAACACTGGCAGAGGAAGTCGTGCAGGTGTGTGAGCAGCACACTGCATCCACACTTGATGAGTTCTGCTGTGATGCCATCCTTCCCTGGGGCTTTACCTAGGGACAGTTTCTCTGAGGCCTTCTTTAGTTCGTCTACAGTAGGTTTCTCATCCAGTTCGGCCATGAGAGGGAGGTTTTCAGTGGCATTGAGGGCATCGTTGGTCATGTGGTTCTCTTTGGAGTACAGTTCGGAGTAGTATTCCACCCAACGCTCCATCTGCTTGCCCTTGTTGTGGATGGTATCACCTGTGGTAGACTTCAGTGGTGCTGTCAGTTTCTTCATGGGACCCATTACTTTCTTTATGCCATCGTACATGCCTCTGATGTTTCCAATATCTGCTGCTGACTGGATACTCTGACAGAGCTGAAGCCAGTATTCATTGGCACACTGCTGTGCTAATCTGTGCACTTTGCTTCTGGTAGACCTGTATGCCTGTAGTGTCTTCTGACAGGGGAATCACTTGTATTGCAGGTGAGCACTGCGACACTCTTCTATGGCTGGCATGAGTGTGGCAGAGTTAGCCTCAAACCAGTCATTGTTCTTTGATTGCTTCTTACCAAAGATCCGTGTGGTTGTGCTGTATACAGTCTCTCTGATGTGATCCCATCTTTCTTTGGCACTGCCGTTGGGGGGTTCTGAGTCAAACGTCTTGGAAAGAGCATAGGTGAATTCCTCAGCCTTGTCTGGATATGATGTCTTGCTCACATCAATGCATGGTTTACCCTCTTGCCTAGAGCGGTGGATCTTCTTTGGCTGAAGCTTCATTTTGCAGCACACCAGCGAGTGGTCGGTGTCGCAGTCAGCATTGTGGAAGGTACGGGTAAGAAGCACACCCTTCATAGCTGACTGTCTTGTAATGATCAAGTCCAGCTGGTGCCAGTGTTTAGACCGGGGATGCCTCCAAGACACTTTGTGCTGTGGCTTTGTCTGAAAGAATGAATTGGTGATGCTGAGTTCGTGGTACGAGCACATCTCTAGAAGGCGCTGCCCATTCTCATTCATCTTCCCAATGCCAAACTTGCCAAGACAGGAGGGCCAAGAGTCATGATCGGCACCCACCCTAGCATTGAAGTCGCCCATTAAAATCAAGTTCTCCTCCTTGGGAATTTTGTTGATGAGCGCGTTTAACTCATCATAAAACTCATCCTTGGTATCTGTGAAGGATCCTAGTGTGGGAGCGTAAACGCTGATCAGGTTGACAGGTCCGTTTGAGGTGTGGAGGCGGAGGGATAGCAGTCTTCCATTTCTTTGTTGGCAGGGTTCTATCATCCCCAGCAGAGTATTCCTGACAGTGAATCCAACACCAAACTCTCTGGCTTCATCTGCACTCTTTCCTTGCCAGAAGAATGTGCAGTTCTTTTCTCTGAGGGACCCAGAATCAGGTAGTCATGTATCTTGTAGTGAGGCAATGTCGACCTGGAGCCTTGCAAGTTCATCGTTGATGACTGAAGTCTTCCGAACATCACTGATTGTCTGGAGATCATCTGAAAGCCCAGTCAGCATGGTCCGGGCATTCCAGGTACCTAGCTTGAGAATTGAAGTCTTATTTTTTATTTTTATTTTGTTATTTCTTGGTGCAGTAGTTGCAGTCCACTTGTCAGGTACTCACATACCTTAAGCCTTACGCACCCAGCAAGGCAGGCGAACTGTGGCGGGAGGGCACCTTATTGGCTGGGGGCTGCCCAGTTTGAGGCAGGCGGTAGCTGTCCAGTGAAACATGTTGGTCTCTCCCACCATCAGAAGCAACCCCTGGCATCTGGCTCAACGCCAAACGAGCGGTGACTTATAACCGGTAAACTGCTGCTTCCCGTGTTGTGTCGAAGCTATGGAGCGAAGCTGGAGTGTCCTCTTCAGGGCGCAAGCCTGGGCAGGGTGATATGGAGAATCAACTGTTGCCCTTGCAGATGATCCCCCCTCTCCACGCTGCTGTTGGATCCAAGGGAAAGGACAAGCCGATACGTCATGGCACCAGCTGCGTCGCAGGAGTTGCCAAGATCACACTGAAATCAATGCCAAGTCACCTTAGGGACTCCGTCTCCGGATTTTCTGTTGGGGTTTACTCCCTTAGCCTTTCCCACAAGAGGGTATAGTCGCAAGGCAGCGAAGGTTTGAAATTGGAGTTTACCTTCTCCTAGATGGGCGACCACCCAAGGTTAACGAGCCCCATCTGCCCGAAGCATCTGGTTTTGAGGTACCAGAAGCTCACCTGTCATCCCTTCTCCAGTCAGTTTAAACAGGTTTCACCACTCGTGAAGGCCTTGAGCTGGATTTGGTTGTCAGAGGCTCTATCAGACGCAAGCCATTGGGAGATTTCCAAGGGAAGTGGGTGCTTATCTCCCACATCCACCCCCGGCGATGACAACCCTTGAAACCATGTGTCTGAATTACTATGATTGTTACCACTATGGGAACTGAATTTTAGTCAGATTCTGCTCCAACTTGGTAAACAAGATTTTATTGTCATTTTCTTGACAGGTTCTGTAATAATTGAAATTTACACATTAATGAGATGATCTTATTGGCTGACCTAGGAACTATATTTTTCATACAGTTTACTTTAAAATTTGGAAAATGGGTCTGTTATAAATATAATGGATGAGTTAGAGGCGTCAACATATTAATCATGCCTTTGTCTTTGGGAATAATCAGACTATAATCAAATAGGTAAAATCAATGCCATATTATATTTTGGGGGAATAGTTTGTTTTTTTCCCTTACATAAACCTTTTTTTTAGTATCATTTAATAATAACACTGTGCTTTTTACTATCTGAACATTTCATATTTTATGATGGGTAGAAGCTTCACTATTTAACCAAAATACAGCATGCCATTTGTCACTGAAAATTGCACACCAAATATTAATTTTTCCATTTGTTCCAGCTGATGAAAGTTGCGATCAGTAATTGCTCTAAATATTCAACCTGTGATGAATGCCAAGCATCAGACAATCCGCACTGTGGCTGGTGTATTCTGGAGAAAAAGTGAGTTTACAGATTTCAAACCATGTGTTTATGTCATAATATTGCAGGTCATTTTACTTGTTTATTTGTTCTTTTTGGTAGGATTTTTATGTATTATATTAGGTATCAGATTCATTATGTCATTTGCCTCTTTAATAAATAAGATGTAAACTGTATCTCATTTATATGAGATTTTGTATATAGTATCAACGTAGTCTGATATCTGGTTCATTGTCCATACAGCCTTAAAAAATCTTTGAATTTGAATGGTTTGTTAAAAACTCTTTCAATATTTAGAAAGTAAGTTTTGTTTTTGAACACTTCTTAAATTTGTTGCCCAGATCCTGGAATTTTCCCCAAGCTTGTTGGCTTTTTCTGAGGATAAATTAAACTGGTATAAAATTGGGTGGATGAAATGACAATGCAGGTAATTATCAGATGGAGCTGTGTCTTTTCTTAATTGTTTTGTTGTGTTTTTGTGTACTTTTATTCACCTTTTTTGTAGTGTAACCAAGTAACATGGAAAAAGTTAAATTTCTATAGGAAACAAATATACTCCTTGATAATATTTGGAAGCCTTCAGTAACTTCAAAAATTGTACTTAAAATATCAGTTATTTGGGACTGTACAAACCAGGTATTTTACAAAAAGAATGTGGTGTGCTGAATCTATTATTGACTTCTAACTGGGAAACTATATTTTATAGTCGACTGCTTTAGTGGCCTAAGTGGTTAGAGCATCCGTCATGGATTTGGGAGGTCATGGGTTTGCAGTTGCCTCACTTGGCGTTCAGCTTTAAGAGGTTAGTGTTAAGACTGGTCAGCCTGGGTGGGATATGATGCTACATGTCTGCAGCATGATGCCTCAGTGCTTGGCTTCTCTATAAACTGCCACGCTGCAGACATCATGCCAATATGACTAAAATTGATAAAGCTAAATTGAAAATTCAAGAAACACAAAAACACAATTATCCTGTAGTCTGATGGAATATAATACCCACCAAACAATACCATTGGAGAACACTTCCTTCAATTGAAAGAACAGTAGAATAAAAATGTTACATTTATCTCTGCCGTTCATACCTGGCTTAAGGGTCAAATACTGAGAAAACTCTTTAGCACACTTGGGACTCTTTATTCAGCTGTTCTCTGAAACATGTTATCCAGTGTAATGCTATATAGACATAGCTCCCAAATTTATCGTCACTAACTTGGAAGAGAAATGTCGGATAAAGGACTTATAATTCCAAGTAAATGGAATGTTTCCTCAATGTTTCCAATTAGTCAACTGATATTTCTTTATATCATGGCCTCTGAGTATTTCAATGTTCATTACCTGTTTACTGTATGTTTATTTGAACAGCTGTTTAAACCATTCATGTCTTTAATCCACCTGTGTCCATTAAAGTGGTGCTTGACTTTTCTTGTTTGTTTGCTAGCTACTGGTAGTTAATAGATCTGCTGAACACAGCAAGTAATGCTGAACATGTCGATGGATCTTTGACTAAAATTACAAGCTCACATTTAACAATAATAATAATAATAATAATAATAATAATAATAATAATAATAATAATAATAACAACTGTATTTAAAGAGGGTGACAATTAGTTGCATGGAACTAATAAGGCTTTAGTCAGGGGACATTATGCACTTGGTAACATTGGACTCTACCACTCTAGATACATGTCTGAGCTGATGAATGATGCATCACTGCAGAATTTGCAAGCTCTCAGTTGCTGTAGAACTGTAATGGTGGAATTGTTGTTTATTTTATGGAATCACATATTTGATGTGCCACATATAGTCAGAACTTGAAAAATCTGCCTTTTTCCATTTTGTTTTATGCAAGATTGAGAGTGAAAGATTGAGAGTTGTGTCAGATCTGGGGGCAGACAGAGTACAAAACAATCCTTGTCAGAACTGGAGGTCAGATTAAAAATTTGGGGATCACTTTTGTACCAGTGAGGGTAAAAGGAAACACTATTTTTAGTTTATTTTATTTATCCAAAATCACTCTCCACTCTCATTATCTTTTGCAATCTTTTATCTTAGCAGTTCACTATTCCACTGTTTCATCACTGTTAAATGAGTCTGGAAGAATTAATACATGTGCCAACTTTAGTGAGATTAAAACTTTTATACAGAATAATTTGCAACTTCAATGGAACAACACATTTGGGGTGTTCAGCTTTGGAATATTCAAACATTACTGTCAACAGAAACTTTCATATTTAGGCATTTGTGTTTTCCATTTATGTTATTTTTCAGGCACTTTGGTGGGGCATCCATATTCCATGAACATATTTCTTCTTTCTAGACTATTCAAAAGTAATCTACAATATATGACAAGTAAGCACTAAGTAGCCCATTTATCGTGAGCTCATTGGGCAATCAGATTGCACACTGACTTCATTTAAAAAAAAACAGAAATCCATTGTTGATTTTAATAGTTTTTGAAGTACCTAAGTGATATATGTTCAGCTTTTGGTTTCAATGTGAATACACAAAAGTGTTTTTATGCTATGCGCCTTTTAACAAAAGATACACATTTTTGATCACTTTCTTAACATTTTTACAGATGTAATACAAAGACGTCATGTTCTACAACAGGAAACAACACCTGGCTTCCCACTCCAACAAAATGTATTTTACCGAATATCTCACCAAAAGCCGTTTCTGTCAACACTTCTATGGTAATTCTTAGAGTCTTGAATCTAGAAATAGAAGAGGGTTGTAGTCAGTTGAATTTGAGCTTTTTCAACAAATCAGTGACACATAATAATATACATTCTTTTCTTCTTCCTTAGTGGCAAAAACATAACCCAATTGCCAGGGCACCTCTAATTTCAGATCAGGTCCCTCCCATGTTCTAAGTGAAGTATGCATCTGGCTTTTCGAACAAAAACAGAATCTAAATTTGCCTGTGAATTTTTTTCATGCTGAGTAAATTCAGAATTTTATTGTCAAGTTGTTGAAAGACTGGGAGATTGTTAAATTTTATCCCCATTTATGCAAGTTGTTGAAATACTAGTGGATTGTTAATTTGTATCCCCCATTTATGCCCCTTACCTTGATGAAGATCATCTTACTATACTTCTATCAAAATCTGATAACTCTATGTACAAAATGAAACATGTGACCTATGAATGGGGAACAGATTGCCTGGATTACTTATAATTAGTGCTCATTTGGCTTTAACGTACATGTGATTCTTTTGGCAGTAGGAAAAAATACCATTGTTAAAGCCATCTACAACATGTACCTTCTTATAGTTGAAAACTACCGCTTTTGAAAATGAACTGATTTCATAAGTTAAAATTTTTTAAGAAAACCCACTGTATTTTTCTATCCACACATTACATCTATCAGTGAGAACGGTCTACTGGGGACAGGAACTATTAAGCAGCAGTTGCAGCTGGAGCAGTGATGCCCATCTGAGTAATTGGATTAGGCTAATGTGGACACAGTAAGCTGTTAATTGATTTCCTTATTGTAATCTGGAGAGTTTGATCAAATTTTGTGGGAGAGGTCCAGCAGGGCAAGATCCAGGTAACAGTACTAGTTGTTGTTTATGCTGTTACCATGCAAACAAAATTATCTTATTTGTATATGGTCTTGGAAAGACTACACAGCACCTCCATTAATACACAGTGTAGCAACTGTATCTTCTTTCCTCACCCAGGCTTCAATATATTTTTGATTTACATTCATGACCAGACAAATGTTAATTACCCAGCTGAATAATATTAAGACCTACTTGGACCTTTTGTTACATGTCTAAAAAAACCTACATACCTACATATGGATTCAACATCAGGAATGAAAACTAGTTTATTTTATTAGAGCACACATGCACTTGTTACAGCACTTGCCTTCTACTCACAGAATAGTCAATACAAGTCTAGCATTTGTTATAAGAAATTGGGTTTTGTTGTACATGAGGTTGGTAAATGGAGATAAATACATTTCTCCTGCTTTCTTACGCCCTGCAAATACAATAAAAATACATTTACTACAACTATAAATAATACCATCATCAGTGCCTTATTGTTCTGTATGTATACATTGATTCTGTTTACAGTACATTAAATACGAATGACTTACTACCATATATATTTATTAATTATCCATCTAGAGAGATAGACCTAAACACAGCAATCAGTGTGTAGAGCAAAAGTAGAGAGCAGACAGACAGACAATTGTACGGACAGAATGATAGGCTCATAAAAGAAGATGCAGGTTGGTAACCTATTATAGGTACTAAAATACATCAACATACATTCCAGAGAAATATACAGAGTACATATAAAATAAACTGTTACATTAACCATATTATAAATCCATTTACCTTATCAAATGGGACAAAGGTCAAGTCACATTTTCCTTGAAGCAAAAGAATCATTAGGCACTTTTCTTACTGCAATGCCAGAAGTCCCAATGGAATGACCACCACTACTATGCTGTTCATACCATGTTGTTTATACAGACAAGTAGCAAACTAACCAATCAGAAAGTTACTTACCACTTGTCATACAATAGAACAATCCAGCATGAACAGTAATCAGGGTAGCTTCATTGCTCAGTGAACAAAACTTGAATGGGTAATCCTGGTTCAAGGTTGCCTAAATGGCTAAATTTGTGTAAAATGAGAATAACAATAATTGCAGCTGATGACTTTATTTCACTCATTAATAAACATTAATTACATCAAATATTAAAATACCTACTTCAGTCTAATTAAAACATAAATATATAAAATTATATAAAATTATAAAATATATGCTCCTGCTACACACTCAGTATATGAGATTTGTGATGAAGTGCTCACTTGGAGACAGAGAGTGTAATTCTTAAGGGAATTTGGTCTAGGAAAGGAATGACCCTTCATATAAAACAACTTGAATGTGCAGGCAGTGTTCCTAGCCTTGAAGAGTGGTGTCAACCTCATAAGGTGTCACTGCATTGTCACCTCAGACAGCATGTCAGTAGTATTATACCTCTGGCATCAGGGACGTACAGATGCTCCTTTCGTTTTAGTTTTAGTTTTCAGATTTTCAGAAATGATAGTTTTTGCAAGAAAAATAAAGAACAAGTAATGCTTTATTGATCTCACTTCATTTTTTTTCAGAAATTGATGATCAAACTTAATCCATTTCCATTGGTTGAGAATGGCACATACACATGCAACTTTACAAGACCTAATGGAAGTTCCATTTTTGATAATGTTGCAAAGAGAGATAATGAAACGCTGTATTGTACGAGTCCAAATGTAACAAGTAAGTAGTCTGTGGACATGTATTTGCCATGAGGTTTCTAAACATCAGGAAGCCAAGTGTTTCTTCAGTACAAAGAAAACCAAAAATCAGAAATCAAATGGATATTGCAACAAAAATGTAGAAAATTCTGTCTGAGTGGATCATTTGCAGGTGCAAATCGGGCATAATAGTCACCTTCATCATGTTATTTAACTTCATTTTGTAACCACTTTTCTTTGCTCTTCCTTTGATTAAACTCATTAATACTTTAAAAAAGTGAATGGTAAATCTTGCATGATTTGGTGACTAAAAATATTAGGCATAACTTACAATTTTCATAGCTCCTGGTGCCCTCAATAATATGATTTAATTTTGTTTTAGAATCTGCCAAGTTTTCACATGTCTTCCTCTTGGGCTTGTGTGGAATAGATGCTTATTTTTATTAAATCCAAAAATGTCAGTGCTATAGCTTATTGAAAGTGGAAAGAGGGGACCTGCAGTAACTCAGTTGGTAGAGGCATTAGACTCATACTCAAAGGGTTGCAGGTTCATTGCTCATCCAGTCCAGCACAGGTCAGCTGCAGTGGTGTTTTCTTGGGACAGGCACTTAGCACCCATTTCTAGAGAGGAACTGTATACATTAAATACTTTAAAAAATCATCCATTTTTTCTGCAGAAAATCTACTGGAAAGGCATAATTTCATGCAAAGAATATTACTCACCATTCTTTCTGTCTGTTTGTCTGTCTATGCCTCCACTTCTTGGAGAACCACATCTGCTGTGAATATGAATGAGTAGAGTATTTATAGGTTACTGCATTTGTATGGGAAAATATGAATGAGGTTTTCAGATTTAAATACTGCACGACCTTGGGAGTGCAGTATATCCATCCGACAAAACAAGTTCATATTTTCCCATACAAATGCAGTAACCTTTTTATTATATGCTCATTTTCTTATTCTACCCAAAGGTTAATTATATAAACAAAATGCACTACAAGAAACAATGTAAATGAATGTATGTCGTATTCCAAACTAAATACACAAGCGCAGATTCATCATCACACAACAACAAAATTATTACTGCACACATAACTCCACCCAGATAAATTTGAACTTAGTTGCATGCTAAACATAACTTTTGAAAGAAAATGGCATGTCTAGTTAAAATTGAAATTTGGAGTTATAATGTGAATGAATGTACATTCAACAACTTTTCCATTTGATCTGGAATGAATAGATTTTGGTATTTTTTTCGATTCTATGAAATTTTACAATTGTGGACTGGATTTATATGTGACAGTTCCACATGAAATACATCAGATTCAAGAAGCATGGGAGAAGCATGTTGACATCTGCAAATGTGTTTCTGTTTCTGTCACTGAATGTTTGAAATCATAATGTGGGAAAAATATGAAGTCTTTCAGTTGCAATTATCAAAAAGACTCTATGGAATTTAATGCTTATTTCATTTTGAGTGAAGTAAGGGGAGGATGTATTTGCACTTATATTCGAAATTACAGTACAATTTTGAAATGTGTAATCAAGATTGAAAACCTATGATATGGCTCATGTAATTCAGATTTGCAGAACTAAGAAAGTATACTTTGAGGAAATTTAGGATGTAAAACTGTATGTGCATTTTTTTGCCATTCTTAGTACCAGCTAAAGAAGATGGTTTATGCCTTGTCACTTGTATGTTATTTGTAAGGACCCTTTCTGGCATCTACTATATAGCTAGCCTAAATCCTAAGCATTGTATCAAAAAAGTTAATGCAGATTGTGCCAAAGCAGCTGGTATGTGGCAGTCCAAAAAAATCTGCTTTACTTCATTCAGAAACAAATTTAATCAACCAAAGCGTAAAGCACCTGCTACGCAAGTGTACATGCATTTCTTGGGTATACAAATTTAACTTGGAAGTGTTTTGCATGATAAATTTTCTTTTCAGCTATTTGATTTTCAGGAACAGTGTCTGAGCAAGATGTGGGCAAGTGTGGCCACAGAATCCCCTTATAACACGCACACACACCACTTGCTTATCTTGCACACACTGTAAGAGGACAGATGGCAGTCTCTTGTGTAGCCTTTGATCTGGCTAGATATGGAATCTCATGCAGAGTCCAATAACCTACAAAGTATGGAAGAAGGTATCTTTATCTTCTTCACAGTTTTTTGGTTTTCTGGGTTCTCTTTCTCTGAGTACCTTAGGTAGGGATTACCCATATCTCTCTGGAGACTCTTAGGGTTAGTGGGCCCCCTTCCAAGGGAGGCTGTAATTCGGTAGAGAGTGAGTTGTACTCTCCCTGTGGGAAAGAGCAGATTTCTTTAATGTCCAGAAAGGCAGAGCAAGTTACACACACACCCCCCATTTGGGAGGAATTGCATCCTCTACTGACCCACAGCTTGGAAAGCGATGATAATGAGTTGCATCTCCCTTAATGGGTGAGTAACACATTTCACCTGATAGGTCCTTGCCTGCTGAACAGTCACCAAGTATCAGTCTTTGGAAATCCTATGGTACAGAGATAGAGATCGGAGAATCCCCCCCTCTCTAGACTCCCATTTCATCCCACTGTGGACAGGGAATCAGTTTACTGTCCTCAGATTAGGGCAGGGGACCAGACTGGAATCCCCCTTCCATATTATACATCTGAATCCTTAGGGATATGGGTCTTCTACCACAGGGAAAATATTGGTCTGTTCCCTTCATGCAGCCATGGACTTCTGGACCTAGGCTGCATTGTAGTGATGCCATGGATGAGGACCATGGATCAACATTGTGACATGAAGTTTGGTCTAAATTGAGGGATGGGATAGGTTTTCTTCCCCAAAATGCTTGAGGCAGGCTAGTCACCCTAAAACACTAGCAGAGTCAGTTGCTATAAACAGTCTGTTAACTCTGCAGGAGGAGATATACATTCAAGATTCTCCTCGTCCCAAGCCAAAACAGAGAGACATTGGTCATGTACTCCTGCCTCCCAGGAGAGAGTGCAGGATGAATATATCCTTTTGTTCTTGTCGAGGCCAATAAGTTTGACACAGAAAAGTCTGATGCGGTGCCTTTCCCATTTGGGTTCCCTGCCCCTAATCACCCTTTTGATAATGAGGCATCAGAGGAGGATTCCTGATTGTTTGATAAAGCAGCAACTGAAGTATAATGCCTTGTCCAGTGATCTGTGTCCCAAACCTTCTGGTGACTTGATAATTTCCAGTTTGGAGAAAGTCTCTTGGGCAAACTCTTGACAGATCTGCTGCTTCTTCCTCACTCAGTGGCAAACAAGGAGCCCTCTCAAACAGTTTAGCAGGGGGCCAAGATTTCGCCAGAAAATTTAGGGTGTGTTCTGTTCCCCCTCTACATTTTGACCCTTGTTAGATGCTTCTAGCTACAAGGATCATACCCCATTCTGGCCCACTAAACCTCCCATTTTGGATGTTGAAGCAGTTCAGGTATTTCTATGGAGACCTGGACTCACCTTCCAGTGAAAACAACTGTAATCCTTATAGCAAAAGGCTAGGTCACTATTAAGCATAGCCTCACATGCTGCACTTTATCAGCAGCCTCATTCAGCCTGCTGAAAGAATAATCTCTGTCGCCATGGACATTCATTGTTTGTTGGAAGCAGTGGTGAAAATTTCTCAGCATGTGTTTTCCATGTCAATGGCCTCGTTGTTTTCTCGGCTGAGCTTCTCCACCTCCACAGGGATGGTGCTCTTGTGCTTCAGTCAGGAACGGGATAAGATTTGGTTATTGGGCAGTCTTCTTCGAATTTTAGGATGTGTACATTCACATCCATATCTTTCCTCCACACAAGAAGTTTTGCTTGAATTATGGAGGTCTTCAGTTTCTAGCTCTGCTGTTTGGCCTTACCTCCACATCTAGAGCTTTTACCAGGTTCATGGGAGTAGTTGTAGCCCATTTAAGATCATTAGGTATCCTATTCCTCCAATATTTCAATGATTGGTTGATCCTCAACGGCATTATAGAGACCATCAGATTAGACCTGTCTCACTGTTAGGCCAAAGTGACTAGGCTAGGTCTTCTTCCAAACTTAGAGAAATCAGAGTTCAATCCATCTCAGGATTTTGTCTACACAGGGATGAATTTCATCACAGGGGTTAGTCTGTGTCCTTTGGACAGAGTAGGCAAGATTCTGTCCCAGTTGTAAATGCTGAGAATAAGTCCACGTTGTGAGATTGTCTTATTCTCTCTCTCTGCTGGAGAACTTGAACTACACATCAGACAGTGTTTCCTGAGGCAGACTGTACTTGCATCCTCTCAAGATTCTCCTTTTATCGGCATGGAAACTGCACAGGGACCGACCCTTTGAGTATTCAGATTTCTTTGGGTTGGGACTTCCACCACGTCTGAATTGATGGACAGTTGGGTCTGGTTTCTGGTCAGAGTCCCTGTGCACTTCCAAACCCCACTCTTGCCTGTATACAGATGCATGATTTAGGATGAGGTGCTCATCTAGAGCTGGAGGGAGGGATTCTTTAATGTTCATGGTTCTGGGAAGAATCTATCCTCTGCGTCAACAAGTTCAAAATGAGGGCTGTGTTCTTATGCCTTCAGCGGTGCATCCACCAAATAATACATTGCTGCATGCTGGTCTCCAGCAACACATCTGTAGTAGCATACCTCAGGAGACAAGGATGCACACATGCACCTTCTCTCTGCATGTAAGCTAGGAACTGACTTCACTGAGCATATTCAGATGTAATATTCCTCCAAGTTTGCCACATTCCAGGCAGTAAGAACAATTTGGTGGACAGTCTGGCAAGGAAATGGAAGATATGGAATGGTTGCTCTGCCAATCAGTAGACGACTCCTGTTCAAACGCTTGGAAACTACTTTGGTGGACTTGTTTGGCACAAAGCTGAACAACAAGCTCCCCTTTTATGTTTCCCTAGTCCCTGACCATGGGGCCTGGGCAGTGGATGCTTTCATCCTGAAGTGGGATAGTCTTTTCGCTCACACCTTTCCACCCTTCAGGATGATTCCAAGGCCTTACAAAAAGCCAGACACTTCATGGCTCGACTCATTTGATTGCACATCTGTGGTACCAGTGATCATAGTTAAACAATCTTCTCAGTCTGTTGATGGACCATCTCAGTACCTTACCTCATAGGAGGGATCTCCTGTTACACTTCTACACAACAGTCCCCAGATTCTCCGCATTCATGCCTGGCTTATGTCAAAAGATCTCTCTACAAAGAAAGTTTTTGATTGAAGTTGCCACATGCATCACTCAATCCAATAGAAGATCAACGTATAAAGTGCACAAAGCCAATTTGAGAATCTTTAGTGACCAGCATGATAGATAACATGTATTCTTACCTGTCTCTTTGTGAGTGCGGTGGCTGATTCTCTTCCTTTTCAGAGAAACAATGCTTGGTTTCTATTATTATCAAGCAGCCCTTTCCAGCACTCAAATTGTCCTTAGGCCCAGCCTTCAGGACAGATACTCACTTAGCAGATCTGATCAGATATTTCAAAATGCAAAAAACAGCATCTTGTTCTCTAATGCTTATATGGAATCTCACAAGTCTTTTGGTTTTAAATAAAGCCACCTTTGATCTTTTTTTGTGAAGCATCCTTTCAAGACCTTAACCTCAAGATGGTTTTCTTGCTTGCATTATGTGAACAAGACAATGGAACAAGATTCATGCCCTATCCATAGAGCAGGGCTGTATCAGGTTCATTGGGAATTATGAGTCAGTTTCTCTTTTTAGCAAAAAAACCCACCTTGTTGCTCCAATCCCGATTGAGATCACAGTTTCAGTCATATTTATGCTGGGGATGATCAAGGTAGACTTTTTTAGTCCAGTAAGGTCTTTATGTTTTTATTTGACAGACTGGAAAGAGAGAAGGAACGGTAGGAAATGTCTTGTCCTCCTCTATAAAGGTTCAGCAGATAGTTCAACTTCACTATATCTAGGTGGATGTCATTAATTATCAAGAGAACTTAACAATCCCTTACTTATTGGGATCTGCCTTTCATGAAAATTAAAGCTCATGAGATCAGAGCCATAGCTGCCTCTTTGGCCTGTCTAACTCATTCATCATTGGAAGATTTGATGAAAGCCATATTTTGGTACTTTCACATTACTTTCTCCTCCTTGTACCTTTGCTGATTGGCCCACCAGAGTGAAAGCATTTTCTCACTGGGCCCAATTGTTATAGCTCAGAAAATCGTCCATGTGGATTCCACCATGCAATAGTATCCTGCTCTTCTGTGAGGGTGATTATTCCTTGTGTTGTATTTTTATTCACCGGTTGTGGGTTCATCAGCCTCTCACCAAATGGACAAATTCGGCTATGGAGAAACAGCAACATGTAGGTATTTCTGATATTAAAATGCGAATACTTTGGTGGCCTAGTGGTTAGAGCATCCGCCTCAGATGCAGGATTCGCGAATCCGAACTCCGGCCGAGTCATACCAAAACCATATAAATATAAAGATTTATTTTGCTAGGCACTCAGCATTAAGAGGTTAGTGTTAGGACTGGTCAGCCTGTTGTCAGTATCACGTGGCTGGGTGGGACATGATGCTACCTGTCTGCGGCATGATGCCCCAGTGTTAGACATCGCTATAAACTGTCACACTGCAGATATCATAGTGATATGACTGAATAATTGTTAAAGCTACGTTAAAAATCCAAATCACACACACACAATGATATTAAGATGAAATTGGGGGCATAAAACTAATTTTAATGCTATAATACTCTAATACTCACCTGTTGCTATTGCCAAATTCCCTTATGCCTCTTACTGGTGTTCCAGTAAATTAGGCTATTTCCTCAAAATGAATGAAGAGCATGCACCAACATGAATGCCCAGTATATTTTGGGTTCTTCTGCAAGGGTGATTGAGTGTTTTGGTTCACCCTAATGGGAGAACAAAAATGTCATCATTCGGGTTGGGGTATTTTTATCCATCAAAAGTACTAGCTATGGAATAGCAATGATTCCCCCCACCCCAATCTACATTTTAATGCATCTTTTTCAAAAAAACAATCAACAGAATATAATTAAATTGAGAAAATGCCTTCACTCTGGTGGGCTAATGAGCAAAGGTACAAGCAGGAGAAAGTAATTTATAGATAAATATCTATCTCTTTTATACAATTGGTGGTGATCTGTTGTCAGATATTATGAAAATATCACACACAAAAGTATGAGAAGCCTTCTATCAGCAGTTTTCATGAGCAATTCAACAAAACTTGAAGAAACGCTGAATTTGCATTCTGATGAGCTGGATTTTTTTAAACAAGTGCCTGTTTTGTCAGCCAGGTTATCAATCTCAGAGGTCTGAGGCTTTATTAGATATTTTGTCCGAGTTTGGTATTAAAAACAGATGAAAGATTCTCATGAAACTTGCCTTCAGGGTTTATCTGCATTCACACAGTACTTTACAGAATTTCACTAATTTGATGGAAAGCATCTTGATAAACTATGAAACCTTTCAACATCATTTTGCTGATACCTTTCTGCAATCCAAAATGGCCACTGTTAATAAAAACTGAATTTAACTAAATTTGACAAACACATCCTGGCATAGTGATCTTTCATTTTAATACAATTGGTGCTGGTCAGTTGTGAAATATTTATACAGATAGAAACAAAGAAACACAATCAATAATGTTTTCATGACCGTTTCAACAAAATTGAAGAAATTTTGACAGTATGTATTGGGACTGTTGTTTTGAGTTTCTTGTGAAGAATGGGTTTTTTATGTATGGAAAGATTTTAAAAAACTTGCCTACAAGTTTATCCTCAGGCAAAAGCATATGGAAGAGCATCATTGGTCATTTATATTATCATCACTTTAATTCCACTCATCATAAAAATTGGAGAATATTCTAAATAATAAAGAATACTGTATACCAATAGCATAAGAGCTAATTTGTCCATCATAGATCTACAAGTACTTTCCTAATTTTCTATTTATAACAACTGTATATAACCCATTTCCAAGAAAACAGGTTTCAGTGATTTGAAACTTTGTCTCATGATTCATTATATTGATAATCAAGTTATTTAGTGAACCAGTCTATACATTTAAAGAAAATGGTTTCAGATATGAAGTGAAATGGGCTTGTACAGTTTGGCTTATTAGAACAGGTGGGTCCTTTTAAACATTAAAACATGTCAGAAAAAGGACAAAACAACACTGCTTTACAAATTTGTAAAGAAAAATATGAAAGTGAAGTGATACATAACTCAGATTGAGCACTTGTCATGCTTATTAAAGAATTTGTGGACTTCACGATCAGTTGGCAAAAGTTAGATAATAAATTGTAGACATTAGTGAGTTTTGTATTAAATAATTTGTCAGTATATTTTGTGTTTGTATTCTGGTTCTAATCTACATGGATTTGGCTTATTTTTGTCAAGTATTTTGACCTGCAGATCCAGGTTGGAAGTAAAAATAACCATTCATTTTTCATGTAGTGTTCTGTAATTATGGAGTGTAATATAGATCCTTCAGTGTCATAGTTTCAGTGAAGTATGAGTATTAATAGTAGTAAATAGATTACACTTTTGATGCTAGATTATGCCTTTTTGTCACTTATATTCACAAAGTATGCTAATATACCTTTCTTAGGGTTGGGATTTATGTTATAGTTTCAAGTTTTGGATTTTAGTTTAAAACCTCAACTCATCTGTTTCCAATTTAGCACACACAGAAGCTGTATTGGCTATCTATTTGATGAAAAATAATCAGACTGCCATGTTGACATCACTTCGTTTCTTCTTCTACAGCTGTTTACAATTCTCAAGGTAAGAATATCAAGTATTTTTTCAGTTTTCAGTATAAATATTTCTAGTTTCCCTGACTTTCAGGCCATCAAGTGAGCTTATCTTTTGTCCTATGTTCTGTGGTTCATTGATTAGCTGCAGCTTGTTATCATATTTGTATGTTTTGTTACTGAAGAAATTGTCATCAAATTTGATCTGAGAGACATTTCATGTTTAATTTTGTACAACATCTTGACATATGAATAGGTAATTGTTTGATTGCTTATCAAGCTTTTATTCAACCCAGAGGCCAAATGAGCTTAGCGCATGGTAAAGTGCACAGTGGATATCATCTATTATGCATTTTCTGTCAGTTTCTTTGCAAACAACACATGACCAGTTTCAAATAATTTGGCATGGAACATGATCAACTTAATATGTCTACTACTCATAAAGAAATACATATATTCCTGTTGTTATGTGTTGAAAATATCTGGCTCTATAAAGATATTGAGCTTCAGAATTCTGTACAGTTCTATTTGACTGCAGTGGCAAATCCACTTAGAAATAGATGGAAATGATAAAAGCAGCACTGCTATAATAATAATAATAATAATAATAATAATCACTTTATTTAAAGAGGGTGACACAATCAGTTGCATGGAACTAATCCATCTTGTGGCCCTCTAGTATATGCATATTTATATTTAAAGTACATGTACATATTTAGTTAACACACACACACACAAATATTTTTGTGATCTTCTGTTACATGAACAAATTTTTCTGTGTATTATCTGGCATATGGACATATATTTTTTCGTATGTATGTATGTGTGTCAGGTTGTGAATATGTATGTTATATTTTTTTCACTATAATGTCTTATTATTTTCTCTTTTTTTTGATTGCTGATCAAAAAAAGAAGTCTTTTGTTTTTGGGGACAAATGTTAAGGGTCATAGTCACTGCAACTTAAAGAAGGAAATTGTTTTGTACACAATAGCATTCATTTCAAATCGCAGATCTGGACCAAATTTTGTGGACAGCTTGTTCACGGAATAGGGTAAGGAAGATGCATATTCAGATCTGAAAGGGTGCCAAATTGGTTAAAGGTCAAGGTCACTGACTAAAAGAAGAAAAATATTCTGCACAAAACTTTCAGTTATTGATGATCTAGTACCTTCACCAGAGTTTGTTGCTGACTTACACATTGGGTGATATAGAAACATATTGATTTTACAGTCAAACTGTAAAAACTTCTTGGTTACAGTGACCAAAAGAAGAAGAAAATAGTTTTTGAATAATATCTTTAGTCTTAAATGGCATGCCTTGACCAAAGTTCATGGACTTAAGGTATGGAAGAAACTCATTTATTTTGGTGGCTAAACATCAGAGGTCAAGGTCATTGTGGCTCAAAGAAAAATGGGTTCTGTTGAATAACATTTCTTGTAGGGTAAGTTGCTTGACTTAACATTGTGAATGGTTTATACTTGGGGTAATAAAGAAACATACAGGTTTGGGGTCTAAAGGTCATGTATCATTTCCATGGTAGGTAGATTAAGAAAATAATGGTTTCTGCACAGTAAGTTAGTTTAAGACCACATATCTTGTGATTCAGATCCAGTGGTCAGTAATCTCTAGAGCCACCCATGCCATACTAGTGCCTGAATAGATGACTGTTTGAACATGGAGTGGGCATAAAATGTAATGTTAACAGTATTCTTGATGTCACAATTCTGTCAAACAACTTATGGCATGCAAACTAATTTGGAACAGTATTTCTGTAAAGTTTCCATGATCTGTTAAACTTCTGAAGTTTGACATTGGTTGCAATTGGGGGCATATATTTTGCAAGCACAGATTTAGTTATGCTTTTGAATTTAAGCATAGTATACTGTTCATTCAATAGTCACACCATGAATGTAGCATTGGCTAAAATTGTTGTCCTAAAATATATAAATATGAAATTTTGGAGAACGATTTAGAGGAGCATTAAAGAGAATTAGTTTACAGTATAGCCATGGAAGGGTTAATTGTCCAGAACAGTCTTGTGTCCCTTGCCCAAGCTAGGGCTATTAGTACCATATCATGACATTATTATTACTTCATTAACCCTTTACCTCATAGAGCATAGTGACAAAGTGTAGCTCGCTATAAATAGAACACATGTTACCTAGTCGACCGCATACGCATAGCCTGCCTGTGAACTGTTAAGCAATGTAGTGTATGTTACATTTAACAGCAATTTTAACCATTTTACATTTTTGGTACACATCTATTATATGTGGAACAGTTTAAGAGTAAAGTCCAATTGTTATAGCTGTGTAATTATTTATCACGGAAGAATTTGTTATGAGCTTTAAAATCTGGAGAGAACTTGTTCACCGTCATGACAGTGAGGCCGTGTGACCAACCGTACCTGCCATTTCTCATACTCGAAATTTACAAGTTTTTCATGTGTCTACATCACTAAGTCAACTGAATTTGATAATTTATAAAAAATAATTGCAGCCTATATCAATATCAGAGCCTTTACCTAGTTATTGAATCTTTCATAGTTGTGATTCTAATCATGAAAACTTCGTAAGTACTGAATGAAATCCGCGACTGCCATTTTGGAGAGTGGAGATTATGACCCAGTTACTTTAAATAGCAGATATCAACCAGTACATAAACAGTGACCACGTCATCTGACGTAATTGTCATTCACAGAAATGAATGTAGTATCTAATAAGGGGTTTTCCCCGAAGGTGGCGCTACGAAAACCGGTGTAAAATGGCTGATGTTTACAGCCGACGTCAAAAGGCGCTTCCATGGGACTTTTGTAGAAGCGTCAAAAGTCGCTTCGATGCGACTTTTGTAGAGGCGTCCAAAGATGGTTGTAAAGGGTTAAGGTCTTGTTAGATTGCATTCAGGACAGATGGAGTTCCTTTTTTACACCAAGGGGCTATAACTCCTGAGCCACTTAACCTGTTGGCATCAAACTTACACTGTGTGAATGCATCTTAAGATGAAGATGTGTTGTGTATCCCAATTAGGTTAATGTGACACACTTTCTATGATTTATTACTCTGCTGGTTGTTGACCAAAATAACTTTTTGTTTAGTATCTGGCATCCATTAGCACAAATTTGTTATTGCTGCTACTTATTAACTACAGGGAGGATTGCTACCAAACTTTTCAAACACAGTCATCAAAATGTCTTGTTGGTCCTAAATAGACAATCAGTAAGGTTACTCTGCTATCCATTTGAAAAATCATGCTTTCACAGCTACTTCTAAGCAGATGGGTATATTTACATTGGGTTTTCAATGAAACACATGATGTCTTGTTGGTTCTAATGAAAATGATGATAATCTGATATGGTGTCAATTTAAAAATCTTGTTATCAATACTTATCCTGCATAAATAGTAATCTTGCTAGTGCTAATCCTCTTGAACATATGGGTATACCAACATGGAGTTTCACTGAAAGACTTTTTATAATGTCTTGTTAGTTCTAAATGAAAATGGTGCAATCTGACATCCATTATGGCTGTCATGGTGGCCCATTCAAAAATCTTGTAATGACTACTACTTGAAAATGTATGGTCATATTGACTTGGGACTATTTAGCTGTGTTATTTTATTGCATCATGACAGCATGTTGCTAATTATCTCAGTATTAGTAGAGATTTAAGCAACATAATTGTGTTTTAGATATGTGACAAAGTCTTATACTTATTTCATAAACATCTAACTTTAAGTAATGTTATTTGTTTCTCTTCAGATGTATTGCATGCACATTGGAAAGTGATGGTGGATGTAATTGGTGTGTTTCCAATAATACAGTCATGTGCAATACTAATGGTTCTTGTCTTACTCATACTTACAAACAGGTAATGAAAGCTCTCAACTGCAACTGTAGTTTCCTACATGTTTACTACACAGAGTCAGGGGTACACAGGATTCCACATGTACAGTGTTCCTCCTTCAGTTCTAAACATAGCCTTTTGAGCAAAACTAAAATAACCATTCAGTTTTTGGTTGATTGTTGTGAAGTATTTGGAGATATAAGATTATTATTTAAAGATGTGCATATTGACAAATAACTCATTTCTTGCTCACAATGTTGTAAGGCCCTGCATTTGTCATGTATTGTTGGTTTTGTATTGTCTCTCATGTGTCAAGTTTCTTCTTCAAAATCATTCAGTCATTTTTAAAGATACATATTAGGAATTTCCTCAGGGCATACTGTAGCAAAATTTTGTATGAAGTATCTCCCTTTTTATTAATGTGGCTTCAGTGACAAACCTAAAAGCAAAATCTATTTAGACTTCTTTTCCAAAATGACACTGTTAGCTTTTAGGAAACTTGGTAGGAATGTTTCTTAAGATATGCCCTATCAAAATTGTGTTCGGTGGCTCCCCTAGCTATGATGTGAATTCCTTAGCAACCTGTTGATAAATCTTTTTGTAACTTCTTTAGAGTGGCATAAACTAATTTAGATCCAAGTTTGTAAGACTGTTTCTATGGATAGTCTTGATAAAATTGTGACTTCCACAGCAGCCATTTTTCAAGCTTTTTTACTAAACGAACTGATCCGGTTTTGATCAAACTTAGTAGGAATGTTTGGTAGGACATGCTGTATTTTTATTATTTTGTCTGGGTTGGCACCCTTGAAAAATGTGGCTCAGTTAACATCCAGTGGAAAACCTATTTAAAACTTTTTGTCTAGAAATGGCTGAACAAGGTTTGATTAAACATTATACTAGTGTTTCATCATAAGGAATACTCTATAAATTTTTTATATAGGTTAACTTATGTAGCAATGGCATGCATTCAGTAACAACCAAATGGAAAACCTATATCATCTTCACCAGAATAACAAAGCCAATTTTGATACAGCTTGGTAGAATGTTTCTTGCCCATTCTCTGTCAAACTTTTGTTCGGTTTTAATACCACAGTAACAGTGTAACTTCCTTAGCAACCATATAGAATACCTATTTTTTACTTCTTCCTTAGAATGGCTTAACCAATTGCTATAAAACATTTTAGGAATGTTTGATAGGATATGCAGTTATAAAACTTTGAGTGCTGCCCTACCCATTATATGGATTCCACTGCAACCATATGGAAAGCCTTTTTTAAAACTTCTCAAAACATTTAAGCTCATTTTGACCAAAACTTTGCCTTGGGTGCATTCCCTAGCAGTGTTTTGGCATCCATATCAACCAGATGGAAAAATGACTTTAGCTTATTGTTTAAATGCGTGGATTTGTCAGACTTGCTCACACTTGATAGGATTGCTTGTTAGGACATTCTTTATCAAAAACTGTTATGTCATGCTGCATCAAAATTTTATTCAGAGTGACTCCCCAAGTAGTCATGTGACTTACTTAGCAACCAGGAGAAAATCCTATTTTGTTACTTCTCTGAAAATGGCTGAACTAGTTTTGGTAAAATTTTCTTAGGATAAACTTGGTATTGATGTTTCTTTGGATATGCTCTTTCAAGTTTGTATCCAGGATGGTATCTTTAGCAATGATGTGGCTACCATAGCGATCAGATGTAAAACCAAGAAAATGCTAAACATATCCCATTATGTATTGCTGTTGTTGTGAATATATGCTCAAAAATCTGTCTCTTCTAAACTTGCCTTACCAGATGAAACCAAATATGATAGGCAGAGTCCAAACATGAGCTCTTTTGACACTTGTTCAAAAGATTCCAGTGTATTCCAGTGTATAAGCTGAAGGTACCCAAATTAGAAACACAGTTAAACCAAATGTCAGATACCACAAGTTTCTATCAAACAGGTGAAAATTATACTGACCTGGTCTCTTTCAAACCCAAGGCACATGTCTTATTACTTCATTTACTTTCTAGACCAATGTATGCCTGGTGAGGCTCCCTTGGACCTATTGTTGTTAGAATTATTACTTGTTTTTACTTTCAGCTAGAAGTGTGCAACAATATTTGTTGAACTCAGATAGTCTTACAGTGCCATGATCAAAAGATTTGCATATATTTAATGTATCAGTACTTCTGGTGACTTAGTTGTATGCAATGTATGATACAATCTTGTGATTACAACTAGTGTTGCCAATTTCTTTGATACTTTTACATATTCTGGGCATTATTTGAATAATTGCATATTGAAGAACAACTGTTCATGTGGGATATGTTCAGATTATTGACCATACATTTGGATACAGTTTATGATAAAATGTTAGATAATATGGTGACCGTAACTAATCATACTGTGATACCTAGTACATGTGATTATTGGTACATTTTACATTTGAAAATGGGCATATTAACCAATCACTGTGTATCAATGAATTTTTAGTTCCACTGGTCATTGATTGAGTAGTTTATGATGACCTTTTGTCCCTGATGTCTGTCATCTGTCATCTGACATCTGTTGTCTATCTGTTGTCCATTAGTACAAATTTCTTATTGCTACTTCTCTTAAGGATTGGCCTAAATGAAAATTATGCTGCTCAGACATCCAATATGGCCAAAACAGCAGCCATCTTAAAAATCTTGTTATTGCTACTTCTCCTGAATGGCTGGTCATATCAGCATGGGATTTTCAAAGTAAGATTTATTATGATGTTTAGTTGGTCCAGGTCAAAAATGATACTGAACTGACAACCAAAATGACTACTATGGCAACCATCTTGAAAAGCTTGTTATAACTTCTCCTGAATGATTGGTTGTATCATGGGGTTTTAACCAGATTTCATATGATATCTAGTTAGTCCTTAATGAAAATTTTTCCACATGTTCATCCATTACAGCTATCACAGTGGTCATCTCAGAATTCATCCTATCACTACTCCTCCTGAGTGGATCATAATTTGAACATGGGGGTTCCACTAAAAGACTAATTATGATGTTTTCATGCTGATCTGACATCCACTGTGGCTGTCATGGCAGTCATTTTGAAAATCTTGATAATCATGGGCTTTTCACCAGAATGCTTATGATGTCTAGTTAGTCATTCATAAAAATGGTTGTGCATGACTGTTCAGTATGGCCATCACAGTGGTTATCTTTAAAATGTTGTTATTGCAACCCCTCTATATGATATCTAGTTGGTCCTTGTGCCTAGAAAATAGTGCCAATCTTACATCCACAATGACCACCTTGATTGCCATCTTGAAAACACTATAGAGAATACTGAAAATCATGTCCCTTGTTCTTCCAAGTGGATGGTCATATAAGCATAGCATTTTAACTTGTAGTCTTCAAATTTTGTCATATATGGACATGGTACCTATCTTGCATCCAATATGACTGAAACAGAGACTAATTTGAAAATCTTATCACTCAAAAATATCAGAGATGATTTCAACATGCAGCATTAAAAAAAATGGACCTGGAAGAGTACCACATATCTGCCAAAGAAGTGTGGTTTTATCAGAGTTGAACACTGGTGTGGCCTTATAGCCATCTTAGGCTGTAGATTTGACATCCTTCTGCACCATCCAATTGGAAATTAGCTTGCAAAACATGAGGGAATTATGAATTAAAAGGAAGTCAAGTTTTAACTGTGGAGGTAACAGAAGCAAAGATTAACAGAATCCAGCAAATGGTTCTGAAATTTAGATTTTATAAACAAAAAGTTTTAAAGTTGAATGCATGTGAACCACAGGAAGGATGACTTTATGTTTAAGCATGTGGTTGTGCGAGGTAGGAATAAAGTTTCATTTGATAACTGGGTTATTCCTGCTAAACTTTTTAAAAGGCCAAAAGATTAATTTTGGCATGGAAATTTTATAATTTTTTTAAGTAATGTAGATCTTTTATCCAGCATGATCTATGCTGCCAAAAATAGAAGATCCTTTATACCTTATTAGGTATATCTGTATTATGTGTATTTTTTCATAGTTTGTAAAGGTTATTTAGTTAATTGTATTTTCAGAACTAATTTTCTTATCAATCATACGTTCACACTTTAAACACGAGTCATTCTTGTATAGTGCATAAAATCCATTAATGGTTTTTAAGATTGAGTAGTACTATTAAATCAAGGTAAATATCACATGATCTGATTACAGGACAAGAGTTCTGAAGGCCAGAGTGACATAATTTGTGATTGGTGAACATTTGATCTTGTTTACTAGTTCTTATCATTCTAGAAAGAATATGCGTCTTTCATTTGTAAGAGAATTATTAAATATAATTAGGCATTCCTAGTATTATGATCAGTTTTGGAATATATTCAGTTATATTGATAGGAGCTATTCTTTTGTTTTAATTTGATCATTTGCTGGAATTACAGTGCTTACAGTGCTCTAAATGTGGCCTACCTTGCATTTAGAAATGGCTTTAAACCAAAAACAACAAAAGCTCAGCCTGAAGATATTTTAATGAAACATATGCAGATTTTATGCATATATGATATGTCATGGATCTTTTGGCTTACTCCTTGCCTCCAAATGAAAGTCACAGCTAGGGAAAATGTAACCCAAACTGGTATCCTTGTCCAGAACATGACTACTGAACCAATGAAATTATTAAAATTGAAACTTTTTATCATGACTAGATCATATGTTATATATAGAAGCTCTCAAATGGGTAATGATTTAATACTGAATGTATGAAATAAGTTGAATGATGTCCAGCTTTTGCAAACCTTGGTGAGCAAAAGCTAGACATTATTCAACAACTTTCATTAATTTAATATTAAATCATTACCCAGTTGAGATTGTGTTTATTTTTTTTTTTTGTAATTGAAATGGATAGAAAGAAGAAGAAATAATTTTATTCATTCTGACTGAGATGATAAACCTTTCATTTGTTGCTTGTAAAAATATAGTCCCAAATTCTTATTGATTTTTTTGCAGTTTTATAACCATTAAAATTTAAAAGCAGAATTTCTTTTCAAATTAGAATTAAAAGAGTAATTGTCCTGAAAATGTAATAAAGTATCATTTAAGTTATGTTTATGTGGGATTTTTAAACAAACTCAGGAGTCATACTCCCAGGCAAAGTGGACAACTAAGTCACCCAAACAATGTAAACTTTGCCTTCTTCTGTTAGACAACTTCACCCTGTGCTTTTTATGATGAACTTTACAAGACCATCCTTTTTTAGATCCACATCGCCTTAGCCAGGTTAGTTCCATGTTATGTTATAGCTCAAGGCCAAATGTAGGCTTCAAGCCACCAAATAGTTGGTATTGATATTAATTGCACTGACAATCAAGCTCTTGCACATTGACATGCTTGTGTTTTGATAGCTGATTGACCATTAACCCTTTCCTGAGTAAGTTAGCAACTATCACTGTCCAATTTCTGCAAGTTTTCCTTGGATGATAAAAACATACTAATTTGTGTTTTGAAACTTAAACTTATTTAAATAACAATTTGTGTTTTAAGAATAGAATCGATAACATGAATATTTTAACTGCTGCATTTACATTATTTTCTTTATAAAAATCAGTTTGGAATTGTGAGTCTGTCATGGGGAAATAATGGTGGACATTGCTGTGTCTAGGAAGTACCACTTTATTAGATTGTCTCATTTCATAAACCACTGGGCAGATATATTCAGGAAAATACACAGTTCATTGAAAGCAGAGTCTAAATATTATGCTATTGAAGATTTAGCTTTACAATGCAATTATGAAGGTCCGAAACATATGTGACAGTGCTATGTTGTGAAATTCAAGAGATACTGTATGGTCATGTTTGTGTTCTGAATTTATTTGTGGAAATAAAATAGCGAAGCAAATATCATTTAACTAATGCCTCACATTACTACAAGCACATAGACAAATAATAAAACTATATATTTGCAATCCTGTCAATGGACTTTGTTAATGAAGGTATAAAAGTTAGTGTTTACTATAAGAAAAACTCATCTTTCTAAAAATAGATGAACTTGCATGTTGGCTGTGTTGATTCGTTTGAAAAGAAGGGTTTTGTTCATTCATATACTGACTTTAATTCTTCAGTGTGTTGTCTATAAACATTTATGGTAAAGTTTTATCAGCAACAAAAGATTTAAGACGAATGGTATGATCTGAAAGACCCGTGCATTTGTTCTCATGTACATGGTATTGGGGTTGTTTTAAAAACAAGTTAGAAATCTTTTAAACTGTCATTTTATATTGCACATTCAGAAAGTTATAAGAAAAATTCTTGAATAAGGGTAGTTGATTAAGGATTTGCACTAACTTGCAATTACAATGCTGTAATCTAGCTACTCAGTTCAAATTCATTACAGTGTACAGCTTCTGTTGTTCTCTTTTTAAGTCATATTGTCAAAATACACTGCATATTAAAGTAAGTTTTTAAACATGCACCAAAGGTGTTTATAATATAGATAGAACTCAGAACATTTTCTGCTTGAAATAAAGTATTGGTTAAAACCAGTGTTAAATGCAAATATGCATACAGGGAAATAGAAGGCATAATTTAAATAAGAAAATGAAAACAACACAGACACACACACACACACATTGCATGTCTTGCTTTTCTCCGACTTCTCCCTGTTCAGCTCTCACTTCTCCCTGTTCAGTCCAAAAGAAGTCACCTCTTCCTAAAATCATGACCCCTGGAACTCCTGTTCTGCACTGTCTCTGATAAACAACATACATTCTTTATTCAGCTACAGAAATACAACATGATTTAATTATCAATGAAGGTTTTGAAAAGTAATTATAGTTTTGTTGAGTTAGTGCATGTATATTTTGTGAAACATACAAACAACAATTTTTGTGAAATTTACAAGCTGCCATTTTTGTTAGTAGCCCAGCAAAGATATTGTTACTTGCTGTATGCAACTGGAATTTCATATCTTGCATGTATTTAAATGTTTTCATGTGTAAGTGAACTGTTAGTTTGTTTTCTAAGTGTTATTAAAGGACATATAATTAAGATATAAAGTTGTTTATTTCAGATTCATACATAGATACAATGCATGTGCAAAATGCACAGTTAGATAATATGTACATACCTGAGATACATATTTTATTTTCTTCAGAAATTAACATAACTGTTTTTAAAAATTATTCACAGGCAGAGGATTGTCCCCAGTTGTTGGACAGCAGAGGGAAACTGTTTGCTGCAAATGGTGCACGTTCTAATTACAGTTTAAATGCAAAGAATCTGCCTGTAAGTACTGCAATGTTAAGAGTATGCATAGCATTTCAATGTTTTATGGTGTAATTTCTAATTACAGTTTAAATGCAAAGAATCTGCCTGTAAGTACTGCAATGTTAAGAGTATGCATAGCATTTCAATGTTTTATGGTGTAATTTCTAATTACAGTTTAAATGCAAAGAATCTGCCTGTAAGTACTGCAATGTTATGAGTATGCATAGCATTAGCCCAGATTAGGAGACTTTATTCAGAGGTAGTTTCATATAGTTGAATTCATGATATACAGGCCACCTGATTGACATTTTTATGTTCCTGCCTTTGACAGCATCTTTCTCCTGTTTGGTTGTTTTCTGCTGTGGCTAGTAATATATCAAAAAACTAAACTAGACATGTGTTTTTCAAACAAGTATGCCTCAATGCAGACTTGGAGAATTCAAAGATTTCAAGGTGTATAAAAATTTAAAAAATTGCTGTAATGGCATGACAGTCATATCTGATATTTTATGTATGAATTTAGGAGCATATACCAAATTCATTAGTCTGTCTCTGTGTTATTTGTTAAATTTTGCTCAGAGGATTTTGTCAGAAGAGTTCAAGTCCAAAATGTTAAAACGTGAAGATAAGAAAGATTGCTGTAATGGCCTGAAAATCAAATAAGGTCAATTGCAGATGAATAAAAATAAGCACACTAAATTCTATTTATTTATTTGTGTTTTGATTAATTCTGCTGTCAGTGTTTTTTTATATAAACAAAATGTCCAACAAATTCAAAGGTGTAATTAATGGAAAATTAGAAAGAATTTGCTGTAATGGCTTGAAAATGTAATTAACTTTTAACCATAGTGTTTTGGGCAGACTGCACAAATGTGTTGATGGGCATATGGACAGCAGTAAATAAAATGCACCTTTCAGCTGCAGAAGTGGGAGCATACAAAGTGAGAAATGGCAGATAACAATTTATTTTGTCACCCATCTGCATATAATTGTAATGATTGTCACCTTTAACAATAGCAAAAGGGGTCTTGTAATTTCATTTGAAGGATTTTTAATAGCAGCAATCCATTATCTGTTACTATTATATTGTTTTCTCTTTGTAAAGTGATAGTCACAACTCCAAGGTTAAGTTCCTCCAGTTAGTAATTGGAGGCCTAGAACAAAAATAAACATTATGATTCCTTAGTTACTTCAACCATTCGGAATATTGTCTATTTTGGGAAGTGTGAGACTGTTGTTTTCCTGCACCAGTTATTTGTATGTTATTAGCTCACTTGGTTGTTTGCTTGCTATTAGGTCACTGGACATTCCTCACCAGTCCCCCACAGGACTCTAATCACCAGTTATTTATTACTGGTTACCAAGCAGATTACTAGTCTCCTGCCACCAGCCTTTATCTACCAGACACTGGACATTGGACTAAATTCATTAACCTACCAACCTATAATTGGTTGGTTTGAAAGTCCAATTGAGATGTTGTGAATGAAGTACCTGGTAACAATTATTTGTCAACTGTGACCACCAGCCTCATCTATGGAACGGCAGACCTGGCAACCCTTATTAAAAAGTCCCAGCTACCATCACAGAAGTATAAAAATTCCCCAATATAGAAACTTGGCCATGCTTGTGAAAAAGCAGGAAAGGCGACATTTATTGGACATAATGTTGTGTATTGGTATTGGTATCTGATAATTGCCACTGCCATGTGAATTAAAAACATTCCCACAAAGATTACATTGACTTGAGAGATCAAGCAAAATGTTATTGATCTTCATGTGGTTTAGAACTGAAGTTCCTGAAAATGATCTGGAGAACATTAAGAATGAACTGTATGAGTTTCACATGGTTCCATTGGTCGGTACACTGGGCAGGCAGTAGGCTCTCCATTTTCCCTCCAGTTCTGTTACCAAAGAAAAATGAATGGAGCCACCACACTTTTCCTCCTGCATCAAAGAGAGGATTGCCAAACCCCTTCTTCAACAAAACATATAGTCCTTCCTCACTTCCTCAACAGATACAAGATAAAAAAAACTTTCCATTATATTGGACTCCCATGACTGAGGAGCCTGCATCAGTTTTTTATCCTCTTCCAATGTCCCAATCTTCAACCCACCCTGCTGGTCCACAGATAACAATGACCTTATTTAAAGAGGGTAACACAATTAGCTAAGAACTAATCTACCTTGAGGCCCTCATAAAAAAGATGAAACATAAATAAGTTGGACCTTTAATAAGGTAGTAAACTGTTACCTACATTCTTTCCCTGGATCTGCCTCAAAAACATTATGAGTCTTTGGACATGGAGTCCTTTCCACTTTGGAGACTTTTTGAGGCTTCAGAAAAATTTGACGTTCTGTTGCTAATCCACTCAGTTATGGTAAGAGGCACAGTGCAGAATTCAGTACAAGGTTAGGATAATGGTCAGATTGCAGTAAGACAGCAGTGGGTTGGTTGGGTCCCTCTTCTGCCCTGTGCCCATTATTTCATTGATTAGCTAAAATGTGCATTAGCCTGCTTGGCCATTCAAGCCTCTTGTCCCTTATTCAGGAATGTTTCAAATGGGGATATTGACAGGCTTATTGATGTATATTCTAGTTAGGACACTTAAAGCTATGGAGCTTAAGGCTCGAACCCTGGCTACCATAGCTTCAAATGCTTATCTCATTGCAGCCATCTTTATCTTTTTGTGGGAGGAGTATCTGCAAGCAGTTGCATTGCATAGACTTTTGGAGGCTATCACACAGACAAGACACTCAGCTGATGTTGATTGCACTTTCAGTGAAGTTTACCCACCTCCTTAGGAAAGCTGACTTAAATATTTAAAAGGTTTTACTTGAACACAGAAAACACCTTTAGAGGGCATCTCCACTGGATGCAGCCATTGTTCAACAGATTAATTCCTAGAGTGGCCTCTCTGGATCTCAGAAATCAAGAACATAGTTCTTGACCAGAGTTCAAGGACCATCTTAACTGGCCAAGAAACTTCTCCAGCTTGAGTGATATGTAGGTCCCTCATCCTAACATTTTAAGCACATGTATCAACAAAATATCCAGGTCCTCTTTGAAGTTTCTTTTCACACTATCTTGAGTAAAATGGTATGTCCAGAAGGGCTAGGACATTAAGTCTGTGGACTCCTCCACTCTCCATAAGGGGAAAAGGGATCTTGAATTATGAGGTGCACCCTCTCTTTCCAAGTGTCCATCTTCTTGACTTTCCAGTAGGTGCCAGACAAGGCTTCTTTTTAGAAACCTGGTTTAACCTAACATGATTTTTAGGTCCTCTCTATAATAAGAGAGGGTTACCAGCTTTGCTTCTCAGACTAGCCATTACTTTGAAGGACCCACCCCATTTGGATTCATGGGTCCAAATAGAAAACCCTAATAAATGTGACATACACCCTTGCAGAGAAGGGATTAGTAGATGAGGTAATAAGCACTCAAAATCTGTAAGTCCTTTGAAGGAAAGGAGAAAATGTTCTCCTTATGATTAGTCTTTCCCCCATTTAACAAGTTTATTTTAAAAGAGCGGATGGAGGCATCAACCTTGTTCAGAACAAATATAAAAGGCAACCAACTGGGCAGTCACTATAGACCTCCCGGATACTTACTTAAAGATCCTAACCTTCATGTCCACTGCTTTCCTCAAAAAATGAAGGAACGGTTTATGTTCCACCCAACAGGATCTCATTAATACTTTCCATCATAAACAAATATAGAGAAGACTGGATTGTCTGCTTGCATCAACCCCTCTTTCCTGGGAACCAGAATGCAGCATTGGATATAGTTTCTGTAGGAATACTTATTATGAGGCCTGTCATGATTCTACTGCCAGCAAACTAGTGGTCGCACACAGACTTCCATCCAGTCTGGGTTCTGTTGGAATCTGAATTTCAAGCTGGTTAATAAAGCAGGATAGGTTTCTTGACAGAGTTTTGATACACACGCCAAAACCTAAGTCCTCCTGTATACCAGCAATTCATGCTTGGGCTGGAGTGTTTATCCAGACTCAGAGTGGGTATTCCTTCACAGTGTGTGGTCCAGGCAGATATCTTCTCATCATATCAACAACCAAGTCCTTTTCTCCTTTGAATATGTTCCCCAATCACATTACATTAGGAATATTAGCCTGCTACCTTGCGAATCCAACCCTACTAAACATGAAAATTGTCTTTTTCTGTCTATTTCAATAGACAACGGACAATAACTCCATTATATTCCCTTGGCACCACCAGGTTTCACTAGTTTTTAGCTTCTCTTCAGTACTGCATAACTTCATACAGCTTATCCTCTGACAATCCAAGCCATTTTTGTGTTCTAACTGAATCATCTAATGTTCCTTTTAGATTTATTGTGTGGATTAATCATTTTACAGCAGGTAGTGTATGTTCCTTTTACAATTTCTGCCAAATTTGAGTGATTTGTCACTGTTAGAGACATTGGCCTTATAAGACCATGTCACACCATGCTGTTGTTGACCACTGCAAGGTCATTATGAGTTAGTAAAAAACTCCTTTGCTCAGTTTGTAAAGGAGTTGGTTTTAGCAAGAATTTAGCATGCTGCAGTGCTAATTTATGCTTTGTTTTCCCTTCTTGTGTAGTTTCAGTAGAAAGGTCATCTAAATACTTGAAATGCACAAGTTCAAAGCATAGTCTGTCAGTTTTGAATGTGACACTGACTTTTTCAATTCCTTTGTTAGTAAGAGAAATTTATTTATATTAGTGAGTTATTAACTTGATGGATTACTAATTTATGCTTTGCTTTCTATCATTGCTTCATTGTTTAAATACTATTTATGCAGCTTTAGAGCATGGAAGTCTGCCATGACTCTTGTTCTGTTTATAGTAAGTTTATACCATCCATGATATGCAACATGGGCAGAGGAAGTTTAGGCTACCATTTTTAGCTAGTTATTTACATACTGATTTGCTAATCTATGCTTTGTTTTCTCTTCTTGTGTCGATTTAGAGAAAAATGCTTACAAAATGTGTGAAATGCATTTTTCAAAGCAGTAGTCCATTTAGCAATGAAGGGAAGGAAGGACGGAATAAGTCGAGGAAGACACTAAATCACCCAACCTGTGTGTTCTAATTTGGCAGTTTATACACTGGTGTTACATACATTGGTGTTCATGCATTGGTGTTACAATCTCCATATCAATGTACAAATCAGACACATTCTTGGCAGACTCAGCGTCTTGGCTGACACTACCAGAAGAGGTCAAGTCCTTCACATGGAATGATCTCCATCAGTAGGTCTTCACTCTGATTTGCATGCTTTATGGTGTGTCCGATGATCAACCTATTTGTGATAAGGTGGAATCACAAGCTACCCACCTTCATCTCTTCAATTCCAGACCCAAAAGCTTGGGTCTTGGAAGCACTGTCAATCATTTGGGAAGTTGTTGGCATTATTCTCCCCTCCCTGGTGCTGATACCAAAAATAATCCAGATGTTATGGGTTCAGAATGATTCTGATAGCCCCCTCAGATGGGAACCCGAATCTTCTCCAGCAGCCATGGTAATGGCTGATCCTTCCCTGCCCAGACCACCCTCTTCTTGTTAGTGTTTGGCTTTTACTGGGACAGCCTTGTGAAACAACCTAATCAAGCCTTCAATTGTGGAGAGAATCTCAAGAGCAAGAAAACCGTCCACTCTGAAGGCTTACAAGGAAAAGTAGTTTGATCAATCAACACAGCTTATAAGCCTTGCTGGATTCACCAGTGAAATGTTTTAGGCATGAAGATTTCAATATTCATCTTCATAACCATATGTTAGAGTCACAGGTCAAATGTTCCCAGGCTGTGTTGCTTGTGTAATTGGGAGAATGGGTTATCATTCACATGGGGAATCCAGCTATTCTTCCCTTGAAGGATACCCGAGATAGAGGTCAGATGCTCAGAATCCCATCTTCCTATTACTTATTCTCCCAACATAATGTGATGAGAATGTATTCGAAGGAGAAAGCATATTTTTAATTAAATTATGTTTCTCCAAGAATACTTATCAAATCACATTGATTAAAAACCCCTCCCAACCACCCCGCCATGTAAGCATCTTGATTATCTCACTCGGCTAAAAACTAGACACTTGGTGGTGTCAAGGGGAGGTAATTGTTTATTGAAATAGGCAGAAAAAGATGATTTTCATCTTTTGTAGGGCAGGATTTGTGAGGTATCAGGCTAATATTTCTAATGTACTGTGATTGGGTAAATATTCTCCTAACACTGCAGGGTTCATCAATTTCATGAACAGAATTATGGCAGCCAAAGACAGATGTTGAGGAATCATTCATGCCACTTCTCTATGCTTCAACGCCTGGAACCTCCATGGATATAAAGCATTTGGGGGATTACTCAACAATCCATAGATCACAGATTCTTTACCTTCATGTCTGGCTTGCATCAAACTATATACCTATCAAGATCAGTAGTTTTTCAGACTGTACCACTTTTTCCCTATGATACTCTATCAGTCATCATTTTTATGTTTATTATTCTGACAGAAAGAGCTTGTCAAGCTCTTGTGGAGAGAGATTGTTCATTGATATGAGATTAGAGCTGTTGATGCATCTTTCTAAGTAGTTCTTCTCATGATGATGTCATGGAATCTGTCCTCTAGCTGTCCACTTTACCTTCTCTTCATTCTATCTTCATTCTATCTTCATTTAATGTTGCTCAAGAGCAATGGCATTCGTGCATGAGGACTTGAACCCTGGATCATGAATGGGAAAATTGTGAGATCCTTGCAGTATAACCATATATACCTCTTGCTTGATAATTGTGCACAATGCACTCTAAAGCAGAGACTGAGTTGATGAGGCCTCAGAAGATTACGATGGGGATCACATCCCCACTGGACATGGAGAAAACCAGGGGCCAGGTGTGGTGGATGTGTAGGCAACAGGTTTGGATTTACGATGATTGCACTGAACTTGAATTAAAAGGTAAAACTAAACATTAACTTCTTGTGACAAAACTTATTTAATTGGTATTGATTTATTGTAGTGTTGCCACCAGTAAGCATTAGTGACATTTCAAAATTTCACAGAATATTGTTACTTACAGTGTACTTACAATGATATTCTTGATGTTCAGCAAATAGGCCTACCTGGATCAATTTTTTGGTTTACTTTAGCAAAAAAGACAAAAAAGAGATCCACACATGTTCCAGCATTGTAAGTGGGGTCATGAGTTAACTGGGCCAGAGTTATTGAGGGAGTGATTTATGCATTTTTGGGGCATGAAAAGACAAAGTTATATCATGGAACTGACCTTGGTCCATGGATACCTCCTTGTCCAATAAAATGTATGCCCCAAGGAAACTGTTGACCTATAACTATGTATATGCACATACTCAACTGATATTTGCACTCTGGGCAATCCTTAGCAATGAGAGATCTACGCAAGAGACTCAGATGGAGATCACAGTCAGAATGGGATAAATGTTTTACAAATACAGAATTCTAATTTTTCTTTGTCTCTAATTTAAAGATAAATATGGTAATAATATTTTTATGATTAAAGCTTTGTTAAGAATGGTAATTTATGTGTCATTGGAACGGACAAAGAAGAAAACTTGAAATAAAAAAACTTATTTTGAGGACTTTTAAAGGTTAGTATAATCTTTGAACTGAAAACTATGTTCATTGCTCAACCCCACAAAAAGAAATATGTGGCTTGGGTGCTTATTGGGGTCGATAATAATAATAATAATAATAATTATTATTATTATTATTCCAAGAAATTGTAGCTCAGATGGGTTTCATTTAATATAAGAAAATGGTTTTAAAATAGTACTTTTCTTGTTTGGTTTGACTTAAATAATTCAATTTGCATTTAAATGCTCTTTTTAAAACTATTTTCCAGGATGTTGGCAATTTTATGTGTACCGTAGATGGCAGTCCAGTTATTGCAACTAGTATCAACAGAACTAGCAAGCCAGAGCTGGTAATATGTCATATCTTTGTAAGTATTAAATCAAAACGGGCATAATGGTAAATAGAGCCACTTGAAATGTGTATGTGTCTCTTTTGTGTGGGAAGTAAATGCAATTATAATTTATCAGAACGTTCATATTTTCATCTTATTTGGAAAATTGATTCTTTTACATTAAGATGGAGGCCTGAGGAAATACTTTGGAATCCACTTGTTTAACAAATTCTTTGACTTGCCCACCTTTTTATGTTATCAAACTTTGTGTGCCTGGCTTACATTTTTTGGTATCATTTTGTGGGTCAAAATGTCAGAGGTCAAGGTCAATGTATATCAAAGAAGAAAAATAGTTTCTTCACAATAACATCAGTTCTGCATTACATATTTGGCCGAAGTGTTTTGTGGATGACTTGCACTTGAGGTAAGGAGGAACTCTATCAAATTAGGGAGTGAACAGATCAACATAACAGTTACTTTGGTTGAGTAAAAATGGTTTTTACACAATAACATATGGTTCACCAACCACGACCAAATTTGCACCTTAAAAAAGGAAGAATCATATTGATTTTTTAGGTGAAAGGTCAAGGTCACTACACTAGTCCTGTGTAATCTACAGTTACCATTGTGATAGCTGCACTAGGGCTAATTCACAAACCAAAATACATCCTTGAAGAAAGCTTGTGGTAAGCTAGTCAGAAGCTTAATATAAAAGTGTTTGATGTAATTAAGCTAACAATGTATGTGCAAGCTTGTACAAGCAAGTGCTATCTTTGGCAAGCTAGCTGGATATAGTTGCAGACTTGTGCAGGCTTTTATGTCTGCTTCAAAAAGTAGAACTAGCTTGCAGTAAGTTTCTTGATATATTCTTTGGCTTGTTTTATTTTGTTTGTTTTAAAGGATAAAGGTTATTTTATGGCAAGCACGCTGATGTCAGACTCTGACTATGGATTCTTTTAAGTGTGCGATTTAAAAAAAAAATTCCTTTTGAATATACAAAAATGGCTGAGCTATGGAGGCTAACTTTGATTAGTTTCAATGGTATTTACTGTAATTTTGAAAATAAATTGAAACAATGGAACAATTTTTAAAGTGACACAATATAATGCTTCGTGCATGGACATCGATAACCCAGCATCACCCAGAAGATTTGGAGAAAATCAAATCATGTGATGAATTCATGAATCCAGAAGAAAAGCAGATGATTTTGCCAACACTGATCATTACAATGGATGAAATTTTGTGTACTATGATCACATTCATGGACAGACTGACGATAAGATGGGGGTCAAAATTGTGAGAATTAGACTGGTGCAAATCTTAAAAAATCTGACTTTAGTCCTTGCAGTTTCCACTTCAGGTGTTTCCTTTAACAATTTTTCATGGTATGGGAAAGCTATAAAAAAATATTAATGCACCGAAAGAATGGATCATATGTGTGCAGGAGAAGGGGTGTGTTGATGAGAGACTGCTGCAGTGGATTAAAAAGTTTTATATCAAGTACAATTTACAACTCAAAAAAATGTGTCCCAGAACAAACAGTACATAAAAGAATTACGTTTAACATTAATTTATGGTGTCCCAACAAATATGGTGGCCCAACATATACAGTAAATACAGTAAGATTAAATGGGTATACAGTAAAGTGGTTTTATCTCATATGGTGCTGATATCTAAAAAAAAAATGTAATTCTGTTATTGAAAAAATGTTATGGTCAACACATTACTTCACATCATATTACTGAATTTGATATATTTCAAAGTTTCTGAACTAAATATAATAAGTACAAAAAAATTGTTTGCATTATCTACAACTGAAATGCAGCATGAGTATATTATTAAGTAGGCTAACCAGAACACAGAAGAAACTGAGGTAATTATATATCAGTTTGTTATATACTTAAGTGTGAAATAATTTTCATATTTTTGTCATTCCTATATTTTCATAAGTGAAAAATATATCCTTAGATTTTCACTTATGAAAACATAATATTTCCAATCATGCCATGCGATGCTTGATTCTGTGTGTCCACAAAGGTTGTATATGCAGCAAAAAAAAAATGAAAACTTTTGGAAAATAATCTTTGACAAAGAAATATAACCAGATGCCATTCACAGCTCTCTGAAGTTATTTCCCCTTACTTCCTTGACATCAACAACAAACCTTGTGTGATGCATTGCTGAATTGGATAGGGTCTTAGTAGTTTACAAAATGACAAAACTGTAATTTACTGTGATTGAATAAATCAACTCAATTCGACCACTTTCTTAAGTCATGTATATTTATATGATCAGGCTATGAAAGTGAGTTGAATTAACGAAAAGGTGGTGAGGGTGGACATGTTGTTTAATCATTTAAACTTCAGTTTTGGAGCATGTTTGATAATAAATACAGAGGAACATTTCTTTTCCCACATTAAAATGTAATTTTTTTGTACCACACGATGAAATATATATGGTATTAACATAGAAAAAAAATATCCTTGATATATTTGTGCAAAGTATAGATTTTAAACCATATTCTGAATACCTGAATGGATAATTATAGAGCTTACATTTTGTATGAGCAAATACTCGTGCAACTTTCAGGCTTATTTCTGCAGCAACCTCATTTTCAGATAGGCTCCATTTTTAAATTTTTAATTTTGTTCATGAATTTTCTCATCCTTGGGAAATTTTGTTACAAGCAATACCAACACATGTGCAGCAATTGATATTACAAAGATGACAACTGCAGTGAATAAAGCTATCATGTTGGTGAGTAAAATCAAGATCATGTTGAATTTTGTTTTTATTCCATGAGACTGCAGTTTGGTGGATGCTTTATATTGTTGCTGCTCTGTTTTGCCCCATGATCTCATAGAGAAAGGAGACAAATCTGTGTTGTGTATTACATGACAGATTGTGTTTTTATATAGGTGCTGGATAATCCTAAGAGTATTCTCTTGGATGCCATAATGCTTCAGGATTTTCCAGTTGATGCTTCTATAAACCATGTCCAATGCTTTCCTGAAGTCTATAAAATTTACATACAGGTGTGACTGACATTCTAGGGACTGTTCTATGATGATATGGATTTTTTCCTATCTGGTCTGTACGTGACCTTCCAGCCCAGAACCCTGTTGTTCTTCTCTTAGCCTAGAGTCTGTTGCAGACTTGGCCCTCTCAAAAATCAGCCTTGTCAGAATCTTGCTTGGGTAGGGATAGGAGCTGAATACCTCTCCATTTCTTGCATTTGCTAAGGTCTTCTTTCTTGGGAATCTTGACAATGTTTCCCTTCTTCCATTCTTGTGGCATATCTTCTTTGTAACATATTTCCAGAATAAGGCCAATCAAGGTGTCTGCTTTAACTGTGGCATTCACTTTTAAGACTTTTGTCGGGATGTTGTCAAAGTCAAGGGCTTTACCACTCTTGATTTTCCTGATTGCCTTTATGACCTCATCCTTGGTAATGGCCCCTATGTTGTTGTCATCTCTCTTCTCTGGGAGGTTGGTTTTCCACAGATTTGCCCCTGAGCAAGCTGCTGAAACATGTCATTCCACCTTTTGAACTCTGCTGGTTTGCTCAGGATATTTCCATCTTTTCCACATGCATGCTTGCTTGTGTTAGTTTTCCTTCCTGATGTGTGCTGTTGTAGTGGTCTTCATATAATTTATTTTTGCAGCTTTCTTGGCATCTGTTACATGTTTTTGTTGGCAAGTTCCAGCTTGTCTTTCCTCATGCTGTTCTTGACTTCCTTATTCTTAATTCTGCTGTATTCCTCCTGAAGATGCTGTTTCTCTGCTCTAGTCATTGCATGTACAAGTCTCTGCTTGATTTCTTGTCTGTCTTCAACCAGCTTGAATGTACCTTATAACAGCCAGCTCTTGAACTTCTATCTTCTAAATCCAAGTGCATGCCTCAAACTCATTTCCACTTTTTTTCTATGGAGCTATCATCAAGGTCAGCAAGAGCCTGAAATCTGCAAATTTTCCACCCGTCAGCCATATATCAGTCAATGTGGAGTATAAGACAAGGCCAGATACCTTGGCTTCAACTTGTTCACTTCCGGTTTCATTAATATTAAAAGTATCATTGTATGATAATTCAGATTACTGGCAAACAGGAAATTGCATCACTGGTGCCAACATTCTTTTTCCAGTGTTTTTTTTTTTCTTTTAAGAGAAAGAGAGAGTCATATGTATTCCACTGCATTTTTCTTCTTACACCTCATGATCATAATAAAATATGCCCCAGTATGAGAGAGAGAGAGAGAAAGAAAGAGCTTTTAGTCCATTTTCATACTGTTTTGTACCTTACTGTCCTGTTTAGCTGAAGCCTTTGTCAAAGAGAGAAAACAGTAATAAAATAGTATAGATACTACATTCATTTCTGTGAATGACAATTACGTCAGATCATGTGGTCACTGTTTATGTACTGGTCGATATCTGCTATTTAAAGTAACTGGGTCGTAATCTCCACTCTCCAAAATGGCGGTCGCGGATTTCATTCAGTACTTACGAAGTTTTCATGATTAGAATCACAACTATGAAAGATTCAATAACCTAGGTAAAGGCTCTGATATTGATATAGGCTGCAATTAGTTTTTATAAATTATCAAATTTAGATGACTTAGTGATGTAGACACAGATGAAAAACTTGTAAATTTTGAGTATGAGAAATGGCAGGTACGGTTGGTCACACGGCTTCACTGACATGACGGTGAACGAATTCTCTACAGATTTTAAAGCACATAACAAATTCTTCCGTGATAAATAATTACACAGCTATAACAATCGGACTTTACTCTTAAATTGTTCCACATGTAATAGATGTGTACCAAAAATGTAAAATGGTTAAAATTGCTGTTAAACGTAACATACACTACATTGCTTAATAGTTCACAGGCAAGCTATGCGTATGCGGTCGACTAGGTAACATGTGTTCTATTTATAGCAAGCTGCACTTTGTCACTATGCTCTATGAGGTAAAGGGTTAAAGTCTCAGACTGAGATGAACATATTTACTACACAACCAACTTTCAGCTTAGTAACTCAAATGTAATTGGATTTCAACAAAACTTGGTATGCAGCTTGATTTTCACAAGACTTTGGTTGAGATTAGTTGTCAGTGTTCTGAATCATATAGAACATTTTAGCAATTGATTTTCAGACCCACTGACTTTTGTCTCTGAACAATTACCATCCTAATTATTGTTTAATTTAATTGAGATTGTACTGGCAGCTTCATATAGATAAGGCAAATAAAAAAGTGTCAAACATCAGGTCTTAGAACATTTTCATTTCATAAATATTATGTCACCTGACCTAGAAGCCTGGTGAGCCTAATGGATGACTCTGTAGCCTTGTTTGGAGAGAATCCAGGCATCAAGTTTTAAACTTGTACAAATATTACATGTCCACCATGAGATGTAGTTGCTCATAATAAAATTACTTGGCCAACTGCGATAGTATACAGCTATTAGGCCAATGTCAGCCAGGCGAATGATATTGAGGCCATTTAGGACTCTTGTTGTGATATTTTCTTATTGATTTTTACTTGGAAGATTGCTTGGTACCCAGATGTCATAAACCATGTAGTGTTTTGATATTTTTTGTACAATAACCTTTTTACATATTCTCCAGTTTTAATTGATGAAACTTAGGTATTTTCCATTGTTTTTCTACAGATAGGAAATGCTAAGAATGCCACACAGAATCTGTCCATGACACTGCTGTATCCTAATAACCATCCTGTGGATGATGAGTATGGAAACAGTGGTAAGTAATGAATCACACATACACACAGTAATGATGAAGCACACTTCCCATTTTTCTTTTCTAGCACAAGTAACTTATTTATATTTTATTCAAATAAATATAAATTTGGTTGGTTGTTTTAAAAATTTAGAATATCACTGTAATTACAGGTTGTGTCCTCTCACTCTGCCTGCCTCCCCATTCCTCAAACAAGATGCACACATTGGTTTAATTAGATGTACTTAATGTTAATTAATTTTTGTTCCATTTGATTTTTATTTTTGTACTTTGGGAATTGTATTTTTTCTTGTTTCTTCATGTTATGATTAACTGTATTTTGTGCTTAAATTAAATCCATGATTGTAGGTTGTAGTTTAAGCTAATATATTTTTTAAACAAATGTTTGGATAGGTAACCTTTGTCTGTGGCTTGTACTTCAAGATAGTATCTGTAAACATGTCAACTTGGCCTTTTGATCTAAGAAAGGTTAAGAAGGGAACTTATGATCCACAGATTGTGTCTTAGGTGTTTATATAAGGTTCTGATAAACAAAATTATTCATTCCTATTTTAATATCAGTCTGGTGGAATAACGTTTAGTTGTTTTCAGATATAATTTGAGAGGAATCATTTAAATCATTTACTGAAATTACAAAGTGCTTATTTACTAAATTAACAATATTTTTGGATTATTCTGAATTCTTTCAAAGATATTCTGGATAATATCATTGTGCTACAAAAAGACTATTGGTACATCAGTACATTCAAGATTATTGGAATTCATTTGGAACACTATACTTGTTGATTTTGCTTCTTTGTGTTACTTTGTTTAACTCATTCGGCCCCAGCACTGTTTTCAGTATCTCTGCTGATATGCCTCAGAAGCACAAAGCTGTGTCTAGCTGCTTGTGCCCCATAGTTTTTACCTGTTTGAAAACATCGTGCACATGCATTCACTCTTACCGTAATTTCTCTTCTTATATCCAAACAAAATCCACAAAAGTTTCACCATTTATTGCAAATGAATTTGTCGACACATTGATGTAATTTTTTCCCATTTGTCGAAGTCTTTCACAACTTTGTTATACAGTATCTACAAACTTATGTGCAACGTTTATCCGCAAGAACTCCGTCATCATTGCTGTCAGCATCATCATCTTCGGACGATTCATTCTCAGAAACTTCTATGTCCAAATCTAAATCTCACAAAATATTCAACTGCTGAACATATCTTTCCTCAGCTTGCTCAATATTTTCAAGATCAAACCCGAGAAAGTCCACATTTTTGCTCTCATCAAAAATCACTCTTCCGTCCGCCATCATTTACAATTTTTCATGAACAGAACACGTGTAGTTAAACTGCTCTCAAACTTTAGCCCTTGGCTTCTGAACAATTCAAATTTTCCACAAATGAAAGTAAAATCATTTCTGATTGGTTTAATAGTTGTTTAGTTCTTGGAATAAACCATTTCTAACCAATCAGATACGTTGTATCTAACACACATTCATCATGTCTGGAGACGGGATCTGCCATTGAATGCAGTAAACAATTCATGACTACAGGCGGGATCGGCCAATGAATGCAGAAACCGGATCATGCCTACAGACGGGATCGGGGCCGAATGAGTTAAGACCATAGAGTTGTAAGACTTCACTTTTTGGGTATGCCTTTGATGTGGTAATGAGTCCTGTTTTCCTCATAGATGGGTTATTGTTCATTGGATTTGAAATGTTTGACTCATAGAAACCACTAAATCCCTGAAAATTAATACCCGATTATTAAAAGTAAATTTACTGTAATGAGGGGCCCTGAATGGCAAAGTGGTCTGAAGTACTCACCATTACGGATCACTGCCATGTCACCAGTTTTTGTGGATTCAGGTCTTAGGTTCGGCCAATGTGGGTATGTGAGAAAGCTTGCCAGTAGCTTCTCATGGGTCAGTGGTTCTTTCTGGTGGTTTTCCCAGGTTCTTCCCCCACCGTTTACACTGGCCGCCATGTATAGCCTATCTTGTGCTGAAAAATGGCACTAAACCCTACAACAACAACAACAACACTTAGGTAATGATAAGAATTCATTCAAATGCAGTTTGTATAATGTGAAGAACAAAAATGAGGACAGGGCACAGCCAGTAAAATGATAACCCAGGTAAGAAAAGATGGTGAATTTAAGACTTTTTTGGAACTAATAAATATATATGCAGCCTGTGCATTCAGTATATAGACAAAACTACATATGTATTTTGTTTTGAGTGTGCGGAAAGAACAAGTTTGATACGGCATAGAAATGTCTAAGTAGTCAGGCTAATTAATATTTTCTTATGCCATATCAGACAAGTTCTTTTCCCTGAATCAGTAAAAACACATATGTAGATGTATTTATTACATATCCCCTTTATATTCATGCATTCTTTTTCAATTTTTTTGATGTATACTTTTAGAAAAAAATGAATTTTTAATTTGGCATTTTATTAAAGATATTGTATAATCCTCTGAAAAATCCACCTTTACAGAACCAGGGCAAGGTCTAGATATATAGTATACTCTACAGTTGTGTCATTAATCTGTCTGTATTACAGATATGGTTATTTACTTTATAGTTTGAAATATTAAAAAATGTATGGAACAGATGAATGAATTTAAACTGCAGTCATAGCAAGTGAACTTTTGTCCTTACTTCTCAAATGGAACATAAGTTTTAGACCAGTAAGTGACCCTTTTCCTTACATCCTACTTACTACATACAATCAAATTTCTGGGCAAATTTCACAGACTAACAGTAATTAAATAGATCAAATTTTATGCAGAAAACTGATTCATTTACAATATTGTAAAACTTTCTATTTTTATGTTTTCATTTTATGCAAGGAATTATTGATACATTCAGGTAAAGGCTATATTGTAAATTTAAATATATGTTTTTAAGAAAATGAAGATTCAGTCTTTTTGTAACACGTGAACTAGAATTTTTATATTCATTTAGCTAAAAATTTTTACAAGAAAATTCTAAATATTGTACTATTTTCATCTCTTTATATTTTACTTGAACAGTTGCAAGAATTTAAAATGTAAACAAAGATACACTTACCTCAATGTGCCCCAGTAATGAAAGTCTCAACAACATTGTGACAATTGTCATTCTTCTAAATCTGCATCACAGTTGAAACAGTTGTTGCTCTCTCTGATACATCTACCACAATGTTACAAATGTTGGTCAGTTTTACCATCAGATTTACTAAATAAATTTGATTCCTCAGTAACATTAATAGACAGAGTTGAAAGTTTTCCACTTAAACATGGTTCTTAAAGAAATATTAAAAAAAATATGCAGACCATATTTTTGAAACTCTGAAGCTGAAATGGATTTCGGTTAAGTTAACTCATAACTCTTAATTTCTTGGCAGTAGACTCCATGAAAACACCATAAACTCCTCGTTGCTACTTGCAGTACTCCTCCATGATCCCCAGTGTTAAAAGCATTCATTTTCACCCAATATAACTGGATTTCTTACAACTACAAATTTTTATTGGCATTTTTGAATAATTTAAAATCATTTCCAATATTTTATAGGTGGACTGTTATTGAATATTTCAATTTTTAAAAGTAGTTCCAGGCTGAGTATGCAATACAAAAATTTTAGGTGTGGAATACAAAATGACAGATTGAACATATGTATCAAATGCCAGATTGGCATATAAGATTAAATGGGTATGTAAGAAAGCTGTACAACAGCTTACTCATTTAGATTCAGATAGGATTTCCCTGCAAAAGGTTATGGTATGAGATCTGATAGCGGTCCTTTTATGATAGGTAAGAATATAGGTGCAGCAGATTTTCTGAAGATGTTTTTAAATTAAGAAACAAGGTAGATCAATTTTCTGTTCTTCATTATGACAGTATTACTATTGATATTCACAAAGAAAATGAAATGAAATTGGTTTTCTTTACTTCCAAATTTGGCAAAATGGATTAAATTTTCTCTAGATGAGAATCTTACCTAGAGTAGATGGCCCGACTTTGATGATAGCTCAGTAATTCTAACAGTCACATATGTTGAATGTAGCTTTGAAAATATATTATACATAATAAAAAATGCATTAAAATTTTGTAATAAATTGAATATAATGAGTAACATTACATTTATGTATTCTGATTCATTGTTTTGAATGTTTGCTTTTCCATAAGATTAAATTTTTATGTGTTTTTAAACCTAATATACATCATACTGTTTTACTTGATTGCATTTTGTATGTAGTCACTTACTGGGAAGAGTTATGGTTCTTGCTGTCACAGATGACCATTAAAAGAACATAACTAAGGGTTTTACACAAATATTCCCACAAATGATGCTATTATTCTTGTAAAACGAACTCCAAAGTATTTATAAAGCAAGCAGATATATATATATATATATTTGTTTTATATGTTCATTTCTGCTGAGTATGACCTATGCTATGTCTTGTGTGGTCCTGTGGGGTACAAGTGTTTTAGTGATATAAATTTTTTCTTTACACTTTCTTTTCCATTTTGTAATGTTAGAGCCATTTGAGATGAAGTGATGAAACTTCCTATGACTATATATCATCACTAAAAGGTGTATCATGTATACATTGGGGTTCCTGTATTCATAGTTATGGTCACACATCAATATTTATGTTCAAGTCACATAAGCCATTTTGCTATTTAACTTAAGAGTAGCTTAAGATAAAATGACACATTTTGGTCTACATATATTTTGCCATTGGAAGATATTTTGTGTTGTATATTTGGGGTCTTGTTCCCATGACAAGGTTATGTGTCAATTTTTTAGGTTTCTTTCTGTTTACATTAAACAAGCTGTTTTAGGAACAGGGGTGAAATATAGTATGCTTATGTTTCTCACTTTGATGACATCTAGTGCATTACAGTCAAGATTTATCTTAAGGTCAAGGTTACTAATCAACTTTTTAAAAAAAAGCCTTTTCTGCCCTTTTTCTGATGTTGTTTAAGATAGAGCAATGAAATTTGGTTATACGTTTGATGTCTAATTAATAGTTTTACAACTGTCTTGAAGGTCACAGTCAGATTTCATTTTTATGAGCAATTGTGACCTTATTGTTTGTGTGGGACAAATATTCACTGAATATTCTTGTTGACATTTCAGTGGAGGTGTACCGGTGTGACAAACTTGGTCCAGACTGCAGTCAGTGTAGAGCACATGAAAGGGACATAAATGGCCCATACTTCTGCCGTTGGTGCAGCAACAGCACAAATTCCTCAGCAGGTTGCTTCTACAATACACACTGTGTGAACCAACAAGTGCCATGTGGACCCCCTGAAATAAGTTCAGTAGGTATCATAAACATGTCATAGACATGTTCTATGCATGACTCAAAATTTGAATTAACTCATTCAGCCCCAGACCCGTTATCAGTATCACTGCTGCTATGCCCCAGCAGCGCTAAGCTGTGTCTAGCTGCGTGTGCCCCAGAGTTTTTACCTGTTTGAAAAATTTTGTAAACATCGTGCACATGCATTCACTCTTACCTTAATTTCTCTGCTTATATCCAATTAAAATCCAAGAAAGTTTCACCATTTATTGCAAATGAATTTGTCTACACAGTGATGTATTTTTTTTCCCTATTTGTCCAAGTCTTTCACGACTTATTTATACAGAATTTACAAAATTATGTGCAGCGTTTATCCGCAAGAACTCGATCATCATCGCTGTCAGCATCTTCATCTTCGGACGATTCAATCTCAGAAACTTGTATGTCCGAATCGAAATCTCACAAATATCCAACTGCCGAACATATCTTTCCTCAGCTTGCTCAGTATTTTCAAGATCAAACCCGAGAAACTCCTCATTTTTGCTCTCATCAAAAATCGCTCTTACGTCCACCATCATTTACGATTTTTCATGACCAGAACACGTGTAGTTAAACCGCTTTCAAAACAGGAGCCCTTAGCTTCTGAACAATTCAAATTTCCGCAAATGAAAGTAAAATCATTTCTGTTTGGTTTAATAGTTGTTAGTTCTTGGAATAAACCCATTTCTAACCAATCAGAGACGTTGAATCTAACACACATTCATCACGCTTGGAGACGGGATCTGCCATTGAATGCAGTAAAAAATCACGACTACAGGCGGGATCGGCCATTGAATGCAGAAACCGGATCACGCCTACAGCCGGGATCGTTGCTTAAAGGGTTAAGCACTTAATATCTCTAGCTTTCATGAAATTGCACTGAATTTCAATTTTCGTCAACCCCCCTGGTGGCCTAGTGGTTAGAACATCCATCTTGGATGCAGGAGGTCATGGGTTCGATCCCTGGCCGAGTCATACCAAAGACATACAAAAATGGTACTAACAGCTGCTTCGCTTGGCGCTCAGCTTTAAGAGGTTAGTGTTAGGACTGGTCGGTCTGGTGTCAGGATAATGTGACTGGATGGGACATAATGGTACATGTCTGCGGCATGATGCCTTAGTGCTAGACATCACTATAAACTGCCACACTGCAGACGTTGTAGCGATATGACTGAAAAATTGTTAAAGCTATGTTAAAAATTCAAATCACACACACATCTTTTGTCAAGGTTGGAATTATTTTGTGGCTCCATACTTTAAAAGTCGAAGTCAGTCTAGCCTGGATTTAATTTCTGAATGATAACTCATAATAATGATTTCCACTGTTTACCTTTGACAAAATAAAACATGTACACTATAGATGGTCCAGCAAACAATGCATGTATTTTCTTAATTAGTTGTCACACTTTCTTCTAATAGTTTCCTTTAAATTCACAATATTTCTAAGGTAGATCACATAAACACTTGAATGGAATAATTCAAATTACGTCATAAATTTTTATTAGTGACACAATCAAGAAAACTTAAATACAAAATCATAACTATTCGGTGGTCAGGGTTATTCCATTTAATCTACATGGTACCCAGGAAAGGCACCATTTTAAAACAATATGCCATGGTAATATGATTCATGAAAAAGTTCATATGAACATGATAGAATTATCAATTGCATCCATGGGTGGTCAGTGCACATTGAAAGTGACTTCCCTGGGTCACAAGTATATTTAACTGGAACAGCCCTCAAACTCAAAATATATATTTTGACATGTAATTTATTTGATATTGCAAGCATGGTATAGACCACTTATAAAGTGTAGATTATTAATCAGCATAAGAGGAAAGGAAGAACATGTGATGGAAACAGGGAGAGAAAGAAGAAATGGAGAGAAGAAGCATGGTCTTGCAATGTACATTTAAATCATTTATTACAGATTTCATATTCAGAGAAGATAATGTTATAGGAAAGAAATATAAATAAAACAGAACAGTGATCATTGCTATGATGATTGATAAGTCAGTTTACTTCAAGGATCCCAGTTCATTTTAAAGATCTTAAATTTGCATTTTTTTGTAAAAATAGTTTTCCTTAATAAATGTCTTTTAGAAGGTTTATGAATACAGAAAGCATAAGGATTGTTTTTCTTCAATCTAAACCACTAAAGAAACCACTTGGCTTTTGCTGTATAATTTATCTGTTATATTAAACTTAAACAGGACAGTATTATTGGTTATCTCAATCTGTGTGTTTGTCATACAGTTTATAAAAGTGTTGAGGGTCCACCAGAAGGCATTACTATTTGGACAGTATATGAAAAGGTGGTTTCATTGTCTTTGAAAAAGAGGTTCTATCATGAGATGGTAATCAGACTGGTTTTGTGGCAAATATTGATTTCCAAGTGATACTGAAATCAAAAGAGGTATTGAAGATTCTTTGATGGCTTGAAGACCACCCATTAGCACCAATATATGACAGATTATCCCATGACTTTTCTTATCGTGGATTTATAACTTTCTTTTATGAGAATATAGAAAACATTACAGTTGGCACAGACTTTGTGAATGGTCTGAAGGGGGTGCAATACAGAATTTGTTTATAATAACAATAATAATAATAATAATTGTGCTTTATTTCCAGAAGGTAGCTCAGCATAAAACTATTCTCCTTTAAGGCCTTCTCTACAATCTATAAATACATTATTTAACACTAGGCAAAACAAAATCCTGATTTCTTAATTGACATTTATCCAAGCATTCATGTTTAATAGCACTGAGAAAATGTTATTATTGTATGTTAATAGGCAAGCTGTTGCAGGCAATAACCCTGTAAAATATAAAGCTTTTCCAATTTTGTTTGGGCAGCAAAATATTTCCAGGATCTAACAAGTGTAGTGCATTATAAACTAGATTGTATATGGCTAACATGTCTTGTAGATATTGTCATGCTGTTCCACTTAGAGGTTTATATACTAAAATAGATTTATATAACCAATACTTTTGTCAGATTCCTTTGAACTTAATATTTTAGCAGGGTTTCAAACTGTAAATGAAACAGGTTATGGAAAAATATTCATGCTGTTCTTTCTGTGCAAGTTAATAGTTTTGTCACCATCTTGTCTGGAACTGTTTCCCACATATACCACTCCCTTGATAACTCGCACAACAGTAACTTATGAACCCACTTATAATGCGGGTTCGGGTGTGTACCCCATTTGTTTTACTAGAAAGTACAAAAAATTATATTAGCCCTATTTGTTGAACTTGTAGAAAATCATGACCAAAATTGGTGAATGAAACATTGATGTATCACTTGTTTTATTGTCTAAACTGCAGATAGAAACATTACGAAATTATCGACTTTTAAGAAGTCATATATTTTGTTCCTTGTTCATTCCAAGCATCTTCATAGTACACTGTAAATAATGATATTCAAAAAAAAAATTATCAATGAAAATGTCACTGATGCTTGCTTGAGGAAGTACTTTAATAAATATCAATTAAATATAATTTTATCAAGGAAATTTTGTATTTTAAAATTAGTCCTATTTGTTAGTTCAATTTAAGTGTAATCATCGTGACTTTAGTGTGCCCTCATGTATTGAAAGTAAAATGCATCAAACCACTCCGGTGGCCTAGTGGTTAGAGCGTCTGCCTCGGATGCGGGAGGTCGTGGGTTCGATCCCCGACCGAGTCATACCAGAGACTTAGAAAAATGGTACTAACAGCTGCCTCGCTTGGCGTTCAGCAGTAAGAGGTTAGTGTTAGGACTGGTCAGCCTGGTGTCAGGATAATGTGACTGGGTGGGACATCATGCTACATATCTGCGGCATGATGCCCCAGTGCTAGACATCACTATAAACTGCCACATTGCAGACATCGTAGTGATATGACTGAAAAATTGTTAAAGCTACGTAAAAAATCAAAATCACATCACAAAATCACAAAATGCATCAATCAACCATAACAGCTATGTCCACGAGCGTTTCACTGAGAACTTAATTAAGTGCCAACCATGTTTTGATATCTGATATCTCGAGACCCAGGTCATAAATTGGTTGAACTCATTCCAATTGATCAATCAAACACAGCTATAAATATTACTGTGTATGTAATATAATTAAACTGCCTTAAATTAACCTACTCATTCATAAATGTGATCAAAGATAACAAGGCAACCATGCTTTGTCAAATAAAGAGATTTGTTTCAGAGATAGGATCTTTGTGGAGAAGTGAGTTTCAGAGAATTCTTGATGTGATGTCCTCAGGGATGAGGAGGAGTATCACTAATATTTGCAATGAAATCATGGCATTAATATTTTACTAATTGAGCTATACAATAATTTAGTTTTGATGTAGATGAATATTTCATAAAATAAATGTCGCTTGTTTTTGGAAAAAGGAACTTGCTTCTTGGTGTATTAACAGTTAGTCTGGTCCTTCTGTAATTGACTCCCTGTTTTGTACTTCTTGGCCACATAAGGAGTAGGAAACCAAACTTATCAACAAAAAAAAGCAGTGATGTAATACATAAATGTCCTTGCATGCACTTGAATACTGTTTGAAACAGGTTGGAATAATGTTAATGATCTTTGAGATGTTGGGCATCTTGAAAATAAATGTAATTTATACAGAATAACCAACAACTTCATTAGAAAAGCATTTTATTGACAAGTATTCTCAACACGATTGTAAAGTGAATTACCAGCCATTAAACAGTATGTTTACCCCTCCCCCCATCCTATGGCTTTCTGAATGTCCTGCGGGGATGTTATTACTTGTTTCTTGAAGATCTATCAGTACAGTAACTCATGCCCTCACTTATAGTGTGGTCTGTGATTTTGGACCATGTTGTGCACGAGTTATCGAAATAGAGGTGTATTAAGACTATTTTCTTGCTTTGGTTAAATATATGCTTTAAATATAGGATTCTGTTCTGACATCAGGGAGAAGTTTTTTCTTAATTTTAGCAAAGCCATGGTATCTTAGAAGAAAGCCATTTATGTACTTTATTAACCTGTACACTTAGGCTTTGAGGTTTACACATGGTTGCCATGGTAAATGTGTAAACAAAGATTGATGTGACTGTCACTGACACAAGAACTTACTGTTCCATTTCAACTAATTCTACATCTTTGATTAAGAAGATTGTTCAGTAGGATTTTCCTGTTCTTATCTTAAAGTATGTGTCTGTGTTTTTCAGATTGAATGTGGCACTGCTAGGAAAACAAATTGATGAGAATTGGCTATAGAATAATACAGTTTCATATTAACTTAAATTCTGTCAAACAGTATTTGCCATTAAACAACATGTTTGTTAACAATATTTGTTTAGTAAAGATTTTATTTTAAAGCAGCACAGAGTCAAGTTTGTAAGCCATTGTTCAGTTTCTCAGTCACTGTAGCATGTCCAGGCAGTATGCAAGATTCCAGTATTGATTTTTTCATTATGTACATATATGTAAAAGTAGGAAACAATATCATTACAATCCTGTTTTTGTTTGACACTTAAATAATGATGTATATAACAAATTCACATCTTACAAACTGAAACTGTCATAATAAGAGGTTAAAGATGGGCAGCAAATGAATTAGTTACTAATTGACCAAGGTATGGTTTGCTTATTATAACAGTTGTCAACTATTCAGTTGGTCTAATGGTTAAATAAGGGGAAATTTTATGTAATCATTTTGATTAAATGGCATTGTGTCAGTTATTGTAAATAGTGGACACCTTTGGAAACTTTTAATAAAAATGCTGTAGACTTACTGTACAACCCACATATGAAAACTGTCAGCATGAATGCCAGGAAGTTTCTGATTAACATTTTAATGGTTGCATTCTGATGATGTGAATTGAGATACTTCTGGTCCATGTGAGCCAATTTCTGAACTTTTGTTATTAACTTGCACTTTGTCTTATTTTGGTTTTGAAGGATTTGTTATTTCTGCATCATTCCTCTTTAGATCTTTGCTTAACTTGGTTTCAATGGTAATTAAAGACTAACATAAGCAGGAATGTGGTGTCATCTGCAGATGGGTCAGTATTGGAGTTCTTAGGTTATTAATAAAGTTAAAAATAACAATGGACCTAATACTAACCCTGATGCAAAAACCAACCTTAGTAACTGCAATAGTTTTAGTGCTGCCTATATATACATGCTTCTGTCCGTATTTTCATTAGAATTATAGCATTGTAATTTTGAGATACGGATATTAAGATCTACTAAAATCAACTGATTTTTAAAGAAAAGGTAAACAGCATGAATCATATTTCCTTTATTTATTTCATGTAATATACTGGGTTCATCCTTACTCCACTCTCATAAATGGGTGCAACTGTATATACTCGTTCATAAGTTGATTCAACTATAAGTTGACACCACCCACTTTAGGGCTGCAAAAAGGGAATTTCTCTATGATCCTCCTATAAGATGAGGTATTTTTTGCAAGTCAAATCCATCTGCAAGGGGTGACATGTGGTCAGTGAGTGAGAGTTTCCACAGACTGCATCAATTGTGCCTGAAACACACTACCCTAGAACCCACTCTTTCAAACCAAAACTCACAATTTGCATAAGGGCTTTCCATTATTCAAATTTTCTTAAGATCTCTGGTACTATTAAATAATACTGACTTTTTCTTTCTCCAGTCAAACATCTGTTTCTCCAACACACCAAATTCACATTTAGCAGCATTAGGGTAGTTCTTTTTATGGCAAAGTCTATAATCAGTTTGAGATTGGCTACTCAACCAGTGGTTGAATCGTGAGCAGTTCCATGGCAACAATGTCAGCTTCAGTTAGAAAAATCATAAGCAAAGATGCTCAACAATGTCTTGCCGAGTTAGCACAGACCAGTACTGAATTAATGAATGCAAGTTGGAAATTTAGCAGTGGAAAGCAGATTACAATTATGGACTGGGCATGGATTGCAAAGCCATCTCACAGAAAGGTATTAGATGAAATTGATATGGAATAAGTAGTGGCAAAATTCAAAGAAGTACCTGATACTGCATTTCACATGGATATGCCTGTGATGACAGATGAAAGCAAAAGAGACTTTCAGTATTATTCATACCTGTCTTAGGTTCCTAATTGAATAGAATTACAAGTGCATGATACGTCTCTGTATTTTCTCCTTTGAGGTCTTCTTGTAAATCGATGGAAAATGCTGATTTTCCTGATGGTGCCCAAGTTGGATTTGTCAATAACCATATCATGGCATGGTTGAGCAGCTCACATTATCTCATAACTGTAAAGGACATAAAAGCATGTTTGAGCAATATTGCCATTGCCATGATGATTATTGGAATTGCCAGATCAACTGTCTCATCTTATTATGTTTCACAAGGATGGATCCTTTCATGTAGGTCCTCCTCTGTATACCATTGTGAATGCCAGAAATGTAGAGGGAGATGTACAAACAACTGCTGTAATTGTTAGCAGTCCAGGATTACAGTCATGGATTTGTACAGTCAAGGACAACTTAATTGATTCTTGTTTTCTGTGGGATTCCTTCAGTCATATATTCGAGTTTGCTGTGATGTCCTCAAAACTATTTTTGGAGCCAAACAGTCACATCATACCAAGCAGCAATGATGCAATTTGATGGCAAAGTTTAATTGTAAAAGTTGACATTGTGGATGCCTGTGATAAACCTTCCAAAGGCTGCAGAAACACATTTATTGTCATTTATGAGTTTGGAGGATCATTAACACTGTCATTTCTCACACTCACCACAGACTCATATGAAGGCAACGTTCAGCAGTTATCATGGCAGATAACTATCCAACAATGTATCAGCACACCAATACATGTATTCATAGCATTTTAAACTATGAATCAAGTGCAATAGTATTGAACCAGTCAGGAGCGTCTGAAGTTTCTTTGCGATAAAAAACAGTCATCACGAACTCCCAAAGAAATTTTGCTTGACTTCACAATCATGTCACGTGCATGTCACAATAGCACTTTCATGTATGTGTAACTCAGGGCCACATTCGTCATTACAGATTCATTGCTGTGAAAAGATGTTGTTGTTGGAATGCACAGGTGGCTGTAAAGGGTCATTGACACACCTGTGGAAAACCTGTAATTGTTGTAAAAATAATGTCATATCACAGAGTTAAAGTTGGCCTTGGTGAATACCAGTGTATCAATTGAAGAGTGCAACAAGAAAAGACTGCAGGCTCACATTAAAGAATTCTTTGGCAAAGTTGTCTGGAAATACCCCTTTGTGGCTATATAAAACACAGCCTGACCAGCACAAGGTGGCCAAACAAAAGAACACCTCAGTGACATTAAAGTTATTAAAGTCAGATGTGATGGTAGTGCATAATAGCAGTTGAATATTTCCATTCCTCACTATGATCCCAGTGCTTTTGGTAGCTGCAAAAGCAGCTTCATTAATTGCCATCAGAACTGCATCCAGAATGGCTTTGAAGATGGTTAGTGGACGTATAGTCTTTTAGGCAATAAAAAAAGAGAAACATTATCTTCAATTACCCAGTCACCAGAGTCGGTGAATCATGAGTGGAAGCAGTCTTCAGTTGTGGCCTCATGGTTGACCAGTTTTGATTTACTCATGATGACATGATGTTTCCAGATCCAATAATTAATTCATGCCGTGACATAAGGTAAGTAATCAGATTATCTCTATCGTCGATACATGTCTCCCAATGTCAAGTTTCCATTACTGAAAGAAGTGTTGACTAAAGTACATGTAACAGTGCAATTAATATTATAACATTGTCTATAAAAGTCAACGTTTACAGGAAATGTGCTCAGTAATGTTATGATAGTTTTCGGCTTCAACATCTGTCGAGTTCTTCTCTTTGATGATTACAAACAAATGTAATTGTCAAGATCATAACAGTGTCAGCATAGGCTATAAATAGATTTTGTGCATTAACACACACACTGGGAAGTTAACTTTGAACAAAACAAAGTACCAGACAAAGACCGAAAAATCACATAACACATTTATTGGTTCTTTACAAAGAAGGCATTTCATGCACTTGACAAAAGTTGTATTTGCTTAATTATATCACATACAGTTAGCAACATCCATATAAAGCATTACCAAACATTCACATGTCATCACATAAATGGAGATGTATTATTTTAGAAGAAAGTTGGTTATTCTACTCTACGACATCTGGCAAGGTGGAGAGGGGGTAATTGCCGAACAATTTTATGTAGAAAAGACTCGAATAAACAATGTTGTAACCATTAAGGAGGTTATTCAGCAGCAGTTGGAAAATGGAGCAAAGATTTAAATGACGTTTTTGAATGATTTTGCAATGTGCATGACAACAATACCTGCTTGCATATCCCACTTATGCCAAGAATAAGAACTATTAATGTCTATTCAGTGGAAATAAGTCTATTATTATAACAAGAAGAACCTTTTAATAATTAATATTACATTTAAATGAAGATTTTAAATGAAGATATTAAATGCATTGAATTATGTAGCTTTCTTACTATGTACATTACATATACTTTTCACAAAATATTTAGTCGCCCTCTGGAAAGACCACCCATTTTATAAGGCCATTTTTCCAATGCAGAAGGGGTGGCCACTGTAATCGAATAAATGGAGGAACACACTTAGCAAATGGTAGACTTGTTTTCACTGTTGTCAGTGATGGTTTTTGGTAAACCCAAACCTCTCACCTTAAACGTGCACAATTCTGGATCATATTTCATTGAATTTAGAGGCTGGTAGGCAACAATGGCAGAATTGGTAAATGATCACTGGCAATTGAGTACATCATTAATGCATAACACCATAACCAGTAATGTTCCAGTACCTTTCACATATGCAGCATTTTTACCATTAGTCACATGGATATAACATTCAGTTTAAAAGACTTGGCATCTATCCAGAGGCACACTTAACCCTCTTTAGCATTTGTGTTCAAGATTTATCAACACATACACATAATGGATTCTGAACGGTCACGATGTTGCAGAATTTACTAACAGGGTGTTGGATAAGCTGACAAGGGATGCTGACATCAATGGTGATTTTATTTCACTCATTGAGAAATATTTGCATAATAGTGGTGTTAACAAACCCTTGTGTTTAACACTGAAGTATAATCTTATTATTGACCAAATAGAAATCAACAGTCGGAACAACACTGATGTACTAATACCAACTTGAGGCCACGTTGGAGTCATCACGTTAGCATGCGAAAACACCATGTCATTGACTACATTGCCTTGAGTGAAAACATTCAATTATTGTTTCACCAGCAATTGAGTAGAGTTCATTAGCAACATCCCCCTTTTCCCAATATATTCCCCACTGATTATGTTGCACCAACATCGACTCAATCAAAAAGAGATAAATCTCAGCTAATTTTCAACAGTTATTCACTTGTCCATGTAACAATGTTTGGGCAAAAACAAAAAAAATCAGATCTGACTAGCGTAATCAGTATTATTCAGTATAGATGTGGATTATTGTTCCATATGGACATGGATTATGGTTCCATATGGACATGGATTATGTTTCCATATCGACATGGATTATGGTTCCATACGGACATGGATTATGATTCCATATGGACATGGATTATGGTTCAGTATGGACATGGATTATGGTTCAGTATGGACATGGATTATGATTCAATGTGGACATGGATTATGGTTCCATATGGACATGGGTTATGGTTTCATATGGACATGGATTATGGTTCCATATTGACATGGATTATGGTTCAGTATGGGCATGGATTATGGCTCCATATGGACATGGATTATGGTTCCATATGGACATGGGTTATGGTTTCATATGGACATGGATTATGGTTCCATATTGGCATGGATTATGGTTCAGTATGGGCATGGATTATAGCTCCATATGGACATGGATTATGTTTCCATATCAACATGGATTATGGTTCCATATGGACATGGGTTATGATTCCATATGGACATGGATTATGGTTCAGTATGGATGTGGATTATGGTTCAGTATGGACATGGATTATGGTTCCATATTGACATGGATTATGGCACAGTATGGATGTGGATTATGGTTCCATATGGACATGGATTATGATTCCATATGGACATGGATTATGGTTCCATATGGACATGGGTTATGGTTTCATATGGACATGGATTATGGTTCAGTATGGACATGGATTATGGTTCCATATTGACATGGATTATGGTTCAATATGGGCATGGATTATGGCTCCATATGGATATGGATTATGGTTCATTGTGGACATAGATTATGGTTCCATATGGACATGGATTATGGTTCAGTATGGACATGGGTTATGGTTCAGTATAGACATGGATTATGGTTCCATATGGACATGGATTATGGTTCCATATGGACATGGATTATGGATCCATATGGACATGGATTATGGTTCTATATGGACATGGAATATGGTTCCATATGGACATGGATTATGGATCCATATGGACATGGATTATGGTTCTGTATGGATGTTGATTATGGTTCCATATGGACATGGTGTACGGCCCTCAGAATGCACAATCATTTGAGACTTAAATATTCTCCAGGTAGATAGTTTTTTTGAATGCTTAGCAGTTGTACCAATGAAAATGGTAGTTGAGTAGAAATGAGTGTGCATCTTGCAATTGAACAAAGCCAGACTATAAATCACTTTACTTCACAATGACAATTGTTACAACTCTATGGTCGTAAACTAAGTAACAGGAAGAAGTGAAACCAACAAGTTTAGTAAAATTCGCAATTTATTTCCATTTAATAAAAAGTGAACATTTAAAAGAAACCTACAGTATGGTCAATTAAGTCCCAAATAATCCTTAATGTTCAATCACAAGTCCAACAGTATAGAATATTCCAAATAAATTCAAATTCTTGAATATACTGATGTACAATAATCTTGCATAGGTTGATTTATCAGCAGTCTTGATTTATCAGACATAATCCAAAATGTCTTTGAATGAATTTGGAACAATCTCGTAATAGTGTTTTATTCCAAACATCATTGAGCATTTTGTAATTTCAATAAATAATTTAAATGATTATTCTCAAATTATATCAAAACACAACTAACAATGATTTTACAGATTTAACTAAAAGTCAGAATGAATAATAATGTTGTTTACCTCAAACTTTATATGAAAAACTAACACACACAAACAAAGACCAGGTTGTGGTCAGATTTTGCTTTCAGAACATTTTAATTGTTTTTTTTAAATAAAGCCGAGACTTGAACTCAGAAATCAGAAAGCAACTCATTCTTAAGTTACAAACATGGATAAAAGTTAACCATCTAAAAATGTTATTTACAAATGTCCATTATCTTAAATTAAAACCTACAATCATGGATAAAAGTTAAGCACACAATATAGATATACATGACACAATGTTAATAGAGGAACTATGATGGACCCTCAAAGTTACCCACACAAGAAAATAATCAAAGCAGAACAATAGCTGGGAGACTTTTGAAATACAAATTGTGTGTTATCCTAGATGTATTTTTGGAATCACTGCTATGACCACCATTGACGGTAGTATTGCTTGAGTTAGTGACTACATCAACCATCATAGTGACCAGTCAGATTTGGTTTTGTGCATATATCAATAGCATCCAGTGTCTCTGGTGGTGCTTGCAAGATAATTTCATTATGGTTACATATATTGATTATGTGTCTGTTCAGAACTTCTTGTAGTGACAAAAAGTAATCTTGGCACAATTACCAAGCTGTACTTGATGGTCATCAAGATAAAACAATAAGCATGGGTGAGTTCAAAATGGTGCAGGTTGAATGGAAAACCACTGTTGACTCCACACACGTACAGAACTGGGGCATTAGTGACCCAAAACAGGTAGCTGATTTACATTCAGAAAAATTCAAGTAAATATCTGCATCAGTGTATTGATTTAAGGTAAACATAATACATGTACAGAGGCACCTTGGAAACTTTGCTTGAGGACGCACATGGGTTATAATGACAGATCCATCCATAGGTGAAAAATATCAAGTGGGGAAACGTTATGGAGAATTTAGATGAGGTTTAGGGATTAGAAACCATAATTTGTCTGCAAATCTCATACCCCAAGTATACATCTATTGCCCAGATTATTTCATAAATTCATGACATAGGATCGATGGCAAAATTGCCCATGACATTTCTCAAAGATTTTAGATACCAAAACCATAGAAGATGAACCAACTTGTAATTTTCCCAACATAAATATTTGCAGTAAATACTTCTTGGTGACCTTTTCCAGTGTGTAGAAAAATGGACTGGACCGGACTTTCAAAGTGGTACCTGTTTGACCTAGAATGAAATATATGGCTTGCACTTTCCTGGCTCAGACCACTTAGCCATTTATGTCTACAGTTTTAAGATTTAATAATTACAGTTCATCTTTCATTCTTTATAAAACTGTTGGTCTTTTAATTCCTTTCTCTGCTTGCAGTTTGAGCCAAGAGATGGACCAATTGGAGGAGGAACTGTTATCAGAATTAAAGGGAAAAACTTTGGAATCTTTGCTAATGAGATTGATAACATCACAGTTGCTGGAATAAATTGCCAAAAAGATACAATTTTTGATGTTAGCGGGATGTAAGTACATTATTAGAATCTATTCAAATTGGCTGTCATGACCGTATGTCTGCTTTATGATCTGAATTGTATGCTTGCCCACATTTTGCACCTTCAAACTACAGAGTCACTTTTAATCTGACTTAATGGTATGCTTCTTAGAACATGTTATAAGCTTTTGTTGTAGTGGTATTCTTACAACCATTTAGTTTTCACAGTAGACTACAGAACCAATGTTGACCCATACTTGGTAGGAATATTTCTTTGGCATCTTCTGCCAAAATCGTGTCTTTTGTGACTTTCCAAGAAACTGTTTGGCTTCCATAGCTCTTAGGTGGAAAATGTGATGAATTAGGGGCTTTATTACAGTAAATTCAGTGGCAAATCTTGTATACACTAGCAATGTCATCCAGATGCTTGTAAGAGCTATGCTTTAAAAGAAAATAAAAAGACATGACTGCCATATAAAATCTGTGCAATATAAATATACACTTAATAGCGATAATTATTAATAATATGTTATTTTAATGACTGTAGCTGAATTAGAATAGACATGGATCTAATCTCCCTTGAAGCACACAACTAATCTATATAACAGAAAGTTCTAGTTCATGAAAAGAAAGTTGCATAATGATTAGCAGTGTTGAAATCAGGTCTTCTAACATAAAAAAACCCAAACACAGCACATCAACAAAATAATAGATGGTGAAATGTACTGTACAAGTACAAGGTTTAAAGCAGTGAAGTATGTTGAAAAAGCATGGTGCAAAAGTGTCATATTTTTTCTTTTAAACTTTTATCAGATTTTGCTGCTTTAACCCTTACCTTATAGAGTGTATGGCTTTTTAGCCCTCTGATACACATGTAGCTAAATTACTCAGTGCTGTGTGCTATAAATAGAGCACCTGTTACCTATTTGACTCCATACACATAGGCCTGCCTGCTAACCATTAAGCAGTGTAGTGTATGTTGCGTTTAACAGCAGTTTTAACCATTTTCACTTTTGGTACACATCCATTATGTATGGAAAAATTTAAGAGTAAAGTCCAATCATTATAGCTGTGTAATTACTTTTCATGGAAGAATTTTTTATGTTCTTCAAAATATTGAGAGAACTTGTTCACCATCAAGTCAGTGAAGCCATGTAATCAACCGTAGCTGCCATTTATCATACTCGATATTTACAAGATATTTGTCTGCATCTACATCACTGAGTCATCTGAATTTGATAATTGATTAAAACTAATTGCTACTTACTTCAATATCAGAGCCTTTACCTAAGTTATTAAAGCTTTGATAGTTGTGATTCTAATCATGAAAAGTACTGAATGAAATCCGCGATCGCCATTTTGGAGAGTGGAGAATATGACCCAGTTACTTTAAATAGCAGATTGCAACCAGAGCATAAACAGCGATCACGTGATCTGACATAAAGGTCATTCACAGCAGTGAATGAGGTATCTAATAGGGGGTTTTCCCCAATGGTGGCTTTATGAAAATCCGCTAAAAATAGTAGATGTTTACAGCAGAGTGAACTTCATAAATATGTACCAACATGTCTTTTTCATGTTTACTCCACTACTAGATATATGTGCCCTTTGCTATCTCCATATACATGCACAGTAATCATTAGAAATGTATATTCTCAGCAGTCTTTGTACATGAATTAAATACTGCAGTACATTAATTGATTGCTGTTAACATTGGGTAGGACAAACATGTAATATATAATCACCATGACCAATGAAAAAACAGGCAGGGACTATGTTCATGGTCTTTGGCTTTACTCCAATAATGCTCCTCATCCATCACAAATATGCTTAGTTGAAGGGAGAATTATTTTCCACATTTTCCAGCCTCCACATTGATGCACTAGCATTTGTAAACAGAACATGAGAATCATTATATATATATATATATATATATATATATATATATATATATATATATATATATATATATATATATATATATATATATATATATATATATATATATATATACATGCAGTGTTTAATTTGTGTGATCTGATGATTTATGTGATTTTGTTCTTGCATGAAAAAGTCTTTGGTAAGTAAAACTCTTATCTGGATCAGTTTCATTACTACATAGCTGATATTGTCAAAATGTCAGATGAGTTCAGTAAGGAGTGTGATTAATGCATATTAATATGTTAAACAGATCTGGTTACCATTCTGGAGGTAATATTTCTGGTCTGATTTTATCAAATGTGTAAAAAGGGCTTATATCATCAATGGCAGTTTTGATAATGACATCACTATGTGTCAATGAAATGCTTTGACCTATTAGTGACTCTTTTTATGATCTGATTTTGAACAAGTTGTTAAATAGTCTTGTATCATCAAGATGTTCAGGGCTAGAAAATTACACCAGCAAGTTGGCATTTTGATAGTTACAATTTTGATATTGCTAGCTGAAAAAAGTGACTTTCTTGCTAGTGATATTTTGGAAGTGTGGGTAAATGTTTTCTTTTCAGAGCATGAAGTTTAATTGTGGACATTGAAAATAGCCAATTAAAACTATCATGACTATCCAATTGAAAATAGCCAAGTTTTTACCAGTTTAAACTTTCATGACAATCAAAATGCTGCTAGTACTAATAAAAGCCCTCATGTTTTTACAAGTTTTATAATGGGCAAGATATTCACTTATTTATAAGGTAAAATTAGCATGATAAAAGGTTGGGAGATAGTTTACATTGGGTGACAATCTGCTTAGTGAATTGTGGTTAGCTGTTAAGTTCTGTAAGCTAGGTGAGTTATATCAGTACCACTTGGCAATGTAGTAAAATAGATGACAAAAATAGTAGCCTCTGAACCAGATTCATTAATTGTCATTAAGGCTTCACAAAAATAGTTGTAGATGTGAGCAGAATGAGGTCATGTACTAAAATATACACCACTCAGATTGTGTGCTTCCAACATGTAGATATGACCAAGAAACATGATAAAAAACAAATTAGATTTTTAATGTCAAAAACATTTTGTTACAGGTCTTATAATCCATCAGTACAACAGATATACAAACAAAGCTGCTAAAATAATAATCTAGTTTTTAAAATTAGGACAGGAATTGTAGTTTGAAATATGTACTTACCTTTTAAGCCTATTTATGGTGTAAAATCTCAGTTAAAATTATTATTATTATTCATTGAATTTCTTCGGGCAGTTAGTGCACAATATCTGGAGTCCCACAAGAAGTGACTATAACCTTGCACTGGTTGAGAACAAGTGCTTGATAATCCAATACTGCTTTTATGCTGTGTTGTGTTTCTTCGAGCCTTAGGTGTTTCAAAGATCTGTAAAAACGTCCTCTTAATCTGTAATTTCTTAATGCCTGCCATCCATCTGTACATGAATTCATTTCTTTCTCTTTCACACAATGACTTTAGTTTTATACCATCTGCTTCACCAAACTTTGGTTTATTACATGCATTTCGAAGAAACCTATTTATTTTGGGGTAAAAAACAACAGGTCTGACTAAAAGAAATTGTTTCTGTACAGTAGCTTTACTTCAGGCATGGACCAAACAGTACACCAAGCAGTTTCTGTGCAGTAGCTTTAGGCATGGACCAAACTTTGTGGATGATTTACATTTAGGTGAGGAAGAAGCATATTGATTTTGTGGGTTAACAGTCAGGTTCACTGTCTGAAAAATGAAATATGCTCCATAACTCAAACAAAAGTTAATTTGATTTTATCCAAATTTGGTATGCAGCTTGATATTTATGAGACCTAAGCTTAATTCACTTGTTAGCATTCTACATAATTTAAAAAACCCTGAATTTCTTATCCACCTTCTAAACATGCTTTTACACTTAAAGGACTCCATTATTGGATTTTCAGCACATTTAGAATGCAGCTTGATATTAACGAGACAAGTCTGAGTTGGATTATCAGTGTTGCTTAGGTATATGTTCAGTATGCTGTTGTTGTTGTTGTGGGGTTTAACGCCATTTTTCAGCACGATAGGGCTATATATGGCGGTCAGTATTAATGGTGGAGGAAGAACCCGGAAAACCCCGGAAAGAACCACCGACCCACGAGAAGCTACTGGCAAGCTTTCTCACATGCCCACATTGGCTGAATCTTAGACTCGTGTTCAGTATGCAATATCATCTTTAGCAGAGTTATGACCCTTGATTTTTAGACTATCCCCATTTCATTTTGTGCAATGATTAGCTTGATATGCTGCTTTATTTTGAAGACATTATGGTATCTTTTGATTTTTCAACATCAGGTATACACATCATTTAGTAGGCTTCTGGCCTATGATTTTTTTCCATACAGTTATTCCTATTATTATTACTATTGGACTTAAAATAAATTATTTATGAAGCTTTTATGACACAAATGTTCAGTTTCAAACCAAAAAGCATGTTTTCTCAATAAAGCCTGAAAGGAGATGTGTTGTATTGCCCACATTATGATGTTTGTAAAAATGTTTGTACATTTACTGGCAGGGACAGTATTTTAGTCTAAAATGCTGCCAAATCAGGAAATACAGGAATCAAATAATACTGGTCATATTCTTTGATTAGTTTCAAAAATAATTTTGTTTTAAACCAAATGTATATTGAGTACATTGATTATTTAATGATTATATGCTCTGAAACATAAATATTTACAATCATTCACTGTTTATTTAAAAGAATTTTCTATCATAAGTCTACTTATCTTTTCAACTAACATGTAGATATTAGTAATCAAGCTTTTTATTCAAAATTGTTACCCATAAATACATGTAGTTCAACCAATATACCATTTCTATTGTACATACATGAGATCATTAGAGTATATCATAGGAAAATAAAAACACAGAATATACAGCAAAAAGATGTACTGTCTGCAAGTGTTCAGTCTCGCTACTTCATTGAAAACAAAACACCTGTCATGCCTAATTTTTGTGGAAGTTTTTGGGAAATTTATATCTGAAAATTAAATGGTCTATATCTTAATCGTAAATTGAGATAATTTAAAGCATAACTAATTAGGCAAAAAGATGAAAACTAGAATTTGATAATTTTTATAAATTGGTGTAAATTTGATAAATTCTAGGAAGGTTTGGTTGCCATGGCAATTGTCATCCTTATATACTGAAGTAAAGTATACCCAAAAATAATAATAATCATAATACTGTAATAATAATGACTTTATTTAAAGAAGGTGATACAGTTAGCGGAAGAACTAATCAACCTAGGCACCTTTATACAAAGGAACTTATTTATATACAAATGCACACATATACACACACATGCATACATATACTTAGCAGCATGTATGTGCATATACAACAATATATTCATTTTCTTTCTTTTGTCTCCCAAGATGGATACTCATCCATACATAATGAACCCACATAGTGTATATACATGCAATATGCATTAAGTAAATACACATCCTATATCAACAACAAATTACCCAGTATTCAGAAAATGATTATTGTACAAGATGTAGCATGTATGGCATGCCAGATTATTGACTTTATGAATATTGTGTCATGAAAGTTCAGTGTGAAATGGCAGACCAGCTGTGAATAGCTTCTCGTGGGTCGGTGGTTCTTCCTGGGGTTTTTCCGGGTTTTTCCTCCACCATTAATACTGGCCACCATGCATAGCCTATCGTGTGTTGAAATATGGCGTTAAACCCCATAACAACAACAACAACAACCAGCTGTGAAACTGATACACAGTAAGGCGGTAAATACCTAAAATATTTTGCTGAATTCCAGTCAGTAGTTTTCAAAATGTCCTAAATAGAATATTAGAATATTCCCCTTTCAGAGGTGCAAAAACAGATGCTGAGCAAAAGGAATACATTTTAGATTCATTCATATCAATACCAGATAAAGATAACACTACCTTTTACCGTCTGACACAAGTGCTTGAAGTCCCAGCTTCAAGAGAAGAATATGACAGTCTTCTGATTATTTGTCCTGATGTCCATTGTCTTTCTAACATAAGACAATAAAGTGTGCAATTTGTCCTGATGTCCTTTGTCTTTCTGACATAAGAGAATAAAGTGTGCAGTTTGTCCTGATGTCCTTTGTCTTTCTGAAAAAAGTGTACAATTTGTCCTGATGTCCTTTGTCTTTCTGACATAAGACAATAAAGTGTGCAATTTTTCCTGATGTCCTTTGTCTTTCTGAAAAAAGTGTGCAATTTGTCCTGATTCCTTTGTCTTTCTGACATAAGACAATAAAGTGTGCAATTTGTCCTGATGTCCTTTGTTTTTCTAACATAGACAATAAAGTGTTCAATTTGTCCTGATGTCCTTCGTCTTTCTGACATAAGAAAATAAAGTGTGTAATTTGTCCTGATGTCCTTTGTCTTTCTGACAAAAGTGTGCAATTTGTCCTGATTCCTTTGTCTTTCTAACATAAGACAATAAAGTGTGCGATTTGTCCTGATGTCCTTTGTCTTTCCGACAATAGACAATAAAATGTGCAATTTTTCCTGATGTCCTTTGTCTTACTGACATAAGACAATAAAGTGTGCAATTTGTCTTGATGTGTGCAATTTGTCCTGATGTCCTTTGTCTTTCTAACATAGACAATAAAGTGTGCAATTTGTCCTGATGCCCTTTGTCTTTCTGACATAAGAAAATAAAGTGTGTAATTTGTCCTGATGTCCTTTGTCTTTCTGACATAAGAAAATAAAGTGTGCAATTTGTCCTGATTCCTTTGTCTTTCTAACATAAGACAATAAAGTGTGCAATTTGTCCTGATGTCCTTTGTCTTTCCGACAATAGACAATAAAATGTGCAATTTTTCCTGATGTCCTTTGTTTTACTGACATAAGACAATAAAGTGTGCAATTTGTCCTGATGTCCTTTGTCTTTCTAACATAGACAATAAAGTGTGCAATTTGTCCTGATGTCCTTTGTCTTTCTGACATAAGAAAATAAAGTGTGCAATTTGTCCTGATTCCTTTGTCTTTCTAACATAAGACAATAAAGCGTGCGATTTGTCCTGATGTCCTTTGTCTTTCCGACAATAGACAATAAAATGTGCAATTTTTCCTGATGTCCTTTGTCTTACTGACATACGACAATAAAGTGTGCAATTTGTCCTGATGTCCTTTGTCTTTCTAACATAGACAATAAAGTGTGCAATTTGTCCTGATGTCCTTTGTCTTTCTGACATAAGAAAATAAAGTGTGTAATTTGTCCTGATGTCCTTTGTCTTTCTGACAAAAGTGTGCAATTTGTCCTGATTCCTTTGTCTTTCTAACATAAGATAATAAAGTGTGCGATTTGTCCTGATGTCCTTTGTCTTTCCGACAATAGACAATAAAATGTGCAATTTGTCCTGATGTCCTTTGTCTTACTGACATAAGACAATAAAGTGTGCAATTTGTCCTGATGTCCTTTGTCTTTCTGACATAAGACAATAAAGTATGCAATTTGTCCTGATGTCCTTTGTCTTTCTGACATAAGACAATAAAGTGTGCAGTTTGTCCTATGTCCTTTGTCTTTCTGACATAAGACAATAAATTGAGCATGTTTGCTATGCAATAGGTCAGTCGGAAATATTTCTTCAATTTGGAGGATTTTAAGAGCTCAGAAAAAGTGAACAATAATTTTTTTATTGAAACACAGTCACATTGTTCAGGTTCAATAACATTAAAGTTGGGGCCTTAGGGGCAGAAGACAAAGCAATGAAAGTTAGAAACAACATCTTTAAATCATCTGATTGTAAAAAGGGTTCAGTATTAACAACTTAAAACACATGGAACATCCCAGCATGAGAAGATAAAAAAATTAATATTTTATGGCTATTACACTATTTTATGGCTATCATAATTATATTTATTTTGACTTTTGTTTTCTTTGCAACTTTGTTGGCTCCTAAAAACCATTTGCTTACAATTTAAGTTTCCGGAAATATATATGTAGATAGATAAGTAGATTAGAATGGTTCAGAATACAGATATAGTTAGAAGACAAAAAGACAGAACAGTTGTATTTTCAGTCAGCTTCTCGTTGCCCTTGGGCAAACATACTTTTATGAAATGTGTAAATTCCTCGGGCAAGCAGACTTTTATAAAATGTGTAAATCCCTGGGGCAAACAGACTTTTATAAGATGTGTAAATCCCTGAATAAAAACTAGAAACTTGTGTCTTGCCTAGATAATATAGCAGTCTAATCTCATCAACTATGTCAGAAATAATGAAAACTTAACTGTTTGTAGTTCTTTATTTACAGTGACAACTGAAAGATTTTTGAACATTAACAATAAACAAAGATGCTGCTTTATGTAATGCGATGATATCACAGGGTATAAAACTCACAGACCATAAATCATTTTGAATGGAACATGACCTCTTTCTTCCTTTTCTCTCGCATTTTTTTATGATGTACCCACAGGCAAGTAGCTAGAAACTTGAACTTGCTGGAACCAAATTTGAGATTGTCCTGGGACAAATTGATTTGTAAATCCATGCCAAGCAATTTTATAACAGCATGGACATGTGTGTATTAATAACACTCCATGATATATGTAAATGTTTCTAGCAAGTCACTTTGAGGTGAGCATGTGTATTGCATCTTTCTATGACCTATTTTCTAGAATTATTAAAAATGGAGAATTATTATCTAAAAGCATGGACTTGTGTATTTTGAAAATAATGTGTGATTTGTCTACAGTTTTCAAGCAAGTCATCATGAGATGTGTATTTCACCAAACTGGATTTGTACTTTCTAGGCTTTATAAAATAAAATATATATATATATATATATATATATATATATATATATATATATATATATATATATATATATATATATATATATATATATATATATATATATATATATATATATATATATATATATATATTGATATATATATATATATATATTGATATATATATACACATGTCCATATGTCCATGTTTTAATGTATCATCTTTTTTCTATTACAAATAAATGTTAAACTGTCCACTGATGATTTATTTTACAATGGCTGTCATAAATTAAGACTGGGGCACTAACTTTTAGATTTTGTCAAATTCTAAAAAAAATATGCTCATTCTTCAATAGTTCGATTCAGTTTGACATAGGACTTTATAATTTGTATGTCTTGTGATGAACATGTATCTGTGCTAAAAACTGTGTCACTGTGACATGCTTTACTGGATTAATGCAAAATGGTTATACAGTGGTGTCTGGGCTCCCATTCTAGAACCTTATAATCATACCAACTCCTACCACAGAAGTGGCTTTTTCTTATAAGCTCCTGATCATGTTTTTGTTTTTCCATAGCAGCCACATGAAATTACAAAAACTACTAAATAAAGTCAGCTTTGTTTAAATCTGATTTTGTAGGAATTAATTAACTGAAGTGTTGTCAGCAAACAGAAATAACAACAGCTGACATGCTCTATCACTCAGCTTTCTTATTAATGGCTATATATTGTACATTTTGACAGATTACTCATAACACAGATTAACTGCAAATTTTGAATGTGAATACATGTAGAAATTGGATGAGTGGATGAGCATGTATTATGCTTTCATGTGATGACTCATTGGTAGTGACTAATTAACAGGTTCTCTATAATGTTCCAAATCATTCTTTTCAGTGTGACTTGTATAACCATGTCCAGTGTCAATGAAACTCAAGGACCCATCATTATGAGTGTGCTTGGCAAAAGTGGACAGCATGGAATTTTCACCTATAAGGTAAATAATGCTAAGGATGCAAAATAAGAATGCTTTGGAGATCAACATATTAAGAATAGGAAAAGAGTGATAACATTTGGAATGCTTTGGAGATCAACATATTAGGAATAGGGAAAGAGTGATAACATTTGGAATGCTTTGGAGATCAACATATTAGAACAGGAAAAGAGTGATAACATTTGGAGTGCTTTGGAGATCAACATATAAAGAATAGGAAAAGAGTGATAATATTTGTAGTTGTGAAAAAGAAATAAAGGAACAAATGAAATAAATTATGATGTAAACATGATGAAGTAATTCTGTATAGGATATAACTGGTGGGCTGAAATAAAAAAAGTAAAGTTTTAGTTGTGAATGTTGGCAAAGAGAGAGGTAAACAGTAATACATGTCTTTGTTTGAAATTGAAGTAGAGCAGGAGGAGGAGGAGGATATACAGTAATGATTAAGTCAGGAACACAAAGTTCCTGTGGCCATGGAAATTGATTAGAAGTTGTGAAATTTTGTGAAAGTATTTTTAGCACACTGAAAAGAAATGGAAACTTTCAAAATTGGGAATAATTATCAACAAATGTATGATGTTGTATCAAGTTTATACATGTATCTAACAATATACTTGATCAATATTGAGATTGAAATATTACTATTTTTGGTGATGGCATTTTCATTCACTCTTATTAAAAATATATGGTGGCATATCAAAACCAAGAAAAGAGAAGTAACAGGTCACCATTATGAATCACTGCCATCTCACCTCTTTCTGTGAGGGTTTGAATCTAAGGCTTGGCCAAAGTGGGTACGTGAGAAAGCTTGCCAGTAGCTTCTTGTGGGTTGGTGGTTATTTCTGCAGTTTTCCTGGGTTCTTCCTCCACCATTCATACTGGCCACCATGTATAGCCTATGTTTTGCTGAAAAATGGCATTAAACCCTATTACAATAACAAAACAAATAACACATGGGAAAGACTGGTATCATGCAGTTTGTTTTAGAAGAAAAATAAAATAAGATATATTTCACAGAAAAAAGAGATCTTAAAGTGTATATTATGTACAAAGTATATTGACTTTTGCATTGTGGCAATTGATTTGTACAGTTTAATATCCAGACTTTTTACTTTATTGAATTGAGGAACTTGTAAATATGGCACCAGTCCACTCAACAAATAAACTGACATGAGATTTGAATTGTGGGCGGGAGAAATTTTGTTCCTTCCCAATATTAAAAAACCAAAAATGTGGGGAAGATGTATTTACTGCCAGTTTTATTTTCAGTATTCATTATATATGTACTGTGTCCATCAATATTTATGAGAATTTATGGAATGTCTGTATTAAACAGTACAAGTTTGTTAGTGCTAGGATAAAATTAATTTGAAGCCAGATCTGTACAATGTGGCCTCCAAATCCCATCTCCCACCCCACCACTGCCACCACCATCTTAATGTCCACACAAATTGTAGTGGAGGAATTTCTTGTTGTCCCATCATCTGTCAGTATGTTTATATATGTTAGCTAAGGAGCTAGATTATGCAAAAACTACTTGATATAAGGAAATGAAATTTTGTGGGCATATTTATTTGCATATATATTAATATATGTTGGGATGCTATTTTGTAACTGCTTTTTCATGTTTTCTGCATATGTAAGTTAGCCTAGCTCATTGTTTGACATTGATTTTTGCCTGGATTGAGCTGTTATCTGGTTGATGAACCTTTGGTAGAAAAGTAGAACTTTGTATGAAAGTAAAGTATTTTTATCAAATCATTATGTTAATTGAACATATGACTGACAATTTATCAGTAATTAAGTATTATTAATGTTTTTATAGGCATTTGTAATGCGTATGAACAGAAAAAAGAAACAAACAAAATAATATTAATATTGTCACAGAACTGATGAATGGATGGTCGTAATGCTACTTATGGAGAATGTAAAGACAACATGAACAAAAATTAAGATGAATTAATTAAATGATGATGAATTGGAAAAGATTATATTGCACAATAGTAACAAAACAACTGCAGTTAAACCGTTCTTAAGTATTGTCTGTTCTCAAAGTTCTTAAGAACACTTTATGTTCACTGGCATTTCTGCACTGAATTATTATTCACTGATTATATACATCCTCCAATGGCTTCTTTACAGCATAGGTATGCCCTCTAATGGCTCCTTCATTGCATAGGTGCACCTATGGCTTCTCCACTGTGTAGTGAATTATAGGGTGATTCTTGTGACAGGGATGCCAGTGTCTTGACATTCTTAGGCTGTCCTGGGTTTGTCTGCCCTTGTGGCAGGATTCTCTGGCTTGCACAAGTGGTTCAGTGACTGGGGCTCACATGTCCAAACATTCTTGGGACATCCTGAGTTGTCTGCCCTTGTGGCAGGATTGCCTATCCAGGACAATCTTCTGTTAGCAGTCTCATCCTGGCCTTATCTCCCCTGGTTGAAAGCTGCTACAAAATGAAAGTTATTTTGATTAAAATATTTTAGGATTAATGTGTACATTGCATCAAGTAACTTATATACTGTGCCTTCATGCTCTGATTTTTTTTCCAGTGCTCGTTTTATGCCACACCTGGAGTTACTTTCATCTCTCTACACTAAATGAAAACAAATCTTACATTTTATGAATGCAAGCGGAAATATGAAATATTTACATTGCAGCTGATCTATACAAGCAGATAACATAAAAGCATAGTATATTCAACGTAAATGTTGTATACTTAAATATGAATTACAATCAATACATTTGACAAACATAATAGTGTGTAGGTTATAAACAATGACTTATAATAATACATATGTAAGTAGTGAAAACAATCTGCTAGTTGTAATGAATAAAACAGAACCCTCAAAAACCCCTATTGTATATAAACAAACAAAAAGAAGAAAAAAACTTTACCTCCCAATAGTATAATTCCCAGTTGCAACACTTTTCTCGCTCTAAACGTCCAGGTTTTAGCCCCCTCTAAATGTCCAGTTTTTAGCCTCCTCTAAATGTCCAGGTTTTAGCACCCTCCAAATGTCCAGGTTTTAGCCCCCCTCCAAATATCCAGGTTTTATCTCCCTCTAAATGTCCAGGTTTTAGCCCCCCCCTCTAAATGTCCAGGTTTTAGCTTCTGTCCATAGAAATTGTACATGTGACTGCCAACATTTTACTTTGGCATATGGTTGCTTTATAATAGCCATTGCAGGCATCATGAAGTTCACAAGTTTCTCGGCTGGTGAGAACTATTATGCCACTATCATGATCATATTACTTACATGAGTTTGTATTCTGCATTGAACTTCAGATAATGCATTTTAGCACAGCTGACTTCAGATAATATATTTTCAGGTTTTTATTGTACTAAGAATTTAAACTTATTTAATGCATAAATAAAAGAAAGGGATAGTTTTATGTCAATTTGCATCAAAGATGGTACAGTTTGATACTTGACACATTCTATAGAGATCTTCTTGGATGCTTCATGATGGAATGATAGGTATGATGGCCATTTTATGTGTAGCCTTGTGAACACAAATGTTAGAAGACTTGGACTAAACATAAACTTGGCAAGCATCAATCCTTTTTACACCTACCATCAGATGATTAACATTTATCACATATTAAGTCTCTGTTGATCGTTGTTTTGCAGTAAATTATGGACTATGTGAATGACAGAATGCTCTGAACTTTGATAATTAGCATGGATTTCTTGATGATAAATTACATAATGTGATTGTGGCACTCACTTAGCAACAGGGTAATAAATATTCGCTCTTAGTATCTCCCTCTACCCTAATTTCAGTTCATTTTAATTTCTAAAACTAATGTTATTTGTCATTTTACCATTTTAATTATAATTGTATGGAACTTTTCTAGTTTCTTATTTCTGTTACTCTCTTCTGTGTTGGCATTATGATCAGCAAATTAGTTTTCATTTATAGTTATATAAACATTGTAGTAAGTACATTTTTTTGGACATGGTTCTAGTCGGTACAGATGAATAATTGACATAATTAGCATCATCATGGCCACTGTTTGCTGTGTGTCTATACAAATAAAAAAAAAACAAACAATCTTGAGTGACCTCTGGTATGAGCAAACTCCCTATCATTTGTGACTAATATGACCATGCTTAGATCAATTTTACTATCAAAATGCACTGTTACATGACCACTAACTAATTGTGACCAGCAACCATGATATTTTGGCAAAGTGTGTATTGTAACACTGCTATGAATGAGTGCATCATAATATCGATATGAATACTACAGATAATTATTTTATATTTTATCCTTTGTAACACTGGTTAGAGTTTTTGGCAGAGTGCAGATTATTGAAAACCATGATGCACCAAGGAAAATAATAGTGGGGGTACAAGTTGAGTCAGGTAACTGGTTTTAACTTGCATGGCAAGGACCATGAATAAAACATCTGTACTTATCACAGATTGCCATTATAATGCCTAGGATATCAAAATCAGTGATGATTAACCATTCTATCTTTAAATGGTTAGCAGTCAACGATGCATATAGTTTGTACTGTTTGTCTGTTGTGAATACACACACAATGTTGATAATGCTACTGTAGCATGACATGTATTGCATTACATTATTTGAATATAATGATCAGGATGAATGAGGTCTTTGCCTGTTTGTCATATTAAGTTATATGCCTTTATATGATGAGTCATTTTTAAAAAGAAATCACAGGGCCCCTTCTTTCCGCAAAGTTGAATTAATGGACTCTTAGTACATTGTTTATTGTCTTGATCAATTTTTTGTTTATGTCATGGGTGTTTGGGATAAGCATTATCACGGGCTCACTTTGAAATGCACAGAGAGAATAAATTTTTACCTTACTTAGCTATTATATATATATATATATATATATATATATATATATATATATATATATATATATATATATATATATATATATATATATATATATATATATATATATATATATATATATATATATATATATATAGAGAGAGAGAGAGAGAGAGAGAGAGAGAGAGAGAGAGAGAGAGAGAGAGAGAGAGAGAGAGAGAGAGATGTAATATGTTTAATGATAGTGGATAAAAATCAAAATATATGTACAGCAAAAATTAATATTTATCTATCTTAAACCCAGTTTTGATTATTTACCTTGAAAACTATCCTACTGCACTGACCTGTTATGAGACAACCTGTCCTAAAAATCCACTTTTTATTGGCATAAAAGGTCTCTCAGGACAGGTTTTGCTTTTATATGCATATTTTTTAACCTAAAACCTAATGTCCCTTTGTCCCTCTGTTGTATATGGATATTGTTAAAGATGATAACCAAGTTACTTTACAAAACCTAATTATCTTTGCATCCCTCTGTTGTATATTGATATTTTTAAAGATGATAACACAGTTACTTTACAAAACCTAATTATCTTTGCGTCCCTCAGTTGTATAAGGATATTTTTAAAGATGATAACCAAGTCACTTTACAAAACCTAATCTTGCTTGAATCCCTCTGTTGTATATGGATATTTTTAAAGATGATAACACAGTCACTTTACAAAACCTAATTATCTTTGCGTCCCTCTTTTGTATACGGACATTTTTAAAGATGATAACCAAGTTACTTTACAAAACCTAATCTTGCTTATGTCCCTCTGTTGTATATGGATATTTTTAAAGATGATAACCAAGTAACTTTACAAAACCTAATCTTGCTTGTGTCCCTCTGTTGTATATGGATATTTTTAAAGATGATAACCAAGTTACTTTACAAAACCTAATTATCTTTGCGTCCGTCTATTGTATATGGATATTTTTAAAGATGATAACCAAGTTACTTTACAGAACCTAATCTTGCTTGTGTCCCTCTGTTGTATATGGATATTTTTAAAGATGATAACCAAGTTACTTTACAAAACCTAATCTTGCTTGTGTCCCTCTGTTGTATATGGATATTTTTAAAGATGATAACCAAGTTACTTTACAAAACCTAATCTTCCTTGCATCCCTCTGTTGTATATGGATATTTTTAAAGATGATAACCAAGTTACTTTACAAAACCTAATCTTTTTTGTGTCAATCTGTTGTATATGGATATTTTTAAAGATGATAACCAAGTAACTTTACAAAACCTAATTATCTGTGCGTCCTTCTGTTGTATTTGGGTATTTACAGGCAGAAGTTGGATATAACTATGTACAGATTATAAAAATTTAAAGATGGTATTTGAATCGGTGAGAAAAAGAGTAAATTTTTAAGAAAAACTAAAGGTGGAGAAATATCTAGCTGATGCATAAGTAATATATTTTAATCTACTTTTAGGAAAGATGTTCATGTATATATCATTTAATATTAACAGACTCACAAGAAAAATTATCTTTAGTTCACATTGATTGCTGTCTTTAGCTTGGCAAGACCTATGTTCCTTGTTCAGAAACAAAGTGCTGCTTACTCTAATCTGAAAACTGTAATGTGAGGTGTAGGCAGCAATATTGGAACTGTAGCTACAACTAAAGTTCCTCAAACACCAATGTCAACCCACACGGCACAGATACATTGTCTCAGAAAATCCTGCTTCACCCAGAAGTGAGGACAGGATGAGGATGTCCTGTAAGTCCTTGTAGATTCTCATTTATTTTACATAGAACAGGCCAACCTTTCTGGACTCCTACCTCCAGGAGGAAGAAGAGATCTGGTCTTTCATCACTGGATCTGTGTCCCAAGCCTTTAGGTTTGAAGGACACTAAAATTCTCTCAAGGTTGGAGAGACTATCTAGGGCTATGTCTTGTCTAGATCTCTTGTTACTCCATGTCTTGGCCATGGTTAAGGAGCATTCCAAGTAAGGACCATGAGTTTGCTGGACAGCATGGTCCACCACACGCCACATACACACATTGAGACCCTTGGTCTCTGGAACTAGTTGTAGGGTTCACACTCCTTCATGGCTCTTTAAAGTGCCTCTGTGTGTGCTAGAGCAGCTCAGGTAGGTATTTCCATGGGGACCTAGGCTCACAATCCAGTTAAAGCATTAGAGATTTAAAACTAAAGGCTATGTCTACAGTTGCCATAATATTGCATGCCAACCATTTTTCGTCAGCCTATTTCATCCAGCTGCCTTTCAACATTTGTTAGTAACAGTAGCCAAAATATGAAAATGTGTTATCCATGCCCATGCCTCCATCCTACAATATTTTATGATGATTGGTTGATCCGCAATGTCTGGCTATAGCCTGTTGGATGAGATTGTTCTCGCTGTTGGTCCATAGTGACCAGGCTGGGTCTTATTCCCATCCCAGGGAAATCAGAGCTTACTCCATTTCAAACATTTTCCATGCGGGGATGAATTTTCTCATAAACAGAGGATTGGGCCATAGGACAGAGTAGACAACATCCTGACCATGTAAGAGGCACTGAGAACCAAGAGCACATTGTCAGCTTGTCTATTTCTTCTGAGAACCTTGAAATCCAAAGCAGACCCAGTTTTCCTAGGCAGATTGCACTTATGCCCCATAATTTCTATGACTTGCAAACTAGAAACCACACAGGGACCTTCTGGTTGCTCAGACTTTTGTAGAGCTGTAATTCCACCATCATCCAGTTTGGTTGTCAAGTCTATCTGGTTTCTGGCTAGAATCCCCATGACCCCAAACCACACTTTTCTCCTTTTGCTGATGCATCAGATTCTGAGTGGGGTACTCAGCTGGAGCTGAAAGGGCTGATTCTTTAGGGTTTGTAGTCCCAGGAAGACTATGTTGTCTGCATCAATAATTTGGAAATGCAGACGAGTGTTCTTCAAGGTTGCATCTACAAAATAATAAGTCACTGCATAATGGTCTTCTCCTACAACATGGTGGTAGTGTACCTTCAGCAGCTAGGAGGCACACTTTACTCATGTCTCTGCATGGAGGTTTGGAACCGCATTTATCAGACAATTTCAGAAGGGATTACCCTCTGAGATCATCGCATTCCTGGTGAGAAGAATATTTTGGTTTACTCTGTGTCCAGGAAGGGCAAGATAGTCTTCATGGCATCATCTCTGCACTAATCCATAATAGATTCCCTGCTCAGACTTTGAGGGAAACCCATGGGGACATGTTTATACCAAGTCTAAACAACAAACTCCCATATTACTTTTTGCCAGTCTCAACTCAGAAGGCCTTGGCTGTGGACAGTTTCAGCCAGAAATGGGAACATCTGTTCACTTGTGCCTTCCCACCCTTCGTGATGATGATTCCACAAATACTTTAAAAATTAAGTACACCCACTGCTCAGCTGATGTTTTAGCCCCTCAATGGCCTAGATGATCTTAGGTCTTTCATCCTGCTGGTAGTCTAACCAAGGACATTACCCCAGATAAGGGACTTTTAGTTGCAGCAATGGGGCTTTCTCCTCTACAACAGTTCACAAATCATGCACCTTCAGACTTTGCTCCTCTCACACAAATTCTGCTTTAGGACAAGTTTTTAACCAAGGTTACCATGTGCATGGTTGAGTCCAGAAGATGATCATTGTTCCACGTCTATGATGCCATATGGAGATTCTTTTGTGATTGGTACAGTAGGAAATGTGTTAATCCTTGATGTCTCTCTCTGAGTGCAGTGGCTGATTTTCTTCTCTTCCTTTTTGAAGATAGCCAGTGATCAATTTCCACTATCAAAGGCTGTGGGCAGCCCTATCCAGCACACTAAAATTGTTGACAGGCCTGGTTGTTGTTTCTCTCACTAATGCCCAGATGGAATCTCATGTTTTATGGCCACATGTGGGTGAAGCTTCTTTTGACAACCTTACCCTCTACAGGGATCATATGCTACCTGATGAAGAGGTTAGTGAAGTTGCTGAAAAAATGTAAACTGAGCCTTCTTCTGTTAGAAAAGCAAAAACAACTTTGCTCACTCATTGTGTTTGATGTGCACTACGTGACAGGAATTTGCAACTTTTGAGATGTAACTTAAGACCTTAGAAGTTTGACAGAAAATTTGGCATTTCCTATTGCACTGATTTTAAAATTAGGGTAGGTAGGTAAGTAGTTTTTGTTAAAAAATAACATGATATATATCAATTAGTGTATATAATGCAGAGATGCTCCCATGATTTCATCATAATGTGGGATTTCCCTCTTGTCACAAAAATAAGGGTGGAGTATAACAAAAATGAAGGGGAGGGGGAAATGGCCATAGCTCAGTATTTACAGAACACTTTGGAAGTACCTTTTCATTAAACTGTTCTTGTAATTCATAGGGTACATACATTAAAGAAACATATAATTCATAGAAAATAATGTGATTTAGCCTATTAATGCAAAGTTTAGGTCAAACATACATGGGACAATGCTCGTTTATGGAATTTGAGAAGCACTTTAAGGTAGAGGTTTTATTCATACATCACTAATTTTGTGAAAATATGAAGAAAAGGCAGTAAAGCAAATTACAGTTAACCTATCTACAACATTTTTGCAAGCAAATTAGACAAATACAAAGACCATAAATTTGCAATCCTATCTCAGGATTGTTGAAATGAAGCTGTAAAGTGAGTGCTCATTTAAGAAAATCTTTTTCCAGAAAGAGATGCAACAACAGGCAAGAATGGTGCTATATTTCATTATTTGTACTTGGCTCTGTGCTGATTCATTTACTTGAATGTTTCAGGTTATCATCTGTGAATAGTTAAAGTATAGTTTTATTGTCATCTATGAAATTAAATGTCAAAGTTTTGAGGTTATTGAACTGTCAGTCATGTACTTAAGGTTTATGTGACCATCTTGGTCTCTACACCATGTTTTTCAGACATGAATTCATGCAAGTACATTAGAAACTATTGTAATTAATTATGACTGATATGTGTTCTTAGATTACATCATTGTTCAGATTGGTATATTCTGTGATTACATACATTCATTTCTTAAGGTTTAAGGTTCAACTGAGTGTACTATAATTTACCTATACATAGACTTCTGCAGAAAAATTGAAGTTAAAAATTTTAAGTGGTAGTTATTTTCAGCCAAACAGCAACCATCATTCTTTGATTTACAATATTATATATATCACCACATATAGGCTGATCCCATCATTCATAAAATAATTAGGTGGCTGTGACCTTGAAGAAGAATTTTGACATTAGATGACACTGATTATCAAATAGAAACAGAGCATGGTAAGTTCAGTCAGTGATGGTTTGAATGATAGATGATTTATGTGGAAGCTTTTTTTTTCTTCATTTCTTTATAATACACCCATAAATTTAAATTTTAGACACATTTTAATTTTTTGTTCATGCCATGGAAAGAGAGAAGAAAAATGAAGTATGGAAAATCTTCTTGTGTAAGAATATATATATTCCCTAAATGGGAGGTGATATGACCACAGTAGCAATGCCACTTTTATTGCCACTGTGGCAATATCAGTTTTTCTTGCTTTGATTTTTGATGTCCAATTATCAAATGCTTCTTATCACCAGTGTGCAGTGGACTTCTGTTTTCTTCTGATGGATACATGTCTTATTTTTATTTAGGATCCAAACATCACAGATGTCTCACCTACCACAGGCCCTATGGCAGGGGGAACGATGATAACCATCAGTGGTACAAACTTCCTCATTGGTAACAAAAACATCAAGGTCAATGTTTATGATGGACCCATTAGTAGGAGCTGCACGAATATGAAGATAGCTGGAATTCTGTAAGATAATTAATGCTGTAATATTGACATCATTTATGATAAATGAAAGAAAGTGTTATTACAGGAAGAGAAATATGTTGTTCTACAATGTAGAATTTCTACTCATGTTAAAAAATACAGCAGAGAAAACATACATTTTGAGACCTGATTTGTTTTAGGCCAAAAATTGCTGGTTTCAAAACTGGAGTTTACATCTGGATTTTAGACTCCTGGTCCTTAGATCTAAAGCAGACCAGTCTGAATTGCAAACAGACAGATGAACCTTTGCAAAAATTAGGATATGTTTGAGATTTGGGGGACATGAAAATCATGGGTTCAATAAAAAAAATAAAAACAAGCCCAGGTTTGCCCCTTCTGCACATGCTTAGGCAAAATGGCCAAATTTATTAAAAAGACTATTTTGCACTTGAGCATCTGGGTAAAGGAAAATCACTGGAACAAATGTTTTTGGATGCATTTAGAAGTGTCCCCCAAAATGCATTTCCTATTCCCATTTCAAAATGAAAAGAATCTTATGGGGTCAGTGAGTTAACGGGCAAATTTTAATGACATCACCAAATTTGAATATTACTTGTTTATTTTATCATTTGTGCATTAACTATTGATTGAAAACTTGTAAAGAAAATTTGACATATCAATTAACTTGTACCACATTTACAGATCATGATGTTTTACGCTACCTCTGACTCTATGTCAGCATCATTGGTGATGCACCAGAGTGGGTGGTATTACAGAAATGGACAAAAATATAGTTCTACAATAACCAAATGATGTATACTTTCTACTTGTGTTAAAAAATACAGTGGAAGAAATATTTGTTTTAGACCAGTTCTTTTTTTTAAGGCCAAAAGTTGCCTGTTCAGAAACTGGAGTTTGTGTTAGGATTTTAGACACTTTGGCCTTAGATATTATGATGAAGAAAGGGCTTGAATTTAATTATCATATTAACTGTGTTGTCATTAAGGTTCACTCATGTTGGATACATTTATCCCAAATGCATTCATATATGCTTTAATGTGACAAAAGGAAAATACTGGAGATCAAATTTGAAAATGCTTCATTGAACAAAAATGATAGGGTGACAACCTTGAAAAATCATTGTCAGCTAAAATAACTGTCTTCTTTACAAGGTACAAATGTAAACTGTATGAATATTTACATATAAAATGGGCAAATTCTAAAGCAGGACTTTGAATGGAGATGTTCCTAATATCAGGCCCATCCATTTGTAAGTCCATAAGTCATTAGAATTTTCATCAAGTTTTAGTTATACTGAATCATAAAGAACGAGTTGCTATAGTGTATAAAGTGCTGCAGAGCAGGAAAGACCTTGACAGGATTTTAAAATGACGAAAAAGAGCAGCAGATATACTTTTAGGTAAGGCTTCACCTTCTGAAAATTAAATTCAGCCTATAATTGACAGAAGAACTGATCACAGCAAAGCTGTTTAATATAGAAGGCTATAAATGGAAATGCACCAAATTATTTACAAGGCATGTTTTGGCAGATTAAATCTTGTTATGCATGACACGCTGCAGATGCTGGAAAGCTCTTTCTTCAGAAACCTAAAACATTGCAATTCATGCAGAGCTTAACATTTTCAGGGTTCTTGTCTGGAACAGCTTGCCTTTTAATACAAAACTTGCTGAGTTTCTTTTTAAAGTTAATGTTTAGACTATATGTTTAATAAGAAATCAGTATTCTTTTTAATATCAGTAATACAAAACATGTTGCTATTACATAGCTGGTACTTTTCCTTGTGGAAAATACCATGACATGATGGTGAGAATTCATCCTCGGCAAGGATGCAGAAGATTCAAGAACACTAGATCACCCATGGGACACCCAATAGTTTTCCATGCATGCTATCCTTCATTCTTTTTTTCATCACAGAAATAACATGCTGCTTAAATTAAATGCCATAGACAAATTGTCTTCATTTCATCTCTTATGTATGGAATTACTTCAGATCAAGTATTTTTTCAGTTCGAATTGAGCTCATTTTGAGAGTTGTTAGCATCGTTTCTGGTTACATTTAGGTTATTGCCCCACATGGATATTTGCATAACTATTTAGGTACAGCTGTATTTAGTAAATATCCATATCTTTGTTGAATTTGGTCTGCAGAATCATATTGATTTTGTTTATTGTTAATTACAGTAATGAATCTTCATGTTGCACACTTTCTTTTAATATGACTCATGCCATTTTTTGTTGGATAAGCAAGTTGCACACCAGTTTTTCCCTTTATGGTGCATGTTAGTTATCAAACACCAGTTCACTCTTATAATTAGTATGTTATAGTACTCCTTTTTATTATCATTTTTATGAGCAGTCTTAGCAATCTGTTTTTTGTGTGCTAAATTAGTTGCCAGTTCAAAGATAAGGCTGGTCAATGTCAATTTTAACTTGCCTTCAGTATTATTTGGTGGTTTTATTGCCTTAAGTAAATTTGGGCAGCAGACTCATGTTGAGTCTGTTTATTGTTTTATTACACTAAAGAATTGAAATATTTCACATTTTCTTCCAATGTGCTGTTTTTATCTCAGAAAGGCAGATCGCCCATTAGATTTTCCCTTTATGTTCTGTGCTTAGTTATTGAACACCAATTCATTCTCATCTTAGCATTGCTTTCTTTTTGTATTAAAACATCAGTGATTGTTTTAATTCTCAGATTTAAAACCCAGAAAAGGTGAGTTGTTGTTGTTATCATTTTAGCATAGATTTAGTCCATGCAAATATATTTATATATTGTTATGACTCTAGGTTTTAAACTGTGTAACAGAAAGAAGTCAAATCAACAATTTATGTCTCTAAAATACAAATTGAAAATTAAAAAGACAGTATTGTGAATTAAATCCCAAATAATCCGAAATGTCCTATCGCCTGTCTAAAACTAGAATATTCCGGATTAATTCGAATGGTCTTAAATATCCTGATTAACACAGTGATGCAGTCCCAAATATTTTTGAATGGGTTCACATTAAATCCAAATTTAAGTATACAAGTACATAAGTGAAATAGCACTTTAGTAATTCCAGTGAATAATTTGAAAAAATAATTCCACTTGAATTATATCTTATGTCAACAACACAACTGCAAACTCTTATAATTTATTCCCACAGACTGATATTCTGAGAACATGAATTACTCATTTATTTATTAAATCCATATTTATATACATTTTCACCTTACCTAGTTGTGAATAATATCCAATTAAATATTCCATTCTAATTATAAGCAAGACCAAGCCTAGAATGTTCCAAATTCAAATGCTGTGTAAACATCCTGTTTACAACTTATAATCATGGTCTAATGTTATCTCAGTAAAAACATCCTATTTACAAAACCAATATCTTAAAGTATAACATATATTCTTGGAGAAAGGTTAAGGAATATATATATATATATATATATATATATATATATATATATATATATATATATATATATATATATATATATATATATATATATATATATATATAAGTTTTCGGATAAATCTTCTTAACAGCATTCTCTTTGAGCAGTGGGAATTTTCCTTCTCTGGGTCACTTGGATCTCATTGAAGGATTACCATAGTCTCAGTGAAGAAGACTGGGTTGGTGAACTCCCTCTCGAGGGAGACTAAAAACTTGTGGAGAGTGAGTAGCACCTTCCCATTAGGGAGGAACCACAAGTACCCCGTTCTGTGAGGGCAGAGAGCAAGTCACACCCTCCTGTGAAGGATAAGCTTCACCCTCTCTTTTCCGTTAGGATGAAGAGTCAGTCACACCCTCCCTACAAGAAGTAGCAGCACCCTCTTTCATCCAGAATGACAGAGAGTGAGTTGCACACTGACTCCTTCTTCAGTACCCATTACTCATCCACAGCTCAGTTTAGGTTAGAAGTGAACTGCTGCCCCCTCCCCCACCCTATATGGTAGACAGCAGCTCTCTTCAAGTCCCCAGGGTCCATTTTTGGTGATGGGATTGAACCATCTGGTAAGGGGAGAGCTCAGAATTAAATCTATCAGATATGGGCAAGGCTTTTTTGCTGACCTGAGTTGCCTGACTGGTCTTTCACCAGTCACTGGGCACTAGGAACCAGTTAACATGCATGGAATGGTCACTGGGCTCCTGGGTATCTGTTACCAGTCAGTTGAGCATGTTTGGTTTTGGATAAAGACAGATCTAGACCACCTTCTTTCCAGACTGGTTTCATCTCATTGGGGATTAGGAATTATTGTAAGGATAGCAGACTAGGGAGGGGTTTAAGATCAAGGTATCCACCTTTTTTTCCCTATAATTCCTCAACATTCCTATGGGATATGAGTCCTTCCACTGCAGGAAAATTAATTGTTATTTTCCTTCCTGGCATACAGACATAGTCTTTAGGATCTTGGCCACATGGTATAGAGGTTGATGCTGTGAGCTGTGGACCTCGATTTCCTCATGACCTCATGTCAAAGAGAGAGAGAGAGAGAGAGAGTGACATTAGGGGTTAAGATTCAGATCCCTCTTACCTCCCACACAATTAATGGATATTGGGTTGCATAGTCCTGCCTTTCAGGAACAAGAATGGAATGATGTCTTTTCTGTCCTCATTGTTTCACAGTTTGATACAGAAAAGGTTTGTCCTGCCTTCAGGTCTGCTGCCTGTCTCCCACTCTCTGACATTGAGACCCTTGGTATCTGCATAAAGCTAAATGGATAATTCATGTTCCTGGTCAGTTAAACCTTCCACTTTGGATGCCAAAACAACTTGGTGTGTATTTCCATGGGAACCTGGGCATGCCTCCCAGTTTAAACACTTCTGAAGCTGCTGCCCTGGAAGCAGAGATTATCTTTGGTGAGCTCATCCCCTATTTGTTTCTTGGTCCTTCACATCTGCTTCTTGCCTTTCAAACTGGCCCAAAACACTGGACAACAAATTTTTACAAAAGTCATGTTACTGAAATAAAATTAGTCAATTCTTATCAATTTTTATGTGCTGAACACGAATATGACAGTCAAATTGCAAAATTGGCTCTAGTTTTTTTGTAATCTGCAAGAAATTAATGTTTACATAACGAAATGCATTCCAATAGTAAAAGGTCAACTGTAATAGCCTACCTATAAAAAATCAAGTCATTGACTACATCTTAGATTTCTTCGCCTGTCTCTTGTACAGCTGTTCGGGAGCATCTCTGAGGAGTGTCCAGCAGTAGTCAGCCAGCATTGTAGTGGACCATTTTCCCTGGTATCTTTGTTCCATTGTTGCGATATCTTGATGAAAACGTTCGCCGTGTTCATCACTAACAATACCACAGTTGCTAGGAAAGAAATCCAAATGGGAATGAAGGAAGTGAATCTTTAGAGACATATTGCAGCCAAGTTTCTTATACTTCATCAACATGTCTTCTACTAGTTCCTTATAGTTTTCTGCCCTAACATTTCCGAGGAAGTTTGTAGAAACTAGGCGAAAAGCATTCCATGCTTGTTTCGCGTCACCTTCCAGCAAGTTGTTGAACCGGTCATCTTTGAAAAGCTCTCGAATCTGAGGACCCACAAAAACTCCCTCTTTAATCTTTGCTTCGCTGAGTCGAGGGAATTTTTCATGCAGGTATCGGAATGCTGGCAAAGTCCGGTCAATGGCTTTCACGAAGTTCTTCATCAAACCTAGTTTGATGTGAAGGGGTGGTAGCAAGATTTTCTGAGCCTCAACCAGAGCTGGGTGTTGGATATTCTTCTCTCCAATGGCTACATTCTGCCTGTGAGTCCATTCCTTCCTCATGTAGTGCATTTCCCTTGCTCGGCTATCCCACTCGCATAAGAAACACATGTATTTTGTATATCCTTGCTGCAGTCCCATTAAAAGGGCAACTACCTTCAAATCACCACAGAGGTGCCAGCTGTACTTGTTATACTCAATGGAATTCAGTAGCTGCCTTAAGTTATCGTATGTCTCTTTCATGTGGACAGCATACGCTACTGGAATAGATGGAAGAATGTTTCCATTGTGTAAAAGCACAGCCTTGAGACTCAGTTTCGAAGAGTCCACAAATAGTCTCCATTCTTGTGGGTCATGAGTGATTTTTAAAGCATTCATGAGGCCCTCAATATCGGAACAGAATATCAGATTACTTTCCTTTCTGAAGAAAGGCTCCAATTGCTGGTGGCGCTTTCGATATGCAGTAATTGTGACATCTTCTTCTAGAAGATTCCATTGTTGGAGTCTTGATCCTAGCAATTCTGCCTTGTTCTTTGATAAGTCCAAATCACGAATCAGGTCATTTAGTTCTTCCTGTGTTATTCTGTGTGGGGTTGATGATGCACCACAGTGAAAATCTGGATCACTGCATGCTGATGGACCAGGAGAAGAACAGGTCGACTCACCTTTGTCTTCGTCAGATGAATCAAGAGAATATTCTGCTGGAGGTTCTGGAATAGGAAGTCCCTCACCATGTGGAACTGGTCTCAATGCAGACGGAATGTTTGGGTAGACTATTCTCGACTTCTTTCGCTTCGTTATTCCGCCGGAAAGAGGAGGAACCAAGCAGAAGTAACAGTCATTTAGGTGGTTGCTTGGCTCTCTCCACACCATTGGGACTGCAAACGGCATTGATGACCTTTTGCAATTCAACCACTGTGAAAGCTGTGTTGTACATGTAGCACAGCATATATGCGGAGCCCAAGGCTTGTCTTGGTCACCAACCTTGCATCCGAAGTAAAGATGATATGCCTTCTTCACTTGAGAATTGATACTTTTCTTCTGGTTGGCAAATGTCACTTCCCCACAAATATAGCAAAAATTGTCCGCGGTATTAACACACTTTCGAGGCATTACTGTTCTTTATTGTACGTAAATGGATAAAATAATAAGTTTTATGTAACAGTAGCTTGAACTGTCTCGCACAACGTCTAAAATATTTTAAATGCTGAACCTATCTGATTGGGCTTTATATAGTACACTGCTTACGTCAGCTTCAGCAGCCGCCTGGCATTAGTATAATAGGCCTACACATGTATAGTACACTGCTGACGTCAACTTACTTCAGCAGCCGCATGGCATTAGTATTGCATTGCATCAGAAAATGATGCAATCAACTGTGGATGATGTGAGCATGATGGTATTATGCAATGTTACATCATTATTCCGGATGTTGCTGCAGTCCTACTGGAGAAATTTACACAGTGAAACATAGAAAATGAGGTATATGAATATCTTCAAAACGAGAGCCAATACAAATTTTTCACGGTTATATTCGTGTTCGGCACACCAAAATACTACAGATTAGGGCCTTTTCAAGTCAGTAATGATTTCACTGTTGACCAGTGAAATTGAAATCAGCCAAAGGGTTTATTAGTGAGGTTCTTTAAAGCTATGCAGACTGTATCAAAGCAACAACCCCATCCCATTTGAAAACTCCACTTCATCAGATGAGCCCCAGGAGGAAGCACCACAAAGGCCCAGATAGGGAAGTTTGCATGTCTTTCCCTCTGTCATAAGGACATGGGTGGGTAGCAATAGGGGCCTGCTCCCTCTCCTGCTGAGTGTTAATCTTTGTTCCAGTAGGTTCCACTGGCTAGACCCCATTTCGGAGTCTTTGTCTGGCATAACAGTCAATGACTGGGTCCTTTCTATCATAGAGGTGGTTACCAGTTTCAGGTTTGGGATCACTTTGTCTACTTGGATCTACCATGCTCTTCCTCCAGTTGAATCTGGTGCAATTAAAGGAAGAGGTGCACTCCCTTCATTAGAAGAATGCATTAGAGAGGTTGTTCAGACAAAATGTCACTAGGTATCCTAATTCTTTTATGATGATTCATTGATCCACAGTAGCCAGCTAGAAACCCTAAGATCTGTTTTGCTATTGGTCCATAGTGACCAGGCTGGGTCTCCTACCCGTCCTAGAGAAATTGGAGCTTATTCCATCTGAAGAGTTTGTCTATGTGGTGATGCATTTCCAAACAAACATTATTAGTTTAGTCTGTGTCCCTCAGGTCTGAGTAATCAAGATCCTGCCCTTGTTAGAGGCACTGAGAGCAACAACCAAGTTGTTGGCTCATCCATCTCTCTTTCTGCCATGGACTTGATAATTCTCACAAAATGGTCTCTACACCAATCCATATCAGATTCCCTGTTCCAAGCTTGGGGGACACATTTGTTTGATAGCTAAGCAATAAGCTCCCCTTTTTGCTTTCCCCAGCACTTACGACCAAGTTGTTGGCTCATCCATTTCTCTTTCTGCCAGGGACTTGATAGTTCTCACAAAGAAGTCTCTACACCAATCCATATCCGAGTCCCTGTTCCAAGCTTGGGGGACACGCTTGTTTGAAAGCTAAACAATAAGTTCCCTTTTTTGGTTTCCCCTGCACCCATGCAGAGGACTTGGGCAATGGATGCTTTCGTCCTTATTGTGTGATCATGCTCTTTGATTATGCCTTCCTATCCATCAGGATCCATCCTTATGATACTTCACAAGTAAGGAACTCCACTTATTGGTTCATTTTGATAACACCCCTGTGGCCCCACTGTGGACCATCCCAGGACTTTAGGTAGGGATGTCCTGTTGCAGCACAGGCACTTTTCTCTGCAAAACAGCCTGCATATTCTCCATCTTTTCACTTGTCTCATCTTTTCACTTGGCTCATCTCAAACGATCTATCTGCCAGGACCAGTTTTTGAACTAGTAGCCTAGTCCCTTATTAAATCCAGGAGATGATCCATATCTAAGGTCTGTGATGCCAAGTGGAGAATCCTTAGAGATTGGTACAATATTAAATGTGTCAATTCTACTGTCCTTCTGTGAGTACAGTGACAGATTTCTTCTCCCTTTTGAAGAGAAGTAGTGATCAAGGGTTACTGGGCAGCCCAACACATTCAAATTTGCTATTCACAAGAACATTGGGATGAGAGTCTCACTTAGCAGATCTCTTCAGTTATTTCAAGCTGCCAAGTTTTGCTTGCTAATGTGTAGTCGGAATCTCACTTACATCTTGTGATTTCCGTAATGTGATTTTACTGGTAGTATGACTAAAATACATTTTTAAAGGTCATTGAATGTAAATACCATTTTATTGTTGAAATCTACCATTTTTCAATGTTCAAAGATTTTAAAAATGACAACCCAACTCCCCAGCATTTTGATGCACTCTACCCACACATTACAGAAACCAGTCAGAACCAGTCAACTGGGGAAGGGTTACACCCATGCAATTATCTCTGCAATAATGCATACTACGGTTGACATTGCCGGGGTGGGAGTGGGAGACAAGTGCCCCACTCCTCCAGAAATGCCCCATATGGCTTGCGTCTATGATTGCCTCTCTCAACTATAATCCAGCTCCTGGTCTTTGCGTGTGGCTTAGCTTTGAAGTCTGGCAGACCACGTTTTCCACTAAAAGGAGAAGGGGTGAAGGCGCCAATGGCGCCTTAAAACCACTTGCTTTGGGTAGATGAGACTCTTAAACCCTGGATAATAGCTCATCTAGGAGAAGGAAAACTCCGATTCCAAACCTCTGCTGCCTTGCGGCTATACCCACTCATGGGAAAGGCTAAGGGAGTAAACCCCGACAGAAAATCCGGAGACAGAGTCCCTAAGGCGGTCTGACATTTACTTCAACGTCATTCCGGCAACTCCTGCGATGCCATTGGTGCCAAGCTTTATCAGCATTCATCATTTCCTTGGGCCCACCACTGTGTGGAGAGGGGGATCTGCTGCATGGACAACAGCTGATTCTCCATACCACTCTGCCCAGGCTTCATAGCTCCACTGGAGAGGACACTCCAGCAGTGTCGTAAGGCATTGGCACAACACGAGAAGTAGCAGTTTATTGGTTCTAAGTCAAAGCTTGATTGGTGTAGAGCTTGGCACCAGGGGTTACTTCTGATGGTGGGAGAGATCATCATGTCTCACTGGACAGCTACCACCCGCCTCAAGCTGGGCAGCCCCCAATCAGTAAGGTGCTGCCCGCCATGGCCTGCCTGCATCACTGGGTGCATGGAGCTTAGAGACCATCTCGACAAATGGGCCACAAACTCCGCACCAGAAAGAAATAAAAAGACTCCAGCTCTTTGTTTTGCAACCTGGAACACCAGGACCATGTGTCCTGGATTGACCTCTGACCTACAGCAGATCAACGATGAACGGAAGACTGCCGTCATTGACAGAGAACTCTCCTGACTGAACATTGACATTGCCTGCCTCCAGGAGGCTCAACTGGCTGACAGCAGCACCATCAGGGAAGCCAATTACACATTCTTTTGGCAGGGGAAGCCCTCGGATGAACCTAGGCAGCACAGTGTAGGCTTTCCTGTAAAGAACACGCTAGTCGCCTTCATTGAACCTCCGTCATCAGGTACTGAGAGAGGTACTGAGAGAATTCTTGCCCTCCACCTGTCAACATCCTTAGGTCCGGTCAACTGCTTCAACCCTCTTCTCCACCCACAAGGAGAAAGACAAGTTCTATGAGGCTCTGGATCAGGCAATATCCATTATCCCCAACAATGAAAGCCTCTAGTTACTAGGAGACTTCAATGCTAGAGTGGGAGCTGACCATGAGGCCTGGTCCACCTGTCTCAGCTTTTACAGAAGGGGCAAGATCAATGAGAATGGTCAGCGACTGCTGGAGAGGGACTGCTGGAGAGGTGCTGCTCCCACAGCCTATGTGTGACCAACACTTTCTTCAAATGCAAGGAGATCCACCAGGTGTCATGGAGTCACCCACACCCATGCCACTGGCACCAGCTAGACCTCGTCAACACCAGGCATGCAGAACTGGCCAGTGTCCTCCTCACCCTCAGCTACTACAGTGCCGACTGCGACACGGATCATTCCCTCGTGGCCAGCATGGTGCGAATATTGCCCAAGAAGCTGCACCATGCCAAGAAAAAGGGTCACCCACGCATCAACACATGCTGTACAAGCAACCCAGAGAGAACACAGCAGTTCAGCAGCAAATTGCAAGAAGCTCTCACTAAAATGACACCTGATGACACCATTGACTCCAGGTGGTCCCACCTCCATGACTCTGTGTACAATTCAGCCATCACAGCTTATGGGAAGAGGGAGCAAAAAAATGTCGACTGGTATGAGGCAAACTGGGAGGAGATGGAGCCCGTGACTGAGGCAAAGAGGATAGCCCTCCTGGCATACAAGGCTGCACCTAGCCACAGAACACTACAAGCCCTCAGGACTGCAAGGAACAATGCCCAGAAGACAGCCCGCCACTGTGGCAACACTTGCTGGCTGAACCTTTGCAACAGTATACAGACAGCTGCCGACACCGGGGATGCAAGAGGAATGTATGAGGATATCAAGAAGGTGACGGGCCCCCCCTCCAAGACCGCCCCCTCAAGTCCAAGATGGGCGAAGTCATCACAGACCAGGGAAACAACTGCAGTGATGGGTTGAGCACTGCCCTGGACACCATTCCAGACCTACCTGTCATGGAGGAACTAGACACACAGCCCACCCTGGAAGAGCTCAGAAAAGCCATAGATTGTCTTGCCTGTGGGAAGGCTCCTGGAAGCAATGGCATTCCACCTGAAGTCCTCAAGAGCGGTAAACCAGCACTGCTCCAGCCCCTACACATACTCCTCTGCCTCTGTTGGGAACAGGGATACATCCCACAAGACAGGCATGATGCCAACATCGTCACTTTGTACAAGAACAAAGGAGACCATAGCGATTTCAACAACTACCTGGACATCTCCCTCCTCAACATCATCGGAAAGACTTTCGCCCATGTTGCCTTGGCGTGCTTGCAGATCCTAGCCTCATGCATCTACCCAGAGTCCCAGTGTGGATTTTGAGCCAGCAGATCAACTGTAGACATGATCTTCTCACTATGCCAGCTGCAGGAGAAGTGTTGTGAGCAGCTGATGCCCCTCTACATTGCCTTCATTGACCTGATGAAGGAGTTTGACCTGGTCAGTGTGAGTGGACTCTTCAGACTCCTGCAGAAGATCGCCTGTCCCTCCCACTGCTTGCTGTACTCATGTCGTTCCACGAGAACATGCACAGCACAGTGTGTTTCAATGGCGCAACATTGGAGGCCTTCCCAGTCACCAGTGGAGTCAAACAAGGCTGTATCCTTGCGCTGATGTTCTTCGCCATCTTCTTCTCCATGCTTCTCCAGTATGCCTTCAAGGACTGCAGTGAGGGAGTGTACGTCCATACCAAGGCTGATGGCAAGTTGTTCAACATTGCCCGTCTCCACACTAAGACTAAAGTCACAGAGGTACTCAGAAGTGCCCATGTGCATACCATCTGGCAGAAGACATATTCTGCAGACCAATGGTGGGATCATCAGCCTCCCACCAAACTAAAATATTTAGCTATGCAACAGGTTTTTTATTTACTGCTATTAAAATGTGGCTTTTTGTGTGTTGGGGTGGGGAGAAAACTAATTTTAATGATGTAATACTTATCTCTTGCTATTGCCATTTTCTCTCCTCCTCCACCACATTGATTCCTGTGTGTTAAACGAATGAAAGACAGTGTGCATGGGCAACATATCTGGTATGATCTATTGTGTTCTGGAATCATCTGGTCCACCCTATTAGTAGGACAAATTCTTGTTATACAGTCAGGGTATTTGCAACCCATGAGAGTGGCAGCTGCACAGTAGCAACAGGTAAGTATTGCATAGTTAAAATCACTTTTACCCCCCACCCCACCCCATTTTAAGCTTATGTTAAATAATCTACATATCTGATATACTGATTCTGAATAATAGTGAAGGTAACTCCTGTCTTCGAACTTATAAATGATTTGATTTTGGCATATGTTTGCAAATTAGGCAACTAGATGGTCTGTGAGATGTTTAAGTCTACAGTATACGACCATTGGAATGTCTTGGAATATGTCCTTCAAACATTTGGATGATTCAGCCTTGTGCCAGTGCTTCCAAATGATCTGTTCTAAGTTTGGGGCATTGGGCTGGAAAGGGGACACGCTTGTTGGTTTTCTTGGTTTATATTTTAGGAGTGCTCCTATCAAAGTTTAGTTTTGTTAATAGCCCTCTCAGTGTAGCATTTCTGTATCCTTTTCATCTAAGATGCCCTGTCAGTGCAACAAATCTCTTTTTAAAGATAGATAGATAGATAGATAGATATGAACTTATCTAAGTTTACCATTTTGTTTTCACTTGCATTGAAATTCAAGATTTACTTTGCAAGAAACGGTATTATAATGCATTGTAATAACAGTAATGCATTACATGTTTTCCTTTACCAGAACTCCTAGTTCCAGTCCAAGCTAATTATTCCCTCCTCCAACACAGATTGGAGGCCCAGAATTAAAAAGAACATGATCCCAGTCTATAGTTCTGTGCCAGAGTATCCATCACTTGTCCTGTTTGGATTCACATAATTTGTTTGTTTTCTTTGCGTTTCTCTTTATTGATTACTATGTCACTGGGTTTGCATTAGTGAGTTACAAGAAGGTCCCATCGGACACACACCCCTTCTGCCTACTGTACTCTGGTTGTGCCTGATTAGTTGTCTCTGGAGTGATCAAGTGTAAGATTTCATGAAAAGTCACCACACATACATAAGCAGGAAGAAACATCCTACTTCCTCATCTTCTTCACTGAATAACCCACCCTTTTCCCATGATGCATCTGGATCTCTGCCCATATTGGGGAAATATCTCCCCATGTGGGGCAGGAATGCTCTAGAATGACTGCTGTGAATTTCCAAAAGCCAGGGATCCCTAGCACTCATTTCAAACCATTAGTGTCCATGGGGGATCCTTCCTTGTTCCTTTCAAAGGGAAGGAGAACACCAGATAGCGAGTTGCACCTCCCAATTACTGATGAGCAGTGCCCTATGAAGACTGATGTCCCACTGGCAGAGATGAGCTAATTGCACCATCTTCAGAGGGAAGAGTGGTGATCTGAAATGGAGTTGTTAGTCAGATCTTCATTACTGGATGGGTCTATGTTTTTTTTCCAGGCATCAGTCACTGGGCACCATTCACAAGTGACTATGCACCAGTCAACAGTGATCTACTGATCACTGGGCTCTGAGCATTGGTCACTGATTACCAGGTTTTGATTTTCATTCTGGAGAAAGTGATCTTATTTCCCATCTGTTTTTATGTTTCTGCTTGATCCCTATGGGAATAAAGATTCAGGCTGTACTTGATAAACTATGGATTAGCATCCCAACCTACCCAGTGGTACTGTATAATTCTTATGGTATGCATCACCACTGCTGGGAAGCAAATCTTCGCTCCCATGATATCATGGATGTCTCTGTCTTGGTTTCAGGGTAATGTAGACATAACTGGTCATGGGTGCTTCATTGCATCTGGTCTTGCCTAACAGAAAGGAGGGCCAAATGCAACTCACTTCCAAAGCAGTGATCAGAGATCCCATTTTGCCTCAGAGGACAGCTAGTAGAGTTAGTCACCTACAGTGAGTGATAATGGGAAGATAGGAACCCATTTTAATGTCTCCCTCTCTGGGGTGAGAAACTGTTAAGGACAGTTCTTATTCAGGAGCTGACGTAGGATGGTGATGTCATTTCCATTATGGCAGATGCAAATAAGTTCCAGAGGAACCAGTTACAATGGTGTTTCTACCTCCATAGTCCCCAGCTACTTCCTATCTCTCAAATCGGGTGTTGGAGAAAGAGGAAGTTTGGACATTCATTGAAACAATGAATGAAGTTACTACCTGATTCCTCCCTGCCCCCCCCCCCCCATGTTGTTCAAAATCGTCTGGATAAGAAGAATCTTTCTGGGGCCTCCTCTCTTTGAGATTTTCTCCATTTTCTGCACTTAGTGATGATCTTTGAGCTGACACAGAAGTTTTCCTGTTTTAGGAGTTTGCCAGGCTGTCGTTGGTGTAGTTTGTCCATTGTTCTGTGCTCTAGCTACTGTTTTCTCAATCCACCTATTTGAGCTAATTCTTCAGCATAGCTCCTAAACCTTCTTCCATTGGACTTGTGCACATCTCAGATTGGGATAGCTGGGGCCTGGGACAACCTTGCAGTAAAACTTTGGATGCCTTGGAACTAGAGGCCCTTAATCTTGTGATGATAGCTTCACATTGTTAATTACATTATAGCTGCTTCCTTCAGTCTCTTGAGGGAGTAATCATTGTCTCCAGTGGTGCTTCAGTGTTTGCTTTAGGCCATAGTGAAGATATTTTGTCATTTGCTGAACATTTTAACGAAGCCCTTGGCAGAGCTTCTTCACCTTTGACAGGGATGCTGCCTTGGAGATGTTGAAACTGGCTTGGAAGTGTGAACCCACCCTGACCTCCCTGTGGGACCGTATTCCAAGTTCTTCAAGTTGGCATGGCCTCAACAGTCTCACAAGCAGCCTGAGTTCAAAGCTCATCCAAAGCAAGGCATGGTTTAGAGGCCAAGGGAGAAACTCTTTTTGGTCTCATCCCCCTTCACATAGGAGAGAGGTGATCAGCCTCAGGTAGTTGCACCCTCTCTTGCAGTGCTTTCCTCTTCCTCAGAATGGAGACTATCACCATGGTCAGGAACACTATAAGGCCCTGTGACTGGATGGTTTCAAATGATCTTCAGGCTGCATTCCTTTGCATCCCAGTCTTCCTGCCACACAGAAAATAACTCAGTTCAGGGGGTAGTAGCAACCCACATGAGATCTATAAGGATCTCTGCCTTTAATTATTTTATGGCTAGCTAATGCATATCATCCTCAGAAACTTCTCTGTCCCTCTCTTGGTTGACAGAGACTTGTCTTGGTCTTATCAAAAATCTGGTGAAGTCAAATTTGATCCCATCTCTGGACTTTTTCACCAGTCAGGGAAAGTTCATGTTTCTCCAGATAGGATTGACCATATGCTGGCCTTCATAATAGGTCTTCTGGCCAAGACTTCATTGTCGGCTTGCCATTACCTCTCTTTCCTGGGAACCCTGAACTTGGCTGCAGAGATTAGGGAGGCTTCACTTGGGTCTGTCCAGTTTCTGCTTCTAGCAAGCTGGTTACCACACAAGCACCTGGTATACGCTCTGATCCTCCTGATAGCTGACTTTCACCAACACCTGCCTAGATGTCTAAATTGAGTTTGGTTTCTAACTAGAATCCCATTTCATATCCTTAACTCTTTCTGTACACTGACACATCAGATTTGTGACTGGGGAGGCCCAGTCTTCAACCAGTTTACATTAGTGAGCACTCCTACCATATGGATAAGTGTATTTGTTTTCTCTGCAAGATTTGTTGAGGCTATCAGCCTCTTTCATAACTTAAAAATTCATTAATACAGAAGTGCAAGCAATGTATTAATACTGTTAACACATAGTCTTAGGGGTGGGATGGGTTAAACTAGTTTAATTGTGAAATACTTGCCTGCTGCTATCACAAAGATTCCCATTGCCCATCCTTCTCTGATGTCCTGTACTCTAGGTTCAAGTCAAAAGAAGAAGATATCCCTTTGTTCGTAATGATGACGGAGTTGGACTGGGATCAAGTTATATTCAATTCTGGCCCTCCAGAGAGTGAAGTCCCAGTAATGAAAGCAATGCAGTAGTAGCAAATAAGTGTTACATAATTTAAATTAGTTTTACCTCCCCTCCCCCAAGAAACCCCCAACTAAATTTCAGCATGCATAGTATGTCAGATTTTAAAAATATGTGTTACTGATTCTTTTTAAACCTATTTTATTTTATTCTACCTATCATGCCCATCTTCACCATTCTCCCCCCACCCCGCTGCCTTATCAGTGAACTTGGTTACATGAGTTTGTAATATGTAATCGTTTAAATTTTCATTGAAGATTCTCTTTTTTTTCTGGCAGGGCTGGAATTAAAGACAAAATTATATGCAGAACACCACTATTGGAGAAGACTGCAACAGCAAGCATCATTTTGATATTTGATAATCAGACATATAAAACTGTTCCCAAAAACTTCACATATTTGGCAAATCCTGTAATAGAAAAAATTCAACCCAACAAAAGTATGGCAAGGTAAGTTGTAAGTCTGGAAAAGTAAAATCACCAAATAAATATATCTGAAATTGAATTCATGCATTTACTTTCTGTTGTGCATGGTTTGGTTGATAACTAAAATCAACCTAAATGTTTTTGCTTCTTTAAATGCCATTAAATGATTTTAATATTTCACAACTGTTTTTAACTATCTCCAGGTTGTTGCCTAGAAAATGAAGTGTATAATTATTTCCTCACCTTTCCTTTTTTTTTTAATGAAGTTGGTGGTTTTCTCCCCATATACAGTACAGTTGATGTGTATTTTTGGAACTCCATGCATTGTGATGGGGGTGGAGAGAGTGAAGGTGATTAAGAAAAAATACCATCCGCCATCTCTCTGCACATCCTGATGCAGCGGCTTGGGGAGAAATGCTCTGCACACCATTCTTTCTCACTAAGTCATCAATGAATGACCACTGCAGAATGGACGTGGTTTCTATCAAATGGTTGTAGTTTACTGTATGACTCCTGCAAGCATACTCTTTAGAGGTTTATGAAAAGAGAGAGAGAGATTCCATTTTATCTACATCATCATCAGATTAATATAGACATTTCCTAGTTTATTTGAAGATTGTCTAATAGACTTAATAACAAATAAAATTTTAGGTAATATTAACATAGTTGCATTGCCTTGAAAAACTGTAATATTACTACTGTACTTTTTTCATTTACAAAAGGCTGAATGACACCTTTTGCAATAAGTTTACATTTATACTTTATTCAAAGAAATCTGAACAAACTTAGGGACAGACTTTGACAAGACCTTGTTGGTTTTGTCTAGAAGAGTGCAAAGTTGTCCTACTGTTTAAACATGAAAAGTAATCCTTGGAGGTATGAACATTTAAATTCCCAATGACTGTTGATTCTGTTTAAGAAAGACAACAACATAACAGAAAACATGGAATTTACACTTAAATGGGAACCATGTTTTGTCCTTGAAAAGTAATGACCCAGTCACAAGGCTGAATATAGATGTACACAGCTACAAACTTTAGTTCAATTCTGATTGCATTTATGTTGTATGGGACTGGTCATTCAATTTACTGTTCTTTCTGATGGGTTCTTTTCTTTTTCTTCTATTCATCATGATCACAGGTAAATTTGTTTCAAATAATGTAAACCTTTGGAAACTTAAATGTTCTCTTCCTAATAAAGAATATAGACTCAAGCAGATGTTCTGCAGAAATAATGACAGTGACCATTGTAAACATGTTTTTTTTAGCATCAGAGGACAATGTCTCTAACATAAAGCCATCTGACTTGGTATGTTGCACTTTACACCTCAAATTATGGTCTCATTATTAACAGCGGAAGTTTGGTAATTAATCTTAATTAATCAGTTATTGTGAAATAAATAAATTATTGTTGAAAACTTTAAAATCTTATATGTTCAACAAATTTAAGGCATTCTGCATGGTTGTATCGTATATTTCCTATGATTTGTTCTTGTAAGGGCCCATGGGTCATCTTCGCTGATTGGCTGTTACAAATGTGAATCAATAATGCTGATCAGCTGATCCATGGTGGAGATGACATCGGCCTGTCGGCTGAGGTGTGGTGGTTATTTGCAAGTATTCTATCACTCCGTTGTAAAGTGTTATCACACTTCAGTGAATTGGAGAGATTAAGTCCCACACACAATGTGTAGGGTTCCAAAACTACATATGAGCTGTACTGTAGAAGGTGTATTTTTATTGTCATGCCATTTATATTGTCATGGTCATTTTTATATTTTATAATTTAACAACCTTACTTGACTTGACACAGTATACCCTAGTGTAAATGTGACTGAAATTTAAGAAATGTCATGAGATTTCAGTCACATTTTTATTAGGGTATACAGTGCCAAGTCAGGTAAGGTTCTTAAGTTTTGGGCAAAATATTAGTAAGAATTCACTTAACATTTTTTAGAGGTGTCACAAAAATATCACTAAAATTTTGGTGAGATTTCACAAACATTTTGACCGAAACTTTCACTCAAATTTTGTTGCAATTTCATAAAAGTGTGGACTAAAATTTTCACTAAAGTTTTAGTAAGATCACACTAAAATTTAACTGAAATTTTGGTGAGAGTTCACAAAAATAGTGACCAAAACTTTCAGTGAAATCTTAGTGAGATCTGATTAAACTTTCAATTAAACTATGGTGAGATTTAACTAAACTTTTGGTGACATCTCACTAAAATTTTGACCAAAATTTTCATTGAACTTTCATTGAATTACTAGTGAAATTTAAATGAAATAGTGAAATTTCTGAGTTACTATATACAGTATTTTACAGTAGTTTCAGTAATTTTTAAGACATTTCACTAAGTTTCAAATGGAATAGTGGATACAAATTATACGGCACTTTATTAAACACTGTAATATTAAAATATAAATGGACAACAATTATACAGCTGCTATAATTATGAGTCACAGTATATGTGAACATCATACTGCAAACGTTGTTTGAATTTACAAACTGATGCTAATTTGATCATTTGAACGAGCCATCGATCCATAAGCAGCCATGACAAATGTTTAACAAGTTATAATAACTCTGATTTTACTCAGATTTATAACACAACTAAAATATTTTGCTAATATAGAAACAATAATATCACTTGTGACATTGAAAGATTACTCTACTTGTGGGCCATGAAAACTCCACAAAGATGACCATCTTTGATAGACATGGATATCTGGCAACAATATCATCACTTACCCCACAGTCTGTGATGTATACGTTGTCTCTACTTAAATTCCGAAGTTAATCAGTTTGGAGTTATATAGCTTCCCAAATTTGCAAAATGCTGGCATTCAGTTTTATTACAGATTGACCAACTGCATTGCCATCGACTTTGCATTCAAGCCATTCTCATTTCCACATATTTTTCAAACCATTATTCAAACTCATGTCCAACTGGAAAATTTGAAATGCCATGTTTGGCAAGCTTGCTCTTTCCCTTTGTTTATGTTACATGATGGTTCATTGGGCAAGTACAGACTTTTGACCAATGAAAAAGCTCTTTATAGTGATCATCTCCTAAATAATATTTGGAACAAATACTTTTATAAGGATTGTTGCAGAATGGAACAGACAGACTGGTTTCTTATTGAAAAAAAAACAGCTACGGAGATGATATGAAAAAAATGGTCCATGTCGAGGAAAATTGGACTCAGGTCATGAGAAAAGTGGAATTTTGCTTTAAAATGGAAAACAATCTTGTCATCCAGGGGCAGTTAAATCCAATTCAAGTTAAACAATAAAAAAGAGGAAAAATGACAAAGAAAGATGTGGAAAGAAGTTATTGTTCCCAAAATGAACAGTAAAATTAGAGCTACCAGAAACAGAAAAATAGTTTTGATGAAAATAATTAAAAATGTACACAAAACAAAAATAAATTGTTTAAATGGAAAAAGGTTCATTTTTTATATTAGTAAAGTACTGTTTCTCAGTGATATTTTATTCATTGAAATTTCAGTATTTTACAGAAGTTTCAGTAATCTTTAAGACATTTCAATAAGTTTCAAGTGAAATAGTGGATACAAATTATACGGCACTTTATTAAACACTTTAATATTAAAATATAAATGGACAACAATTATACAGCTGCTATAATTATGAGAGTCACAGTATATGCGAACATCATACTGCAAATGTTGTTTGAATGTACAAACTAATGCTATTTTGATCATTTGAATGAGCCCCCGATCCATAAGCAGCTATGAAAATGTTTAACAAGTTAAATAACTCTGATTTTACTCAGATTTATAACACAACTAAAATATTTTGCTAATATAAAAATAATAATATCACTCATGACATTGAAAGATTACTCTACTTGTGGGCCATGAAAACTCCACAAAGATGACCATCTTTGATAGACATGGATATCTGGCAACAATATCATCACTTACCCCACAGTCTGTGATGTATACGTTGTCTCTACTTAAATTCTGAAGTTAATCAGTTTGGAGTTCTATAGCTTATCATTTAACATGTGAGCTGCTACTAATTGTTTGGTATGGCCTCAGTTTTGTCATCATTCATCTGCAGCTTGTTAAATTGTTTAAATGGAAAAAGGTTCATTTTTTTATATCAGTAAAGTACTGTTTCTCAGTGATATTTTATTCATTGAAATTTCAGTGAGATTACAGTCACAAAATCTCACTGATATTTTTAGAAACTTTGGCTAAATCTGACTGACATTTGGTGAAATACCATAATTTTGGTGAACAAAGGACATTTCAGCAAATTTCGTTGAAATTTCAGTCACATTTTCACAAGGGTAGTCAGGATTGTGCTGATTTGCTGTAACATCTAATATAATCAAAAACACACAGTGTCATGGCTCTCATTCAGGATGCTATAGACCACCATGGATCCATCTTCATATGGGAGTTTAATTTGTTCATGAGAAGTTAAATAATTCTTATTATTGTTTTAGCAGACAGTACAATATTAAGTGATATAATGTTTTTGGTCCTGTGTGTAGTTTCTGTAGCAGAGGGAAATGTAAGTAGCTTAAATCATATCTTCCTGATTTTGGTTCTGTTATGTTTGGAAATTGTGCATTGTAGTTAAAAAAAAATTTTACAAACAAAATGAAACATTTTTTCATGACATTATTCAGTGACAGACTCTAAAACGGATAAATTTACCAAATGAGTATTTCACTTGCATTTTGTTTATATTCCATCTGTTTACATTCCATTTCATTGTTGTTTATATTCCATCTGTTTACATCCCATTTCATTGTTGTTTATATTCCCTCTGTTTACATTCCATTTCATTGTTGTTTATATTCCATCTGTTTGCATCCCATTTCATTGTTGTTTATATTCCATCTGTTTGCATCCCATTTCATTGTTGTTTATATTCCATCTGTTTACATTCCATTTCATTGTTGCTTATATTCCATCTGTTTACATTCCATTTAATTGTTTTTTTATATTCCCTCTGTTTACATCCCATTTCATTGTTGTTTATATTCCATCTGTTTACATCCCATTTCATTGTTGTTTATATTCCCTCTGTTTACATTCCATTTCATTGTTGTTTATATTCCATCTGTTTACATCCCATTTCATTGTTGTTTATATTCCATCTGTTTGCATCCCATTTCATTGTTGTTTATATTCCATCTGTTTACATTCCATTTAATTGTTTTTTTATATTCCCTCTGTTTACATCCCATTTCATTGTTGTTTATATTCCATCTGTTTACATCCCATTTCATTGTTGTTTATATTCCATCTGTTTGCATCCCATTTCATTGTTGTTTATATTCCATCTGTTTGCATCCCATTTCATTGTTGTTTATATTCCATCTGTTTACATTCCATTTCATTGTTGTTTATATTCCCTCTATTTACATTCCATTTCATTGTTGTTTATATTCCATCTGTTTACATTCCATTTAATTGTTTTTTTATATTCCATCTGTTTGCATCCCATTTCATTGTTGTTTATATTCCCTCTGTTTACATTCCATTTCATTGTTGTTTATATTCCCTCTGTTTACATTCCATTTCATTGTTGTTTATATTCCATCTGTTTACATTCCATTTAATTGTTTTTTTATATTCCCTCTGTTTACATTCCATTTCATTGTTGTTTATATTCCCTCTGTTTACATCCCATTTCATTGTTGTTTATATTCCCTCTGTTTACATTCCATTTCATTGTTGTTTATATTCCATCTGTTTACATCCCATTTCATTGTTGTTTATATTCCATCTGTTTGCATCCCATTTCATTGTTGTTTATATTCCATCTGTTTACATTCCATTTCATTGTTTTTTTATATTCCCTCTGTTTACATTCCATTTCATTGTTGTTTATATTCCCTCTGTTTACATCCCATTTCATTGTTGTTTATATTCCCTCTGTTTACATTCCATTTCATTGTTGTTTATATTCCATCTTTTTACATTCCATTTAATTTTTTTTTATATTCCCTCTGTTTACATCCCATTTCATTGTTGTTCTTTTATGGTCACAGAAGTGCAGTTAGAGTTTGTGCATATTACTTTCGTATCTTGTCTTTGTTCATTTTCATTTGCATGGAGCAGCACAAAATGGACATGAATTTACAGAAATCATATTTTCCATTTTCAAGAGTGTTAAAAGAATAGAACTGTAGCATGTACATCTTGTTTTATTAAAAGTGTGCTTTAATGAATTGGAAAATGCATAAAATGCAAGGGATGTAAATGATTAATAAATAAAAGTATAATTGTAACTGTATTAAGTTTAAAATATTGTTGGAAAGTATTTGTCAGCAAATTTTATTTTGTTATCTCATTTAGTTTGTAAAATTGTTCAGATTCAACCACCGATGACATTATGTCAGTTGCATTTGCTACATCTTCTTTTGCAGGAACAATATCATCACATGAAAGAGGAGAAAAATAGTTTGAAAGTGTAAAGAATCTGATCCTCAGTTATTATGTGAAAGGAAACATTGGGAATTTTGTATTTTTAAGTCTATTCGTTTATTTTATTCATGTTTCATTCTTTTTTCTGTTATCATTCATTCTATGTTTATCATTTGTGTCCTCCGTTTCTTGTGCATTGATTTTGTATTTTACTTATGTTCAGTTTACATTTATTCTGCATTCCACTTCATCATGGATTATGTGGGTTATTTACTCTACATATTTAGAAATAACCCCATCTCCAATGAATTTGTTATGTATTCCGGCTTACAAGGCTAGAGCATTTGCCACAACTGTTCTCTAACTGACTTTATCCAGACTATGGGATGGAGATTTTTATCTAAGCGATCTTTCATTCCAAGGGGCTCAACTCTATCTTGTAGGACCTATAGCTGTGGTACAACAGGTCACCTTTCCAGGTCATTTTACAGTTTCACAAGACATGGCTTCACAACTTCTGCTGGAGTCGCGGGAGGAAAATTTTTCCCATTTTGAAGCTGCTTGCTGACAAATGGGAGTTTTCTCCATTTGGGTTATCTAGAAGCTGTATCACATAATTTAGTGGACTGGAGATGGCATCTTCAGGGGAAAGGTGATAAATTTCCCTCAGCCACTTACCTATTCTCCAAAGGTATTATGATTGGATGATGTAGTCAAAGTAGAAACTATTTTTTTCTAGTAAAATAACCACTAGGCCACCAGAGTGGTCCATGGTGTTATGTTTACAGAGAAAAGTAAATTTGTTGTACCATGAGGATATTGTTTGTGAAATAAGTGACTGCTAAGAAGCAACCAAGTTATTGAACAAAAAGATGATTTCACATAAAAATGATTTTTATGATTCACTGGCTTTCATCTGATGCAAAAAATTACTGGTTTGTCTTTTTTTCTTTCTTCAAGATAACATGTGATTCGTACAAATGTATGTTTGAAAATTTTATTATAATGTTTTACAGTTATAATGTTCTAAAACCCCAGTCCGCTGTGAAACATTATAAACAATCTTTATTCTATTTCCATATATCTCTATGGCTACCTGTCAGTGTACCATTCAATTCATTCATGATAATAATAATAATAATAATAATGAGGACTTTGTATAGCGCCTAATCTTTAGAAGCTCTAAGTGCTTTACAACATTAGACAGCACCTATAAGAAAAAAAACATACAATGATATGATTACAAAAACAAACACCATGAAATTAGAAAACACAAAAAAACATGCTGAGAATATTTAAGGTAGGAAACATTATTAGGTCTTTAAGTTTGTTCTTGCAGTTGAAATAAGTGAGTTTTGAGTGCACTCTTTAGTGGGATCACTGTGTCTTTGTGTCTACGTTCAGTGGGCAATTTATTCCACATTGCTGGGGCCTGGTATGCAAAAGAATGCTGTCCATATGACTTTGTTTTCATAGTGGGAATAATGAGTATACTATTGTCAGAAGAGGAGCATAAGTATCTTGCTGGTGTGTACACATGGGTGAGGTCGGATAGGTATGTTGGACTAGAATGTCAGTGCAACGTAGCACAGAGAAAAAATTTTGTGTTTGATTCTGGATCGAATGGATAGCCATTGTAGGGTACAGAGCAGTGTGGAGGTGTGCTCTGATTGTGGTACTCTAAGTATGATCTGAGCAGCTGTGTTTTGAACTTTTTGAAGTTTCTGTAGCAGATATTGATATGACTAGACAGAATTGAGTTACAATAGTCCAGTCTTGAAAGTACTAATGAACACACAAGTGTTTTAGTGGCATCAGCTGAAAGATATTTGCGAATTGAGCTGATGCGTCTCAGCTCAAGATATGCAGCCTTGCATATGTTCATGACGTGTTGGTGCAATGTGAGAGAACTGTCCAGAGTAACACCTAGGTTTTCTACTGATTGTGTGAATTTGATGTTGGTGTTGCTGATATTTATTGTTTGAGGTAAAGGATATGAATGAGAAAGTCTGTGTGTTGTGGTAAGAATGACCTCAGTTTTGTCATCATTCATCTGCAGCTTGTTACATGTCATGAATAATTTCACATCAGAAATGCACCTCTCTACACCTTTGATGGTAGCATCAACTTCAGTTGGGTGGCTAGATTTTTTTTGTATATTTGGGTGTCATCAGCATACAGTTGGTGAGACACTGGATGATGATTTATGACACTTGAGAGAGACTGAGTGTATAGAATGAAGAGAACAGGTCCAAGAACAGACCTCTGTCGAACACCACAACATAGATCAACTGGGTTGGAGTGAATTCCATTTGCAGATACAATTTGTGTCCTGTTGACCAAGTAGGACTTGAACCACAGTAAGGCTGTATCATGAATGCCAAATACATGCTGGAGACGGTGAAGTAATGTATCATGGTCTATTGTGTCAAATGCTGCAGACAAATCAAGGAGGGTGAGGACTGTAATCTTTCCGCTATCCAACACAGAGAGAATGTCATTAACTACTTTTAGAAGTCAGAGTAGTTTCATTACTGTGGAAAGGGTGATATGCAGATTGTACATTGCTAAAATCACTGTTTGAATTCAGATGAGATACAAGCAGGGATAGAACAACCTTTTCTAAGATTTTTTCTATGAATGGGAGATTAGAAATAGTTCTTTTGTTAGGTTTGCTTGGATGTTGTGCATTGGTTCTATTTATCATACGGAAGTTTCTCTTAGTAGCAGATAAAGGTGGAGGGTTAGGGACTGATATGTCAATACCCATCCCAGTCTAAATTTAAACAAAACCGCTCATGTTACTCTATGCTAGCAAAGGTTGTTGATTACATTAAATCAAAGCTGATGGTTGCCTGTGTCATGGACAGTGGAGAATCTATTGGTACTTTATGCCTTGACTTTATGAAGACTTTTGACATGGCTGACATAATATACTTGCACTGAAATTTTAAAAGAACACATGTTCTCATTTTCATGATTCTATTACCTCTAAGCCAGCAGGTTGTGTTTTGTAACATTAAATCAAAGCTGATGGTTGCCTGTGTCATGGACAGTGGAGAATCTATTGGTACTTTATGCCTTGACTTTGTGAAGACTTTTGACATGGCTGACATAATATAATTGCATTGAAATTTTCAAAGAACACATGTTCTCATTTTCATGATTCTATTACCTCTAAGCCAGCAGGTTGTTTTTTGTAACATTAAATCAAAGCTGATGGTTGCCTGTATCATTCATCTTGGCAACATTAAATCATAACTGATGGTTGCCTGTGTTATTCATATGGGTAACATTAAATCAAAGCTGTTGGTTGCCTGTATCATTCATATTGGTAACATTAAATCAAAGCTGTTGGTTGCCTGTATCATTCCTATTGGAAACATTACATCAAAGCTGTTGGTTGCCTGTATCATTCATATTGGTAACATTAAATCATAGCTGTTGGTCAAAGCCTGTATCGTTCATCTTGGTAACATTAAATCAAAGCTGTTGGTAGCCTGTATCATTCCTATTGGTAACATTAAATCATAGCTGTTGGTCAAAGCCTGTATCATTCCTATTGGTAACATTAAATCAAAGCTGTTCAGTGCCTGTATCATTCCTATTGGTAACATTAAATCATAGCTGATGGTTGCCTGTATCATTCATATTGGTAACATTAAATCATAGCTGATGGTTGCCTGTATCAATCATATTGGTAACATTAAATCAAAGCTGTTGGTCAAAGCCTGTATCATTCATCTTGGTAACATTAAATCAAAGCTGTTGGTTGCCTGTATCATTCATCTTGGTAACATTAAGTCATAGATGTTGGTCAAAGCCTGTATCATTCATATTCGTATTATTAAATCATAGTTTTTGGTCAAAGCCTGTATCATTCAATTTAGTAACATTAAATCATAGCTGTTGGTTGCTTGTGTCATTTCTATTGGTAACATTAAATCATAGCTGATGGTTGCCTGTATCATTCATATTGATAACATTAAATCAAATCTGTTGGTTGCTTGTATCATTCATATTGTTAATATTAAAACATAGCTGTTGGTTGCATGTATCATTCCTATTGTTAACATGAAATCATAGCTGTTGGTCAAAGCCTGTATCATTCATCTTGGTAACATTAAATCAAAGCTGTTGGTAGCCTGTATCATTCCTATTGTTAACATGAAATCATAGCTGTTGGTCAAAGCCTGTATCATTCATCTTGGTAACATTAAATCAAAGCTGTTGGTAGCCTGTATCATTCCTATTGGTAGCATTAAATCATACCTGTTGGTCAAAGCCTGCATCATTCCTATTGGTAACATTAAATCATAGCTGATGGTTGCCTGTATCATTCATATTGGTAACATTAAATCATAGCTGATGGTTGCCTGTATCATTCATATTGGTAACATTAAATCAAAGCTGTTGGTCAAAGCCTGTATCGTTCATCTTGGTAACATTAAATCAAAGCTGTTGGTTGCCTGTATCATTCATCTTGGTACCATTAAATCAAAGCTGTTGGTTGCCTGTATCATTCCTATTGGTAACATTAAATCATAGTTTTCGGTCAAAGTCTGTATCATTCCTATTGGTAACATTAAATCATAGCTGATGGTCAATGCCTGTATCATTCATCTTGGTAACATGAAATCATAGCTGATGGTTGCCTGTATCATTCATCTTGGTAACATTAAATCAAAGCTGATGGTTGCCTGTATCATTCATATTGGTAACATTACATCAAGGCTAATGGTCAAAGCCTGTTATCATTCCTATTTGTAACATTAAATCATAGCTGATGGTTGCGTGTATCGTTCATCTTGGTAACATTAAATCAAAGCTGATGATTGTCTGTATCATTCCTATTGGTAACATTTAATCATAGCTGATGATTGCCCGTATCATTCATATTGGTAACATTAAATCATAGCTGATGGTTGCCTTTATCATTCGTATTGGTAGGATTCAATCAAAGCTGATGGTTGCCTGTATCATTCCTATTGGTAAAATTAAATCATAGCTGATGTTTGCCTGTATCATTGATATTGGTAGCATTAAATCATAGCTGATGGTCAATGCCTGTATCATTCATCTTGGTAACATGAAATCATAGCTGATGGTTGCCTGTATCATTCCTATTGGTAACATTACATCAAGGCTGATGGTCTAAGCCTGTATCATTCATCTTGGTAACATTAAATCAGAACTGTTGGTCAAAACCTGTATCATTCATATTGGTAACATTAAATCATAGCTGGTCATTGCCTGTATCATTCATATTGGTAACATTAAATCATAGCTGGTCATTGCCTGTATCATTCATATTGGTAGAATTAAATCATAGATGTTGGTCAAAGCCTGTATCGTTCATATTGATAACATTAAATCAAAGCTGTTGGTTGCCTGTATCATTCCTATTAGTAACATTAAATCATAGCTGATGGTTGCCTGTATCATTCATATTGATAACATTAAATCAAATCTGTTGGTTGCCTGTATCATTCATATTGTTAATATTAAATCATAGCTGTTGGTTGCCTGTATCATTCATATTGATAACATTAAATCAAATCTGTTGGTTGCCTGTATCATTCCTATTGTTAACATGAAATCATAGCTTTTGGTCAAAGCCTGTATCATTCATCTTGGTAACATTAAATAAAAGCTGTTGGTCAAAGCCTGTATCATTCCTCTTGGCATCCGTCCGTCTACGAGAGACGATGGCATAGCTCCAAAGTACGCTTTTGCTTATCCTTCTTTTTAGCTCTCTTTTCAGCTTGCTTTATTCTTCTCTTTTCCTCTGCGTTTTGAACTCCCTGCCTGACAGCTAGACGCCAGCTGGAACGGTTGTTTGCACAGCTCTCCCAGTCGTTGACATTGATGTTTGCTGTCTTCATATCCTTCTTGCAAACATCTTTGTAGCGCAGATGTGGTCGTCCAGTTGGTCGTGCACCTGTATCATTCCTATTGGTAACATTAAATCATAGCTGTTGGTCAAAGCCTGTATTGTTCATATTGGTAACATTAAATCAAAGCTGTTGGTAGCCTGTATCATTCCTATTGGTAACATTAAATCATAGCTGTTGGTCAAAGCCTGTATTGTTCATATTGGTAACATTAAATCAAAGCTGTTCGGTGCCTGTGTCATTCATATTGGTAACATTAAATCAAAGCTGTTGGTCAAAGCCTGTATCGTTCATCTTGGTAACATTAAATTTAAGCTGTTGGTTGCCTGTATCATTCATCTTGGTAACATTAAATCATAGCTGATGGTTGCCTGTATCATTAATATTAGTAGCATTAAATCATAGCTAATGGTCAAAGCCTGTATCATTCGTCTTGTTAACATTAAATCATAGCTGTTGGTCAAAGCCTGTATCGTTCATCTTGGTAACATTAAATTTAAGGTGATGGTTGCCTGTATCATTCATATTGGTAACATTAAATCATAGCTGTTGGTTGCCTGTATCATTCATATTGGTAACATTAAATCATAGTTGATGGTAGCCTGTATTATTCATATTAGTAGCATTAAATCATAGCTAATGGTCAAAGCCTGTATCATTCATCATGGTAACATTAAATTTAAGCTGTTGGTTGCCTGTATCATTCATCTTGGTAACATTAAATCATAGCTGATGGTTGCCTGTATCATTAATATTAGTAGCATTAAATCATAGCTAATGGTCAAAGCCTGTATCATTCGTCTTGTTAACATTAAATCATAGCTGTTGGTCAAAGCCTGTATCGTTCATCTTGGTAACATTAAATTTAAGCTGATGGTTGCCTGTATCATTCCTATTGGTAACATTAAATCATAGCTGTTGGTTGCCTATATCATTCATATTGGTAACATTAAATTTAAGCTGATGGTTGCCTGTATCATTCATATTGGTAACATTAAATCAAAGGTGTTGGTCGCCTGCATCATTCCTATTGGTAACATTAAATCAAATCGGATGGGTGTCTGTATCATTCATATTGGTAACATTAAATCATAGTTGATGGTCAATGCCTGTATCATTCATCTTGGTAACATGAAATCATAGCTGATGGTTGTCTGTATCATACATATTGGTAATATTTAATGAAAGCTGATGGTTGCCTGTATCATATATATTGATAACATTAAACCAAAGCTGTTGGTCAAAGCCTGTATCATTCATCTAGGTAACATTAAATCAAAGCTGATGGTTGCCTGTATCATTCATATTGGTAACATTAAATCAAGGCTAATGGTCAAAGTCTGTATCATTCCTATTTGTAACATTAAATCATAGCTGATGGTTGCTTGTATCATTCATATTGGTAACATTACATCAAGGCTAATGGTCAAAGCCTGTATCATTCCTATTTGTAACATTAAATCATAGCTGATGGTTGCGTGTATCATTCATATTGGTAACATTAGCTCATAGCTGTTGGTTGTCTGTATCATTCCTATTGGTAACATTACATCAAGGCTAATGGTCAAAGCCTGTATCATTCCTATTTGTAACATTAAATCATAGCTGATGGTTGCGTGTATCATTCAACTTGGTAACATTAAATCATAGCTGTTGGTTGTCTGTATCATTCATATTGGTAACATTACATCAAGGCTAATGGTCAAAACCTGTATCATTCCTATTTGTAACATTAAATCATAGCTGATGGTTGCGTGTACCATTCATATTGGTAACATTAACTCATAGCTGATGGTTGCCTGTATCATTCATATTCGTAACATTAAATCAAAGTTGATGGTTTGCTGTATCATTAATATTGGTAGCATTAAATCATAACTGTTGGTCAAAGCCTGTATCATTCATCTTGGTAACATTAAATCAAAGCTGATGGTTGCCTGTATCATTCATATTGGTAACATTAAATTTAAGCTGATGGTTGCCTGTATCATTCATATTGGTAACATTAAATTTAAGCTGATGGTTGAATGTATCATTCCTATTGGTAACATTTAATCATAGCTGATGGTTGCCTGTATCATTCCTATAGGTAAAATTAAATCATAGCTGATGCTTGCCTGTATCATTGATATTGGTAGCATTAAATCATAGCTGATGGTCAATGCCTGTATCATTCATCTTGGTAACATGAAATCATAGCTGATGGTTGCTTGTATCATTCCTATTGGTAACATTACATCAAGGCTGATGGTCTAAGCCTGTATCATTCATATTGGTAACATTAAATCACAGCTGTTGGTCAACGCCTGTATCATTCATATTCGTAATATTAAATCAAAGCTGATGGTTTGCTGTATCATTCATATTGGTAGCATTAAATCAGAATTGTTGGTCAAAGCCTGTATCATTCATATTGGTAACATTAAATCAAAGCTGATGGTTGCCTGTATCATTCATATTGGTAACATTAAATCATAGCTGGTCATTGCCTGTATCATTCATATTGGTAGAATTAAATCATAGATGTTGGTCAATTTCCTGTATCGTTCATATTGATAACATTAAATCAAAGCTGTTGTTTGGCAGTATCATTCATATTTGTAATATTAAATCATAGCTGATGTTTGCCTGTATCATTCATATTGGTAACATTAAATTATAGCTGTTGATTGCCTGTATCATTCATATTGGTAACATGAACTCGTAGCTGTTGATTGCCTGTATCATTCCTATTAGTAACATTAAATCATAGCTGTTGGTCAAAGCCTGTATCATTCATATTGGTAACATTAAATCAAAGCTGTTGGTTGCCTGTATCATTCATCTTGGTAACATTAAATCAAAGCTCTTGGTCAAAGCCTGTATCAATCCTATTGGTAACATTAAATCATAGCATTTCGTTGCCTGTATCATTCATATTGGTAGAATTAAATCATAGATGTTGGTCAATTTCCTGTATCGTTCATATTGATAACATTAAATCAAAGCTGTTGTTTGGCAGTATCATTCATATTTGTAATATTAAATCATAGCTGATGTTTGCCTGTATCATTCATATTGGTAACATTAAATTATAGCTGTTGATTGCCTGTATCATTCATATTGGTAACATGAACTCGTAGCTGTTGATTGCCTGTATCATTCCTATTAGTAACATTAAATCATAGCTGTTGGTCAAAGCCTGTATCATTCATATTGGTAACATTAAATCAAAGCTGTTGGTTGCCTGTATCATTCATCTTGGTAACATTAAATCAAAGCTCTTGGTCAAAGCCTGTATCAATCCTATTGGTAACATTAAATCATAGCATTTCGTTGCCTGTATCATTCCTATTGGTAACATTAAATCATAGCTGTTGCTCAAAGCCTGTGTCATTCCTATTGGTAACATTAAATCACAGCTGATGGTTGCCTGTATCATTCCTATTGGTAACATCAAATGATGGCCATTGGTTGTCTGTATCATTCCTATTGGTAACATTAAATCATAGCTGATGGTCAAAGCCTGTATCATTGATATTGGTAACATTAAATCACAGCTGATGGTTGCCTGTATCATTGATATTGGTAACATTAAATCACAGCTGATGGTTGCCTGTATCATTCATATTGGTATCGTTAAATCATATCTGATGGTTGCCTGTATCATTCATATTGTTAACATTAAATCATAGGTGATGGTTGCCTGTATCATTCCTATTGGTAACATTAAATCATAGTTGATCGTTGCCTGTATCATTCATATTGGTATCGTTAAATCATATCTGATGGTTGCCTGTATCATTCCTATTGTTAACATTAAATCATAGCTGATGGTTGCCTGTATCATTCATATCGTTAACATTAAATCATAGCTGATGGTTGCCTGTATCATTCCTATTGGTAACATTAAATCATAGCTGATGGTTGCCTGTATCATTCCTATTGGTAACATTAAATGAAAGCTGTTGGTTGCTTGTGTCATTCATCTTGGTAACATTAAATCAAAGCTGTTGGTTGCCTGTATAATTCAGATTGGTAACATTAAATCATAGCTATTAGTTGCCTGTATCATTCATATTGTTAACATTAAATCATAGCTATTGGTCAAAACCTGTTTCATTCCTATTGGTAACATTAAATCAAAGCTGTTGGTCAAAGCCTGTATCATTCCTATTAGTGACATTAAATTATACATGATGGTTGCCTGCATCATTCATATTGTTAACATTAAATCATAGCTATTGGTCAAAGCCTATTTCATTCATCTTGGTAACATTAAATCATAGCTATTGGTCAAAGCCTGTATCATTCCTATTGGTAACATTTAATCATAGCTGATGGTTGCCTGTATCATTCCTATAGGTAAAATTAAATCATAGCTGATGCTTGCCTGTATCATTGATATTGGTAGCATTAAATCATAGCTGATGGTCAATGCCTGTATCATTCATCTTGGTAACATGAAATCATAGCTGATGGTTGCCTGTATCATTCCTATTGGTAACATTACATCAAGGCTGATGGTCTAAGCCTGTATCATTCATATTGGTAACATTAAATCATAGCTGTTGGTCAACGCCTGTATCATTCATATTCGTAATATTAAATCAAAGCTGATGGTTTGCTGTATCATTCATATTGGTAGCATTAAATCAGAATTGTTGGTCAAAGCCTGTATCATTCATATTGGTAACATTAAATCAAAGCTGATGGTTGCCTGTATCATTCATATTGGTAACATTAAATCATAGCTGGTCATTGCCTGTATCATTCATATTGGTAGAATTAAATCATAGATGTTGGTCAATTTCCTGTATCGTTCATATTGATAACATTAAATCAAAGCTGTTGTTTGGCAGTATCATTCATATTTGTAATATTAAATCATAGCTGATGTTTGCCTGTATCATTCATATTGGTAACATTAAATTATAGCTGTTGATTGCCTGTATCATTCATATTGGTAACATGAACTCGTAGCTGTTGATTGCCTGTATCATTCCTATTAGTAACATTAAATCATAGCTGTTGGTCAAAGCCTGTATCATTCATATTGGTAACATTAAATCAAAGCTGTTGGTTGCCTGTATCATTCATCTTGGTAACATTAAATCAAAGCTCTTGGTCAAAGCCTGTATCAATCCTATTGGTAACATTAAATCATAGCATTTCGTTGCCTGTATCATTCCTATTGGTAACATTAAATCATAGCTGTTGCTCAAAGCCTGTGTCATTCCTATTGGTAACATTAAATCACAGCTGATGGTTGCCTGTATCATTCCTATTGGTAACATCAAATGATGGCCATTGGTTGTCTGTATCATTCCTATTGGTAACATTAAATCATAGCTGATGGTCAAAGCCTGTATCATTGATATTGGTAACATTAAATCACAGCTGATGGTTGCCTGTATCATTGATATTGGTAACATTAAATCACAGCTGATGGTTGCCTGTATCATTCATATTGGTATCGTTAAATCATATCTGATGGTTGCCTGTATCATTCATATTGTTAACATTAAATCATAGGTGATGGTTGCCTGTATCATTCCTATTGGTAACATTAAATCATAGTTGATCGTTGCCTGTATCATTCATATTGGTATCGTTAAATCATATCTGATGGTTGCCTGTATCATTCCTATTGTTAACATTAAATCATAGCTGATGGTTGCCTGTATCATTCATATCGTTAACATTAAATCATAGCTGATGGTTGCCTGTATCATTCCTATTGGTAACATTAAATCATAGCTGATGGTTGCCTGTATCATTCCTATTGGTAACATTAAATGAAAGCTGTTGGTTGCTTGTGTCATTCATCTTGGTAACATTAAATCAAAGCTGTTGGTTGCCTGTATAATTCAGATTGGTAACATTAAATCATAGCTATTAGTTGCCTGTATCATTCATATTGTTAACATTAAATCATAGCTATTGGTCAAAACCTGTTTCATTCCTATTGGTAACATTAAATCAAAGCTGTTGGTCAAAGCCTGTATCATTCCTATTAGTAACATTAAATTATACATGATGGTTGCCTGCATCATTCATATTGTTAACATTAAATCATAGCTATTGGTCAAAGCCTGTTTCATTCATCTTGGTAACATTAAATCATAGCTATTGGTCAAAGCCTGTATCATTCCTATTGGTAACATTAAATCATAGCTGATGGTTTCCTGTATCATTCATATTGGTAACATTAAATCATAGCTGATGGTTGCCTGTATCATTCATATTGGTAACATTAATTCAAAGCTGTTGGTCAATGCCTGTATCATTCCTATTGGTAACATTAAATCAAAGCTGTTGGTCAAAGCCTGTATCATTCATATTGGTAACATTATATCATTGCTGATGGTATGTATCATTCATATTGGTAACATTAAATCATACCCGATGGTTGCCTGTATCATTCATCTTGGTAACAGTAAATCATAGCTGATGGTTGCCTGTATCATTCATATTGGTACCATTAAATCATAGCTGTTGGTCAGAGCCTGTGTCATTCATATTGGTAACATTAAATTGTAGCTGTTGGTTGCCTATGCCATGCATATTGTATTACTTGCCACAAAAACTGATATAAAGATTGATGATACAGCTTTGCCATTCTAATAATAATGCTATAACTTCGAAAAAAAATTCATGAAGAATAATATTAAGTCAAATTATTGGTTCTCACTAATTAACATCATTATCAATTCCCTAGAAATCAAGGCATTGTTGCTTGGAATGAAGTAAAGATTTATCACTGAACAAATCCTGAGCTCTATATTGTCAGTGATCTAATTGGCAATGTCAGTAATCTAATTGGCAATGTCCGTGATCTAATTTGCAGTGTCAGTGATCTAATTGGCAATGTCAGTAATCTAATTGGCACAGTTTATACAGAAAAGTTTTGGGAGTTCATATTGTTAAGAATCTGGACTTGTGTAAGCAACTGAAACATCTTCATTCTGCAGTAAACTCAAAACCCATTCTTTTACAGAGGATACAATGTTATCTACCACTTAGCTATTGGAAATTATTTTACAGTGCACTTATTCATCCTCTTTTGGACTACTGATGCACAGTTTGGGGAAATATAACTGATAGCAATATTAAAACAATGCACAAATTTAAAAAAGGGCAGCAAGAATTATCCAAATGTTACTATTTGATACACCAAAATTGTGTTCTTGAAATTGAAATGGCTTAATTTAACTACAGATTACTGTAACAAAAGTTGATAGTAATGTTCAATGTAAAGACTGACCACAATGTTTACATGCTATGTTTCCTTTTAAGTCAGAAAAACAGTACCAAAGACTTAAATTGAGATCAGTTAAAAATGATAAATTCAAGAAAAACACTACCAAAAGCAAATACTTAAAACAGTCATTTGCTTACTTTGGTGCCATTCCATGGAACTAATTTTCCAAACCTATTAGATAAGAAACAAATATAAGTGTGTTTAAAACCAAAATGTATGACCAATGTCTCAAAAAGAGTTTTCTTTGTAAACATTGCAATACATGCAATACAATTTATTCATTTACTACACATCATAAAGAGTTTGTGCTTTTATGCTTATTTATATTCTCATGTTCATCTGTAATGCCTTAGGGGAGAATAATTTATTATAACCAACTGAGTTGCCCTAAAGATATACCCTCCTGCATGTTGTAACAGCTGATTAACAGAGGCAGTAGCTGTGGTGGTTCAATGGTTAGTGTGTTTGACTCTTACCCAAAAGTGTACAGGTTCGAATCCTTCTGTATTATCTGCCTGGGTTGGCTACCATGGTACATCCATGGACAAGTCACTTTACTCAAATTGCATCAGCATTAAATAAGCTACTTGTGTTTGCTTTGCAATAAAACAACAAACCAAACAAAAATATGATTTGAGTCAGATATGCAACATTATAAAATCAGGCAGGTGAATTTTCTGAAAATGTGTGATTTTAAAAACTTGAACAACTGGAGACATTATTCCTTTCTGAACTGTTCAGATAAATGGAAAAGACATTATAGGAGTCTGAGTTGGCATTTTAACTATTTATTGTTCAGTGAAATTACAACAGAAGAACATGTTTTCCATTTCATAGGAATGAGCTTATTGGTTGAATGAATAACAGTGAGAAAGTGTCCAGATAGTTTCTTGGGATGATTAGTGTCAAGGTCAATTTGTTGATTGGCCTTATCTTCTTTTAACTTAATCTCACACTTGATTATAAGTGCTGATGTTAGTACTCAATATTTCATACTTGGAAGGGATGTAATCTTATGCTTACATAATTTAGTGCTAGAAACATGATTCATGAAATAAATCTTATCTTCTTTTGTAGTGGTGGAATAAAGCTAACCATTACAGGAAAATACCTTAATAATGCCCATGACATCAGAATTGAAATGGCTGGGAATAGCAGTACGGTATGTAAAAGAGCCCAAAACTATATAGACAGATGATTTTGTTTGTCTGAAGCTGTGGAGTATAACCTAAACATTAACAACATTAGTTGTGCAATTTTTGTTTCCTGCCATAATATAATCATAAACTCTGTCTCTGTTGTACTCTTGTTTATGTTGATAACTTTTTTAAAATGTCCACTTGAGTGGAGGAGACGTATTGTTACCTGTGTCTGTCCATTATGTCACAAATTTCATTTCCACTCCGTAACCTTTTTAAAATTTCAATTTCTATTGAGGGGACATGTAGTTTTACCTATTTCTGTCGTGTCACAGATTTTATTTCCATTCAGTAACCTTTCTAAAATGTCGAATTCTCTGGAGGGGACAGGTAGTGTTACTTATTTCTGTCAGTCGTGTCACAGATTTCATTTCCATTGAGTAAACTTTTCAAAATGTCAAATTCTATGGAAGGGACATGTAGTGTTACCTATTTCTGTCAGTGGTGTCACAGATTTCAATTCCATTCACTAACTTTTTAAAATGTCAACTTCCGTGAATTGGACAGGTAGTGTTACCTTTTTCTGTCAACTGTGTCAGATTTCATTTCCATTCACTAATCTTTTTAAAATGTCATATTCTATGGAGGGGACATGTCATATTCTATGGAAGGGATGTGTAGTTTTACTATTTCTGTACATCTAATCACTTAACCTTTTACCTCATAGAGCATAGTTACAAAGTGCAGCGCACTATAAATAGAATACCTGTTACTAGTCGACTCCATACGCATAGGCATGCCTGTGAACTGTTAAGCAGTGTAGTGTATGTTGCATTTAACAGCAGTTTTAACCATTTTATGTTTTTGGTACACATCTATTATATGTGGAAAAATTTAAGAGTAAAGTCCGATTGTTAAAGCTGTGTCATTATTTTTCATGGAAGAGTTTTGTATGTGCTTTAAAATCTTGAGAGAACTCATTCACCGTCATGTCAGTGAGGTCGCGTGACCAACTGTAGCCGCCATTTCTCATAGTCGAAATTTACAAGTTTTCATCTGCGTCTACTCACTAAGTCATCTGAATTTGATAATTTATAAAAACTAATTGCTGCCTACATCAATATCAGAGCCTTTACCTAAGTTATTGAATCTTTCATAGTTGTGATCCTAATCGTGAAAACTTTGTAAGTACTGATTGATATCCGTGATCGCCATTTTGGAGAGTGGAGATAAGACCAGTTACTTTAAATAGCAGATATTGACCAGTGCATAAACAGTGACCACGTGATCTGATGTAATTGTCATTAGCAGAAATGAATGTAGTATCTAATAGGGGGGTTTTCCCTGAAGGTGGCGCTACATAAACCAGCTCAAAATAACTGATGTTTACAGCAGGTGTCAAAAGGTGCTTCCATATGAATGGAGTAGAGGCGTCCATGACGCTTGTATGAGGTAAAGGGTTAATAACTTTTGAAGAACTTTATGGATTGAAAGCAGATTAAAGAAGATGAAATTTGGTTTCTACCAATTTCCATATTGAAAAATTGACCATGTTTGGACCCCAGTATGACTTAAATGAATGAATTCCATTTCCACACAATAGCATTTGAAGAATTGTATAGAATAAAACCAATATGACATTCTCAAATTTTACAAGAGAAATACTTCCAAATAGACTATCTGTTAGGTGTCAGTGATTTTTATTCAACCTCTTGGGCCTTTTCAGGCTGCTCCATTTATCAGGTGCAAGGACTCATCTTGGTCACCATATCCTTTGATTTGCACTGCATGAATGCTGTTTAAACATTTTATTACCCAATTACATGTCCTGATTTAAATTTGAAAGGCATATTGGTGCTAACTTAAAGCAGAAGAAATAATGCAGTTCATGCATGCAAGGAAAATCTTATCTAGAACAAGTCCAAGTATGGGAGCGAGGATAACCAGCAACCAATTCCTTCATGCAGTTGCAAAACAACTACTGCAGACACATACACTGTGAGAGCAAAAGAAAATTACTGACAACACCCAATTCTTTCCTGCAAATTAACAATGTGATTATAAGTTGTGCATTTGAAAACTGACCCTTTGCCAATTCTGTGTAAATTTTTTATCCCATCAGCATGTTCAGTCATTGATTACACATATCAGCTTAAAACAGTAACATTCCAAACTTGTTCTCCATGTATGATTTAAGTACTTTACATATAATTTGACAGCCATGTTTGCACAAAGTTTTTCTCTTGTTTTGTGTATATTTAGGATGAGTTCAGATGTGAATACTTCTCATGTGTCGTGTGGTGAATAAGTTACAGTTCTTATTGGTGGTTATTGTTTTACTATTGACTTGAACAAACAAACAACCACCAATCAGAACTGAATGTAACATATTTCACTGGATGACATCTGGGATATGTAGCCTCATATTCGATGCAAGTAGACAAGATATGTAGCAACAGTGAAACTTCGCATAAAATTGATTATTCATAGATCATTAAAGTTCATTAATCATGCATGGGAAACAAATCTGGAATGTCTTCTTTAGATTGATATATTTTGTGAGTGACTGAGCATGCTGACGGGATAAAATAATCTGCATGGAATTGTGGGAGGTTGTCAGACCATGTGAGTAAGTCACATTGTGTATGCTAATTTGTCAAAGGCAAGGGGGTTGTATTCAGTAGGTTTTCTTTGTTACTGACATAAATAAATGCATGTGTCTGCTATAGCTGTCTCAGATGAGTTTTTAGTTTCAAGAATTAAAAGGCAAATGATAAATAATTAATTATTCATGAAGATTAAAGTAACCTATATAGGACAAGCATTGTTTTTGCATCAGTTCTTCACCAGTTTTGTCAGTATTGGCATCGATATGTACAAATATTGATGTATCAAGTGTATTGATTGTTTCACCATAATGTTGACTCAGACAAATAGGAGTAGATATTTTTCATTGAATTTATTATGGTGGGTTTCTTAAGATTTTCTAACATGGTTTCAGGACTCAGCAGTTAAAAAGAAGATAATTAGGCTACAAATGGACCTCTATGGGATTCCAACAAATTATTTTCTAGAATGTCATTCTGTTAGAGGAACTCTTGTTGCACACATTGAGGACTGAGCCTGCATCTAGAACTGAACCCTTGCTTTTTTCATCTCTGCAAATCAACAACAAAAATATTACAATTATAGGTCTGCTCTCACTTTTTCAAATAGGAAATTCTTAGCTTCATGGTTTTAAATTTAGGGTCTTAAGTCCTCCATACTGAGTACAAGACATCAGCAAAAAACAATATGTAGATTTAGGAAATATGACATATAGATAAAACAAGAAAGCAAATTTGACTGTTCTCAAATCATGTGGAATGTACATTTTGATGTGCACCATATTCAATATCTTTTCCAGGAACAGCCTTGTGATGTGTCTGATAATGGCACCAAAATGATATGTACAACTCCCAAACTTTCTGAGGAACAAAAGAAGAACCTTATCCAAGTTAAAAGTAAAAGTATCAAGAGAGAAAGGAGGAGCACCAGTGGATTGTGTTCTGGTTGCTTTGAGATAGTGATTAAGATGGATGGCTTCGAGTCAAGGTTTACCCTGTCCTATACTGTGGATCCTTCCCTTCTTAATCTAACTGTAGATAACTCAGTTAAAATTTTCTCCACAAGTAAAGACAGGACTCTCACGTTAAAGGTAGGTAAACCAAGTATCTTGACTTAGACTGTTGCATAACATTTTGTAGAAAACATTCTTCACCAATTATCTTTTCTTGATAATTTGCTCTGAAACAGCTTTGGAAAATGTTTGAAAGAACCCATATAGCATAAATCTTCTTTCCTATGATTGTGTAATTAGCCTATCTTTTAGATGTGGTTAGAAGTTTTGGGCATTCAATGAAGCTTCTTCTGTGAAGTGTTGTACACCCAGTCTGGACATTTGATTTCAGGTGGGATTTTTTTTTGCATGCAGGGATGACATCCATCTATGAAAACAAGAATTAGATTTTGTCCATAAAATTGTTTGATTGGATAACTGAAAGTGAAAATTTTCTTTTTCTGCACATATACTCATTTTATCTGGAGTATGGACAAGTCTAGCTAAGTGATGCCTGTGTAATGAACATTTTATTGTACTATGGTCTGGCTCTGACCCATTCAGCATTTTACCCAACCTTTGATCTTGGAAAATAAGTACGCTGCACAAACAAATTGAGCTCAGATTGATTTATTACTGTTATATATTATAATTTTTTTTAATTACTAAATAAAATAAATCTGTTTCTTCCTGGGTCCTTGTAGACTATCAGTTTAAAAGAGGTAAATGTGAATAGCATGTAGAATGCTAAATTCATATTATTTTCATTGGGTGGTTGGTTAGCAAGTGAATAGCATGTAGAATGCTAAATTCATGTTGTTTTCATTGGTTGGTTGGTTAGCAAGTGAATAGCATGTAGAATGCTAAATTCATGTTATTTTCATTGGTTGGTTGGTTAGCAAGTGAATAGCATGTAGAATGCTAAATTCATGCTATTTTCATTGGTTGGTTGGTTTTTAAAGTCACTTCCAATACTATATCATGCCAATCAGAGCAAAGTGCCTTTCACAAAGAGACACCAAGGCTGTCCTTGGCTTGTATCGAACACATGACTATTGCATTATAATTCTCCTTCTCTACCAAGTAAGCTGACACAATTCCCCCATGCTGTTTTGTGGAAACAGAGTGACTTGTTATTCATGACGAAGTGCAAGGGCTTGAAGTCGATTTGTGCACAGATAAAAAAAGAAAAACATTTATAGATAATATATTCTATACAGAGCTTGCTAGATATCAACCACTACAAAAGCTACAGCTTAAATGGGTACAAAAGTCATGATGACAATACCTTCAGAATCTTAAAGATGTACTGTAAGTGTAGTCAGGAATTTTTCACTTTTTCACATAATTATCAAGCTGTTGACAATAAATATCCTTAATAAAGTAGCATTATCATTGAAGCTTTTTTGATTCAGACTTGAATGGAATTTATGATAACATTTAGGAAATAAGTAATTTATTATTATTATTATTATTACTACTATTATTATTATTATTATCATCACCATTATAATTATTATCATTATTATTTTTAATATTATTATAGATGAAGACAGATGGAATTATTAAACTAATATATACTGAGAATGTTTATTATATTAAAACCTACATACCAGTCCTCATCAAGCCAATGCGCCTCATCATGTACGTTAGGTTGCTCCTTTTTCTAAAACTAGCGTGGATTTAAAAATGTATCATTTGCATTGTCTGTATAAATTCCAGACATAAGCATCAATGAGTCTAGTACTCTGAAAATATATTAGTTAGCTGGATATCACTTCTCCTAAATTGGCCCGCCAGTGACAGGTTCAAAATATATCTAACTTGATGCAATTGGTGTTGGCATTGTTATAATAGAACAAATTAATATTATCTAAAAGCTTAATTGGCATGTTTGACAAGATTGAAAATATCTGTTAATCTTTCATTTTATAAGCATCATCTCTTATGGCTACTCATTTTCTTTATATAAATGCTTTTATTAGTACTATTTGCAAATAAGATGACCAACATAATGAAGTTATCATCGTGTCTGCAACCTCTATTGCAGAGAATGAAACTAATATAATCTATGGTGGATTTTGCACTGACACCAGAAAATCCCTGTCGGTCTCATGGGGAGACAAATAATGTAACCCCATCACTGGAATTTCCTTGTTTTAGTATAAACATGAACATAGGTTATTTTTCTCAAACAATCGTTTTCATTCAAATTAAAATAACTTACTTTTGCAATATACTGATATTAGCAGACTCATCACATACTGTATCATGGCTGTAGATTATCCATGGTATTCCAGGAAAACCCTGGAACACCCTGGAGAATAATAGCATGGAATACCCTGGAGTATTTGGATATTCCAGACTTCTTCCAGGGTAGGCTTGTGAACCATGGATAAAAGACAAGGAAAAACATAGAAAACCCTGGATAATCCTAGCATGGAAAACACTGGAGTATTTGGATAATATTCCAGTCATTGTCCAGGTTAGGCTGGAAAACCCTGAATCCTTGACCTGGACAGTACTGTAATATTTAGCTGGAAAACCCTCGACATTTTTCCTTAAAACAAGAGATTTCACTAAAACAATTTCTTTTTTTTTTTTATTTTCCCTATAATTGTTTGACCACTGGGGGGAACCATCCCAAGGTCAACTTATTATCTAACATAATCTAGGGACTATAAATGTAGGGTAGAAAAAAAAACACCCTTATGCAAGCACACATTGATGCAGTACAATCTCTTTTTTTTATACGCAATTTAAATAAATACAAATATACAGAATCTAGGTGACATAGTTTGTGATATTATAGTCTTTTGTTCCTGTTTACTATCAAATCAGACTAAATTAAGTGTTATTTTTTTATAGTTTATATTACAAACACATTATACACTATAACATTATGCTATCAAATATGCATTTTATTTGTAACACATTTCTTAGTTACTGAAAAATTGTTAAAGCTATATTAAAAATCCAAATCACACACACACACACTTTTGGCTGAGACCCTGACAGGATCCCCATTCTATCTGTTAAGATAATGTACACTATTAGGTGAAACAATATAATATTAGCCATTTGAATTACAGTCAGTGCTCATAAAGTCTTATAGTCCAGTGCTCAGGGCCCCTCTAATTTCAGATCAAACCCCTACTGTATTCTAAGTGAGGTGCCCATTGGGTTTGTCAAAAAAAAATCTAATTCATCTGAAAACACTTTGACGATGCTGATGAAATGTTTAAATTTAATTTCAAGATGTTGGAAGACTGGTAAATTATTAATATTTATCTCCATATATGCCCCTTACTTATATTGAAAGTGGTAAATTTTGAGTACAAATTGAAGCATAATTATTGTGATCCATGAATGGGGAACAGATTGTCTGTGTTACATTAACTAGTTCTCACATGGCTTTAACGTACATGTGATTCTAAATGACTGGATATTTATGCACCAGAACCAGACTAGTGGAGACAGTTACTGTTTCACCAGTTGGTGTAATGATGCATGGCCTCATAATGCCATTAAAGCTAGTGTATATACATGACAAACTGTTAACCAATTACTTTGTTCTTGTAATCTGTTTAGTCAATTTTCAAGATTGACACTTAGCATTACTTTTCATTTCTTCTGCAGGATGTTTTTTTCAAGTATTATAAGAAATAAAGGGGTCAGTGTGGTTGTGTTCGGTTTTGAGTCTTTGATTACAAAATTTGGCTGACCATGAGATAAAAAGAAAAGAACAACTAAAAATGGTTGTGGCAAAAGCCTTGCACAAGTATTCTGATTTTTTATAATCTTGTTTAATTGATATTGCACTGTTCAAGATTTTTTAAGTTAAAGCTTCATAAATAATAATTAAGCTGTCCGTTGCTCACGGTTACACTAATGAAATAATGTTCCAAAAAAATTAAGTGGCATCTGTAAACAATTTCAAAAGTGCAAATGGAAACTGTATATTAATCAAAACACTTCGGATCCTAATGATCACAAACACTTTTGATCCACTGAGTAAGACAGACATTGTTAGAGCAATTAGACAATGGCTTACCTCAGGACCTGGAGGAAAACAATTGCTTTCAGTTTAATTTTTCGAGATTCAAAAAAAAAGCAAGTCAATTTAATATGATTTTGTTTTTATTTTTTCATATTTGAAATGTAGCAATTGCAACGATGTGTAAAAATATTACTGAGAAAGGGGCAATTTTGGGAACATGGAAATTGCAGTCCAGGCCTGTGTAGTTTGAGTCTGGGCTTGTTATTTGTTTTAAATCACCTGAGTCTTAGGGGCCTGTATCTAAAATAAAAATTCTTTGAGCACTGTTAACATTTAACCACCTCTTCTAAACAAGTCCTCTCAGAAACAATCGATGCATCCTCTCTTGCTTTCTTGTATTTTTTATGATTCAGGACCATCCACTGAAATACATTACAACAGCATGTTACTACACTGTATTAGCCTGAACAAATAATCTGACTGTTTACTTGATCGGCAAAATCATTTCATTTTTTTAGTTCAACATTCAAAAATCACTTCACTTAAACATCTGTAAGTGTTATTCATGATTATGCTTTAAAGAGATTCTAAATTTTAGTTTTGCCATCCATTTTGAAAGGGCCTAATGTCAAATGATTGGTACTTTAGGCTATATCTGTGAACAAAAAAGGCAAAGAAATTACTAATTTGATACCTTGAAATAGAATCACTTCAATCTTGTTTAAAAATGAAAAAAGTAGGTGCAATGACCTGAATAATTGCCGAATTTGATACATGAGAAGAAAAATGGAAATTAGGTCAACCAGCTTTCTTGCAATTTGCTTTCATCAGTCTATTGGTGCTAACTGACAACAATGCATCGAGAACTGCAGTTTGGCAGGTGCAGCTGTAAATAATAATGATCTGCAAAGTTATCATCCCAATGATTACATGAAGCAAGATTACAAAATCTCATCTAGCATATTAAATCTTACATAAAAGCTGTGCAGCAGTAGACATAGATATTGGCCCTACAGCTACCAAACAGCCTTGATTTTACTCACCAACATGAATTCAATTATTTTGGGGCTTCTAGGATCAGTTGGTGCACATTTATTGGTGCTGCATTATTCAAGGTTCACTAACCAGTCTCCACAACTGTAAACAAGGGAAATAACCATAGTTAAGGGCTTCATCTTGCTTGGTTTTATTATTTCATTTCCAGCAAACTTAATTCTTTATAGAATGCTGACAGAATGGGATGGGTTTGTCTCAAAGAAAGCAAAAACTATATACATGTTAAAGTTTATATTTAGTGAATAACTATTTTCTTCTTGCAGCAGATAATAATAATAATAACAGCAAGAACAGCAACAACAATAATTGTCACCATCATTTTAATGAAACTATTTCATGTTATTCACAATAACAGTTGCAGTTATATTAACTGGGACAGGTATAATATGCATGGTGATAAGAGTAAAAGATTCAGAAGAATGGACTTTTTTTTAAATGATTTTTTTGTGTGTAAAAATACTCACTATTTAAGTATTGATATCTTATGGAAATGTATAATACAGGACACAAAATCATATTTATTTACTTATCCTAAATCTCTAAATATGGAGATTATTATTATTATTTTTATTATTACTATTATTATTACAAATTTTGATATTTACTACCTTCAGAAATGTATAAAGCTGGTAATATTAAATGTAACAAAATGGAATTTTCGGAAATAAAAAAATAATCTTCATGAAATTTCACTGAGGTCATTCTTAACATAAAATTGTTTCTTGTATATTTGCTACTTGAAATTGTTTAAAAATTCAGTTTTTCGATACTACTGTTTCAGATACATTGAATTCACTGTGCAGATGCAGCACTTAAAAATTAGAATCTTGTTCTTTAGTAATATTGTATTTCAGAGAAATGTCTGTCTGACAATAATCTGGATGCCATGCCAGATATCCAACATTTGCACAGAATATTTAAATCCAAATTGCTCTTGTGGAACAGATTTGTGAGAAATTCCAACTTAGAACAAATTTATGTGTCCAATTCGAATCAAAGTCCAAAATCTACACATGTGAAAATTTGGTTGGTTTTTCCTTGGCTCACAAGATTTAACAAACTGCACACATGAGCTTGCAAAATCTACCCCATTTTATACATTGTTAACAAGGTTCTCATGTGCAGCTTATGAGAAACTCATGATAATTGTTGAGATTTTTCAGTATGGCTAATCCTAATCAATTGAGCAGAAGAAATGAAAAGTAATGCTAAGTGTCAATCTTGAAAATTGACTATGTTCTCTTCCAGGGTTTTCCATGCTAAAATATACCAAAGAAAGTCCAAACTGTCCATACTTTTTTCAGGGTTTTCCATGCTGAAAAAAAAATTCTAAGTCCAAACTGTCCATAGCTTTCCAGGCATGTCCAGCCTTTTCATGATATATTCTGCACAACATTTAATTTTTCCACTGTTTTCCTGGGTTTTCCATGGGTTTTCATGGTATTCTATCCTTTTCCAGTGTACACTATGGAAAAAGTACAGCTGGGTGTATAGATGTAGTATTTGGCTAGAAGAAAACAAAATTAATATGGCTGTTCATAGAATATTCCATACCGATTTGTATCTGCCAATGTAACTAGAAAATAGCTTTCATCTGGTTGATACTCTGACAAGATTCCCCTCAATCTGTAAAGATCATACACTATTAGGTGAATGTTAGCCATCTGAATTACGCTGAACCATCTCTTTATCTAATTTACAAGTCTTAGAATAAAATTCTGCATCCTTCCTTCTTGTATGATTCAGGTACCATCCACTGAAAGAGATCACAACAGCACCTACTATGTACCCTGAACAAAAATTTGACTATTTACTTGTTTGGCAAAAACATTTAATTTTTTAGCTAACATTAGAAAATCACTTTACAAGTCTGAGAAACATCTTTCAGTGTTATTCATAACCGTCCAATGATCAGTTCGTAAATTTTGGTTTTATCATCCGTTTTAAAAGGGCTACAAGATAGGTCATATGATTGGTTGTTGTTGTTGTTGTTGTGGGGTTTAACGCCATTTTTCAGCACATGATAGGCAATGCATGGCGGCCAGTATTAATGGTGGAGGAAGAACCCGGGAAAACCCCGGGAAGAACCACCGACCCACGAGAAGCTACTGGCAAGCTTTCTCACATACCCACATTGGCCAAAACTGAGACTCGAACCCACGCAGACAGAGGTGATATGGCAGTGATCCGTAATGGAGACCGCTTTAGACCACTCGTCCACTTGGGGCCCCCATATGGTTGGTACTTCAGATCTTTAAACAACTAAAAAACCAATTACCTTAGGACCTTTGAAATAGAATAACTGCCATTTTCTTTCAAAATGAAAAATTAAATGTAGTGACCTTGGAAAAATTGCTGAATTTGATATTTGGGGGAAAAGTCCCTAGGAAAAATGGAAATTAGGTTAACAAGCTTGCATGCAGTTTGCTAACCTTGTTAACTGAGTGTTGATAACCAACAACATTGCAACAAAAACTACAGTTTGGTAGGTGCAGCTATAAATAATAATGATTTACAAAGTTATCATCTCAATGATTATGTGAAGGAAGATTAAAACTGTGCAGCAATTGTACTGAATACAGTATAACTATAAAATGGCCCCCAAACTGCAGTTCTGTAAACTAGGAAAATTCAACAGCCTTGATTTTACTCACCAACATACATGTAGTAACTCAGTGACTTTAAATTATTGTATGGGTTCTATGATCAGTTACTGTACATGGATTGGTACTGCTTGCAATAAAATTTCCTGAATTAACAAGTTATATTGTGATGGTTCAATCTTAAGAATGGAGCCAGTTTGAAAATGAGAATGTCATGATAGTTCTGTCTTGTAATTACATCATAAATGTTGTCTGTATATTTGAAGGTTTGTAAACCAGTCTCCAGGCTGTAAACTAGGGAAGTAACTAATGTTAAGGTCTCAATACCAAATTAGGTCTTTTCACAGAAAACCACATTTCCTCTTGCATGATTTTATTGTTTGATTTCATTGTTAAGAAGCAAAGCATAACTCTGTACGGAATGCTAGCAGAATAGGATGGGTATCTGTTAAAGAAAACAAAATTATTTGAAAATAACTGACAACTATTTTTTATTCTGTCAGCAGATAATAATAATGATAATAATAATAATAATAATAATAGTATTTTATACTATTCACAACAACACTTACAATAATAACCAAGACAGGGAATCATGCCTAATGATAAGAAGCAAAAGATTCAGAAGAATGGATAATGATTAATGAAGTATTGATATTATATGGATATATATAATACAGCAAATTAATATCACATTATTTACTTATCTTAAATCTATAAATAATGGAGTTGTTTATTATTATTATTATTATTATTATTAAAAGTTTTGATATTTACCTCCTTCAGAAATGTATAAATCTGGTAATATTAAATATAACAAAAAAGAATTAGTGGAAATAAAAAGTAATCTTCATGATTAATTTAACAGAGGGCATCATTTGCATAAAATTATTTCTTGTACGTTTGCTACTTGAAATTGCTTAAAAATTCAGTTTTCTATACTGTTGCTTAAGATTCATCAAATATGCTGTGCAGATGGGGTAATTCAATGTTAGAATCTTGTCTTTGAGTAATATTGTATTCCAACAACATTGAGTAATATTGTATTCCAACCACATTGAGTAATATTGTATTCCAACCACATTGAGTAATGTTGTATTCCAACCACATTGAGTAATATTGTATTCCAACCACATTGAGTAATGTTGTATTCCAACCACATTGAGTAATGTTGTATTCTAACCACATTGAGTAATGTTGTATTCCAACCACATTGAGTAATATTGTATTCCATCCACATTGAATAATATTGTATTCCAACCACATTGAGTAATATTGTATTCCAACCACATTGAGTAATATTGTATTCCAACCACATCTATTTAACGGTAATTTATGCCATGCTTGATATCCAACATTTGCACAGAATATAAAGTCCAAATTGCTCATGTCAAACACATATGTGAGAAAATCCAACTTAGAACAAATATAACAGGTGTCAAACCAGAATCAAAGTCCAAATTTCTCACATGATAACTCACAAGAGAAATTAGAACTATGCCTTATCTTCAGACATAGATGTAATTGAAAAGAATGTTTTCCATGTTAATTTTTCTTATGAGAACACTTAAATTCTCACATGAGAAAAATCTGTTCATGTGATAATTTGCTAAGTTTTTCCTTGGTTAACAAGATCTATCAAACATCACATTATGAGCTTGTAAAACTACTCTATTTGCATACATTTCAAACAAGTTTCTTATGCACTCTATTTGCATACATTTCTAACACGTTTCTTATGCACTCTATTTACATACATTTCTAACAAGTTTCTTATGCACTCTATTTGCATACATTTCTAACAAGTTTCTTATGCACTCTATTTGCATACATTTCTAACAAGTTTCTTATGCATTCTATTTGCATACATTTCTAACAAGTTTCTTATGCACTCTATTTGCATACATTTCTAACAAGTTTCTTATGCACTCTATTTGTATACATTTCTAACACGTTTCTTATGCACTCTATTTGCATACATTTCTAACACGTTTCTTATGCACTCTATTTACATACATTTCTAACAAGTTTCTTATGCACTCTATTTGCATACATTTCTAACAAGTTTCTTATGCATTCTATTTGCATACATTTCTAACAAGTTTCTTATGCACTCTATTTGCATACATTTCTAACAAGTTTCTTATGCACTCTTTTTGTATACATTTCTAACACGTTTCTTATGCACTCTATTTGCATACATTTCTAACACATTTCTTATGCATTCTATTTGCATACATTTCTAACAAGTTTCATATGTGCAGTTGATGAGAAGCTTATGAGAATTGGTGAGTTTTGTTTCTGTACAGGTAACTCTAATCTGTTGAGCAGAAGAAATGAAATATAAATCTAAGTGCCAGTCTTGAAAAGTGACTAAGTTCTTTTCCAGGGTTTTTCAGGCTGAAATGTATCAAAAAAGATTATAAGTCCAAACTGTCCATAGTTTTTTCCAGGCATTGTCCAGCCTTTCCATAGACAATATCCAGGGTTTTCAGAATAAATTCTGCAAGATATTTCATTTGTTTTTCACTGTTTCCATGTTTTTCCAAGGTATTCTGTCCTTTTCCAGAGTATGTTATGGAAAAACTACTGCTGGGATTAATCAGTTACTATCATTGTCTTTCACTGTTTATAATGGCCATCAGGCCTTGTACTGTTACTATCATTGCCTTTGACTGTATATAAAGGCCATCAGGCCTTGTACTGTTACTCTCATTGCCTTTGACTGTATATAAAGGCCATAAGGCCTTGTACTGTTACTATCATTACCTTTCACTGTATATAAAGGCCATCAGGCCTTGTATAGTTACTATCATTGCCTTTCACTGTATATAAAGGCCATCAGGTCTTGTACTGTTACTATCATTGCCTTTCACTGTATATAAAGGACATCAGGCCTTGTACTGTTACTATCATTGCCTTTCACTGTATATAAAGGCCATCAGGTCTTGCACTGTTACTATCATTGTCTTTCACTGTATATAAAAGACATCAGGACTTGTACTGTTACTATCTTTGTCTTTCACTGTATATTAAGGCCATCAGGCCTTGTACTGTTACTATCATTGCCTTTCATTGTATATAAAGGCCATCAAGCCTTGTACTGTTACTGTCATTGCCTTTCACTGTATATAAAAGACATCAGGCCTTGTACTGTTACTGTCATTGCCTTTCACTGTATATAAAGGCCATCAGGACTTGTATTGTTTTATGAAAATCTGAATAATTATCTAAGTAGAACCTAGCTATACAGGCTGTTCTTAGAAAGAAAAAAAAACAATACAGGCAAAAAAATATTATAATTGTTACGCAAGTATTGCACAGTGAGTGCCTGGAGCAATATGCTTTTGTTTTTAAACACTGCACATTAATACAAATATCTTAATGAGTGCAGTGGTGTGACCTTTCAAACCTAAGTACACATCTTCTATTCATGAGAAAATAGAAATGTAAAACATTTAATATTTTCACTCTATTATTACATTTGATCAGTGGATGTCATACGAAAATAATAAGTAATTAATATCTTTTATTAGGATAGCTTTTCACTTTCATAAATTATAATTTGTTAATGTTCTTTGGTAGCCAATGGTATGATACAATATTGATAAACAGCTCTCACAAAGTGTGTAATGACTGAGTTGATTTCTAATTCATGACTTTATTGGAAATTTATATTTTCTGTCCTGGAAATATTGCAAATGTTGCTGTTACAAGTGCAGTGATAATACAACATGGAAATTTAAATGTGGAATACCACTATTGTACTGTTAAGTAATTAGGTTCACTATCAAAGCATTAAGTTCTCAACAATCATGGGTTATGTGCCTGAACAATGCCAGTGTAAACCTATTTTGTTTGAAACAATCCTGCCAAAATTGTCCCATGGGAAGCCAATGTTTTGGTCCAGAGTTGGATCTGTAAAGCTCTGATGAATGCTGCTGTTATTAATGGATGTAATGTGATGGCTGGTGCTGAAGAAATTGTTACAAATATGCTAAACCTAAACTGCAAAGATGCAGACAGTGGAGATGTGCATTGAGACCAGAAAACATCTTCCCTTAAGCCAATTCACTCTAAGTGGCTTATCTGTTGACATAACAAAAACAGCTCATTGGAAAGACCTGACTGAAATGGGCTTTGAAAAAGTGGGACTGTTCTGCTGATTGATTATTTAACAGTTTGTTGTTATGTTCAAAAATGTACATATATAAATGGGAATATGGGAATAATACTTGCTTTGGGAAATAAAGAAGGACACGGATATTGAATAAATTTGCAAACTATTGCTATACATCAGGTATAGTCTTTACAACCTTACACTAGTTTTCATGCTCATGAAATTTTTTTGCATTCAAATTAAATTGTAATCAGAAATTAGTTCCATTTTTCCTTGTTCGTGTACTTATCCTAACGTACATGTCACATCCTCAGCGCTATAGGAAACCATGTTATCCTAATGTACATTTCACATTCTCAACACTAAAGGAAACCATGTTATCTTAATGTACATTTCACATTCTCAGCACTATAGGAAACCATGTTATCCTAATATACATTTCACATTCTCAGTACTAAAGGAAACCATGTTATCTTAATTTCACATTCTCAGCTCTATAGGAAACCATGTTATCCTAATATACATTTCACATTCTCAGTGCTATAGGAAACCATGTTATCCTAATGTACATTTCACATTCTCAGCGCTATAGGAAACTATGTTTTCCTAATGTACATTTCACATCCTCAGCGCTATAGGAAACCTTGTTATCCTAATGTACATTTCACATTCTCAGCACTATAGGAAACCATGTTATTAAAAAAAAAAGAAAGAAGCAGATATTTTGTTTTGACTTTTAAATTTGTAGTCTAGCTCACCCATGAAAACCACAAAATTGGAATCCAACAAATTTAAAGTGTTTCACAGTATCTGCCTTTATATCATGGAACCTTTATTAACCAGACCAAGTATATTAAGGATTTTTTTCTTGCAGCCACATAACAATTATAATGATACAAATTATTCCAGCCAACAGATACCAAGCCAAATAATTTTGTTACTTTATGATCATTATACACAACTTCCACTATTTATAAAGACAGTAAACTATGAGCTTGTTGAGTCCCAAAGAGTGACTATCTAGTTAACAGGGGCCATTATTTATCACAAATGAGGATACAGATTTCATATGAATGGCAATTAATTGTTTGCACTAAACTTTATGATTTATTTGCAGTTTTTCTACTTTCAACAGGGCAATAACTTGCTGTGGGAGAGAGGAGATATCATTATCACCATTGGCTATGAAAACTGTGCATTGGTGGAAGTTACAGAGAATAACATATCATGCAGTCCTCCAGCTCAGCAGCCCGGATCAAACCTTCATTTTCCTGTTTCTGTATGTACATCATCACTCATTACTTTCATTTAACGCCATGTTTCTATCTCAAATTTTTTTTTTTAAGTTAACTGGGATTGAAATATTTTCATTCGAAGTTTCATTCAGAATATGAGTAACAAAATCAAAATTAGAATATCTATGAAATATCTTTATCTTTCTTGACATTTCCAATTGTTTTGGTTCAAATTTTTATTGGCTATATTCATATAATTTAGACATGATGAAGTGTGGGTGCCAACATCCCTCCTACCCCTCAACAAATAACAGTGTTGAAGGAAATATCTTGAATGTCTTTCTTTGTGTAGGTGAAGATTGGCAATTTCAAGCAAACTGTTGGCTACTTGAAGTATGAAGATGAAACAATGTCAAAAACTGTCATCGGTGTGATTGCCAGTATTGCAGGAGTTCTGCTTCTAGTGTTAATACTGGTTGCAGTTTTTTGTTTACGAAAATCTCGACAACTCAGCAGGAAGGCAGAGGAATTGGAGAAACAAATTCAAGACTGGGAAATGGAAATTAGGAATGTCAGTCGAGAAGGTATGTGATCAAGACATTAACTGACCTCTACTGCTTTTACTGCATCTGTTGATCATCCCTCAAAAGCATTATTTACAGAACTCAAATGGTTCACAATATATGACAGGATAGATTTTCACAAGGCAGTTCTTTTATATAAATGTCTACATGGAACTGCACCAGAGTATCTTCAAGACTTATTCAGGCCTTTTTCAGCACAATACCAGTTGAGATCAATATCACTTGGAAACATTCTAATACCAAAACCAAGAACAGAGCAATTTAAAAAGAGTTTTCAATACTCTGGCACAGTTCTGTGGAATAAGCTTCCACTACATGTAAAATCTGCTGAAAATATTAGAATATTTAAGAAAAGATATCATGAGCATGTATGTGTTTCTAACAGATAATGGAATTTAGTATTTTAATACTAAACATGTTAAAATAAACAGTAATTATTGCCATCTTCATATAATGTGCATTGTTATACTCTCCTTAAGAGGGCCTCAAGGGAGAATAGTCCTTGACTAATGAGTCACCCTCTATAAATAAAGCATTATTATTATTATTATTATTATTACCCATCTGACAGAAAATTAAAAATCAACATCCAGTTGGATATATGTATTTGTAGATACTATTGAAAATGGATTATTATAAATTCAATGCAATCTAGGATATCATTTACTAGATGTCATTCAGTAGAAGAATAATTGTTATACATACATGTAATATATACAAATGACGTTTTTAAAATCAGAAGTATACTGTCTTGTTACCTGTTAGATTGTCTCTTATAGCTTTAGGATCAGTTCATCATTCACATCTCAGCTCTGATCATGTCATGTATATCTAGTGAGCACCATCTCATGCATATCTTGGTTAGGACCAGCTCGTGCATATCTTAGCTACAACCAGTTTTTGCATATCTTGGCTAGGATCATCTCATGCATATCTTGGCTAGGACCAGCTCATGCATATCTTGGCTAGGGCCAACTCATGCACATCTTGGCTAGGACAAGTTTTTGCATATCTTGACTAGGACCATCTCATGCATATTTTGGTGAGGACTAGCTCATGCATATCTTGGTTACAACCATCTCATGCATATCTTGGCTAGGACACACTCATGCATATCTTGGCTAGGACCAGCTCATGCATATCTTGGCTACAACCATCTCATGCATATCTTGGCTAGGACCATCTCATGCATATCTTGGCTAGGATGAGCTCATGTATATCTTGGCTAGGACCATCTCATGCATATCTTGGCTAGGACCAGCTCATGCATATCTTGGCTAGGATCATCTCATGCATATCTTGGCTAGGACCAGCTCATGCATATCTTGGCTAGGGCCAACTCATGCACATCTTGGCTAGGACAAGTTTTTGCATATCTTGACTAGGACCATCTCATGCATATTTTGGTGAGGACCAGCTCATGCATATCTTGGCTACAACCATCTCATGCATATCTTGGCTAGGACCATCTCATGCATATCTTGGCTAGGATGAGCTCATGTATATCTTGGCTAGGACCATCTCATGCATATCTCGGCTAGGACCAGCTCATGCATATCTTGGCTAGGACCAGCTCATGTATATTTAGCTAGGACCATCTCATGGATATCTTGGCTAGGACCATCTCATGCATATCTTGGATAGGACCAGCTCATGTATATTGAGCTAGGACCATCTCATGCATATCTTGGCTAGGACCAACTCGTGTATATTTAGCTAGGACCAGCTCATGGATATCTTGGCTAGGACCATCTCATGCATATCTTGGATAGGACCAGCTCATGTATATTTAGCTAGGATCAGCTCATGCATATCTTGGCTAGGACCAACTTGTGTATATTTAGCTAGGACCATCTCATGGATATCTTGGCTAGGACCATCTCATGCATATCTTGGCTAGGACCAGCTCATGTATATTTAGCTAGGACCAGCTCATGCATATCTTGGCTAGGACCAACTCGTGTATATTTAGCTAGGACCAGCTCATGCATATCTTGGCTTGGACCAACTCGTGTATATCTAGCTAGGACCAGCTCATGCATATCTTGGCTGGGATCAGCTCATGCATATCTTAGCTAGGATGAGCTCATGCATATCTTGACTACAACCAGCTCATGCATAGGACCAGCATGTACATATCTCAGCTTCAAGAGCTTTCTAATATCATTTTTTGACACATTTACTGAGCCATCTAGTACCTGATATGTCATATTAAACTATATAATTTGATGGTGCTCTTCACCAGTTTCATTTTAGCTCTTGAGGCTAGGTAAGCATGTGGTATTGATGGCTTGTGTCCATTGTGCATTTTCTAACATCCATCCGGCAACATTTACTAATTTCAAGTTCTTTCCCTACATCACAAAACCAATTTCATCCTGATTTGGTAGAAATTATTCAGCATTACAGCCTTTCTAGTTTATACAACTGTGGATGCCATGCCATCCAGAATTGTGGCTCTTATTTACAGTAAAAAATTTAACAACAACAAATTGCTTCTTATTTGTTCTTTTCTTCTAAAGCAACAATAAACAGAATTTGACCAAATTTAAACAAAACCAAACCTATTATTAAGTTTTTCCAAGTATGATGTTGATTAGCCTTCCAGTATGGCTGCCTTTACCTAAAATAAACAAACCTACTACGTTCTTTTCTAAAAACACTTAGTGGAATTTGACCAAATTTGACAGAGTGCATGTTGGCTTGAATGTCTTAAATGTTAATACAGAAATTTGAAAAACTTAATTTGAAAAATGGCATTCATTTTCAAATCCACTGCCATATCAGTCAGAAAAGAGTATAAGCCTTCCAGGTTTTTACAAGTGATGCTAATTCTTCAGCTAATGTAGCTGCAATTTCTAAAAAAGGTACGAAAAACCTTTAAATGACATCATTAATCCTCCTTAAGTTAGTTTGACTGAAAGCATTCTGGAATTTGAAAGTCCTTTTACTGATGGCATCTCAAATGGTTCTAGGACAATTACCCTCAGTCATTGACCCCCTGGTCTATTTCCCCCCTGTCAATTAACCCCAAGTCAATTACCCCCACCCATGTAAATTACCTTTTTGGATATCTAACCCCATGATAGTTTATACCACATTATTAGAATATTGCATTATTTTGTAATTCCTGAAACAGAACAATTTTGTATCACAAGGAAAAAGAATTGTATTCTATGTTTAGGACTATGGAACTTTAAAAGTACAAAGTGAGTCACAGTTAGGAGTGTACACTAGGGATAACTGAAATTTAATGTAAGACACAACAATTATTTATTAGTTTTATTGCATTAATACTTTTGGTAGTTATCGTACATTTGGTTCTCACCTCAAAATGGTTTTTATACTTAATCAGCTAAAATTGGTCATATTTGGAATACATCTGCAGTTGCACAAAATGCAGATGAGACTGAGTAAATAAGCATGCAACATAATATTTTCTGCCAGCTACTGATGACAAATAGGTCAAACTGATGATCAACTGCTAGGCATATCCTTGTTATCAGATGGCCTCATCATGCCTAATGTGTTGTATAGAAGCATATGTTATACACACAGTAGGCAAATTAAGTACCTGAACAATTATAGAGTTATGGAACTTATGTAAATTATAAAAAAGCTTGCCACTTAATTAAGGTCATAAAACCTGTTCTTTACAGGTAATATATTGTACAGAAGCATACGTTATAGACTAAATAGGTGGATTAAAGACACAATACCTGGACAATTATATAATTTTGGAACTTTTCCAAGTCACATGGAAGCATGCCACTTAAGGCCATAAAACCTGTTCTTTACAGCTAATATATTGTTGTTGTTGTTGTTGTGGTTGTAGGGTTTAACACCATTTTTCAGCTAGGCTATACATGGTGGCCAGTATTAATGGTGGAGGAAGAACCCGGGAAAACCCCAGAAAGAACCACCGACCCACGAGAAGCTACTGGCAAGCTTTTTCACATACCCACATTGGCTGAATCCGAGACTCGAACCCACGCAGACAGAGGTGAGATGGCAGTGATCTGTAACAGAGAGCGCTTTAGACCACTCGGCCACTTGGGGCCCCTCTAATATATTGTATTGGAGCATATGGCTTTGTTTGATTAAAACACCTTTCTCACATGAAGGCATCTTCTTGTTATTAATATCATGCATCATTCTTACTTCTGGTTGTTTTATTTTATTCAGTGTATGTGCTTCTTGTATACATTGGAATAACCATGTCATGGGGGTATTTGTCCAGGGGTTAATTGATGGGGGGGGGGGGGGGGGTAAATGACCAGGGGTTTATTGTCCTGCCACCATCTCAAAAAATTGTTTAATGGAATGTAACCAACTTTGATAGATAGAATGCCTGAAAGCCTTCCAGTGATGCTGATCAACTATTTAATATGGCCACCCAACAGAGACTGACCAGTATTGGCAGAGAGCATCCTTAATTGAAGCCCTTTTTAGTTTATACATATGACCTCCTAAAAAGGTCATATCAGGAGATCTTCAGAAGAGGATGTACTATAAATGTCCAAAATGGCCTACCTCAGAATCTTTTCATTTTATGAAATATTGAATCTGTAACATGGTTAGTTATGAAATAATCTTCACAATTAGATTGAAACTATTACAGGGAATTATGGGAAGAACATTGATTAGCCTAGCACATAGATATATGTGTGCACAACAAAAAAACACAGAACCTATTGTTCTCATATTGCTTGATATATGTATGATTGATATGTTATGTGTAATTGATTTCTGTATGTGTAATTGATTTCTGTATGTATGATTGATTTATGTATGTATGAATAATATCTGTATGTATAAGTGATTTACATATGTATGGTTGATATATGTATGTATGATTGATATATGTATGTGTAATTGATTTATGTATGTGTAATTGATTTATGTATGTATATGATTGATATATGTATGTATGATTGGTATAAGTATGTATGATTAATATATGTATGCTTGATTGATATATGTATGTATGATTGATATATGTATGTGTAATTGATTTATGTATGTATATGATTGATATATGTATGAATGATTGGTATAAGTATGTATGATTAATATATGTATGCTTGATTGATAATGGTATGTATGATTGATATATGTACTCCACTCCCTCGACAACTCGCACCCTGATAACTCACGAACCCGCTTATAACTCGGGGTAAGGCATGGATCCCATTTTTGTAACCAGAAAATACCCCAAAAATTGATCCCTATTTGTTGAACTTGAAGAAAATTGCAATCAAAATTGGTAACAGTAACTTTGATGTATCGCTCATTTTATCATCGAAAACAATAGATAAGACCTGGAAATTTTAGTCAGCACTATGAAATATCAAATTTAAAAATAGGTCATACAACTGTTTACATTTTCTTTCCAAACGACATTCCGAGTACACCGCAATTAACGATATGTAAGGAAATTTTGATCAATGAAAGTGTCACACCAAGTGGAGGCAGTACTAAAATACAAATTATATAATTTTTTTATCAATTGAAATTTGTGTTCTAGTTCTATCTTTTAGTTCCTTTTAAGTGTAATCGTCATAAATGAAATGTGTCCTCTTGAAATTAAATGTAAAGTGCATCAGTCTACCATAACAGCTTATATGTCCACGATTATTTCTCTGAGAACCTAATTAATTGCTGACCGTGTTTTGATAACTGACTTCCGGAAGTATTTGTTGTATTGTTGCACTGAATTAAAAGCTGGCCTCCTTTTTATTATCACGTTAATTAGGAATAAAAGAAACGTTAAAAGGTATGAAAATCTAACAAACTTAAAATCTAGCAGCCCCAGTCTTATGTCAGGTGAACTCACTTCATTTGATCAATCGAACACTTATAAATCTTATTGTGTATGTAACATAAACTACCTTAAATTAACCAACTCTTTCATAACTGTGATCAAAGATAACAAGGCAGCCAAGCGAAATGGATACTTCGTAAAATAAAGAGCTTGATTTCACAGATACGGACCATTGTGGGCAAGCAGGTCTCAGAGAATTCTTGAACTGGCCGTTAGAGATATCCTTAGAGAAGGATGATAAGAAGTTTCATTATTACTTCCAATGAAATCACGACATCAATATTGTACTAATTGAACAATACAAAAATTGAGTTTCGATGTAGATGATTGTCTCCCGAAATAAATGTCTTATGTTTTTGAAAAAAGGAATCTTGTTTGGTGGTGTATCAACAGTTAATCTAGTTCCCTGCTATAATGGACTCCCAATTAGGCAGGATAATATTAAACACCACTATGGGAACCAGACTCATCAAGAAAACAAAAAGCAGTGACATAATACACAGATTTTTTTGCATACACATGATGGTTGCTGAAACCAATTGGAACGTTCTTTCATATGTTGGACATTTTGAAAATAAATGTTATTTAAACAGAATAATGAACAACTTCATTAGAAAAAGCGCATTATTAAAAATTATTATCGACATGATTATAAAATGAGGATTCAGTCAGTAAACAGCCCAGTTCCCTAACGCTGCTTCCCCCCATGGTTTTCTCGATGTCAAAAAGATTTTGTCCAATTTTTGGAGGTCCCTTGGTAACTCACACCTCGCTTACAGTGCAGTTTATGTTTTTTGACCCTGTTGTGTGCAAGTTATTGATGGAGAGGTATATATAATTGGTGTATATATATGTATGATTGGTATATATATATATATGTATGATTTATATATGTATGTATGATTGATATATGTATATATGATTGATATATGTATGATTGATATATGTATGTAGAACTGGTATATATCTATGTATGATTGATATATATATTTATGATTGATATAATTATGTGTATGTATGATTGATATATATATATATATGGTTTATATGTATGTATGATTGATATATATGTATGTGTGATTGATATATGTATGATTTATATATATGTATGTTTGATAAATATTTTTGTATGATTGATATTTGTTTGATTGATATATATGTATGATTGGTATATGGTGTCCATAAACAAATAGTACCTGAAGACATACTGGAAATACAGTGTGCATATTATTTATAGCTGTAGCTGTAGAATTAACCTTTATACGATTTTAGTAAAATAGGTTAAATTAGTGTAAAATCAACAGGTTAAAGAAATAGTTTATGTAGGTTATAATCTTACAGTATTACATAACCCAGCTTAGTTGAAAAGCCAACTGTAAGTTATATAAGGTAGGTTAGTGATGTCATGCCAGCATAGGCTTCACGTAAAATATAGAGGATATTTTCTTGTTTCATCATGTGGTACAAAAAATATGATATATTAAACCAGAGGTTAAAATATATTGATTTTCATACCACAAGATGAACTATATCTGGTACTTATGCAGTAAAAGAAAATTTTGTTTTCGTTATTTACCAGATTTGCTCCAGAATAAAAGCTTAAAAGATTGAAATACCCCCTTCCCCTTTTGTAAATTCACCTCAGTTTCCTAGGCGGATATATAAAAAATATCAGTGACTCAAGATAGTGCTAGGATTGGAAAGACATAATATGCAACAATAAGTTACATTTTTGAAATTTCGTAAACTTTTAGAATTAACAATGCATCACATCAAGTTTATCATTGTTGTCAAGGAAGTAAGAAAATAAAACCTCATATAGCTGTGAACAGCATCAGTTAAGATATCTTTATGCATCAATTTGGATATTTTTGAGCATCAATTTAGATATCTTTAAAACAAATTAAGTTCCATATCTGAAATATAATGTGGTTTCTATTTATTTCTTATAGCTCACAAAGTGCTCATTTTTGTTGCTACAACTTCTGTAGGCACACACAATCATGTGTTGCAATCCATGATGTGAAATCTTACATTTTCATATGTGAAAATATAAGGATATATTTTTCACATGTGAAAATGAATGAATAAAAAAATATGAAAATTATTTTGCCAAGAAGTTTCAATAACTCACATTTAAAGATATAATAACATGTTTTAATGATTTATTCTCAAAAGCTGCCTATTAGTTTTGACAAAATTTGACCAAAGCTTTCTTCTTTTATGAAAAAAAGATTTCAATTGCTATTCAATATGGCTTTATGTACTTAAAATTGAAATCTCCATATAAGTGAATTCTCCAAAAATATGACAAAATTTGACACAGAGCATCTTGGCTTGAAGGCCTTTCAGTGTTAAATGCGTCTTAAGAGAACACGATGGTAATTTTTTCTTCTTCTTAAAACCAGTAAATAAAGTTTTAAATTTTCAGATCGGATGCATCCTTTTGAACCAGATTTACTAGCTGCTCTTGCATTTGCCTCATAGGCAAATATCAGTCAGGTGAGCAAACTCAAACTCACCTGGATCTCATGTTTTAGCTGCATGGTCTTACATTACTCTCATTCATGGTGTATCAGTTAGTATGTATTTCATGGTTGCCTCAAACCATGACTTGCCAATAATGTAAATATATTTGCTCTAAAGGGCCTAATTGCTTATATCCATGACCTTAAAAAACTACTGAAAATTAATTTTTTGTAAAAGCATAAAAGTAATACTTAGTAAAAATGAAATGAATAAGGCATTTAGACACTTGTCTTTCCAAAGGATTATCACTGATATTCACATCTAACAGTTCATTTCTGGATCGATACATTTACAATTAGCTCATTTGAACCGGTTGTATGGCCTAAGGTTTGTTGTGCTTTGTGCATTGCCCTTTGTCTGTCATCTATCAAGTGTTAACTTTTACAGTTCAAAAGGCCTTGCTTGTTAACAGATTGGAATGAAACCTGGTGCTTAGGATTATTATGAAGCTGTTTGATGAGCTTAAGCATGAATGATACGTGTGTGTCCATTCTATTGGCAAGTGTTATGAAGATTTAGACAAATTAGTTCCATCACTGTATAATAATGCATAATTAAATATGGAGTTATCCAGTACCCATTATATCACTACCTTTACACCCCAACCCCCACCCCTAACAAACATTCATCTGCTTGGTCTGATTTGTTTGGTATTACAGAATTATATAGTGTTGAGACAATGTGTGTAAAGACTTTGCATGGTGGCACATTGTGATAGGCATTCTGGGCTTATAGTATGAAAGGATTTGAACTTGAACCCGTTTGGTTGCAAATCTGGCATGCTGACCAATGAGCCACTGTGACTATTACACAGGATGAGTTTTGATCTCTGCAATCTGAAGGAACAACAAGAATTTATATTCACTTACAGGTAATTTATTTTATTTCACATGGAGAGACAGCTAGAAGTACAATACTTAAGCCACATCACTTATAACATCATTTATATACTTGTACTATTTTGTGTTATTCAGAGTTTGCAGATCTGCAGACCAGTATTAAGGAGGTGACCAGTTCTCTAGTAGAGAGGGGATTTCCATATCGTGACTACCAGTACTACAGCTTCAAAATGCTCTTCCCCACAGCAGACATGGAGACTCACACAGTTATGCGGGACCCTCAAGTATATATATATGTGTGTGTGTGTGTGTGTGTGTGTGCATGTTAATTTGTCTAAATGTATTAGTGTTACAGAAATACCATATGCCATACCTATTTGACATTAATGATATTTGGTTGCACAATGCTTGAACTTCTGAGATTGCAAACATATATCTTATTCTTTTTCTTACATTTAACTTAATAGCTGTAAAATGAAGTTATTTTAAGTCCTAGTCTGATGAAACTAGAACAGGATGGCCAGTCTTTATATAAACTTAAATGCATTGACTATCAGTCAGTTTAAGCCCTCCTTTAATGGCATCATGCTTTCACCAAGCGTATGGATTACAAAATACACTGTTGATCCTGTACTGTACTGCTGTGCATTCTGTCAAGTGGATTATAGAATACACTGCCACTCTTATACACTACTGCTATGCATTTCATCATGTGGATAACAGAATACACTGACACTCCTGTACTCAATATTTATGCATTCTGTCATGTGGATTACAGAATACAATGCCAAGCCTATACTCTCTTGCTATGGATACTGTCAAGTGGATTACAGCATACACTGACACTCCTATCCTCAATTGTTATGTATTCTGTAATGTGGATTACAGAATACACTGTCAAGCCTATATTCTCTTGCTATGGATACTGTCAAGTGGATTACAGCATACACTGACACTCCTATACTCAATTGTTATGCATTCTGTCATGTGGATTTCAGAATACACTGCCAAGCCTATACTCTCTTGCTATGGATACTGTCAAGTGGATTACAGAATACACTGATACTTCTATAATGGAGTGTCAGTATTTTTATAACAGTAATTACTGTCATGGCTTTGTTTTGAATATAAGTATTGATACAAAGAACAAAAGAGTACAAGAATGATTAATCAAAGCACCATTGGAGTTTTGTTAATTTGATGTTCACCAGTTACGACAACCAATCAAGTACGTTAAATCATGACTTATTAGACATTCAATTAATATGATCATATTGGATTTTGGAATACAAATTTTAATCAGAATAAGTCAGCAAGTTTCATTACAGTATTGTTTGACCAATTATCATGGCTTACATCTTATAAAACATTGGCTATATTGTTTTGCAAGTTACTGGGTTACTGGGCATGTAAGAAACACAAGTTCTGGTGTGTGTCAGAAAGACAAGTTACTGGGTGTGTCAGAAAGAAAAGTTAATGGGTATGTCAGAAACACAAGTTACTGGGTGTGTCAGAAAGAAAAGTTAATGGGTATGTCAGAAAGACAAGTTACTGGTTGTGTCAGAAAGACAAGTTACTGGGTGTGTCAGAAAGACAAGTTACTGGGTGTGTCAGAAAGACAAGTTAATGGGTATGTCAGAAACACAAGTTACTGGGTGTTTCAGAAAGATAAGTTACTTGGTGTGTCAGAAAGACAAGTTACTGGGTATGTCTGAAACACAAGTACAAGAACAAATTTGTCATTCCTAGTGCTGCAAATTTTCAGAAGACAGTTCCTTTTGACCATGTGGGATATCATGAACGTTTATTCTACTTTGAAGCAGAACTGCAGTAAAATATAGCATTGTTCTGCTGATATTTGATAGTGTCATACAATGGAGATAAAGATTTGACATTATTTCTGAATGCCTTTTTCATTGTGAAGGAAAGTCTTCGTTTCATCAAGTCACTTCCTGGATGAGTTAATTCAGTAGAATGGAGCAGTGATTACTCAATAGTTGTACCACGACGTTACAGCAGATATGTGATTCATTCAGATAATTTCCACTATTTTAGAGGATGACATCTTCAGAACTTGGAAAAACAGCCTGCAGTCACTGGAATAATGACTGATAACTCAACTGCTTTCAACTGATAGTGTAGGACTTTCCAGCATGCAGTAAAGTTGGAGACTTGTTATGGAAAACTCTGATGATTCTGCCTTTTTTACATTTTTAATTGAGGTCATGGAAGGGTACAGAAAGCAGCCAAAGCTGCCCTGCAGGCAGCCATTGCTGAGTAGAAGATTCCATCTGCCGACTCAAAATATTCCATAAAGCAGCATGTTTTTCATACTGGGCAGAATACATGGAATAAAAACTAACAGACAAGCTTCAGAATATCCAACCCATCATTGGAAAATGGCATCCCTGATAGAACTAATTACAGCAGTGAGGTGGAATTGTGCTTATCTTACATGATACACATATACCTGACTCATGCAAAGCTCCTGAAAGGTTAACCTGAGCCACAGTGCCTACTCTGCCAATGTTATTTGTCAATGCAATCTGAAGGGTGACCCTCAGCCACAGTGCCTATTCTGGCAATGTTATTTGTCAATGCAATCTGAAGGGTGAACCTCGGCCACAGTGCCTACTCTGCCAATGTTATTTGTCAATGCAATTTGAAGGGTGAACCTCAGCCACAGTACCTACTCTGCCAATGTTATCTGTCAATGCAATCTGAAGGGTGACCCTCAGCCACAGTGCCTATTCTGGCAATGTTCTTTGTCAATGCAATCTGAAGGGTGAACCTCGGCCACAGTGCCTACTCTGCCAGTGTTATCTGTCAATGCAATCTGAAGGGTGAACCTTGGCCACAGTGCCTACTCTGCTAATGTTATCTGTCAATGCAATGCATTCTTTTCAGTCATGACCCTATATTTTAAAGATGTTATTTTTTCAATGTTGTCTTTTATTTTACTGTTGTAACCTCCGACATAGTTTGAACATCTTTACCTTTGTACTAGTCTACATGTTTACATTGATTTCGAAGAGTGTATCTTCCTAAGTTATTTTTTCTTCAGTTCTTTCATTTTGCATTTATATAATTTCCTTCTGATAGGCAATATACAGTAAGTATTTGTCGAATGTACCATTAAACCCAAGACATACAATACGGATGCTACTGCTTTACAAACTTCTCATTTGCAACTACCAAGTAATAATAATGATAATAATAACAGTAATGAAATTATTTCATAATTGCAATGTTTGGATTATCTCCAAAAGTACATTGTAAATAAATACGTAGATATAAAACCTATGTCCACCTGTTCACATGAAATATTCTTTAGTGGAATTAAAGTAGGAAAATTTGGAGGCTTTTTATTATAAACGTAGGTACTAGTCCTAGAAGAAGTTACTGAAGTGGTTAAGTTTTTTTTTTTACACACACACTACCTCTCTTTCTCTCTATTTATCTCTCTCTCCCATCAGTGTAATATAAAATGCACTGAGGTATCAATTATTTTGCCTCATCTGACAAACCCAGATTGGATATTGTGTTCCTTTTCCTTTGTTTTTCAAGAAATTATTTATTTCTAGCTCCACTGTTCATGGAGCAGAAGTGTTCATTGCATCACCCATCCCTCCATTGTCACAAGTTTGTTATCGCTACTTCTCCTAAACTGTTTGGAGGCTTGCAACAAAACTTTGCACACTCATTCATCCTAGGTCGAGTTGGTCCGAAATTGTAATGGTGTGACTCACACATCCAATATGTCCACCAAGCACCATCTTGAAAATCATGTTATTGCTACTGAATGGATGTTTGTTTAAACATGGGTTTTTTTTCACTGAAAAACTTTTTGTGATGTCTAGTTGGTCCTAAATGAAAATGGTGCTGGTCTTACATCAAATATGGCCAACAAGGCAGCTATCTTTTAAATCTTGATAGCAAGACTTCTCCTGCAAAGAAAGACATATTGACATGGAGTTTTAACCAGAATACTTCTTATGATGGAGGTTGTGATGTGAACAGAATGTGTGGTTGGCCCTAAATGAAAATTGTCTTAGTCATATATATACCCAGTATATCTGTCTCGATGGCCATTTTCAAAATCCTTGTACTATTGCTCCTCCTGATTGAATGGTCATATTGAGATGGGGTTCTTTATAAAAGGACTTTAAATGATCTTTGGTTGGTTCTAAATTAGAATGGTGTGTGTATAGTCAGTATGGTCACCACAGTGGCCAGTTTGTTATCTCTCATTCTTATCATATGGTTTCAGCACTCGGCAGTTGAAATGTTGCAATTTCCTTGTGTTTGATTCCCTCAAAATTGTTTTCAACCAGTAGAAGATCTTTTCTTCAACAGACCCTTGTTTATAATTTATCACTGACAGTGATTCTTTGCTATTCTTAAAGTTAAAAATGATTCCAGATGCTTCCAGTAATAATAAATTGCCGAATATTTCAGGTTTCTGATGATATGAGGATTAGACTTAAAAAGGGAATGGATATGTTGGAAGATTTGTTATACAACAAATTCTTCCTCAAATCCCTAATTCAGACCATGGAGAGACAGCCACAGAAAAAGTTTTCTCAGAGGGAAAGGTAAAATGGCATTACATATAGTATCATTTAATTGTATTGGATTTATTGTTTATTTCATGATTAAATTTGTTTAACAAACAAAAAATGTAATTCCTGAAAATACATTAAGATTTTAAAACTTCACCAGTGTGTGACACAGTATGCCTAACAAGAATATGATGTTACTAGGGATTACAAATTTTTTCAGTTTTTCAGCATGGGTTTTTCACCAATAGAATTCTTAAGATACATTGTTGGTCATAATTTAAAACTGCTGTTCCAATATGCTCACCATGGTGGCTGTCTTGAAAATATTGTTATTGCTGAAGAATATCTGATGGTTTCAACAATAAGCAGTTTAAATAAAGAAAGGTCTTACCTTGGTTTCCTGGAAATTTTATTTTTGACCAGTAGAGTATCAGTCCTTTCAAAGGACTCTTTTTCTTGCATTATGCTGTTATTACCAAAGAATATCCGATGGTTTAAAAAATAAACAGTTTAAAAAGAGAAAGGTCTTATCTTGGACTCATGGAAATTTTATTTTTGACTAGTAGAGTATCAGTCCTTTCAAAGGACTCTTTGTCTTGCATTCTGTCAGGGTTGATAACAGTCAGGCATTTGACAGCTTGAATGTTTGTTTTATTTCAGGGCCAATTTCTCTTCAGTGCTGAGTGTTGTGCTTCTTGGGAAGATGGAATACTTTTATGAGTTTGTATTTAAGTACTTTATTGATTGCCTTTTTATATTACAAAGTCCATGTAAACCAGATCAAATTAGCAGTGTTATTTTGCCCAGTCCAGATTAATCCCTGTGTAACTAGCTCATGGCAGATAATGGGCAATAGTAAACAGTAGATTGAGTCCATCTTACTTGTCAATAGGGCAATTATTTTATAGTAAACAGTAAATTGAGTCCATCTTTCATGTCAATAGGGAACATGCTATTATAAAGAAACAGCATGCATTTCAGATAGCTACCCCCCCCCACCCATAGAGCTCAATAACCAGAACATAAGTGACATATTTTAATTATTATATTTACAGTAATTAATAAATTCTGATGCATTTGTTACTTGAGATAAAATAATATAATCTTCTATTCCTAAAGTTGGATTATACTGTCTTACAAAAATGTTTGGATTAACACTGCAAATTTATCAAAGATGACCTATAGGAGATTCGTTTGTAGATTCTTGAAGTCATTTCATCATATGATATCCATTAAGATAGGTATTAAAATAAATATATACATGTTATTTTGATTGATCGATGTTCGATTAAAAATTATTTCGTTGCTTTTCATGATAGAAGATGCATTTATATAATGATTGACAGTAATTCACAAACCTTAGGATGTATACACAAACCTTAGGATGTGTACACAAACCTTAGCTTGTCTACACAAATATTAGGATATGTACACAAATCTTGTGATGTTTAATAATACTAATGAGGACTTTGTATAGCACCTAATCTTTAGAAGCTCTAAGTACTTTAAGATAAAAAACATATAATGATATGATTACAAACACAAACACCTTGAAATTGGAAAATATAGGAAAAACATGCTGAGAATATTTACGGTAGGAAACATTATTAGGTCTTTAAGTTTGTTCTTGCAGTCGAAATAAGTGAGTTTTGAGAGCACTCTTGAATGGGATCACTGTGTCTTTGTGTCTAAGTTCAGTGGGCAATTCATTCCACATTGCTGGGCCCTGGTATGCAAAAGAATGCTGTCCATATGACTTTGTTTTCATAGTGGGAATAATGAGTATACGATTGTCAGAAGAGGAGCGTAAGTATCTTGCTGGTGTGTACACATGGGTGAGGTCGGATGGGTATGTTGGACTAGAGTCCGTCAGTGAAACGTAGCACAGAGAACAAATTTTGTGTTTGATTCTGGATTGAATGGATAGCCAGTGTAGGGTACAGAGCAGCGGGGAGGTGTGCTCTGATCGTGGTACTCCAAGTATGATCTGAACACCTGTGTTTTGAACTTTTTGAAGTTTTTTTTTTTGAGTAGATATTGAGATGAACCAGACAGAACTGAGTTACAATAGTCCAGTCTTGAAAGTACTAATGAACACCCAAGTATTTTAGTGGCATCAACTGAAAGATATTTACAAATGGAGCTGATGCGTCTCAGCTCAAGATATGCAGCCTTGCACATGTTCATGACATGTTGGTGCAATGTGAGAGTACTGTCCTGAGTAACACCTAGATTTTGTACTGATTGTGTGAATTTAATGTTGGTGTTGCTGATATTTATTGTTTGAGGTAAAGGATGTGAATGAGAAAGTCTTTGTGTTGTAATCAGAATGGCCTCAGTTTTATCATCATTCATCTGCAGCTTGTTACATGTCATCCATGATTTCACATCAGAAATGCACCTCTCTACACCTTTGATGGTAGCATCAACTTCAGTTGGGTGGCTAGATTTGTATATTTGGGTGTCATCAGCGTACAGTTGGTAAGACACTGGACGATGATGTATGACACTTGAGAGCGGCTGAGGTACACAAACATTAGGATATATACACAAACCTTAGCATATGTATACAAACATTAGGATGTGTACACAGACATTAGGATATATACACAAGCCTTATCATATGTACACAAACATTAGGATATATAGACATAACTTATGACGTATACACAAACCTTATGATATATACACAAACCTTAGCATATGTATACAAACATTAGGATGTGTACACAAACATTAGGATATGTACACAAACATTAGGATATATACACAAGCCTTATCATATGTACACAAACATTAGGATATGTAGACATAACTTATGATGTATACACAAACCTTAGGATATATACACAAGCCTTATCATATGTACACAAACATTAGGATATGTGGACACAACTTATGATGTATACACAAACCTTAGGATATATACACAGACCTTAGCATATGTACACAAAACTTAGCATGTGTACATAAACATTAAGATATATACACAAACCTTAGCATATGTATGCAAGCCTTAGCATATATATATATATATATATATATATATATATATATATATATATATATATATATATATATATATATATAATCCTTAGGATGTGTACACAAACCTTAGGATATATAAACATGCCTTAGCATAGGTATGCAAACCTTAGAATGTGTACACAAACATTAAGATAATGTACATAAGCCTTAGCATATGTACACTGATTTTTCTGATAGCTTTGGTATGAAGTTTTGACTTGATTACATTATAAAACCGTTTGTTAGATAGTGTGAGAAAATGTTAACTGTAATTGATTTCCATTTCTAGAGTATCACACCTCCTGAAAAATGTTATCTTAATTTGCAGAATTCTTGAAATTTTACTACCAGACTTAGTGCAAGAGTCCATTAACAAGAAATCCCACAAGGCACTTTTTAGAAGGTTAGTATTTATAAAGCTATTATTGAGATTTCCGTATTCATGATTCTTCCTTCTCTCCATGAAGTAAAAGCTTTAAAAATGCATGCGACTTTTATTGATACTCACATTGTTTTCTTCTAAAAATAACAAGAAATTCACTAGAGTTTTTCTGCTCCTGTTTTCCTATTTAATTGCAAAGCCATTTTCTCCCATTACATTTTGATGATTATTCAGTAATCATGCTGTGTTCAACTTATATTTGTTTATTCTGTGATTACACTCTGTTTGACCTTTTATATTTCACACTCTGTTTGAATTTTTATATTTTACACTGTCTTTTTTTATTTTTTACACTGTTAGACATTTTATATTTGTTTATTTAGTGATTACACTTTGCTTGACTTTTTATGTTAATTTTTGTTAATTTGTGTCAGATAGTTTTGCTCAGTTATCCTTTTGCATATCTGAACTTTCAAGTCAGTTGTGGTGTGTGAATGGAAGAGCTTTCATTCATCATTAGGAAAAAATTAGTTTTTTGATGTGTGAATGGTGTGTGAATGGAAGTGGTTTCATCCATCATCAAGGGAGAAGTAGTTTTGTTATGAGTGAATAAAAGAGCTTTCATTTATCATCAAATTGAAGCAGTTGTTTGGTTTCATTTCTCATCAATAGATAAACAGATTTGTGGTGTGTGAATGGAAGAACTTTCATTTATCATCAAGACAAAAATAGTTTTGTTATGTGTGAATGTACGAGTTTTCATTTCTCATCAAGACAGAAAAAGTTTTGTGGTGTATGAATGGAAGAGCTTTCATTTAACATCAAGAGAGAAGCAATTTTCTGATGTGTGAATGGAAGAGCTTTCATTCATCATTAGGACAGAAGCAGCTTTGTGGAACCAAATTGAGCATGGGTTTTATTGAATTGAATTAGAAACAATTCTGTTACTTTTCTGTGATGATGTTCCAGCTGAGGCCTTGGACATTTTAGTGGCATGTGGCTTTATTTAAAACTTTGCATTTCAGGAATTGTTGATCTTTTTTCTCTCATTATCTTTGTTATGTATAACTTTTTTGGGGATACTTAAACTTATTCAGCAACCTTATGTCTAGTATTTTGCAGATGTGCCATTGAATTTTTTGCATGCATAGATTCGTGCTTTTTTCTTTTACCATCTCTGCGAGGCTATTTGGATTATGGCACTATGGGGCCGGCAAAACAAACTATTCTGTGGAACTCCTGTGTTTGCTAATTGAGTTACCTTCTTTCAGTTATTAATATAATTATTATTATAATTATTATTATAATTATAATTATTATTATTATTATTATTATTATCATCATTGTTGATGTTATAGGGTGTTATTGTTATTATTAGTAGTTTTAGCATTATCCTTATTATTTTTTATGGCTCAAATGATGTTTGATTTTAAACAACCTTTTTTGAGACACTTGATTGCACTATAGTTTTGCATATATCCTTTCAGATGTGAAAGTGTAACAGAAAAGCTACTGATGAATCTGTTTTCGTTAAGCCTGTACCCATATCTCAAGGTTAGATGTCATATGTCTCTTTGAACCTGTATTTTTATCAGATAATACTCTTATATTCACTTAAGAGTTAGTGATTTGATTTAGTTTTAGAAGAAAAAAAAGTAATTCTAATTTTTTTCCGACAGATTTAATATTAAAAAACTGAGGAAACTTATTTTTGGTCTAGTTTTAAATGGATTAGATTTTTACCAGATTACAAAGCAATTCTGTGTTGTTGATAGATGATGTCTTCATACATGCCTCCATTGGTGTGAACACACTGGGTAGGTTTGCATTTAGGTAATTTTCCAGGCATAATTACTTATAAATGCCATATAACTTTTTATGTACTTGCATCATGATGAGTACTAAAGCTATTAACAAAAATTAGGTTGCTGCAACATATATTGCATGTTTCACTAACAATAGTGAAATATGCCCAACTGTGATATAGTGTGCAGTATCAAAATTTGCTAACAATGGTGTTTTGAAATGGAAATGGAGATAAAAAACTAAGTTTTACAGTGTTTTCTTTCAGCCTAATTTGTTATACACATTGGTTGATTTTTAATGGGGTGTATATTAGTATCACATTATATCTGTAGTCACATTATAATGAGGCATATTATAGTTGGGGACAGTGGTACTGTGCACATAATGAGAATTTTATAAAACTTATCTGCATAAATCTTGGAAATCTCTAAATTTTTAATTCATTATCTTCATTGAAAAGCTTTGACTGAGCCTCTCATATCTTTGCAACTTTAAACATTTTTTCATGTGTTAAACATGTTTCCATGTGTTAAATATGTTTCCATGTGTTAAATATTTTTCCATGTGTTAAATATATTTCCATGTGTTAAATATTCTTCCATGTTTTTCCATGTGTTAAATATTTTTTTATGTGTTAAATATAAATAAAGGGCATATTAGTTATGATTGTTATATTCTAAGCTATTTCATTGCATTGCTTCACATCTACAGAAACATGGCTCCTCGTTGTACATGATGTTGAAGGCTATCCAGATTCGGATGGAGAAGGGACCTATTGACCAGCTCACAGGCCATGCCAAATACACCCTGTCAGAGAATCAGCTTCTAAAGAAACAGTCAGCAACTGGAAGTGAACTTGTTTTAGAGTCCAATCCACTGGTCAGTTTAGAAAATGTTAACTCACTTTTGCAACATAAAATGAGATGTATGTTTGAGTTTGCGGGTCCATAAGGCCAAGTTAGTTGCCATGCTATGGTCATTTGTCTAGCCAGGTCTTGAGGCCAAGTGTGTTGTCATGGTATGGTCATTTTTTGCCAGGCTTAAGGTCAGGTGTGTTATTATGGTATGGTCATTTGTCTGGCTAGGCCTTAAGGCCAAGTGAGTTGTTATGGTATAGTCTTTTGTCTGGCCATGCCTTAAGGTCAAGTCTGTTGTTATGGTATAGTCATTTGTCTGGCCAGGCCTTAAGGCCAAGTCTGTTGTTACGGTAGTCATTTGTCTGGCCAGGCTTAAGGCCAAGTCTGTTGTTATGCTATGGTCATTTGTCTGACCAGGTCTTAAAAAAGCATCCTGGCATGAAGGATTTCATATTTAGTCTAATTATGCCGATCCACCATAAATTTGGTTGCCAATAATGAAAACAGACAAACCTTTAGATGACTCCCAAAACCACTCAACTGGAATTATAGGTTACTGCAATTGTATGGGAAAATATGAACGACTTTTTTGGATGGAATACTGCACGACCTTGAGACCATTCACAGAAAGACTTTGTATGATATCTATCTCATCCTCAATGAAAATGGTGCCAGTCTTTTGTTGAATCATAGTATTATAATTCAGTAATTCCAAGTTAATACACAGTATTATAATCCAATAATTCCAAGTTAATACATAGTATTATAATCCAATAATTCCAAGTTAATACAGAGTATTATAATCCAATAATTCCAAGTTAATACATAGTATTATAATCCAATAATTCCAAGTTAATACATAGTATTATAATCCAATAATTCCTAGTTAATACATAGTATTATAATCCAATAATTCCTAGTTAATATCTCTCCTCAAGAATGTTATCCATAAGCACTTTGCATTTCCAGTGAATAAAAATAAATAAATTACAGCCCAAATTAAACACTGAACACAACAAATAATTCTGCCTCAAGATCTTACAGCATAAATAAATAATTTTCCAAGTAAACAAGATTATAGAGTCCTATACGTTTAACATAAAAGTTCCTATTTTATATGATTCACAGAGCAGATGATGCTCTTTCTGATTATCTTTTATCTGTGTGGCATAATATGTTTATTCTCATGCCATTTTATGAATTTCTCAGCTAGTTGTAATTTTACCTGACTTCTCTGTATTATTTCAGAAATTAAGTGTAAGTGTGCTGGATCAGTATTATGAATGCACCGTACTGGATTGTGACACAATAACACAGGTGAAGGATAAATGCCTGGCCCAGATCTACATCAATTTCCCTGCATCCAACAGAGGAACAGCAGATGATGTTGTCCTTGGTAAGAATCTCTGATTTCCCTCCATAATACATAGATGATGTTGTCCTTGGTAAGAATCTCTGATTTCTATCCATAATATGCAGATGATGTTGTCTTTGGTAAGAATCTCTGATTTCCCTCCATAATATGTAGTTGATGTTGTCCTTGGTAAGAATCTCTGATTTCCCTCCATAATACATAGATGATGTTGTCGTTGGTAAGAATCTCTGATTTCCCTCCATAATATGTAGATGATGTTGTCGTTGGTAAGAATCTCTGATTTCCTTCCATAATATGTAGAGGCATTACTTACATTTTGTTTTACATTGGGCGGTTCTGAAGGTCAAGAGTCCATTTTGATTTACATGTTCTGCTTTTCAAAACAAAAGGATGATTAAGGATGTGACCCACATGTCAAGTCACATATTGATTAATTACACCAATATTTAGAAAAATGTTGTAACATTTATAAAATTTTTATGTCTGCATTGTTGTAGATATATTGTGATTTGTCATGTGCATCCATCCATGTATATGTATATGCATCTGTCTATCCATCAGTAGCTCAGTTCACCTTTAACTCATATACACTGGCTGAGTGAAAATGATCATATTTGTGCTGAAACTCATCTACACTGGTTGATTGAGAATGATCATACCCATACTTGAACTCATCTGCATCATATGACCAAGTTTATGTCAGCATGGTGATCAGCAAAGGTGTCATCTGTACAGTTTGCATAATCTCCCAGTCTATGCCAGTATGATGATCAGCAAAGGTGTCATCTGTTCAGTTTGCATCATTTCCCAGTCTATGTCAGTATGGTGATCAGCAAAGGAGCCATCCATACAGTTTGCATCATTTCCCAGTCTACGTCAGTATGGTGATCAGCAAAGGTGTCATCTGTACAGTTTGCATCATTTCCCAGTCTATGTCAGTATGGTGATCAGCAAAGGAGCCATCCATACAGTTTGCATCATTTCCCAGTCTACGTCAGTATGGTGATCAGCAAAGGTGTCATCTGTACAGTTTACATCATTTCCCAGTCTATGTCAGTATGGTGATCAGCAAAGGAGCCATCCATACAGTTTGCATCATATGACCCAGCCTATGTCAGTATGATGATCAGCAAAGGTGTCATCTGTACAGTTTGCATCATTTCCCAGTCTTTGTCGGTATGGTGATCAGCAAAGGTGCCATCTGTACAGTTTGCATCATATGACCCAGCCTATGTCAGTATGGTGATCAGCAAACATGTCATTTGTACAGTTTGCATCATTTCTCAGTCTATGTCTGTATGGTGATCTGCAAAGGTGTCATCTGTACAGTTTGCATATGCCCCAGCCTATGTCAGTATGGTGACAGCAAATGTGTCATCTGTACATTTTGCATCACATGTCCCAGCCTATGTCAGCATGGTGATCAGCAAAGGTGTCATCCGTACAGTTTGCATCATTTCCCAGTCTATGTCAGTATGGTGATCAGCAAAAGAGCCATCATTAATTACATACATAATAACCTCCTAGACACTGATGGGGGGTGAGACTTGAATAAGGGGTTCAGTGCATGTGACCCCCCCACAAAAAAAACCAGTTGTACAGTTGATTATAAATTCTCTACTCATATGAGCCTATGGAAAATGACTGAACGTTCAGTTCTAAAAAAAAACAAAATAAGATGTTTTCTTTGAAGCATTTAATACCATTACAAACAAAAATTAGTTGGTACACTGAGAATTCTCAAATATCATGATCACAAATTAGTTGTTACAGTGAGCATTGTCAAATATCATGATCACAAGTTAGCTTGTACACTGAGTATTGTTAAATATCATCATCACAAACATATATACACATATGTGCCCACACTCACTTAATCATAACCACACATAAATTAAATACATATTTCAGCAATTTTTTACATTTAAAATCCATTAGGCAGTGGTATAGAGTCTTAATCAGATGCAATATTTGCCACTGTTCATAGATAATTTGGGGGGATGGGGGGGGGTGAATATAATGCAGTTATAATTTGTATCCAGTATTGCACTCATTTGAGACTAGATGGTATTGTTGTTAAGCTTATATAATGATATTTTTGAATTTTTCTCTGCATAGAAAATGATCTTTACATTAGCCATGCTGTGAAGGAATGTCATACATACAGGTCTGAACAATTATTTGAAAATGCAAATCGCAGATTTCACTCTGTAAAACAATTGCAGAAATGTACTTCAACTCTTGTGGCATGGTTTGTCAATGATTTTTTAAATACATTAGCTTCTTAGAGGATTGAGCTCTGCTTTCATGCATTGTCCCAATTCTGGATGATGTTGCTGTGTCAACAGAGTCAAAGATGCCTGTACACTCTAGAATGACTCCTGTCAGTATGGTGTTTGTAGCATGTGCAAAGAATAAAATGCCCCATCCTACTGCTGAGCTTCACAAATTCAAACTCCACAATTCATGAATTCTTTAATTTTTGCTGGGATTTTCCTGCTGTGCAGATGGCTTATCCTTCCCTGAATCACAGCTGCATTTTGACATTTTGCCTTCCAAAATGTATCAAAACAAGAAGAAAAATAGTTATGCAAACTAACTTTAGTTAAATGACAAAACACAAACAAAATCGCACATCACAAAAGGGAAAATGAATCCAGCTGACACCATGACACCCATTAGTCTGGTACATGCCATGATGTAACTGTCAAATACCCAATGATATCATTGACCAATGAAATAGTTTGTTTCAGTATTGTTAGAAAATGTTGCTTAGCAATAGTGGCATGGTATCTGAATATGACTTAAGCAAATCCTGTATCTTTTAGTACCCAAGTATCAAATCACTGAATAAGGATTTTACATAAAAATGTATCATAATGTTATTTACTATAATGGCAGACACATAATGTACCATTTATGGTGCCATTGTTAAAACTATCATATTTTCTTTTTCTCCATTTTTTAAAAAGCCTTTCTGAAAACTGTTAATTTTATATATGAAATCACAAAACTTAGTGTGTGGATGCATTTTGGTGAGTGCTACACCTTTATCAGAAAAATATATCACAGTGTTCCAGATTTCATGCTTCACTGACTTTGGTTGAGTTTAAGATTTAAGTTTATTTCTCAAGCTCTGGTCATTATAGAATTATCAAAAAAACTGATAAAACTAAAACGTAGTGAGGGGATGTCATGTTTCTTGATGATAAATTTACACCATCACAAAATATGACATGCAGGCTTCGGGATGTATCCTAATGACTAAATATACACCATCATAAAAGATGTCTTACAGGCTTGGGGATGTATATTAATGAGTAAATACACACCATCACATAAGATGACCTACAGGCTTGGTAGATGTATCTTAACGAGTAAATATACACCATCACAAACAATGACCTACAGGCTTGGGGATGTATCTAAATGAGTAAATATACACCATCACAAACAATGGCCTACAGACTTGGGGATGTTTCTTAATGAGTAAATATACACCATCACAAACGATGACCTACACACTTAGGGATGTATCATAATGAGTAAACATACACCATCACAAACGATGATGTACAGACTTTGGGATGTATCTTAAAGAGTAAATATACACCATCACAAATGATGACCTACAGGTTTGGAGATGTATCTAAATGAGTAAATATACATCATCACAAACAATGATCTACAGACTTGGGTATGTATCTTAATGAGTAAATATACACCATCACAAACGATGACCTACAGGCTTGGGGATGTATCTTAAAGAGTAAATATACACCATCACAAATGATGACCTGCAGGCTATGGAATGTATCTTAATGAGTAAATATACACCATCACAAAATATGACTACAGGCTATGGGATGTATCTTAATGAGTAAATATACACCATCACAAAATATGACCAACAGGCTTGGGGATGTATCGTAATGAGTAAATATACACCATCACAAAATATGACTACAGGCTATGGGATGTATCTTAATGAGTAAATATACACCATCACAAAATATGACCAACAGGCTTGGGGATGTATGATAATCAGTAAATATACACCATCACAAATGATGACCTGCAGGCTTTGGAATGTATCTTATTGAGTAAATATACACCATCACAAATGATGACCTACAGGCTTGGGGATGTATCTAAATGAGTAAATATACACCATCACATACAATGACCTACAGGCTTGGGAATGTATCTTAATGAGTAAATATACACCATCACAAACAATGATCTACAGACTTAGGGATGTGTCTTAATGAGTAAATATACACCATCACAAATGATGACCTGCAGGCTTGGGGATCTATCTTGATGAGTTAATATACACCATCACAAAATATGACCTGCAGGCTTGGGGATGTATCTAATGAGTAAATATACACCATCACAAACAATGACTGACAGGCTTAGGTACGTATCTTAATGTGCAAATATACACCATCACAAAAGATGACCTACAGGCGTGGTATATGTATCTTAATGAGTAAATATACACCATCACAAACAATGACCTACAGGCTTAGGGATGTATCTTAGTGAGTAAATATACACCATCACAAAAGATGACCTGCAGGCTTGTGGATGTATCTTAATGAGTAAATATACACCATCACAAAGTATGACCTGCAGGTTTTGGGATGTATCTTAATGAATAAATATACACCGTCACAAATGATGACCTGCAGGCTTGGGGATGTATCTTAATGAGTAAATATACACCATCACAAAAGATGACCTCCAGGCATGGGGATGTATCTTAATGAGTAAATATACACCATCACAAATGATGATCTACAGGCTTGGGATGTATCTTAATGAGTAAATATACACCATCACAAACAATGACTGACAGGCTTAGGGATGTATCTTAATGAGTAAATATAGACCATCACAAAAGATGACCTACAGGCTTGGGGACGTATCTTAATGAGTAAATATTCACCATCCAAAATATGACCTGCAGGCCTTGGGATGTATCTTAATGAGTAAATATACACCATCAAAAAATATGACCTGCAGGCTTTGGGATGTATCTTAATGAGTAAATATACACCATCAAAAAGTATGAACTGCAGGCTTGGGGATGTATCTTAATGTGTAAATATACGCCACAAAAGATGACCTGCATACTTGGGGATGTATCTTTATGAGTAACTGAACACCATCACAAACGATGACCTGCAGGCTAGGGGATGTATCTTAATGAGTAAATATACGCCATCACAAACAATGACAGATGGGCTTGGGGATGTATCATAATGAGTAAATATACACCACAAAAGATGACATGTAGGCTTGGGGATGTATCTTAATGAGTAAATATACACCATCAGAAAAAATGACCTACAGGCTTAGGGATGTATCTTAATGAGTAAATATACACTACAAAAGATGACCTGCATGCTTGGGGATGTATCTTTATGAGTAAATATACACCATCACAAACAATGACCGATAGGCTTCCGGATGTATCTTAATGAGTAAATATACACCATCACAAAGATGACAGGCAGGCTTGGGGATGTATCTTAATGAGTAAATATACACCATCACAAACAATGACCTACAGGCTTAGGGATGTATCTTAATGAGTAAATATTCACCATCACAAAAGATGACCTGCATGCTTTGGGATGTATCTTAATGAGTAAATAAACACCATCACAAAGTAAGACCTGCCAGATTGGGGATGTATCTTAATGAGTAAATATACACCATCACAATTGATGACCTGCAGGCTTGGGGATGTATCTTAATGGCTAAATATACACCATCACAAAAGATGACCTACAGGCTTGGGGCAGTATCTTGATGAGTAAATGTACACGATCACAAAAGATGACCTGCAGGCTTTGGGATGTATCTTGATGAGTAAATATACACCATCACAAATGAAGACATACAGGCTTGGTGATGTATCTTAATGAGTAAATATACACCATCACAAAAGACGACCTATAGGCTTTGGGATGTATCTTAATGACTAAATATAGACCATCACAAAAGACGACCTACAGGTTTGGGGATGTATCTTAATGAGTAAATATACACCATCACAAAATATGACCTGCAGGCTTTGGGATGTATCTTAATGAGTAAATATACACCATCAAAAAGTATAAATATACACCATCAAAAAGTATGAACTGCAGGCTTGGGGATGTATCTTAATGAGTAAATATACACCACAAAAGATGACAGGCATGCTTGGGGATGTATCTTTATGAGTGAATATACACCATCACAAACGATGACCAGCAGGCTTGGGGATGTATCTTAATGAGTAAATATACACCATCACAAACAATGATCTACAGACTTAGGGATGTATCATAATGAGTACATATACACCATCACAAAGATTACATGCAGGCTTTGGGATGTATCTTAATGAGTAAATATACACCATCACAAAAAATGACCTACAGGCTTAGGGATGTATCTTGATGAGTAAATATACACCACAAAAGATGACCTGCGTGCTTGCGGATGTATCTTTATGAGTAAATATACACCATCACAAATAATGACAGATAGGCTTTGATATATATCTTAATTAGTAAATATACACCATCACAAAGATGACAGGCAGGCTTGGGGATGTATCTTAATGAGTAAATATACACCATCACAAACAATGACCTACAGGCTTAGGGATGTATCTTAATGAGTAAATATACACAACCACAAAAGATGACCGACGAGCGTGGTAGATGTATCTTAATGAGTAAATATACACCATCACAAACAATGACATGCAGGCTTTGGGATGTATCTTAATGAGTAAATATACACCATCACAAATGATGACCTGCATGCTTTGGGATGTATCTTAATGAGTAAATATAGACCATCACAAAAGATGACCTACAGGCTTGGGGATGTATCTTAATGAGTAAATATACACCATCACAAAATATGACCTGCAGGCTTTGGGATGTATCTTAATGAGCAAATATACACCATCACAAAATATGACCTGCAGGCTTTGGGATGTGTCTTAATGAGTAAATACACCATCAAAAAGTATGAACTGCAGGCTTGGGGATGTGTCTTAATGTATAAATATATGCCACAAAAGATGACCTGCATGCTTGGGGATGTATCTTTATGACTAAATATACACCATCACAAACGATGACCTGCAGGCTTGGGGATGTATCTTAATGAGTAAATATACGCCATCACAAACAATGACCGATAGGCTTGGGGATGTATCAATATGTGTAGATATACACCACAAAAGATGACATGTAGGCTTGGGGATGTATCTTAATGAGTAAATATACACCATCACAAAAGATGATTTACGGGCTTGATAGATATATCTTAATGAGTAAATATACACCATCACTAAAGATGACCTACAGGCGTGGTAGATGTATCTTAATGAGGAAATTATACACCATCACAAACAATGGGCTACAGGCTTAGGGATGTATCTTAATGAGTAAATATACACCATCACAAAAGATGACCTGCAGGCTTGGAGATGTATCTTAATATGTAAATATACAACATCACAAATGATGACCTGCAGCCTTGGGGATGTATCTCAATGAGTAAATATACACCATCACAAACAATGACCAACAGACTTCGGCATGTATCTTAAAGAGTAAATATACACCATCACAAAAGCCGTCCTGCAGGCTTGGGGATGTATCTTAATGAGTCAATATACACCATCACAAAATATGACCTGCAGGCTTTGGGATGTATCTTAATGAGTAAGTTTACACCATCACAAGCGCTGACCTGTATTCTTGGGGATGTATCTTGATGAGTAAATATGCACCATCACAAAATATGACCTGCAGGCTTGGGATGTATCTTAATGAGTAAATATACACCATCACAAAAAATGACCTACGGGCTTGGTAGATGTATCTTAATGAGTAAATATAAACCATCACAAACAATGAGTGACAGGCCTAGTGATGTATCTTAATGAGGAAATAGACACCATCACAAAAGATGACCTACAGGCGTGGTAGATGTATCTTGATGAGTAAATATACACCATCAAAAACAATGACCTACAGGTTTTGGGATGTATCCTAATGAGTAAACATACACCACCACAAAAGATGACCTGCAAGCTTGGGGATGTATCTTGATGAGTAAATATACACCATCACAAAGTATGACCTGCAGGCTTTGGGATGTATGTTAATGAGTAAATATACACCATCACAAATGATGACGTGCAGTCTTTGGGTTGTATCTTATTGAGTAAATATACACCATCACAAATGATGACCTACAGGCTTGGGGATGTATCTAAATGAGTAAATATACACCATCACAAACAATGACCTACAGACTTGGGGATGTATCTTAATGGGTAAATATACACCATCACAAACGATGACCTACAGACTTAGGAATGTATCTTAATGAGGAAATATACACCATCACAAACGATGACCTACAGGCGTGGGAATGTATCTTAATGAGTAAATATACACCATCACAAACAATGATCTACAGACTTAGGGATGTGTCTTAATGAGTAAATATACACCATCACAAATGATGACCTGCAGGCTTGGGGATCTATCTTGATGAGTTAATATACACCATCACAAAATATGACCTGCAGGCTTGGGGATGTATCTAATGAGTAAATATACACCATCACAAACAATGACTGACAGGCTTAGGTACGTATCTTAATGTGCAAATATACACCATCACGAAAGATGACCTGCAGGCTTGCGGATGTATCTTAATAAGTAAATATACACCATCACAAATTATGACCTGCAGGTTTTGGGATGTATCTTAATGAATAAATGTACACCATCACAAATGATGACCTGTAGGCTTGGGGATGTATCTTAATGAGTAAATGTACACCATCACAAAAGATGACCTCCAGGCTTGATGATGTATCTTAATGAGTAAGTATACACCATCACAAATGATGACCTACAGGCTTGGGATGTATCTTAATGAGTAAATATACACCATCACAAACAATGACTGAGAGGCTTAGGGATGTATCTTAATGAGTAAATATAGACCATCACAAAAGATGACCTACAGGCTTGGGGATGTATCTTAATGAGTAAATATACACCATCACAAAATATGACCTGCAGGCTTTGGGATGTGTCTTAATGAGTAAATATACACCATCAAAAAGTATGAACTGCAAGCTTGGGGATGTGTCTTAATGTATAAATATACACCACAAAAGATGACCTGCATGCTTGGGGATGTATCTTTATGACTAAATATACACCATCACAAACGATGACCTGCAGGCTAGGGGATGTATCTTAATGAGTAAATATACGCCATCACAAACAATGACCGATAGGCTTGGGGATGTATCATAATGAGTAAATATACACCACAAAAGATGACATGTAGGCTTGGGGATGTATCTTAATGAGCAAATATACACCATCACAAAAAATGACCTACAGGCTTAGGGATGTATCTTAATGAGTAAATATACACCACAAAAGATGACCTGCATGCTTGGGGATGTATCTTTATGAGTAAATATACACCATCACAAACACTGACTGATAGGCTTCCGGATGTATCTTAATGAGTAAATATACACCATCACAAAGATGACAGGCAGGCTTGGGGATGTATCTTAATGAGTAAATATACACCATCACAAACAATTACCTACAGGCTTAGGGATGTATCTTAATGAGTAAATATACGCCATCACAAAAGATGACCTGGATGCTTTGGGATGTATCTTAATGAGTAAATATACACCATCACAAAGTAAGACCTGCAGGCTTGGGGATGTATCTTAATGAGGAAATATACACCATCACAATTGATGACCTGCAGGCTTGGGGATGTATCTTAATGGCTAAATATACACCATCACAAAAGATAACCTACAGGCTTGGGGCAGTATCTTGATTAGTAAATATACACGATCATAAAAGATGACCTGCAGGCTTGGGGATGTATCTTAATGAGTAAATATTCACCATCCAAAATATGACCTGCAGGTTTTTAAATATATCTTAATGAGTAAATATACACCATCACAAATGAAGAGATACAGGCTTGGTGATGTATCTTAATGAGTAAATATACACCATCCCAAAAGACAACCTACAGGCTTTGGAAGTATCTTAATGACTAAATATAGACCATCCCAAAAGACGACCTGCTGCCTTGGGGATGTATCGTAATGAGTAAATATACACCATCACAAAGTATGACCTGCAGGCTTTGGGATGTATCTTAATGAGTAAATATACACCATCAAAAAGTATGAACTGCAGGCTTGGGGATGTATCTTAATGAGTAAATATACACCACAAAATATGACCTGCATGCTTGGGGATATATCTTTATGAGTAAATATACACCATCACAAACGATGACCAGCAGGCTTGGGGATGTATCTTAATGAGTAAATATACAGCATCACAAATGATGACCGATTGGCTTAGGGATGTATCATAATGAGTAAATATACACCATCACAAAGATGACATGCAGGCTTGCGGATGTATCTTAATGAGTAAATATACAGCACAAAAGATGACCTGCGTGCTTGGGGATCTATCTTTATGAGTAAATATACACCATCACAAACAATGACAGATAGGCTTAGGGATGTATCTTAATTAGTAAATATACACCATCACAAAGATGACAGGCAGGCTTGGGGATGTATCTTAATGAGTAAATATACACCATCACAAACAATGACCTACAGGCTTGGGGATGTATCTTAATGAGTAAATATACAGCATCACAAATGATGACCTGCAGGCTTGGGGATGTATCTTGATGAGTTAATATACACCCTCACAAAGTAAGATCTGCAGGCTTGGGGATGTATCTTAATGAGTAAATATACACCATCACAAATGATGACCTGCAGGCTTGGGATGTATCTTAATGGGTAAATATACACCATCACAAAAGATGACCTACAGGCTTGGGGCAGTATCTTGATGAGTAAATATACACCATCACAAACAATGACCGACAGGCTTAGGGATGTATCTTAATGAGTAATTATACACCATCACAAAGATGACATGCAGGCATGGGGATGTATCTTAATGAGTCAATATACACCATCACAAAAGATGACCTACAGGCTTAGGGATGTATGTTAATGAGTAAATAGACACCATCACAAAATATGACCTGCAGCTTGGGGTTGTATCTTAATGAGTAAATATACACCATCACAAACAATGACCAACAGGCTTAGGGATGGATCTTGATGAGTAAATATACACCATCACAAAGATGACATGCAGGCTTGGGGATGTATTTTAATGAGTAGATATACACCATCACAAGCAATGACCTACAGGCTTGGGGATGTATCTTATTGAGTAAATATACACCATCACAAAAGATGACCTTCAGGCTTGGTAGATGTATTTTAATGAGTAAATATACACCATCACAAACAATGACCGACAGGTTTAGGGATGTATCTTGATGAGTAAATATACACCATCACAAAGATGACATGCAGGTTTGGGGATGTATCTTAATGAGTTAATATACACCATCATATAAGATGACCATCAGACTGATGGATGTAGAACAGACCCAGTACACAATCCCACATGTTGAGGTGTCTAATGGAAGCTGGAACCGCAGTGATGCAGTGGGAAATTTGCTGGGCTGATGATTGAAAGGGTTCAAAAGAAGATCTCTGTAACCTACATTTAACACTTGACTAGCTTAAGTAAGCATTTGGATTTTGCTTATGTCTGTAAATTCACTATAAACTATGCTAAATTTTCAATATGAGAAATTATTAACATTTGCTCAAAACTAGTGAAAATGAATATATTAAATATGTGCCATTTTTTTAGGTGATTATTCATATTATTGAATCTGTCAATCTGATTTTAAAGTGTCTTTGTATGGGCTGAATGAAAGATTGCAAATATGGATTTGTATGAAATGACTAGACTCATGTTCATCTTTGTTTTGATGATTTCAGAATGGCATGCTGGGAGCAGCGGTTGCTTGCAGCTACATGACATTGATGTTTCAAATCATGTGTCAGATGGATGGAAGCGGCTGAATACTTTAGCCCACTATAATGTTTGGGATGGCTGCAAGATGGCACTGGTGGAAACAAATACACAAGAGGAGGACTATGGTATGTAAAAATATTGTCATAAGTGTAAGGGACTATGCTGTAACATATACATGATTCAAACCATTGTGTCATGGCCCCAGTTTTCATTGAGTCCACCTTGGCAGAAGCTTGTCACCATGCTTGTCATGGCTATCCCTTAGGTGTCACAATGCTTGACATGGCTATCCTTTAGTTGTCACAATGCTTGACATGGCTATCCCTTAGGTGTCACCATGCTTGACATGGCTATCCCTTAGGTGTCACAGTGCTTGACATGGCTATCCCTTAGGTGTCACAGTGCTTGACATGGCTATCCCTTAGGTGTCACAATGCTTGACATGGCTCTCCCTTAGGTGTCACCATGCTTGCCATGGCTATCCCTTAGGTATCACAATGCTTGACATGGCTATCCCTTAGGTGTCACCATGCTTGACTATCCCTTAGGTGTCACCATGCCTGACATGGCTATCCCTTAGGTGTCACCATGCCTGACATGGCTATCCTTTAGCTGTCACCATGCTTGACATGGCTATCCCTTAGGTGTCATCATGCTTGACATGGCTATCTCTTAGGTGTCACAATGCTTGACATGGCTATCCCATAGGTGTCACCGTGCCTGACATGGCTGTCCCTTAGGTGTCACCATGCCTGACATGGCTATCCCTGAGCTGTCAACATGCTTGACATGGCTATCCCTTAGGTGTCACCATGCTTGACATGGCTATCCCTTAGGTGTCACCATGCTTGTCCATTCATATGTCTGTCCACATGCTAGATTAATGTCAGTGTTTAAGTTTTTTTTTTACTTGCCATCATTATCTAACCCTGAGGGCATGCAGGCCAGGTCAGACTGTTGTTAACATTTTATAACCAATAATTGTACCATGCATTGTGAAAATATTAGTAATTGCTAATAAACAAATGGTAGTAATTCAACAAAAATATATAAAACCTGTTACTTATGGGTTATTCATAGCTTTGTTTTGCTCTTTCTCTCTAAATAAATATGTGTCTGTACACACACACACCAATTACAGATTGCTGTCATTTAATGGTTCTTTATTAAATATACCAATGGGTTGCCACTATCCATTCTTGTCTTGTCAGAGTTTGATGTTTATTAAATATTCCAATGGTTCACTAGTCATTCTAGCCCTGGCAATGTTTGTATTAAATACTCCAGTGGGCCACTTGCCATTCTAGCCCTGGCAATTTATGTTTGTATCAAATACTCCAGTGGGCTACTTGCCATTCTAGCCCTGGCAATGTTTCATTTGTTTTTATTATTGCACATATTGTGCTAAGCGTGGCTGATTATGAGAATGTTTGCTGTCCAGAAGGTCATTAAACACTTGGACAGTTTATACTATATAAAAATTATAAATTCAGTGTTTAAAAGATTATGTCTGGTGTTTAAAATATTATGTTTGGTCTCGATTGCATAAAACTTTCACTTTCAACCAAAATACATCTCTAATGAACATATCTAAACAACTCTTTAAAGCAGTCTTCGGTTGACCAGAAAATGTACATTGCTAACTAAATCGCATGGTTATCATGTTTCTGGTTCAGTTTTGCAGGTTGTAAAATGTGCATTATGACTTCCAGAAACAGTGGCTTAGTGCTTTTGTAGAAATTGTGCCAAACACATTAATATACAGTACTGAATCTTCTCTACTTTCTTTGAGAAAGCAATAAATTAATTTAACGAAGCAATGAACACTTCATTAATTATCATCAGACAGTAATTTTCCTTTATTTGTCTTGGCTTAGTGGTTATTGTGTCAGACTTGAGACCAAAAGGCTGCATGTTCAAATCCTACCAACAGACTAGCACTAGTCAGATTTATGTAATACTCATTTAAAGTGGAATGTAAATATGAAAACACAAGCTCTGATAAAGTTACATAAACAACAATTAGAGCAAATAAAAGCAAATACCAGTCAACACTTTTTTGGCATGAAGACTATGAATTAACATAGATGCATGCACTTAGATACACCATGACACAAACTATTACATAATTATGCATGGCAGACATAGATGTATATATGCATCCAGCCAGCCAGCCATTAGGTCTGAGCAAATACCATATCCTGTCATTTGGAACTAGCAAAAGTCCAAATCAGGCTTTCCTAATCATGATGTGATAGGTGTTTGTCCCAACACAAATTCCATATGCTGTCATTGGGAACTATTAACAGTCCGAGTCAGGCTTTCCTAATCATAATGTGATAGGTGTTTGTCCCAGTACTAATGCCACATGCTGTCACAGCCCCAGTACAAGTCAGATTGTGCCATACTTAAAGAGTAACAATTCCAAATTTGTGCTTTTGTGTACAATATCTTTCTGATGTATTACTCATTATTTGATCAGTGTTATTTCATTAAATAAGGATGCTTTCAGTGGAAGTCATCAGCTAGCCACATGCATTTAAATAAATGAATTGCTGCCAGCATCTTTCTGGGTGCAGAATCTTAGAGATCAGATTAAATTGATCATTGAAAGTTTACATGCTGCAACTTTAATATTTGTTGTGCTCTGTTGTTATGAAGAAGAAATATTATTTTGAAAAGCAAACCTTGCATATTTTCGATGCAATCACTTGTATTGTGGATTCAGCATATATGATGAGTTTCGTGGGTGAATACATGTTGTTGATACTCTATTCATGCTATATATATGACATGTATATATAAACAGTATTCACATATATGTACCAATTCATGGTTCTCTAAATAAAGTAAAATATTATATATGTCTTCTTTGTTTCACTACAGGTGTATTTCTCATTTAATATGCATCGATTTAAGATGGTAACTGTGATGATGAAGCACATATATTACTGCCTGCATTTATTACCTACCCACCCACCCACCCACACACAATTTATTTGTAGGGTAAATGCATCATTTTCTTCAGCTAACTGGCTGGTTGCTTATAACACTGTTCAGTCTATAACACAGTCAGGTTCTATGTTGCCCAACTACTGCCTTATAGGGAGATCACACTGTAGTATTGAATGCCTTCTGCAGTTATTCTTCAAGAACAAATAACATTACATACTCAGTATGCAATAACTGAAACATAAACATTTAATTGAACTGAATTGAAACTGGACCTTTCCCAAGCTCTTAATAAATTTAGCTATTTATATTCAGCCTCAGGATGCAATTATTTCATTTGCTGCATGTTTTTTGACCTCTGTTGATGACATCACTTAGTTTGTAATACCTGTATTTTATGTCCTGTTATAACATGATTTTGTTTGCAATACCTGTCTTTTATGTCTTATTATAACATGATTTAGTTGGTAATATTTGTCTTTTATGTGTTATTATAACATAATTTAGTTTGTAATACATGTATTTTATGTCTTATTATAGCATGATTTAGTTGGTGATACCTGTCTTTTATATCCTATTATAACATGATTTAGTTTGTAAAACATGTCTTTTATATTTTATTTTGACACAATTTAGTTTTGAATACCAATCTTTTACATCTTATTTTGACATTATTTAGTTTGTAAAACCTGTCACTGTTGAATATATCAGCACATTTCTGTAAAATATCCTTAGGATCATAATGATACTGTTTTATACTCCAGTACTGATGTACATGACAAAAACTCAATAGTGTAACCAAAGAATTACATGGGTCTGTACGACATCAGCAGGGGGCCTCAAGTGGCCGAGTGGTCTAACGCGCTGTCCGTTACAGATCCCTGCCATCTCACCTGTCTGCGTGGGTTCGAGTCTTGGATTCAGCAGATGTGGGTATGTGAGAAAGCTTGCCAGTAGCTTCTCATGGGTCGGTGGTTCTTTCTGGGGTTTTCCCAGGTTCTTCCTCCACCATTAATACTGGCTGCCATGTATAGCCTATCGTGTGCTGAAAAATGGTGTTAAACCCTTCAACAACAACAACATCATCAGTGACTTCCAAAAGTACCAGCATGTGTTTACATGATTACTGACTTTATAAGCATTGATAGGCAGTGATTGAAACAAAGCCATTTGCATGTGTAACAATTGCATTGTTAGCTCTACGAAGTAGAGGATTGCTATTATACTGCCATCAGTGTTGGCATCAGGATGGGCATCCAAACTCAGAAAGGCATATTTACATGTACTGCCATCAGTGTTGGCATCAGTATGGGCATCCACACACATGAAAGCATATTTACATGTTCTGCCATCAGTGTTGGCATCATTATGGGTATCCACACACGTGAAAGCATATTTACATGTACTGCCATCAGTGTTGGCATCAGTATGGGCATTCACACACATAAAAGCATATTTACATGTACTGCCATCCATGTTGGCATCAGGATGGGCATCCACACACATAAAAGTGATACCAGTGTCTTGCTATCCACTGACAAGGTTGTTGTTCTTGTGGAGTTCAATGCCATTTTACATCACAAGATAGGCCATACATGGCGGCCAGTATTAATGGTGGAGGAAGAACCTGGGAAACCCCCAGAAAGAACCACCGACCCACGAGAAGCTACTGGCAAGCTTTCTCACATTCCCACATTAGCCGAATCCAAGACTCGAACCCATGCAGACAGAGGTGAGATGGCAGTGATTCGTAATGGACAGTGCTTTAGACCACTCGGCCACTTGGGGCCCCACACTGACAAGGTAAAAATCCTCTCAATTTCATGTCTACCAATGAATGAACTTTAAAACATGACATTAATAGTGTTGACAACACTTTCTCTGGTGGAAAAGTGATACCTAGGTATTGCCATCCACAGACAAGACAAAATTCATCTTCCATGTCAATGAACTCCCTGGTATAAGGTTACAATGTTTACCAAAGTTTCTAAATGTGTACATAGCATACAATGAGAAATGATGCTGTATGATAAAAAAACTCAACCTTTCCCCCAATCTGCACATTAGGCTTACGGCTGATAGCTTAGCTATTTACAAGTAACCCATTGACAATATACATTACAAACCTTGCTAGGTTTGTATTTGTTTCATTTGTTGTATACTTTTTACCTCTTTCTAAGAAAAAATTAATTTTTTAAAACCAGTCTTTTGTTTGAAATATCTAATACTTCAGGTGAAACATCCTTAGGATCATTTTGATATCATTTTGTAGATATATTCACATCATACAAAAACTGACCACTGAACTGGACATACTGCCTGTTCATGTACACACACTACTTTTGTAGGATCCACAGTGACTATAATAAACTGCAGTGGATTATAAACTTGAAAAAAATGGCATTTCTCAAAAATAAATGTTACTCATCTTTGTCTCATTAATTAGCATTTATTTTTTTTTAAACACCCTAATTACTGAAGGCATCATTTGGTGTTCTTCATTACATATTCATAATCTAGGTTTAATAGAAATCAGTTCAAACTTATTTGTGTTATCATGCTTGCAAACTATTACAGATAGCAAGAGTTTTTCAGAGGGACTTAACCCTAGGTCTTAAAAGAATTTCCAGGAATTCAAGAAAAGGCCTATTATTTTCCTCATTTTAAAAACTGAGCACTGATACCATCTCTGATATTCTGGAGAAATATGACAATTTATAATAACTTTTTTACTCCTGTTATTATTTGTGCATTTACTTTCACGATTTCCTTGTGAAATGATTTTTCTGATAATTAATTCCAATGAGCCAGCCAGATAATTACACAGAACTGGTGTCCATTATAAAAATGATTTGACTACTTACCTCACTGTTCACCGTGAAATAATAACAGATGAATTCTCAGCAGAAACAAATGCCTATTACTTATGTAATTATACTTCAAATGAAATATCATTGACTCCTTAAACTTCATTATCTCAAGATATTTATTAATACCGCAAAGAAGTAACCTTTCCATGTCACACTGTGTTTTACAAATATCGCAGTTTTTTAACAAATGAATAAGTAAAACTACTTGCATTCCTATCATAATTCATAACATGTAAAGAAATATTATTTTGAATTACAAAGCAACACAAATTAAAGTTTCAGTAATCTGAAAGAACTATATTTTCATTTAATTAAAGAGCAGATATAATCTAATAATCATGTGTGAGTAGATCATTTTTCAACATGTGGTGACAATTGGTACTGACTCTCCTGCAAAGTTCATCACCAAGACCATTTTGATTAACAGTCCCCATATAAAATCATTCATGTTGCTGATTTCACATTTAACATGAGGGAGGGGCCGAGAGTGGCCGATTGGTCTAAAGCACTATGCATTACGGATCACTGCCATCTCACCTCTGTCTGCCTGGGTTCGAGTCGAGGATTCGGCTAATGTGGGTATGTGAGAAAGCTCGCCAGTAGCTTCTTGTGGGTCAGTGGTTATTTCCAGGGTTTTCTTGGGTTCTTCCTCCACCATTAATACAGGCCACCATGTATAGCCTATCGTGTGCTGAAAAATGGCATAAAGCCTTACAACAACAACAACAATAACATGAGGGAAAGTATTGTTAAAGGCCCTGCCTTTATGTATTCTATTGCCAAGGAGCAAGTTCAGGTCATTAGTGGATGGTTATGAAAGAACTAGGAAAAAGTGGCAAGAATCGGTCTCTAACCTGTACATTTTTGTATTAACACTGTAATATGTGCTTAACATAGTTTTGTGCACAGTAAAACCTGACATGGAAGGTTTCTGTTTTAGAAAACTACCACTCATGAAAGAGCACATTTTTCATGAAAAATCAATTGTTTTATAATGTGATGACCTAAATATGAGACCATCAGTTTCAGGAGATCAATCAATTGTTTGTTAGCAAAAGGATGGTCTTTCAAGACAGGTTTACTGTATTATTTTTCTATTGTAGTAAACCTGAGCCCTAAACAGATTCATTTTGAGATGACTGGAGCCACTGAATCAATTCGGCTGATGTCCAGTAGCCCCCAAAGCACCACCTCTGAGGCAGACAGTCTTCGGGAGATTAAGCTGTGGCATCTGGTGAGTTGGTCATGAAACCAGTATGTTCAAGGTACAGATTAAACCAGTTTGTACAAGGTCCAGATTAAACCAGTTTGGACATGGTCCAGATTAAACCAGTTTGTACAAGGTCCAGATTAAACCAGTTAGTACAAGCTCCAGAATAAAACAGTTTGTACAAGGTCCAGATTAAACCAGTATCTACAAGGTCTAGATTAAACCAGTTTGTACAATGTCCAGATTAAACCAGTTTGTACAAGGTCCACATTAAACCAATATGTACAAGGTCCAGATTAAACCAGTTTGTACAAGGTCCAGATTAAACAAGTTTGTACAAGGTCCATATTAAACCAGTTTGTACAAAGACCAGATTAAACCAGTATGTACAAGGTCCAGATTAAACCAGTATGTATAAGGTCCAGATTAAACCAGTTTGTTCAAGGCCCAGATTAAACCAGTTTGTACATGGTCCAGATTAAACCAGTATGTACAAGGTCTAGATCAAACCAGTTTGTACAAGGTCCAGATTAAACTAGTATGTACAAGGTCTAGATTAAACCAGTTTGTATAAGGTTCAGATTAAAACAGTTTGTATGAGGTCCAGATTAAACCAGTATGTACAAGGTCTAGATTAAACCAGTTTGTACAAGGTCCAGATTAAACCAGTTTGTACAAGGTCCAGATTAAACCAGTTGGTACAAAGTCTAAATTAAAACAGTTTGTATAAGGTCCAGATTAAAACAGTTTGTATAAGGTCTAGATTAAACCAGTTTGTATAAGGTCCAGATTAAACCAGTTGGTACAAAGTCTAGATTTAAACAGTTTGTGTAAGGTCCAGATTAAAACAGTTTGTATAAGGTCTAGATTAAACCAGTTTGTACAAGGTCCAGATTAAACCAGTTTGTACAATGTCCAGATTAAACCAGTTTGTACAAAGTCCAGATTTAACCACTTTGTACAAGGTCCAGATTAAACCAGTATATACAAGGTCTAGATTAAACCAGTTTGCATAAGGTCCAGATTAAAACAGTTTGTATAAGAATTAGATTAAACCAGTTTGTACAAGGTCCAGATTAAACCAGTTTGTACAATGTCCAGATTAAACCAGTTTGTACAAAGTCCAGATCTAACCAGTTTGTTCAAGGTCCAGATTAAACCAGTTTGTACAAAGTCCAGATTGAACCAGTTTGTTCAAGGTCCAGATTAAACCAGTCTGTACATGGTCCAGATTAAACCAGTTTGTACATGGTCCAGATTAAACCAGCTTGTACAAGGTCCAGATTAAATCAGTTTGTTCAAGGTCCAGATTAAACCAGTTTGTACAAAGTCCAGATTTAACCAGTTTGTTCAAGGTCCAGATTAAACCAGTTTGTACTTGGTCCAGAATAAACCAGTTTGTACATGGTCCAGATTAAACCAATTTGTACAAGGTCCAGATTAAACCAGTTTGTACAAGGTCCAGATTAAATCAGTATATACAAAGTCCAAATTCACTGGGGGTTTTGTGTGTAAATTTCACTATGAATTCTGGGCAATAAATTGGTTCTTTATAACATTTTACTCTGGTTTCATAAAATTGGATTTCAAATATATGGGAATTCATTATATAACCAAAGTGATTAGGATTTGAGCTGTAGATCTCTTGGGGTTCAGTTTGAGTTTCCATTAGTTCGGTGATGGCTGAAGCAGAGTAAAGTGAAAAATCTGAATTTCATTAATCCTTATATGCTGTTGTGAGAGAGAAAATATACAGTTATATTCATGCCGTCTTAGACATTTTATAAATAATAATGGCCAGTGTAAACTTATGAAATATAATGGTTATTCCACTTAAGAGAATGGATGTGTCAAAGTCAGAAAGCCAGCCAATATGAGATTTTATGGGTTAGTGTTCTTATGCGTTATGAAACTTGATAGTGTAATAAACAGTAAGGGTAACATCATACCATTTGGTTGTAGATCTGCATGAAAACTGACTCCTCATCCTTATTGGCATCTTTATATAGTCCTTTTTTAAATAGTCCCTGTAATTCATACAGAAAGGATCTCAAACGAATCACGATTTAATGTTGAATTTACTAAAAAGGTAATAGTTTCTAACATTTGTGAGCCATGCTGGAATTTGTCTGACAATGTTCCTTATTTAGTCATTACTGATTGGAGAATCTGTTTATAAAATAGTTTTTATTTTAAGAGATTAGTAACGAGAGACACATAGAAGAACAGAAAATAAAAATAATTTTGAACAATTCATGCTGCTGCCTTAAATACAGCAATGACAAAATGATCCCATTTTCAAGTTGACAATAGGTATTAATTTAACAACACAAACAACATTTTTAAATAGCACTTATCCATATTTAAAGAAAGACATTTGTTTTGATTTTCACTTAACAATTAACAAGTGTATGTAAATTTGAAATGTTCATCACTTTCACTGGAAATTTTTGTTGACATAGCTTAATTTACTATGCCAGGTAAATGACTAGAGTTCTGGTATCATGTACCTGTATCTCAATGTAACTGCCATTCTCTCATTCCTCCATGAAGTGTGTCAACACTTGCAATTTTTTATTTATCGGTAGATGCAACAGCATTCCAATTTTGGGAGTTTGGAGCTAAGGGGTGTCCAATGGATGTGGAAGTTCACAGAAGGAAACCTGGCCATCTGAGTCATTGTTCTAATTAGTATCACCCCAAGACATAACTTTGTCTCTCCAAAATGTGTGGTGTTAAAGTGCCATTTTGTGTTAATTGAATCTACAGTTGAGATTTCTTTTGTATTTCAATTTCTTTCTTAAGGATCACCTCAGCTCTTCTGGGAAAATTTCCGTTGCCTTCACATGTTAGTTGTAATTCTTTGCTGTGTACTGCTTTATGCTACTTTCTGCTTTGCTAATTTGATTCCAGATTGCAAACTTAAGCTGCCTTTGGCTTTGTTTTAACGCTTGTGAAAAATTTACAGAGCAGAGGGCACAGTTTGTATGATTCTATGTTATGGATATTCCATTTATGACAGTCTCATGAACTTTGCTCAGTGCTGCCATCTGTAGCAATAGTCATGGCTGAGCTAAAGTTGGAGGGATCATAATTTGTCTTCTTTCTGCTGGAATTTAGTTGGAGGGATCATACTTTGTCTTCTTTCTGCTGGAATTTAGTTGGAGGGATCATACTTTGTCTTCTTTCTGCTGGAATTTGTTCCTCTTATCATTAACGTCAAATCGCACATGGTAGGAGATGACTACAATGCATGTACTGTACATTTCTCTGATAGTTGGCAGCTTGTTTCCAGTGTCCACTCTGCTACTGGTTAGATGGCAACTGTCATATTGTTGATAATTATAAAAGCCACAGCCAGCCGAAAATAAGAGTACTACAAAATGTTTTCATGGGTGTATTCTGACCAATCTAATTCACAGAAAGTGATATGTTGTCATGTTGACATATAAATAATAATAAACCACATATACTGTATGTACAGTGTACCAATCCATGATTCTAAAGTGTCCATGTAGATTGGTGCTAAATAATATTGCAAATTAAGTAGGACATACATTGAACAGTTTATGCATGTCTTGCAGGTGAAACCGGAAGATGAGTCTCAGAAGAGAGGCAAGACCAAAGACTTGGTAGAACTGTACCTCAACAGACTCCTTAGTATGAAGGTAGGAATTGTGCATATGAAGTTGTTAGGGAGAAAACAGAAGTGTCTCAAATTGTCTATTAACATATATACACACTTAAAGTCAAACAGACACAACCATTTTTGAGCTACAAAAAGCCAATATATCTTTGATGCTCCTTTAAGTCTTGTGTATTTTGCAAGTCAGATCCATCTAAAGGTGATTCAGAATTACACTTTTGGAAAAATAAACAAGCCCAACTGGATAGATTGATTGATAGATATATACAGATACATAATTAGATAGATACAGTCAAACCCTTTTATCTCGACCACCGTTATCTCTAGAACTCGTGTATGTCAAGCGTTTTGGTCTGGTCCCAAACAAATCCTTCTTTCTTATGCTCATTTTCACCCGCTTGTCTCGACACCTATTAAATTTATAACCCCATTATGTCGGGCATAAGTTTCAGTCCAAAGTAACATGTAGACCTGTTTAATTAGACAAAATGCAACTTTAGCAGCAGAGAGGGTGAACAAACCATTTGCTGGAGGGTCCATTTTTGAAAATTAAAGCTTAAAATGAAAATCAAAGGTTAATAACGTCATTGTTTTGTTTACCGTGACACTTATTTGTGGTTGCACCCTCTCTGCTTCTATAATGTGTGCGTAATTAAATCATTATTATATCAGTCTCTCAACCAAAGATTTTATCAAGACCTATAAGATATCACAACCGAAAATCATGTAAATTTATCGTAATAAATCTGTGTGGGGTAGATTGTACAAATATAAAAAATAATATGGATCTATATTGTGTTCAGTGCATAGCATCCACCCCCACAAGTGGATTAACAACAATAATAACAAAAAATAAAAAACCTGCACTTACAGATAAATGTGTGAAATGTGGTACAAATAAATATAAATTTATTTCATCTTTTACGAAGACAGGTGTTGATATCACTGCTTCATTAGTAAAATTACCAGGAGTTCCATGGGCTAAATACCCAGGAAAAAGACATCTTACAGGATATAATTATTGTTGTCCAGGAACCCGACTTGATATCGGGCTTGACGAGCGAGATCAACCAAGACCTTTAGAGTATCCAGTAAATGCAATTGATCAAGCATGTGATGTTCATGCAGTGGCACATGAACAATTGTGCACATGCCACTAAAATCCAACAAATAAATAAATCATGTCACATCAGTGATGTAGCTTATTAAAGTAAAGATTTACAGCAATGAATATTGCAGATGTGAAGTTGATTCACTTGTTAGATTCCATAAAAAATAAATCTTTCAGAGAATCATTAGCTATTTGGTTGGTAAGATATGCGATTAAAGGTAAACTTGTATATGGGGATGGTAATTAATCAACTAAATGTTATAAAATAATGGAATCGATTTATTATAACCCAAGAGGATATTGAAGGGGTAGAGCAGCGATTAATAAACTCGCTGATGCAGGAAATGTTACACGTTCTCTTGCTGCAAATTGGTTAGCATGACAGGCAATATGGCAAATCTAACTACCACCTCCTAAAAAATTTAGCATGCACATTTTGAAATCAGCACTTCTAATGAAGTTCATCAGGCAGATATTTTATTTTTACCACAAGATACTATTAAAATTGTTTTGACATCAATCGTGTACATACAAATGCACATAAATGGTCGTTGACTTTGCAAGTAGGTATAAAAAAGCAGAACACTATGAACTAAAACTGTACAGCAGTTGAAATTGTATCTGCTTTTGAATGAATTTATCAATGAGGACCCTTGTGATGGCCACAGTTACTACAGGTTGATTCTGGCAAAGAATTTCTTGGTGCTATATCATCTCTGATGAAAAAACATAATGTCAAAATTAGACAAGGACATACCACCTTTCATCATGATCAGGCAATTGTTGAATGATTTAATGGAACACTTGATGAGTGGTTATTTGGATATCAATATGCGAAGGAAATAATTCAGAAAGATATGAGATCTTGCAAATGGGTTGTAAGATTACCATGTTTTCCTCGTCATTTTGTTCCAACATCAGTAACATATATCCAGGAGATCCACCTGATGGAATCAGTGGAACACCATGAAATTGTGGTAGATATTGTAAATTTCATAATTCCAGGTACTGTGAACCTGTATATACCAGTAACCTCAGCATGATGTTTGATGGATTTATTAAGTGGTAACCATAATGTTTGTCCAGACGCAACTGTATATACTGAACTGTCAGTAATTTTTTTGTCAGAGACTTTAGTGTTGATGACTGGTTGACTTCCAAAAAATTCATTAATGGACCTATTTATGTTTCTACAAAAACTCATAAACAATTGTACATGATTAGAATAATCAGTTCTAAATGAGGTCATTTCATTATTAACTGAAACTAACGAGTTCATGATTGGGTGGTTCTTATTATCGATGTATTTCTTCATTACAGCATCAATGTCTGATTCTGGTTCTCCATGGTCAGTCATTTTATTATTAGACATATTGAGAAGACCAGTCATGGTATCACTGGAGTTTTGTATTCGACCATGAATATCATCTGATATCATTGATATAGTAACACTGGGTTTAATTTTTCCATTGCTATCAAACACAGCTATGCTATTTTCAGTTACTCCAATAATTTTAACGATAATATCTTTCAATGAAAGAATGCTTGTTTTTAATTTTCCTTGCTTATCTTGAAATACAACCACTTCGTTTGGATCTACATTTGCAAGATTTAATAATTCAAATATTTCACTAATCTGTTTACTTATGTTTTCATAGGTTATTCCATTGGTTTTTTGTTTTTGTTTATTAGAAGATCTTCCATAAATATCAACCATTATACTTTAAGATCTGTTTGAAATGATGGACCATCTGCTTGTGTATTCATACATGACTTTATGAGGTGGTAATGTTGATGATGACACAGTGTTGAGTACAGAAATTACTTTACAGTCGCATATTGGTGGATCGGTTATTGTTTGTGTTGGTAATGTTGAATACCAGACTGGAGTTTTTATTGTGTTTACATAATTTAAAAATTCTTTTGGTGGAGCCAACCCATACAAATCAAAATAAATAATTCCACGTGGATCAATCGCGTATGCAGCCCAATGAGTACCTGAACCAGAACTTTTATTGATATTGATGATACCGGTTTCAATATTATTTGGTTGTTTGGGTAATTTATCATGCATAAAAACACCATTAATTTTTTATATTTAATTTTTTAGCAGCATTGAGTAAATCAAAATTGGACATAGGAAGAATCAGCGAAGTGTCCCTGGAAGTCTCAAACCTTTTCCTTGCTAATGAGGGGTAGCTATAAATATTAGAGCCATTCCCTTTTTTCCTTCCTTGTCCTAGTACCTTTTTTTGCTGCTAATCCATCAGCAGCTCCAACAGCACCAAGTGCAGCTGCTTTTGCAACAGCTGGGGCTACAGCAGCTAATAAAGCTGGTATAGCTGGTATAGCTGCAAGAAGTGGAAATATACCACTCATTTTAATTGAGTCTTAACTACAACAGCAGAAAGATTAAGTCTAACACCGGTTTTTGATTCTTTGGCATCATTGAAATGCCTGCATTGACATTCTGATAATGATTTGTTTTGACCACCTGTGATCTGATCTTCTTTTAGTGATATTTGTATTCCTCAATTTTTTGCTGATTTTGATTGAAGTTTTTTAAACTGACCAGGAGTCAGAGTAACGCTAACATGATAATATGACATTGTGAGTCTATTAAGTACATATTTTTTACTGGTGCGTCAATAACTCTCATTTGTCCACCAGTACATTCAAGTAACATTGCTTTATCACTGAGTATAACTGCAATTGCTCTGGAATTAACACCACCACTGGTGTTTATGATTTCTTGAAAATGAATATCAACGACAGATTGTTTAAATAAATCTATATGTTCCAGTGAAAAGTAACAGATTGGATACAGTGTTGTGAAATTTAGCTGTAATATTTGTAAACCAATGTCAACATTTTGATCACGTCCCATCAAAGTCATTAAATAATGATATACATGTGCTATGTAAATTTGATCAAAGTTAACGATATATCTTCAGATGATTCTTGATGTCCGTTTATCCTTAAGGAAACGTCACTAACTCCAAGTCTGTCAAATATCATTGGACTTTGTTCTTGAGAGTTTAATCTTTCAGCATTTTGAAAAGCAATAAATATATGTTGTGGTGCAGAAACACCTTGTTGTGATGCTATATGCCATGTAAATAAAGCATCAACTACACTTTGAACACTATCTCTAGTCATCGTCTACCATGATAACAATGATTTACCACCTGAATTCATAAAAGCAAGTAATTTTTCTTCTTCAACAAGTGATGGAGTCATTACTGGCATCCACAGTGAAAGTTTAAATAATATTACTTTACCAGCAGCAACAGCGTTTGGTCGCCAGATTGCATCATTGTCTTCACCTTTTCTTACAAGTACAATTGTATGCTTAGCTCTGAAAATGACCTTTGTAACATTTCTACAAAATCCAAAGACGTGGGACAATAGAATTGAGCATGAAAATCTTCAATGATAACCTTTCAACATTAATCAATGAATTCTGCATCCTAAATTAAAATCTGGATTAGGTCTTAATATCAAATTAGCATCAGCATCTATTCCAGCTGGTTGTGGATCAGTCGCAGTGTTCCATGCTGTTTGTGCCATTAAATGTCTGTTGTCAGGATGGTCTAAATTTTCATTTGCAAACATCATTGACAAGCCAGCTGATCTTGTATAATCATCTGAATATCTTGCTAGACCTACTATCGTTGTAACAACATCAACATTATCCGGAATTGATTCAATCTCTTTTCCATCAGTCATGTACACAGCACTTCTGAATAATGCCATAATACCATTGTTAACAAAACCAACTATGGCATCAGCTCCATATGGTATATTAGCGACGACATCTGTTACAATTTCTTCTACTTCAGTAAATGCTTCAGCTGGTAAGAAATATCTGATTGTATCCTAAACTTGTAATTCAATTCATCCACATTGATTTGGCTGTTGTGCTTCATAAGAATAATACTAATAATTATGAACAGATTCATCTTTAAGAATTGGTGCATCCATATCAGATGCTGGATTGGATATACGCTTACACATTTTGTTATAATTATGATTGTCTAACTCGAAGGCCACTTCCTGCTATTAAACTTGTATTTTTTCTGACTGAGTATATCAGCCAATTCTGCTAATTTTGGATTTGCAGCTTGATTTCTTTTTTAACTGGTATTTGCAGTCATAACTTCAGTAGTGGGTAATTTTACTGGTTGTGGTTTTCTTCATACTAATCAAGCTAATCTTTCTTTGATTGCTGAAAATGCTTTACTGACAACATTACCAACAGCACTGATACCTTTATTGCAAATAGTGTCAATAGTTTTCATTCCTAATTGTTTTGCAGTTGGTATTGGTTTTGGAGTTATTCTCTTAACACATTTGGCCCTGGAGGTTTTTGTAAGTTTTTTGCCTGAATTGCGAGTCAGAAAGACATTTTGGGGGCTTTTTCTGTATTCATCGTAATACATCGGTTTTCAACAAATTTGCCCTGAGAGTCATGCTTAGTTGTATTAGAAACATTGTTTTCCATTGGTTATTTTGCTTGTGCTTGAGCAGAAGGGTAAAAGTTGGATTTTTTTATTAATTTATTTTGTGTTTTGTGGGTTTTTTTGCTTAACGGATCCATCATTTTCATATGGAGACCACTCTTTATTCCAAATGCCCATCTTATCCTAGTTTTTGTAAAGGTTCACCTGTCTGGTGCAGTTCAGACCAGTCTGCCTTAGATCTGAGGCCAAAAGGTCTAAAATCCAGACACAAAATCATGTTCTGACCATGAGCAAACTTTGGTTGAAAAAAAATGGGTCCAGAAAATAGGTTTTTCCCTCTGTATTTTGTAGTGCAACTAGAACTTACCAATCATTTGTTATCATTGTAGAGCTATATCTGTCTGCTTTTTTGGAATATCACCGACTTTGATGTATCTTAGATGACCTTGAATAAGGGTACAGCCTCATCATGCCTACAAGTGGGATTGGGGCCAAATGAGTTAAATAAACCTTGAACAACATCACCGAGTCCATCTCCGTAGATTGCTTTGTATGCTGATAATTGTGAATTTATTGTTCTGACCATTACAGGTCCATGTTGACCATTATGTATGATCATTTTTTAAATTACAAGTTGATATTCGGGGGCCCCAAGTGGCCAAGTGGTCTAAAGCGCTGTTTGTTACGGATCACTGCCATCTCACCTCTGTCTGCAGCGGTTCGAGTCTAAGATTCAGCCAATGTGGGTATGTGAGAAAGCTTGTCAGTAGCTTCTCGTGGGTCGGTGGTTCTTTTTGGGGTTTTCCCGGGTTCTTCCTCCACCATTAATACTGGCCACCATATATAGCCTATCGTGTGCTGAAAAATGGCATTAAACCCCACAACAACAACAAGAAGTTGATAATCACAAGTTTCAATTGCTGTAATAATCATTGATGATTTCATAAATGAGAGACTAATAAAAATTAATATGCATAATACCTCCTGCAAATAATGTTCAACATATATAAGATATTTCATTAATAATTTCTGGAGAATTATTTCCAGCTCGTTTTCCTCCAGTCAGAATTTCTAATAGTTCAACATCAGAAAGAACACTGTTAGGACAAGTATTAAGGCTGCTTCCTTGAGTAACAAAACCACTTACAGTAGCACCAGGAGGTGTGCCAGATTCTCTTTGTCTTACATCCTTTTTAAATTGATTAAAATTAGTGTTGTCATCTTCAGCAAGTTAATTAGTAAATATGGAATATACATCTTTAACCCAATCATCTTTCGCCCTAGATCCAACATATTCAGGTTTTGCATATTTTTCTGTTTGATTGTATCTGTATGTGGCATTATTTACTGCATCTATGTATTTTGATCTCATGACCCTTAGTCATAAATTTATTCTTAATATTAAATACTTGTAGAAATTGTGGTTGTGAAATTTGTGGTTTCGGAGATTGTAGTTTAAAAGATTATGGTTGAGGTTGTTCTTGAATTTTTCATTTTAAAAATTTGTGGCTCTGGAATTTTTGGTTGAGGATTTTGTGATTTTTGTGGCTCAGGTGGAGGATTTTGTGACTCTGAGATTGTTGTTGTTTACATAAATCAGTATAAAAATTATTTATTTTTTCAATATGCGCATTATATTTTGCATCATCTTTTCTAGCCTGATTTTTGTTGTAAATATATATGATATACCCATTTTTAATTTGTAGCTAGATTAAAAGGATTGTCAGCCTGAAAACAAGGGAGTGCTGCCTTTGCATGCCAGGGCTTAGGTCACATGCACTGGCAGAAGACTTGGAAATATCACTTGTAAATAAAGAATCTAAAATACAACTGAAACCAAATTTTTTATTGTATAAAATACAGTGTATATACAGCAAAACACAATTATTATTATAAATACAGGTTGTTGGGACTTGCACAAAAAGTGGAAGCTATATACCTTCTAGCAAACACAACAGTTGTTGTTGTAGGGTTTAACACCATTTTTCAGCACATGAAAGGCTATACATGGTGGCCAGTATTAATGGTGGAGGAAGAACCCAGGAAAACCCCAGAAAGAACTACCGACCCACGAGAAGCTACTGGCAAGCTTTCTCATGTACCCACATTGGCTAACACCACACTAAACTACATTGACTTGACGCTTTGACGCTTGCAGTGGATAGTATTTAATTTACCAGTAATATTTCAAAATCCAAATAACTGTTGATACAAGTATTGTATAATGAATACCATGATGAAACGGATGAACACAGTGCATACCATATAAAAATTTGTGATCAAGATTTGTGTCATAAAAACATAAAAATATTTGAATTCTTTGTATTTTTGTGTATTGCAAGCATCTGAATTCTCCAACGTTACTCTAGATTTATACAACTTTTTGTATGTTGCACTTCTAAGACAGCCCATACTCTGCATGAATTAAATTTTCAGTAAGAATGGTCGACTTGTTAGAGAGTATAAATGGTATGATGGGAATGTCCAAATTATAATTGGAACAGGTGTGATATCTTTTGGTGCAGATGTAAGAGATCCTAGTGATCATCTTCTGTAAGCTTTAGATCTAGTGATCATATTCTGTAAGCTTTAGATCTCTAGTGAACATATTCTGTAAGCTTGAGATCTAGTGATCATGTTCTGTAAGCTTGAGATCTAGTGATCATATTCTGTAAGCTTGAGATCTAGTGATCATATTCTGTAAGCTTGAGATCTAGTGATCATATTCTGTAAGCTTGAGATCTAGTGATCATGTTCTGTAAGCTTGAGATCTAGTGATCATATTCTGTAAGCTTGAGATCTAGTGATCATATTATGTAAGCTTGAGATCTAGTGAACATGTTCTGTAAGCTTGAGATCTAGTGAACATATTCTGTAAGCTTGAGATCTAGTGAACATATTCTGTAAGCTTGAGATCTAGTGAACATATTCTGTAAGCTTGAGATCTGGTAATTTCATTCTGTAAGAGGTAATCATTTGTTCAAAGGTTTTGCACAATTCTTCTATGTGCATTGACCAAAAATGTAAAGTATTATGTAGGGTGTGTATGTGCATTGACCAAAAATGGAAAGTATTCTGTAGGGTGTGTATGTGCATTGACCAAAAATGGAAAGTATTCTGTAGAGTTCTATAAGTCACAGATTTTAAAGTATATGCACTTAGTTATGCACAATTCTTTTTATCTGTAGGCTGCTGAATCATTTCTCCAGCAAAATCGTTTCAGAAAATATTGTTATCATGTTTTTACTTTGATTGATGATTTACAGGGCAATCAATGTATTCTTCTAGATCAGACCTAAATCACTTGTTTCAGCAAATGGCAGTATTCACTCACAAAATTGTATTATCTTCAGTGTTTTGTTTTATATCTTCTCCTCTTAGCTATTGATGCATCTGATCTTTTGTTAAGTACTGAATTCATGAATACAGATTTGCTTGCAGATGTGTATATATCTAGTTCCAATGCTAAGGACTCCAGCCTTATTAGAGTTCAAAGTTAGGCACAACAAAATAAGTTGGTAATACATGCATATAGAATAAAGTTTATAATGCGGGGTACATCAATTTGAGAAATCAAAACTATTTTTCATAATAAATATGTGTAAGTTGGAAAATGTCATGGATGACGAACATTATGTGTATCTGTAGATAATAATTTACATTGAGACTACCATGTTGACAATACAGCAAAACCCCATATCCAGAACCTCACTAAACTGGAATCCTCTTAAACCAAGACAGTTTTCTTGTCCTGGCTTGTTTCCTTTTTTAATTTCAATACTGGTAATGAATTGTTCCCTTTTTAATTTCAATACAGAGGTATTGAGTAAACTAAAATCCTTTGTCCTAAAATGAACCCCATAAAACCTTACTCAAGCATGACTAGATAGCTGCCAGATCCCATTTGTGAGGTCCAAAAAAAGCAAAAAATAAACCATGTCCATTACATGCAATTGTACAGATTATGGCCAGTGTTGACAATAGGATAATGTTAGTCTTTATACCTGCCTCAAGCATCAGTCTTGAAAGTTAAATTTTTGTAGAACCATTGGTTGTGCAAGTCGAAGCAGCTTATGTTTTTTGGCTGGTCATCCATGTCTGATACTACACACCTAAATGATCCTCAGTCAATGAATTTTGGAATTGGAACAAGACAGGCGTACTCACCTTTCACAATAGTGTCAACAAAGACCAGCAAAAAATAATTTTGCAACCATGTTGTCTCACATTTTCCAGCTAGCAACATAAAAATGTCAGTTTCCATAAATGTGCTCTTGTTGAAACAAAATTAGTGTAAACAATAACTCAATAAATATTTAGTGTAAACAATAACTCAATAAATACAAATAGAAACCATGATTAGTGTATTAGTAAACCAAAGTTGGTACAAACCAATATTCACATTTTGTTCTAACTAAGGGGACATAACTGATTGCATCTTTTTTTTAGTGAAGTCTGAAGAACTTGGTAAACCAAAAACCCATCAAGACTAAAATTTCTACTTGGCCCCATTTGTGTTCAGTCTTAAATTTTCTCAGTATTTGTAAAATACCATCTTAAAAAATTGCCTTACTCAGTAAAATTAATAAAAAGTTTATTTACAGAAACTCATATTCTGTATTACAGTGCATATAATCTTCCAACTTTTTATTCCTGTTTTACTGTTTTTGGAAACTCTGCCAAATCTCATCTTGATACGAAATTATAAACTTCAGACAAATGGCAGCATGTGTTATTTTATATGCACCATTTTAATTTTCACCAAAAGAACTGTGTACAGAATTAAAATGGCTTACATTGTATGATAGGCTAGATTTTTTGTCTGTGCAGTTTTTGTACATCAATTCTGCATGGAGCTAACCAGAGTACCTGCAGGTTTTTTTCAGGCCTTATTCAGCACTTTTTACCAATCGGGTCAACATCACATGAAGTTTTCATCCACCGAAACCAAGCATAGGGCAATTTAAGAAAAACCAATAGTGCTTGAGCGCTGTTCAATGAAATATTCTTCCACTTCATGTAAAATCATGGAAATATTACAATATTTAGAAATATATCATAAGTATGTACAGTTTACCAATACTAATAGAATTTAGTATTTATAATACATAAGACATGTTAAGCTTAATAAAAATTACTATTTTATTATATTGTTATACTTCTTATTAAAGCTTGAAAGGTATTATTATTATTATTATTATTATTACTATCATCATTATTTATTTATCATTATTATCACCATCCAAAACATCAGCAAGAAACACAGTAACATTTCAGCTACTTTTCTTGTAGAAAGTAGACTTGTGGAGTGAGACTGAATTCTGGAATTGTTTTGAGATTGTACCTGCTGGACACATCTTTAGTCTCCATACGAAAGATGCAGAAGTGTTATTTCTTTGAAACTGATCAAATTTGATTCATTTCAGATCTCCATCTTGCCATACATAAAGGAATTATTTGACAGTATTCTTGATGCAAATGGAGTTCCCAGCATGGTGAAGACCCTCTACGATCTATTGGATGATCTGGCAGACCAGCATAAGTTAGACGAAGATACACTGCATGTTTGGAAAAGTCATAGGTAAATATTTTAGCTCACATTTGTCGTTATCCTCCTATACTGTAAAGTGACATGATAGCTCATGACTCAGTTGGTAAAGTGTCAGATTTGCAATCAAAGGGTCATGGGTTGGCTACCTGCCAAGGCCAGAAAAGGTCCTGTCATCATATAGACAAAAATGCGTTAAACAGTGTTGTAAAAGAACAATATGATCTTCTTATTTGTAGTGACATACAAGTTTAAACTTGTTGTCTTGCCTACAACAAAGTCAGCAAAGAGGAAAATTGGGTCACAAAAACAAAATGAGCAGCCTTGGAAATTGTTGGTCATGAGAGTTAAAAGGTTGAGGTAAGGTTGTAGTCCAGGAGTGTAGCATTATTGGAAACAAATTAAATTTCCAGATAATTATGTCTTCCGAAATGGTAACAGATATGATTATCTTTAGACTTGTTACATAAGGAACCACCTGCTTTTTGTAATTGTATATTTAATGTTATTGATGCTCCTAGTATATGTATGTATGTATATATATATATATATATATATATATATATATATATATATATATATATATATATATATATATATATATATATATATATATATATATATATATATATATATATATATATATATATATATATATATATATATATATATATATGTATGTATGTATATATAGTAATACATAATTCTCTTAGTATATATGCTTAGAAACACTTCATTTTCTTAGTATATATACTTAGTAATACTTAATGCTCTTAGTATATATACTTAGTAACACTTAATGCTCTTAGTATATACTTAGTAATACTTAATGCTCATAGTATATACTTAGTAATACTTAATGCTCATAGTATATATTTAGTAATACTTAATGCTCTTAGTATATATACTTTGTAATAGTTAATGCTCTTAGTATATACTTAGTAATACTTAATGCTCTTAGTATATATACTTAGAAATACTTAATGCTCTTAGTATATATACTTAGTAATACTTAATGCTCTTAGTATATACTTAGTAATACTTAATGCTCTTAGTATATATACTTAGCAACACTTAATGCTCTTAGTATATACTTAGTAATGCTTAATGCTCTTAGCATATACTTAGTAATACTTAATGCTCTTAGTATATATACTTAGTAATACTTGATACTCTTAGTATATACTTAATAACACTTAATGCTCTTAGTATATACTTAGTAATACTTGATGCTTATAGTATAAATTTAGTAATACTTAACGCTCTTAGTATATATACTTTGTAATAGTTAATGCTCTTAGTATATACTTAGTAATACTTAATGCTCTTAGTATATATATTTAGAAATACTTAATGCTCTTAGTATATACTTAGTAATACTTAATGCTCTCAGTATATATACTTAGTAATACTTAATGGTCTTAGTATATACTTAGTAATATTTAATGTTTTTAGTAAATATACTTAGTAATACTTAATGCTTTTTAGTAAATATACTTAGTAATACTTAATGCTTTTTAGTATATATACTTAGTAATACTTAATGATCTTAGTATATGCTTAGTAATAATTAATGCTCTTAATATATACTTAGTAATGCTTAATGCTCTTAGTATATATACTTAGTAATACGTAATGCTCTTAGTGTATACTTAGTAATACCTAATTCTCTTAGTATATACTGAGTAATACTTAATGCTCTTAGTATATATACTTAGTAACACTTAATGCTCTTAGCATATACTTAGTAATACCTAATTCTCTTAGTATATACTTAGTAATACTTAATGCTCTTAATATATACTTAGTAATACTTAATGCTCTTAGTATATATACTTAGTAATATTTTTGCTGTTAGTATATACTTAGTAATACCTAATTGTCTTAGTATATACTTAGTAATACTTAACGCTCTTAGTATATACTTAGTAATAGTTAATGCTCTTAGTAAATATACTTAAAAATACTTAATGGTCTGTGTATATATATATATACTAAGTAATACTTAATGCACTTAGTATATATACTTAGTAATACTTAATGATCTTAGTATATATACTTAGTAATACTTAATACTCTTAGCATATATGCTTAGTAATACTTAATGGTCTTGTTATATACTTAGTAATACTTGATGCTATTGATATATATGCTGTTATGTGTATTTAATTTATATTGCATGATTAATCTTTGTTCGTGATTTAGGGATATAGTTTTTTGCCTACCTGATTATTGTCTTGTTTTGTCTACCTGATTTTTGTCATGATTATAAGTAGCTTATCAAATTTTTAATTTCAGGCCTTGTTTACTTTTTGATAGAATGTTCTATTAGAAATCATTTACTGTTCCTAACAATACAATTGCATCATAGGTCAAGTGACCAAACAATACCATTGCATCATAGGTCAAGTGACAGTCTATACAGAGGAAACTTGGCAAACAGTTATTCATTCCTGTTTTAAGATCAGTCTCTTGAGTCACTTATAGTTGTGTTCAGATATAATTTAAGAGGCATTGTTTATTCAATTTATTCATTGGAATTGCAAAGTGCTCGTTGTATATTTGGAGTAAATCACTATTTTGGAATTATTGAGGACTCATTCAAAGACATTCTGGATTGTATGATATGATAAATAAAGACATTCAAGATCATTGAAATTCATTCTTTACTTTTGGACTTGTGATAAAACATTGAGAATTTTATGGGATTTAATTCACAATACTGTGTGTTTTGAATTTTCACTTTGTATTTTAGGGAAATAAATTATTTGTTGATTTTATTACACTGGTTGGATTTGCTTTCTGTTACATAGTTTAACTCATTCAGTCCCAGAGGCTTTTGTCGTTTTTGCCAGAAATGTGCATAGGAAAGACATTTGAGAGGCTATTTCTGAATACATCGTAATACATCAGCTTTCAGCCGATTTTCCATGAGACTAATGCCTAGTTGTATTAGAAACATCATTTTCCATTGGTTATTTTGCTTGCGCATGAGCAGAAGGGTAAAGGTTGGAGTTCTTTTTTTTTCTCTTTTTTTTTCTTCTTTTTTTTGTTGTTTTTTTTTTGCTTAATGGACCCATCATTTTCGTATGGAGACCGCAATTTATTCCAAATGCCCACCTTATCCTAGTTTTTGCAAAGAATCACCTGTCTGTGTGCAGTTAAGACTGGTATGCCTTAGCTCTGAGGCCAAATGGTCTAAAATCCGGACACAAAATTGCATTCCGACTTTGAGCGAATTTTGCGTTAAAAAAAACGGGTCCAAAAAATGAGCTTTTTCACTCTGTATTTTGTAGTGCAACTAGAACTTCCAAATTATTTGGTCTCATTTTAGAGCTATATCTGTCTGCTTTTTTTAATACCACTCACATTGGTGTATCTTAAATGACCTTGATGCTGCAGAGCTCGGAAGTAGGGTACAGCCTCTTCACGACTACAGACGGGATCAGGGCTGAATCGGTTAAGACAATAGAGTTGTAAATGTACGTAGTAATGCTGGATGCTCCATTATGTATATATACTTATGCCTTATGCTCATAGAATATATAATTAGTAACACTTTATGTTCATAATATATATATTTAATAATGCTTTATGTTCGTAGTATATATGATTAGTAATGCTTTATGTTCATAGTATACATACAGATATATATAATTAGCAATGCTTTATGTTCATAGCATGTATAATTAGTAATGCTTTATGTTCATAATATATTTAATTAGTAATGCTTTATGTTCATAGTATATATAATTAATAATGTGTTATGTTAATGGTATACGTAATTAGTAATGCTTTATGTTCATAGTATATATAATTAGTAATGCTTTATGTTCATGGTATACATAATTAGTAATGCTTTATGTTCATGGTATACATAATTAGTAATTTTTTATATTCATAGTATATATAATTAGTAATGCTTTATGTTCATGGTATACATAATTAGTAATGCTTTATGTTCATAGTATATATAGTTAGTAATGCTTTATGTTCATAATATATATAATTAGTAATGCTTTATGTTCATAATATATATAATTAGTAATGCTTTATGTTCATCTATACGATTCTTTTTAGTGGTTACAGAGGAATCAAATGTAGGTCACCTTGACATAATTTCATGCCTTGTATCCTTACATGTCATCATATATTCCATTTTTAACTCACCAAGCCAATTTATTGTATGGTATTTTGTCCATCATTTGTCTTCAATCATCTATTCAGTATTCTTTGCTTCTTAAAAAACTGGAGCAATTTCTACATGATCTTACATGGAATATGCTGGCTCTTAGGACCTTTCAGAATGTGTTAAGTAGATGACATTCCATTATGTAATATGGCTGTCTTTATACAAAATATATAAACCCTAAGGCAACATTGGAAAAGTCGCTCAGCATGACTTGACCAATTCTAACAAAATCCATTCTAAGATATTACCATTGTTACTGAAGATAGAAAAGCCTTTAAACAGCTTCATCTTAAAAATTGCTCATTGGAATGTTTTACCAAATTTTATTTGAGGTATCATGGTATAACTGCCTTCAGATTTATACAAATCATGGGGATCCATCAGCAGCTATAACTGTCATTACTAAAAATATAAAAACCTTTCAATGACTTCTCGAAGACTACTTAGCAGAATATGACCAAATTTGACAAAAGGCATCCATTTTGAAAGAGATTTCAAAGTGTACAAATGGTGCTGATCTGCAATCAGAGTGTACAGATGGTGCCTATCTTCCATCAAAGTGTACAGATGGTGCCAGTCTGCCAGCAAAGTGTATAGATGGTCCTGATCTGTGCTGATCTGGCATCAAAGTGTACATATGGTGCCCATCTTCCATCAAAGTGATGGTGCTAGTATGCCATCAAAGTATACAGATGGTGCCCATCTTCCATCAAAGTGTACAGATGGTGCCAGTCTGCCAGCAAAGTGTATAGATGGTCCTGATCTGTGCTGATCTGCCATCAAAGTGTACATATGGTGCCCATCATCCATCAGAGTGTACAGATGGTGCCCATCTTCCATCAAAGTGTACAGATGGTGCCAGTATGCCATCAAAGTATACAGATGGTCCTGATCTGCCAACAAAGTGTACAGATGGTGCTGATCTGCCATAAGAGTATACAGATGGTGCGAGGCTGCCATCAAAGTGTATAGATATTTCTGGCCTGTCGTCAGAGTGTACAGATGGTGCTCATCAGCCATTAAAGTGTACAGATGGTACCAGTCTGCCATCAGAGTGTACAGATAGTTGTGGTTTGCCGTCAGAGTTTACAGATGGTGCTGGTCTGCTATTGAAGTGTACAGATAGTTGTGGTTTGCCACAGAGTGTACAGTTGCTGTCAGTCTGCCATTGAAGTGTACAGATAGTTGTGGTTTGCCATCAGAGTGTACAGATGGTGCTGATCAGCCATCAGAGTGTACAGATGGTGCCAGTCTGCCATCAAAGTGTACAGATGGTGCCAGTCTGCCATCAGAGTGTACAGAAGGTACCAGTCTGCCATCAAAGTGTACAGATAGTTGTGGTTTGCCATCAGAGTGTACAGTTGGTGTCAGTCTGTCATTGAAGTGTACAGATGGTGTACAAATGGTTCTAGTCTGTCTTCAAAATGTACAGATGATGCTGATCTGCCATCAGAGTACACACGTGGTGCTGATCTGCCATCATGTTTGGCTGCTGTTACTAAAACTACAAAAATATTTCAATGACATCTCAAAAATCACTCAACAAGTTTGACCAAATTTGACAGAAAGCATCATTGCAATTAATGGCCTTCAAATGTACACAAATGGGGTCAATCCACTATTAAATATTGACACAGTTGACCAAAACTAGACAAACTTTTTGTCAAGAACTGCTCAAAAGAATTTCACCTAAATCTGAAAGAGAGTACCCTTGCATGAAGGGTTTTAAAATTTTTTCAAGTAATACCATCAGATATGGCCACCATTACTAAAAATCCAAAAACATTTAAACAACTTCATCTCAAAATGCTGCTTACAGAATTTTACTGACTTTATGGCTGAAGCAAACCTGACAGCCCAGCATCCAGGATAAATGATATTTATAGTCAGGCCATGTTTGGGACAAATTGGTTTTTGTTTGAGTTGGACAGCTGCACATTTCTGACTTGGGTTCACAGCTTGCATGTAAAATAATCTTTTAGATAAGTCAGTTGATTTTAAAACCAAATGACATTTAAAAAATGTGAATATTTTCAAGGAAAGTTATTACCAGGCCTATCTGCTACCATCAACACTCAAAAGAACAGGTACAACATGTGTATAAGACAAGATATTGTACTAGCCACAGTGTGTCTGTGCCACACTTTGTGGTAAGGGTCAATTCAGTAACTTATATAATCAAATAAAAGTAAATCACTCATTTCAACAAGAGGTACATCCCAGCACATGGCTGTGATAATACTGCTTTAATGATACCAAATTAGACTACTGTGAAATTTGCTGTATCACAATAGTTGTGGTACACAAGTGGCATCATGTTGTGCACTGCTTTATGCAGTATCCAACCAAGTCGGTTAACTGAAGAAATGATTCCTCTTAACCTTACAAGATGGAGTGGGGGAGGGTATGTGTCTGCAAAACTATGGACTTCACTGATGCAGTTACCAACTTGAAAAGACATTAAATGAGAAAGATTTGAAACAGTTATTACATATTTAATAAATTGGGGTGCAGAGAAACCATTCATTGGTACATACATTCATATTTGCTTGAAACATCTAATTTTGCTGACATAAAAACGTATGAATTAGACATTGGGAGTTTCTAAAGAAAAACTTGTATTTAGTCTTGCAGAATATTTTAAATGAAATTCATACAATTGGTTTTTGATATGGATATTATAATGTACTTGATATGAACAATTTAAAAAGTTTGTATAATTGCCTGGAAGAAGTGTATAACTGACTTTGCACTATTGCAGAGCAAAAACAGGGAACAATAATATCTTTGAATATAATATGAAATCCTGCCAGCCCTACAACTTAAATGGTTCTGCTCCAGTCAATGGTTGACAACAGTACAGCTGTACAGGACATGTATAAAACATGAGACTATAGGATTAGAATGACAAAGAAGCTTTTATTTTATGCATGATAGTGATTTGGAACTGAAGTCTGCCTTTCTGACTTTATAAAAATGAGATTAAGGTGAATGGCAGCAGTGTGTGGCAATAAACATGTTTCAACAGTTGTGTTTGATAATTGATTGCACAGGCATTGGTGATCTGTTGTTTTTCCTCACATAGGTTGGTACATTAATTGATTTATAAATTCAGGTGAGAAACTTTTGTAGACCACCACATTGTTTGGTGCTTGGGTATGTATTCAGGCAAACATCAGAGTTTTGTCACTGTACGCTGATTTAGCAATGATTCTACCCAGGATGTACCGAAGACAAACACAGAAAAAGTTGTAATGGATTTGTTGTTAATGATTCAGGAGTAATTAACAGTTATCAACTTTTGAAAGAGTTAACTCAAGATAAGGAAGAAGCAATGATATTTTCATAAAGATTATGACCTATCTTGCCAAATTATTAAGTCAGATTTTGGCACTAAAGCTTTTGAAGAACTTCAAGCAATTCATGAAATTTCAGGAGCCATGCCACAAGCTTGCAGTATTCTATTTGGTTTAATAACAAAGCATGTATAACAGTTTTTCACTGTATTGACAAACTAGAAAGATGCTAAAGGTGAAGTTCAGGAAGATCTTTGTTGGTTGTACTAAATGTAGCTTAATTGAACCTTAAAAGATATGTATAAAACCACATCTTGTGAGGTTTTGACAAATGTAGAATTTACTACATGCTGATTACAGATCTTAATAGTTAGGAAAAATATTATATGAACAGATTTTTTTTTCCATCATGGATCAGCAGGTGAAATTATTGCAAATATTTTTGTTAGTTTTAGAAATGTATCAAATTTATCATGTCTTCATTAATAGCAATGTATTCAGTTAAAAAATCATTAGATAAAGAGATTAGGTATATATATATATATATATATATATATATATATATATATATATATATATATATATATATATATATATATATATATATATATATATATATATATAGAGTTGTCTAGTCACAGTTTTGGTCAATATCATGAACAATAAGTTCTGGTCTTGTTTCATTATTTATATTAAAACAATGGCTTCTCATTTTGATAACTAGAAGCAGAAAAAGTGACTAGAATATTTCTGTAAATTTGCAAAGGTATTCGTTCAAATTAAAGCATTTGAATATTAATTATAAACAAAATTATTCACAGTAGCAGCTGTTTCTTTGTTACTTAAATTATGGGTGTGCGATACATTCTGCAGGATAATGATTTATGAAGAGTTGGACAAATTGAAACAAGTTAAATACCACAGTTTTTTTAGATAGCAAAATATTTTACAATTACTTGCTTATGAGGCATATTCAATGAAAAGGTCATTTTTAGCTCTACTGGTCAATGTAAAAAAATATTTTTGCTACTAAATTTGGTATGTTTGAATTTCACAGAAATATCTGATGGTTTTATACTTTGTAATTCGAAGGAATAAACAAATTATAGAAATAAAGTTCATGTGAATTTCTGTCTTTTTGGCCAAAAGAGGTTTAGTCGCTTCAACAGACATTTTTTATCCTTCATAACCATGACTTAAGACTTAGATCTATCATGCCTGAAGATGCATAAAAAAGCTGCAAATCCTGTACCCTCATTAATTGAAGTCACACATTGCTTTCAGTTATCCAATCCGCTTTTGGGCGTTTCTTATCACCAAGCCAGATGTAGTGTTCGACATCAACAAGCCAGGATACACAGACCAGTGCCTGGAGATAATCAGTCAGACCTTCATCGATAGCTTCTCTACCACCTCCCATAATCTTAACAAGGTTGGTCTATTGTTTCCTAGCTTTTACAATAGGGACATGTGGAAAGTATTTCAGACTCTTTGTTTTATAGGTTTAAGGCCAATAAATGACTCATCTGATGCTTAGAATAACCATGTAGATGTCAAGTATTAAGAAGGTTATCATAAATTATAAAATTGTTTATTGACTTTTTATTTTTGAGGTAGATTTTAATATGGCAAAGTTTTAAAGCAATTTCAGCTTGTAGATTGTTGATATCAGTCTGTCTGAGATCAACACTAAGGTTAGTGTGTATGCTTGAGTCATTTTCTCAGTCACTGTTACTCAAAGAATCAAATGGCTTGGTTTGTACATTTTTGTCCTGAGTAGTACTATACCCATCAGTGAAAGTCTGGTTGATCACTTTAATATATATTTTGGTTCTCGGAATAGGGCCCACCTTTGCTTTACACTAAATTTCTCTGGTTTAGACTTTGTATTTATATTAGTTCCTCAGACACAATTGCTTGCAGAGTCATGTAACATGGGATAAAGCTGTATACCTAATCAATCAAAACTAGGTCACTGTGCTCTATGCATAGTAATATAACCTGATCAGATACATGGTACTACACCATTTAGACAAAACAAAATAATGCAACTTGGTGTATAGATTCAACATGAAGGATTGCTTTAAACTTAATTACAAACTTGGTAACTGTGTCCTATATTTCATATGCAGTGACATGAATTAACCTCCTAGTTTAGCTTGATTTCTTAGACACAGTTGCCTGTAAAGTCAGGTAAGTAGATGTTTCATGAATAGTAGAGCCCTCTTCACTAAAAACAACTGACTCATGTTCCAGTGATCTGCATTAATCTTTTTGCTAAACTTCTTTTCTTCAATGCTGTGTTATATACTTTGATCCATAGGACACAGATTAGGCACATAGTGCCATTAATGGATTTCTTGTCCTCATTTTTTACGGTTCATATTTTGTTCTCATTTCTTTCATGATGAACATTTTGTAATTTAAGTAGGATGCTGAGCCCTAGAGCATTACAATTTGGTTGAGGTTAAGGTATAGGATAGAATAAAGAAGAAGAAACATTAATCATCTAGGATGGATAATGGATTGAATGAGTAAATGTTGGAGAAAGCCTTTGATTAAAACTATGAGTATTCACTGTTAATATATAAGTTTGGATTTGAACTTAATAATGCTAAGTCATTCCTTCATCATTAATTTTTCTTCATTATTATTTTGAACCAAGGTTTGTTTGAACATTAACTGAAGATACTGCTCTGTAACATTCCAGGAGTCTGCTACCCACAAATTACTGTTCACTGCTGAGATGGATGAGTACCGTGACCAGGTTAATGAATTCTACTCAGATGTGAAGTCTGCAACAGCCATCACTGCAATAGATTTCCAGCAGTACATGAAGGAACTCAATAAGGTACAGTCCTCACAATTATAGTCATTTATTTGTTTGTATAAGGAACTCAGTAAGGTACAGTCCTCACAGTTGTAGTCATTTATTTGTTTGTATAAGGAACTCAATAAGGTACAGTCCTCACAATTGTAGTCATTTATTTGTTTGTACAAGGAACTCAATAAGGTACAGTCCTCACAATTGTAGTCATTTATTTGTTTGTATAAGGAGCTTAATAAGATACAGTCCTCACAATTGTAGTCATTTATTTGTTTGTAAAAGGAACTCAATAAGGTACAGTCCTCACAATTGTAGTCATTTATTTGTTTGTATAAGGAACTCAGTAAGGTACAGTCCTCACAATTGTAGTCATTTATTTGTTTGGATATCCAGTTACCTGAATGGAGCTTATGTATAGGATTGATCTGGGCAAGTTAAAAGTTGCCCAGCTAATTAATATTAAAAATTGATTGATCTGGGCAAGTTAAAAGTTGCCCAGCTAATTAACATTAAAAATTGATTGATCTGGGCAAGTTAGAAATTGCCCAACTAATTAATATTAAAAATAGTGGTTGACCCTTATTAGAGACTCACATCAAGATGTCGGAATACTATCATAATCACCATTTAACCTGTCTCTTTATAAACCAGTCTGTTCATCCATTCATACTTCTTGTAACCAGCATAGCTGTACAAGTATTACACATAATTGGATGTCATTTGGTATCATTGACTGACCTAATTTTATGCCTGTCCTTGATTCGTGTGTCATATTTCTCATGACTTTATGCACTTGTTTTAAGATCCTGACATCATTTATAAAGTAAATGATTGATGAAATGAGATTTAAATAAATACTAAAATTCAAATCCAATGAAATACAATAAAATTGTCTAATTTATCAGATGTCATATTTGCATCAAATTTGTAACCCAGCTGTGAGTGTTAACTGTTAAAACCAGGGCCACTATTTGCATGTTGGTTTTCTTTACCCTTTTTGTTAGTAGGAAACCCACCACAGATATTTCTGAGATGACAGAGGCATTGCAAATTCTTGGTTACTATAACATACACTTTTTATATCATGTTTAAAAAGTAAGTCCAGTAGAAAAATATGCATTATGAAATTCTTCATTGGATTATTTTAATATGGAGGTAAAAAAAAATCTAATTGTCACATTCCAATCGTATGTCATATGGCCTTTATTACAGGGGCACAGATCATGGACAAACTTCTAGATACACATAAATTTTGACAGCCAGCAGAAAAACAATAGCTTGCAAAAGATTTAGAGAAAATATAAACACTTTTCAATGACAAATTAATTAAATCAATTCAGCTGAACACTTTGTGACATCAGTAGTTTCTCACAATATTATAATGCTTCTGATGAAATTCACATTAAGGGTATAAACCATGACAGGTGGAGGATATGTATATTGTCTATTGTGCTTGGATGTCTTGTCAGGTCCAGTTATGACAGAGTTATTGCCCTTTTCCCCTCATTATTTGTCTATTGTGCTTGGGTGTCTTGTCAAGTCCAAGTATGACAGAGTTATTGTCCTTTTCCCCTCATTATCACTTATCTACTACAGCAGACTCATTTACTCAGCATAGTTCTGAAACTGATTAGAGTATTCTGATACAGTTTGTGGTGTACATCGTCTCAAACAGTGTGTGTTTTAGAAGAGTTGTGGCTCCATGATAATTCTCATGACTATTTCCACAATATAATTTATAAAATTGTGTTGGATTTCAACCAGATTTTGAATTTGGCTTCAGGTTAATGAGCTCTTGAATCACTATGATTTCCATGGCATTATTTGCAGGAGTGATGGCCCCAGATTGCTCATCCTCTAAGTTTTGTTGGATGTCAGACAAATTTTCTTTAATAATGATGAGACCAGTTGAACTAATTTAGACTCAGGTGTAATTCTAGTGTTCCATATTATAGCTTAGAAGAGTTATGGCACCTGCTTACCCATCCCCCTTACTTTGCTTTCCACAGCATAACTTTATTCAGGAATATTGTGTACCGTATTTACCGTATATGTTGGGACACCATAAATTAATTTTAAAAGTAATTTTTTTTTGCACTCTCTGTTCTGGGACACATAGTTTTTTTTTCAAGTCATAAGTTGTGGGACACCTTTTAAATCATTCGAAAATTACATGTCATAAAATGCACTCCAACTGAAATTTTATTTTAAAAAATATAAAACTGTACTTGAGATAAAACTCGTTAATCCATTGCAGCAACAACTCATCAACACAACCCTTCTCCTGCACATGAACAATCCATTCTTTTGGTACATGAATATGTTTTTTTAGCTTTCTCATACCATGAAAAATTGCTAGAGGCAACACGTCACCTGAAGCAGAAACTGCAAGGACTAAAGTCAGATTTTTTTCAAATATGCACCAGTCTAATCCTCACACTTTTGACCCCCATCTTATCGTCAGTACATCCAAGAATGCCATCAAAGTACACTAGAATTTCATCCATGTTAATGATCACATTATCAGTGAAATCATCAGCTTCTCTTCTGACCTTCACAAATTCATCACATGATTTTATTTTCTCCATATTTTCTGGGCGTCGCTGGGTAACCGATGTCCATGCATGAAGCAATATATTGTGCCACTTTCAAAATTGTTCCATTGTTTTAATTTATTTAAAAAATTCAAATGAATACCGGTGAAAAGGAACCAAAGTTAGCTTCCATATCTCTACCGTCTTTATATATTAAAAAAAATAAATAAGCACACTTAAAAGAATCCATAGTCAGCTTCCAGTGTCAGCTTGCTTTGCAATAAAATAACATTTGTATCAATATCCTTTAAAAAAAAATGGCTTCAGAGTGCCCAAAGTTGACTTCCAAGGTTGGCTTGCTTTGTAATAAAAATAACCTTTGTCTTTGATGTCCTGTTAGACGGTTTGAAGAAGGAGTTTACTGCTCACTTCCAGCTGTGTTTATTCACCACACAGGCTTCTATGTGCTTGGCATCTGTAGAACTGTTACATTTAATACAAATGAACATTGATGTCAGCGGGTAAATAGTAATGATACTTTTGTAAACTGTGCTAATGAAATGATTTTTACTTGCACTCAAGTGAATATGTTTTCAAATAATGATTTTTATTTGTGAGATACTGTGATACTGTAGACCTGGATATGATAGAGTCTTGGTTATTTTGCACCTAACACCGTGTCATGCATGAATGGCAGTTGTCTTCAATATATTGGTTGATTACTTCCCTCTCGTTTGCGAAAATGTCTGCTTCTTTCTCTTCTGGCCTTCATGAATTCATCACATGATTTTATTTTCTCCAAATATTCTGGGTGATGCTGGGTCATCAACATCCATTCAAGAAGCACTGTATTGTGTTGCTTTAAAATTTGTTCCATTGTTTCAATTTATTTTGAGAATTCCCATGAATACCAGTAAAAAGGAACCAATGTTTGCTTCCATATCTTGGCCGTCTTTGTATAGTCAGAAAAGAAAAAAATTTGGCTTCTTTAAAAGAATTCATAGTTGGCTTCTGATGCTGGCTTGCTTTGCAATAAGATAACCTTTGTAGTGATGTCCTTTAAAAATAAAATAACAAAAGTCGGCTTCTGCAGTCAGTTTGATTTGTAATAAAAATAACCTTTTGTCTTTTATGTCCTGTCAGTAGGTTCGAAGAAGGAGTTTACTGCTTGCTGCCAGTTGTGTTTATTCACCACCCAGGCTTCTATTTGCTTGGCATCTGTAGTTATGATTAATACAAAGGAGCATTGATGTCTGTGGGTCAATAGTAATGATACTTTTGTAACCCATGCTGGCAAAAAGATTGTCACTTACACTCAAGTGAAAGCGTGTTCAAATAATGATTTTTATTTGCAAGATACTGTCATACAGTAGACCTGGATATAATTCAGTCTTGATTTTTTGCACCTAATACTATGTCATGTATGAATGACAGTTGTCTTCAAGATATTGGTTGATTATTTCCTTCTTGTTTGTGATTTTTTTGGATCCAGTTTTCAGTCAGATAACAAATTCAAACCTTCGAGCACAACCACACACAATTTGTTGCTCAATGTTCATGTCAATGAACAAAATGGCATGTGTTATTGGACATAGGCAATACGTTGTACAGTATGGAAGCCTATGCTACATATATGGATTTCATGGATATATTTTATTCTTTAATGCTCTTGTTGAAAAAAAAGGAATAAATGATAACAATATAAGGTTAGTTTCATTCTTTTTATTATCAGATAAGTGTTTTATTTATTTATTTTGTTGCACCTTGCAGTGGGGGGGGGGGAGCACAAATGCAATACAAATTTATTTCATCTCTTACATCTTGGGACATATGACCTAAGTGAAAAAAGGTTTTATCATAAGTTCTGGGACAGGAAGAAGAAAAAATATATTTTATCGTGGCCCAGTATAAATGGTAAATACGGTATATGCCAAATTAATGAAAGGTTATCATGCACCTTTATATTGATGAGATTCTGAATGAGTTAGATTTCCACCATTCGATGTCATCACAAGAAGAGCTATGGCCCCTGGATTTTCATCTTCTATGAGCTTTGTTTAGCCAACGGAATATATTATTTTTAAAGCACTGTCAATTAAATTGTGTGGAGCAATTTGAGTGAATGCAAGTAGAGCACAGGATGGATATCCAAGAAATACTTAAACTTGAATATGTCGCTGTTACCTGTATTTTAGAAAGGAAATATTTATGTGGAGAAGGTTGATAGGTTTCCATAACATGTGGCTGTCAGATAAATAGATATGGTTAAAGTACATGGAAGGCTTTAGCAGAAATGCTTAATTTTAAACTTGTCTGTTTTCAAGCATCAGGTTATTTCTACAGATATTTTTCAGTATTCCTCAAACTAAACAAGGAATCCAGACTCATTTTATGTTTATTCCACAGGAAAGATTAGTGTTGGATAATGTGCCATATTTACAATACATCTAAAGTACAAATCCAGGCAATATAGGTTTACAATACATCTAAAGTACAAATCCAGGCAATATAGGTTTACAATATATCTAAAGTACAAATGCAGGCAATCTAGGTTTACAATACATCTAAAGTACAAATCCAGGCAATCTAGGTTTACAATACATCCAAAGTACAAATGCAGGCTATCTAGGTTTACAATACATCTAAAGTACAAATGCAGGCTATCTAGTTTTACAATACATCTAAAGTACAAGTCCAGGCTATCTGGGGGCCCCGAGAGGCTGAGTGGTCAAAAGCGCTCACCGTTACGGATCACTGCCATCTCACGTCTGTCCGCGTCGGTTCGAGTCTCGGATTCGGCTAATGTGGTTATGTGAGAAAGCTTGCCAGTAGCTTCTCGTGGGCCAGTGGTTCTTTCCGGGGTTTTTCCGGGTTCTTCCTCCACCATTAATACTGGCCGCCATGTATGGCCTATCTTGTGCTGAAAAGTGGCGTTAAACCCTACAACAACAACAACCAGGCTATCTAGGTTTACAATACATCTAAAGTACAAATCCAGGCAATCTAGGTTTACAATACATCTAAAGTACAAATCCAGGCAATCTAGGTTTACAATACATCTAAAGTACAAATCCAGGCAATCTAGGTTTACAATACATCTAAAGTACAAATGCAGGCTATCTAGGTTTACAATACATCTAAAATACAAATCCAGGCAATCTAGGTTAACAATACATCTAAAGTACAAATCCAGACGATCAAGGTTTACAATGCTTAAGTGTAGATTTTGCTTATTAACATTGACATATCACAAAAGTAACTTTGTACACCTAATGTTTAGATCACTTTAACTTTTTAAAAGTATTCAGAAATGAAAAGAAAAAAGAAAGGAAAAAAATAAATATGCAAAGATGCCTTTTTTCAAGTTTTTGCTTGAAAAGGATGAATGATTATATATTTGATTGTGGAATTAATAAGATAACCAACTGCCCATTTTTTAACCCAGTCAAATATCATCAAACAAAAATAAGTAATATTTAATTGCCTACGGCATACAGTCCTCATTCATTAATGTAAATATCAGGACATAGAAAAATAAATTCTTTTTTCTCAGTACAAATAATTTATGTGATATGTATAGTTTTTCCTGAATGTCAGCTCTGGAAAATTGATAGTTGGCAATCATTCTTACACCTTAAATCTCACAAAGATGGCTATTACTAACCTGCAGGACACTTGTGGGAACTAAGACCCCACTAGTATCCAGGACTCATGCCCTGGTACACTAAAAAAACTAAGGCCCCACTGGTTTCCTGGACTCATGCCCTGGTGCATTTGAAAATATTAAGACCCCACTGGTATCCAGGACTTGCACCCAGGTGCATTTAAAAACTAAGGCCCTAGTGGTTTCCAGGACTTGTGCCCTGGTACATTTGAAAAACCTAAGGTCCCACTGAGATCCAGGACTTGTGCCCTGGTACATTAAAAAAAACTAAGGCCCCAGGGTTTCCAGGACTCCTGCACTGGAACATTTGAAAATATTAAGACCCCACTGGTATCCAGGACTTGCACTCGGGTGCATTTAAAAACTAAGGCCCTACTGGTTTCCAGGACTTGTACCCTGTTGCATTTGAAAAATGATATCTTTGTTTGTAGCATCTTGTTGAAAGTTTTTGCCTCCTCTGATATTCTAGCATATGATGTAGATTCGGCTGACTTGCACATGATTCCTGCTTGTCTGTATTTTTTTCAGTATCATTTTATACTGAGTCCATGGAATAACCTGAATAATATCACTGTGCTCCAAAAATAGATTATGTAAAGATGAAATAAAGAAAGTGAATTCCAAACTTCGTAGTATATGTAACATTTCCAATGCTTTTGTAGTTTTTTTCTGGTATATTTATATGTCAAGATAGAGTTTCATCCAGGCTTAGGCCCAAGAAATTATGAAAAGTGACATTCCTTATAACTATCGCTCATTAATAATTGTGAGCAATGTTCCTTTTGTGATTTTCTTGAAATGGTGTTTGGTTTGATTTTGTTTGAATTAAAATCGACTAACCATTGATAATACAACAAATAGATTTTATGTAAGTCTTGATTCCGAACACAAGCAGCAATGGCTGTGTTCTGCAATAATTATTGATAATGGTAACATGGAGACAGTCAGTCTTTGTCATGAATACCTTAAGACTTAATGTCTCTGCTGGTCTCCATCAACCTGCACAAATCATGCCTTCACCTCCCAATCTTTCCTCCTCAACTGGATTTGCTTCGATGGAGAGGTGTTACACTTTTGCACTCTGCCATTTGACCTAGCTTGCACAGTCTGAGCTTTTTTGGGAGAAGTTATCATCCACCCATTGTCACTGGGGATCCCAATCCTCCAGTATATTTGATGACTGTTTGATCCCCAATGACTGGTTACAGTCCATCATACAAGATCTGGCTTGAAATTTTTCCATTGTGACCAGACTACGTCTATTACTGAACCTAGAGAAATTCGAACTGGTTCAATCTCAAAATTTTATATTCATGGGGATGAATTTCCTGACAAAAAAGGGGATTAGTCCATGTCCTGCAGGAAAGAGTAGACAAAGATGCTCAGAGCCCAGACCTTGTGAGCTCTGTTCCTTCTAGCAACATCAAACTCTGCAGCAGACCTGGTTCCTCTAGACAGACTGCACTTGCACCTCCACCAGTGTCTCCTAGCAAACTGAAAACTGCATCATATGACAGATCATATTGCCCAGTTTCTTGTCAGAGACCAAATGCATGCCCCCAAACCCCACTCCTTTCTGCTTTGCAGATGCATCATATTCATGGTGTGGCATTTATCTGGAGCCAGACAGGCCAATTCTTCAGGGTTTATGGTTCCCAGAAGAGTATGCCATCCACGTCAACAATTTGGAAATTAGGACAGTGTTCTTATTAGGGGTATGTCCACATGATGGTCTCCTCCAACAACACATTTGTCATAGTAATACCTCAGGTAAATTTGAGGCACATATGTTCCTTCTCGCTGCAGGGAGGTTTTAAACATCTTTGACTGGGAAAAATTGGAAAGGATTACCCCTTGAGTTCACTATATTCTTCACAAAATAGAATAATTTGGTTGACAGTCCATCAAGGAGGGACAGGATGGTCCTCAAGGATCTTGGTGGACTTATTTGCAACAAGGCTAAACAACAATCTTCACATTTATGTTTCCTCAGTCACAGACAAGAACACTTAGGAAGTGGGATCATCTGTTCACTTCCCACCCTTCAGGATGATCCTACAGGTACTACTGAGCTCATTTTGAGCCTATCTGTGGCCCCAATGATCATGGATCACTGATCTTCTTGACCTGCTGATTGACCAGCCAAGGATATTGCTCCACACGACAAAACAGACCCCATATTCTCACCTTATGCTTGACTCATCCCAAATGATCTATCCACCAGGACAAGGTTTCAAACAAAATTGCCAAGTGCATCGCTCAGGCCAATAGACACCCTACATCCAAGGTCTATGATGCCAAGTAGAGAATCTTTAGCAACTGGTGCAGTAAAGAATGTTCTAATCTTAGAGCACAGTGGCCGTTTTTCTTCTTGTCCTTTGTGAAGATAGACAGTGCTCAGTTTCTAATATCAAGGGTAATAGGGCAGCCCTTTCGAATACACACAAATTTTCAATAGGCCTGACCATTAGTTCAGAATCTCATATTGCTGTTCTGATCAAATATTTTGAGTTACAAAAAATTCGTGGTTCAGACTCTAATGCTGAGATGGAATCTCTCGTGTCTTGTGATTTTAACTGACCCCCTCCCCCTTAAGTCTTTGGTGAAGCGTCGTTCAAAAACCTTGTCCTCAAGATGTTTTATTGCTTTCCTTAGCATCCTTGAGACAAAGCAGTGAGCTTCATGTTCTGTCTATGGAACTTGAACTGTCTGTGGTCCAGTAGCATTTATGAGTCAGTTTCTTTAAAAAAAAAACAAGCTTTCCTCAGTAGCTTCACTTCCTTTACAGATCCCAGTCTCAGTTGTATCTGTGCTGGGGATGATCAAAATTTACTTCTATACCCAGTTGGGGCTGTACATTTCTGTTTGACAGCCTCTAAAGGGAGAACAAAGAGTAGGAATTATCATTTTCTTCCGTTAAAAGTCTTGGCTGATATTTTTGCTTCCACTGTTTAGAGGTGGATTGTCATGACAATTGAAAGAACTTATTAAAGTCCATAAGGTTTGAGCCATTGCTACCTCATGGACCTATCTAACTCATTTGTCTTTGGAGGAAGCCACCTTTCAGTGATCCCACACTACCTTTCTCTCCTCCATCTATCTTTATTCCGATGTGCACCAAAGTAAACACAATTTTTTTGTCTGGGGCCCATAATTGTGGCACAGAAAGTGATCCAAGTGGATACAATCTTACAGTATTGTACACTTCTACCATTAGGGTTAGTAATTCTTCTTTTTCTTTTCCAGTTTAGTGGGTCATCAGCCTCCCACTGATCTGGCAAATTCATCTACAAAATAACAGATAACGAATTGCTGATATTAAAATGAGGGGTGGGGGTGTAGAACTAATTTTAATAATGTAATAGCATATCTATTGCTATTGTCAGATTCCCTCATCCCACTCCACTGTGATCCCCCACAAGTGGTGTATATATGCCCTTGGAAAAGGGTGAGGAATACTGGGCATGTGCCATGTCACAAGGATGATTTCCAAAATATTTCTGGAAAGTTACCTTTTTGGGAGTATGAATTCTCATCATCCATCTGTCCCAGAAAAGAGTAAGCTATGCAACAGCATCAGGTAATATTACATGAGAAAAATTAGTTTACCCCTCCCCCAAAGTATCCCACATGTTAGTCCAGAACCAATTGAAATGAAAATAATTTGAATATTGAATAATTTAAATGTAAATCTTTCTATTTGTTCAAGAAAAGATTGATACTTTTACATGGAAAATTATTTAGTGTTTCAGTGAAATGATAAGCTGCATTCATCCAAGCATACATGTGTAAACTTCTGTATGGATCCAGAATAAGTCAAAATGTTGCCTTTAGTACAATAAGATTAAAGAAAAGACATTTTGCCTTTTTTATTTCAGAAACAAAACCAAGAGTTGGCCTACAGTAAAATGTCAGCATTGTATGAGATCTTCAAAGTCATTGACAACTTTATGGTTGATGTAAGTCAAGTTTTTGTCTTGTTATTTTAGTTCATTTTGATGAATGCTAAAGGTAGGTCACCATGACTCATATTTCATACTTCATTGACTTTCTCAAGTTCTGTTCATGCTGGAATCATCAAACCAGATGATCCTATTTTCTGTTAGTACAATACCCTCACAACAAGAGAAAGTCAATTTGACTTAGATATCAGATTTACTGACTTAGAAAACACTGTTCTCTTAGACATATGACTTATTCAACAGAGTATAATACTAGCATGTGTTTGCATATGAACTATGTTAAACAAATCACAAGTCTGTAATATCAGTGCTGCAGATGAATTCCTTGATTTGAAGCATTTACATTATATTCAACGGAATTATCTAAGTAGAGGCCACATGAAGATGAGACTGGTTATATATTCACTGTCACAGTCTGTAGCTTTGCAAAAAACATGTGATATGTTAACCGATTAATTAATTGCAAACTGAGTTTCTTCCACCATTACCCAGAAAACAGATATGGTCTAGTAATGGTATTATTATTCTGTGTATTATGTAAATAAATAATCAACATTAATTTGCACCTGTTACATATTGGAGAAAATAAAATAGTTTTATTGATTGTTTCTTTACTTGACAAATGAATACACAGTGCTGAGCTGTAACTGGAGAAATCATTTTTGAGCTCTTACATTATAATATGTAAACTGTCAAATCATATGTGTTGTGAAGCCATGTGACAAAGTTTTGCAAGTTATGCAGATGATTTGCTTCAATAAACTCCTCTCAGAGATAAAGTATTCTCCACAGGGCATTTGTAGCTTGTGTAGGTTCTCATGGGTACATAGTTCATCATGCAGTTTTCCTGAGTTCTTCCTCCACCAGTTATATCTTTTGCTGAAAATCTCATTAAACCCCATAACAACAACAAAAATCTCTCTCACACATGCAAACACACAAACACACACAAATGGTGCAGTCTTTCATTGCTATTAAACATATTAAACATGCATTTGAGTCTTGACACAAACAACAGAAAATTAATTAGTGAATGATTTTTAATAATTACCCAGTAAAATTAATAAAAGTTGTGATGAAAAAGTCAATTTGCATCATGTATATAATCAGATATAATACTTATTTGCTATACATCTTACTGTGAAGGCGATGGTATTAAGTATAGATTTTAAATGCTGATTATTGTCATGATCATCATCATCAGATAATGATTTATCTCACTTAGCATTTATCCTGATCTCTATTTGAAGGTAATTGATGACTTGCAAGAGAGCCCAGAGGCAAGAACTTTACGACTGGCGGACCGTTTGGATGAACTTGTCAGCATAATAAAAGAGAGTGACGAGGAAACAACCTACTCTGATTTTCCTTGTGGTCATGATTAATCCTCATCAGCAGTACATTGACTTGTATAAAGGTTTTGGACTAAATAGGAATTATAACATTACACACACAAACATTTATGTCGCAGTTTTCTAACCCATGATGTTTCTGTGAAGAAAGGGATCACATTAAATTTTGCTTTATTTTCTTAGAAGCTGACTTATGTGCAGTACATATGTAAATGCAAGTCTATAAAAAAATGTAAAGATGATTTTGCCAGGCAGTATATTGTAAAAATATTTTTCATATTGATTAACAATTTCAGAATATCAAAAGTTATTTTTGATAAACATTTTATGTACTAATATTATTATTATAATAGTAGTTGATCACCCAGACGCATACATACACACAACTTGCCATATGTGAGATGCTACATTGAAGAGAGGCACAAATAGTCATTTAAACAATCAATCAGGTATAGTGACTCACTCAGTATTGTTGTATTTCATGTTAAAGTATAAATGATGTTTTGCTTGTTCCAATACATAAACATAAGATATACTTATGTGTGTGTGTTGATAAATACAGTACAGATATACACATGTTTGCTTCCTCCCATTTTTCTTGACTGTGAAGCGTAAGTAAGACTTTTCTGTCATCGGCCTCAGTTTTTCTCTGACACCATTTTGTTTACAGTGTTGATACTTCATGTGTGTATTTATATTGGAGGGTATTGCCTTCCACAGACAAATATAGGTCAAAGTGACCCAATTAAAATATGCTCTAGTGGTTATATTGTTACTTTTAGTCGGGTTTCACTGACACTGGTCTATTTACAGTATTGAATGTAGAAAGATCTGTTTGGAGAGTACTACCACAAGCAAAGGTAGGTTACAGTAATCTACTTTTAATGCTCCATTGATTACATTTTTTTTTAATTTAACAGTCTTGAGCAAATCTGAGTGCCAAATCAGGAATTTTAAGTTCACTATAAACTTTGGAACTCTCTTCTCCATATGAATCCTATCTGTGAAAGTAAGCATTATATGCTTCTAGTCTTGGTTCATCTCCTCTCCTCTCATTTATTATATTTGCAAATGAATATGATAAACTACTGATTAATGCTAGATTCTTTAGTTATCTTAGACATACTTGCAATGTTCTGTTGAATAGATTTTTGAAATGAATTGATACAATACCATAATTCCTAACTCTTTCTCAAATAGGATTTCCATACATCTATTGCTTTTAAAAAAATTCTACCCACATTACTTGATTTCAGCGCAAAGAGGCCTGTGTGTCACTTAATCGTCAGAATTTGATAAATTATCAAAAATCACTGTTGCCTGCATTGATATCAGAGCCTATGTATGACTTATTGAAGCCTTCATAAATATAGTTCTAATCGTCGAAACTCAAGAAAGTGTGAACAAAATTCATGGCAACCATTTTGAAAAGTGGAGAATATGACCTATATACTTTAAAAAGCAGGGGCCCCGAGTGGTTGAGTGATCTAAAGCACTCACCATTATGGATCACTGCCATCTCACCTCTGCTGCGTGAGTTCGAGTCACAGGCTTGGCTAACATTGGTATGTGAGAAACCTGCCTAAATGCCTAAATGCCTGTAATATTTTATATATAGGGGGTTTTCCCCAATGGCGGTGCCAAGATAACTATCTCAGAATGACAAATTTACTGAAGGCATCAAAACATGCTTCCATGTGAATGGTGCACAGGCATCCAAGATGCACTTAATTGTGAACCGTATAGAGTCATCCAATAGCGTTTCTATAAGGATGTGGTACAGGCATCCAGCGTTTCTTTGAGGATGTGGTACAGACATCCAATAGCATTTCTGTGAGAATGTGGTACAGGCATCCAATAGCGTTTCTGTGAGGATGTGGTACAGGCATCCAGTAGCATTTCTTTGAGGATGTGGTATTGGCATCCATTAGTGTTTCTGTGAGGATGTGGTACAGGCATCAAAATAGTGTTTCTGTGAGGATGTGGTACAGGCATCCAGTAGTGTTTCTTTGAGGTTGTGGTACAGGCATCCAATAGTGTTTCTGTGAGGATGTGGTACCGGCATCCAGTAGCGTTTCTTTGAGGTTGTGGTACATGCATCCCATAGCGTTTCTGTGAGTATGTGGTACAGGCCTCCAATAGCATTTCTGTGAGGACGTGGTACAGGCATCCAATAGCATTTCTTTGAGAATGTGGTACAGGCATCCGATAGCAATTTCTTTGACAATGTGGTACAGGCATCAAAAAGCTCTTATACAAGGTAAAGGGTAAAATGTATGCAAATTTTTCTTTTACATACAGAGGATATTTTTCCTGGAAGTATATCTTTGTTGATACTTAATTACATGCTTATTATATAGTCATCACCTTGAAAAGAACTCTAAAATTATCACACTTGATAAATATTTGTATATATTTCTTATTGGTATAGTCAAGCTACACTTTTTATAGATAATTTGCCAGTATCAGAATTCATGTTTTTTTTCCTTGTGCCTCTGACGTGTGTCAGTTGTCACATCATATCTCATGGATTGCAGATTGTGCCCACTTTTAATGAGGTCTCTGACAGAGACTCTTTGTAAGCTGTGAATTTTTTAATTTATGCCAGAGATAAAAGAATGAACAAAATGATAATGTCTGCAAACATATTGGAATATATTTTGTAGGGTTGTAATACATGATGATTATCACAACTGTCAGGTAACTGAAAATATGGCCTTGATTCTCTTTGCAAAAGCTACAAATAAAAACCGCCCTGAATAAATATGGTCTTGTGCAGTGTCAAAATTTTGTTTCATTTATCTCTCTCTCGCATGCACACACACACACACACACACACACACACACGCTCGCATGCATTAACAAAAATGTGGTTTTAGTTCTTTATTTTTTGTATTGCAATTTGATAATAAGATTATTGTTGCTTTAACAATACATGCTTAATTTCTTCACAATGTGGACTCGTATCATTGAGTAAAATGTGCTAATAAATAATACCCATAACTAATAAATGTTCATACCATCCAGAAACATCCCTAAGATGTGCAGGACCCAAGGCAGCAAGCAATGAGCATGGCCGCAAGCAAAAAAATTGCATTGGGGCATTGATTTCCATCAGCAGCGTGGGGTGCCTGAAAGCGCAAGGCCAAAGGCAGTTGCCTCATTTGCCTTGCCCTAGGGCCTGGCCTGAAACCATCTTAATCATTTTACCAACACTGCACAACATAACAGCTACATATGCTCTAAATGCAGATGAGCTTGCACACTGAGACATTATCCTCTCTCTTGTTCACTAATAACAACAAAAAAGTTTTTGAGTACTTTTATTTTTTATTGTAAGTTGGTTCTTGAGTTGAGAGCAGAATGAGACAAAATATGTTTACTTTGTATCTTTGTACCATTATGTATTTTTTACATATAATTTTTCATACACAAATTAATAATTGTTTTTTGTGTATGATACATTACATAAAATACAGTAGGTTTTATAGTCCGGAGATATTATAGTGTTTGAGTTGGCATTATCGGTCTTAAATAAGGATAAGGTATAAAAAAGTAATTGCTAACAATGGTGGAAGTTTTTAAGTATATATTCGTCTTTCATAATTAATTCAATTATAGTATATATCAAATGAAGCTTTAGTGAAAACTTAACTGTGTAGTAATATTCATATTTAACAATGTATTTAACATTCAAATACATACACAAAAATAGAGAAAACTAGCCTGAAGTTTATGTCCTTGCACTAAGGACTTCATCAGCAGACTGATGTGATCTCAACTGACTTTCAACATCGCTTGATGGAAGATATCTGAGATTATTAATCTTTTCCCTACTCTACATATAAGGCTTAATTAGAACAAAATATCTCAAAGTAAAATTTTGCATTTAGATACTGTTTACAACAAAAATATCTCAAAGTATTTGTTTTTGCATCGCATACTGTTTAGAACAAAAATATCTCCAAGTATTCTATTTACATTTGGCATTATATGCCATTTAGAACAAACATTATTTCACCGAAAATAATGCAATCCATCTGTTATAACAACACTTAGAAAAACAAGGGTCATGAGGAAGTTTGAAAAGGCTTCTTTCTTTGTCCCCACTTTTGTGGCTTTTAATTACTATTTAATGAAAGATATATGTGATGATTAATCTTTTCCCTGCTACACATTTAAGGTTTAAGTAGAATAAAATATCTGAAAGTATTTCTTTTTCATTAGATAATGTTTAGAACAAAAATATCACAAAGTGTGTTCTTGCATTAGATAAGTTTAGAACAAAAGTATCTTGGAGTATTTTTTCAATAGATACTATTTAGAACAAAAATATCACAAAGTATTTTATTTAAATTTGGCATTATATACTGTTTCGAACAAAAATGATTTCACTGAAAATAATGCCAATCCATCTGTCACAACAACACTTCGAAAAACAGAGGTCATGAGGGACTTTTAAAATGCTTCTTTCTTTGTCCCTATTTTTGTTCTTGTTTGGTTAGTAAGATGTTGTTGACAATCTGACAAGCATCATGCATTGACAATTTATTTTTCTTATTTCAGAACCTAGAAGCATTCATGCATCTACTTGCATTAGCATTTAGCCTGTCTTAATTTTTATTTTGTCAGTTATACTTCTTGTTTTAGTTTGTTTTTATTAACAATTTTAACAAAATATAAGGTCACAGCCCTATAATGTATATTTTATTTAAGTGGAGTCCCTTGTCTTATAATCAAATACATGTGTTTGCATGATTTATGTACTTTTATAATGACTTTTATATTTGTCATTGGTTTCCATATGTTAAGGATAAGTAAAGGCATTTTAGTTTTCAGGAAAGTCTGGGATTTTTGTACCCTGGGTCATGGAAGTTTTAATAAGGACAGGCATTGAAGGAATAATGTTGTGTAATGCCATATTTGCTACAATGCAAGATGTTGGAATAAGACTTTTGTACTTAATTCAGTTGTGTGTTCTTAAGAAACAGAGAGAAGCATTGTACTATTTTTAATAATGAAGACTGATGCAGAAGGCATGAACTGAAAAGTTCTTTGTTCAAACTATTGTAGGTAGGGTGTTCTTAACCATATTTTTTACTAAAGGTTGCTCATTGTTGTCCAGTATTTCCGCTAGATGTATAGTACTAAACTATTTTTGTAACTTTTAAAATTATTAATACACATTTACATGCATGTTGTATTTGAGGCAAAACAGCTTAGCCTTTGGAAAACTGTTTTGTAAAACTTTTTTGAACTTTTTAAGTTTGCAAGATTCTTATTTTTACTTTTTTTTTTGGTGCCGGATCCATCATTAAATTTCTCATTAGGATTAAGGTACATTTTCTCAAAATAGTCTCTTTGTGATTGCTTGTTAGAAACAGTCTCTTTTTGATGGATTATTCAAAACAGTGTGTTTTATGATGGCTTGTTAAAAACAGTCTCTTTGTGATTGCTTGTTAAAAACAGTCTCTTTGTGATGGATTATTCAAAACAGTGTGTTTATGATGGCTTGTTTAAAACAGTATGTTTTATGAGGGCATGTTTAAAAAAGTCTATGTTTATGATGGCTTGTTTAAATCAGTCTATGTTTATGATGGCTTGTTTAAATCAGTCTATGTTTATGATGGCTTGTTTAAAACAGTCTCTTTTTGATGGATTATTCAAAACAGTTTGTTTTATGATGGCTTGTTTAAAACAGTCTATGTTTATGATGAGTTGTTCAGAACAGTATGTTTATGATATATGGTTTAAAGCAGTTAATGTTTATGATGGATTGTTCTAAACAGTCTATGGTGATGATGTATTGTTCAAAACAGTCATTGTTTTATGATTATTCAAAGGGTATTGTTATTGTGATTGCTTGTGAACATAACTGTGTATAGTTATACTGCTAATGAGGATTTGTTTGAAATATATTTTTATTCAAGAATATTTCATGTATGTACATTTCTTATTTTTTCACCTTAAAGAAATATGACCACCATAATTTTATCACTAAAATGGCATTCTTCATTTAAGAAGGGATAGAATGTAAATGCTAGTTTTTGCAAATTAAGTTTTGAAGCCAAATCGATACACATATATCATTAACTTCTAACTGTAAAGTTTGAATTGTATTATTGGAAAATTCAGAGTAATACAGCTGACAGTTTCTATGAAATTTCTTATGGAGTTAATGTGGCTCACAATTTTCAGGATTTTACTGGAGGAAATTTTAAGTTTATCCAAATGAAATTCAACTGAAATGTTTTCATTACCTTGTGCCTTTTGTTCACATTAACATCGGGCTCCTTTGCCCCATTTAATTGAATTTATTTTTGTAAGGAATCAATATGTCTTCATCAAAATGTACAGCGGATGTGTCATCACAATCTGTAAATGTAATTTAATTGCATTTAAATGTTATACATTATTTTTGTATGTTATTCCAAATGATGATAATTAGCATTTTGTACAAAATAATGTCTTTCAGTTAATTAACCCTAATTGACAGTTTGACTGAAATCAGTCTTAGTGGCAACTCTGATATCATTTATCTGTACATGAAATAATATGTGTATTCAATATTCTTTTTAATATTCAGTCCCAATAAGACACTTGCCTGTTTTAATGGTTCATTTTGGTGTTCCAAAATTAACATGAGTTATTGTATATTTCGTTGGAATTTTTGATAACATTCCTTGCCACATCAACAGTGCTTGTTTGTAGGTATGTTTCTAATTTTTACATAAGACATAAAGACTTGTATAATGATGCTAGACCAATACAAAGGCAAATGGTTTCATGTCTCATTATTGCTACATCATTTTGCATTACCGAGGAACAGCCTTATTCAGTTCAAATCTTAAAACATTGTCTTGAATTGATTATCCTGAACATTTTCTTGAATTGATTATCCTGAAAGTAGAATCTGTAAAACACGTGCCTACATAGCATGTAGATCTGTTTATCCTGTATTCAGCTTCCATTTTTTAGCCATTATACTTGTAAACCTTGTGCATCATGGGAAAGTTTCATCTTTTGCAGCTGAGTCTTTCAGAGTTACAATAAACTGTTAAAGTGTAAATGATAATATTAATTTTTTCCTGCCTAAATTATCAAAATGTCTACATCAAAAACCATGTTGGACAGTAGAAAACATTTCCACAGGGTCCAGATTTAACTTTTACTAGTGATAATAACTATCATTGATTCTTATTCATTATTCATTATACCCCTCTCTTTGGAGGTGGAGGTGTTGTTGTTGTTGTTGTAGGGTTTAATGCCATTTTTCAGCACACGATAGGCTATACATGGCGGCCAGTATTAATGGTGGAGGAAGAACCCGTGAAAACCCCGGAAAGAACCATGTGTAAGTATATATATATATATATATATATATATATATATATATATATATATATATATATATATATATATATATATATATATATATATATATATATATATATATATATATATATATATATATATATATATATATATATATATATATATATATATATATGTTGTAATTGTTCACAAACCCCTAACTGGAGTCCCCAAACTAGGAAAGAAAAGGAATAAAGGAATCTTACTGGATATGTCGCCTTAAAACACTGAAACTAAGCAGTTTAAACCAAGAAGACTAGAAAAAGACAACTATGCACAAAAAAAATTATCTTTTGCAGCTGAAACATTTTCTTTTAATTAATTCTCTAAATTTGCTTAATAGCCTATGACTACTGTCACAATGAAATATCCAGGATATAATTTGTGCTTACATAAATTTACATAAAATTACAGATGTCATTATGGCTCAATTTCTGGGTCAGCAACAAGCTGAAATAAGCCAGTTGAAACATAACAAAGTTAAAAGGTTTAATTCTGCAGAAACAGCCATGAAAGTTTTGCAAACATAAACTGGTTTTTTTTGTTTCCATTGTTGTCTTTTCTATGTTTTGTATTTGCCTTTGATAAAGACTCATTAAAGAGTCAAAAGTGCTCAGGCTAGCTAGATACTAGTTTTGCACTGTTCATTGTCATTTATTGCATTTATCTTAATAAATCCCTGATGCATGTGATACTTTGCTGGATCCAGTGCACTTGAAAGGATTTTTATTACCATGTGATTTATATTCTTTATATATATATATATATATATATATATATATATATATATATATATATATATATATATATATATATATATATATATATATATATATAGTTAGTAAACATCTTCCATCCATCCCTCCATCATGCAATCTCATTAGCACAACTAGTCTTAGTGTTTTTAATGGATTGACATGAATTTGGTAAAGATCATGGTAATCGCCTCAAACTGACAAGTCATTTTGCTCATGCAACTATTTTGGGACAGTTTTGCCCATTTTGTCTTGCAGCAGGATGTAATTCAGTCTTGTTAATGCAACTAGTCGCGGTTTTTGATGGATTGCCATGAAACTTAGTATAATGGGCATCACTTGAAATGGTGCATATTTCACTTTCCTCCTGCAATTTTTGTCACTGCCCATTTATCCCACTGTAGTGTACAATGCATTCTCATTAGTGCAGTTAGTCCCACATGTTTGATAGATAGTCATGAAACGTAATAAATATTTTTTTTTATCTGAAGATGTAAATAGTGAAATATTTTGTTTTTCTTAAATGCTTGTCCTTGTTATCCGTTTGTAAATACACAATTTCTTTAGTACAACTTGTCCTGTGGTTTTGATGGATTGGCTTTCCTGTGACAAGTCATGTTGCAATTTGATTTTGCCTTTGTGTAACATGACTTGTCTGGGTGAAAAATCTTCATATCTTTCCCAAATAAGGGTAATAAACATATATTATGCTGAACATCAGAAAATATGTCAATCATTTTGCTCACGATCTTCATAAGAATTATGTGCTTTATTTTCCCATAGACTAATATCCATTATGAGCTAGGGGTGTGGTGCAGGAGGAGGTAGGGTATATTCATATAAGAACTTTATTGAAAATTCACTAGTTTCAAATACAAGTGACCTGTCCAACCAAAGAGCCAGAATTTACAAAAGTGGAAAGTATACGGTTATTACTGTAACAATTATTAATGGAATATAATTAATTTTGTACAGGTGTTTAAAAGTGTTACTTTTGTAAAAATGTGTTTTGTGACATTAAGTTTTTAGCTATTATTATCCTAAATAGTTTGCATACCAATGTCATCTGTTCATATGTGCTACATTTCTCCTTTTACTGCTTAACATGTTTTAAGAAGTCATCTAAGTTTTATGGGTTCCAAAGCTTGATTAGGGTTGGAAGGTTTTGATCAAATTAAGTTAGTTCTTGAGGTGCTGTTCACAATGTTCAGTACTTTTGTATTTTTAAGTTGTCCTAGGCATAGGGCAAGATGTTTAGGGTATTTTAATGCATCCTTTGTCCATCATGTATTGTATATCATTCATTTTGCCTTAGAAACAGATTTTTAAAAGTTTGTTATATGGGCTTATCTAATCAAGCTCATGTATAAATTGTATTATAGATAACATAAGAGCTTTAAATGAAGAGTGGTCATGATTAATTGGTTGATAAACAATAAGCTAAACATGCTAGGACTAAATTTATGAAGAGAGTTTGACCGTACTTCATTAATGGCTTATACTGAATCATAAATGTCTCAGATGAGTTTGATTACGAGTCCTTCTTTACATCTTAATAAGATTACCTAGGATGTAATTGGTCCCGTTTGTTACCACTCTGGAGACTTGAACAGATTTTGATAATATTAGCTAATATTAAAGGATCCCTGTTAGGTTTCATCATGATCATCCACACAATCAAATAAAAAAATTTGGGTTGCGTTTGATCAGCATCACATGGAAACCATTATACACCCAAACCATGGAAAGCAGTTAATAAGTTTCCAATACTCTTGTACAGTTGTGTGGAACAAGCTTCCACTGCCAGTAAAACCTGCAGAAAATATTACAGATTAAGAAAAGGATATTATGTTCCTGAGACTTTAATACAGTTTAGTTGTTATATTTAATAAAGACATGCTCACCTAAACAGTAATTGCTAATATCGTTTGTATGATGTACATTGTTTTACTCTTTCCTTACGAGGGCCACATAGTTCTTAACTAAATGGTCATCCTATATCTTGCCTATAAATAAAGTATTATTTTCATTATTCTTCTTTGTATTGTTATTATTATCACTTTGGATGATAATATAGGAGTATTTTTTTCTTAAATTACAAAATCAATATAAAAAGCTAAAACACAACAACAGAGCCATGATGAAGGTCATGTTCCCATCAAATTCGTAAACAACGCGCTTCTAGAAGATTCCTAATTTCTAACTAAATAGACCTTAAACTGAACATCTATAAACATGCTTTAAACATGTCTACCTCCAGGTAATAATGATATCAATATATAATCCAAAGACAAACATAAATGAAACTTGGATATCTTACTCAATAAATTGGTCAGAGGTTAAGCAATAGGGGAAACATTGATTGGAGCAAACCTTCTGATAATATCCAACCATGCCCTAAAATTGCACCAGTTGCTTCTCGCTGATAGGCACAGGGAATTCTAACATAGCCTGACCTTAACTTGTAGAGGTTTAATTTATATTCCACAATATGTCCTACATATATAACAGTAGTGAATAGGGATACCCTAGCGTCAATGGGACTTATAATTAAAAACACCCCTGGGACACTCTAGCGTCAATGGAAAATTTAACATTACGGAAACCCCTGGGATACTCTAGCGTGAAGGGGAATTTAACATGGGAATAAATCGTGGGACTGTTGAGCATCAAGGGGAATTGAACAGGGTGGGACTGTCTAGCGTCAAGGGGAATTGAACATGGGAATAGAGTGTGGGTCTGTTGAGTGTCAAGGGGTAATGGAACAGGATCGGGACCCTATTTTAATAAGGTCCCAACCTGATGGGTCTATGGAAAGGGAACAGGCAAAAATTAAAACAGGGAGGGGTCTCTATTTTTTTTATACAAAAATAAAAAAATAAAAAATAAAAAAGGGTAGGCAATTGAAAGTCAATTTCTTTTCGAGAAATTGGAGTGGCCCTGAAAAGGGCCTTTGGGTTTCTTCTTCTAATTTCTTCTATTTCTCCACCAGCTTCTTATTTTCTGTACTACACTTTTTCAATTTTTTCTTTCTTTTCTTCCTCCTTTTTCTTCTTTTTCTCTTCTTTCTGCTTCTCCTCCTCTTCTTTCTTCCTCTTCTCATTTTCTTCTTCTTTTTCAATTTTTTCGTTCCATGCTCTCATCCTTATCCTTTCCTCTTCATCCTCCTTCTCTTCCTTTATTTCTTTCAACAGATCACTGATGATTTTCTTTAGTTTTCGTAAGTTGTTAATCTCCATCTTCACTTGATGGGGACTATAAGAACAGTGATCCTCGTTTAGCCTAACTAACATTTGCTCCATCATGCCCAAATTGTCCAGGACGTCTTGCAATTTTTTTATTTTATCAAGGTGGTTCGAAGCCATCTTCTTTTGTATTCTTTGCAGAATGGTGTGAATGACGAACTTTGTGGGTTCTTATAGTTAAAGTGCGGACGTGAAGGAAAACATCCCGTAAGACACAAAATTTATGTTACCTAGATCATTACTTAAAACGCGCGGACGTGAAGGAAAACATCCCCTACTTTTCTCATTTCATATTATCTGCTATCCACATACATGAATCAGCAATAAACAAACCCCAAATCTACTATCTACAAACGCAAAGCATTAAAATGAAACCCAAATCTACTATCCACACAAACCAACTTAAGTGCTTACAAAACCCAATAATCTACGATCCACACAAACGTACTTGAGCGCTTACAAACACAAACACATACACTCACACTAGGGGAAAAAAGAGTCAGTGTTTATATTCACATTACTCTACATGCACACATTGGTAAATGGACTACTATTTCTTTTCTAAAGGTTTGGGTAGCCCTGAAAAGGGCTGTTTGTTTTGAACTCCATGGCACCTGGTTAATGATGGCACCTTCCAGGCCTGGCACCACACACACATCTCCTACTCCAATCTCCTTTCACTCTTTTTGGGGGGAGAGCAGAGGCGGAATGAGTGGCTTCAGAATCCCAATCTTCTGTCTCTGGGATTCTGAAATTTCTTTCTTGTGGCTGTGGTACAGCCATTCCTCTCTCCTTTTCCCCCTCTTCTTTTTTTCTTCTCTCCTCCTCTTTCATCCTTCCCTCTTCGACGATGGCCTCCGCAGCCAGTTCATTTAGTATGAGCCTGGCATATTCCAGGTGCACATGAAGTTCCAACAGTTTCGCTAGCCTTCTGGTTATTCTCTAGTGTTGATCAATCAACAAGGGTAGCTAGACTGACGAGCGATTTTCAATTTATACTAAAAGCGCGGACGTGAAGGAAATCATCCCCCTAAAACAAATTTAGTTAGTTAGTTGGATTATAGTGGTTTTCGTTCTTTTGAACATGTACCACTTGTTTATTCACGCACTGCGTGATTTTTAATTACTCCTGGGGGAAGGAAAAGGAGCCTCATCCCCCAGGCTTTTATGTACTCAAAGAGTACTTTTTAATTTAGCCACTCAGGTGTAGGACTAACTAGTCCTTAACAACCTGACTGAAAGGCTAATAAACATAAGTGGGAATAGTCACACCACACACTCGTGTTTCTTAGTTGGATTGAAATGCCCCAGGTGTCAAACCAAGCAGTATGTGACTCCCGCTACGATTGGTCGGCAACGATGACGTCACATTAGGACACCTGGTCTTGTGGCATTGACGAAGTGGCCCGCTTTTTTGATATCATCAATTGTCTTTCCCAGTCCCATATTCCGGTAGACAGAGCCTTCCTTTTTTCCACTCTGTTTAGGTGGTGCAGGTTCATCAGCTTCATCGCCGCTGGATGATGATACTTACAGGGCCGCTGCCAGCGTGGAAGTTTCAAATTCTTCAGGGTCGTCTGCCAACATTGCCTGGATTTGGCTGAGTATGTTTGTAGAAATAGCTGTGGAAGCTTGATTTAAAAGTTCAGCCAGATGATGTTTTAGAGACAAGGAGATGGTTAGGAGTATATATTTTTTTTTCTTTTTCATTTTTTGTCTTCATGAATTCCTTATTTATTTTGATTCCTTATCTTATTGGTTTGGAATGAAAACTTGTTTTATGGTTGTTTGTATGTTATTATGGAGTCCTGTTTTAATTAATTCCTATTTTCCTGTTTTAATGTTTTGTGGCCTTAATTGGTTTTTATTATTCGGGCTATGAACGGCTGTGTCAGTTTATGAACCTACGAGACCTAGCAGGCCGTCATAATTCCCAAACAGTGATTTTGTAATATTCGTCCTTAACTGGTTTTTATTATTCGGGCTATGAACGGCTGTGTCAGTCTGTGAACCCACGAGACCGAGCCGGCCGTCATAATTCCCAAACAGTGATTTGTAATATTTTTAACTGGTCTTTGATTTACTTTCTTAGATTTTTTTGATTAGATTGGATTCGTGTATAAAACTTAAGATATTTTTGAATGTTAGATTAATATTGGGGTTTGTGTTCATCAAGAATTCTGGGTATGTTGCAGGGGATCCAATATTATGCTGTTTAACTTTAAACTTAGCCCTTTCTTTTTCAAGTGTATGGCAGTTGTTAAAAATATGCTCTATGTCTTCTGGGACCCTGCAGTGGTAGCAGTTAGGGTTATGTGGTTGTGGTCCTATGTACTGTCCGAAGCTGTTAGCCAGCTTGGTTTTGCCCGTGAGTATTCTATTTATGAATTTTTGTTCACTGCCTTTTGTTTTGGGTGGTTTCCTATTTCTACATACTTCTTTAATGATGGTTTTTAGTTTCCTGCCTTGAGTGCTTCTGTTCCATAATTCCTGCCATTTATTGTCAATGAGGATTTTAGATATGCTATTGAGTTCGCATATGCTATAATCTAGGTTGATGTGAGTGGTTTCGTTTAGTTTTTGTTTAGCTGTTATATCTGCCATATCGTTACCTGGTATGTTAATATGGGATGGTATCCCCATAAATTCTACTTGTATTATTGTTCAGTATTTTTAACAATAAATTGGTTTGCCTAAAATAGTTTTCTCTTGATTTGGTGTTGTTATTAAGTATTGAGTTTATGACGCTTAGCGAGTCACTTATTATTACCGCTTGGGGTATTTTGTTCTCTTTGATCCATTTGAGTGCTTCAAGTATGGCCCAGAATTCAGCTGTGTATATGGAGCAGAGGTTAGGTAGTCTTCGTCCTACTTTAATATTAAGTTCGGGGATTACGTAAGCTGCTGCTGTTCTGGGTGGTTCTGTAATTTTGGATCCATCAGTGTAAATCTTAATGTAGTTGCAATATTTTGAGTTGATTTCTTCTGTACAGAATGTGTTTAGTTTGAGTTCCTGTTCGTTTTTATTGCCATATTTCGTAATGAGGGTGTTAACTGAGGGGTTGATATTTATCCATGGTTCTTTGTCATAGTGATTTGCAATTTCTGCTTGGATGTTGTCTATAGGAAGTTGTTCAACTAATTGATGGACTAATTTCCCTGCTGGTATGTTTTGTGATAATTTAATTCTAAAAGGTATGTTGCTTTTATTTATAGCTAGCCGGGTGGGATGTGTGTCGGGGTGTGTTGTTAGCCTGGCTGCATATCTGAGGGTGAGTTCTTGTCTTCTAAGGTGGAGCGGCAGTTCTCCAGTTAAGATTTGAAGTTCCACTAGTGATGTGGATGGTAGTGCTCCAGTGCAAATAATTAGGGCCTTTCTTTGTATGCTATCTAGTTTCTTGAGGTTATTTTGGGGTGCCGAGTTGTAAATTTGGCATCCGTAATCTAGTTTAGATCTAATTAACGATTTATATAATGCTAGTAAGGTTTCTTGATTGGATCCCCAGGTGGTTCCTTTAAGGGTTGTAAGGAGGTTAAGGTCTTTATTGCACCTTTTGACTAGTTCGTTTATGTAGTGTCCCCAGTTTAGCTTGGAGTCATAATGCATTCCTAAAAATCGTGCTACTTTTACGAATTTAATTTCTTGATTTTGGATGGTGACTTTGGGAACTGATTTTGTAATTTACGTTTGGTGGGGAATAATACTGCCATGGTTTTTTCATGGGATAATTTGAAACCCCATTTATCAGCCCATTTTCCTATTTTGTTTAAACTTGTTTGAATATCGCTGATTACTTTGTGGTTGGAGGGGTTTCCTGCTCTCCATAATCCACTATCATCAGCAAATTGTGGGAGTTCAATTAGTTTTGATGTTAAGTTGGTGTCCAAGTCATTAATCATGATGTTGAAAAGGGTTGGGCTGAGTACGCTTCCTTGTGGTGTACCGTTTTCAAGTGTGTGTGGTTCAGAGTAGGTGTCGCCGACTCTGGTTGATATTTTACGGTCAGCGAGGAAGTTTTCAATGAATTTAAACATTCGACCTGTGATGGCGTAGTGGTTGAGTTTGGCTAATAAGCCTTTGGTCCATACAAGGTCGAATGCCTTTTCGAGGTCAATAAATACTGCAATTAAATTCCTATCAGCTTTGCGTTTGGAGTTGAACGCTAATTTGATTGCGGTTTCCAATCGTATTAGTTGATCCGTGGTGGATCTTTTGTTTCTAAATCCGCATTGATTATCGGAGATTAAATTATTGCTCTCTAGGTGGTGTTTGAGTCGGTTGGTGACTATGGTTTCCATGATCTTACAAATGTTGTTTGTTAGGGAAATGGGTCTGTACGAGCTAATATCGTTAGGGTCTTTTCCTTGCTTGGGTATTGGAATTACTATTGCGTGTTTCCATTTATCGGGTAGTTTGCCTGAGGTCCATATTTGGTTTAGTAATTTAATAATTGTTTGTTTAATGTTATTTGGGATATTTTTATATATTGTGTATCCTATTTGATCTTCCCCTGGACTAGTTTCGTTTTTGGTTTTCAATGCTAGGTCCCATTCGTAAGTTGTAATGTCTTTATTTAGGTTCGAGACTTTGGGACCGAGGTCTTTAAAGAGATTACTATGGGTTCTTTCTACTTTGTCCCTATGTAATTGAAATGCTGGGGTGTGGTTGGTGTTGCTACTCATATCTGAGAAATGCTGAGCTAGTCGGTCAGCTTTTTCTTTATTAGTAATGGCTCCAGCTATTTTTGGGGTGGTGTTAGTTGTCTTTCCTCTAATTGATCTAATCTTATCCCAGACTTGTTTGGTAGTAGTTGTGATATTGATATTCGTGCAGTAATTATGCCAAGTTGATTCCTTTGCCTGTTTAATTATGTTTATAAGGTTTTTCTCCTTTTGTTTATATATAGTGAAATCAATAGAGTTTTTAGTGCGTTTGAATTTATTGAGGGCTTTTTTCTTATCAGTGATGGCTTGTTTGCATTCATCATTCCACCATGGGACTGCTTGTTTATTTGGGTTACCACTAGTTTTGGGTATGTTAGTGGTGGCTGCCTTTAGTATGGTATCAATCAGGTCTTCGTAATATTTATTAATATTATCATTTTCTAGGTTTTTGGTGTCTATTTTGCTTAGTGTTTCATTAAATGTGGTCCAATCTGCTTTTGAATATATCCATCTAGGGGTTCTTTTTAGCGAGTTGTATTGGACCGTCATCTGCAGGGTGACTATTACTGGAAAGTGGTCACTGCCCAAGGGGTCAGTTTGATCGACTCTCCAGTCCGCCACCTGGGTTATTGATGGCGAGCAAATGGTGAGGTCGATGGCGGACATGAGACCGTTTTCTGGGTTAAGGCGTGTTTTTGTACCGTCATTTAAAATGGCTAAGTTAGATTCTGCGGTCCATTCTTCAATCAATTTGCCTCTTTTGTCCGTCACACCGCCCCCCCCCCCCCCCATAGATCGTTATGGGCATTGAAATCTCCACAGATGACGATCTGATTTACTCGTTTGTGATCATTTATTTGTTTGTAAGTAATTAAGTTAGCTGTACCTGATGTTCCCCCGGGTCATAAATATTGAATATTTGTATTTGACCCTTGCCTGTATGAATTATGAGGGACTGAATTTCGAATGCTTTTTTGCTACCTGAGGTTGGTGTTATGGTTATTGTTGTTACATTCGGGATGTTATCTGCTATATAGATGGCTAAACCCCCACCTCCTTGTCCTGTGGTTCGATTTTTGAAGTGACCTGGGGCGTATCCTGGGAGTTTGGGTATTTGTTTGGTTCTACTTGTTATTTTTGTTTTTTGAATGCATATAATATCTGGTTTGTGTTCTAAGCTTTGTAATTTGGCTTTGAGTTCACTGATATTACTTATTAATCCTCTAGCATTCCATTGCCATATTATAATGTTCCGGTTTGTTGTATAATCCATTATTGGGGTGGTCATTTATTGATTGTTTTGTGTTGAGGGTTATGATGTTAACTTCAAATTTGATTCGATTTTGCTTATTATGCTTATTATCTGTGTTATTGTTGGTTGTTGATAAGTTCGGCTTTGATCTCTATGAGTAACTTTTCTATTGTCGGGTTTGACAGTGATTTGTTTTTGGTGTTAGTGTTATCTGATTCTTCGTGGTGGAGTTGTGAGTCTTTGTGGGATTTGATTAAGAATGTATCTTGTTTATTTAATCTTGTTTGATCTTGTTTGACCTTGTTTGACCTTGGTTGGTTGGGTGTTTGGGCTGTGGTTGCTTCAGTTGCTGGTTTGTTTGGGGTCATGATGTGGTGATTTTTATTACTGGGGGTTAGTTTTTTCGCCGCGTGATACGGGATTTGCTTGTTGTTCATGATATCTATAGTTTGATATTCCTTGATAGTGTTGAGGCATTCGTGGGATTTAGGTAGGTGGGGGCCCCTGCAGTTGGTACATTTGGGTGTGGTTCTACGACATACACCTTTGTGGTTTCTCCCGCATTTGTAGCATAGTTGGGTATATCTACATCTGTTAGAGAAATGTCCCCAGTGTCGGCAGTTGCTGCAGAACCTGGGTTTGTTTATGTAGGTCTCAAGGCGGTGACGTGCCCCAGAGTGATCTAGTCTTATCATGGTTGAGAGTGGAGAATTTGATTCTAGTATCGCTGTATTGGTTTCCTGTCCTAAATAATTTTTGAGTTTATACGCCCTATTTATGGGGGTACCACTGTTTTTGAGTTTGGCAGTGAGGGTTTCATTGTTTATCCCTTTATTTTGTCCTGTGAGTTTTAGAACTGCTTTAAATGTGGGATTGTTCGTGCGGAGTGTGTGGCTAAGTCATTTGTTCGTGTGTTATTGTTTATTGCCATGAGGGTCTGGTTGCTATTGTGTGTTTTGATTATTATGTTCTTTGTCCCTATTTGTTTGTGTCTTTCGACGTTAACCCTAATGTTGTTAATAATTTCAATTTCTAGGAATTTGGCCATTTGACTGCGAGTGCTGCAGTGTACTATTATGTATCTTGTGTTTGGCCTAAATATTTTGAATTGTCCTTGATGAACCCTAAGGAGGGCCTGTGTGAGACTGTTAACAGTTAAATTTATCAGTTTATTGGAGTTGCTACTGATATAAAGTGTGTGTTCTATGGGGTGGTATGAAAATTTGGCCTGTTTCTTTGGTTCTTTGGGGGTGTGTGAGTTTGAATTATTTTGAAGGGCAGGTTTGTTCTTGGTAAACATGGGTCCCTTCCCTATACCCTTGCCATCCCACACGTTAGGTTTTGATTTAGTGGTTGGATTAGCTTGTGTTTTGTTTCGGCTGCTGAGTAATTGTTCTTCAGTTAAGGGTTTTGATGGTCCAGGGGTCTGACTGTTATGATATTTCGGTTTGTTGTTACTGATATGAATGGGTGGAGTTATCGTTACCATGGGCGCCATTTTGGGTGTAGTTTTTCCTTTGTTACATGAGTTGGGCCCTATTTTCGGTGGGTTTCCTATTATCATGGCTATATTTTTTTTTCCGGGGATTGTGCAATGACCATGTATTTGGGGGTGTGTGGCTGGTCTTGTTTTTGGAGTGGCGATATTGGTGTTTCTATAGGTATTGTATCGTCCAGTTCATTGTTTGCCGATGGATCTAGTAAGTTTTTGAAACTTACAGTTGAGTTGATACTTAAGTCGGCTGCTGATATTTGAATTAGTTCATTTCTCTCAGGTGTGGTTAGATGCGGTATTGTTAAATCATTCCTTTCAGGAGTGGATGAGAAGTTGAGTTTCTTCTCGCAAAGTTCAAGGTGATTGGAGTCTGCACTGAGCAGCAGAGGGGCTGGCCAGACCAGGGTATTTGAAGAAAAGTGCGGTTTCAGGAGAAAACATCACAAAAATATACCCATAAAGACAAATATGCTTAGTTACATAATCCAAATCATTTAGATAAAGTAATTGAATAAAAAAAAACTTCGTGGTCTTCAGAAGAAAGTGGTAAATGAGAGAGCCTCAATAAGGGGCTGCCGAAGACGTGAAATAATTACAATTTTTTATTTCGTTAATAACCGCGAAGAATTGGTCTCAGCCCCTCTGCTGCTGTACAATTGTTAAAATATTTGGTCAAGCCCGACTCGATATCTTGATCGCGGATCATGCAAATTTATCGTTATAAATCCATGTGGTGTTGACTGCGCGCGGCTAAATAAATTTTTGAATTTTACAAAATCCATGTCGCCGTTACACCAAGTTTGGTGAATATTTCGTAGCGTGTGCGTGTCAACACCATTAAATACCGCCAAAATATTACAATTATCTCTAATTACCTTTGGTATCTGCGTGTATCTTTGTGTTACATAAATAACATCTGTATTTTTATGCCGCCCACGAGAAAATATCCTAGATGGATTTGCTTGTTTGTCCAACATTATGTCATCATAAACGACTAAATTATTAATTTCTCCATCAAGATCATCAACTGATGGTGCTTCATCAATATCTGTAATAAATTCAGTGATATTATCACCAATTTCTGATACATTTTCACTAAATTCCTTTAAAACCTGATAACAGCGCTGGTCGTCAACAGACGGAACAACTAAATATAATTTGTCCCACTTCAACCATCTCATTATCAAATTTAGCAATAATTGAGTTTTACTAGATCCTGATGGGCCAATTATTATCATCCTGATTGAATTTGGTAATGCCGCGTGATGTTTAACTTGCTCGCGTTTTTTTGTAGCTGAAAAATCAATTACATTCATGGTATATTAATATTTCATGGATTTATATTGTGTTAAATGTCGCACGCGAACACCAACATTGGAGTTAAACGAGGTTATCACAAAGAACAACAGATCTGCTATAACAGGTAGGTTTGAAATTTGTAAAACAAAAAAGTTTAAATTCACTGCGAAAAAAAAAAGACACGGAGGTGATATTGCCGCAGGATTAGCATCACTGCCAGAATTGCCCTGGGCAAAATACCCCGGAGAAAAACATATGCCAGGTTATAATTATTGCGGTCCCGGCACTCGACTCGATATCAGATTAGATAAAAACAATAACCCGAAAATTGGTGAAGTTCCCGTAAATTCAATTGATGGCGCGTGTTATGCTCACGATTTAGCTTATCGCAGCGGAGATTTGGCGCAAAGGCATATTACTGACGTAAAATTAATTCGCGCATTAAATTCAATTCCCGATAAAACTTTTAAAGAAAAATTAGCTTCGTGGTTAATAAAAACAGCCATGAAAGGTAAATTAGTATTCGGCGCGGGTAATTAATAATGGACTTGATATATTATTCTCCTCGTGGTTACTGGCGAGGAAAAGCAGCAATTGCCAAACTTGCCAAAGCCGCTAAAGTAAAATATCAAACAGCAGCAGATTGGTTAGCTAAACAGGAAATCTGGCAAATTTATCTTCCTCCACCTAAAAAAATTAATCACGCGCATTTTGATGTTAGTATACCTAACGAAGTTCATCAGGCTGATATAATGTTTCTGCCTCACGATGTTGTTGACGGTAAAACCTACAAATATGTTTTAACTGTTGTTGATATCGCCAGTAGATATAAAGAAGCTATGCCGTTAGCAACTAAAACAGCAACTGAAGTATCAGACACATTTAACAGAATTTATCAACGAGGACCATTAACCTGGCCAAATTTACTTCAGGTTGATCCTGGTAGGGAATTTTTTGGTTCTGTTTCATCGTTAATGAAAAAAAATAACACAAATATACGACGAGGTGGTGTTGGAATACACAAAAATCAGGCAATTGTCGAAAGATTCAACAAAACATTAGCTGAGCGATTATTAGGATATCAATATGCGAAAGAATTTATCTCAGACAAACGATCAAGTGATTGGGTGTCAAGGTTACCTGAAGTTATTAACGCGATCAATAATGAAAAAACTAGAACAATAAAGATGAAGCCAGCAATAGCGATTACAAAATCAAATATTCCGATAATTAGACGAGATTTTTCAAAAGAGCCTCTATTAGGTGGTATTATTGTTAGATATTTATATAAGCAAGGTGAGGCTGAAGGAGGCCGAAAAAGAGCAACTGATCCAAATTGGAGTGTAACAACACACAAAATATCTACCGTAACAAGATCATCTGGACGACCTTCAATTTATATTCTTGATTCGCTGGCACCTCAACGTGGCTTTACTCGTGAAGAACTACAAGTAATTCCCGCTGATACTCAATTACCGCCAGAATCACTTAAATAATAACTCTTCTGTTACATTCCAGGCACGCCAGATTAACATTACTTCGCAAGTGACCGATATTATTGTTTCTCCTATTGACGGTGAATTGTCGTGGATCATTTTTTTTATACTGCCAGGCCATCACGCAATTACAAATGGCGCAATTATTAGTTTGCTCTCGTCGAAGCGTCAATATAAAATCTACGTCAAGGTCAGATTCATAATTATTTTTTTTGTCATATCGATTATAACTAAATATTTTTTCTTAATTATATTTTCGCACGTTTCATCGTTAATTACCGCTGCATCAAGAACAATTCGTCGCAATTGAGATAATTTTCTAACTCGTGAAACAGATAAATAAACCAAATTTGACCACATAATTCTGTCATCAACAATCCAAACAGTACCGTCAATAGTTAGTCCTTGCGATGAATGTATCGTCATGGCGTATCCTAATTTCCACGGTGATTTTTCAGCATTTAATGCGTCGCTAACAAGATTAATGTCAACAGTGACAATATCATTTAAAACCAAATTTTTTATTTCTCCTCCTGGTAAAACAACATCAATATTTTGTCGTCGCGTATCAATTGGTCGATAACATAGTGGCACAGGTAGTGTTGGAAATTTCTCTCTATGATGTTGTAAAAGTTTTTGTTGAAGTTCATCACGAACTATTTTTCTGCTAGCAACAACTAAATGATCAGGCTGCCATAAATTTAGAAAATCTATCATAGATGTTTCATTAATTATTTTTCTCATTACGTCACATTGAATTTTATCTGGTTGTAGTCGAATTAATTTCTTAAAATTAGTTAGTGATTGATCCAAAGATCTAAAGTCAGTTTCAACTTCTTCATAATAATCAACAAAATTCTTCAGCCAATCATGAGGCGACATTCCGTCTATAGGATTTGGGTGGCCGTGATCTCCGCACATTATTACGGCGGTATTTTTCGTTGATAAAAACTCAAGGAACAACTTTAATACCGTTAAATTTATCGTACAAACTTCATCAATAATTATATTTTTATTTATGTATTTCTCTCCCATGCGCGAACAATTCCAATCTCCTCCGCTATATTTGAAATAGCTGTGATACGTGCAAGAAACAACACCACGCTGCTTCATTTCCTTTGCTAATCTGTGTGTCGGCGTTAATACAATCAAATCAGTATTTTTCAATAATTCAATGGCTCGTGTTGTTTTTCCGCTACCACCAGGTTCATTTATATACACAAATTTATGTCGCCAAATAGCACCATAAACAGATGGCGCCACAGAAACATCCGGCATTATATTTTGATGGAATTCATCAGCATCAGCAACATCAGCAGATTGACTATAATTCAGAATAGTTTCATTTTTGATTCTCTAAGTGCCCCAGCTACCATCACTAACCAGATTTTCTAGCAATGACGCGTGTTTTCCATCAATGTAGAACGAATCTGTCGCTACCCTAACTGCGTCTTTAGGAAATTTATTTATCATCGAAAGTAAATTTATACTAACATAAGCTAACATCGAGGATCTTAAATGCGTATATTGCGGTGATTCTCCTTCAACATAGTTAACTACGGTACCAATCTTCGTGTCGTTAACGTAAATATTTTCGCGATTGCAGAATGTACCTTTCGCTGTTGTATCGGCAATTATAAAATCTAATTCAGCGTCGTCCATAATTAATCTGGCATGATGCCGTTTGTGATCATACGCGCCGCCCTGAGTGAATTTACCTATAATTTTTCTACCTAGATCTTTCGCGTTTTCGTCACATGTCGGTAGCCAAACTTTTGTTTGTTTTTTATACGAAATAATTGCCTCGCTGACTGTCAACAACGTCAACATGGCTGAATCTAACATATATTGCAGCAGCGCTATATTAACCCAACGTTGACATGTGAAGTGTTTTCCAAACCAAATGTAGCAGATTTTATGTAAATTATCGGCAAATTTAAATGATACAACACGAGCAAAACCCGTTAAAGGAAAATTTGCTAACGGTCCGTTAATCGCAACACGGGTCATTTCGCTTGTTGGATGACCAAATTTAGCAAAATATTCACCACAATCTCCCAACCCTAGAAAACTTCCAGGATAACACGCGGCCATATCAACTGATATCATATTTGCGTGATCGTATTTAGTGTTCCAAAGTCCACCGTGGCCGTATTCAACACAACTCGTTTGGATATCTTTGAGAAATTCATTTCGTGTTGGCTTCCATGAGTTTTTCTCTCTAGCGGCGTGAGCTGCAACAGACGAACAAGTAAAACAATTGGTTAATAGTTCTGAATTTGTCGAGTATTTATCAATCAATTCTGTCATTGAGTCATGTAAAGATTTTATTCTGTAAATTTCACCATTGGGCCGCACAAATTGATCGTATTTATCTTTGCTGCTGAATAGCCAAACTGAAACAGGATCTGATTTACTTGTGTCATAAATAAATTTAAACATATTTAACGAATTATCCAAGGCGGAATTTTCTAGTGGATAAAATTTAACAACACGGTGTCGAGGAAATATCGTTACCGCATTTGTCCAAGCGTGTGAATTATGATCGATAATTTCTATAGAGGTACCTCGTGATTTATAAGCTGAATCAAATAGGATTTCACCAGTAATTGTTTTAACTGTTATAGGGAATTTTAATTTGCACGATAACGCAGCAACATCAGTTATCGACGCGCCATCAGCAACTGATTCGGCCCAATTGTTAATTTTCGTTAACCTTAGTGAAGTTAAACCTGATCCGCGTTTCGAATTTTTCAAATGTTCAATCACTCGCTCGGCCACAAAATTAATCACCGAAGAAATTTTCATTAAATTTAATTTTTTAATGTCAGGTTTGTCATTTAGCTTATAAATTCCGTAGACGACTGCGCTGACAGGATACGATCTAGCATAATATGGTTTATCAATTCCTGTTAATAATCCAGGCCAGCTATTTGCAGATAAAATTATATTTTTTTTTTCTTTGACAATTGGGTCTCGCTTGTCGCGAATTATTCACACGTCATCATTCATTTGTACGAAAAATTTTATTGAGAAAATAAATTGTTCCTCGCCATGATTTTTTTAAATATAAATAGATTATTTCATTGGCTCGCTCGTCCGTCATTGTGTTATCGATCAAGTTTGTTTTCCAAGTCGACCAAACATGAATCGCACCATCATCATAAAATTCCTTTTTGGCTTGATTTGTTTCATCAATAACATATTCAATCTAATCAATGTCGAATAATTTCATTATACTTTATTTTAAACATATGTTTAAATTATAAATGAGCAATCAACTTTATTTTAAACATATGTTTAGATTATAAATGAGCAATCAACTTTATTTTAAACATATGTTTAAATTATAAATGAGCAAAAAATGCAAGTGGATATTGGTTGGATCATTAAATTGCTGCGATAAATCATGCAAAAATGAATATTGTGGCGAACACATGGTATTTATATGAAAAAATAATTATGGACCACAACGTTGCATGGTTTGTAATGTTGGATTGCGAGGTAAAACTCGTTTGTGTCTAAATTGTGGTGGCAAAAAATATCGCGAACTAAAACGACATTATGACAAAAAAATTAACGTTGATGACAGAATAATTGTGAAGAAGATTATATCAATAGATTTAAAACAAACATCAATTTAAACAAATAGCAATTTACATATGGAAGTTACATTCAGATGTCATCCAACAATCAATAAATATGAAGCTAGCCGAGATGGTTATGTCCGACATATCAGAACGAAAAAACTTGTCGGTAATATTGATAATTCTGGTTATCTTCGTTTTATGGTAAATAACGAATATAAAAATTATTTGTGTCACAGATTTGTATACGAAGGTTATCATGGGTTAATTCCAAACGGATTTGTAATCGACCATATTGATGGTAATAAACTAAATAATTCCTTAGAAAATCTTCAGGCAATTACACAAAGCGAAAATTCTTCACGTGGCAACACAGGTGGTCGCCGAACATCCAAGGCTGTTAAATCAATAAATTTAGAAACAAATGAAGAAATAATATTTACATCAATGAATTCTGCTGGTAGATATTTTAATATTCATTCAGCATCAGTGAGGCGAGTTGCAGATAAAATAACTAACTCGGCTTTTTCATATAAAATTGACACTTGGATTGAATTTTCCTATGTTCCGTTAATTTCAGATGATTAAATTCCGGTAATAATATTTATTTATTACTGAAAAATATTTTTTTTACTGAAATTTGTACGATTTTATCATTTTTACTAAATTTGTACAATTTTTACTACCAACTACCCCGTCAAAATTACGAATTTCTCACTTTTTTCATAAAATATCACAAAATTATGTAAATTTCTTAATTTTGAGTACCAACTGCCCCGTCAAATTCGCAAATTTCTTGTTTTTTTTCACAAAATTTAACAAATTTTACTTTATTTTATAAATTTATTTATTTATGATTATATTTATTTTTTATCATATTTATTTTTGATTTATTTATCTTTTTCACAAAATTTAAGAAATTCACACAATTTTCTTAATTTTGACTACCAACTACCCCATCAAATTCACAAATTTCTTGTTTTTTTCATAAAATTTAACAAAATCATGTAAATTTCTTCATTTTGACTACCAACTAGCCCGTTAAAATCATAAAATTTGTACAATTTTCTTAATTTTGCTAAAAAAACCAACAAATTTAAATATTATTGAAAAAATATAACTTTTACTGAATTTTGTATCATTTTTTTGTCATTTTTTTCTGCGGTAGAGATTAAAATTTTACCAACAAATTAATATTTAACGTCTCCCCGCGCATGTCAAGCAAATTCCCATGTTGATTTGTTAACCTAAAATTTATCCTCGGCAGTAATTGATTGTGGCAACGCAGATAAACGGGATTAATTGGCTCTTTTACAATTAATGATCCAGGAGGTGTTGTTGGTGAAAACGAATATAATATCGATCCCTGTTGAACTTGATTTGATACTGAAGCATCTGCACTATAACTACCGTCGATAATATCTGCATGTAAATTAACCGCGATAACATCAGTTATATTAACAATTTAAGGTGAAATATGCCTGTCATGACCTAATAAGGATTTTGGTAGCGATTTTTTTCTCCACGCGGCATGTAATTGAGAGAATAATTCATCAATAATATCAGCAACTAATTTTCTTAATTTGTGCTCGTTATAGCCAGGTAATTTTAATGTTTCTTCAGTTAATTTCTCTTTATCCAAAATCATTTGCTTATTTTTTGTTTTATCGTCAATTATTATCTGAACTAATATTTTATTAAAATGTTCCATATCTGATGCAAGCTGATTTAATACTTCCGCGTGTTTGATCACCTCACCACATGACCCTGACACGTTAATTACACATTCGTGAAAATATCGTTGTAGTAACCACAAATATTTTTTATGTAATTGTTTAATCTCTCCAAAATAAATATTTATGTTACTCATATGAACTGATGTTATTCCATAGCTGGACCATTTTTCATGTTGCCTAAAATTCCATGCCGGATCGTCCATGAAAATAAATTCAGTTATTTTGTGACTTTTTTTAATCTCATCTAATTTGTTTTTGTACGATGGAATAATTCCATGATAATTTTAATTATTAGTGATGAAATCACCCTTGTTAGGTTCTGGTGACGCCGGTTGTATTTCTGGTTCTATTTCAGGCCAACCTAGCACGGTTCTAATCGAAGACTGATAGATATCAACGATATATGGCGATTTTACCTCAATAATTGAAGTTAATGTTGGCTCGTGTGCAGATATTTTTATTCCTGGTTCATTATCGCCCGTGAAGTTCTTAATTTTATGTAGTATTTCATCATTAATTTGTTCAATCTGATAACTACCTGTTGGTAATCCAATAACGATCCAATCTGGAGTACCATCTAGTTTATTTTTATTAGCAAAAGCAAATGAATTATTCGATAATGAGCTGCCAAATGATTTTGATCTGATATTGGGCCAGCGATGATAAACTCGCAATTGTGATAGCGCAATCTCATCAACAGATATCGGAATCGGAAAAATAATATTAAATTCTGGATTAGTTGAGCTCGCCGATATCATTGTTGTTCTTCGTAGATTTGTGTTCGCTACAATCTGTTCCAGCGACATTATTATTAACCATCACTACAATAGCAGAAAATTCATCATCAGAAATAACTCCGTCATTTAGAAATTCAGATAACAACGAAGATAATTTTGCATATGCAACTGTTGCCGCGTTAAGTTTATTTATATACGAAGTTAATTTTGTGTTCGCGCACGACGATATTTTTTTTGCAATAATATTTAAAACGCCAGCAACAGCCGTTATTACACAAACTGCGATGACAGTGGTTGGTATCGCGGATAATATTATTCCTGCACCAGCATAAACAATTACATCAATGACAACCAATCTTCTCTGATATTTTTTTTATCTTTGCTAAATACAGATCTATGGTGAGTTTTAGTGAATCTTGCCATGATCTAGCCTGATATATCTGTACTCGGTCATTATTTAATTTTCAAATATCTTCAAATGATGGTATTTTAGTGATAAATTCTACAAACCAGATATATATATAACTTAATCTGTTGTTGTTCGATCCGGTGGTTTTAGCGTAAAATTTAATTCAGCGTCTTTATTTGTTATAATAATGAAGGGATTTGGATAAGTTTTGTCACTAAAAATTATCTTAAATTGTACCGAGGAAAAAACAGTTATTCTACACAAGCCAATAATTGGTGATATATAAGTAAATTTGTTATCGGTTGGAGTCCAGGTACCTAACCCCGTCGCTACCGTGAATGTTAAATTTTTAATTTGATTTTGTTCTGCTTTAGGCGGAAATTTAATAAGTTCATTTTTTGCAATAATTTTTGGGGCTAAATCAACAAGCGGTTTTAACCAAACTTCACCAATTTTTGTGTCAAATTCTGATATTTTAGCGTTTATCTCAGCGATAGCATCATCATATCGTTTAATAGCTGCGCTGGCTGCTAAATTTACTTCGTTAATTTTTTCAGCATCACCAAAAAATTTTCTGGATCTTCCTCGTAAGTTAATAAATTCAGTTATATGACCAGTAAAATCACCCTGAAATTTTGTAATTTTTTCATTAGCTGTTGCGGCATCATTTTTAACTTTTTCAAAATCCTTTGTAAATTCTGATATTTTTTTATTTACATCGGTGATATCATCATCGATTCTCATAGTGGTAACTGTTCTGGCTGATTTTTCTTCTGTTATCATCTGATTCATCTTCATGATAGATTCATTAATTTGCTTGATAGATTCAATCTGCACGTTAATTCTCCTGATAGATTCATTAATAATTTCAATATCGCCTCTAATATCTTTAATGAGTTTATCTGATTTTTTGTTATCCTCGTTGATTTTATTCTGAATTATTTTAAAATTATTTTGTAAGCCAGCAAAATGGCCCTGAATTTTTGTAATAATTGTATTAGCTTTATTTATCTCATCGATAGCATCATCAGCTCGTTTAGCAGCTGTGTTAATTGCTAAATCTGTTTGAGCGATTTTATCAACAATTTTTTTATTTGCCTTAACAGTTTCATGAAATTCATTTACATGACTAGTAAAATCACTTTGAACTTTTGTAATTTTTTCGTCAGCTTTACTAACAGTTCCTCGTAAAGTAGTAAATTCGGTTATGTGTTTAGTAAAATCACCTTGAATTTTTGTAATTTTTGTGTCAGCTTCACCTCGTAAAGTAGTAAATTCAGTTATATGTTTAGTAAAATCACCTTGAATTTTTTTGTCAGCTTCATTAATAATTCCTCGCAAGGTATTCAATTCAGTTTCATGTTTAGTAACATCACCTTGAATTTTTGTAATTTTTTCGTTAAATACTGCAGCATCATTTTTAACTTTTTCACAATCTTTTATAAGAACTGTAATACCTTTTTCGTTAGCTGATGCAACATCCTCCTGAATTTTTGCAATTTTTTTAACAAGATTATCTTTTTCTTTTTTAACATCTTCGCTAATTTTACTAATTTCTCCGACAGATTTTGCAACAGTTTCTCGCAAGGTAGTAAAATCACCTGTAATTTTTTCGTCAGCTTTACTAACAGTTGTTCGCAAATTAGTAAAATCAGTTATATGGCTAGTAAAATCACCTTGAATTTTTGTAAGATCATTAAAAGCTTTTCTGGAATTTTTTCGCATGTTATTAAATTCAGTCATATGGTCAGCAAAATCACTTTCAAATTTTGTAATTTTTTCGTTAGCTTTTGTAATTTCTTCGTTAGCTCGCGTAATTTTTTCTTCATTTTTTGTGATAGAATCAGCTTGAGCTTTTTTAATTTCTTCGAAAGTTTCATGCATTACTCTGCCGATATTTTCAAGAATTAATTTAGAATCTTTTTCAAGATGGGCTCGATTTATTTTATTTTCTTCATTATCTCGCTCAATTTCTTCTACAGTTTTTGCAACAGTATTTTGTAAAGCAGCAAAATCACCCTGAGATTTTGTAATTGCCAAATTAGCTGCAAAAATTTTTTCATCAACTTTTTTGGTAAAATCATCTTGAGATTTTTTTATATCTTCGTAAGCTTTTGTAATTTTTGCATTAGCTGATTCAACAGCATTTTGCAAGTTAGTAAAATCACCTCGAGATTTTGTAATTTTTGCATTAATTTCATTAATAAATTTAACTTGAGATTCTTTTATATCTTTACTAATTTTGCTAATTTCTGCATTAGCTTCATTAACAGCTTTTTGTAATTCAGCAAAATCACCACCACGAGATTTTTCAATTTCTTCAACTTTTTTATTAAAATCATCTTGAGATTTTTTAATTCTTTTGTTGGCCTCAGTAATTTCTGCATCAGCTTTTCTAACAGTTTCTTGCAAGCCAGCAAAATCACCTTGGGATCGTTCAATTTCTTTCTTTGCTCGTTCAATTTCTTCATTAGCTCGCGCAATTTTTTCATTAGCTTCATTAACAATTCCTCGTAAATTAGTAAAATCAGATACATGGCCGGTAAAATCACTTTGGGATTTTTCAATTTTTCCTTTAATATTTTCAAAATCTTTTTTTAAACCATTAAAATCAGTTATATGACCAGTAAAATCACCTTGAACCGCTGTAATTTTTTTGTTAGCCTCACCAACAGCTGTTCGCAAATTAGCAAAGTCAGTTACATGACTGGTAAATTTACTTTGAACTTCTGTAATTTTTTGTTAGCTTCACCAACAGTTGTTCGTAAATTAGCAAAATCAGTTACATGGTTGGTAAATTTTTTGTCAGCTTCACTAATTTTTTTGTCAGCTTCATTAACAGTTATTCGCAAATTAGCAAAATCAGTTACATGGCTAGTAAAATCACCTTGAACCTTACTAATTTTTTTGTCAGTTTCACCAACATTTGCTCGTAAATTAACAAAATCAGTTACATGGCCAGTAAAATCATCTTTAACTTTTGTAATTTTTTTGTCAGCTTCACTAATTTTTTTGTCAGTTTCACCAATTTTTTTGTCAGCTCCACTAACAATTCCTCGCAATTCAGTCACATGTGCCCGCTGAACCACATCAGCAATTTTAACATTACTCGTTTTTAATTTTCCATGTTGATCTTGAAAAATAACAATCTCGTCAGGATTTATTTCTGATATCGATAATAAATTGTTAAGGTCATCTTTTGTTGCAAATTTTGATAAATCAACATCAGATTTTTTTTCTCTTATTAATGACCTTCTAAAAATGTCAACCATTATTATACTTATCTGATGTGTATTTAAGTACGATTTTGTGATACGGCAGCGATGATTTTGATATCGCATCAAGAACATTAATTACTTCACTTCAGTTAAAGTTTGTGTTGGTAGCGTTGAATACCAGATCGGAGTTTTTAATTGTTTTGCATAATTGATAAATTCATTTGGTGGAGCCAGCCCATATGAGTCAAAATATATAATTTCACTTGGATTAATTGCGTAGGCTACCCAGTGTGTTCCTGGCCCAATACTGTCATCGAGATTTATAATTCCCGTCTCGGTAGAATTTGGTTTGGCTGGTAATTGATCCCGCATAAATATTCCTCTAAAAAATTTAATTTTCTTCTTTTTTACTTCATTAGATAGGTCCAAATTTGACATCGCTACTGGTATGTTCCTGGTAACCTCAGGCAGCTGCCGTGTCCTAAGTAAGTTCCTGGCAACCTCAGGCCGCGACCTTTTTTTTACCATTTCGTCCTCCTGTTACTTTTTGTAATATTTTGCTACCTGCATATCCCGCCGCACCTAATGCAGCAGCTTTTGCTACAACCGGAGCAGAGGCAGCCATTAAACCTGGCAATAAAGCTAATAGTGGGAAAAATCCACCAACTTTAACCATATTTTTGATAGCTTCTGGACTGAGATTAACGCTAACTCCAGTATTTGCCGATTTGGCCCTACTGAAATGTTTGTGTTGAGTTTTAGTTAAAGATAATTTATTTGGTCCACCATGAATTTGTGAGTTTTTTAACGTTAATTTTATCGAGTTAGCTTTTTTTGATTGAAGTTTTTTTATCTGACCCGGAGTAAGAGTTACACTAACGTGATCGTATGGCATTTTATTTATCAGATTGAATTTAGATTACAAATTACATATTTTCCACAGGTGCATCAACAACTCTCATTCTGCCACTAATTCCCTCTAAAATCATGGTTTTGTCACTGAGAATCACAGCAATAACTTTGTAGTTAGCTCCAGCTCCAACTGAAATTCTTGCTTTAAAATGAATATCTACGATAGATTGTTTTATCAAATCAAGATGTTCTAGTGAAAAATAATAGATCGGGTAGCGCGTATTAAAATCTAACTGCGATATTTGCAATCCTGTATCAATATTTTGATCTCGCCCCATATAACTTAATATTCGACGATATGCACGAGCTGTTGAATATGTTTCAAAATTTATCAATATTTCTTGAGTTGGTTCTTGCTGCCCGTTTATTCTCAACGACACATTGGTAGCTGCAACGTTATCAAATATCATGTGAATGTGAGTTTGATCGTATCTGTTATTGTTTTGAAAAGCAATGAAAATGTGTCGTGGTGCCGAAACGCCCTGTTGAGCTGCAATACGCCAGGTGTAATCACCATTAATATTTGTTAATATTGTATCAGTTGATGTTGTTAGCCACGACATTATTGATTTACCACCGCTGTCCATGAATGACATCAATTTTTCTTCTTCAATTACTGATGGAAATAGCGCTGGCATCCACAAGGTAAATTTAGTTATGTTAACTTTACCGTCAACGCCATCAGTTCGCCAGATGGCATTATTGCTACCATTTCGAATAAGAGTTATAGTGTGTTTCGCTCCAAAAATTACTTTTCTGAAATTTCTGCAAAATCCAAATATATGCGATAAGGGAATCGCGCATGAAAAACTTCTGTTATCTCCTGTCAACATTGCTTTTCGTGTAGCAAAACCTAAATTAAAATTGGCGTTGGCATCAATAATCATATTCTCAATGTCGTCATTGTTAGCTGGAGGAACAGCACGATTCCTTGGTTGCCTAACATTAAATTGCATATGTTCAGCTGCATCAGAATTATCTTTGGCAAACATCATGCTAGGGCCAGCCGATCTAGTAAAATCATCTGAATATCTCGCCAGACCTATAATTGTTGTAGCTAAATCAACATCATTAGTAAATGACTCAATTTCTCTTCCATCAATCATATATGTGGCGCTCTTGAATAATGCCATAATTCCGTTGTTTACAAAACCGATCTTTTCATTTGCGCCATAATTAGCGTTATTGTCTGCCCTAACAATTTCACCAACAACTTCAATAAACGCCTCAGATGGAAGAAAATATCTTGTCATGTCATGAATTTGAACTTCAACACGATTTTGACTATTTGGTGTTACCGCGTCATATGAAAAATATTGATGATCACGCAACGATATGTCTTTACTGACTGGCTCATCCATGTCAAACGCTTCGTTTGATACACTTGCAAATATTTTATTATATAATAATTATCTTCTAAAACGAAGACCGCTGCCTGATATAAAGCTAGTGTTTGGTTGAGTGTCTGCCATTTGGGCGATTTCCATTTTATTCGTTAATTCAGCTAATTTCTGATTCGCCGCACCATTAATAATTTTACTGATATCGCTAGGCATCACAGCAGTACTAGGTAATTTGGTTTTTTTCGCACTAATTTTGTGATTTTATCTTTAATGGCACTAAAAGCTTTACCAGCTAAATCACCAACAGCAGTAGTAGCTTTATCACGAACAAATCCAATTGCTTTCATCGCTAAATGTTTAGCAATCGGTCCGACTTTAGGTGCAATTCTGGTAACTAAACTAGAAATTCCACTACAGTTAACAATTTTATACACAGGCAATCTGGAATTAACAACACGAACTTGTGCTGACCTTCGGTGATGTTTGTGGACTATCATCTTTATTTATATTATTTATCTAACAACTAATCGCTGTACCCGTCAACAATTTCATTGATTAAATTTCTGTAAGTGTGAACATCTATAATTTTGCCGCTAAATAATCTTTTACAAATATCTGCTGCCTCGTTAGTTATTTCACGTGAGTTATTTCCAGCTCGTTTTCCTCCAATAAGTACTTCTAATCGAGACACATCGTTAACAACACTATTTGGACAGATTGTGTTGTAACCGCTGCCGGTAGCGCCAGGTTGTTCACCAAATAATTCTTCAAAGTTATCAATAAAATATTTTTTAGCTTGTTTATCAGATTTAGCTTGATCTACTACATCTAAAAATCTACGTAAATCTGGATCTCCCATATCGGGTATAATACCTCTAATAGTAGAATAAATAAAAATGGACCACATACCAATAGACATATCACATTTAGAAGATTTAAATTTTTCCTTTAGAAAAGTATCTCTCTTTTCAAAACCAAATGCCGCAATATCAATTAATTTATTTTCATCACCAAAATATTGAATAGCTTCATCGGTAAAAAATTCCCTTGGATTTAAAGATTCTGGTTTACAAGGTGAAGGTGGAGATTTTGGTTCATAAGGTGAAGGTGGAGATTTTGGTTCAAGTAAAAAATCTGATGAGGTTGGTTCATAAGGTGAAGGTGGAAATTTTGGTTCAAGTAAAGAATCTGATGAGGTTGGTGATCTATTTAACTCTCTAATAAAATCAAGATAATTCGGATTATTTTTGGAGACACGATCAATATTATTAGCTGCATAATATATTCATCTTTTCCATTTATCAAAAGTTATATTTTCGTTTCTGAATCTGTCTTTAAAATACTGCTGCTTAAGTCTAAAATTCCTCCTGGTAAAATCAGCTAATTCTACATTATTATTTTTAAATAATCTTATTTTATTGATAGCTTCATCAGTAAATTTATCAATTCCGCGAACCGCACCAACAAATCTCTCCTCTTCAAATTCTTCCTCAATATCTTCAGCCTGAGGTCTTCCAGGTCTGTAACTAACTTTTTTAGCTTTAGATTTAATTTTAGGCTGAGCTGCTTGTATAACTTTAACAATAGGGGCAGGAATAGGTCGAGGAATAGTTTGTTCTTCAATCTTCTTCAACACAGGAAGAACTCCTGTTTTTCTTACTTCAGGATCTTTAATCTCTCCAAACACGACTTGTTCAGTTGTTTTAGTTACTGGCTTAAATAATTCTGAAGTAAAATCACTAAATCCTTGTTTTGCATCATGATACGATCGTATTTTTTTTTGACAGATTCTCTAACAGGAATTAATTTTCTTAATGCCGTTAAATGCTCTCTTGCCAATATAGCTGAATGTGGCTCTCCAACAGTCATGATATACAAAATATTTTACTTTAATAAATTACTTTAACAAATTACTTTAGCAAATGTATAGCAGCAGAGGGGCTGAGACCAATTCTTCGCGGTTATTAACGAAATAAAAAATTGTAATTATTTCACGTCTTCGGCAGCCCCTTATTGAGGCTCTCTCATTTACCACTTTCTTCTGAAGACCACGAAGTTTTTTTTTTATTCAATTACTTTATCTAAATGATTTGGATTATGTAACTAAGCATATTTGTCTTTATGGGTATATTTTTGTGATGTTTTCTCCTGAAACCGCACTTTTCTTCAAATACCCTGGTCTGGCCAGCCCCTCTGCTGCTTGCACTGAGATCCAATTTCCCCGTGATTATTTGCGGGTTTGGTGTCATAGGGGTGGGGGGTTTATGTGATTTCATTTCCTTTTTAAGCCTATTGTTTCTCAGAATTTGTTTTCTAGTGTTAAAGTTAAGTTTGTTTGTGATTGATTGAGACATTCCTACTTTGGTTTTGAATAAGTTTTAAGTTTAGGTTAGTTATTGTTGTTAATAGTGGTTGTGGTTGGGAAGAAACAATGAGAGATGAGATTCTGTTATGTTCCGTGAATCGGAAAATCTCACAGTGGTTAGCTTGTGCATGTAACTTGTGAGATTCTGACCAGGCGTGGTACCAGTGTGTTTCCTAGTGCCTGTTTTCGGGAACAGTGCTAACAGCTAGAGTTGTTATTATGAGAAAAAGGTAGTGGTTAGTTGTGCAATTTGTCGTATTCATTCTCTATGATTGAAAATCACACAATGATATTTGGTGCTTTTATCATGTGTGGGTTCAATCCAGTCGGTTCTAGTATGGTTCTTAGAGACTGTTTAAGAGAATAGGCGGCAAATTGAGTAGATACGGAATTTAGTACAAGTAAGGTAAAATATATTATAGTGAGATGTAAACAGCACAGAGTTTTAATTGCCCGCAGGCTTAGTAATTTTTCTACCTTGTACTAAAGTACTTAGCTATTATACGAGGTGATATGATCCAAAATGGCTGCGTGGCGGGCTGCTTGGCTGGATCTCCTTTGTCTGATATATTGCTATATTACTATCTTACTGCGTGTTCCTATCGTTCCTTTGTGAGAGTTCCTTTGTTCTGTGCACTTCCTTTGTTCACGGCTTGGCGGGTTGCTAATCGTTTCCTCTTCTTAGCATTATTTCTTTGCACAAGTTGTCCTGTTCCTTTTTTCTATAGTAATTGGTGTTGGTGGTGGCCGCACTCAGTAGAACTTTTAAAATTATACACCAAGCCGGTCTTAAACAGTAAACAAATCAAGCAAATTCAGAGATAGTTTTCAAACTTGACGTTATGGGAATGACGTCACTAAAATAAACAACGTTAGTTTGTCATTCTATGTAGTTCTGAATATATTTAAAGGATATTGAAACAATAGTCACAGAAACCTTACATAATTCATTCTCAGCAAAATGGTGTAATATTCGATAACAAAACTGTATCCATTTGCGAAGTAATTTCAATAAAATTTGCAACAATATCAGAGCTCAAATATACGTTTGTTCGCTGTGACGTCAAGAACGAGAATTTATCTTACCTAGATCATAGCCAAACAACGCGCCGACCTAAAAGAAACACTCACTCACTTTTTTACTTCCCATTACTATTTTAAACATTTTCATTAAAAATAATATACTATCCACATACGCAGAGCAACAATAAACAAACCCCAAATCTACTATTTCCACACGTCAAACATCAATAAACATTATCTACTATCCACACAAACGTACGTCAATGCTTACAAACACAAACACATACAATCACACCAGAAAAGAGTCAGTGTTTATATTCACACTACTCTACATACACACATTGGCAAATCGATTGTTATTTCTTTTCTAGAGATTGGGGTAGCCCTGAAAAGGGCTGTTTTTTTGCTTGCGTGAAGTTGAAGCTAGGGCGATCTTTTAGTTTCTAAGAATGCGACGTCCTCTGACGATAGACTTTCTGACGATAGGTCTGCTTCTTCGGAAAGAGAAGAAGAACTCTTTGGTGTCGATACGACAATCGACAAAGCCTCTGTCAGGTTCAGGTTGCTGCTCCTGTTGTTGTTGTTGTTGTTGCTGTTGCTGCTCTATCTGCTGTTTCTGAAGTCTGTACTTCTCTGTCCATTCTTCTTTCTCCCTGTTCACTTCTTCTCTGAAGAGCTCTTCTATCAGGTCTTCAGTAACTTTTAACATTCTCACATTCTCTGTCTCTTCTGGCTTCGGTATCAGACTGTGTCTGACCCTATGCAAATTCACGTAGGCTTCGTTTAGCTTAGCTAGTTTGGAGCACATCTTCGTAGGAGGATGAGTCGACAATTAATGGTTAGACTGGAGGCTACCCCGGCTTTAAAGTCAAAGCTAGGACGTGAAGGAAAACATCCCTACACGGTTTTCGAGCCGCAACGTTCAATGAGTGTCATGAGAGGGATAGTAAGAAGTCAAAGAGCATGAATCAAGATTCCTATAGCCAAACAAACCACAAAGGCATTTCTTTTCAAAACACAACATTTTTTTTATTCAAAATCACTTAACACTAAAAAACAACCATAACATTTTTAACAATAATCCAAGAATATAACATCAAACATTTTTTTAAATCACAAACATTTTTAACTCACACATTATTTTGGACAGGGTTGGCAACGTTGTGAATGAAATTGTGATTTCCACTGTTGGAAGTCATTAGGCCATTGATGGACACTACGTTTCCTAGCTAGAGACCAAAGATAAGCATACTGGTCACAAAACCATCGATCTACTTTCACATCGTTTCTAGAAGAAGAACGAGGATCAAAATGAGTCACTAAATGTTCTAAGGAATAGCCCAGGCTGCGATGATGCAGAAAATACAATATTGTCCACACACCAAGGAATCTGTGCCTTGTAATTTCACATTATTGAATCGGGTGGTCTGAGCATTTCTTCTCATAAAGTCAATGATATCGTCTTCCAGAGGAGGCAATCCATAGGAATCGAAATATTCCACCTATCTTTCTTGAGGAAAGTAGACGGCTACCCAATGGGTTCCTGGGAGATGACTGTCGTCCGTGCTGATCACATAAGCTTGATGGTCTTGAGGTTTGCAATGAGAGAGTTCATCTTTAGCACAGACGAGAGGATTCCAAGAAGCAGTGTACGAACTGTGGTTCAAAAAGTAATAAAGTTCCCAGGTATCCATTGATTTGTGTGGTTTTTTTCTTCACAGGTACTGATAAGTGATCAATTCGATCCTGACCTTTTGCTTGAAAATGTCTGACAAGTAAAAGGCGTTTGGCTCCGACTTCTTATTCTGGTCAAAGAGAGATTCGATGCGACGGCGCTCCAGAGACGTTAATGGAGGAGAAGAATATTTATCCAAGCCTTTATACCACTCGTTCAACACGAATTCTATCTCGATGACACCCCAAGCTTTGTCCAGATATTCGTCCAATTTTTCTTCTTGGCTCAACATCAGACATTTGTCGTGTTGAATTTGACTGGGATGATCGTTGTGACATCCATAGCACTCTTCCTTGATCAATTCTTTCATTATATCTGTCAGGAATGTAGCAAAACAGGAGACCATATGGGCTTCTTGTTCTGGCTATCTCGACTTCATCATGATAACTTCTTCGTCTTTGTCTTGGGATTCTTCTTCTTCCACGGTCTCCTCACATTCCATCTCCAAAGTTTCTCCACTTTGTAAAGAGGGATAACAGTCTTCCATGACGTCTAATAATCTAGAATGACTTCTCTCAAGCTGTTGATTTCTATCGTATTATCGAATTCTGCATACAGGATGACGTTCACCATTACATCAGGGTCTCGGTTTGCAAACTGAAGTTCCACACGAATCTGACCCGATTTTATAGGGTGGAAATGTCCCTCGTCGCTGCCTTGGTCTGGAGTGAAATCAAAGCCCCACAAAGCATAACCTCCTGCATAATCGTCGTACTTAATACCGTGACTGGTGTTGGTTCCTAACTGTCCGGTAGCTTCGTACAAGGACAAGTACGATCTCAAGTAATTCTTCGCGGCACCAAAGTTAGGTTCAAAGGGTCTGGTACACAAGGTCTTGCCGTCGCGACTGATTTTGATCTTGGACACGCCCAAGTGTTGGAACTCAAAAGGATTTTGTTCGAGGGTTCCGTTGAAAGCTGAATTCCTGACGATACCAACAATCAAACGCTTGGGTAACTGTCCTTGAAACAGATGATTTTCAATGATAGTTTGCTGTCCAGCAGGAATGGTGAACGTTTTCACTTCTACGCGTCGTATCGGATACTTGGCGGTCGTTCTGCTCAACGTCTGACTGACGTCGTTTCCCACTTTGGGTAACACTTCCACACGACGCACGTAAAGTCGGGCTTCTTGAATGATGGTTTTGTATTCATTGGCATGGGCCATCAAATGGAAAGCGGCACTGCTACGATTCAGTCTCAGGCGGACATCCACCCCGTTTAGCAAATACTTTTCTTGTAACCACATGTCCAAATGCAAACGATCCATCAGTTCTAAACTTCGCCCTTGCAGAATTTTCTTACGACGGTCGTTAAACCCCACATTGTGAGGATTGTCATCTTCTGTTAGGGCCGTGTCGTTAAAAGTGGCTACACCTGCCGTGTCAGGTTTCCATACCACGCAAGCATCCAGATGAGTATTCTTGGCTTCTTTTCCGTACGTCAAGATATTTTCCAGGTAGGCACGATACGGGTAAGTATCCATGTTGCTGCTGACCAGTTTGTTATTCAAGTACAATCCACTTCGCTGAACAAGGAATGCATGAAATTGTTAACAGGAGCTACTCTTGCATCGCCTCCTGGATTGGTGTTGTCCGTTTTGATTACTTTGACTTTCAAATACAGGTAACTGCTATTCAGATCGATGTAATCTTCAGATTGTCCTTTGATTTCAAACTCGATAGGAGCGGAATCCGTCAAAGAGAAGACGCGATGAAATTCCACCCACTGGGATTCTTGCATCGTCATCATAGCGGGTGGCATGGCAAACAGATCCAGTTCCGACTTGGAACAAGCGCAAGACTCTCGGTGCATCATTTTTTCTGTTTCTCAATATTTTAATAATCAAAAACATCTAAGTCTCGAACGGTTCTTCTTTTCTTTGTCTTTCTAGCTTTAGACGTGTGAAATCTGGTGAAAGGGTGTTTTCTTCGTCGTCTCTTTCTACCTTGTCCTTGCTGTGGTGTCAGGGAAGAAGGAATGCCTGACTCGGTAGCGTTCAGGGCATTTATAAGTGTTTCTCGTCGGCCCAAAAGGTCTTTACCTGTTTGCAGCAAGACATTTTTGCCTGCCCTCAAGAAAGCTTCTTTGGGGTTTTGTTCGTCGATGATGACATTTTGGAGAAATTCTTTGCCTTGCGTCAGTGCGGCATCTTTCAAGGCGTGCAATCCGCGTGTCACCATCGGTTTCAACACCGGAGCCACCGAACGAAAGGCTGATTTCAACATATCTCCTAAACCGTGTCCTCGCTGTCGAGCAACGCCTCGGTACACTGGATATATGACTTACGAGTCGTGAGAGAACCGTTTTCGAAAATGAAGTTTCACCGTGACTTTTCCTTTGGTGAATGGAATATTTTGTCCCAAATCTCCTTTTATAGCAATGTTGACCGTGTCCAAATAAGACTTGCTGACCGGCAAATAATGAGGATGTACAAATTCGCGGTGAACGTGATAAGTGTTTCCACCTTCCTCGTCAGCGGCCGTGGCAGAATCCACTTTGAAAGGAATGACACGCAGTAACGGTACGGAGGTGTGTCCCACCACGTTGTACTCCACCACATCGGAGTACACAAAAATCAAATTCAGTCCTTGGTTCAGTTCTACCGGGGAACGAAATAACTTGCTAAAAGAATCGTTGTCGTAAATGACTGATAATTCGTTTTTCTTGATCATGGTCATTCTCATGTCCATATCCCCGCCCAACATGTCAAACAATTCAGGACAAAATAAAATTGACACAATTTTACCCCCGTCAAATTTCATCAGGAAGCGACGAGCTGCTTGGTGGTACTCCATGGTGACACTTTTTCTGACACTTTCCAAAGCTTTCAGAAACACGACATTAAATCTGGAGGTAATTGTGCTGACCAAATGTTGACCACTAAAATAATAGCCTTGGGGAATGAACAAGTGGTAGGACCACTTTTGAGTTTTGTCATCATAGCTTTTGTGATCATATTTGACATGGGTATTCAAATACTTTTGCATTTGCTCGTCATCAACTTCCACCGTAAAAAAATTTTCATTGGAAACGACATTGAGGACTTGGGTCGGTGAATAATTTCTACCAAAGCCACTTCCCAATGGACTTCGTGATCTAATTGGATGGTACGAGGTAATTTGACCGTGTAACAGCACCAAGTGTTCTTGGGAAACACCTCCATGGAACTGTCACTGGGTAAGGTTAAGTAAAATTGGTTGTTATTGTTCATAATTCCAGAGTTCTGTGGCTGTCCGAGGGGTTACTGGACGTCAGAGGAGTGTCTCCGCTCAAAATGGGATTGTTGTTGTTGGAGTGGTGACTGGCATTGACACAGGACACAAGGTTCCCGTTGTTCCCGTTCGAGGTGAATTTCAGGGAGGGATTAGGAAGCAGGTAACCAATGCAACTGCTCAATAAAATGGTCCACAATTGTTTGTCTCCTTGTTGCAAACTCAAATTGGCAATGACTGCCCCGATGACACAATACACCACGGAGATTTGACAGAAAAAGACGATTTGCGTTTTAGGCACACGTTATCCGCACCACACCCACAAGGGTTTTTTCTGTAAATTTAGCAGAAAAGAACTGGGTGAAGGAGTGGTCGCCGTAGCTGCGTCTGTGTGAAAGGGCATGATGGTCACTTCTTTTTATAGTCGATGACTTGCGAAGCGTCGATCCAAGAATCAAAACTGGGTGGATATCCTTTCCAACGTACTTTGACTTTGACACGTCGTTTGCCCACTTTACGGGTTCTGCGTTCGAGAATGCTTTCGATGTCGTACACGTCGTCTTCTTTTTTGGTGACACGTTGTAACTCGGGCAAATAAAACGTTCCTTTGAGTACTTCTCCGTTCATGTCTTCCAATTTATAGACGGCAGGATGACGGCCATGCACTCGTCCAGTGACGCGAAACAATTCGGTGGTCCAGTTAGGTAAGTATCCTTTGTCGAAAGTGCGGTTGGTTTTGCCAATGCGCACCCAATCTCCAATGGCCAACACTCCACTTTTCTTGCGGACAGCCCTCGCCGTGGACGTACCAAACAGGCGCTCAAACACCAGCACTTCGTTGTCGGGAGTCACATCTTGCGGGGCACGTCCAATGCTTCGATGGTAAGATTGGTTGTACGCTTGCAACAGGTGCGGTAAGATGTCGATGTACTTCAGAGTGTGGTGATGCGTAAAATATTTCCACATGCGTTCTTTCAAAGTGCGTTGAAAACGATCTACGATGCTGGCTTTGGTTTCAGGATTCTCGGTGGTAAAAAAATGAATGTCACGTTTCTTTAATTCTTTTTGGAAAGTTTGGTTCAGAAATTCGGTACCTTTGTCCATTTGCCATCGAAGAGGGTGACGACCGCTTTGTTTCAACACCCGTTGCAGGGCTCGCACTAACTCGCTGCTCGATTTGGAAGTCAAGGGCACGATCCAGGCAAATTTGGAAAAGACGTCGATGACACAAAACAAATATTTGTAGCCGCGATTGTAGCTGGCCAAATGAGAGACATCGGCTAAGTCGGCTTGCCATTGATGATCGATGCCTTCCACTCGGGTGCGACTTCTGGAAAACTTGCGTCGAATGGGTTTGTGTAAAGTGTAAGTAGCTTGTTCTTGTAACCATCGTTGCATTTGAGGTAAACGGAGACTTTTCAGTCGTATTTTGGCAGCACGATACACTTTTTGAACTCCTGCGTAACCTGCAGGATGGGAGGGATCGTAGTAAATTCTGGCTAACACTTTTTCTATTTTTTGTTCGTTTGTGTGTTAATAAGTCACCCACTCTTCGGTGATGCTACTTTGGGTGGGACGAAAGGGTGGTTTGGAAACGGATTTACGTGTCCGATGGGCTACGGGAGTAGAAGTTGAAGGTAGTGGTGGTGGAGGTGGCAATGGAATGGCTTTGGTCTTCTTTTCTTTTTTCACTTCTGGTTTCCCTTCTTTCTTTTTCACTTCTGTCGAAGGAGGAGTGGACATCATCTTTTTAGCTCAAGCTTTCATTTCTTCTCGTTGGGGTGTGGGGGATGGGGTCAACAAGGATGCTGCAATCTTACTTGAAATGGGAGCTGCTGACGGTGTTTGAAACACTTCTCGTATCTCTTATTCCTCAGACCTTTGTGGGGTAGCATCTCTGGTGACCCCAGGGGATGGTAGTAGTAATGGTGGTGGTGGTAGTGATGATGGTGCTGGACTTTTCATCAAGGTCTTAAAATCTTTCAGAGTGGGTAGAGCTGTTTCGTCTAAAGCTTTCTGGTGAAAGAGTTGCAGTCGTTGCAAGAGTTGACCGTACTTTTGCGATTTTTCTGTTTCGGACAAATCTTGGCGATCCATCAAGGACTGCAGTTCGTGTTGTAACTGGGACATCTCACTCAAATTGGGATTGGGAGGTAAGTGTGGGGTGCGTTGTTCTTGCCAACGATGGTATTCCATCCATCATTTGTAAGGCACTAAAGCTAGTTTTCGTCCTTCCATGGGATGTCAGGGGTCGATTCTGAGATCTTGGGACTTCAGAGGGCCTTTTTATCTTGCTCCCACCAGTCCTCCCAACATGGTTCCCAGGACTCCTTTCAGTAATGGGCCTAGCAAGAGGGGTTAAATTCCTCCACGTTGGACCAACATCTTCTTCTTTTGACGAATGGGAATTTTCTTTTGAACCATTTGGCGCAGAACGTGACGATGTTTGCCTAAGCATTGTTTCTAATGTTTGGACAAAGGGATCGTGCCTTTCAACACGTTCAAACAACATTCGCACACGGTATCGATGACCTCTTTGGAGGCTGATTGAATGAGTTTTTTTCGTAGGGATGGAGAAGCTTTGGACAGGACAGATAACATGTCCCCATGTTTGACTAAACGAGGAGGCAGTCCATTCCTTTTCTTTCCTTGGGTTTTAGAAGAGGGATGTTTTCTGGAGGGTGACATCTTTGAGTCTTCAGCACCAAAAACACTGATACCCCTACTTAGTCACAGACCTTTTTTATACTGCAACGCGTCGCCACTGATTGTCTTTACGTCGTATCAACTTGAGGACAGGCATGACACGTCGTGCAGGGGAACGCAACGGACTAAATCGAGCTAGTTCTTGCTTGGACAAATCCAGTAAACTTTGTAACATTCCCGATCTCTCTTGGACTTTGATTTTGGGAGAAGGTACTTTGTAAGCAGCGGCCACTGCCGTTAAATTGGAGGGCCCTGCCACTGGGGAAGTTCTTTGGGTTATCAACGGAGAAGTTCTTGGTGTGATCAACGTCTCCAAGTACTTTTCAGTTCTTGGTGTCATCAACGGAGAAGTGAATAAACCTGAGGATACCGGAGACGCTGTCACCGCCGTTGCAGGTCGTGGTTTGCAAGTGTAAGGATGCGTCCTGGCCGAAGTGCCTCTCTTTCGACTAGTTTCCTTCTGTGGACTTTTCTTTTTCTGGGGACTTTTTCTCTGTTTCTTTTTCTGGGGGCTTTTCTTTTTCCGGGGTGGTGTCTGGTAAGAGGAGGGTCCCGCCACTGGAGAAGTTCTTGGAGACACGGGTCTCCTTGGGGACTTGGTTTTGGCACCGTGGCTCTTTTTCTTCTTGGAGCTTCGTTTGACTTTTTTCTTGGGGAGAAGTTTGGGAGCATTAGGATTCCATCTTAAGAGAGAGCGAATGATGACCCCTCCTAGAGTACCGCTCCCTCCAGGTTTCAAAATGATTTGTTTTTGGGTTTGAGTGTCGATGCGGGGATCGGCCAGTTGGGTCAAAGCGACTTTGTTTCGATCAAAAAAGCGTTTGGTTTGATGAGGAATCTGAATAATCCCTTGTAGTAATTGACGTGCTGTCAACGTGAACCATCGTAAGACTTCTTTGAGACTGACTTCTAAGACACGAGCTCGTATTTGTGGATTTTTTTCTCGACTGATGCCATACAAGGCACGAATCAATTTGACGGGAAGATGTGACTGAAGGGACGTCATGTTCAAACTGTGTGAGACAGACGAAAAGTGTCTGAGGTTTTATAAATTTTTTTGGAGTGAAATTAAGTCGAGGACGGAGACGTGTACAGGACAGGCCCTCCGTCTTGGCACCAGTGGTGAAACAATTGGGTACGAAATCGCAAATCATCGGGGGTCGTAGGTTTCAAATTGACGACTAAATAGGCGTGTGGTGTGTGAGTGGCATGGTCGTACGCCAGAGTCAGCCAAGGCGTTCGTAACTGTTTGGCTAAGACTTGCACTTGCGATTTATCTCGAGGGCTTTTAAACAAGACCACGTAATGCGCATTGAGACTGATGGTGCGATGGGCTTTACTTTGTTGAAACAAATTTTGGGTGATGTAAACGACACTGGCATTACGGTGATGCCCTTTGCGCGTAAACCAGTTTAATTTCTTCTTCGTCTTCTCCTAACATGTCGTCAAAAATGACCAAATGGGTTTGACGGGAATCAGAGACAATGCCATCGTCTTCTTTAGGAATGCCTTCCACAAACACGATGGAATCGCCTTGACTTTCTCGCAAGAGGCTGTACGCTGATTGCCACTCTTTGCAACACCACACGATGCGTTGGGGTGGACGATCGATCAAATGATGTTTATGTTCGATCAAACGTTTGACGAATTCGGTTTTGCCTGAACCGCTAGGTCCAGCAATGAGCATGTTAAAAAGATGGCGAAGATACAAAGCCTCCCAACTGACACGATCTAAGTGTTCGTCGATGACTTTGACAGTAGAGGAAGAGGGAGCAGAGACAGCAGAAGTAGCCATAGTGTTAGGAATGTCACTTGTGACACGAAAACAAACAAGACAAGAGTTTATATACTTTTTTCAGGACACGTTTATTGAATGTTTTAAACATGAATACGAAAGATAAAAATACATAAAAGCCAAAGGCTTAAGTACAACGATAAAGGGCACATCGAAATTATCAACGTGGAATAGAAACAAGTGTCTGTACAACATGTTTTGGGTCATGTTCTGACCAGTTCTATAGGGGGTAAGGTCACACAAGTGTCCTCCCGATAGGGTCTTTCAGGCATGTCCACCTGGGTGACGGGTTCTTCTGGCACCGTCACTAACACAGGTTGAAAAGTGACTTTTTTCCTAGAACAACTCTCGTGCATACTGGGCCACTTCTTGGGTCCAAGCCTCAAAATCCCATTCTTTCCAGGCACGGACATCTGTCCAATGGGGGTGTAAGTCACAAGCGACACACATATCATCATACACGTCTTGAGTAGCTAAAACTTGACGAATTTTTTTTCCCGTAGAGGTCGAGAAGTATCCAGATGAAAACGCAAGGCTTTGAGATAAAGGAGTCTTTCGTGACCATTTAAGGCCATTGGGGTGGTAAGTACTGATCGTAAAGAGTCCACAAGGAATCGGCTGGTAAACGAAATCCCAGAAAACAAGTCACTTAGACATACACTACTTGTCGACCCAAATTGAATGGATACAGTTCTTGTAATAATTGATGGTAATGATCCACGGTTTGAATATGGTCATTGAGTTCCTTCCACGGAATCTGTACAATCACTTGTGACATAAGCCGTGGCATGGATTCCTGATTTTATAGTCTCTTTGTTTCGAAAGCAATAAAGGTACTTTCTAACTAGAGATGTTCGTTCTCCAGTTGGGAATCTAAATCTTGCATACTGTAACCTACACTTCAGACTTTGTTTAGATGTTTCCTCTTCCGCTAAGCAGATTCCACGTAAACTATGTTGGTAATTCTTTAACTCGTCTTCCTCAATACGTTGCTCTAGGTGAATCTCAAAGTAACCAAAATCACAAACATTTCGTTCATTCACTAACTCAAAGTGTTGAACAAGGCCTGACCACTGAACCAATTTGTGACGAATCAGTTCGTTTATACCATTCAGGTATCAGTGGTTAAACATCTGGTGACGTAACGGATGCAATTGTTCTTTACGTTTCACTTGTATTTTGATCAGCTCTCGGTAAATGCGTTCTCTCAACTCCACAGGCAAAGCACGAATGTTTGCCTTGGCAATGGTGAGGTAAGACGGGATGGTACAAGTCCGTGGGAGGCAAAACTTTGCACTTGATCAAGCCTTCGTATTGTCGATTGTTTTTCAGGTCGATGTGTTCGGTGAACAATTGTGGGTGCCCTGGAGGAAAACGACAATATTTGCACACGTATGGATACAGCGAACACACGTCCAAGTATTTGATTTCTTCTCCTTTTTCTTCGTCGTCTTGGTACAGCAAAACAGGTGGCATTGGTCCTTCCTCCGTACAAACTATCCCTCGGGTTCAGGGGGTCCATGAACTGGTAACTTTCCACGAGGCGTTTAAACTCGGGATCGGTTTTCAAACGGTGATCGTACTCGTGTTCCCACATTTCCACCACTTGGTATTCTTCCTGTTCTAACTTTAGGCATCGCTGACAAGTGTCCTGGTAAAGTCTTCCATGGTTCGTTGTAAAAACTGATTTTTAGTGCTGCGGTCAGGGTAGCAGACGGGGCATCCGTGAAATAAGCAACCGTTAAACTCGTACACGATCTTGGGGTTTTCTAAGTCTCAGCGATCGACCGAATGCGTTCCGATGGTTTTCTCGCCCCCTCCGTTGCGGGCATGCTGAATCCATTTGTCTTCCTTGTCGCACAAGTAATGTAACCAGCGCAGGGCTTTGACCGAGTATTGACGTTTGACATAGTTGATCGTTTGAGGACTGATGACAGCCACGGTATTTTCTGGCATGAATTGTCGGTAGATTAAGGAACACGCTTTGGCAATGGTGCAAGCTTCTTTCAAAGGATCGACCCCTCCGTGTTCCATGAACAGTTCTCGAAATTTTCCACAGCATCGTCGTAAAATGTCCACGTCGGAATGACAATACTTTAGCATTTCTTCCTGAAAGTCGAAAGGGTCGGAGGCGTGAGCCTGGTACCAAGCGTAGAAAGCTTCTCGTTGTTCGGTACGCATGTTGTCAGGGTCGTAATAGTGAGCCTCAGGCAAATGGGGTAGAACGGCGTGTTGATTGGCTTCCGTATTGAAAAAGTGTGGAAAGTACCCTTTAGCCATTTCTGTCATTCCAAACGTTTTAGGCATTCGACTCAAAGGCATGGCCAAGTAACTCATCAAATCTTTAAACTGTACTTGTCCCACTTGCATGAAAAAGATTTTGGCTGCGTTCAAAGTGACTTTAGACGCTCAGTGACATGTTCCGTATAGTATCTGAGAAGAAACTGTCCATCGTATCCGGAGAAATTGTGAGCCATCACCGTGGCATGGCGATGACAATCTCCGTAACGTTCGATGTCCTCTTGGCTCCACGTCTTGTCGATGGGGTCTAAAACCCATTGTGCGAAATCGGCTAGCGTGTTCGGTCCTCGAAAGATTTTTTTCACGCCCTCCAGGAATCTTACTGCAGTGAAGGCAAAGACTCACGATAGATTCTTGAATACACTTCTCGCACGCTCGATGAGCCACGCAGAAATTAGGAATGTGAATGCCGGTCTCTTACATGCATTCGAAATTGAAAAAGATGAAATTGCCTTTCTTCTTCTTCTTGTGACCATCCTCTTTCTCTGGTTGGGGTTGGTATTTTTGCACGTAGCATTGGTGTTCCAAGTCCACGATGTGGTGACAAATGTGACATTTTTTCTTTCCTCGACATACGTGTGCCTTGGCAGTATTGGTACATAGGCCGTGTCCACACATAGGGCACAATCTCAGCAGTTGACAAGCACATTTCTGCTGTAAACCTTGCGTCTTCAGATGTTGTTGGTAACAGGCAGGGCTGACAAACGTGCGCAGACAAGCAGGACAATGCACTGGTTCTTGCCCTTCGTTCAGACAGGGTGGAGAGGCCAAACATCCTGAGCATTTCGATCCACAATGCTTGTGTTGCTCTCGATTGTTATAGCCATAGTCACATTTCTCGCAGTAATAACCGTATCCCAGGAATGCGGTGATACTGGTAATGGTATCGAAATGGTCATCGTGATGATAAAGGTGAATGTATTTTCCATCCTTAAAGTCTGTCCCTCGAAACAACAGAGGCCCGCGCACTTCTTGATGGTGCACTTTCAAGGTGTATAGTGGAGCTAGGACATCTTGCAATTTTTTCATTTCAGGAATGCCAAAGGGTTTGTTATTGGGCAAGCCGGCTTGTTGTCACAGGAGTTCTGCTTCGTTTCGTTGTTTGGCTCGATCCGATTGTTGAATAGTTTTCCAGGCTCTTTTCCATTCTGCCGTGTCGTTTTTGTTGGCATAGGTTCGTCCCACACGATAGCCCTGGCTAAACACATCTGGTTGTGAATTCAGACGAGACTTGTTTTGGTGTTGCGAAGGTTGTCTACCAATAACACCTTATTGCGTCCAGTCCCTTGAGGAGGAGAGACGTGGGTCATGTTCAGTGTGACTTTTCCATCGGTGATGTCAGACTGGTCATTGGATTGTTGTACGTGTTGAATCTTGTCCATGACTTTGGAAGCGGTCAATTCTGCAGGGCTGCAAAACTTGATCCAAACCGGAGATTTCAAGCCGTCGTGTTGTATGGAAAGTCTCAAGCGATCGTCTTCTTTGGGTTGACATTGTCGCTTGAGTGTGGTGAGCAAAGAATCCCATATTTCGGTGATGAACCCTTCTGCTTTTTCCAACGGTACTTCGGACTTGAAATCTTTAAACTTCGCCGTGTATTTGTAAGCCGTGGTTCTAAATTTTCTAGACGGACGCTTTTCCGTCTCTCGAATGGAATAGTACTTTTGAGGGTTGACTATGGGTGGTGAACTTTGTTTAGAGGTTTCTAATTCTGGTTCACTCATGTCCTCTTCAAAATCATTGGCATGAATTTGTGCCAAGACTTCAGCCCTGGTACGAGGCGATAGATCACGTTTCTGCCTCTTACTTTCTTCTTCTTTCTTCTCAAATGAATTGGATTGTTTCATCTTGAAAGCAAAAAGTCAAATGACTAAAGTTTAAACACCATGGGCTACTTTATAGTCATGGCAGACTAGCGTATATAAAGGGTATGTGTCTTGTCCTTTCACTATTCATTTCACTCTCTAACCGAGCACAACGATGGAAGAGACTACCCAAATCGAACGTTTCATCAGAGCGTTGCGAGGGGTCATTAGAAAATTTTCTTCAGACCAGTCGTCGGACTACTCTCCTTCTTTGCGAGATAAAAGTGAAGATACTTGCTATATCTGTCAGAAGAAAGGGCATTGGTCTTCAGAGTGTCCAGACCGTCAAAAAAGAAAAACAGGGATTAGAAAAGACAAAAGTCAAGATACCTATTATTATTGTCAAGAAAAAGGACATTGGTCTCCAGATTACCCAAAAAAGAAACAAGAGGAGTCAGAAGAAGAGAGGGATTCTTCAGAGGAAGAAGAGATTGAAAGCAGACAGGTGAAGAAAAAGAAACAGGAGAAGAAAAGAAGAAGGGAAGAAAGTGAGGAGGAAGAAGAGGAAAAGACTGTGACGGTGAGAAAATTTAAAAAACAGAGAGAGTAAATAATGAGACAGAAGAAGTCTATGAACTTTTTTAGAGTGTTTTGTTGTGAATTGTGAATTGAATTGTAAATATTTATAAAAGAATACATTAATTATAATAGGTAAGTGTCTTTGTGTTTTTTATTTTAAAATAAGAACTTACACACACACACTATAGGGGTAAAATGTTTTTTTTTTAGTTATTGGCAATTGAAAGTCTATCTCTTTTCGAAAGACGTGGGTGGCCCTGAAAAGGGCCTTTTTTTGGTGTAGGGGTGAGTTTAAGCTATCAACTTTAACTGCCTTAAGCCTTTGCCACGGCCAAGGCCTACCTCTAGACTGCGTACTGTTGATAATGATGATGATTTGGTTGAAATCACTAAGGGTAGTATGGTAGGCTTAGTCACAGGGTTGGCGTGTTTAGCTCGTATGTCCGATCCAGCTGGACAGTTATCCACAGGACAGACACCAGCCTGTGGATGCGAAGAATCTATGTGGAGCGTCAAGGATGCCTCAGAAGAGTACTCATTTACGGTCCTGCAGTGAGGCGCAGCCTAAGGACAAGAAGAAGACCAATGCGGTGCCCTTTATGTTAATATACCTTAATATTAACATAAACCCAAAGACCCTTTTCAGGGCCACTCCAATTTCTCGAAAAGAGATTGACTTTCGATTGCCTACCCTTTTTTATTTTTTAATTTTTTATTTTTTTTAAAAATAATAGAGACCCCTCCCTGTTTCAATTTTTGCCTGTTCCCTTTCCATAGACCCATCAGTTCGGGACCTTATTAAAATAGGGTCCCGACCCTGTTCCATTACCCCTTGACGCTCAACAGACCCACACTCTATTCCCATGTTCAATTCCCCTTGACGCTAGACAGTCCCACCCTGTTCAATTCCCCTTGACGCTCAACAGTCCCACGATTTATTCCCATGTTAAATTCCCCTTCACATCTAGAGTATCCCAGGGGTTTCGGTAATGTTAAATTTTCCATTGACGCTAGAGTGTCCCAGGGGTGTTTTTAATGATAAGTCCCATTGACGCTAGGGTATCCCTATTCACGACTTATAACACACACGGCAAAATTCAGTTTTTCACCTAAATTAATTGCTGTATTTGCATCACTTAGTCGATCAAAGAATTTCCGAATGGTTTCCATGTGAAGTTTACAGTTGGCGGTGTTGATGATGATGTCTTTGATGTGCTCGCCACAATTATCTAGACCAGATATAACCATCTTCATTAAACGCTGAGAAGTTGAAAGGGAACCCTTCATACCAAAATGCCATCACTTTAAATTGGTAAAGAAAATCTGGAGTTATGAATGCTGAAATTTCCTTTGCACTTTCAGTAAGTGGATTTTCCAGAATCCTTTTAAAAGATCAAACGTGGTGACATATTTTGCATTTCCAATTTTTTTCAATGTATCATCGATTTTTGGAATTAGGAATCATTCTGGTGGCATTATTCAGTTTTTTGTAGTCGGTGCAGATGCAGAAAGAGTTATCTGCTTTCGGCACTGGAATAATGGTAAACTCCAGTAACTTTTACTTGATTCAGAATCGGCCTAGTGAATTTGAAACCTGCATCTATCAGAATCGGCCTGGTGAATTTGAAACATGCATCTATCAGAATCGGCCTGGTGAATTTGAAACCTTCATCTATCAAAATCGGCCTGGTGAATTTGAAACCTGCATCTATTAGAATCGGCCTGGTGAATTTGAAACCTGCATCTATCAGAATCGGCCTAGTGAATTTGAAACCTGCATCTATCAGAATCGGCCTGGTGAATTTGAAATCGGCATCGTTCAGAATCGGCCTGGTGAATTTGAAACCAGCATCGTTCAGAATCGGCGCGGTGAATTTGAAACCTTCATCTATCAGAATCGGCCTGGTGAATTTGAAACCTTCATCTATCAGAATCGGCCTGGTGAATTTGAAACCAGCATCGTTCAGAATCGGCGCGGTGAATTTGAAACCTGCATCTATCAGAATCGGCCTGGTGAATTTGAAACCTTCATCTATCAGAATCGGCCTGGTGAATTTGAAACCAGCATCGTTCAGAATCGGCGCGGTGAATTTGAAACCTGCATCTATCAGAATCGGCCTGGTGAATTTGAAACCTTCATCTATCAGAATCGGTCTGGTGAATATGAAACCAGCATCGTTCAGAATCGGCGCGGTGAATTTGAAACCTGCATCTATCAGAATCGGCCTGGTGAACTTGAAACCTGCATCTATCAGAATCGGCCTGGTGAATTTGAAACCTGCATCTATCAGAATCGGCCTGGTGAATTTGAAACTTGCATCGTTCAGAATCGGCGTGGTGAATTTGAAACCTGCATCTATTAGAATCGGCCTGGTGAATTTGAAACCTGCATCTATCAGAATCGGCCTAGTGAATTTGAAACCTGCATCTATCAGAATCGGCCTGGTGAATTTGAAACCTTCATCTATCAGAATCGGCCTGGTGAATTTGAAACCTTCATCTATCAGAATCGGCCTGGTGAATTTGAAACCTGCATCTATCAGAATCGGCCTGGTGAATTTGAAACCTGCATGTATCAGAATCGGCCTGGTAAATTTGAAACCAGCATCTATCAGAATTGGCCTGGTGAATTTGAAATCGGCATCGTTCAGAATCGGCCTGATGAATTTGAAACCTGCATCGTTCAGAATCGGACTGGTGAATTTGAAACATGCATCTATCAGAATCGGCCTGGTGAATTTGAAACCTGCATCTATCAGAATCGGCCTGGTGAATTTGAAATCGGCATCGTTCAGAATCGGTCTGGTGAATTTGAAACATGCATCTATCAGAATCGGCGTGGTGTATTTGAAACATGCATCTATTAGAATCGGCCTGGTGAATTTGGAACCTGCATCGTTCAGAATCGGCCTGGTGAATTTGAAACATGCATCTATCAGAATCGGCCTGGTGAATTTGAAACCTGCATCTATCAGAATCGGCCTGGTGAATTTGAAATCGGCATCGTTCAGAATCGGTCTGGTGAATTTGAAACCAGCATCTATCAGAATCGGCGTGGTGTATTTGAAACATGCATTTGTCATAATTTGCCTTTTGAATTTGAAACGGCAGGCACAATAATTAATTCTTATCAATCTAGTGTCACTCCAGATTCGTATAAAGAAAGCATCAAGTCAAGGTATATAGACTAATTATGGAGAATTAAAATATAAACCAAATAGAACGGAATGTTATATCACTGGTTTCTATAGGAGAATGTTTGAGTACCTATTAATGCTTTCAACGTATGAAATGACAAGAGTCTGAGATCGCTGTCAACATGATAAACGATAGGCATATCCAATCACGGTCAATATGGTTGATAAACAGCATTGAAAATTATTGTTGAGATTTGTGCATGTTCGGTGTCTGAGATTAGGTCTCACTGAATAGTTTCGTATTTTGACACCACCCTAATTTTTAAGATAGAAGGCATGAACCTACTTATTATAAGCTTAGCATTTATAAATTCACACAGAAGTTAAATGTGTAATGTGGTTTAGATTTAATATGAGTTAGGCTTGAAAATGGGTTGGCTGTTTTGGTGACTGCCTGTCACAGTTAGACTAGCAACGGAGATCAAATGCATAAATTGGGCTGCAAATGAACAGCCGACTTGGTTTACGTATTTACGTGTGTCTGCTACAGAGGAAGATATCTAAACATCGAGACGGTTACGGGGTGATGAAAAGTATGCTAATTTGTTATAGTACTAGTGAACTTTGTTCATGCACAAGGCATGTACGGATTCTTTTAGCTGCCTTGTCACTTGAAAATATTCAAAAACGTTCTTTGCTGTCAAAAATGAATGTTAAAAATGTGGCAGTGTTGGTTCAGTATAAAAGACACCAGTTGTATAAGAAATTAACCTGATTACCGCAGTCAAAATCCCACATGCATCCTTTCTACAAAAATCATTAGTTTGTTTTTATTTGTAATTTCATTCTAAAATTATTCTCATTTTTCTGCAACAGGTCATTGTCGGATGACATTTCACCAGCAAAACTGTCCAGTGAGACCTTACTATCAATACCGTACTCGAATGGCATATGACACCAATTTCAACAAGGTGCACAATTGACACCCAAGATCAATGCCTACATCGTACACGATAGGCGTCTGAGATCACTGACATCATGGTACAGGCTCAGCGTCAGAGATCATTGGCAATATTTTACATTGTCGGTGTCAGAGATTAGTTCCAACATAGATCAGCGTCTGAGATTATTTGAGTATATTCCGCTTGTTTACATTGTCTTTTTCCATCCATCCTTTGACTGGTACTAGGAATTAGGACACATGACAACATTAAATTAACCATGCAAGCAATAATGAAAGGAACAATTTTCAGACTCCATACATTTTGTTCCGTGGTTTGCTTATTCTATAACCATCTCCTTATACTACTTACAGTACATTGACATCGTGACTGAGTTAGGCTGATTCTCAAAAACACTAATCCAGTAATTATAGAGCGATATATGTAAAGAATGTTACATATTAATTATATTCGAGACGAATTGGAAACTGAGTTAAGCTTCAAAATATCACCTGTTCCATACAAATATACAAATGAGTTTATAGTACACTGCAGGTACTAACAGCTGCCTCGTTGGGTGCTCAGCATTAAGAAGTTAGTGTTAGGACTGGTCGGACAGGTGTCAGAATAACGTGACTGAGTGGGACATCATACTATCTGTCTGCGGCATGAATCCCCAGCGAGAGACACCAATATGAACTGCCACACCGCAGACGTGACTGAAAATTTGTTAAAGCTACGTTTACAATCCAAACCACACACACACACACACACAAACACACACACGATAGTATACTACAAGACGATGAGTTGTTTATGGAAGTGACTGTAGAAGATCATTCATGTTGCAAATTTTATAAACCATACTGCCTCTATATTTCACTATGAATATAAAACATGGTGAAGAGATTTGATTGACACTTTTCACCCACGAGATTATATATATATATATATATATATATATATATATATATATATATATATATATATATATATATATATATATATATATATATATATAATAATAATAATAATAATAATCATATGGCGAATACCAATCCTTTCAAGTGCTCTGGACCCAGCAAGGTAACACGTTTGTCAGGGATTGATTAAGATAAATGTAATAAAATGAATACGAACAGTGCAAAACTAGTATCTAACTACCCTAAGTGCTTTCGACTCTTAATGAGTCTTTTTCGAAGGCAAGTACAAAACATAGACAAAACAAACAAATGAAACGGACAACCCGTTGTCTTTGCAAAACTTTACATGTCTATGACTTGTTGCGGATGCTGGAAGATATTTTATATTGACCAAGAAATCGATGAGCCATAGCGACATCAGTTAATCTTACCATAACACAATACAAGCTTCTAAAAATAGCTAACATTTCTTTGTCATTATCTTATCGACGTGGTAGAAAAAAATACTGGTCTATTTCACTGCAGTCAATTATCATACTTACTTAACTTTAAACTTCAGTAATTCACGGTCTACGGTAAGTAATGGCCTAACTAACTGACGGCCTACAATAATTCACGGTCTACGTTAATTCAGAGCCTACGGTAATTTACGGCCTAAATTAACTCAGGGTTTACAATAATTCACATAACTGGCATCAAAAGATGCTAATAGTTATTTCATCCTAACATTCCCCAATCACTCCGTGCTCAATTAAACACACAGCTGGCATCATAAGACCCTAATATTTGTTCCACATGAAGATTCCCCAAGCGGCCCCCGCTCAATTAAACACACAGCTAGCAGCAAAATAAGTTAACATTTAATTTAACATACCTTTTCCCAATCACCCAATGCTTTATTAAACAGACATTGGAAATCATGTTGCGCTAATAGTTGTTTCGCCTTACCATTCTTCAGTCACCACGTGTTCTATCAAATATACACCTGGCATCATAGCAAGCAAATAATTATTTCGCCCTACCATTTCCCAACTACCCAGTGCATTATTAATATTATAGCTGGTATCAGAAGACCCTAATAGTCATTTCATCCCAGCACTCCCCAATCACTCCTTGTATTAATCATATAGCTGGTATCACAATACGTTAATAGGTTTTCCCCCGCCACTCCATAATCATCCAGTGACTTGTATTCTTATTACCCATTTGATTAAAATATCAAAATAATAGTGACGTTCATTGAGAGTATGTCGTCGTCATGACTGAACGGCTTATGTTCCGGTTAGAATTACCTCCACTGGAAATATATGTCTACCATCTTAGAGAGTAATCCCTCTCGCTGTAGCATTATTTTTGGCTAAGATTAAGATATATTTACATAACTGAAGACCGAGTCATACAAAGTAAAAGTATTTTTCAAACTTTGTTGGCGACACGCTTAAAATCGTACTCACTCTGGCGTCTTGAATTTATTGACATTTAAAGTAAAGGGAGAAAACTAAATTAAATAGATTTTAACTTTGTACATCCTTTTACATCAGGAACATCTGCCTCATTATCATAATGTCTAGACATGAATCATAAAGTAAGGATGTAGTTGCAGTAAAGATAAAACAAATTATAATGAACCTGATATTTAAGGATACAAATGTCACCCGAGCAAATGTTTTGCTCGAGAAATATGATGCAATATCCGCATTCATGATATGACACTGTGGCACGGAGATTTCAAGTTTTACCGAGTCATGGTGATACGCAAAATATCCAGCTAGCTTTATAACTCCTGACCTGTAGCATGCCTTTTATGAATAATGTAAAGTACAAAATGCTTCTGAGCTGAAACTTTAAGTGACCATCATTTGAGTATGTCATTAGTGTTGTACAAGCAGTTGATCATTTTATAAAAGAACAATTTCTTTACGTCCACGATTGTCCTCGCGAATAAGGGACCAACAAATGATTTTCGGGTCGGTAGGGCTGGGACATTTAGAGAAACAGTTCGTACCCTCAGATAGCTCGAAATTTTGTTCTTGCTTTGATTTCAGTAAGACATTAATTTTGTAATAAAGCTATTGCACACAAATAGTGTAATGTTTAGAAGCCACGTACCAGGCTTCGTATTTTATCTGGAAGTGTCGTGGAATCTGCTTTGTAAATGCAAGTGCTAACCGACCAGAGGTTTTCTAAATGTATACGCAAGCGTATTATATAGGATCATTACATATATATAGCAATGAGTCTCACTACCAAGCGAATCAAACAACACTTCTGTTAGTCTGGCTTGATGTCACACTTTCCGTTATTTCCTTGGACGTCAAGAAAACAGCCGCTCTCTGCTGTAGGGTTCTTAATCGCACAAGTTCTGCATACAAATTCCTCCAATCAACGAAGAGCCAAATACTCACTAGATCCTAATTTCAGATTGGCATGGTCACTCTTTCTTTACAATTGCATGACCCATCAGTAAGCTTTTCCATGCCGAATGTTAGTAAATACCTGTACCTGAAAATATCAAGGGACTTCCTTATGCTAAGAAATTAGGAAGAATTTATTTTACGAAATCAGTTTATGCTACCATCAAGTCTCGCGAAGGATATACGTCATAATTTCTGCTCCTAAAAAATGACAAACTATTAGTTTTGAGAAATATTTTCACGCCACCGACAACCTATAATCAAAGGAATAATCGCTAAAATCTAAGAAGACTATAAATAGAGAGATATTTACAATTCACCCCCACCCCATGTTTGTTACAATATGAAACACTTCCAAGTATGATACATATACCTTAAATAGCACCAAAATGCGTGCAATATCTATTGCATGTATAAGGAAATTGAGGGAAAGTACTTAAATGTTGGACCAAGGAAGGCATCCACTGGCTCTAGAATATCACAATGTAACTTAATAAACCATTTCATACGAAAATTATTTAAATCAATCTATTAATTTGGCGGTTACTTTCAAGAAAGAAAAATATTGTAGGAACTTGTGCTAGACGTATATAACAAACAAGGGTTTAACGCAACCAACAACACATATATAAAACCATTTTCAAAGATCTCAAGACAACTGTTGTTTCCAGCTGAATGGTCCTTTTTGCGTCCTTCTGGAATCAAGCTACAACTTGGACAGTGACACAATAAAGACTCTTGAATACATTTGTCACAATTGAAATGAACCACACATAAAGTATGGATGTGAATTCCGGTCTTTTGTGAATACGCAGAGCAAAATTTAAAAAAAAGACAAAATTCAATTTCTTTTTCTTTTTATTCTTATTCTGACCGTCCCTTAACAGTTCTAGTGTTCATTGTCATGGCTTTGAATGGAATGACTGAAGTCGACAAATTGGACGCAAAGACACATTTTTATTTCTGGACAAAGGTGTGACCTTTAGCTATTTGTTGAAACAAGATGTCCACCGGTGATATACGTTATCAATAATTAGCAAGCACTGTTCTGTTCTTGGAATGGAGATGTTGCTTATAGCAGGCTGGACTGAACAATCTTAGCTTGGAAGTTGATTAATGAACTAATTAATTTCTTTCCGAATTGCAGGGTCTAGAACATAAGCAACCATGACATTACTTATCTAAAGCTTGTGAAATAACAATAACATTATTTTGATGAAGATAAACTTGAATGTAGCTTCCTTTCCGGAAATCTTGTCCTCGAAGTACGAAAATGCATGGAAATCATCGGGATTACAGAAGCTAACCTCAGTAAGTTAGTCACTACGGTTGGCAAACAGGCCGAGGAAGCCTCACATTTAATTTAGCGGAAGCAAGAGGAGCAATAGAAAAGTTAATCGGGCCCTAGTGGAGTCTCCTCCACTAAGTCGGCGCAACATTGGAGAGTATTGTGTGTCGTTGCCGAAACGCTCTATGAAAGGGCATCCATAAATGGTGATGGAATGGATTGCAGAGCAAAACCTATATTCCTATACAGTTATGCCAATTTGACATGCATCACATACACAATTATTTGGTAAGGAAACAACAAATAAATGTGAAAGGGTGTATTAGTCTATGGACAAGCTATAAGGAGACGTTTGAGAAAATGAACTGTGAAGCGATGGATGTGTCAAACATCTTTGATTAAATAACCTTAAGACCAGTTGTGTGCCACCCAAATCTCCTCGAAAAGCGAGATGCTGCTCAAAGTCATTATCACTTTGTATTTTGTGTTTGTGTATGTCTACGTCTGTTGAAAAGCAACTAAAACGTAAATCTATTCTATAGTTCTTTTGTGTGATATAGGGTATATGCTCTCAGTAACCTTTAGTGTATGATAATATGTTTGCGTGTATATACTGATATAGCAAACGTATAAACGCTCCTACCATCTTGCGTGTGATAGTGTGCAATTTCAACCAACCTTTATCACATCCTACCATTTTCATGTGGTAATATGTGATAAGGTTTTCTTCATTTCACATGGCGTGTTGGATAATATCAAATTTTTGTTGGTCGATGGTTGATAACCAAGTATTGCTCTCAATGCACGGACAGTAAATGTGGGGTATTGGACAAAACATTAGAACTCACTACAAGAACTATAAAACATGAAATACGCATAACTCAAGAGACGAAGAATAATGGAATTGCCAGAAATATGACATAGATATATGCAATCGATAATCGTGACCATGAAACACATCTGCCATTTAAATGCGTTGAACGTGCCTGATTTTTTGCCCTATCTCTATTTTGACTGCATTGTATCATCAGTATACATGCTTTCACTAACTTCTTGTATCGTGTATTTTTTGGATGAAACGTTTTATCTACTGTTAATTCAAGTGACAAACATGAAATGATATGTGTTTAAATCAATAACTATAAACGCATTCTTCCTAGTTAGTGTAACTCTAACCTTTGACCTAGAAATACCATGTTTATTATTCATCACTAGTCGTTATCAAAATTGTACCATTACCCACGAGACACTGCATTTTTCCATGAATACCATTCTCTTCAAAGAAAATAAAACGGAATATGAAATACTTTACCAATATGCTGCTATCTGTCTGTACAATAATTTCCTCGTTACAGATGATACAATACACAATCACTTACAACTATCAAAGTTAACAATTTATTATGCATAATGAGTGGGTATTTTCATATGTAAGCTAGTAATTTGCTTTGATTTTCGTGCAATGAACAGAGAAATAAGCAATGTAAGTTTGAAGCATGTAGTGATGTCAGTTTTATTGTCACGTGGTAAACCAAAAGGCACATATATGTTTGTTCTCCTTCACATCCACGAAATCGCTTCAAAGCAGGAATTTAAAACTAAACTCATCACTCTTAAGACATTTGTTTGTTGTTATTTGTATCTTTAGTTAATCGTTCATTCTGCTGTCTGGTTGCATATGTTCTTGCTAGCTTTCTCGCTTAAATAACTCCTTTTCCAGAAATATATGAGTCATTATTATAAAGTCCAAATCCACATAATAATACGAAGAAGTAATGTGATGCATGTGTCAGTTTGAAGTTTTATAAACAGAATTTGTATTCCAAGAAGGAAACTCAATCTCTGGCGTTGGTGTAATGACAACGAATCTCTCTGGACGTAAAGGAGTACAGTCCCAGTATAAATATAGACTTTAAATAAACACGATAAATAGGAATGAATAAATTTAAAAAAGGCGTCCAGTTACTACTTTGAAATTGCAGGTCATATATCAGGATACTCAGCAAGTAATTGACAGAATAAACACGATAAATAGGAATGAATAAATTTATAAAGGTGTCCTGCTGTCTTTACAAACGTATACCGTTGCCTCCATTCATCATGTAGTTTCTATGTCATCATACAGAATCACACATGATCTACCTTTCCTGTTTTTATGTACCATTTACCCATATGGACACACGGCTTTCCTGTTCTTGCGTATCATTTGCCCACAGAAGCACAGGTAAAATATAATATTCTATAGCATTGTCATATACATGTCCATTCGACGCAAATTAAGTTTAAAAGGGAAACAGGTTCAAGGATTAACACAAACACTGTTAACTGCGTTCGATATTTTTTCAGCCAGTATAAAAACAAATAAGAACATATATTTGATGATAGGCAGTGAACTACTGAAGCTTCTAAACAAAATTACTTATACTTCACTGTAGTGAATTACGACAAATAGTTTCAGTGACACATTCATAACAGTATAGCCTTGAACTTCGAAGCTCCTTTTAGATGCTTACGTCGCCGAATGGTAAGTATAACCTCCTCCATTACAGGACTACCCGGGTTCCAGTACAATAAGGGGCGAATTATTTTGTGTAATGTGATATTTTACATTGACCAGGGAGGGAGAATTGTGTAACTGTTCATATTTTCTGTGTGAATAATCACAATCACAATGGAGCATAAACTGTAAACAGCTGACATAGCGCGGGATCCACTAAGGAATTTGCTACTTCAATATGTTGTACAGTACCTCTTGCCAGTGTGACCAAACGGATTGTAGTGCCCGAAATAATGGATTCAACAGTTACCATTATTAGTTTTCAAATTGGCAACAAATAGGGAGGGAGAATTTGGGAAACATATCAAGATCAGGGACAGATGAAAAGATATGTTTGTGGGATTCAGGAAGTTAATGACAAAGCTGGGCAACTGGGTCATGTTCGTCTTAATTACTGGCTCAGGACCATAACAAATATGGTTAACTAGGTCATATTCGTCCTAAATGTTGGTTCAGCATCATTTAGTATTGTGTGGTCTGTGGGACTTGTCCTTAATTTAGTAAGGGTTAGATAATCATATTCAGTATGTAAGGGCAGTGGTTGTAGGTACGTGGTGTAGTAAATATAGGTGCCTTGAGAAATAATAAAGGGAGATTTATGTAATGGAGAGAGGAATTATGGAAACAGTGGAAGAAGAAAGCGTATTAGACATGAGCGACATATCAGAAAACCATGTCGCTAAACTGTTGTGAAGAAAATTTGGAGAGATGGACAGATTAAAGAATAATTGCATCATTCAATATGAGTTAGTTATTTATAATGTTCCACTGCGGTCTCAACACTCTGACTCCATAAGGTTATATGGACAAGTGATCTCGGGTCAGACGAAGAAAACACACTAGAAAATACGTTTGAGGGAAAACTAAAAATAATTATTTTTACTTGCTATGAGTGAATAACGGATATACTTCATGTCGTGAATGAAAAACGTAGTATTTTCACTCGTGGCTTCGTCACTATTGGAAATACTGAACTTCTAACCCACTCGATGTGGAGACCACTTCTGAACTGACACTCTGCATTTGGCTGCTGGGACATGTTTGTCAACCAATAAACTCTGGAACATGTCAAGTTGTACTGGTGTCGGAGATAACGAAGGTGCCAGGTTTGCTTGAATGTCATACATTAGTCGGGTTCTCTTAATCATACGGAGGATTTTCTTAGTAGCAAACATGGAATGAGGGTCAGTGACACAATGTTGGAAGTTTAAAGCGGACAAAATACAATAATATGCACATTGACATACAAAACACATAAAGCCTATCATATTTTAAAATTTGTTCTCATTTCTCAGAGAGTCAATTTTCAACTTTCAGGTTGGATAGTCAGTAATAGGAAATATTTGAAAAAGTGATAATAGTGAGATCCCAATGGATATTAATGTTGTCATATTTACCATATTGAAATAACAGTGTTTCAGTATCCTGGGGAAAAGTAACAATATACCAGCGTGCAAGGAATATCTATATGTAACAATAATAATAATAATAATAATAATAATATGCTAGGGTACGAGAGGGATCCTCACTCAGAGCGAATCAATCAGTATGTGTTGCCGTCCGAATGATGTTTTAGACCAGCCCGTGTACGCGATGAATTAATTGCTGCCGCAACCAATGTTCAACTACTTTATCTGTTACAACATTATCAGACACGTGGATGATAGCAAGACAAAAATTACCTGGCAGACAACGTCAAATTCATTTCCCGAATATGTCCAACGGTTTTGCAGAGGATACGGTCATGGAGGTCTTTGGAGGTCGATGATGTCATAAGCATTGATATAGTTGCTTCTTTCCCAGCCATATTTATTGGACTTTGCACGGTGTTGTCATATTACACATGATCTTGTCAGAGGTTCAGTCAACAAACATCTCACTGAGGAAGATGTTACAAGTCAAATCGTACAGTTTACGTTTTCGCCAGGTCATCTAGTGCGCGTCAGCAAAATGATCGTGGATGGGTCCCTATTACGTTGCTGCCTTTTATTTTAGAAGGTGTGGATATTGATTCTATGTCACTCTCAGAGTGGTAACTTCAAGGTGCTCTGGAACGAGCATCAGCAGTAATAGATTTTTGCCAACAACGTGAACTATACAAAAGCTGAATCTCATCAAATCCGTTCTAAAGCGTTGAACTCTAGAGGTAATTCTCCCAAGATTTTTGTGACCCAATTAAATAGCTTCTGAAGCGTTCACATGCCCAAGTGATTGCAAGGGCCTCTTTTTCTATTTGAACATTGCGTTGCTCAGTTTTTGATATACCTCGCGATGCGAAAACCACCGGTCTCGGAGTGCTACCGTGGTTCTGCCGTAGCACAGCACCTAGTCCAAATGAAGCTGCATTTGCAGATAAAACTATTTCTCTGTTTGGATCATAACGTGCTAACGTTGGTGAAGATATCATTTCTTGCTTGATATCTCTAAAAGCTTGTTCTTGATCTGGACCCCAAGTCCACGAGTTTTACCTTTCAAAAGCTCACGTAATGGTTTTGATTTTTCTGCCAAATTTGGACTAAATTTGCCAAGCTGATTTGCCATACCGAGAAATCGTTGTATCTCTGTTAAGCATTTCGGTGTTTACATTTCTGTTATAGTTTTGATTTTTTCCGAATCAGGTCGGCAACCATTTTCGTCAACAACATGCCAAAGAAACCTAGTGAATGGTCTCGCAAATTCACACTTTTCAGCGTTAAAAATGATGCAGGCCTATTTAATTAATTTCATGACCATTTCTAGTCTTTCGTGATGCTGTTTCTGCGTTTATCCAAAAGCAAGAACATCGTCCACATAACAGAGTGTTCCCCATGTCGCTCAAGAGTTTCTGGCATCCTTTTCTGAAAAACTTCAGGCGCTGAACTGATTCCGAATTTAAGACGATTAAAATAATCCTACCAAAAGGAGTAACGAAAGTTGTAAGGCGGCGTGAATCTTCTGACAGGTTTCAAGAGCCTGAGTTTCCATCAAGTCTGGTTAAAATTTTTGCATCTGCTAGTTTTGAAATGGATTCTTCAACTGATGGTAGTGGGTGGTTCTCTCTTTTAACTGATTAATTTAGTTAGTTAGATCTAGGAAAATTCTTACCGTACCATTTGGTTTCGGAACGACAACCATTTCCGCGCACCACTCATTGGGCTCATCTACTTCTGAAATAACACCCATTTTTGTCCATTCTAACCAACTCCTCTTGAACGTTATTCAACAAAGGGATATAAATATTTCTTGGGGTAGATAAGGCATAAGGTTTGGCATTTTTGTCCAGAGTTATGTAATAGAACCATTTTGTTTTCCCTAGACCTTTCAACAAATATGGGAATTTCTGGCGATATTCATTATCTAAATTCATAGATTTATCGTGAATTTTGCAAGCATTTTGTGATATTTTATCTGAGGCATTTACTGAGGATATATTTACCTGTTCAATAATCTTGAGAGCCTGAATCGCTGGCCTGCCCAAGAGTGTCTGATTCAGTCCCTTTACAACAAATATGTCTTGTACACTGAACGCATTGTTCGATTCCAGTCCACATATAAATTTTCCCAGCACTTTAAGTTCAGAGTTTCCAGGTCCATACATTTGTCGGTCAGACTTTGATGGTTTTTGGCCTCCGATGTTTCGTAAATCCCTCTCAGGAATTACAGCTCCAGTATCAGTCTTGAATAAAAGAGAAGCGTTACTCAATCTCACTCGCATTATCCACGGTTGACCCTTCTTTGTGCTAATAGTCCCTAGAAATCAGGTTACGCTCTAGATTCTATTGTGCGAACTGTTGATTTTGACAGCATTTTGCATAGTGTCCCATTTTCCTACGCTTGCGGCATTCTGCAAATTCTGTATAATATCAAACTTTTAGCCCTCTTTGCAACTTGCATTAGTCCCTATGTTTAAATTCAAAGGGTATTGTTTGTTGACACTCAGTCGACAGTTATTAAATGCGGAATTAACGCATTATCGTTTTAGACATCATTAGAAACAAAACCTAAATTATATCATTTTTCATTTTACAATGTAGCTACTAACAGAGCCTTTTCAGACATTATATTTCGACATTTTTATTTCTTCTCGTCTCTCGTACTGACGAGGCCTACTATCACATTAACAAGAATCGCTTTGAACACGTAATGAGGTCTCTTTGTTTTAGATCATAATTTCCTGGGTGTTGCTTAATGATTAAACAAAGATGCTGAGGAAGATAAACACTGATGACGCGAATGCTCAAATGAGACTCACATTCAAATCTTTTCTTCCTACTTGCTGCTGATTGGCCTTGAAAATAACACCGTCATGTTCACCACAAGAGTTTATTACAATTATTTTTTTAAAATTTCTTACCTGGATACAACAGGCGAATCACCATTTTCAAAAATTAGGTTAAAGACACAAAGTTAATTTTAATTTCCTTACAAAAATTATTTGTAAAGTAGTCTTTGTAATGGTACACAGATTGGTAAGCAATGGCGTCACAGAATGCTGATTTGATTTAAAATATACATGAATATTGAAAACGTTGTCGTGAAAACAATATATGTTTCCTTAATTCACAAATCGGTCAGTAATGTTTGTTAGCATGCTGTCTATAATGTTTCTACATGCATTTTTGTAGCAGGACACGTTGAGACAACACTAGTAATATTGTATTCAAAACTTTGTTTCCATCAATCAGTTTTCATTATATCTGCCAAATATCCTTCAGATATAACATCTCTACACTTTGGTTACACCTCAGTTCTCCAACTGGCAATGTCTAGCAGCGCATGAAAAGAATAGATTTGGACACATTGACCACAATGTTTGCACTTGGTGAAATCGAATACAATTAACATACATCATACTAATGACTCCTGGACATTTCATGTTATTTAAATAATTAGTAAGTGAAAAATAAAACAGAATTAATACAAGTTGTTACATGGACCAGGGGTCAAACTACTGGAGATAGTGGGCGACTAAGTCGCCTAAAAATGTAACCTTAGGAAAGCGAAAAAGTCTTCGCCCTCTGATTTGTCCTTTTGTGTGTGTGTGGGGGGGGGAGGGTCCCTCTTCTGATCTTTTCAGAACATTAGAGTTTGGCCCACCTTCCTAACTGTAGTTGTACCCTTAGGCTTAATGTATTTGTTCAAGGTGACTGCTATTTGTTACAGTTTTTAATTTTTGTTTGTTTTGTATGGGTTGTGCATGTGCGCTTTCTCATATTGTATATATGTTTTCTATTGTCTGTGTTTTGGGTCATTTCGGATCCTCTTTTTTAATTAATTATTCATTTTCCATTTCAGTTAGACTTGACTTGTCAATTATATCATACGTTTTTTCAGCGTCAAGTTCCTCTCTTCCGGGATAGTTTTCACTTGTTCTGTTTCTAGTTCCTGACCTGAAGATGGTTTCACTTTCTTTGTTCTTTTCCTATGTTCTTTGTCTGCTCATCTGTTAATATTTTCCTAGGGTTTTCTTTTTTTCTGTTGTGCTATTTCTTCTTCTTGCGATACTTCTTTCTGCTTCATTTGCTGATGTTGTTGTTGTTGTTTTTGTTGTTGTTCTCTCGCTTTCATTTGCTTTTGTTGTTAGTTCTGTTGTTTACCCTGTGCTTCTTTTTGTTTCTCATTCGGTTCTTATTTATGTTGTTTTTGTTTCTCTTATGGTTGTTGCTTCTGTTGTTGTTGTTTTTGCTGTTATTTAGACTTTTGTTGTTGGATAAGTTGTCTGCCTTCTTGTATCTCTGTTTTTGTTTCTGGAGTTTGTTGTCTTTGTTGTTTATCATTTTGTTTTTTGGGTCGTTTCCTGTTTCCCTTTCGCTTTTTCTATTTCTCCTGCTTGTTGTGTTTTTGCCTGTCTGGGGAAAATCTTGATCTCACTTCTGTGATATAACTGCTGTAGTCGTAGCTGTTCTTTTGTTTCTTCTTCTTGTGTTCTGCATCTCTTTGGCGTGGGTCCCGTTTTTCCGCATGTGTGACATTTTGTGTGGAAAATGCACCCTTTATACTAAGTTTTTATATGAAAGCCGTGTAGGAAGAACACTTTTTTGATTGTGAATAATTTCTCTTTTTCCACTTCTAGTATTCTCATGTCATTTGTTATACCGTATCCTGGGATAGTGTCCATTCTCGCCCTTACGACTTCAATTTGTAGTTTTTGCTGAATATTTTCCAACGTTGCTTTAAGTGGGATTTCCATAGGTATGTCGACCATATGTAGCTCCCCTATTCTCTTCTTATTTTTTCTCAGAAAGGGTTTCGGCTCTTTTATTATTATTGTGCCATCTGCGATTTCCATCTCTCCATATGGCATGATTGGATCTGTCACTTTGGGTCTTAGTACGAAGCCTCTCGGGCCATTCGTTTTCAAACTGTCCGCTAGGTTTGTGAAGTCATTTTCTCTCCTCCTTAAAGCTACTATCATTGTGCCCACTGATGGTTTTTTTTGTCTGCTGGTATCCTTGTTGTGTCAGTTTTCTGGGTCCCCTTTTTATAAGAACATTTCAAAAAAGCTCCCTCTGCTGTTTCATTTCTATCTCTGTCGAAATATTTTTCCTTTTGTTCTATGTATCTCGCCATGTTGTTGGATTTCTCGTGCTGCTCGTGCGCTGAGTTTAGTTAAGTTTGGAAATACAAATAATTCAGTCCTGTTTTCTTGATATTTATATAAACAATTTCAAATTGGATAGTTTTATACTTGCATATAATGTTATATTGATTCATTTCTCTCTTGAAGGTAAAGTTTCCCATAGAATTTTTCAAGCCATCGGTAGCTAGGCCTAGTTCTGATGTCAGTTACGCTGACAAAGAAATTCTTGCACATTCACAGGCATGTGTTTCGATAGCTGATTGACCATTAACTCTTTCCCGGGTAAGCTAGCGACTATCACGGCCCGATTTACGCACATTATCCTTTGATGATAAAAACATACAAACTTGTGTTTCGAAACTTTAAGCATTTCTGAGACCTCAAAAAAATTATATATATATATATATATATATATATATATATATATATATATATATATATATATATATATATATATATATGAAGAAAATCCCTCCTGACTCGACTAATTATTGTTAATTTAATTATGGAGAAACAATATTATCATACAGTCTAGATAATTAATAATTCGTAATCAACTGATATTCGAACCCGGGTCCTATGTCTCGTTGGCATATAATTTTTAGCTTTTGTCTAAAATTACCTAAGAAGAATATTTTATTAATATACTCTTGCATTGCATATACCATATTATTTGGTGTGTTCTTTGATACCGTACTGTCATGTAGAGTTAATGTTTCCATTCTCTGAGAAGATTCACTTGGTAGATGGCTATCGTGCTGAGCATTATGTAATAATAAAAGCACTGTTTATTCATATTTATTTTCTAATACCAGTGCTAAAAGAAATTTTTGTGGGCACAGGCCCCGGGCTGGTGACTTAAACTAACTCAGAAGCCCTGACTGAAATTGCACAAGCCCGGACAGTTCATACCTGTAATCTCTCAAGCCGGGAGAAAAACTTCCCAATTTTGGGGGATTTCCACACCTACCTCCCGATCTCATATCTCCCGATGTTTCGCAGAGAACTCCCGATTATTACATTATGCCTGTCAATTTTCATATTTCGGAACTCTCCCATATATAAATAAATATATCCTATGCAATCCACAGATGTCATATTCTGTTGTATCACTTGTGAATACCGTTGTGACCATATATATAATATCACACTACAAATTTGTTTCTTCATTAAACGGAGTGTTAAGAATAAACATTATTCATGTAAATTTCTGAGTGTTTAAACCCCTACAACAGTGATGTAGCAGAAAAAAAATAAAAATAAAATTGTCTCCAATTAATTTCAATCCCACGAATTTTATCACTGTGAATGCTGCTTAATTTTCTCTGCAAACAAAATCGCGTCTCCATTTCCGCCAAAGAAACTCAACCAGTAAACACCTGGCAGTCTTCTACCGTATATGTAAGCTTTGATGACCATGAATAAATTAACGAATGAATAAAGCAAAATAAACCAGGCAGTATATTTGCCCCCAAAGAACTATTTCTGAATAAATATTTAGCATTCTTTTACCGTATATGTATAACTTTAATGACCATGAATAAATTAAACGAAGGAATAAATCAAAATAAACCACGAAGTATATGTGCCCCCAAAGAACTAATTCTGAATAAATATTTATTTAGTAAACAGTGTTACATGCCAAGAGTTTAAACCTAAGGTAATGAGGTGGGATATAAAACGTGTTGAAAAGGTTGCAATATGTACGGTAACTTTTGACTGCAGATTTGAACTGTTATAATGAATTCCTAGGCATCTTAAATTAAAACAAAGTAGGGCATCATGTTTTTTAATTATTTTTTTTTTGCCAATCAATTGCTGGTGCTTACATGCACACACTGTAGAATATGGTTTCTTTGAAATATGTCCGAAAGACTGTCCTTTTCGCAAGATAAATGCAAGGAAAAGGATTAACTGTTAATTAGTCACACTGGCCTTTAAGCGCGTGTTCGTAAGTCGAATCTGTAGCTATTATGCAGTTTAACCACAGATGACCAGAATATAAAAAGGGGCCTGTCCTGGGGGAAAATATGGCGTTTCACAAGAAGAAATGGCGCGTCTCATAAGCGCTCGCACATTGAGGGAAAGGGGTGGCGGTAATAGTCGCCTCCCCCAATTTCATCTTTAAACGTTTTGGTGGCTGACCACATCGTGCCACCCTGCCCACCCCCCACCCCCAACAAAACGTGTCTGCGGGCGCCTCTGGCGAGTCCAGTGATAATTTCACCTTTATTGGACCTGGAAGATCAGGCAACATTTACTGAAACCGGCGCTTAAGAAAATGCCGCGTAAAAAAACTCCCCATTTTAGGTCAAAATCTCACTATTTTATTTGCTATTCTCCCTATTTTGCTTTTGAAAAGTTGACAGGTATGCCGGACTCAAATTTCCACAAGCCCAAAATATCTCCTTTTTTTATATTGTCACACAACGTTGATATATCCATAATTAGTATATAAATTTTTATAAAAATTTATTGCACTTAAACACTATTCCGTTAATTAAATGATCACGCTTTGCATTCTATATATGCAGTAAAATACGACTTCAAAGAAACGTTCTCTCTGTTCAAAAACTTGTAAAAATATAATTCATAGCGGTCTAAACATTTTCATTCTAGGTAATAATATGTAATGACGTTTGTACTTATGCACCCATCAATCATCTCTTTCATGTCCCTATAATGGGTTGTTCCACTTTCTGATCCTACATATGAAAAATAGCACAATGGGTTCACCCACTAAAACCTTCAACTCATCTCACTAGAAACTGTCAGCCATTTAATGTGAAACTTTGATTTTATACCTGACCTATTTTCCTTTAAATTGCCGCTATTTAAACTGTCCAAGGGATAGTTTTATATCGGTTCCAGTCATTACAGATTACCGTTTATACATAATACACGTTATTATATATATCTGATTTAATTCATGTTTATTTTAATTTAATTTTTTGTCACTTTTAAATCTTTTATTCTATTACATGCTATTATAATGTTGTTGTTGTTGTTGTTGAGTTTAACGCCATTTTTCAGCACACGAGAGGCTATGCATAGCGGCCAGTATTAATGGTGGAGGAAGAACCCGGGAAAACCACGGGAAGAACCACCGACCCACGAGAAGCTACTGGCAAGCTTTCTCAGATACTTACCTATTATAATGTACATTTATTCACTGGAGATGATATTTTTCCAGAAAATCAGTTGACCTGAATAATTCTTTCGTAAACACCAGGTGTTGACCTACATCCCGACCTTGTTTCAGAATTTGTAGCAGCCTTCGTAAATTAAATTATATTTTATTTTCAAATGGTTGGTTTTCGTCAGGATCATTTTTGGTGTACGTGACATAAACACTATCACGTGAACCCCCTCCCCTTCGATTTCGCAATTCCGGTTTCTCCATTACTACGCATTTGTTAGTTTTAACAGAGATGCGTAGAGAGAGATTTCCCAGTTTTGAGCTTTTTACACTAATGTCAAGTTATTTTGTTGTAGCCAGATTTAGAGTTATAATTTTCTTCAGATCAGTTGGATTTCAAAAGGGTTAAATTTTTTCTGGAAATATTTTGAGGAGTGCTTACACATAAATTTTGGAAAGACATTGCTTACAAATTTAATTTGGATTTCCAACACAGTAAGCAGAGTAATGACTACATTATATGTCATCGTCATCCATCTGGGATTTTCCATCAGGATTCGAACTTGAAATTATCAGAACATTTATTACTAGGACCTTTGCAATTTAATTCGTGGATTATTCTTGGATTGTTTTTGAATTATTCTTGGATTATTTTTGGATTTCATTCTTGAAACCATAAGTTTTCTCTTTTTTCATTTTTACAGAATTATTCCAGGGAAATAAATTATTTGTTAAATTTTAAAAAGCTTGCTGTTTTCACTCTTTCTGTGTTACTGTTTATTCGAGACTAAACACGTAATATAGAAATTGGGGGCTCGTCCGGGATTTTTGTATTCCGGCAAAAATGTTTCGGAAAACATTGTTTCTTGAAATTTGAATTGCCCTAGTTTTTAAATCTTTAGTGAGATCGACAATCTTTTTCTAAAATGTCAGCAAAAATGGAAATATTTCTTCAAATCCTACCCAGGAACAATGAGATCTTTTCAAAAAAGATGAATTGGTTCAGCTTGCGAAAAAAATATGATCTTTCTGAGGTAAAGGCTTCCTTAACAAAACAAGACATAAAAAATAAGATTTTGGTCCAGTATTTGGTAGAAAAAAATGTTTTGGATTAAAGTGCTTTGGTTTCAGTCAGTAAGTCTGTATCAGACTCTGACGCAAAAATGAAGGAATTAGAATTAAAATACAAGATGAAAATGGAGTTGAGGAAGCTGGAGCATCAAAAGGTTAAAGAAGAAAAACAAATGCAAATGCAGTTGCTATTGGAAAAAAGAGAAAGAACAAATGAAATTGGAGAAAGAGAAGGAGCAAATGAAATTGGAGAAAGAGAAAGAATAAATGAAATTGGAGAAAGAAAAAGAACAAACGCAATTACAAGCAGAAGAAAAAGAAAAAGAAAGACAAATGCAAAAAAAAAACAAATGCAAATGGATAAGGAAGAAAGAGAGAAAGAAAGACAAATGCAGTTTCAAAATGAACAAATACAGTTATAGAAAGAGCAAATACATTTACAGTTGGGAGAAAGAGAAGCAGGAGAGGGAATATCAATATAGAATATAAGAAATGGAACTGGCAAGTGAAAAGCACATTCATACTTCAAATCCAAATTTACGTTTTGATCTTGCAAAGAATATTAGATTAGTCCCCCCTTTCAGAGAAAAAGAAGTAGACAAATATTTTCCTTATTTTGAAAAAGTTGCTGAAAATTTGAAGTTCCCAAGGGAGCATTGGACTCAATTATTACAATGTGTACTCACTGGTAAAGCTAGTGATATTTACCGTTCACTGTCAATTCAACAAAGTGGTGACTATGATACGGTCAAAGAATGCATCTTAAAGGGTTATGAGTTAATCCCTGAAGCTTATCGGCAAAAGATCAGAAACTATAGAAAAGAAGCTGGATAAACTCATGTCGAATTTGCTTGAGAAAAAGAGTTGTTATTTGATAGATGTTGCTTAGCCAAGAAAGTTGAACAAGATTATGAAAGTCTTAAGTAACTTATATTACTTGAAGAGTTCACAAAAATGTGTACATGGTGACATTAAGTCTTATATTGACGAGCATCAGATTGAAACCTTGGAAAATGCTGTTCGTGCTGCTGGTGAGTATTCTTTAACTCATAAAGTTCATTTTGTAAATAAGTCTTCTACACAACAGTCTTTTTGACAGAAAAGTATTTCAGCCTAATACAAGCCCTTCTAAAGCTCAAACTGGCATAACTTCTTAAAATCAAACTTCGGAGAAGCTTGATTCAAGATCCTTGTCTCTTCCTACGTGTACCTATTACAAGAAAAAAAGACACGTTATTTCTGATTGCTACAAATTGAAAAATAGGCATCAGAATCAAGACAGACCTATTCCTAATGCTCTTATTTCTAAGAGGTCAAGGTCAAGGTCATGTATTGAAAGAAATAAATTTGTTGGGTCTAACAAACCCCAGTCTGATTTGATTATGGAGTATTATGAACCATTCATATCGAAGGGTTCTATATCACTCTTGGGTGATTCGGCCATTCCTATCCGTATTAAAAGTTTAAGGGACACATGAGCTTTTCAGAGTCTTTTATTGCCGGGTATATTGCCTTTCTCTGAGAAGTCTTCTTCTAATGAGAGCATTCTTAATTAGGGAGTAGATTGCAGCTTTGTTAATGTTCCTCTCCATGGTGTAAATTTGTCATCAGACTTAGTCTCAGGACACGTGACAGTCGGAACGGTCTCTGTTTTACCCGTTGAGGAAAGCCATTTATTACTAGGCAACGATCTAGCTGGAGATAAAATTGTGGTTAATCCACTTGTAACTGACAAGTCTTGCTTGGATCAGAAAGACGATCCAATTGAAAAAGAATTCCCTAATATATTTACAGCTTGTGCAGTTACCAGAGCTATGGCAAAGAAAGCTCTTGAGAATGATGTTGATAAGGAAAGTATTAATTTCGCTGACACATTTATTGGTCAGATTTTTGATGAGGTCACTTTCACTCCTTGTTTGGAGCAATCAGAAGGTATTGATCACAGTGATCCTGTTTTAACGACTCGTTCTCTTTATTCTAATCAGGGTGATTACACACTGAATGATGAATACACTTTCATCTTCTTGAATCAAAACTGCTCCGACCCAAACATCACTTGCATCAACAGACAATTTAAATGATTGGCTAAAATTTGGAGTTATAAGAACCGGAACACTTTTAAGTATGGCTTTCAACTTGTAAATCCACATACATTAAGAGGTCCACCTCTGGGAAAGCATTTATATGCTTCCATTATAGAGAATTTGTTTTGATTTTAGACAAAAACATGTCATCGGGATCTAGATGGTTTGAAAAACTACATTTTTATTTGACTCATATGATGTGTTTTCCACAAACATTGGGGGATGACACAAATGTGGCAAATGGCATACACTGCGGGGACACAGGTTTACACACCTGTAGTACACGTTTCTTGAAAGGACTTCGCAGAATTACCTCCTCCTTGTCCAAGGGAAAATTTCAGAATTCCATTTGCTTCGTAAACTGTATTTCTTTCATTGATCTATGTTTCCAGTTTGACACGAAATACACTGAAGGTCTCTAGATTCCAAGGATGAATAAAAAATAAAATAAGCAAATGAACTTATTTCATGGTTCTTTATGCATGTATATTGATGAGTTTACTAGTCCACAGCGTGTCCTTGATAGTTATAAACATATTCAAACCATCATTTTCGACTAACCATAAGTTCAAGTAAGTGTCTCTTAAAACTATTACTAAATCGCAATATGTAAATACCACTCTTTGCCATCAGTTAAATCATGCAAAAGAAAAGATTTGTGAATATGTTCGAATATCGGTGAAAAACGAATTAAATACATTATTTAATGTGTATGATAATTCTTTCTCAATATATAAAAATTTCACACCATATTATCAGGCATCATCATGTAGGGTCCGGAGATGAAATTTTCTGCCCTGTCAGGTTTATATTTAAATTTAGTAATATCTATCTATCTATCTATCTATCTATCTAAAAGCAGAGTTTCTAGAACCTGACAATCTGGCACTTAGCTAACTTAAGTATGCATACACTGATTTATGCTAAATACTAAATATTTCAATATAATTTGATTTGATAACACGAAGAAATGACCACAATTTCTTTTTCATTTAATATCTGGGATGAGAGAGGTGCCTGGAATATTCTTTGGAACCAGGATATTTTTGTTTTTCTTGTAATTAAGAGACTTTTTCAGCTAATATAGTGAGTCTAATTAATTCTTTTTGTACGAATCAAAGCAAGAATATTTTAACTCAGTTTGGAGTCGGACACTTTTGTTTAAAGAAAAATCTCAGCCCCTCTCATATCGAAAATTAAATGTCTTGTCCCTCACCCACCAAACATATAACCTGAAATTTAGATTGCTTTTTGTTCAAAAGTAAATGCACGTCGCAACAGCAGAGTCACTCAACGTCCTCCATAGGTGTGATTGTGTGAAGACAGTGCTGACAGTATATCACTTAGAGGTATATAGGCTAGGGGTAAAGTTTAGGTGTACTAGTACTTCCTGGTTCTCTTGCTGTTGTTAGGTGGTTTAATATCATTTTTTTAGCACAATAATTCCTCGTTCTATTGTTATTGTTAGGTAACGTGGAATCCGGGTCTTGTGTTCTATATATGCTAGAGCTGTCATCTTACGTTGTTTCCTGGGAATTATGGTGCAGTTGTTTACTTTGTGTATTATGGTTCCATTATAATTTCTTCAAGTTTTTGTCTATTCAAACTAAGAAGAACATGTCAGGAACAACGCCTAAGGATGTCGCATAGATTCAGGAGTATGTATCCGACACAAGCGGGAGACATTCAGTACAAAGAAAGCTGTTCTTTTCTCTGATATCAAGGTAATTATCTACTCTGTATTATGTTACGCGTTTAAAAATTCAGAAATCGGGAAAATTCAGAAATCAGGAAAAGAATTTCGTTATGTAATAAAAAATACCCCATGGCAATTCACAGCTTTTTATTAGGGCAGAGTAATAATGTTAATAGATTAACATTTTGTTGTAGTAGAGTCCGACCATATTTAATTGGCGAGGAGTTGGGTGATAGGACTTCCTTCAGAACCAGTAAATTATTATTATTATTATTAGTAGTAGTAGTAGTAGTAGTAGTAGCGCTTTGTTTTTACTGTTCTAGTTCTTGTTGCTGTTGTTCTACAATCATATCAAGATCATGTTTACAAGCTATCTCGGTCTGAATATTCCCGCCCCCACATCGCAACTCTCCACCATCCGAAAACTGAATGATCAGGTAGTTCTTCATATTAATTTTCCAGTCAGAGTAGCTACAAATAATGTAGGGTTTATGTGCCAGAATAGGTCATTACACAATGTATTTTGGGTCATGTGGCTTTAATCGAGTATTGCAAAAATTGTACGTTGTAATAAATTTTAACACGTATGAGTATCCAGGTTACATTTTGAAATTACAAATAGGTAAATATACATAATCAACTGCCACTAATATATGCAATTTAATTTTGTTTGTATCTATATCTTCACAACAAGAGGCAAAATCCAAAACATTCAAAGGCAGATTGTGTGATGTATTTTGACCCCATGCGGTTTCATTCAACACATCGACGCACTATCTAAAGAAACTGTGACAACGACTATGATTGTATATATATGTGTCTTATCTCTCGTGCGAGTTTGTGTGTGCACTAACACGATTACATCCTGGTTGCAAAACAGGTTCATTAATTGCCTGGTCTTACCGGAACGTTCACAACCTTTAAGATAAATAAGTTTATGACATGCGATCGGATCGGTCACTAACTTTGCCGTTGACATCGTCCCGAGATAACTATTGCGACGACATTCTTCCCTGGCTGTATAATTTGCAGTGTTTTTACGAGTAAGCTATTAGCTCTTGTTTGATTCTCCAGTGGCCGTTGACCGTATCCGCAGGATATATAGTATGGCTTTGCACACGTGCTCGGGAAGCTCGCGTGGTTGAATAATAACCTGAGAAAACAACTCCGTTTGCTCAGCTCAAGTACAGATATGTTTTCTGGTTGATGAAGGTGCTTTTGATCTATGCAAAACGAGTCATTACCAACTCTCCTGGTTGTGACCTTGATAAGGAAAACAAATTCGTCAGATCGATGATTACTCGGCGACACGGACGCGCGGAATTCGCTGATTCGGCCACTGCAAATTTACCGACGATCGTATGTCCACTGTCTTTTTCAACAGTGCCATTTTCGTTGATAGCCAAACCACGCAAACAGAGCCGGATGAATGTTCGGAAGAAAATCAAAACTGCTGGTCTCCACAAATCTGGTCAAATCGATGTTGGGCAGCGGCCCATCAGATGCCAACTGTTAGCTCATGTGTTGGACGTCCGAATCTCTCTAAGTACAGCTGTCCGAGAAAACCAGCAGGATAACGCGCGACTATGTTGACGCTTACGATTTTATTGGCGTAGTAACTGTTGTTTCAGAAACCTCCATGGATATACTTTGTACATGACCGCTGAACATCCTCGAGAAAACAAGCACCAGGGAGGGTGAACCCTACAAAGTTTAGAAGGTTCCAAATGTCGAAATAAGATCTCCACAAGGAGGGAGTTTTTCAACCGGAAATAACGTCGACTACGTTTCAAGAGGAACCCTCATAGAGATAAGCCTCTTTGGGAGGTCCTCCTGAGTTAGTCCAAATGTGGTTTCTGGTTGAAAAACCCATTAATGGCGCTTCGATTACAAAAAATGAACCAACTCTTTGTCGTCGCCCTCCCTGCTGCTATGAATTAAAATTTTTTATCAAGACCAACTCGATAGGATCGTGTAAGTTTATTGTTATAAATCCATGTGGGGTTGATTGAGCACGACTAAAGAAATTTTTAAATTTATTCATGTCCATATCACCGCTGCACCAAGTCTGATGAATATTTCGTAACGTGTGAGTATCAACTCCGTTAAACACAGCAATAATATTACACTTATCCCTGATTATTTTTGGTATTTGTGTATACCGCTGGGTTACATAAATCACATCTGTGTTTTTGTGTCTACCTCTGGAAAATATCCTAGCTGGATTTGATTGTTTATCCAGCATTACGTCATCATATACAACCAAATTGTTAATAGATTTGTCTAAATCATCAACATTCGGCGCATCATATCAGTGATAAATTCAACATCATCGCCGTTTTCATTCAACAATTTTGCGCTTTCATTAAAATCTTTTATTACGTCATAGCATCGTTGATCATCAACTGATGGTACTACCAGATACAACTTATCCCACTTCATCCACTTCATTATCAAGTTAAGTAACAGTTGTGTCTTACCGCTTCCAGATGGTCCTACGATAATCATATGAACATCATTTGGTAGCGCAGTATGATGCTTAACTGGTTCTCCTTTCCTTGTAGCAGAAAAGTCAATGATTTCCATTAGAATAATATAAAATAAATATGGATTTATATTGTGTAAAATGCAGGGCGCGCACATCGACAAGCGATCTAACAACCATTACGACAAAAAATAATAGATCTGCGGTTACGGGCAAGTGTGAACGATGCGGTACAAAGAAATTTAAATTTATCTCCACTGACAAGTCAGTGCAGTCAGGTGAAAAACCAAAGCAAAAGCCAAAACCAAAGCCAAAACCAAAACCAAAGTCAAAACCAAAGCCAAAGCCAAAACCAAAACCAAAGTCAAAACCAAAGCCAAAGCCAAAGTCAAAGCCAAAGTCAAGTAAAAAAAAGCAACACGGAGGTGATATTGCAGCAAAATTAACAAAGTTGCCAGGGGCTCCGTGGGCTAAATACCCAGGAGAAAAACACCTCCCAGGATATAATTACTGCGGTCCTGGAACCAGACTTGATATCAAACTTGATGATCAAGATCAAACAAAGCCAGGTGAGTATCCTATAAACGCTATTGATAAGGCGTGTCATGCTCATGATGTAGCTTATAAAAGTAAAAATCTACAAGATAGGCATCTCTCAGATGTGAAATTAATTCACGCGTTAAATTCCATCACTGATAAATCTTTCAAGGAGAGGTTAGCTAGTTGGTTAATAAAATCCGCGATGAAAGGTAAATTATCGCTAGGTGCTGGTAATTAATTATAATGGAGTCGATTTATTATTCCCCAAGAGGATACTGGAGGGGTAGCGCAGCAATTAGTAAACTCGCTGAAGCAGCAAAAGTTACACGCGTTACTGCTAAAAAGTGGTTATCCAAACAGGCAATATGGCAAATTTACCAACCACCGCCTAAACAAATTCACTTTGCACATTTTGATGTTAGTGTTCCTAATGAAGTTCATCAAGCTGATATATTAGCTGAGGTTCCTTCTGCGTTTGCACGAATTTATCAACGAGGTGGTCTACGATGGCCACAGTTGTTACAAGTTGATCCTGGCAAAGAATTTCACGGTGCAGTATCATCACTAATGAAGCAACATAATGTCAACATCAGACGAGGACATACTGAAATTCACCGTCATCAGGCAATTGTTGAGCGATTTAATCGAACACTTTCTGAGCGGTTATTTGGATATCAATACGCGAAGGAATTCATTCAGGACAAGAGATCACGCGAATGGGTTGCAAGATTACCAGGTGTGATAGCTGCATTAAATAATGAAATTACTCGAACAACCAACATGAAACCTATTAACGCAATTACCAAAAAATATATACCACATCGACGTGATTTTTCAGCACAACCAATACTGGGCGATGTTACTGTGAGATATTTATATGAACCAGGTGAACTTGAAAAGGGTAAAAAAAGAGCGACTGATCCTATCTGGAGCATCACTACACACAAGATATCTAACATAACTAGATCTACTGGTAGACCAGCAATCTACAGGCTGGGTTCAACTGCTCCTCAACGTGGATTCACACGTTAACAATTACAAGTAATTCCCGAGGACACACAAATACCACCCAGATCAGTTAACTAGCACCACGGGTGCCAGCACCCAGACGTCGATTGCACTCAAGACAGGTCAGTGTCGCATTTTCGCGTGTATGACCAAGACGATTATCCTTTCTATCTACGGTGAATTGTCTTGGATTATTACTCAAATACTGCCACAACATTATACAATTACAGCTCGCACAGTGATTATTCTGCTGTTGTTTCAGTGTCATGATAAATTCAACATCAAGGTCAAAATCGCGATTATTTTTTTGTCACTGTTTGTAACCAGTTAATTTTTTTCTTATTATATCATTGTTGCTTTCATTATTAATTTCATCAGCCATTGACTCATCCAAGACAATTCTCCGCAGTTGAGATATTCTTCTGACTCTGGACACAGCCAAGTAAACTAAGTTTGACCACTCGATACGATCATCAATGATCCAAACAGCTGTATCAGAGATAGTCAGTCCTTGAGATGAATGTATCGTCATTGCGTATCCTAGCGTCCACGGGGATTTATCAGCGCGCAGTGCATCTTCAACAACATTGATATCAACTGCGACAATATCATTTAATACGAGATTTTGTTTTTCGGTCTGTCCTGGTATATCAACGTCAATATTTTGCCGTCGCGTATCAGCTGGTCGATAACACAACGGCACTGGCAGCGTCGGAAACTTTTCTCGTTGTAACTGAAACAACCGCTGTTGAAATGTGTCTCTGTCTATCTTTCTACTTGCCACAATCAAGTCGTTTGGTCTCCACGTTTGCAGAAAGTCGCTCACTGAGGTGGCGCTATACATTTTCACATTTTGCATAGGGTTAGGATTTTAAAGAAAAAGAATATCCCTGGCTTTCCTCACTGGTTATACTGGCTATTTAAAAAAGACCTTGTATATCTTAGGTATTATGCAAAGAACCTTTAATTCCCTTTATTTTGGTGTATGATTGATGGGTGTACTATGGGTTATAGAGTATAAAGCTTGGCCTTACTTCAAATGTGCACCTTTCAAAAAAGTGCTAGCTCTACTTGGTCATTTTCACTTCCTGAACTTCAGAGGTAAATTGTGTAAAAAAGAGCCAATAACTTTTTTTACATTTTATATATTTGGTAATTCATTCATTGCACTTTCAGAAGCTGGTATTGTCTAGTCTGGCAAAATTCATTTTCCCTATTTTAATTGCTGCTATGTATAGTGTACTTTAGACTAATTCAGACTGATTTTTTAACACAAGGGAGCAGTCATTTTAGTTAGCAGTGTGCTTAAATCATGTAAAATTTCCAAAAGTGCAATATCCAAAAGAAATATCATCCACATTACATTAATGTAGCATAGAGGTATGCAAACATTCTCTCCACTGTGTATGTTTTAAATGCGAATTACTTCACCTTGCATACGTCACTCTCTCAAAAGTACATATTATCTGGTGAGCGCAACCTGAAGTCTCTGAAATTATTTTGCGCATTATTTCACATTGAATTTTATTCGGTTGTAGTCTGATTAATTTCTTAAACTCGTTTAATTCTGCATTAAGCGCTCTATAATCATCAGCCACTTCTACGTAGTGGTCAACAAAATCTTTTAACCATAAATGTGGAGATGGTCCAACAAAAGGTGGTGGCTGGCCATAATCGCCGCACATTATCACAGCTGTATTTTTTGTTAATAACCAATCGAGAAATATTTTTAATGTTTCTAACGGTACCGTACATATTTCGTCCCAAATTATAATCCTTGGAATATATTTCTCTCCCATTCGATCCGGAGTCCATATGTCGCCCTTGTATCTGAAAAAGCTCTGATAAGTGCATGAGTTAACCCCACGTTGTTTCATCTCTCGCGCGAGTCTGTGTGTAGGTGTTAACACGATCATATCTGAATTCCGAAATAATTCAATCGCTCGAGTCGTCTTACCATACCCTCCCGGCCCATTGAGGTAAACAGTCTTGTGTCTGGATACTGAATCGTACACAGATGGTGCACTCGACATTTCTGATAACTCTGATTTATAATAACTTTCTTTGATCTCAACATCTGCGGACTCACAATAATCATATACCATTTCTTCTTTTATTCACCACGAACCCCATGATGCATCATCAGTTGTAAAACGAGTTACCGAATTCAGGTATTTCGTGTTGATGTAAAATGAGTCCGTTGCCACTCTAACTGCAGTGTCGGGGAATCTATCTATCATCGATAGCAAATTTATAGAAACATAAGCGAGTATTAAAGATCTTAAATGAGTATACTGAGGTGACTCGCCATCAGTATAACTTACAATTGTACCCAGCCGAGTTCCGTCAGATAAATAAGCTTTTTCTCGACTTAGAAATATATCTCTCGCAGTTGCATCAGCGACCACAAATTTATACTCGGCGGGATCCATAATCAGTCTTGCATAATGTCGTTTATGATCATTTATGCACCACCCTGAGTAAATTTACCAATTATTCTTCTACCAAGATCCTTCTCGTTTCTTTTATCTTCGAGGTTGGCGATTAATGTATCGTAATCATCACTTTCGCAATCAACCAGTTCAGGTGTTGATAACCAAACTTCAATCTGTGCCCGATATGATATAATTGCCTCACTGATCGTCAGCGATATCAATATTTTCGTAACAACACTATTGGTGCCCAGCGCTTTTCACAAAAGTGCCGACCACACCAAACATAAAAAATAACATGAAGACCCTTGGCGAATTCAAATGACACTACACGAGCGAATCCTGTCAGGTCAAAATCGGGTAATGGTCCATTAATGGCGCTCGCGTCATCGAGTTTGTGGGGTGTCCAAATCTTTTAAAGTATCCAGAGCATTCTCCCATCCTGATTAAGCTTCATGGATAACACGCAGCCATATCAACTGATATTATTTCCTTGTAATTATACTTGGTATTCCACAATCCGCCGTGTCTGTATTCACAACAACTTATTTGTACATCTTCGAGAAACTCACTTCGGGTTGGCTTCCACGAATTGTTTTCTCTGGCAGCATGGGCTGCAACTGATGGGACAGTGAAACAATTAGTTAGTAATCGGTCAGTATCTTTTGAGCATCTCTGAGCCAGTTTTCTCATTGTTTCATGGAGAGATTCTTTACGGTATATTTCACCGTTAACGCGTACAAATTCGATCATATTTTTCATTATTTGAACTCGAAAATAACGACACTGACACAGGATCGTTTTCAACCATCTGTTTAATAAAATCAAACCTGTTTCTCACAGAGTTTCCCCCCTCGGAATTTTCCGAGGACGGGTAAAATCTTACAGTTCGATCTCGTAGAAATATTGTGACTGCACTGGTCCAAGCGTGAGCGTTATGATCAATGGTATTTATTGGAGCTCCGTTCCGATTATATTTCGATTCGTATAATACTTCCCCTGTTATTGTTACTACGGTTATGGGGAATCAGTGCTTTTCCTAACTCGGCAACATCGTTTATTGTAGCTCCTGTATCCTTGACCCGTTCAGCCCATTTGTTTATTTTTTCACGTCGTAACGCCGTTAGACCGTTTCCGCGCATCGCTTTTGTAAAAAGTTCTGTTACTCGTTCAGCTACACAATTCAGTGATGAAAATTTCATTGGGGCAAGATCATTAATGTTGGGTTTTTTCTTATCGGATAGATTACATAAATGACCGCGGTCACAGGATACGATCGAGTGTAATATGGCTTATCAATCCCAGTTAACATTCCTGGTTTGTAATCTTTACTTAACAGAGCGGTTTTTCCATTAGCAAGGACAGGGTCACGTTTGTCACGGATAATCCACGTATCGGAATCTGCTTGCACAATAAACTTTATTCTGAAATGATATTTCTGATTGAGGTAATCGATGATCGTTTTCGCTCGTGCATTGCTCATTGTGGCATCAATAACTTCTTCAGTGTCGTGTATAATTTTGAATGTAGACCATTCGTGAGATGCTCCATCATTACGAAATTCTTTTTTTGGATCTCTGATAATATCAATCAGATCAGTCAGGGCTCGCCTCCGCGAGTCAGGGGTTAGTCTGTCAAGATCGAATCTAGAAGTTTTCCAGGGCTTGATTGTAGATAATCTCTCAAACTCCTCCATATTATATTTAAGACAAACATTTCAATAAGAAATATTATATATATAATGCCTCAAACCAATCAATGCAAGTGGTTTAAAGTGGGATCTGTAACTTTTTGTAACAAATCCAAAAGAATTCTGCGGGGAACATTCACAAAACAATCGAAGAGGGAGTTTAGGACCAATACCGTGTCTGCGATGTGGTATTGGAACCAGGGGTAAAACACAGTTCTGCGCAAGTTGTTGCGGAAAAAGATATCGTGAACTTAAGCGATATTATGATAAAAAAATAATAATGATGCGCTGAAATGTGAGCGCGATTATATAACTAAGTTTTCAGACAAATTATAAATTAGACAAATGACATTATTATTGTATAAATGAATCAAGAATTTGTCAGACATCCCATCATCAAGAATTACGAAGCGTCACGTGATGGCACAATTTGGCACTGTAAGTTGAAAAGGCCAGTTAGTGTTGTTAATAATACTGGTTATCTAAAGTTCAGAGCTGGGAATAAAACCTGTTATAATCATCGATTTGTGTTCGAGGTTTTTCGTGGGAAGAACAAAGATGGTCTTGTGATCGATCACATTGATGGATTAAAACTTAATAATAATTTATCTAACCTACAAGCCATCACGCAGAGCGAAAATTCTGCACCATGAGGTACCGGTAAATTTAAGAGCATTACAAGGAGAGCTGTCAGATCTCTCAACATAAATAATTGTGAAGAGATAATTTTTCAGTCAATGGGCGCGGCTGGCAAGTATTTCGGTATTCACCCGCGATCGGTCAAACGTGTTGCAGATAAAATATCCAAATTATCGTTTTCATACCAAGTTAATAGCTGGATTTTATTTTCCTATGTAGATGCAGATAACGGAGATAACTCTACAGCGACTGTGTAAAAGTCAATGATGGAATTATCTCCCCCTTGACTTTGTCACGGTGATTTCATCAAGGAGATTGCGCAACACATATATCATTACCTGTAAAGGTAATATATTATTATCCAGCGCGGAGAACTGTATACAGTTATTTTTTTTTACAGCCAATACAGTTCGTGGCGTAACCATCTTATTGTATACAGACTGCGCCGCAGTCTCTTTCCGCATTAACACTTCCGCGTTTGATAAAATCAAAAACTGTCAGTACAGGTAAGTGTTATTTTCACGGTAATGTTTAGAATCCAGTTCAGAACTTAAATTCAGCTGCAAACTGTTAACTGTCTGTCAATAGTTACCTATATGATAATTTTTAAATCCTATATCATTAGATTGGACCATATTGCAGTGGTAGAGCCGTTGACTCTCGTCCCCGACTCTGTCAATGCCAGTGGTTCGAGTCTCGTAACGTACATATTGTCGACGGTACCCATTAATAGGGTGTTACAATTGGGGTCGGCAGCCGAAGCCGTTCATGTACATCTCTCTCCCACGTCAAATCGTGGGGGTGTGGTTTTCACCCCTGGGATTTGATCTTGGGGGGTATGTGCATGAATGCAATACACAGATAGCCTTCTGAATACTGTAACATTTCGTTTCACTTTCGCTTAGAGAATTCGCTGGAGGTATGTTTGTGACGCGCCGCAAAATAAACAGTAGCCGTGGATGTATAAAGCTCTACGTCACATGGGCCCCACAAAAACAAAACATTCAGAAAGAATGCGACCCTTGACAACGTCAAGGAAGAAACGATCACGAGGATGCCGAGAGGCTATAAGAAAAGTCTCTAAAAGACAAAGTCTCAACCGAGATAAAATCTTGGGACAAAAGTCTAAAAGGACCTCGTGACGCATAGGCCAGTGCAAGGGCCCAAGAAAATGATAACCGCTCATCATGGCTACTGTTTACTTTTAGTTTAAAATATTTTTTTTTAAATATATAATTATAATAATATGAATTACGAAAATATCAATGATGTGATTTCTGCTATTAAAAAAATAGAAGAAAACGGAATTAATATATCTGATGAATTAAATCCTGAAAAAAGTTTGTCTTTAATTTTGAAACACTGAAGGCTAAATGCGAAGGGCGATATATTTTGCCTGCTTAGTACAGATTTATAAAGAAAATCCAGACGGAGTTATATAAATCACTGGCTGCAGTAGAAGAAGCACAAATAAATGAATTTGTTTTGTTGTCTCGTGCAATTGAAAAAATTAGATCAGCATTGTCTCAAGAATACGAATCAAAAAGTAATTAATACTCGCGTAAGGCAACTAAAAAAATTTATGTCAGATTGTGAAACGATTGAGAGTTAGATCCCTTGATTGGGAAATGGAAGTCAAGTTACATGGAGATGAAATCTAAAGTAAAAAAAATATTTTTTACCTGCATCAATCTGATGAGAGATATTGTTTTTTACTTGTATCAGTCTGATGACTTATTTCTTTTTTACATGTATCAATCTGATGAGTTAAATAATATTATCTTAAGCCGATCAAATTTAATGCAGGAATGTGCATAATTTAAAATCTGGTTTCTGTCACATGTGATCATAGAAATACGTTTTTGCCGCAGTTCATCTAACTGTCCCTGCGTTAATAAAAAATCTTCATTACCGAATACATCAATAACTAAATCAACTGCGTTGACCGGGGACTGCATAAACACCTCTTTGATGTAGTTTCAAGTGCTTGTTTGTCGTGTATAAAAACCTTCACGTGCTGGTACATTATATAATTACTCGTAAGGTCTAATCGGAAATTTTAAGATTTCACAAGTAAATTAATATGTAATGTTTCATTCCTTAAATCCAGAAGGTGGCCTGATTGGTCTGTTAGTTTGAAATTTATTCTTGACAGTAACGGATTATAACACTGCAAATAAACCGGATTGATCGGCTCTTTCACAATCAGACATCCAGGTGGTATATCATTTGGGGTGAAAGAATGAAGAACAAATACTTGCTGGGCTTGATTTGAAACTGTCGTGTCTGTGCTGTAGCTGCCATCAATGACATCACACACAAGATTGAACGCGACCACAGGGGTTATATTTACGATTTCCGGGGATACATGTCGGCCTTGCCCTTCGGGGTCATTGTTGTGCAGGAGAATAGTTGCCGGTGGTAGTGTTTTTCTCCATTCTGCGAGTATATCAGGGAAGATCTCATCAATAATATCATTGACGGATTTTTTTTTAGCTCAGTTGCGTTATACCAAGGAAGTTTAAAATTCGGTAGATTCGCCTCTGGTATTCTAAAGAAGTCTAAAAATTGTTGCTTATATCTGGTTACACCGTCAAAATGATCGATTATTGCCTGAATTAATCGCTGGTTAAAATATTCCATATCGTATGCGAGCTGATTTAATATCTCAATTTGTTTAATAATTTCGCTGCGTAAAGTTATATCAAAAAGATGTTTTGAAAACTTTGCCGTAGTGGCTGTAGTTGTCTTTTATGCTCTTGATCAATGAATCTGAAGTAATCATTGATCTCATCTAGGCGTATAGTCATGTATTTAGCTGTTCCTCTTTGTAGATCTCGTTCGTAAGTTAAAAACCAATTATTATTATATGCCCATTTTTTTTCCCCGTTAACTTTACATTGCCGGAATCGTTCAGTATTCCCCGATACTGAACGCGTGCGACAATACACATATAGCATTCACGTGAATAAAGGAACTACTTTCTATTGTTAACAAACAATGACGCAGGCACCAACACTTTTGATTTGTAAACAAATCATATACACTCGCGTAACAGGCTCTTTACGTTGTGATTATTTAAATTTGTTTCTGAATGAACTAAAACATGTTTCGTGGACTGCAAAAGAAACAAAAAAAAAAACAAAAAAAAACCACAGCTGTTTTGGCACATTCCGCGTTGATACAATGTTACCGATTTAGGCTAGCTACATTATATAAAAGACGGACGATTATGTCCTTACAAATAACATACAAGTGACAAGGAATATACTGTATTCTTTATCTGGTGATAAGAATGGCAAAATACAATATACTTACAGTTTTACATCCTGAATCTCCTCAAAATGTTTTTTCTTAATTCTGCAAATCGGAATTACATGAGCAATGTCATAGGTTTTCAATCTGGATTACACATTTCGAAAGTGTGCTGTAATTTCGATGATAAGTGCAATTGCATCCTCCTTACCGCACTGAAAATGAAATACACATTAAATTCCATAGCGTCTTTTTGAAAATTGCAATTGAAAGACTTCATATTTTCCCACGTTATCATTTCAAACATTCAATGACAGAAACAGAAACACGTTTGCAGACGTAAACACGCTTCTCCCGCGCCACTTCAATCCGATATATTTCATGTATCATTTGCACAGATGAATCCAGTCCAAAATCACAAACCTTAGTCGAATCGAACAAAATACCAAAATATATTCACTCCAGATCAAACGGAAAAGTCGTTGCAATGCGCATTCATTCACAATATGACTGCAAATTTCAATTTTAACTAGACACACCATTTTCTTTCGAAAGTTATGTCGAGTGCGCGACTAAGTTCAAATTTATCTGGGCGGAGTTATGTGAGCATTAATAATGATGTCATTTTGTAATGTCAAATCTGCGCTTGTGTATTTAGTTTGGAATGCGACATTCATTCATTTACGTTGTTTCTTGTAGTGTATTTTGTTTATATAATTAAACCTTAGGTAGAATAAAAAAATGAGCATATAATAAAAAGGTTACTGCATTTGTATGGGAAAATATGAACTCGTTTTGTCGGAAGGATATACTTCTCTCACAAGTTCGTGCAGTATTCATTCCGAAAATTCGTTCCTATTTTCCCATACAAATGCAGTAACCTATAAATATTATCCTTACTGTGAAATTCAAATATACTACCCAACGTTGCGTTTTTTAGCTGAATTAAATTTTCCTCGTATAATGGTAAAACTCCGTGGTATGATTTATTGTCCGTGACATAATCAGATTTTTTCGGTTCTGGTGGATGCGGTGGTGTCGGTGGTTGAATTTCAGGCCATCCTAACACTGATCTGATCGAACTCTGATATATATCTATGGCGTAGTTTGGAGTGCTTATCTCAATTGAAGAAGACAGCGTTGGTTCATGAACGGTTATTTTTATCTTGGATTCTTTTCCTGTGAGATTTTTTATTCGACGCCGTAATTCCTCATCGATTTCTTTGATTTGATAAGACCCGGTTGGTATTCCAGTCGGGTGTACCATTAGTGCCATCGGCACCAGGTTTACTTTTATGTGCAAACACAAACGAATTATTCGCTAGTAATTCACCGAACGATTTTGATCTGATATTGGGCCAACTGTAGTATACTCGTAATTGTGCTAGTGCGATTTCTTTCACCGGAATTGCAGTTGGAAAATTGACACTAAATTCTGGTCTAGTCGAGCTTTCTGTTATCATCAAAGTTCTTTGAGGGCTTGTATTTTCGGCTATCTGTTGAAGTAATTCTGTCATTATTTATCTTTGTTGTTTTTAAATGGCGGGTGCAGTCTTCGTATATCTTAACCATTATAGCGATTGTTTCGTCGTTTAGGCTTGATGATATCAACGACGATAATTTTGAGTATGCCGCTGTTGCTGTGTTTAGTTGTATGACATAATCGTGCAATTTTGTGCTCGTGCATGACGATATTATTTTCGCGATTATATTAAAAACACCTGCAATTGCCGCTGATGATGAAATGCATATTGTTACTGAGATTGCAGTTGTTACTGGCGTTAGCGCTGATAATACTACTCCGGTGGATGCAACTACCGCGGATACTGAGTATACTATAGCATCCAGGATGACTGCTAGTCGCCTATATTTCTCCACTCGCGTTGTGTATTTGTCGATGAGAGTTTTTAACTCTGATTGTCATTCGCGTATTTGATCGTATCTATATTGCTGCACATCTAATGTTGTCGTTGACGCTGTCATTGACTTTGTCGTCCTTAACTATGTTAAGGATGCCATTTATTATTTTACGCAGTAACCAATTGAGGTGTTTCAGCTACGAATTCCAAACACCACCAGTAAGATGTTGCGGTTAATTTCTTATCGGCTGCTTCCAGTATAAACTCTTCTTCGGTTCCCTTGTTTAATATGATAGTAACAACCCCGGAAAACCTGTCGGTGGAATGTTGCCAGGGATATGTTGTGAACATTTCAAATTTTGCAGCACTGAACACAAAAAAACCTATACACACCAGTGGCTGTTGCGGTGTATTTGATAGTATTATTTTGTTTAGACCATGTTGCAAACCCAGATGATACCGTGTACAGTCAACTCCGGTTAATTGCACAGCCTCGGGCCCATCACAAGACTGTGCAGTTAAACGGAGTGTGCAGTTAACCGAAGTACGGTGCAGTACAGCTTTAAATCAGCATGGCACAAATATAGGTGAAGAATAATGTATAAAAATGATTAGAATCCACTCTTTCAACGTTTACTTGAATGAAACAAGAGTCTACAATGAACAGATCTAACGTCATATTGTTAAATCAAACACAATGAAATTGACGATTTCCGAAAGAAATCGGCAATTGATGTATGCACAAGTTTTCCTGATAAGTTGGTGAATTGCCGACTCTATTTTGTAAAACGGTTCAAACAGCTCACATTCTCTCTGTTCCATAAATCTGCGTAAATTCTGGAGTGACTGAATAGCGACTTTAGATGAAACCTGGTCATCTACTGCGTCGTCATCACTTCTTTCGTCATTTTCTTCTTGTTTTGTCTCTGTAAGAGCTGCAACGATGGTTGAGTCTTCGATTTCACCTTCTGTCTGAAGACCATCTATTGCAACATATGATTGTTCCCACGCTATTGCTCCCCGGTGGGCGGGAATATACATGTATCTACCACCTATGGCATCCTTTACATGTCAATCATTTACAAAGTCGCATTTACCGGCTTAATTGTCGGCTTATTTGAAGCGCTACAGCAGCGGACTGGCAATAACTGATCCTGACTATACATTGTGCAGTTAACCGGAGTAAAATTGTAATGAATAATGTGCCACGGGCAGAACATTTATCGTGCTATTATCCGGAGTGTGCATTTAAGCGATGTGCAGTTATCCGAAGTTTGTTCCCATTGAAAAGCATTGGGAAAAACGGGACCGGCGTGTCTACGTGCAGTTATCCGGAGTTTGCAGTTAACCGATGTGCAGTTAAGTGGAGTTCACTGTATACTATGTTGGTAAAATGCCCGGGAGTAATTCCAGATGGGATTTTAATCAAACTGGTTTTGTTAACGATCTCAGGAATCCCACTTACGATATCTTGCTGTGTTTGTTTGATCGTGTCAATATTGGTTTTGATATCAGCAAGTTTTGCGTCAACGATAAGGGGAGTGCTGAAGAATTCCTCTGCGGCTTCATTAATTTTTCTAAAGTTTCTACGAAGATTTGTAAACGCGTTTACGTGAACGTCATACTCGGCCCGCAGAGTGGATAATTTACTGTCTACGTTGACGACTTATAATTTGTTTGCAGCATCTTAGTCGGATGTTGGATCTCTTAAAACCACTATTTTGTTCCCGTTCATATTGAGTTCACCTGTCATTGTGTCACCGGTATTTTTTAAGCGACTAATCACACTTGCTGAGATTTGATCTCTGATGGTTGTAAACGATATACTTGAGTCTCTGATTTTTCCGCTGTCAGTAAACACAGGTATGTTATCCGGGGTAGCTCCAAGAACACTGCGAACTATATCATTCCATTTGATATTACTGGGTTTTAGTTTTCCGTATCGGTCCTGAAAAATAACAACCTCATCTGGGTCTATCCCGGATAACGTTAAAAGATTGTCAATTTCATCTTTGGTCGCATATTTTGATAAATCTACATCGCCGCGTTTTTTTGTCTTTGTGTTTCGATGAGAGATCTTCCGTAATATCAACCATTATTCTTTAGGGATTGTTTAAAATGTTAAATCTGTCCGCGGTATACTCGTGCACGACTTTGTGAGGCGGTTTGGTTGATTTTGATATCGCGTCAAGAACATTTAATACTTCACGGCCACATATTGGTGGATCAGTTAGTGTTTGTGTTGGTAGCATTGAATACCAAACTGGAATGGGAGTGCTTCGTGCGTATTTTAGAAATTCAACTGGCGGTGCTAACCCATACGAATCGAAATAGATAATTCCAAGTGGATCAATCGCGTAAGCAACCCAGTGAGTTCCAGGGCGTTCGCTGTGATCAAGATTAATAATTCCAGTTTCTGGATTATTCGGTTGTTGTGGTAATTGAGCTCGAATAAAAACACCTCTGACATTTTTTATTTTAAGTTGTTTAGCAGCATCGAGCAAATCAAAATTTGACATCGGTAAAACACTGTGTTTTCAAAACCGTTTTGGGTACCATGAAGGCGGAGTTCCTGAAAGTCTTAGACCCGCTCCGTACTGTTCCACTGGTAATTTTAGACGACCCGGCTGAGGCATATTGGACTTTTTTGGACCCCTTGTTGGTTTTTCTGTCCGTGATGGTCTTTTTTTTAAAAGTTCTCCTTGTATAAAGTTCCCTGCCCAGTTGCTTTCTTTAATGCCATTCCAGCAGCTGTTCCAACAGCACCTAACGAGGCTGCTTTGCGACAGCTGGGGCATCATCAGCTATTATTGCTGGCAACGCGGCGAGGAGTGGAAATATACCACCGGTTTTAACCATGTCCTTGATGGCCTTTGGAGCGAAATCAAGTTGAATTCCAGTTTTTGCTTGCTTTGCTTTATTGAAATGTTTTAGTTGGGTTTTACTTAGCGATAACTTGTTTGCGACGCCGCTAGCGATTTGATCTTGTTTTAGTGTTATCGTTGCCCCACATGTTCTCGCGTTTTTCGATTGTAATTTTTTCGCCTGACCAGGAGTCAGAGTGACATTAACGTGACTATATGACATTTTATAATAAACGCGATTGATCTAATTGTCTACATATTGTTTTAACAATGTTACATGTTTTCTACTGGTGAATCAATAACTCTCATTCGCCCGCTAACACCCTCAAGTACCATTGATTTGTCACTGAGTATGACAGCAATTGCTCTGTAATTATCAGCTGAATTTACAATAGCTCTGAAGTGTATATCAACGACAGATTGCTTGACTAAATCAAGATGTTCCAGCGAAAAGTAATAAATCGGGTACAGCGTTTTAAAATCCAGTTATGATATTTGTAAATCAGTATCTATGCTTTGATCACGTCCCATGAATGTCATCAAGCGATGATATACGCGTGCTACCCGATTATTCTCAAAATCCAATGATATATCCTCTGATGGTTCTTGATGCCCGTTTATTCTTAAAGATACTAGAGAGACGCCAAGTTTGTCAAATACCATTGAATTTGCTTCTTGATTCTTTAATCGTCCAGCCAGTTGAAAAGCAATAAAGATATGTCTCGGTGCAGAAACGCCTTGCTGTGATGATATATGCCAAGTGAATAAACCGTTGACAGGATTTTGATTATTGCCGGTAGTTACCGTTAACCATGACAATATTGATTTACCGCCTTGATCCATAAAGGAAAGTAGACGCTGCTCTTCAGCTATTGATGGTGACATTACCGGCATCCATAACGCGAGCTTAGATAATACTACTTTGCCAACAGCAGAGCTGGCTTCTCGCCAGATAGCATCATTATCCTCACCTTTTCGATGAAGAACAGCTGTGTGTTTGGCTCCAAAAATAACTTTTCTGACATTTCTGCAAAATCCAAAGACGTGGGATAGTGGAATTGCGCACGAAAATCTTTTACGAACACCTTCTAACATTAATTGACGTGTTCTAAATCCTAAGTTGTAAGCTGGATTTTCATTAATAATCATGTCTTCCACGTCAATATCAGGCGGATCAGGAGCAGCGCCGATTTTTGGTGGTCTTACAATATACGGTGCTCCGTCGGGGTGATTAGAATTATCCTTAGCCAACATCATAGGCGGACCGGCTAATTTAGTATAATCATCTGAATATCTTGCTAGGCCTATGATCGTTGTAGCAACGTCAACATTGTCCTGGATTGTCTCAATTTCTTTTCCATCAATCATATAGACGGCACTTTTAAATAACGCCATGATCCCATTATTAACAAATCCAACTCTGACATTCTCTCCGTATGGTACACCAAGGGGTGTGTTTGTTACAAGTTCACCTGTGACTTCAATAAATGCTTTAGGCGGTAAGAAATACCTACGTGTATCCTGAACTCGTAATTCAATTCGTCCATGTTGATTTGGTGATATTGCTTCATAAGAATAATACTGATAATCACGCACGGATTCGTCCTTGAGTAGTGGTGCATCCATATCAAACGCTGGGACAGATACACGTTTAAACATTTTATTATAATTTGTTATCTTCTGAAACGATGACCGCTTCCTGATATAAAACTTGTATTTATTTGTTCAGCCCCTTGATTTATCAGCGCTGCTAGTTTTTGATTTGCAGCTTGATTTATTACTTTGCTGACATCTGCAGGCATCACTTCGGTGCTTGGTAATTTGACCGGTTTTGGCTGGACCGCTTCGGCATGCGTATTAATCGTGCTAGTCTGTCCTTGATTGCCAAGAACGCTTTACTACAACGTTACCAATAGCGCCAGTACCTTTATCACGAACAACATCAATAGCTTTCATTGATAATTGTTTTGCATTTGGTACTGCTTTGGGAACTATTCTCGCGAATAAACCCTGAACGAGATCATCGAGTCCGTCTCCGTAAGTTGCTTTATAGGTTGGTAATCGCGAGTTTATTACCCTGACCGCTACGGCCCCACGATGAGAATTGAGTACGATCATTTTATTTAATTATTTATTTATCTAACAACTAGTCACTGTGGTAGCCATCAAAAGCTCATTAATAAACTCTCGGTAAATATCGATATCCATGATACCACCTTGAAATAATCGCCGACAGATATCAGCTGCTTCATTAATTATTTCTGGTGAGTTATTCCCAGCTCGCTTTCCTCCTATGAGAACTTCTAACCGTTGCACGTCATTGACGATATTGTTAGGACAGTCAATAAAACCACTTGCTGAAAACTCATTACCGGATTTTTCACCCGGGTTGTCTCCGTGACCGAGGTTTTTTCGCTGCCGGTGTTGAAACACCCTTTAGTTGATTAATTTGACGAACAAAATCATCATATTCTTGGTTATATCTTCTGCTGATTTGTGGAATATCCACAAACTCACGAAATACTCTTGCGGTCCACTCGTGTTCTAGAGTATTATGAAATCCTGGCTTCAATAACTGACTTTTTACTTGATATCCCGTCGCCGCAACCTTAACAGGATCCTTCATTATTTCCTCGTAACCTTCCTGAGTAAAATATCTAGTTTTTATTTCTGGTTTAGATAGATCGTCGACAATATTTTTAACATCATCGATTTCGGTGCATGTTTTATTAGCAGCCTCTACAGCTTCAGCAATTTGGGTCGGCAGGATTTTGATAGCACCTTGCGATGCCACTGTAGCCTTCGCGGTTTTTTTTGATAATTGAAGAATACCCTCCTTGTCAGCCTCGATATCCCCTACGATACCTGTCACAATTTTACTGGTATCTTTTGTAATGGGTTTAAATAAATGTTCTGCACCTTCTGCAAATTCAACTTGCGCTTCTTGTCTTGCTCGAAGTTTTTCTTTGACAGAATCCCTCACAGGAAGAAATTCTTCAATTGCCTTTAGCCTCTCTCGAGCTAATCTAGTAGTATACGCTTCTCCAATGTTGGCCATTATTTGTTATAGCAATTTTAATTCGTAGCAGCAGGGAGGGCGACGACAACGAATTGGTTCATTTTTTGTAATCGAAGCGCCATTAGTAGGTTTTTCAACCAGAAACCACATTTAGACTAACTCAGGAGGAGCTCCCAAAGAGGCTTATCTCTCAGAGGGTTCCTCTTGATACGTAGTCGACGTTATTTCCGGTTGAAAAACCCTCCTTGTGGAGATCTTATTTCGGCATTTGGAACCTTCTAAATTTTGTAGGATTCGCCCTCCCTGCTGCTAAACAATTTGGAACAGTTGCCAATTATGTTTTTTGCTGCATAAAGTGTCGTACCACAACGCAAGTGTTAATGAATTATTTTTTATATCATCTATGTCTCGCATCTATTCTAGCGCGATGATGCGCAATTGATCGTGACACTCTTCGAGGCAGTAATGCTAGTCCGATGGCAGCACAAGCTAATAGACGAGGTCAGACATAGGATCATTATTGAATAACCACTCATGTATGGTTGCGCTTGACGATGACCGCGAAGGCGCGTGAAACATTACCGCGATGGAAACTATCTGTGCGTCTGGCAAGAAATTGCAAGTCTGGCCAACACGAATGTACGTTATCATCAGTAAGTATGATGAGGCTACATGGCTGGTATTTCCAGAATTGTTCCCGTTATTGTTTTGATGACGATCGTGCATTTGATTGCATTTTCTAGCGCTGATATGTCCGTGCGTTTTGAAACATTTTCACAAACTCGTTATGTCCGTCGTTGAATCTTTTTGCGCACCTGTTTATTCAATCCATGCCACGACGCGTGTTAGTAAAATGCTTAGTAACACGCTCAGCTGTGCAATCGATCGTCCCCGCGCGCACTGGCGCTAGATTTTCAACGATGGGTTCGTTGATCACAGCAACACCATACACGAATGCTGTAACCAGATACGATATCTCGTAGTAAATTGTATCAATACCAGACGGCGACATTTCTGATAATACAACGCCCTGTCCACGTCAACCCTCTTCCTTTATTGGTTCCGTGTTGTTTTGCATCATCCACGTGTCGCTATCAGGATTTTTCACATCAGTAGAGAGAGAGTGAACAAACCTTTTGCTGAAACGTAACTTTGAAAGCTAAAACCTCATACGAAACAAAATTTAAAAAAATATGGTCGCTAACGCTAAACCAAAGCCTCTAACTTACTGAGAGTTTCTCTCTAAGAGTCTCTCTTGGGGTTAGGTTTTTTTTTATTACTTTAGTTTTGTCATTTATGTTTTTCTAGATTTGTACGTGTGATTTCGTTTACCCATATGACGTCTCATTGAGGTCGCGCCCTCTCTGCTGCTATAAGTAGATCATTATTATATATCACCCAAATATTTTATCGAGACCTACAGGATACCTTGTTCTAGGATCGTGTAAATTTATTGATATAAATCCGTGTGGAGCAGATCGTGTTTCTAAAAAGAAATTTTTAAATATAATTATATCCATGTCTCCGCTACACCAAGTCTGATGAATATTTCGCGGAGTATGTGTATCAAATCCATTAAATAGAACTAAAATATTACAGTTATCTTTGATCAGTTTAGTTATTTGTGTATATCGTTGAGTGACATAAATTATACCTGTATTTTTATGTCTGCCTCTGGAAAATGTTGTAGCTGGATTTGATTTTGTATCCAGGATCAAATCATAATATACTACGAGATTATGAATAAATCCATCTAATTCATATACAGACGTTGCTTTATCAATGTCAGTTATAAAATTAATGATGTCACCATCTTCATTTAACAATTTTCCGTTTTCATTAAAATCTTTAAATACATCGTAACATCTCTGATCATCAAATGACGGAGCTACTAAATATAACTTGTCCCACTTCAACCATCTCATTATCAAATTAAGTAATAATTGCGTTTTACCAGACTCAGAAGGACCTACTATAATCAATCTAATAGAATTCGGTAATGCCGAAATATGTTTTGCTGGCTCTTGCTTTCGTGTCCCTGAGAAATCAATGACATCCATGTTGTAGAAATATTATAAATATACATGGATCTATATTGCTTACGTTGTAGAGTTAAAACTTCAACGACTGATTTAGCCACGGTTACAACACAAAATGGAAAAATAGCATATGGTGGAAAATGTGCAATATGTAACAGAATTTAGTTTTCGTTTTTACCTAAAACTGAAAATAAGGATGATGATGATATTGCTACATTAATGTCAAAATCTCCAGGAACTCCATGGACTAAATACCCTGGAGAAAAACATCTTCCTGTATATAATTATTGTGGGCCTGGAACCCTAAAGAATTTGTGATAAGAAAATGATTTAATATTTATTTCTCTCATTTCTCTTGCGAGTATGTGTGTTTGGGCTATAACGACCATATCAAAATTGCGGAATAGTTCAATCATACGAGTTGTTTTACCAGAAACTCCTGATCCATTAAGATAAACTGTTTTATGTCTAGTTACGGGATCATACACTGACGGTGCTGATGACAATTTTGATATTTCATTATTTTTGTAATAAGCGGATTCAGAATAATCATGTATATTTTCTTGTTTTATTCTCCATTCACGCCATGATGCATAAGTGACGATATTCAATTTTTCCAACAATCCTAAATATATATCTTATTGATATAAAATGAATCTGTAGCGACTCTGACAGCAAACTTAAATACCATATTTATCATCGAGAATAGATTTATCGAAACGTACGCGAGCATTGAAGATTTTAAATGAGTAAACTGCGGTGACTCACAATCAATATAACCCTTAATTGTACCTAATTTAGTTCCGTCGGATACGCTAGCATTGCTTGACTTATAAATGTATTTTTTAGTTGTATCAGCAATTATAAAATCTAATTCAGCATCGTCTATAGTCAATCTTGTACAACATCGTTTATGATCCTTGGGTGAATTTACCGAATATTTTTCTGCCGAGATCTTTTGCGATTTTATTGTCGTAATCGGTTATATCAGGATTTTCATCATCAGAATATTTATTTTGTTGTGGTAACCAAACTTCTTTCTGCGGACAATATGATATAATTGCTTCACTTGCTCTCAGAAATATCAATATTTTTACTTCGAGCATATATCGTAATAAAGTTATTAGTACCCACACTTTTTCTGAAAAATGTTTGCCAAGCGAGACATAACAAATTGGATGAAGACCTTCGGCAAACTTAAATGACTCGATGCAAGCAAATCCAGTCATGTCAACATCCGGTAATGGTCCGTTTATCGATACTCTGGTCATTTCATGTGTGGGCTTTCCAAATCGCTCAAAATACTTAGAACACTCTCCCATACCAAGACAACTTCCGGGATAACATGCAACCATATCAACCGAGATAACATCTTTATGATCGTATTTACTATTCCATAATCCACCGTGTCCGTATTAGAAACAACTCGATATTATAACATTAAGAAGATTATACCGAGTTGGTTTCCACGAATTTTTCTCTCCAGGAAAATGAGCTGCAACTGACGAAATCGTCAAACAATTTGTCAGCAAATTGTTCAGCATCGTCATGGGTATATTTTAACGCAAAATTTTTAATTTCTTCATGGAGAGATTCTGTACGATAAATAACGCCATTAGGTCGTACAAGCTGATCACAATTTTCATCATCAGAACTTTGAAATAGCCATGCTGATACAAGATCGTTTTTACTTATTTCGTTAATAAAATCGAATATGTCTCCTTGGTAAAATTTAACAGTTCGATTTCGTGGAAATATTTTTACTGCATTAGTCCACGCATGCGCATTATGATCAATAATTTCAATCGAAGCTCCTTTTGATTTATATGTTGATTCGTACAAAATCTATTTAGTTATCGTTTTTACTTTTATTGGGAATTTTAATTTCTTTCCTAGCTCAGCGACATATTTGACAGACGCTCTGGTATCTATCAGTATTTCTCCCCACTCGTTTATTTTTTACGTCTTTTATCTGTTAGACCGTTTCCACGAGTCGAAACGGTAAAATGATCCGTTAATCGGTCGACTACACAATTTATTTTTGAAAATTTCATTGCTTCAGATTATTAACACTTGGTTTATCATTTATCGGATAAATTCCATAAATCACCGCGGCTACTGGATGCGCTCTTTCATAATACAGTTTGTCAATACCAGTCAGCATTCCAGGCTTGGAATTTTTACTCAGTATGGCAATTTTTTCATTATGAAGGGCATGATCATATTTGTCAGGGATATTCCAGATATTATCTGTTTCTGCTAATACAAAAAATTTTACTTTAAAAAGATATTTTCGATTGTCGAGATAATTAATGATCGTTGCCGCTCGTTTGTCGTTCATCGTAGCATCGACACCTTTGCTACTGCGTATGATTTTGAATGTGACCAAATATGAGATGCGCCATCTTTGCGAAATTCTTTCTTGGCGTCATGAAGTTTACTAATCAATGTTTTATTTGTCGTATCGACTAGGGTTTTGTTGATAAGCCAGGGGATATTCTGTCAAGATTAAATTTATCTTTAGAAGGCTTAATCGTAGAAAATTTCTCGAATTCATCCATTTATAATTAAGACAAATATTTAAATTGAAATATTATATATCTATATAATGATTCAAACAAAGAACAGATGCCAGCGTCTAATAATAGGCTCTGCGACTCCATGTAACAAAGCTTGCGTAAACGAATTCTGCGGATATCATTTGCAAAGCGTGCATAATAGAAGTCTAGGACCAAAACCGTATTTGAAATGCGGTGTTAGAGTTCGAGGGGAAACGCGGTTGTGATTGTAATGTGGTGGTAAAAAATATAGGGAACTGTAAAGGTACTATGATTTTAAAAAAAATAATGACAGTGACAAAGTTAAAAAAGGTGCAGAAGATTATCTGACACGATTTTCAAAGTAACGATTTAAACAAATACTCAATTAAACAAATTATATATATATATATATATATATATATATATATATATATATATATATATATATATATATATATATATATATATATATATATGGAGCAAAATACGTTTATGAAGCATCCTATCATAACGAATTAATTCGTGAAGATGTAATCAGGCGCTGTCGACTAAAAAACCAGTCGGTTATGTCATTAATACTGGTATCTCATATGCACTAACAGGTAAAATAAAATTTAAAATATATCTTTGTCATAAATTCATTTACAAGTGTTTCAACGGAGTACTCGAAGACGGTCTTGTGATCGATCATATTAACGTTTCAAATTCGATGATATTTAATCCAGTCTTCGAGCTGTTACACAAAGCAAAAATTGTAAATCCAGTAATACTGGTAAATGTAAAACAATTACAAACAGGACGGTTAAATTTACAAATACAGAGACAATCGAAGAAATTATATTTCACTCGATGAATGCAGCTGGCAAATATTTTGATATTTGAATTCCTTCTGTATATTCTGTCGCTGAAAATATAACCAAATCTGTGTTTTCCAAAAAAAAAAAAAAAATATAAACAAAAATCATTTTCCATTATTGTTATGTGAGATAACTGTCACGCCAAGATATCTCTGATATATTGATTATGAAGTTACCTCGATTATATTTACTAACTATTTATTTAATTTTTGTTGTCGTCATCATTAATTAATTAATTAATACAACAGTTATTTTATCAATCTAATGTCTTTATCATTAATGACTGTATTAATTTAACAAGTAATGATTACACAAATTAGAAACAAGATATGATTATAATGATTGTCGGTACTTGTATGAGTGAAAATCCTATTAAAGGTTGTAGAATTAATTACAGAAAGATAAATGATGATCTAGCAATATTAAAAGTCAATGATAGATTCTATCAAGGATTCTAACAAAAACAAACTATCATATATTTATCACGAGAAAAAATAGCGCGAAAACGATTACAAAAGAAATGTTATCTTTCTAAAATGATCAAAGAAAATAATTAAGTATATATATATATATATATATATATATATATATATATATATATATATATATATATATATATATATATATATATATATATATATATATATATATATATATATATATATTATATTTCACTTCTATCGTCACTGGAGAAACTTTGCAATTTACTATATATTATATAATTTTGCAAAGTTTCCCCATCATGAAAAATGTAAGATAAAATAATTGGTTCTTTTTCTTGTAGACACATGAATAAAATGTCAGTATAATTAAAGGGAGACAACTCTTATTGAAGTTAGAAAACTCTCCTCTTCTTGACATAGTAATTTAGCGGTTACCCACCTTTTTTATATCAACGACCTGAAGGAAGGAGAGATAACTCTGTATTATTTATTTCTGCGTAGATTCTAATTTATTTTGTCCAAGTAACTAATTAATTAACCATCTATGTGATAATTAATAGCAGTGAAGTAACATAATTGCATAATAGTTCAAATTGGTAGAAGGATAATTTATGGTTCCTAACTTACAACAAAATCAAGACAGAGGAACACGCGATTACATGTACAGTACAACAAAGCTATTTTTAGATATGTTCACAGAAATATATTTTGTCAAGGCAGAAATACATACATATATATATATATATATATATATATATATATATATATATATATATATATATATATATATATATATATATATATATATATATATATATATATATAATTATTTTATACAGTGTGTTTCTAAACAGAAATAAATTCACACTGTAATTTTAATCAGTACTGTAGCAACCCAGCATATGTAAATTTATGATAAGTTCTAAAACATATTTCAGTAAGATTGAAATATGGCGCAGTGGTAGCGTGTGTGATTCTCATCTTGGGGATTAGGGTTCAAATCTTCTGACAGGCATACTGTTGACGGTTCCGATAATAGTGTTTTTTTTGTAGAAAGATGGGGGCGCAAGTCCGAAAGCATTTAATGTACACCCCTCACCACGTCGAACAATTTTGTGAGTGCCATTTGATATTGGGGGTGGGTACATGAAATTGAAAGGCATAAACAACCTTCTTAATATTCCAAAATTTCGTTTTGTTTAGAAAATTCGCTGTGGGAATGATTATAAAAGAATTTGTGGCGCTACCAAAAATAAAACGTAGCGTGATGTGAGCTAGAAATCTCACTGAAAGGTGCCCCACAAAGACATTCAGAAAGAAAGCCGGCCAAAATGAAAAGCCTCGTGGGTTCCAAAAACATCATAAAAAAGACCTGAATAAAGGACCCTTTCGAAAGCACAAAGGCGACTGACGGGACCACATGAATAATAACCGCTCACCATGCTACGGTTTATGTTTATGAAAAATACAATATATATATATATATATATATATATATATATATATATATATATATATATATATATATATATATATATATATATATATATATATATATATATATATATATATAATAAGATGAATTTTGAAAATATTAATGCTATTATTTCTGCAATTAAAAAATTTAAACATGTTGTAAAAATTCAACTTGATCCAGAGAAAATTGTTTCTGAATTTGAATCATTACAAATTTGAAGGTGGATATACACTGATTAAAACCATTCATCAAATTATGTTACAATCTTTTTTCAGCAGTGAAAGATAAAGAAGCTGGAAAATTAGTCCCTCTTTCAATCGCAGCTGAGAACATTGGATCAAAATTAGCTAACGAATACGAAACAAACAATTTATCAGGAGATGCGTAAGACAACTGTAAAAGATTATATCAGATCGTGAAAGCGAAAACGCTGTCACTTATGAAAATGATTGTACTAGTGAGAGTAATTAGCGAGAATCAATAAAAATATTCTGTTTAATTTTTTTTAAATGGATGAAATTAGATTTTTTTATTCAGAATCAGCCAATATTTTTTTAAGTTGATCGAGTTTAATATAGGAATTTGCATTATTCAGAATCTGATCTCTATCACACGTGATCATATAAATATGTTCTTGCCGCAGTTGATTTAATTGTTCCTGCGTCAACAAAAAGTCTTCGTTGCCGTATTCATCAACAATTATATTAACACTAAATTGCCTTGTGTTGACTGGAGACTGTGTCATTATTGTTCTGATGGCGTTTTCAAGTTTTCAAGTACCCCAACCCAGCATTGTTGTGTATGAAAAATCTCACATGTTGGTACATTATATAATATATCTCTTGATTAATTGTAAAACTCTGCAAAAACATCTCGTTAAGATTTAACATACAGATTTATATTCAAATTTTGAAATCTTAAATCAATTAAGTGTTAGGATTGGTCAGTAAGTTTAAAATTTATTCTTGATAATATCGGATTATGGCATCGTAGATAAACAGGATTGATTTGATTTTTCAAGATCTATTTGATAGCTGCCATCAATTACGTCACATACAAGATTAATATATATTAACGATTCCTGGTGAAATATGACGACCTTCACCATACGGATTATTCTTGTGTTTGAGTAGAGATGCTAGTGGCAATATTGTTTCCCATAACTCAACGATTTGGGGAAAATATTCATTGATAATATCAGTGAGTGATTTTATTAGTCTGTCGGCGGTAAACCCTAATGTTACGTATTTAGGCTCGAATAAACAATAACACAGATAGAGTGAAAACAACAAGCTTTTAAAAATTTAACAAATAATTTATTTTCCTGGAAAATTATGTAAAAATAAAAAAGGAGAAGAACTTACGGTTTCAAGAATCAAATACAAAAATAACCTAAGAATAATCCACGAATTAATTTGCAAAAGTCCTAGTAATAAATGTTCTAATAATTTCAAGTTCGAATCCTGATGGAAAATCCAATATGGATGACGATGACGTATTCTGTAGTCAGTACTGTGCTTATCTACAGTTCCTTATAGACATACAAATATTGGCACTCCGGTGTTGGAAATCCAAATTAAATTTGTAAGCAATATCTTTCCAAAATATATGTGTAAGAACTCCTCAAAATATTTCCAGAGAAAAAAGAATTAATCCTTCTGAAATCCAAATGATCTATAGAAAATTGTAGCTCAAGGTCTGGCTACAACAAATTAACATAATATCAGTGTGAAAAGCCCACAAAACTGAGAGATCTCTCTCTAAAACAAAGGTTATATTGTATCATAAGACGTAGTTTTGAAATTCCCCAAGTTGCGAAATCAAAACGGAGTCACTTGATCATATTTATGGCACGTGCACAGAATATGGCCTTGATTAGACCAATGATTTTATTCCCAGAATAAAAATAAAATAGTGTTTACTTCGAAACCCACGTAGTCCCACGTAGTCCCATCATGACCTTGACAACAAAAATTCATTTTAAAAAAAATTGAACTTTGTTTACTAATTCTGGATCGAGGTCAGCTTCGAGGCCACCACCTGGTGTTTATGAAAAGAATGATTCAGGTCAACGAATGTTCGGAAAAAAATATCATCTCCAGTGAAAAATTTACATTACAATAGCATTTAAGAAAAATAATTGCGTAACACTGGTAATATACAATTTTGTAAATCTGATTCAGCTATTTTTATAATGATTAATGTATGGTTGCCTTATGGTTGTTATTTATTTTCTTTTTCTATGTCATAAATAGTGGCATTTATTATTTCGATAATGGCTTGATTAGCATATTTAAGGTCTGACACAATTTGATTTAAATGTTGTACTGTTTCAATGACTTTCTTCTTTAGATCGTTATTAGGATACTCCATGATATAATTTTTAAATAATTGCACTAATATCGTGGACATACTTAAATGGTCAGTTTTAATTCTATTAGCCAGTGATCTGAAATCATATTCATAAACAATATCATCAAGAGTTTTCTGATCAACATCGGTTATTGAAAACGGAGTTATAGGAAATCTTTTACCATCAGGAAGTTCAATATATCTATCCGTGTTGACATAGTTATTTAAATCCTGATTTTCTAAATCAGTCGCCTTCATTGCTTCTTTGTAGAATTTGGTCATCGCCGTGAACTCAGAATCAGATATTTTTTCATCACTAAGGCTCGTTGATAATAACGAGGATAATTTGGAGTAGGCTAATGTCGTTGTGTGTACTTTTATTATATAATCATGTAACTTTGCATTTGTGCACGTACATATTTTTTGCAACGATATTAAGAATACCGGCAATCGTTGCTGCAGTTGAAACACAATTGTTACAACTACTGGTGACATCATTGTTATTGTTGATAATACCACGCCGGTTCCAGCAATAACATCAGACTCTGAATAAACAATTATGTCAACAATAACCATACGTCTGCGATATTTCTTTATTTTTACTATATTCTCGTCAAATATATTGTTCAGTTTTGCTTGCCATTCACGTGCTTCATTGTATCTATCTAGAATGTTGCGGTGCTACATCACGTTGAACGTTGATCGGAAGGCTCATTATATTTAATTCAGTAATCACTTGGGGTGTTTCAGCCACAAATTCCAGACACATAAGACGCTGCAGTTAATTACTTATCAGCTGATTCTAGAATAAATATTTATTCGTCTCCGCTATTTAACACAATAGTCACAACTCCAGAAAAATTATCGGTTGAATAACGCCAGGGATATGTAGTAAATATCTTAAATTTTGCAGCGCTGAACACGGATAGCCTATACACGCCAGTGACTTCTGCGGTATGTTTGATAGTGGTTTTTTTTTCTGTGACCATGTTCAGAATCCTGATGACTCTGTATATACCACGTTGATAATCAGCTTGTGGGGAAGTTTAATCAGATTAATTTTTTTAACGATCTCAAGAATCCCACTTATAACATCTAGTTTTTCTCTAATCGTTTCAATATCTGATATAGCTGTTTTAATATGAGAGAGTTTCACGTCAGCAGTCAATGGAGGGCCAAATAAATCGTCTGCGATTTCATTATTTTTTTCTAAAATTTATCTGAAGATTTGTGAACATATTTACGTGAACGTCATACTCAGCTCGTAACGTGGATAATTTAGTATATAGTGTCTACATATTTTTGGTTGTGGCGTCTTCATCAGGTTTTGGATCTCTTAAAACAACTATTTTGTTCACGTTCATTCTGAGTTCGCCCGTCATTGTAGCACTTGTGTTCCGCAAACGATTAGCAACGCTAATTGCAATTTCATTTCTAATAGTTGCGATTGATATACTTAAGTCTCTAGGTTTACCGCTGTCGGTAAATACTGGAATGTTATTTGTAGCAGCACAGAGATCTCTACGAACTATATCATTCCATTTGATATTGCTCGTCTTTATACCACCATAATTATCAGGAAAATAACGACCTCATCTCGAGCAATTCCAGCAAGGTTCATAATATGGGCAAGTTCATCTTTAGTTGCGTAATTGGACAAATCAATATCATCTTTTTTCTGTCTTGCCCTTAGTGTTACCACTAAGAGAAGATCTTCCATAAATATCAACCATTATATTTTAAAATCTGTTTAAAACGACGTGGTTTCTTGCATAATCGTGCACGACTTTATGGGGTTAATGTTGAGTTTGATATAGCATTGAGCACATTAATTACTTCACGACACATATTGGCAGATCAGTTAGTGTTTGTATTGATGAATACCAGACTGGAGTTTCTATTGTGTTTGTATATTCTAAAAATTTAATTGGTGGTGCCAACAAATATGAATCAAAATAAACGATTCAACGTGGATCAATTGCGTATGCAACGCAGTGAGTTCCTGGACCAGAATTGTTATCGAGATTAATAATGCCTGTTTCAATAATGTGCGACTGTTTCAGTAATTGATCAAGCATAAAAACACCTTTTAATTGTTTTATATTTAATGTTTTATTAGCATCCAGTAACTCAATATTTGACATTGGAAGAATTAACGAAGTTTTCCTGGAAGTCTCAGACCTTTCCCGAACCGATAAGGGGTTCTCGGTAATCTCAGACCCTTTCCCTTTTCTAAAATCCTTGTCCTGCTGCTTTTTTTAATGCCATTCCAGCGTCCGTTCTAACAGCGCCAAGTTCATATGTTTGCGCTACATCTGAAGCTGCAGCGGCTATTAACGCTGGTATAGCTGCATGAAATGGAAATATACTGCCTGTTTTAATTGAGTCTTTAATGGAACACGGAGGAAGATGAAGTTGAACTCCCGTTTTTGATTCTAAAGCCGTATTAACATGTTTGAGTTGAGTCTTGGTTAATGATAATTTATCAAATTTGTCAGTATATCCAGCTTAATTCGCCGCCACACTTGACTAATATTGGTGAAAGCAACTGGAGTCTTGGGATCATAGTATATATGACTTTAATACTGTTCTTGGTTAGTCTAAAAAAAACTTTGTGCTCCTATAATTGCAAAACGAATGTAGAATATTACTTTTTGCCTGACTAAGAAGGTCTTTTTTTAATCGTTTCGACGATACTAGAAATTATGTACTGGTTTTCATATATTTGCTTTTTGAAACTAACGAGCTTAAAGATTATCATGGCAACATAAAATGCCGAAACTTGTAATCCAAACCTTGAAAATCATAATTCGACTAAAGCATCTAATTCGGTTTCCTTTTAGTAAGTCTTCTTCAAGACTGTATCTAATTCTGGTAGGTTATAAACTAGACGAGTTTTACTCATGTCACACCTAGTGTTATTACATCTGACAAAGCATTTGATATTTTAGTTGATGAGGCATTTACGAAAAAATTGATGTTTTCTTTTTTTGCTAGACACACGTAGCTGCGTGATCTAAGGCGGTCACCTGAACAGATCACTCGCATTTAACCTGAATCCGACTAAGAACAACTCTTTATTATTTAATTGTTAACAAGTTATTTCCCCTCTGTATTCCCATCGGCTACACTAATTTCTACTTCCTGTTTACATTCATCTAATTCGTTTTTATTTAAATAAGATGTTACGAGTCTATGCTCTTAAAATAAGTAAAGGAAAAGAGTGATGTCAACAAGCTTAGTAAACTTTTAAAAAAGCTATTTTCCTATAATACAAAGTGTCAAATGAGAAAAAAAGGAACTTACGGTATTGAGAATTAAATCCAAAAATAATCCAAGAATTACAAACACACGTCCTAGTAATAAAATGCTTGAATAAAACTCATTTCGTGTCCCGAGGAGATCCTAAATTAAAGGCTATGACATGTCTGTTATAGCTTATGAATTGCTGATGTATCAATAGTCTCTTGCTGAATCACAGAAATATTATTCCTGGTTTGAATTCAGTATAAATTCCAATTAATGTCTTTATCCAAGAATTTTGACAGACCACTTTTGTATTTCCAGAGAAAATAATCACTGGAATTCAATAATTTTAAGAAAATAAAATTCATCCCAAACTGGTCACGACATAATACAACTTAAAATGATAGATGTTAAAGTACGACTGGTAAAATCCTCACAGTCACAAGATGATATAGTTTTCTGCTTGACCCCAGATCACAATTAGCATTTTTAAAAACAACCATTACCTAATGGAAAATAATGAGCTTTGTTTATTTACAACACAGTAGCCTATACAATTAACTTATGGACCTCCAAAACCCTGACCCTGATCAACATATTTACGCCTTCCTGTTTACAATGATAATAATAATAATAATAATAATAATAGTAATATTAAGCTCATACACATAGAAATTAATTAAGCTATTATTAGTTGTTTTAATAAGTTATCAAAACAGATTCGAAGTGGATGAAACGCAATATTTTCTATGCATGAAGCAGCGTATTACTAAGTATTAAGGAGAAGTTGGTAACTGTATGATTCGAATTTTTGTAAGGAGTAAACGAAATAAAATCGTATGAGCTGGTTATATAGCTAGAATGAAATATATGGATGTGATATTTTTAAATCGTTAATTTAGAAAATAAAAGGAGATAAATGGAATGCACCAAATAAAACCACAGTGTTACAGAGTCATCATCCATGTTCAACAGTTAGAACTTCGCAACCTAAATCTGTACAGTTATCCCTAAGTAAGGATAGTACAATGTCTATTTGGGATTGAATTCACCAGCAATGAGAAAATGCAAAATGAATGTGATAATTTACATGAACATTTACTCGGAAATACACTCAACAAACAATAACAAGGCCAATGAACGAGAACAAAAAATGTGTACGGCAAATTTAATGAAGCTTAACAATATGGGGCTCGAATTTGTTCAACATAAAACAAGAGTAAAATGCCTAAAAATATTGTGCACACTCTAATCAAGAACCGGATTATCACAAATGTGTTTTCCGGGGGTTATAAAAAGATTTTCACATTTTAACTGTCCACAATAAAGAGTCACGATAGTTGTCCGTTTCGGATGTTGTCCGGATCTCACTGAGTGGTGGGCTGAGGGTGATTGGCGACATTATCTAAATTGTACTCTGGATTTCTTATAGGCGTTCACTGCTCTGTTGAATGAATGAGAAGATGACTTCCTCGTACCAAAATAGATGCTGCACAAATAATTATGTTATCTATACTCTACTGGTAATATTAGCATAGTGGCAGTCTGCTGTTGGTGTCTAAATGAACTTAACAGTCAATAAAAAAAATAGATTAACACAGACGAATGCTGTTGTTTGTGTTACGTATACATATATGAATACGGTAGTTCTGAGGAACTTATAGATAAATAGATAATTACGTTAGTTCACGAGTAACGAATGCATGAATAAATACGTCAGTTCTGAGTAACGAATGCATAGATCAATACGGGAGTTCCTGTAAACGAACACAGACAAATACGGCAGTTTCTGACTAACGTATCGCCCGATCTGCTGATGACATATAGACAAAATAAGAGTAATTGACAACCTTGCAGAATCAAAGGAAGCAACGCTTGTAGGTCTACTTTCCTCTAGTCAGTGCTGCCGTATACTTGCACACATCGCACTAGGAATATTAGTCGTGCTTGGTGAACATTTATTCTTAGCAACATAAACACTGTTACGTTGTCGTTGACACATATCTAGAGATCTGGCCTTGATCTATCCACAGGAGTCTGACGTTTTATCAATAAAGCAAGATGAAATCTCATGACACACGAAATCACCTTATCACTAAGCCTACAATAAATTAACACAAGGAGAGCAAGCGTGACCCCACCCTTCGCTCGATTCGACTTTTGTCATGCGTCCTTTATAGTTTCAGAATCGCCAAAAGACTGAAAGGCTACATATATCCATTTTAAAATACAGTAACATACCAAGGCATAATTTTCTGACAACCATCGCATCATTCTAATCCGGCGAATTAACCTTTATTTTCACCAATATATTCCACAAAGTCTTTCTACAGGACTCCATCAGGCGGAAGTAGCCCATTCTGCCATGGGATGAATAACACTGTCAAAGTAATTTCACAAAATAAAATGTTTAACATGCCTTTTATTTCAAATTTTATCATGTTAATTTATAGTAGCGATAAGGAGATTTCGTGTTTTCAGAGATTTCTTCGTTATTTATTGATTCCTGGGATTTCTCTCTGCTCCAAAAATGGTTTAATGCAGCACTAACATTGAATCTTCTTCCGATATTCGTAGTCCAACACAAAGGTTGCAGTCCCGTTGAGGATAACAACGTACTAGTTCCATGGAAAAATTGGAGCCAGTCTGGAAATGGGTGAAGATAAAATAGAGTCGATATATAGGTTTGGCTGGCCAGGACTTTTTGATAATTTATATTAGATTTTAGTAAAAAGAATCTTTCGAGAGCTCATCCTAGCTGTAACTGAAAAAAATATATATATAGAGACGTTGCTTTATTGATGGAATTTAAGTTTTTAACAGTCTTGATTTTGGAACACTCATTACTGAAATTAGCACCTGACTCTTTCGTGTGGAATTGAAAGCACATGTTTCAAACAAATGTAGGTTTAGATAATGCTGTGGCTCATATTCTTTCATCTGCAAAGAAGCTATCATCGAAGATGCATCTATACTGATAAAAATATGTTTGATAATGATCGCTTAGAAATTTAAAGTTATTGAATTTTTAATATCACGGTGTTTAGCAGTAGGGAGGCTGAACAGACTACTTTTTAGAGCAGTCCGCTTTTGAAAATAATACTTCCTATGAAAATGAATAGATAAGCGTCAATAACGCTAAAGCGGGACCTCTAACCGGGTTGTACTAAACCGAGGCCTCTACAGGGTTAGCACATCTGTTATTTTTTCTCTTGACGTTGAAAGTCAAATTTGTGTGCATCCTCGTTCACCGACTCGGGACATTCACTGTTAGTCGTCACCCTCTCTGCTGCTGTATATGGTAAAATAAGTAGCGGTTAGGTGGGAGGTCTTTCAGCCAAACTTTTTTCGAGACCTATGCAATATCGCGACCGAGGATCATGTACCTTTATCGTGATAAATCCATTACGAATCGCTTGCGCTTTTGAGAAGAAGGTTTTAAACGTTATCATATCCATGTCCCCTGAACACCAAGTCTGGTACATGTTTCTTAGTACGTGGGTATCCGCACCATTAAAGACAATCAGAAGACTGTAGTTATATGTGATCCCTTTAGGTATTTGAGTATATCGCTGAGCAGCATATATAATATCGGTGCTTTTTGTCTGCCTCGGGAAAATATCCGAGCTGGATTTGATTGTTTGTCTATAATCATATCATCGTATATGACGAGACAGTTTATGCCCCCGTTGAGATCATCTACCAACTACGCGTCGTTGATGTAGGTGACAAAATCAATAATATCATTGCCGTTCTCGTCCAACAACTTTGCATTCTCATTAAAATCTTTAAGCAGGTCGCAGCATCACTGATCATCTGCAGATGGTGCCACTAAATACAACTTATCCCACTTGAGCCATCTCATTATCAGGTTAAGTAATAGTTGCTTCTTACCAGACCCAGATGGACCAATGATAATTGTTCTGATATAATTTGGTAGAGCTGGATGATGCTTGATAGGCTCTTGCTTTCGTGTCGCTGAGAAATTAATGACATTCATGTTTTAGAAATATATAATAATTATATGGATTTATATTGTGTCGATGCAGAGCACCCACCCTAACATCGGTGAGACCAGTGGATTAAAAACAATAACGACGAGGAATAAAAAGCTTGCACTTACAGGCAAGTGTGTGAAATGTGGTACAAAAATACAAATGTATCTCTCATGCACCAGTCGGATATATCGCTGCTACAATGGTAAAATTAACAGGGGCTCGATTGGTTAAGTATCCTAGCGAGAAGCATCTTCCTGGATATAATTATTGTGATCCTGGAACCCGACTTGATATCCGACTTGACGAGAAAGATTAACCCAAGCCTGGAGAGTGCCCAATAAATACGATTGATCAAGTATGTCACGTTCATGAGGTCGCGTATAAAAACAAAAATCTAAAACAATGACATATTGCAGACGTGAAGTTGATTCATACTCTAAAGATGTAAACAAATTAAATCTCTCAGGCAATCGATCGCTATTTTTTTTTGTAAGATCTGCGATGAAAGGTAAACTAGTGCTAGGGGCCGGTAATTAATCATTGATAACTATTATATGGAGTCAATTTATTATAGCCCAAGAGGATATTGGAGGGGTAGAACAGCGATTAGCAAACTTGCTGATGTGTCAGGTGTCACACGTTCTGTTGCTTCAGATTGGTTAGCACGACAGGCGATAGAGCACATTTATTTACCACCACCTACAAAATTCAGTACGCTTATTTTGATGTTAGCACTCCCAATGAGATTTATTAGGCAGATATTTTGTTTTTATCACATGACACTATTAAAACTGATAAACGTCAATCGTGCACATACAAATACTCGTTGACTTTCATTGACGTTGCAAGTAAATATAAAGAAGCAGAACCACTATCAACAAAGACAGCAACTGAAGTTGCATCTGTTTTTGAACGAATTTATCAATGTGGCGGCCTGCGATGGCCACAGTTGCTACAGGTCGATCCTGGCAAAGAATTTATTGGTACAGGAACGTTGCTGATGCATCAACATAACGTCAAAATCAAACGATGACACACCGCAATTCATCGTGATCGTGCAATCGTTGAGCGATTTAATCGAACACTTGCTGAGCGATTGTTTGTATAGTAGTATGCGCAGGAAATATCCATGAGTAAAGTTCAGGCTGACAAGAGATATCGTGAATGGGATGCAAGACTACTAAGTATGATAGCTGCGTTAAATAATGAAGTTACTCGTGAAATTTCTACGAAACCCATCAGTGCGATCTCGATGAAACACATACCATTTATGCAACATGATTCTTTCTCAAAACAACTAGTACTAGGCAATGTGACTGAGAGATATTTACATGAGCCGGGGGACCTTGATGTAAGGGGTAAAAAAGGAGCGACTGACCCAGTCTGGAGTGTAACTACACATACAAATTTCAGCGTGGTAAGATCCACGGGTAGACCTGCAATCTACAAACTGGATTCAACTGCTCCTCAAAGTGGATTTTTACTTGAAAAATTACAAGTAATTCCTGCAGAAACGCAATTACCACCGCTTTCACTCTTGTCAAGGGTGATTCGTTAGCAATAAGGCACTGGCTCTTCGGCGTCGATTACACTTAAGACAGGTCAGCATTACATTTTCACGTGTGTGGCCGATACCACTATTAATTCTATCCACGGTAAATTGTCTTGGATTGTTATTTGAATACTGCCACAACATTACAGTGTTACAGATCGCACAATGATTGTTTTTCTGCTGTTTCAGAGTCATGATAAATTCAATATGAAGATCAAAGTCGCGCTTATTTTTTTAAACATCGCTGATAACCAGCTAATTTTTTCTTTACCTGTTTAACAAGGACGAGTTGATTTCCTGAGTTTGATTATTATTCATTGCGCAGTCTGTGATAACCCTCCGTAACTGAGACATTATTCTGACCCGAGATACTGCTAGATAAACTAAATTTGACATTCTATACGTCATCTACATTCCAAATATTAATATCCGAAATAGTTAATTTCTTATGATGAATGAATAGGTATAGCATACCCTAGAGTTCGTGGAGTTTTATTAATCGTTAAGGCGCTCTCAGGAACATCTACAGGAACAACTATACTATCATTAAGAACGAGCTTTTGTTTCTTCCTTGACTCTTAACTTCTATTTTTTGTTTACTTGTATCTGCTGGGCGATAGCACAGTGGTACAGGTAGATCTGAAACTGTTTCTTTATGAAACAAAAATAATTACCGCTGAAGTGAATCACGAACTATCTTCGACTTGCAACTATTATATGAGCAGGTCTCCACAAATTCCAAAAATCGTCGTTTATTGTTCTGGAATTACCTGACGCATTATCTCACATTGAATCTTATTCGGTTGCAGACTGATTAGCTTCTTAAACTCCAATAGCGTCGAATAAAGTGCCCTGTGATCATCAAATATCTCCTCATCATAATCTAAACATTCTTTCCGCCAGTCATGCGGAGATGAGCCGAAAAAAGATGGAGGTTGACCATGATCTCCGCACACGATAACCGCAGTATTCCGGGTTAATAACAAATCAAGAAATAGTTTTAACACGTCAATGGATACCGTGCATATCTCATTCCAGATAATTATCTTAGGAATGTATTTCTCACCCCTTCGTTCCGGTGTCCATGCATCTTCTTTCCATCGAAATAAACTGATAAGTATAAGATTTAACACCTCTTTCTTTCATCTCTGTGACAAGCCGGTGTGTCGGAGTTAGTACTAACACATCAAAAGCCCTAAACAGATTTATATCTCTTGTTGTTTTGCCAGACACGCCCGGCCCATTAAGATAAAGTGTAATGCCTGGCCAGCGATGGTGCTAATGATGGTTGTGAAATTTGAGCATTTTTATAACCTATCTCAAAAGGTTTATAATCAACAGATTCAGAATAACTGAATATCTTTTCTCTTTCTATTTTCGATTTGTCACATGGTACATCAACGCCGATCTGTACTTCATTTAACTATCCTGCATATTTTTACTGATATAAAATGAATTTGTTGCAACTCTAACCGCGATATCAGGAATTTTTTTTATCATGATAAAATGTTTACTGAAACATATGTTAACATCGAAGATCTTAAATGAGTAAACTGTGATGAGTAACCATCAATGTAGCTCACATCTGTGCCTAGTTTGGTTAATTCTGATAGGTTAACATTGTTTCAATTTGCAAAAATATATTTTTCTCTGTTGTATCAGCAGGTATGAAATCGAGCTCAGCATCGTCGATAATTAATAATTAGGTCATAATCTGGCAAAGGTCCATTTATCGCAACTCGACTCTTCTCGTGTGTTGGATGTCCAAATCTTTTAAAATGTTTAACACACTCTCCCATTCCAAGAAAGCTTCCAGGGTAGCATGCATCCATATCAACTAAGATAACATCATTATAATCATATTTATTATTTCGCAATCAGCTGTGTCCTTAGTCAACACAACTGCGTTGTATATTTTCAAGAAATTTCAACTGGTGTGACCTCAATGAATTTCTCTCCATAGGAAAGTGAGCGGCAACTGACGGAACTTTGAAGCAATTACTAAGTAATCGTTCAATAATATTGGTATCGTTCTTGTATTTCAACGCAATCTTCATCATCTCTGAATTAAGAGATTCTGTACGATAAATATCTCCATTAGGCCGTACAAATTGATCATAATTTCTACATTCGGAACGTTGAAACAACCACACTGATACAGGGCCACTCTTATTTTCAGATAAAATCGAACACATCACCGTCAAAAAATGTAACAGTTGTAGTTTGTGGAAATAATGTTACGCCCAATGTCCACGCGTGCGCGTTATGACCAACCATCTTTATCGAAGCTCCATTTGATTTATATTTTGATTCGTAGAAAATCTCGCCGGTCAGTGTCTTCACCCTTATTGTAAATTTTAATTTCTTTTTCAATTCAGCAACGTCTCTGCATTTTCTTGAACGCGCTCGGTCTATTCCTTTATTGCTTTGCCTCTCAGAGCCGTTAAACCATTTCCACGTATCGCGTTTGAGAAATGTTCTATAACTGTTTTAACAACACAATTCAAAGTCGAAAATTCCTCTGGTCGAAGATCAACAACGCTAGGCTTATCATTCAGAGGATAATATATGTCAATAACAAGTGCCGTCACAGGATACGCTCACTCATAATAAGGAGTATCCCAGACCAGTTAAATCTGCCAGTTAGGCCAAATAATAACATTTTCGTCATTAGGTTTGTTGTGTCTCAGATAATATAACCAAATCAGCATTTTCACAGAAATGCAGACAAAAAATAATATTTTAGTATGTTACTCCAAGTGAAGAGAGATAATTCATGGAAGATCTGCCTAAAGATTATACAGTAGCCTCGCTTGAATCCATCGTAAGAATAGGCCAGGTATTGGTAACTACACGATAATTTTTGTAACATATATTAGTAAGAAGGCTCCGTGACCGAGCGGTTAGCCACGCGGATTTTCACTCTCGACGTGTGGAAATTAGCGTTCCAATCCAGTGACTGACAAATTTGTGGACGGTTGCAATAAATCACATTTAATAATTGGCGGCTTCAGCCCAACATAAAAATGTAATAATAAAGTACACCTTCCCACCATGTCAAACACTGGTGGGTGCTGATTTAGCATTCTCCGGGGTTTGATTATGGGGAGGACGTGCATAAAATTAAAAATTATCAGTATGCCCATGATGTAGAAAACAGGATACCCCAACAGGTTTATTAAATTGTCCAACAGGCAATGAAACAATCTCTAGCTTCTGCATGTGACGATACAAACGTCCGGCAATTAGTTCCACTCTCACAGGCTTTTGAGAAAATTAGATCAGAGTTGTCTCAAGAATACGAAACAAAAAGATTGTGAGTGCGCATGTAAGACAGTTGAAAAAAATTATGTATGACTGTCAACAATCGAATTCTAAACAGTCGAATTACGAAAGTGAAAATTGTGACACCGAATTAAAGCTCGCGTTTTGACTATTGTCCTCTCCCCCTTCAATTATATCAGGGATTATTGTCCTTGACTTTATCGGCGGCCTTTATAGTATTTATTTTTGGTCGGAAAATCTTTTTCTGGTTGGGTATTTATCAGACGAATTTAAATTTTTGGACAACCCATAAAGTATTTCCTGTAATTTGGACCGTTTAAGGCATGAATGTGCGTAATTCTGAATTTGATTCCTATCACATACAGCTGTAATAACATGTTCTCGTTGTAGCTTATTTAACTGTTCCAGCGTTAACAAAAGCTTCTTATCGCCATAATCATCAATAAGTGCATTAACACTAAACTTTTCTGTGTGGGGAAGTGCAGAAATTGTTTTGACGGCATTTTCGAGTTCCGTTTTGTTATATACAAAACTCTAGTGTGTTGGTGCATTATATAATACCGCACAAAATATTTTTTTTTATCATCGTTATAAAGTTGCATGGGCCCAAGTCTGATTTTGGTAATTCCGGGCGGGATTGTTTTTACTCCTTGGCTATTGTCAGGATCTCACATACAAACCTATCGTCAAAGATTCACCTCTTAAATCAAGAATGTGTCCGTGCTGGTCAGTAAGTCTGAAATGTATCCGTGACAATAGCGAATTATGACATCTCAGATAAAACGGATTAACAGGTACTGACACAATTAAATGTCCATTTGGAACTTCAGGAGTAAATGAGTACAGGATATATCCCTGCTGTGCCTGCATGGATTTTTCAAGGTCTACTGCAGACCTTGACTGAGTCTGGTAGCTGATATCGATCGCATCACACACCAAACTGACTAAAATCGTTGGTGCTACATGACGAGCACGACCGTCTGGATCATTGTTATGTTTGAAAATACTCGGAGGAGGGGATATTTTTCTCCATGATTCTAGTATCTTTGGAAAATATTCATCAATGATATCACTAACGGTTTTTGTCAACTCATCGGAGTTGAATCCTGGAATATAAATGTTGGTAATTCTGCTTCTGCAATCGCATAGTGTCAGAGTAACAGCTGCTTAATTGTCGTCAAATAAGGACTTGAAATCACGGCGAAGTTATCACCAGTATAAATCACTGTATCAATAATAATACAATGGACAAACTTGAGGTCGGATACAACCTGGTTTAGGTGCTGTACCACTGCAATATGATTTGTTGCTTTAGATCGTCGTTACATTCTTGTATGCAACTGGAAAACAACTGTCGCAATTTGCTTCTTACTTGCTGATGTTCAGGCTTAATAGCAGTATGGAATCAGTTAATATAACCTTCATCGACATGCGGATTTCTATTATCATCATAGTAATATATAGTTCTTAATACTTTATGAAGTCTTGTACCATCAGTCGCAGGAAAATATGCATGAACATCCACTGGTTTGGAGTCCATGAACCGTGATAGATATCTTGGATTTTTTTCTTGTAATAGATTTGAATCTTCGCTGGAACTAATTGTTGATCTGTTCGATTTGATAACTGCCCGTAGGTATGCCCACAACATTCCATTCTGGTATATATTCTAATACACAAATACTAATGAATTATTAGCTTGCGACCCACCGAATGACTTTGCTATAATATTTGGCCAGATGTAATATACTCGCAATTGTGCTAGAGCTATTTCTTTGGCTGGAATTACCGTTGGAAAGCTAAATTCAAACTCAGGCTTGGTTGAGCTTGTTGATATCTCCGTGATTGTTGGTGGTTGTTAGCGACAATTTGTTCTAGTAATCGCACCGACATTAATCAGTTTGCGACATTATTATTTAAATCAGGGATCTAAATGTCGGATCCTGATCTGATATTATTCCATCACTGAGTCCTGATGATGTCAGCGATGATGATTTGGCGTGTGTTTGTGTTGCCGCTGATAGCAACGTTATATATTCGAGTAATTTATCAGCAAATATGTAAACGTTATTACATAATTAGCATAATAAGATCTAAACGTGGTAATTCCATCATTATCGATGTCATCATCGGGACGTTGCTATTGTCGACGTATTTCTTCGTTTCATCGGCATCGTTTGATTCTGGTTCTCCAAGACCAGTAATTTTATTATTAGACATATTGAGGGAACCAGTCATTTTATTACAGGTGTTAGCAACGTATTTACTGATCGTGGCGTCATTGCTGATATCCACATATTTTTGTTGCCACATCATCGTCTGATTTTGGTTCTCTCACATTAATAATTGTATTTCTGCTCATATTGAGATCACAATACATAAATTCTCCAATTCTTTTGATACGTCCAGTAATCTCGCACATCAGTATTAGAATTGGTTCGTCTGAGTTTTTAATTTTACCGTTTTTAGCTAACATCACTAAGGTATCTTCGGTCGCACCTGGAACAAGCAGAATAATATCTTCCAACGGGATATCGATCGTTTTTAACCGTCCTTGCTGATGCTGAAAAACAACAACTTCATTTTGGTCCACATCTGCAAAACGCAAAAAATTAACAAGCTCATCCTTGACCTCATCAAGGGTTGCATATTTGAATATGTCACCTTGGGGCTTGTCCTGAGTAAGACTCAGAGCAGATCTTCCGTAAATATCTAACATTGTATACTACACTAAGACCTGTTTAAAACGTTGCACGACGATGTTGTCTGGTGGTATACTCGTGCACGACTTTATGAGGCGGTGCTCCTGACGATGTCGACACAGCGTTGAGCACAGCAAGTACTTCAAGGCCACATATTGGCGGATTAGCTATTGTCTGTGTTGGCAATGTTGAATACCAGATCGTAGTGCTATGCATTCTACCGCTGATATATTTTCAAAATTCTTTTGGTGAAGCCAACCCATACGAATGAAAATAAACAACTCCACGTGGTCAACCGCATATGCAACCCAATGAGTACAGGGACAAGAACTTCCATCGATATTAATGATACCGGTTTAAAAATGGTTTGGTTGTTCTGGTAATTGATCACGCATAAAGAAACACCTGGCGTTTTTGATGTTTAATCTCTTAGCAGCATCAAGTAAATCAAAATTGGACATGGGAAGCATGTTTAGAGAAGTGTTCGTTGCAATCTCAGACCTCGACCGTACCACTAATGGTGGAGGGTTCCTGGCTGTCTTAGGCCCCGCCATTTTCTTTGAAGTCTTTAGTCCTTGGCCTGTTGTTTACTTTAATGCCATCTCAGCGGCAGTTTCAACAACACCAAGCGCAGTTGCTTTTGCAACAGCTGGGGTTACAGCAGCTATCAACGCTGGTATAGCTGCAGAAGTGAAAATATACCACCCGTCATGGCAATGTCTTTAATGGCGTCCGCAGAAAGATCAAGTCTAACACCGGTCTTTGATCATTTGGAGTTACTGAAGTGCTTGGGTTGACGTTATGTCAGGGATTGTTTATTTGGACCCTTCGGTTGGCTTGTGATCTGTGCTGATTTGAGCGATATTTTTATTGCAGAATTATTTTTAATGCTGATTGTAGCTTTTTAATTTGATCAGGAGTCAGAGTAACATTAGCGTGATGCTAAGACATTATAAAGAATGGATAATTTAATTGCTAATCGTGCACTGGGGATCGAAAGCGATCCAATTACATGTTTTCCACTGACGCGTTAATGACTCTCATTCGTCCACCAACACCTTGAAGCAGCACTGTTTTGTCTGAGAGCATAACAGTGATTGCTCTGTAATTAGCAAAAGCTTCTCTTGCAGCACGAGCTCGAAAGTGTATATCAGTGACAGATTGTTTTAATAAATTCACGTGTGAAGGCGAAAGGTAATAGATAGGATACAGCGTTGCAAAATCTCTTTGTGATATTTGTAGACCAGAATCAACATTTTGACCACTTCCTATGAATGTCACCAAACGATGATATGCACGTGTAACAGGATTATTCTCAAAATTCAATAACCCTTCTTCAGATAGTTCCTTACGTCCTTTTATTTTTAGTGAAATTTCAGTAACATCAATTTTGTCAAATATCATTGTGCTACGTAATTGTGAGTTTACTCTAGCAGTATCTTGGGAAGCAATGAATATATGTCGCGGTGCAGAAACACCTTGATGTGATGCTATGGGCCATGTTAATAAACCATTAATGGTACTTTGAACACTATCTGTGGTCCTCGTCAACCATGAAAATGTTGGTTTACCACCTGAGTCCATAAAAAAGAGCAGCCGTTGTTCTTCGGTCAATGAAGGTATCATTGTTAGCATCCACAATGAACGTTTTGTCAGTTTTACTTTACAGGCATCAACGATAGAGCGCCAGATTGCAACATCGTCAATTATGGCTGATCTGTTTTTTGTCACTCATTTTGCGTGGTTTATTATTTGTGCCAAACTGTTAGTCAATTAGATCAAATAATCCGTTTTGCTAACAGATTTAAGGAAATCGATGTTGAAGTCACTCATTAGTTTTGCTTCATATGAAACAACAGTTCATCTTAAAATTTGTCAAACCAGCTTACAGTGGATGTGTTTGCCTCTATACAGACATAGCCTGAGTTAGGTACTGAAATTGCTAGCCAAATTGTTTAATACTTCTAGTTTCAAGATAATAATTTTCATATTTAATGTATGAAATATATGATGAATATACCCATCCCCTCCATGGTCAAATCGATTCTTTTTTTCAAATTCAAATCGTTTATTTGCTATTTTTGAGTCATGCCTGAAGTGATAGAATGGTGTCATATATGTTAATAATTCCAGCAGGTCGCTAATTGCAGGTTGATTTTGGAAGAATATGTTATATATTTTATTTACCTATCTGTATACCCATCTTAACTAGCTTAAACGATGATGTATACTGAACAAGCATGTAAGCATTTTGCTTGCCAATGCAAATGAGAGTAGCACTGTCATGTTTAGAAGTACAAGAATAGTATAAACGTGGGTGATTTAGACCGTTGCTGCTGATATATGTCTTTGCCATATATCCCGCATGATTTTGCTTATATTGGTACAAAGCCATTTGTGTAAGCGCGCAACCACGGAATGTAATCAGCGAAAGTGACCAATATGCGACTAAACAAGAGGACAGGCATGGGATAGAGAAGGCCGTCATCTATATCAGTAACAGTCAATATCACAATTATTACACTTCTATGCTAAATATGTGTGAGAGTGTGACATGGCAAATTGTTTTTTTGGTATTTATATATATATATTTAGATTGAAGGAAATTATTAGACTTTTGTGTAAATCCGCCTAAATACGTATCCGTGAATGTAATTGTATCGAAATATTAGCACGTCAGAGACACCTGTTACAATCGATATATTCCAAAGAATAATTCCCATGGCGCTTTACTTAAATCTGCCTTGTGCTAAAAATAGACCATAACATCATTGTGCCCGGCTGCCGCCATACTGTTTTCGGACAAAGCACCGAGAGACGCTTAGTAACACGTGATAATTCGCGACATGTATGCAAAAATATATTACTTTTTTTTGCACATCCCTCACTATATAATGATTTCATATATTCAACTGTAATATGTGAGCGTGTCAGTAATAATTTTGTACATTTGATTTCTTTGTCATCCGTTTGTATTGTTTTCCAATCTTCGTTTAGTACAACTCTCCTATGTGCATATTATATATGCATTTGTGTGTGTGTGTGTGTGTGTGTGTGTGTGTGTGTGTGTGTGATTTAGATTGTTTGACGTAGCTTTAAAATCATTTCAGTCATATCGCTACGATGTCTGCAGTGTGGCAGTTTATAGTGATGCCTAGCATAATGTCCCAACCTGTCACGTTACCCTGACACCGGGGCAGACCAGTCCTAACACTAACCTGTTAATACTGCGCGCCTGTTAGTACCATTTTTAAGTCTTTTGCATGACTCGGCCGGGGATCGAACCCACGACCTCCCGCATCCGAGGCGGACGCTCTAACCACTAGGCCATCTGAGCAGTATGTATGTATGTATGTATGTATGTATGTGTCCAAAATGAATGTGTTGAAACCAATAATATTTATTTATATCTACTCTGTTTTCTTTTCAATTAGTGTTTCTGTGCAAAATATGTATTATTTTAAGGTTGGCTGTTGTCATTAAGGACAGCAGTTTTTGTGTTGTTGTTTCCATGAATACATGCAGAAAAGTATACCTCCCGACAAAATTTAATAGTATATATCTTTTAATTAAGGAAATGTTTTACCCACGCAGTATAAATATAATCAACCAGTCCGGCTCTTTTCTACACCATAACTCTGACGAAACATAATGCATTCTTATATGTTCTAAACTCATTCAAAAGTACGATTTGTTTGTTGTTATTGTTGTTGTTGTAGGGTTTAACGCCATTTTTCAGGACACGATAGCTATACATGGCGGCCAGTATTAATGGTGGAGGAAGAACCCGGGAAATCCCCGGAAAGAACCACCGACCCTCGAGAAGCTACTGGCAAGCTTTCTCACACACCCACGTTGCCCCGAATCCGAGACTGGAACCCACGCAGAGGTGAGATGGCAGTGATCCGTAACGGAGAGCGCCGTAGACCACTCGGCCACTCGGGGCCTCCCGATGTGTTTGTAAAACAGTTAACATAAATTTACTCTCTTCTTTTCTTAACTTTGTTACAGATTAGCACATCAGAATCAGAAAAGGTTAATACAATCACTAACGCATAATACCAACAAAACAAACAAATAATACCCCAAAAACACACATTGATGCATTGTTTTTAAATATATGGAATATCTATGCAACATTTCTAGATTATACAAGCATATCACATCAAATAAGCAGAGTGTAATTTTATGCGCTAAACAAAAAGTAATAAATGATCATTTACTATATACACCGCTTTCTATTGAAAACATGAATCACATATAAGAATACTTCATCGACATGATTTAATGGGGGGGGGGGGAACGGGGCTGGTAGTTCCCTTGGAAAATGCAATTGTATATAGCTTTTAATCAAGGAAATGTATTATTTACATAGTATCAGCCAGTACTGTTCCCTTCAACAACATATCTCTAATGAATATAATGTATTCTTATATGTTCTAAACTGTCATTCAAAATTAAGATTTGTTTGTAAAACGGACATTGAAATAAACATATAAATTTTCTCTTCTCTTTTCAGAGAATCAGAGAAGGTTAATAAAATCACTAATGCATAATACTCCCCCCCCCCACAACACCAACAAAAAAAAAAAAAAAAAAAAAAAAAAAAAAACGAAGAAAACATCGATACATTGTTTTTAAGCTTATGGAATACATATTAAACATTTTTAGATTCTACATGCATAATATCACATCAACTAAGCAGAGTGTAATTTGTGCGCTAAACAAAATATAAGAAATAGTCACTTTCCTACATACCTCCCTCTCTGTGTGTATGTTAAAACATGAATCAAATATAGGAATACTTCATCGGCTTTATTTAATGGGGTAGGGTGGGGTTGGCAGTTCCATTGGAATTTTCATCTCAAAATATTCTTGGTATATCTGTGATGAAATGCAAGCAATTTGTGTATTATAGTGTTCTAGAAAGATTCATCAGATTTGATTATATGATTTATACAGTCTGCAGGCTTAAGCACCACTGTAGCAAACTATTGGAATGCACATCTGTATTCAGATGAACAAATTTAACGTCTGGTACATGATTTTCAGTAAGAACAATAATACGAACAATATCACGGAAAAGAACACTGAATGCCATTACACCGGTTCGCCTTGTCCGAGTGGCTATTTTTAGAAACTGATATCACTGCGTGTGACGTTTCACAGAGGTAAAAAGTACAAGCGCCATTGGCGCACATATGATGCTTGTCATCGTTGTGATTCCAGCCACACCAATACTAAACGTTGTTGACCCATAGGTCGCATCTACTACTATACACATTTGTTTGCATTGCATGATTAACGCGACTATCATGGTGATTTCGTATTGCAGTTGCTGTTCCGTGTCAATTATTTATTTTTTCGCGTTGGTAACATTCAGGTATATCAGCTTTACTATTAATAAAGTGATCACGTAGTATAACTGCTCGCCAGGACGACCTTGGTGAGATGCAACACTCTCACGCACTTCAAACGAATTACTCTTTTTTCACTAGTACAATTGCCATGCAATAATAGAAATTATTATATGCTCATTTTTTTCCCCCGTTAACTTTACATTATCAAAATCGTTCAGTATTACCCGATACTGAACTCGCGCGACAATACACATATAGCATTCACGTGCATAAAGGAACTACTTTCTATTGTAAATAAATAATGGAAACAGACGCCAGCACTTTTGATTTGTACACAAATTATGTACACTCGCGTAAGAGGCTCTTTAAGTTGTGGTTGTTTAAATTTGTTTCTAAATGAACTAAAACAGATTTTCGAAAATGCCACATACCAGCTGCTTTGGCACATTCTGCGTTGATACTATGTTACAGATTTAGGCTAGCTACATTATAAAACAGACGCAAGATAAAGTCCTTGCAAATAACATACAAGTGACAAGTCATATACTCTCTTCTTGTTTAGCTGGTGATAAAATGGCAAAATAAAATATAATTAGTTTTAAATCCTGAATTTCCTCAAAATGTATTTTCTTAATTCTGCAAATCCGAATTACATGAGCCATGTCATAGGTTTTCAATCTGGATTACACATTTCGAAATTGTGCTGTAATTTCAACGATAAGTGCAATTGCATCGTCTTTACTGCACAAAAAATGAAAAAGCATTAAATTCCATAGCGTCGTTTTGATAATTGCAATTGAAAGACTTCATATTTTTCCCACATTATGATTTCAAACATTCAATGACAGAAACAGAAACACATTTGCAGATGTCAGTACGCTTCTCCCTAGCTTATTAAATCTCATGTATTTCATGTGGAATCGTCACATACAAATCCAGTCCATAATCACGAATTTTCCCAGAATCGAGAAAAATACCAAAATCTACTCATTCCAGATCAAATGGAAAAGTTGTTGCAATGCACATTCATTCACAATATGACTCCAAATTTCAATTTTAACTAGACACGCCATTTTCTTTCGAAAGTTATGTCGAGCGCGCGACTAAGTTCAAATTTATCTGGGCGGAGTTATGTGCGCAGTAATAATGTTGATTTGTGTAATGATGAATATGCGCTTGTGTATTTAGTTTGGAATCCGGCATACATTCATTTACGTTGTTTCTTGTAGTGCATTTTGTTTATATAATTAAAACTTAGGTAGAATAAAAAAGATGAGCATATAATGAAAAGGTTACTGCATTTGTATGGGAAAATATGAACTTTTGTAGGAAAGATATACTGCACTCCTAAGGTCGTGCAGTATTCCATCCCAAAACTCGTTCATATTTTCCCATACAAATGCAGTAACATATAAGTATCTGCTTGGAGAATATTTAAATTTAAGGCAATTATACGTTGGGGGTCCCTGCACTGCATTTACTCAGAATAATACCGGTTATACCATTAAAAAATATCTGAAAGACCATTCTCGTCTTCGCCCAGAATTTTTTTAAATAACAGTCGAGATCATTTCTGTTTTAGTTGAATCGATGTTGGTATAACATATTCGCTGAAAATGTAACTTTCGTGTATTCAGCCGTGAATTCCACTTCCTCGTTGTAGAAACAATCCACGAGTGTTTTCGCACCTGGTGATGCAGAGAACGATTAAACATTTTCAAGTGCACTTGATTTGATTTTAATTTGGCCTCGAATTGGTAGTGGTACATCAGGGTGGTTTAAACGGCCGAGTTTTATTTGGCCTATAACAAGGTTATATTTGAATGTATATGAGGCTCTTGTACGCCTTTTTGAAGCAGATATTCGTCAACAAGTGAAACAAAATTGCTTTCGACATTAACATCCGTTGTTATTTAATCAAAAAGCCCGTTGGTAGTTACACAAGCTCATAACCGCAGTCAGAATCAATCAGATATATGGTGATCAATTTAATCTTGACATAAACGCCAAAGGCATTCAAAAACCCGAGTGGAATGATGTTAGTCCTTCCGACTAAATTTGATCTCCAAACGACCAAAGATACTGAGGTCATATGCGTAGATTGTTTTGAATCATGATGCTGAGGATGACGTATCATAAATTTTTAGACTAGATGTCATTTTTCAATATTGCTATTGAACCCAACCTACTAGTAAAAACCGATCAGAGGAATAAATACGATCTACACTCGGGTTCTTTTAAGATGTTTGATTTAGGTTTATCATAACCATTTACGTCATGGAAAATAAAAATCGACCGCCTGTCGTGATGTCAACGTCTTTGATTCCTCCGACTTCAATAATCATGGTTATTGTATATGCACCAGTGCTTTATAGAATGAAACAACATCATTGTCAACGTTAGATGTTTGTAATTTACCATTTTGATCTTGAAAAATGTTAAGCTCGTTAGGGTCAACACAAACAACAGCCCTACTGATGAACTCAGTTAAATCTGCTTTGGTTGCAAACTGTAAGATCCGAAAATATTGATAGACGTTTTGTATAATGTTAAGTGTACTTTAATGTAAAATCAATAAGCGTTCGCAATGTTGGTGAACTCTCAAGTCCACGTAACAATCCAACAAGAAGATAGTCATATATTATCCTGTCCAACCGAGTTTTCACCGGTATAGTTAAGTAACATATTGGTAGACGACTTTGTCTGGTTTTTATTAAATAATTGACAACTTCAGGTGGTGGTTCAAATCCATATGAGTTCAAATACAATAAATGTGTCACCAACTGTGCAACACAATGAGTGCCAGGTCCTGTTGTCATATTCAGTTTAACAATGCCTTTGCGAGTTGTACCAGCTAATCGAAGACCAATTCATCGTGGTATTCGAATTTTTTCTGGTAATGGAAGGCTTTTACTTTTTTATTTTTACAATGTGTTATTTGTCCACCGACTGCCTTTTGATGGTTTTCCGATAGCCACTAACGCTGCGACTTTTGCACACCTGGAGCTGCTTGTGTCATCACGCTAGAATCGCTACAAGGAATGGGAATATTCCACCGGTTTCTTTTTATGCAATTGCATCATCCCTGATTTGAATAATTTTAATGTCACCGAGGTGTTATTTCGTTTGGCTACATTATGATACACTGGGACAATTCCAGTTGATTATGTTGGAGAAAGTTTCATTGTGATCCCCACAATCATTTCTTATCGTGTTGTACATTTTCATAAGTTTCTTTTCACTAAAGCCGACGTTAACTTAATAATAGGACATTAATATTTTAAAACTTAACTGCTTCAAGTAATAGAAAATTCTCCAATTTTTTTATAGGCGCATGGAGGACCATAATTCAATCCTCTAACAACAGCTTCTTGTCAGGAATAATCACAGCATAACAATTATAACCACCCGTTGGATTCTACAACTACTGATGCATGATATACATGTTGACAACGGATTGACTGAATAGCTCTAAGTGTTCCAATGAAAATTAATAAATCGGGTATAATGTACAAATGTCATATTGGGAAATGTGCAAACCAGTGTCATTGTTTTGATGTTGGTCCATCTATGACCACATATTGTGATATGCACGTACAATTAGATTTTCTGTGTAGTTAAGCAACATTTCTTCGGATGGTTCCTGATGACAGTTTAACCGCAAAAAACTTCAGTTATTGTTTAAATGTCAATTATTATCTTGGTACGCTCTTGGTAATTATCTCGATTTCATTTTGAAACGCCACGAACACGTGTTTTCGTAAGGAAAGGTCATATTGGGTCCTGATTTGCCATATAATTGGTCCCGAAATAGTACTTGTTCCGTGCAAATTCGTGGTATGAGCTGAAACGACAGGGTTGATGAGATTCCAGATCGCATAAATGACAGTAGATGTGATTCTGTTGACAGTGACGGGGTTGGTACAAGCATCAACAAAGTCAATGTTGTTAATAAAACTTTACCATGACTAGCTCCTGTACGCCAAATTGCATCGCTAGCGTTGTTCTTACGAATTAATGTGACTGTGTGTTTAACTTAAAAATGTATCCTTATAAACCCAAATATGTAACTGTGGGGAATAGCAAAAAATCCTCAACTAAAGCCGACGAATTTGTAACCGACATTGTAGTAATCCAGAGTTGAAATTTGGGTTGTTGTTAATGATCATACTTTCCATATCAGCGTCAGCATTTTCTAAATAATTTCTAGCTCAGGCAATTGTATCCATTTTATGATCTGCGTGATTAGATGCATGTATCTTTGTGTAATGAATATTTAGTTTCCATTGATTGCGACTTAGTTTTTTAAAAAACTTTTTCATGATATGCTATTGGAATGAAACGTTGTATCTAGTGGTTGACCTTGTAAAACAAAAAAATCAGTGACATTTTTGGTAAACAATTTTTATTAGAATGAAGATCATTATGTTAAGCTGAGTCAAAGATATTGTATTTTTTATAAAACTAGGTTATGAGATGATTTGCATGTTTTATGAGGATTTTGGTGAGGGACATTCCAAGTATAGCTAGTTTTCAGAAAGTCTGTTAATATTGCTTTAGCATCTGAGCAGAATCAAGTTATCATTCTTGTGTACAGTATTTGATTTGGAGTTATTCAAATTATTTCTACTTTAGAAATGCAACAATGCTCTGACATTTGCGAATAGAGACCTGGATTTCCAGTGAAATATCAAATAAGGATTTAATCCGTAGATTATATTATTGTGATCCAACAAAAGACTCCTGGCACGTCAACAATTTGCGAGCCATCACAGACACATCAATAATTTCAGCGCTGCATTTATTTTGGATTTCCACTAATGTTTATTCAGAAGTTTTATTATTAGGAGTTGTGTCCTTGATTCTAGGATTATTTTGGGATTTAATTCGCAATACCGCAAGTTCTTGTTTTTTAAATTTTGACCTTGTAGTCTAGGGAAGTAATTATTATTTTTGAAATTTACAAAGTTTATTGCTTTTCACTGTTTTCTTTTACTTGTTTTAGCAGGATAGACTCGTAACACTTTGAAAAACATCATATATGAATAAAGGGATTTCGCATAATCATCACCATATCTAGTGATTCCGATAATAGTCATCGCAGTGTCAGCGTTTTCAAGAATCGCTTCGATTTCCTATCTGATGAAATAACGTGCACCGATAAACATGTAGGTGAAGAAAGATTGGTCAACATTGTTATTGTGGCATCGTCTGCACGTGTACCGCAATGATTGTGTGGCTACCATTTCGCAATGGAATTATTTACATCCACAGCCTTTCCTCGAGGAGCTCGAGGGCTTACCAACCCATGAGTAGCCCGAGTATAAACCATCTAGAAATGTTGCCCTGGACAACGTCGAACAATGCCTACGGCGGCCAGAATGGTCAGTAAGTCAGGCTACATTATGACAGGCAACCTGGACATGAGCTTGTTCAAGGTCATTGACATGCTGGACCCTTCGGATATCCACAACGCGGAGACCAAAGCTTATGTCGATCACCAAGGCTTTGTTCGAGGTATAGGTGTGTGTCCTCCGGTGGTACGGACCGTTGTTAACTAGGCCATGTTTACCAAGGTGGTCATGATTGGCAATATGATGGAAAATATATGGGAACAAAATCGTATGGCTCCCAAAGACGTTGACAGAAAGTCATAAGTAGACCTGCAATACGTGACTGCGTCAAAATAAATTGATGTCTCTCATCCAACAATCGACCTTCTTGTGGTCAAGGTCAGAGACTCTCGTTAATGATACTTCCCTGTGGACTGCCCGATTTGGCAAGCATACAGGTAGAATCGTAGAGTTGGAGGCAAAAGTGGACCCTCAAGACCCATCTACGAAGGCTTATATTGGTATGACCGTGAGACCTAACAATTCAACAACTTGACGGCTTTGCACTGTCGTCTGAAGGTCTGCTTCTCATCCTGTTTACTCTAGAAACAAAGCCAGTATGTCGAGTGCTGTGATCCCAACGTTACCTTGCGGAAGCCTCTCTTTGGGGCTGACCTGGTGACTGGCGATCTACTATTTGACTGTAGCGGGAAAGGCTGCTACGATCACAAACCCTGACAAAGAGTTTGACTTTTCTCTTGCAACGCGGACAGAAAACTGTGATCCGCATGTTCAAACCAGGACTACCATATCGTTTGCGTTCGAGGAAGTAAAGTTTGTTAATAGTTGGTTTTCCTTTATGTCATCCATTATCTCTACCATGCCCCGACCTTACAGGGGATGTCCACTTCAATGTCACGGTGCCTGCAAAAGTTATAACCTAGATGATTTAAACACGCGTCTCTGGCTTGCATTGCGATGAACCCGTCAACGGTGGTAACCTCTAAAGATGCCTTTCACAACTACTGTTGGAAAATAAGTCGGTGACATTAAGACTCAGCTCCGGACTGGAATTTAGAAGCGATGGTAGCTCTGCCAAAGGTATTGACCTGCCATTAACTTTAACGACCTCTTGGCCTCGAGCACCCTGGTCATATGTGTCGAGGTTGCAGGCATTATTATGCTGGTTACAATAGTGGCGACCCTACCATGATCACCGTGGAAGGCGTGCTGTTCACTTGCAGCCTGTATTCCGGGCAGTATGATGTGCGATGCCTGCGCGTGAAACTTAACAAGCACAATCAGATATGAACCCTGTCCGACAGCAAGCTTAATACCAAGAGCGATCTGGTTTCACAAGCTCTTTGGGACATCTTTCTGACCGAGGACGAGTTTACACTTAATTTGGACGATATGAATAATAGTACAACTATCACTAACGAGACCCGAATAGCGATCCTCACGACCCATATCGCCGTGACTATAACTAATGATAAAAGGTCGGCTCAGTTCTCACAGGGTCGAGACGAAATCCGCTTAGAGTTTATCACTAGGCAGGCTGATGGCCATCCGGAAGGGAAAAAGTCGTAGTAATAATACAGGTTTTGACACAGCTTACATCACATCTGGAAAACCGGGGTCCATCCGCCAACTTTTGGTCCGAACTTGCTGTGAGTCAGCGTTTGCCCTGTGCACACTACGCCATATTTTCGCAGCCGGTTCATCGCTTGCATGCCCGTCTATCACATCTCCCCAAAATAGTTGCATTGTCGACGCCTGGCACCCATTAATGTCAATTGCCTCCTGCTCGTAAGCCATGACCGACGTGATGAAGGCAAAGCTTAAGAGCTCCTTGTCGGGCACATCGAGGAATAGCCGTCAGAGTTCCTCCAGTGACGGATCGAGATCTCGTAGGTTCATTGCGATATGCGTGGTGTTGTGTGCGCTTGTTCTGTTGCCTCATTGAAGCCGCCGAGGTCCTGCGCCCCGTCTTCGATAGGTATAAATCCAGTGCCCGGGGGAAGTAGGCCATGAACAAATAGTGGCCCTCACTGGATGGGCAACGGGGTGCCCAATGGTGGCGAATAAGTTCGACGTATTCTGCACTGCCGGTGCCATATCATCCTCTACCAACCTGGCTCGTGGAAATTTCAAATTTGTTGCTTGTCTTCAGCGTACGCAACGGATGTGAATAATATAAAGGCTTGTTTGGGGATCTAGGCCTTGTCCTTGTTGCTTGACATTTGGATGTGATGCATGCTGAGCAAAACTTCAAATCTCGCTACAGCTTGCTTCTGCCATACTCATTTTGACCAAATCATGCCTAGTTGTCCTTATAGGGTATGTCTTTATTTGCCAAAAAGGCGTACGTCGCATGAACTGACAATGAAGATGTCAGTACTTAACGTGCATTGTTGTTCTAAAAGTTTACTCATATTATGCATACCATGTCTTTAATGTTTTTGCGAAGTCAATCAGTTTGCGTGAGTATTTGTGCATATTATCCCCAGGACAAGAAGCTTAGAGAAAAGTGAAACATCAAGATAATCGTTTAGTCATTTTCTAAGACGTAGGTTAGGGATGAAGTGCCTGAAAAGTCTTTCTACGAATCCAGGAATGTTACCGGTGATAAAGAAAATACCTTTTTATTTTGTATGCATAAGGGCTTCAACGGATTTTCTGGTGCTGTTACCAGTCTCAGAAAAAGCAGAGTAAGAACAGCAGAGAGTTGGGGGTTGGGATGAGGTTTGCTTTCAACACCGTAAACATTTGTTTATGGATAACACCTTACACGTCACAATGCGGTTGGAGTTCCGGTACCTTTCTATATAAATATGTGGTATGTGGTTGTGTTAAATACATGTTTCATCGGTGGACTGATAGGGACTTATCAACTAGGCAAATGGTATATTATATCTGGTTTAGTTCTTTATGCCCATTATATGGGGGAAATAATTGGGCAGATTCTACTGAGAAATCGTTCAGCTATAAATATGTGAAATGTGAAATCCCATGGAAACCCAAAAATTTGTTGCAGAACGTTCGGTACAAAGCATCACATTGGGACCTAAGGCAAATGAATTTATAGTCCTAAAGTTTCTCGTAATTCTTTGGTCTTCAGCATTTAATATGCACTCTATGGCCGGCATTTTGCTGACGTGTCATTAAACTATACACATTCATGCATACATGCATGCATACATACATACATACATACATACATACATACATACATACATACATATTGTTAGGGATATCTGTATCATACATTAAATTATAATAGAGTTTTAGTTAATACATTTGAGTTTGTGACGTTTTTTATTTTAATTCTATAACTCAGTGGCAGACTTTTGGTATAGTAAATGTACATATACAATACCTGTAGAATTCTCATTCGTAAATCAAGGCCTCTTGCAGAGGCTATGTCAACAAATATTTCGGTAAATTACACCACACAGGTTTGAATGGAGTACATTTGGCCTGTAGAGGTATCATGCATGCACTTATTGTTGACTGGTTCAACATTTGAGAAGGTCAGAATATGACTGTTAATTATTTTACAATCTAATGATTTAAATGTTTAATAATCGTTTCGGGACTCACGGTACTAAGTCAAATCCTATAATAAACACATGCAAACACCATGATATTAAAGATTAAATAACTTCAAATTTCTGACTGCTCATGGTCAAACTTTTGTAAACATTGCTTATTTAGCAAGGTGTTCAGTTTCGTCCGAGGATGAATATAACTGCAAACTGTATAATTCATTAGTTGCAGATAGAGCCAAGCATACGCTTCTTTACTGCCAGGTCATACATGATGAACGCAATATTTATTAAGTTTCATCAAATAATAGACGCAACGGACATGTTGACTCACATTGGCTTTTCTGTCAGGACAGTGAACTCTATCTACTTCACATCCTTTTGAGTAAGATTATGGAAAACTTTGACTTTATGGATGGCCTAATATGACAACAATTCATGCATCTGGTGGCAGAAGAACCAGAAAAAACAGAAGAACAAATAGAAAAACAAATAAGCTTGAACACGATTTCTGATTTTGCGCTGAGGCATTATATTAATTCAATTAATCCATTTCATTTTTGACTGCCATCAATAGTATTCACAACTGTTAGATTCCGAGAGCTAACCAAAGCGACAATTCATTTAAAACATGTCAGTGAAATGTAAATAATTCCAGATCTTCCATGATGTTTACTTTTTCCTTTCATGTTATTTTCGATCGTACTTACTTTTACACTTTATTTCCTGCGAGCTTTCTCGTTTATGTATTTTTTTATTGTGTTCGCCTTAAAGTTTTCTATTTCTAGGGTATTTTGTACTCCTTACACATATATTTGCATGATTCGGGCATTCATACATACATACATACATACATACATACATACATACATACATACATACTTTGTACAACTACATACGTTTCTCTCCTTGTGTGCCTTACACCTATTTCATGTATATAATAGCTCCGTGTTTAATATACTTTACTAGTTTATAGCAAGAAGATTTCAAATACAATATATGGCATACTGCAAATATTAATTATATAGTGTATCTCATACATATGTCTAAATTGTTGGATATTTTTCAAAAAGAACTGTTTTGAAAATAATACATAGTTTTGCCTATTTCCCTTGCTTTCATGCTGGCTATGATTTTAATAAGATTGAGGCACAAAATATAATTTTAATGCAGAGGACTTATAGCAATTTGTTTTACTTGTGTCAATATATTACATGTTTAGTGTGTTGTGTATTTATTTATTAATAGTCACTTTAATGTTCTTGTTACTATTATGCAATAATGAAAACAACAGATTGAAATCTCTTTTGAGGTGAAATAAAAAGGTCAGTCACTCAGTCATGCATACATACATACATACATGCATGCATGCATGCATCCATCCATCATTGATGTAATAGTATGGATTATGAACCAAATTTATAAGGTTTTCATGTTTGCCATGTACTCCAACTGGTTCTTTTTGATGCACATACTAATCCCTTAATATATATATATATATATATATATATATATATATATATATATATATATATATATATATATATATATATATATATATATATATATATATATATATATATATATATATATGTGTGTGTGTATATATATATATATATATATATATATATATATATATATATATATATATATATATATATATATATTCAGATCGTCAGTTTTAGGTTCCAAGAATGTATTTTGTGTGAAGGAAGTTCCAGTCTGAAGTCTTTGGGAAAAGGTCAGTTTAGCCAGTTGCTCTCTGTTACTGCAGTCGCAGGTTTGATCTCTAGCGCTGTCAAATTCAAGGGTTAGTATGTGCTTCTCCATGGTTGGAAATTTCTCCAGACACTTATTTGGTATCTGCAAGTCCACTTAATTTCGTTTTCATTTGCCTTCTCCAATGACAAACCCATCTCCATTTATTACAATCATTTGGTAAGTGTTTATTTAAGAAAGCCTTGTACATGCTATATCCATTTCCACATTTTTATCACTGATACAAGAAAATCTCATTAGGCTAATCATAAGAGAAATCAATAAATAAATTTAGATAAATTGTTGAAAATAACATTTTGACTTCTATATGTGCAATTATCAGTTTCAGGAACATTCATATTCTAGAGCTGGTGATGTTGTCTAAGATTAGTTTACTGTCCTTTGTGAATCTGACCATCCTTATATTGCTATGTAGGAGGACCATTTCAGACAACAGTTTTAGCCGTGATAATCTAAGGGACATTGTGGTGGATGAGGAAAATGGTGTTCTGTACTTAGATGAAGATGGGGATTTGTACAAGTTTCATACTGATAACCTGGCCATCCTAAATTCCATTCAGACACTACAGTGTCATACAACTTGTTACACTCAGTATAAATGAAAAATCACCATGCTTCAAAGATAATCCCATCTCAAATGTTTCAAAAGGTTAGGTTGTTGTCTGATAATTTACGTTTAATCATAAATCCATTCGTTCATTTGTCATAAATAGACCGACATCTTGGGGGAAATAAATAACTAAACGAATTAGTAATAAATGAAAACTTGATAAAAGGTCATTGTAATTTCTGCATGTGTAATTATCAATTTCAGGAACATCCAGGTAATGGAACTCATGATGATGTCTAAGATTAATTTACTGTCCTTTGTGAGTCTGACAGTCCTTACATCACTCTTTGGGAGGATCATTTCAGAGAACAGTTTTAGCCATGATAATCTAAGGAACATTGTGGTGGATGAAGAAAATGGTGTTCTATACTTAGGTGGAGATGGAGACTTGTACAAGTTGCATACTGATAACCTTAGTATCCTGAATTCAATTCAATATACATGTAATTCATGCTACAGCAAGATTTTATTAAAGACAAATAATAATACCCTGATTGTCTGTGGTATTGATAACAAGGGAAAGTGTGCATTGTATAATGCTACAAATCTTGTCAGTGTTTCAGTGAGTAATGTTAATAGTGATTTATATGTGTATGGGAATCGGTACAAAACAGCTCTTGGTCTGCTTACAAATAATGATACAACTTTGTATGTTGGACGACTGTATAGCAACGATACAGATAAAAACCAAACATACTATCCAATAACCAACATGTACACAGACCCCAAAGATGCTTTTAAAGTCATAGAATATATTAGTGTAAGAAGACAACTTGGAATTAAGTCCAATTATCTAATTTACTTTAGAGCCGTATTTCAGACTGAAACCCATGTCTACTTTCTTACAAACCAGAAATTTGAAAATGACATTAACTCACCTCAAGTTTCAAAGTTGATTAGAATTTGTAAAGATGATGATAATTTTTACTCATACATTGATTTAGAGTTGGAGTGTAAGACCATAAAAGGAGATAAATTAAATCTTGTACAACATGGAAGCCTGATAGAGCTGGGAGACAAGATTTCTACATCGGAAAAAAATCAGGCCCTGGTTGCAACTTTTGCTGCTGGCATTGATCCAGAAAATCCTTGGTCTAATATGAGCGCCATCTGTCTATATACATTGAAGGAAATCCAAGACAGGATAATTGAGGCTCAAACAAGGATTCTGTCAAAGTGTGATGGAAATGACAAGTTGGTTTACGAAGAAAGCTATACATATATTGGTATAGCTAGACCTGCTGATAGGCCACCATGCCAGAATGTAAGTACCAATTTCATTAAATATATCAGGTGAGATATTGCTCTGAACAGTTAATGAATTATTATTGATGGCACTAGAGATTTATTATTACTGTTGGTAAATTTGGACTGCTTGTGTATGCCAAGTGCCACAATGTTTGTAAATATTTATAGATTCATTTCAGGATTGAAAATTGAATAGATACATTATCACCTGCTCCAACAAGAAGAAATGATACATTCGTATCTTTTTCAACTCCTCACCTCCACAGCATACTCTCATTTAAATGTCTCTAGCATCTGAATATGAACATTTTTGTTTTAAAAGGAGATGATTTTTTGTTGATTTTAATGGTGCATTTAATACATTATTGGCTATATCATGCTGAAGAAATGGGAACTAAGTGCTTTTCCCAAGGACACACTGAGGCTGGCCTGGTGACACTTGGATTATGAGTGTAATGCTTTTCCAACTAGAGCTGCTGTGGCTTCTGCTAGGAGGTGAAATCAGTTTTGTATGACACATGTTGAAACCTGATAGAACTGAGCAAAACGTGATCTTCTTCTTGTGGTTTGCCTTTTTGTGCACTGCCACTCATCCAGAATATCACAGGTCTGATCAGAGTACAATTCATGTCACAGTAAGAATTTTCTACAGAAAAATAATAATACCCAAATTATTTGTTGTATGGGTTACGGTGCATTACTGTTACAAATCTATGGTCTTATATTAAGTAAGAGAGAAGAGTGAAAACTGAGAAGTTTTGTAAAAACAATATTCAACATATAAGTTATTTACCTAGAATACAAAGTGAAAATTTAAAAGAACTTACAGTATTATGAATTAAATCCCAAAAAGTCCTAAAAGTTCTATCACAAGTCATAAAGTATAGAGTATTTAAAAAGTGGTGTTTTGAATTAATTCCAGTTTTAAATTTGCTGATGTACTAATAGCCTGGAATGTGGCAGTGTGCTAATTGTCTTGATGTATCACAATAATATAATCCAAAATATTCTTGAATGAAGTCACAATAATAATAATTTAGTCTGAAAAGTATCAGTGAGCATTTTGTAATTCTAGTGAATACTTGAAATAAATAAATAAAGCTTCTCAAATATTAAATGAAAGACAAATTGATTCAACTTAGACTGATGTTAAGATAAAGAATGAGTTATTATAATCAACCTTAATATAAATACCTAAGACACAATCTGAGGACCAGTATGAGGGTCATCTTAATGGATATTTCCATCAAACAGTAAACAAACCTTGTTGCTAGAAAATTCTTAGGTCAGAATCAGAGCTGTATCTAGAGCTCAAACCTAGTAGATATACTTAATCTACATAACATTAAGCACAGTGACATTTAATCATGGATAAATTTAACACATAATACAAATTAAATACACATAACATTTACTGTGAACCATATTTTAGTTCCATCAATCAGTGACACTACCAGCGATTTGTTTGTGTGCAATAGAATTGGAATGAAACAACTGTTGGTCTGCTTACAAATAAATATATAATTGTATATTGAATTAACGTATGACAAAAGACTTATGCATTATTCATTAACCAACTGGAACACAGATCGCATATATGTTTCTGAAATCATAGAACAAGCTCAATTATCTTATTTACTTCAGAGCGATGTTTCAAACTGAAAACCATGCCTGCTCTCTTACAAACCAGAAATTTACAAATGATGATAACTCATATTTCTTATCAAAGTTGATCAGAATTTATAAAGATGACTATAACATTTACTTGTACTTTCATTTTTCAAAAAAGGAAATAAAGTTCAATCTTGTACAACATAAATCCCAGAAAAAAGCAGTCTTCATCTGAAGAAAACAAGACCCTGGTTGCCACTTTTGCTGTTGGTACTGATGCATAAAAATGGTGGTCTAATACGAGTGCCATCTGTCTATATATACTGAAGGAAATCCAGGAGAGGATAATTTGATGCTCAAAGAAGGATTGTCTCAAAGTGTGACATTAATGTTGATTTGGTTTATGAGCAAAACAATAGTTACGTGGAAACACTTAGATCTGTTGGGTGCATTACTGATTTCAGTACATATAAGTATACAGTTGAGGTATTTCTTTACATAGAAATAACATTGTTGTTGACAGAAATATAGATTTATTGTTACTCTTGGTAAATTGTTTCTGGTTGTATTATAGTGTTAAAGTGTTGGTATATATTTAAGGATTGATTTAAAGATTAATTAGATACATCTTCACACCCTAAATCCGAATCACAAGATATTACAAGTTTAAGAAGATACTGGGTACTCTTTTCAGCTCATCAGTTACATTTGCAAACTGTCTTTGAAATCTGAATATAAACATCAATTTCTCAAAAGGAGATAAAGTTAGTCTTGTACAGTATGGAAGACAGAAAGAACTGAAAGACCAGGTGTCCGTATTTTATGAAAACCCACCTCTTTAGCTGTTCTCACTCATCCAGCAAATCACAGGTCTGACATAACTATCTATATGTACATAAGGTAATATGGGAAATGATAATTGAGCCCCAGACAAGGATTCTCTCAGGGTATGATGGAAATTTATGTCCTTATGATACAATTTATAAATACATGGATATGAATTTTTTAAAGGCACAATGACCAAAATGTAAGTTGATATTTTAGCAGACATGATTATAGTTTTATAGGAACATTTTAATAATAATAATAATAATAATAATAATAATAATAATAATAATAAATGATAACTGTATATTTACAGAATGTAAGTCAGTTACCTATAGGAACTAATAAACTTTTTGTTATTTACCATGTACAGAGCATGTACAGTATAATGTGCAAATTGTTTGGCTTACGACAGAGCTCTTCTGAACACAAACTTTCCAGCCCAGAAGACCTGCACCAGCATTAATGAGTGCATGAACATATATATAATATCATAATTTGTTATATACTTATTTGTTAAATATAGAAACTTATTGACGAAAACAAAAGCTTTGCGAGCTAGAACAAATAAATAGAAACTTACATTTTTGACATTAAAGTTAATCTTTGATGAAGAAATTTTACTAGGCACTGTTCGCTTGGCATGAAGTTTTTTGCCCCTCGCTTACTTGACAACAGTGATAAACTTTGATGTATTGCTGACTGGAGATGCTTTGTTTTGAGATAGGGTCAAATAGTTTACAAAATATCAGAAATGTAACTTTTTGTGACAGATTAGGTCAACCTAATCCTACCGCTCTCTTAAGTCATTTACATGTATATTGTCAGCCTCTGAAAATGAATTGAATTTACAAAAATGAGGTGTGGGTGTGGCTGCTGTGCTGAGCTCTGAGTTTCTTCTCCTAAACTTTTGATTCTGGAGCAAGTCTGGTGTATTGGTACATAAGCAAATTCGAGAATATTGGAATTTGGAAAATTATTTCCATTTGGACTTGTGATGGAACATTCAGGATTAATTGGAATTTAATTCACAATAATGTAACTTCCATATAAATTGTCACTTTGTAACTTAGAGAAATAAATTTAGTTTTTGATTTTGCAAACTTGTTAACTTTGTTTCTTTCTGTTATTTAATTTAAGACCATAGAGTCATAAGATAAATTGGAGGCCGATCTGGGATACGAATTTCTTAAAAAACATTTCTGAGATTAATTTTAATTGACATTTAAGAACAAAAACTTTTTATTGTTTCTGATAAAGATATTTAATGTCACACATTTGAGAAATGTTAAGTGAAACCATCAAGTATACACAATATCATCTAAAGTGGATAACTTTGTATTAAATCCTACTAGGAATGGTTATAGTCTTTGAAAACGGATGATTTGACAGACATTTGGATCTCTCTGAAGTGATAGCATCTTTAAAAAAACAAGAGATAAAGAATATTTTAATTCTGAATTGGTGGAAAACGAAATTTTGGAAAATATTGCTTGAGGTTTGATTGGCAATTCAGGTTTTCAAGTGAAATAGAAGGAATTGCAGCTAGACATGGATTGGAATTGAGAAAACTTCAACTTCAAAAGATCTGAAAACCCATGTTTTATGGTACACATTGATCTTGAGTAGACATTATTCAATTCCCATTGTTGATTCCTCATCATGCTTCCACTGATTTGGCACCTTATTGCTATTGCCCAAGAAGGGATTTCCATATAATTATAGCACTTCTCTTTCATAGGCCTCATTGGTAAGTGAGTTCATCTTCCTTGGGCAAATTCACTTTATGACCACCAAAATTGATCATTTCAGAGTCTTCCGTCATGTTTTTTTGTGATTGCTCATGCAACAACAAATCTTAACATATCAAAACAAGTACATCTGTACTCCAGTAGCACCAGTTTGTTAAGACTTAAGCGTGTTTTAATCCAGAAAATAAACTCTACCAATTTCTTTTCCTCTGATACATGCTTGGGTTACAGGGAATTCGAAGTATTGTTGTGACCAATTACCCAGGCACCATAGTAGTACAAAAGCAGCTGCTGCCCTCATATTTCCAGACTTCCGTGATGTCTTTGTCCCTGGTATTGCTAGGCTCTAAATGGCAGCTCAGCTCTTACTGATACCGACGATACAGTCATGAAAACCCCACATCAAATAAGGTCAGTGTAAAGCTTGAATGGTATGAAGTGGCCTATATTGATAATGCAGATGTTTGTGGTGTCTAGAGGGATCTCTGGTTGATAGACACATAGTGAACTAGCACAATCTATCAGGGTAAACAAAATGCCAACTGTGTTGCCATATGTTTTGAAACGTGCATTTCCACTGCCATACACTGCCTGATGCATATGTTATAGCCACATTTGGGAACATCTTTTACATGCAGCTTTACTTCAAGCTGCTGAATGATCACATGCCATTCTTTCAATCTGGTCTGTCAGACTGCCTCTCCATCATATCAGATTTTACAAAATGTCTCTGCTGCCATGATACATGTTGGCACTGGCAATTCTTCTGCTAATAACCCATCCAGATGTTGCTGCTGTGTTCGGGAACTGCTTTTACATATCTCATGATTCTGAGTTGCTGAATGGTAATATGCATACTACCAGATGAAGCCTTTACTCTCCTTTGAGTTGATGTTTCATGGCTACAGCTAGGTAATCCAGAGCATGAATAAGCAAGCAAGCTACACCATAGCTGGCATATCCCTAGAGTTTGATGTTTTCCACTTGGAACTAGCATGCATGATCAGGCAGTAATATATATAATAGATGGCTATCCTTTACAACTGACTGCTGTGTCATCACAAGATGGTGCTTAGCAAGTGTGACCCTGTGTGGAATATCAACCTGAGCATGCAAAAAGGGTGTGAAGGTGACGCTTTGTTGTTTGAGGATGCAACAGAATCTGCTAATTTCATGCATGATATCAAACATTTTTTCAATCTATTTATCAGCAAGTTGTTAGTGACAGTCATGGGCATCCCAAATCAGATATATGCCAATAGACAGATGACGTACCAGGGGAGGAAAGAGGCCCCAAAGATAATGACAGGGGAGTATCTCGAGGGCATGGAGGCATCATTGGTTGATTATGCCACCTTTTACCAAATAGTTTAGCCCTTGTCCTCAACATGAGGTCGGTGGAACACCACACTTTCCATGGACTGTTACAACACAGAGAAAATGCAAGCAAAGCTGTAACACATAGAAGGAAATAGTCTGGATGGCAGGTGTGTTAAACACATGCGTCTGTGAATAACTCAACATACAAAATGGACAGTTCATATCAACCGTCAACTAGCCTGCTTTTCCATTTTCCAGCAAGCAATGTTTGATACCTTAAGCCTTACTGTACCATGATTGTTGACTGATACAGCTGTGGCAAGAACATTTTTACATGTAAAGTGTATAAATTTGCATTTTGGAATAATTTTTATTCAGTTGTTATTATTTGTCATACTATAGGCATACAACAAATTTGGGGTTTGGAGCAAAAAGATGCAGCTGTATCCCTATTCAACCCTGACGACTATGCGCTGAGGGTAGCCTAATTTGTACACTTGCTAATGCTAAAACGTTCATGGAGAAAGACACACTTTTTCTACTTGATTACTGGACCTTTTCTTTCTGTCATTAGACATCATTAAACAGCCCTTACAAAGCTAGCCAATATCAACCATTATGCCAGCATTAGCATATTTTTCAAAACACAAACGTACAACACCATTGCCCATTTAACTTTATGAGAAGACCTTGTGGATAACCCTCGTCCTCATCTGCTGCAGAGACAGGCTCTTTTAGGGACATACGCAGTAAAAACAATATACATGTAACTGAACCTTGTTTTTAACTTAAAGGCTTCGTACAATATCTAGATGGTCCTACGAAAACATTGTGATGGTAAGGTGTGACCATCTTCAAAATCTTGTTATCTTGACGGTATAGCCATATCTTAATGAGGTTTTCACAAAGAATGGTTTTTATGGGGTTTAATGCCATTTTTAGCACATGATAGTCTATACACAGCATCCAGAATATTTAGTGGAGGAAGACTGGGTAAAACATCAAACCCAAGAGAAGCTACTAGCAAGCTTTTTCACATACCCTTATTGGTCAAGCCAGCACTCGAACTCATGTATACAGAGTTGAGATGTGTGAGTGATCTGTAATGGCAAGCAACTTAGACCACTTGGTTGCCTGGTGCTCTCAGGTTTTCACTAAAAGACTTCTCATGATATCTTGATGCTCCCCTGCCAAAAATAATACTGGTCAGACCTCCAACATGAAAACCATGGTAACTATTATGAAAGTATTGTCACCACTACTTCTCTTGAATTGATGATTGTATCAACATGTTTTGTTTTCTTAAAATCTTACTGTATGTCGTTGGGCCAAACAAAGGTTAGGAGCCATGAGTTAAATGATCATTTATCAATTATATTAGGTTCAAGGTCAAAGGTCATGACAAAGCATTATGTACTGCACAAACAGGTAGCTTGTGAATGATAAGGAAATATTTTGTTGCCAAATTTGATATGTTGAAGATATTGTAGAATAACAGTCACGGTGATGGTTTGAATTTTCGGCAGTAGAAATGAATAAAATCAAATGTAAGAAATGCACTTCAAAGAAAAATTACATTTTACTTGAGCTAATTATTAAGATGATTAGACAAAAATTCAACGTTTTTCCTGAAAATTCCAGATTTGTTTGACCAATGATTCCAAAATTCAGGAATGAGAATTATCACATGTATGAGAGGGGGAGAGAAACAAAGAACAAAGGAAATGAGTTAATTTTAAGTGAATTCACCTTGTGTTGTTCTTATTAACATCTAACATATGTTATTTAATATTGATAATTATAAGTCATAATTGTTTTGCCTGACAGAATTTGGAAAACAAAAAAACAATTCCAACTCTTATGTTAGGATTAATAAAGGAAAAATAAGTGTTGTATACCAGAGCAATTTGAATTGTTATCTGGTTTAGTAATTTTAAGAATTAGTAGATGTAATTATAGAAGCAAGCAGTGAGAAGTGTTGGATGTTACTATAAAATTATTTGTCTAAATACATTTATAATAATCTTTACACAGTACTTTAGCTCACCTGGCATTATATGGCCTGTTCATCTTATGGTATATGGCCCTACATCATCTGAAAAACTACGTAATCAGAATCAGACATAATTTGACAGAAAGTATCATTGCATGAAAGCCTTTCAAATTTGTACAGATGATACTGATCTGCCATAGCTGGCCGTTAATAATTTTATTGAAAAACATTTAAAAATTCTTCCCAAGAATAGCTTGACAGAATTTGAGGAAATTTGATTATTCTTTATGGGTACTTTCTGTAGTTTTAAAGGAAACTGAAGTAATATATTGTGGCAAAAAAAGAGAACTTTCCCCTTTTTAGGTCTGGTATGTTATGAATATTGCAGCATCTTGAAATACCAATACATTATCACACAATACAAAGATAAATATTTCCATTTTATCCTATTCTGCAAGTCTATCAAATGTTTGTCAAGTTTCTGGGAAAAAGCATATTTTCCCTAGAGATTTCATTTTGCTTGCTTGTTTGCATTTTTTTTTTTTTGTTTTTCTTTTACTATTGCCATAATATTATATTTTAATCCTGATGTTGAGTCACTTATTTTGTTTCATTTTTTTGGATATAGGAATCTTTCGTGAAGGATTACATGAGCTGTAATAAATGGGAATCCTTTGGTTTCTTGACAAGCTTTGATGTGAAATTGAACAGTACAGCTATTTTCACTGCCAGTGACACAATATTGGGACAAATTGCTGGTAGTAGTCTGCCAGGAGGACATTCTGAGCTTTTAGTTGGAACAGACACAGGAAATGTCAAGAAGGTGGGTTGCTAACATTTCTATCTTTTATTTTAAATCAAAACTTCTCTATGTATAGAAAGTTGTGACTTTTAAGGAATTACAGTATTGGTATTAAAGTTATGTCTATTCATCAGTATGCCCCTTTCACAAGTGTTGCCTTTGAAAAGAATTAGATTGCATTATTTGTAAAATCAACAAATGAAAACCAAGTAATGTGTTTGCTTGTTTGCATCCAGGATCATAACACTGACAGACCAAATTAATGTGGTGTTGGCTAAAGACCCAAGACAAACATCATTTCCATAATTCAGTGAACACTTTATTGGTGGTGCTTTTGTTTGAGTAATGACTGGTTTTTAAGAATGGTTAATTGACTTGAGGGAGGTTAATGAGAATTCTTGAACCATTTTCAATCTATTACTATGCATTGTTGTTTTCTGCAATATCTGTTTACAAAGTTGTTTGGGAGGAATATGCAGCAAAATCATGTATAACTCAAGTTCAACATGGCAGACTTCCCAATCTGTCTTTCTTATGTCATGGAAATAGAAATATTGTGTTAGATGCTGTGATTTAGGTATAAAATTGTAAAGCATTGGCACACCATTGAAAGTTGGTGAAAGAGCTATCCAAATCTATTACTCTGTTAATTGTTCTCAAAATGATTTGTCAGAAGAAATAATAATAATAATAATAATAATAATAATAATAATAATAATATTATTATTATTATTATTATTATTATTATTATTATTATTATTATTTTAAGAAGTTCATCTGGTCGACAGGCCAATCTTTTCATCAGGTCTTCTAGAATAATATGTATTTTATGTACAATTTTGATGGATGATGTTTTCAGTCTAATTGCAGAGTGAGTCATTTATTCCATGATTATTGTATTCAAGCCTTTTTATACATATTTGAATCTAAAAAAGACCCAAATCATCATTTTTGCTAAGTCTTGATTTTTATACTTCAGAAATTTGTGTATAAAATCTAACAAGATTTTGAAAAACTATCTCTGTGAATCTTTTAGATTTTACCATATAATATAAGCATATAATATAAGCATTACTCTGTAAAACAGATCAAGGCAAGTACTTAGGTGTGTGGGATAAGTCATATGAGTTGTTACCTTCTCTTGGCAATAATCAATACTTCAATGAAGCAGTAATAAAGGTACTTGGAAAACATCAGCAAATTGCTACTATTTGAAAATAGACATAGATTCGTTTGGCTGCTCATATTTTTTAACTCCAAAAAGCCTCCATTTTTAAAGATTATTGACTATTTAAAGTGTCTACATAAAGAATTCTAAACTGATATATGTTCTAATTAGGTTCAATGCATGCATTTAAAATACATCCATAAAATAGGTATTTCTCAAAAACAATTTAGTCTCAAAGTCTATAAACAGGGCAGATCAGCCATTACATTCTGAGCCCCAGGGAAATACTGATAAAATTATTGGCAAATACAGATTTACAAATTAGGAATCTTTGAAAAGTCTTACAGTATGCATATTTAATTTATATTATGTGCATATATTTTGTCCATGGTTGTAAGTTGTAAACAACATATTTAATTGGAAAGAGTTCAAGGTCAATTTTGTTAACAGTTCGACTAGGTTTTTTTCCATCAGAAATCATCAAATTCTTTTATGTTAAAGTTCAAGTTGAGGTATGTATAAATAGTAATTTGATAAACAAATGATTCATTCCAGTTCGCAGTTGTGTCAGATACAATTCAAGAATACTTATTTATAAAAACTATTCACTGGAATTACTATCATGCTCATTTACCTTTAAGATTTATATACACTACTTTGGAATTATTGTGAACTCATTTAGAGACAGCCTGGACTACATCAATGTGTTATATTGGGACATTCAAGACTATTGGAATTCATTTGGAATTTTCTGTACTTTTGGACTTGAGAGAGGACATTTAGGATTATTGGAATATATTTGACAATACTGTGTCATTTGAATTTTCATTTTGTGTTGAAGGAGATAAATAATTTGTGGATTTTACATACACTGTTGGTTTCAATTTTTCCTGTTACATGATCTAGAGTCATACCAGTATTATATTTTTCCAAAAGTCTGACTTTATTTGAAATGATTTTTCTGAAAATGACAAACAAAAATTGGAAGGACTATTTATATGTATATGTTGTTGGTTTAATTAAAATTTATGCTATTTTAGCAATTTTTTCCACATTTATAGATATCTTATATTGTTGTTGGCATCTTGCACATTGTATTGTTTTTTTAGTACAAAATCTTGCTCAGGATAAATTACTTACACACTGCTTGACCAATGTAAATGATTTAGTGGGTCTATTAATCTGTATATAGATCACCTGGAGCCATTTTAATGAAGTTTGCATTATTTTCATATTTGGGTTTATTATTTTAATGAGTGCAACAGGGGCATAAGTGTTTCAGAGACAAAATCTGATTTGATTTCAAAATTTGTGCCCGATATGCATCATGCATTGTCTTCCAGTAGCAAGGTAGAATATATTTGTTGACATCTCAACTAAACTACTAGACCAATATCAATGAAACATTAGAGAAATATTTCTCCTTTGAATACATTCACAAATCACATTACATTATGAATGTTAGCCAGCTACCTCGCAAATCGAGCCCTACAAAAAGATGAAAATTATATTTTCCTGTCTATTTCAATAGACAAAGGGCCATAACCCTTGCCCATTACCTCCCTTTGTCACAGACAGATGTCGCTAGTGGTTAGCTTCACTGCTGTACATACCACGTCGTACTATTAATATTCCGACATTCCAGTCGTTTTTGTGTTCCTGTGGGCCCATCCAATGTTCCATTTGGATTTACTATGCAGATGTATCAATCTACTGCATTTTGTATGCATTATTTTACAATTCTGACAATTTGAGTGATTTTGTCATCTTTTGGGACTTCATTATTTAAGACCACCATGCTATTGTTGACCATATACAAGGTCATTACTAGTTAGCATACCTTTGACTTTGTTTGCTTACTCCAGCCATTATGATGCTCTTGTTAGCAAAATCATAAAATGCTGCTTGATATTTGTGCTTAGTTTAGTTGTACTTCATGTTGTTTTGATAGAATTGTGGTTTATTTATTAACTAAGCATTGTTTATAAGTTCATAACAGGGCCTTAGGTTTCTTATATGAAACTTTCCCGTCTCTGTTAGACTTTGTTAGTTACGACAGTGTTTTAGAAACTTACTAATTTCAATGCATTACTAGTTTACGCTTTAATTTTTTGTTGTTGCTGACATGGTCATAGTTCATATGCATAGTTCATCTTAATAACAGATCTGTCCATCTAGCCATACCATCGGCATCTTATTGCTACTATGCTGGTTATTTCAATTAGAAATCTGTCCGTTCAGCCAGGCCTTTGAAGCGGCTGGTACCGATGATTGCCAGACTGTCTTATATACCACCAGCACAAAGGCTGGCCACTCACCGTTCACACCAGCTAACAGTCGCAGTCATGTTGGACTTTCCATTACTCACTGCCTACCCTCAATGGAGAGTTAGTGACATTGCCAAATGTGACCGGTCTGAGTCGTCCATGCCACCTTACCAGCTTTCAAGCCATCTTCAAGGAAATCTATTGTTTGTTGGCCATTTTGGAATGCCCTGTACCCCCTATCATTGCCTAGCATTACAAAGTCAAGGTGTCACTTGATTTTGAGGAGGAAGAAGAGACTAACGACCGGCTTTCGGGTTGGATTGGCAACCAGGGCAACTCTAAGGTGTTTTCTCTCAGAATGCCAGGTTTATCAGATGCACTCAAATGCCTTTAGTTTGAACCTTCTGGCTCTCAATGAGAATTTTGCGGCCATCCATATGTCAGCTCCATTGTCCTACAAAGTGGATAAGAACATGTTCCATGCAACGTCTGAGCTGGAACATCATAGCGACATTCTTTGTGTTAGATTTGGCCTCATTGGCAATCTTACTGCTCTCTGAACAATCCAAAGGTAGCTGTGCCTGGGATGTGACGGCCATGATCACCATGGTCCTTAACTGAGCAGACCACCATATTAGTAATCTTCATAACTGTATGTTAGGATCACAGGTCAAATGAACTCAAGCTGTGTTGCTTATGTAATTAGGAGTATTCATCACATGGGGAATCCAACTATTGTTCTCTAGAAGGATGCCCGATGTAGATTTCGGATGCTCAGCATCCCCTCCTATTACTTATTCTCCTAACGTAATGTGATTAGGCAAATTTTTAAGTAAATTACGTTTTTCTGAGAATACGTACCCAATCAAATTACTTAAAAACCCACCCAACCACCACACCATGCGAACATCCTCGTTCGTATCTCACTCAGCTGAACACTAGGGACACCTGGTGGTGCCAAGGGGGATCATGGGCAAGAGCTATTGCCCTTTGTTCAAATGGGTAGGGAGAGACAATTTTCGTCTTTTAGTAGGGCTGGATTTAATGTAACAGGTGAATAATCCTAGCATAGTGCCATTGTGTAAGTAATCTCAGAGAAACATAACTTACTTAGAAATTCGCTTTCTTAGGTAATATTTTACTTAACTGTTATATTTTTGTTAGCTTCCAATAGCAGCCGGACGAAAAGTGTAACAACCAGGTGAAAAATATACTTCAGACAACTGTTCCAAAACAACTAAGCAAATTTTGAAGGAAACAAATCGATAGATGTTCCCCATGATATGTTTTATTAAACTTGTGTTTGTAGTTGTTTCTCTAGCTGCCATGTGACTTAAACAGTATACCATTGGTAGAATTTTTTTATAGCATGTTTTGCAGAATTTGAATTGTTAGTGGCTCTCTGAGTAACCTTGTGACTTCCATACAGTAGGAACAATTGGAAAATGTGTTTGTGATGTCTTCTCCTAAACCTTTGGGTCAGTTTTGCTCAAGCTTTATAGGAATTTTTCCTTGAACATGTACCGCCACAGAAACTGTCTATACCACAACTGAATATTTAGATGCGAAATTCTTCCCACCATTTTGAATAAAAAAGGGGGATATTTTTTTGACTTAGGGGAGTTTTGATGAAGATGTAAAGGCAGGGCTTAAACATATCATTTGCAAATTTTCATTTTTAGTCTTATTGTTTAGAAGTTATCATACATCCTTCAATGAAATGTTTGAGAATAGATCCTACTCAGGCTGAGTTTTCAATGTGTTTGCTCGCAGTCATTTTGTTTCTTAGTGGAAAATTAATGTTTGGATGACATATTTTACCCTTGTAGAAGCCTTTCAAGTAATCATTCAGCTCCCATGGCAGTTCTAATAAATAAAATATCAGTACTACATGTAAATCAAATTGATGCAGGTAGAACTGCTTAAGTCTCAACTTTGAACAAACTTCAACTCAAATTTTGCATGCTGATTATTTGTAAAGTTTGATAGGATAATTGCACAAAACCAAACCATCCGTTTTTAAACATTTACTTTGATACTGAATGCTGAAATATTGATCTTAAATTTCAATTTATGAAAATTGTGTACAGATGGTGTTGTTGTTTTTGTTGTAGGGTTTAATGCTATTTTTCAGCACACGATAGGCTATACATGGCGGCCAGTATTATTGGTGGAGGAAGAACACGGGAAAGCTCCCGGCAAAAACCACCGACTACAGGCAAGCTTTCTCACATACCCACGTTGGCTGAATCCGAGACTCGAACCCACGCAGGCAGAGGACAGGTGGCAGTGATACGTAACGGAAAGCGCTTTAAACCACTCGGCCACTTGGGGCCCCCAAAGTTGGATGTGCTTAAAGCCAAATATTGTGATATTGAATAGAAAAATTGCCCCCAGAGTCAAAGTCTTACTTATGTATACATCTAAGTCATTTCCATCAAAATGCACATCCTGCTGTATTTGAGATCAAAAACGTTGACATTACAGTTTAAATCGAATATTTAATCTTGCCTTATTGCTGCAATATGTTTATTTTTATGAACTTTGTGTAATTTCAAATATCAGATTGAAGTTCTTTATCCAGTATGTTGTATATGTATTGCAATGCATTCATTAGTTATTCATTACTAGTAATTTCATAATTTTATTTCCAATTGTTATAGATGGACATTCTTTGAAAACTCTGCATTCTAATGTCTATCTGTCTAAATTCTGGCTTTTAGCTTTAGTTTGTTGACCGTGTATTCAGTATGTTACTGGTGATGTATGAGAGTACACTTGCTTGCCATCTAACTTGAAAACCCGTGGAGATGTGTTTCTTATAATAAATATATTGTATTGATCCAACATCATTTATTGAAGCAACAGCAGCAACAACAGCAACGATGAAAAAAGGAATAAGTTTAATTTTAAAGAAATTTATTGGTCAACCTTGCTTGTTATCATTATGTATTTACAGCTTTACATAAATCTCTGCCTTTGTGGATGAAAACATTTGTCACATTCTGCCTTTCTCATTCTTTCTCTCAATAGTACAGTCATTTGTTTCTTCTATAATCCAGATTGCTCTGTTTAACATCAGTTTGGCGGTCCAATATGGCAACTATAATGTGGACAGTGGTCAGCCAGTTGAGGCCATACACCGTGGGAAAGATGTGGACTACTTTCTTACTAGCAAAAAGGTGATTATTTTCAAAACTTTGTTAATAAACCAGAAATGATTTTGCAAAATGTTTAAATTGAAACCCACCTACATGCTTCCTCCAACCCCATGTAGTGACCCAAGAGAGATAAAGCAAAGGCCTTTTTCATGCATGTTGTGTTTTCTTGCTGGGACTGTATTTATTACCAATGGTAATAGAATAATTATAGCTAGTACTCTGATTGAAATTTCTGGTGTATCTTACCTTTGAGCCTTGTCTAGGCATCCAATAGGCAGATTCCAAGGTTGATTCCAATTGTGTACATAATTATATCACTTGCAACATAACTACAAAGTTTCATGAATTTCTGCCTCTGTGGTTTGGATGGAGAGATACATGGACAGACAGTTAGAGGGCAGCAAACTATCTACCACTAAAGCATTTGGATAATTAGCTCATTGTCAGAAGAAGAGATTGTTAGATCATGCAGACAGAAAATGCTCCCACACGTCCTGCAGTTTATGACCCCACAATTCATATGCTTGTGATAGGTGAGTGGTGGAGACCAGTTTCATTACCTTTCTGATACTACACACAACCTCATCATGCATCGTTCAAAGCTTGTTTAAAAAATTCATCTTGAAAATCCTGTTATTGCAACTTCTCCTGAACAGAAAGTCATATCAACATAGAGATGTCATTAGAATATTTGTTATGGTGCCTAGTTGTTCCTAAGTTTAAATGAAGCCAATCTGACCTTAAATAAAGCCACATAGTTATTAAATGATGCTAATCTGCCATTAAATATGGCCACGTAGTTATTTAATGATGCTAATCTGACATCAAATATGGCCACATAGTTATTTTATGATGCTAACCTGACATCACATATGGCCACATAGTTATTTAATGAAGCTAATCTGACATAAAATATGGCCAAATAGTTATTTAATGATACTAATCTGACATCAAATATGGCCACATTGATATTTAAGTGGCATCATTCTAGGTATTTGTCAGATCTATATCAAGAAAAAAGAATTGATTTATGTTCACTTGTTTATGTTTTCATGATCACAAACCTATACAGCTAAAAGAATGAGTTAGCCTTTGCTCTTAAAGTCAACAATAGTAATAATAATAATAATAATAATAATCACTTTATTTAAAGAGGATAACACAACTGGATAAAAATAGTCTACCTTGAAGCCCTCATACAAAAGAACTTATTTATATACAAATGCACACATATACACACACATGCATATATATGGGTAGTAGCATGTACATGTATAGACAGCAATATATTTACTTTCTTTCCATTCAACAGATGGATACTCACCCATACATATTGGACCCACAAAGACAATATAAATGCAATATGCAATTAGTGACAAACAGATGGGTGGTATACTTAATTCTGCCCTGAGGCATTCGTGAAAACAAATACAGATATTTTAATTCTCATTTTAACTACATCTCTGAATCCACTGGATATGTTGGGTTTGAAAGAAGGAAATATAGTGGATATTGTCGTAGTTCTGTATATCAACTTGTTTATTGAATGCAACTAATTACAAAATTGACCTATATTATTAAGCAACTGTCTTGAGAAGCTCACTTGTTGACTTGACTCGAAGGTCAATTAGGTCTGGTTTTCAAAACTCTTTCACAAAAAGGTGGATATGTTGGTGGTCAGATTTGCAACATTCAGAACCAATTATATACTTAAAGAAGTGTTTGAGTAGAAACTCCATGTCAGCTCCACTATTTACGCTAATGGAGTTATAAAAGTAAGATTTTCTAGATGGTCCCTATTTTACCATGTTGGAGGTCTGATGAATACATACCTGCCAAAAGGGAACTGGTCATGCTAGTAGCACTGCATTTTACACCAGAACCTAATAACACAGTCATGTTTTCAAAAACACGATTTTCAGTAACCTTAAAAACAGAAACGAAAACAATAACAAACGGAAGCACCATTTCATTATATTCCCATGGCATGTATAATCAGTAAACAGTCCTGCTTTAAGTTTATGTAAAACTTTTCTTGGTGCAGTTTATGCAGTAACTTGTCATAGAGGCAATTAAAAGGCAAAGAGGTCAGGTATAAACAACCACCAAGTCACATATCATGTATTTGGCTGAAAATAGCTAAGATGATAGTCCATTTTCTTCCAGACCAGCTATATGGTGGTGTAATAATAATAATAATAATAATAATAATAATATTAATGATTATAATAATAATAATGACTAAAGAATAAGCTAATTTGGTCAACTGACTAATCTTCCATGAGGCCTTCTTTTCTTAAAAGAACTATACATTATAGATTTAACCAACCTCATATAGATATCATGTGAACAGGATAACTCAAACATGTAAAAAAATATTTTTGTTACCAAATTTGTTATGTTGGAGTTTCTTTCAAATATCAGAGATTGTTTCTGTATTCAGGAGTTAAAAAGAATGAAATGATCTTGTCTTGAATTTTACTGGAAATTCTTTTTCAGTTTGCACAGTGTTAAGTCCCTTGGAGTGACTCTTGTTCTATGCATGAGTTCGGATTATGTTAATTGTTTCATTTCTACAGATATACATATTTTGTGTTTTTGTAAAAATGACATCTTCATGGATTGATAAGGGAGACGTATTGTTGTCATGGACTAAATGCTTTGCTGGGACTTTAAATTTGGTGATGACAGCAACCACAAAATTCATGAAAAATTGGTACTTGACCACAAAGTTAATTCAGAATTTCATTTATATGACTCTGTATTATGCTGGACTGTTAAACTGTTTTTGTGACCAGAAAGATGTGCAATAACAGAACTTATAGTAGACAGTGATGAATTCCCCAACATGTGAACAGTTTGTTGTACGTTTGTCTGCAACAGCATTTAACTAAGACTCTGACAGAGATATTACTTATGAGGATTGAAACTGCTCCCGTTGATACTGTGGATGTAGACTTTCACTTCAAGTATTAATGTTTGTACTTGAAAAATACTATTAATCCTAATGTAAAAAATGTATAAAAATTATTTATTTCTGAATCAATATGTTGAGGCAGTGGGAAGAATTATGCAATTCTTTTGGTATTATAAGTATGACAAGAACAAATGTAACACTATATCAACAAATTACCATTCTTCAACACAGCTTAGAAGTTATTTGAATGATTAGCACAGTGCACAAGCAATGTCTTTTGATTGGCAGCAGAATCTGTTTCTCTTAATACAGTTTTTGTTTAGTGTTAAAACTGAAGGGAATGAAAGCCATCCAAAATATTTACAAAATTTTTTGAATTTAATTTGACCTCCAGTATTCTCTTCATCTGGCTTTTGGGTGAGGGGAAGCCTTAGTGGTATATTATTTATGACACTAAGTCATTTTTACATAGAAATGCACATACTAAAGTTCTGCCCACCTCTCCATGTTCTACACTACAGTTTAGCTACATGGTTTCTTGATGCAGTTGTCCATTCTAGTAATATTTGTCTCTTCATCATTGTCTCTATCTCTCATCCTTTAATAAATCCCTTTGTTCCCTTTGTGAAGTTTCTCTATTATGTTCCCATCTCACATCGTGGGTCTCATGACAACGTATCTGTTCTCTGTTCCCTTCTCTATATATTAAGTCCTAATCTTGTGTATCTCTGTCTGTATATTGACCTCATTCTCTGTTGATCCATATATATATATACATATATACATACATATATATATATATATATATATATATATATATATATATATATATATATATATATATATACCAGCATCCCCTTCCATTATATGCAGAATTTGATTGGCTAGCCCTTACTGAAAGTCCATCCCTTTTCCCTCAGACCATACCACAACTAAACTACATTAGAATTGACCCAATTACCCAGGGTTATCATGATGCTGACCCATTTACGCAGATTTGTCATTGCTTCTTCCAGAATCATCCCAATATTGTAGTTTTTTTTCACATTATAACGTACACTCAACTTGTTCCTGGTTAGAAACCTGATATTGGTACTGCTAGTCTGTTAGTTCCTTCATATTCATATTTTAACTCTTTTCACTCACACAATAATTCCCTTTGATCATATTAAGATAGAAAAAGGGCATGAAAGACCTCAGCTGAGATCAATCACAAATAATAACTTTACTAAATCTTAGACAAAAACAAGTATGCTAAAAAAAGTGATTCTCCTACTCTGGTGAACTTTCAACAATAATTAAATCTGAAACAAACCTAAACAATTTTAAAGCCAAAACATATAAATATTTCTTAGAGAAACAGAAAAACAGAATGTAAAGCATACAACGGAAGTGGTACACCTGGAGAAATAGAAAACTTTAATTATAATCTATGTGGTGGACCTTTATCAAACATTTCATGCAGAGTTTACTCCTGGTGGTGTACGATGATCAGAAGGACATGAAACGTGTGTTCCTGGTGGTACACCATGATAAAAAAGGGTATGCAAAGTGTTCTTGGTGAGACACCATGATGAAATGGCCATGCAAAGTGTGCTTCTCGTGGTACACCGTCATCAAACGGACATGTAGAGTATGCTTTTGGTGCAATATGATGATGAAAAGGGAACAAAAAGTATATTTATAGTGGCACACCATGATAAAATGGGCATGCAAAGTGTGCATATGGTTGTACATCATAATCAAAAGGGCATGCAAATACAAGGTATGCTCCTGGTGGAATACCATGATGACAAGGGCATGCAAACACAAAGTATGCTCCTAGTGGAACACCATGATGACAAAGGCATAGGAAGGAATGCAAGGTATACTCCTGGTGGAACACCATGATGACAAGAGCATGCAAATACAAAGTATGCTCCTAGTGGAACACCATGATGACAAAGGCATACAAATACAAAGTTTGCTTCTGGCGAAACACCATGATGATAAGGGCATGCAAATATACAGTATGCTCCTGGTGGACAACAACGATGACAAGGGCATGCAAATACTAAGTATGCTCCTGGTGGAACACCATGATGACAAGGACATGCAAATACAAAGTATGCTACTGATGGAACACATTGAATGAAAAACAGGGTATGATTTTAACACTTGATTTTACTAATGAGCAAAATTCACACCTAAATTAAGTGCTCTTGCATCTAATTTGCTGTACTTTGTAACACTTTAGCAAATCTGTTTCTGATAAGATTTGTATAAAATTTGGTAAATAGGCTTGTATTGTCAAGATATCTAGAGAGATAGATTCTGAGCAAGGTTTGTGTATATTACCTGTAATGAAATGATCTTGCACCTGTTCGTCTGAGCTTCAACCACTTAAGAGGTGTTTCTGATCCAATTTTAATCAAACTTAAGGTAAATTTGCCATTGTTATCAAGATTGGTTTTGTTGCTATTGTTACTCATTAGAGGGAATAATATGGGTTGATTCATTGTATTATGTCAGTGCAGTTTATATACCCCTTTGTCAATGGTGATGCAGCTGGTATAGGTACTTGTAAGGTAATGTGACTAGTATTGTTGTGACTTATAATTGTAGCATCCGAGTTCTGAAATAAACCATTGTCTTGTAGCAGAGTGTTTGGATACATTAAGACAAATGATTTAAAGAGGAGAATAAAAGAAGAGAAAAAGAAATGGCTAGCAGAATCAAAGAATATTTATTTTGATCTTCAGAAACTTTGTTCTCTTTATAATACCACACAAATGACACTCCGACAGACTTCTCTTCTACTGATGATTTAGTTCTTTGTTTTGATTTGCAAAAATTACAGCTGTAAAAAAGAATATAAACATTACAATGGCCCATTAACTTGAGGCACTCTTAAATCCAGTAATCTACTAATGCGTAATGATGTACTGAATTTGTTTAGTAAATGTTACTTTCAGAAACATTTTGTTCAGTATTTGATAAATACTATTAAGTACTTACCAGTTCATAGTATCTTATTACCGTTTTATGTTGAAAATAATGTTTACTACTTAACCAAAATTCAGTGACATTTATCACTGAAAAGAAAACAACATATGTAAATTGTTTTGTTCATTTCCAGCTGGTGAAAGTTGCTGCAAGTAACTGCTCTAAATATTCAACTTGCGATGAATGTCAAGCATCGAACAATCCGCACTGTGGCTGGTGTATTCTGCAGGGAAAGTGAGTTCAAATCATATATAATATGATATTATATGTTGCTGTTTTGAGTTTAATACCATTTTAATGCCATTTTCAGCACAAGATAGGTAAAATAGTGAATCCAATACAACCGGTGTAGGAAGAACATGGAAAAATCCCTGTAAGAACCACTAATTTATGCAAAGCTACTGGCAAGCTTTCTCAAATACCGACATTGGCTGAGCCCAGAACTCGAACTCACATAGACAGAAGTCAAATGACAGTGATCCGTAAATGCATGTGCTTTAGACCACTCGGCCACTTAGAGTCCCTATTATTATATTGCAGTATTGCAGGTCATTTTACTTTTATACTTCTTTTTGGTAGATATTTTGTGTATTTTAGTAGCTACAGCTTCAGTATGTGAGATGCCTCATTTAATAAATAAAGTATGCACTGTTTCTCAAATACATATGAGATATGGTACATAGTATCGGCATAGTCTTATACCTTGTTCTTTTGGAGGTGGCTGGTTGAAATTACTGATTAACATTTGTATATTCTTTTTTTTTAAAAAAATCACCCATGGAAAGACAGCTGTTACAAGTGATTTACAATTGTATTCCTTTTGAAGAATAAGTCATCTTTGTGTCAGTTATATATTTTTGAACAACAAAAGAATAATTTCAAACAGTCTTGTATATTCAATACGTATGTAGATATATTTAGAAAACGTTGATTGGCTTCTATTACATTTTTACTTTATTTAAAGAAATCTTAAACAAACTTTGCGGTGAAACAATTAACTGTCATAGCTATGTGTTGTTATCTTTTCCAGATTGATTCTTATATCAGTACAAGAAGTGAATACTGTAATCGATACAAAATGATACTTACCATATACAAGTTACTTTATTATTCATCAGTCATGAATAATCATTATTTGTTTGTAAGACAGCAATAGAAGGCACATGCATTTATTAATGTCAATAACAATAAGAAACTATTGACATCAATCACTTGCCTTTTACAAATCAACCCACACAAGGTGACGTCTCACTTGGTTTGAAATATGCCCACTCCTTTGCCAATGCCATGCTGATTATTTTATACCATCAGTGTGCAGAGCCACTGACAGCATATAACGTAAAGAATACAGTCCATATTTGTTCTCCTTGTATGATTTAGGTACTTTACTGATCATTAGATTACCACTTTTATGCAGAGTTTTGCATCTTGTCAATTTATATTGAATATGAGGGCTACACATCTGGTGTGTCATGCAGTGAAATATGTTCCCTTCAGTTTGATTTTTGTTACTGTTTGCCCAAGTCCAGAGTAAAACAATGACCACCAATCAGAACTAACAGTAGTTTATTCACTCGGTGACACACCCTTAGTACTGTCATTGAAACAGAATAGAAATAGCTATACAGCAACGTATAAATTGTGTGACACACCCTAAGTACTGGCATCGAAACGGAATAGAAATAGCTATCATGCAACATATAACGTTTGTGACACACCCTTAGTACTGGCATTGAAACTGAATAGAAATAACTCTAAAGCAACAGATAAATTTTGTGACACACTCTAAGTACTGGCATTGAAACTGAATAGAAATAGCTATAATGCAACATATACATTTTGTGACACACCTTAAGTACTGGTATTGAAACTAAACAGAAGTAGCTTTAAAGCAACATATAAATTTTGTGACACCCCCTTAGTACTGGCATTGAAACTGAATAGAAATAGCTGTAAAGCAACAGATAAAATTTGTGCAAAAGTGACCAGTAGATGATATGATAAGTACTGCAATCATGCATCAGGAACATGTTTGGAATGTCTCTTGTCATGTTGATATATGTAATCAATGACTGGACATGCTGACATCATAAAAGAAAATGTTTGTACAAAATCAGCAAAGTGGCAGTTTCCAAACCACACTGGTTATAGTCAGCTTGTTGATTTGTACAGAGTTGTTAGTAAACTATGTACCATACTTGGACTTGTTCTATGTAAGATCATCCATCCATGAGAAAATTGCACTATTTCTTCTGTTTTGAAGATAACACCATAATACCTTCCAAATTTTAGTGAAAACATGAAATAGGCAATAAGGTTTCAAGGCCATGCTAAACAAAAGACATGATGAACAGGGTGAGCCCTGCACCGGAGGAAATAGAGCATCCTGAAATGACATTAAGAGTTGAATAAAAATAAGTGACACCTTACAGGTATTCTCTTTGCAAGCATTTTTTGTTTATCTTGTCAAGAATAAAAATTGCAGATGGTAAGACTACATCATACTAGAAACACAACCTATATGTCAGAACAATCAAATGCCACCACTCCAATAATGAGGGATGAAAAGATCATCAAGTTGATATGTGTATCAATAATGGATCTTAGGCCGTGTATTTAGAATTGTATCAATACATGGCAGAGTTGTATTGTTTCACCCCTACAACGTATGCATTGACGACTTGAAGCACACCTCATGGCTCCTCTTGAACAGCATACATTTATCTTATTGTTACAAGGAAAGATAATTCTCTGAAATAAGGACAGTTAAATTCCAGATGACAGCTGCATGTACTTCTGTTTACATAAATAAATGTTAGGAAATCTCCCCAAACACTGAATTTATTTTGAAATGAAGACCATGCACTAAGTTGTTAAGCGGTAATGGCACAGTCACAAAACTGAATAAACTCAACTTTAAAGAAGTAAGATCAATTCTGACTGCATATGCACTGTAAGAGACTGACCATTTAATTTATGCAGCTTTGACTTTGTCTCTGATGGAGATATTTATTTTTTCATCTCAAGATAAATTTGTTTCAAGTGAAATAAGGTCATTTTTTTAAAACTACAGACAAATGGTTTATCCCTAATAGAGACTGGATGTTGTTATGAATTTGTTGCACATGATAGGCTATACATGGTGGTCAGTATATTTTGGTGGAGGAAGAACCCAGAAAAAACAGGCAAGAACCACCAACCCATGGGAAGCTATTGGCAAGATTTCTCAGATACCTATGTTGGCCACGCCTGAGAGTCGAACCACCTAGACAAAGGTGAAGTGTCAGTGATCTGTAAAGTTGAGTGCCTTAGACCATTTGGCCACTACGGGCCAAATACAATTAATTACAGACATAACTCCTTTTCATATGCTGAATTCCATTTCGACCCATAAAGGCTGGACACATTATTTTAATGCAAATTGTATAATGGTTAGTATTTTACTTTTGTAATGGAAGTAAATAATATATTACGTATCAAGATATTCAGTAAAGCTAATGACATGAAATAATTTACTTCATTACATAATTGATTCATGTGTGTTTGTGTGTATGTTCTTGACACAACATGTGGCTCACCTAAAACTGTTCCAAATCCCAAATTTATGACTGATATTTACAACACAGTAGCATTGATTTAAAGCTTCGTTTTAAAGACGTACAGTATTATAATATTATAAAAGGAAAATATTATAATTCCATCTCTGATAAAACTGTTCCATTTCACTCCATTTTGTACAAGAACTCCATTGTGCATTTAAGACCTGCCTGTGTATATACTCTTACTGCGTTTAGTTCCTTATCATGACCTTATTTTAAATACTTCTAACTGAAAGGTTGAATATAAAATGCTTTTCACAACACTCTCTGGGTTTATGCGCTTTATTGCCTTCCCAATATTTGTAGCTGTTGTGTTATTTAACTGGATGTTTGAAATAAAAATCAACATGTTTGATGCATACATGTAGAATACGTGTTTTACATGTACAAATAAGGTCAGAATATAATGTTATTCTCCCACGAGTGAGAGTCTTGCTTTGGAATTGTGAGATTTTGTGAGATCATTATTTTCAAGTATGCAGGAATGAATGTTGATACGAGATAGTTCTACATAAAGGGAGAGAAATAGTTTTCTATTATCAAGTAGTATAGGACTCATGAATTACATTTTTTCAAAATAGTTTGGAGCAAGTCTCTTCTCTCTTTTTCTGTCCTCAATAATAAATAATCTTGAACCCAGGTGATCTGACCGATGCAACAAATGCAAGACAATAAACAGATAAATGCAAAAATTTATATCATTGATTTTTCTTTTATGAGAATCAAATGATTATGGCTATACTGCATTATTCAATAAAATCCTCATTCAATAAAAATATATTCTGTTCACCTATCCCTGAGTACTTTGTTTATTGTCAAGATAATAGCAAAGAAAACAAACATACAGCAGAGATGCTGTTGAGTTGTTAGGTTTTCAGTTTGCACTTGAAATAAAACAGCAATGGCACACAGATCAGTTCTTAAGTGCATGAATGCATCTTTCTTCACAACATATAGAAACTGAACTTTACTTTCTTATTATCTTTATATTTCCAAAACAGTATATAATCAGTTAACTTTTAGCAACAATATTTGTTTGGTTTTTTTTTGTATGTTCGTACAACAATTATGCTCTCTCACCATTTAATTACCCTTCTATCATAATGTGATTGGATGTCAGAAGGAATGGTAATTTATTTTAATATAAACTCGTGCATGGGGTAACTGTTGGAACTTGTGCAATTTTGTTTCACTTTAGTCCCATGTTAGCATCATTTTTTTATTACTTGTTCAATATTTATATCTTTTACAGCAGTGAGTACAATATTACCAACTTTTATATAGTTGTTAAAAATATAAATTGTGTCAAGTGCAACAGTAATAAGTGTATAAATGCATCTGTGGATTCCAATAGTACTGTAGAATCTAGATTCATTTAGCAAAATATTGTTTTAAAAAGGTTCATAAGGCTTTATGTTAGTTACATTTATACATGAGGCTTTATGTTAGTTACATCTATCCATGAGGCTTTATGTTATTTACATTGATACATGAGACTTTATGTTAGTTACATCTATACATGAGGCTTTATGTTAGTTACATCTATACATGAGGCTTTATGTTAGTTACATCTATACATGAGGCTTTATGTTAGTTACATCTATACTTTGATTTTGCCTCATGTATCATGCATTATTGTCCATAGAATGTTTATGATTAAGTGAATGATGATGTTTTTTTTAGAAATTAAACAATAAGCAAATTGCTTGTGAAATATATGATGCATATAAATGTATGCTTCTCTGTCTGTTTTTCTCTCAATGAACCTCTTTTTTGCATTTTGGTCAATTTTCAGGCATATTGGTGGAGCATCTACATGAAGACATTTCTTGTTTCTTAGACTATTCAAAAATAATCTACATGATAGTCAACAAGCACTGAGTGGTAGTTAATCAGAAAGATACTAAATTTGTTTTGATGAATCCAGTTTATGATGACCTCATGTTGTGTATACTTTATACATTGTATCTGAAATTCCCTGCACATACTTTATACATTGTATCTGAAATTCCCTGCACATTGTATTAGTTATCAAATTACCTAAATAATGTTTTCATCTTTATGGGTTTAACATTTGGAGATGTTTATTTATTACTATACACCTTATCACAGGAGATAAACCTCTTTTGATGGCTTTCTTAACTATTTCCAGATGTTCTACGATGAAGTCATGTTCCACAACAGAAAACAACACCTGGATTCCCACTCAAGCGAAATGTATTTCACGGACAATCTCACCAAAAGCTAGTTCTATCAACACTAATACGGTAATTCTTAGTCCTGCATGTAGATACAATATAGGCTTGAATACATTTCAATAATAGAACTGTGACAGTATATTTTCTTTCACCCATGTGACAGAGAAATCTACCTGTTTTGCTAACATTAATTTTCAGTCTGGTTATCTCAAACCAGCTGTCTCAGTCATGGTGTTCATGCACTAGGGACTACTTTATCAACGGACACAAGCAGTGCTGTCTTCTGCTTGTCTAATATAGTTTATTTTCTGCTCAAACAAATGCCGCCACTTAGGGAAATTTACCACAATAGTTTCTGGAGGAGAGAAACAAATAACTTACAAAAAATAAGATTAAAAAAAAAAACTGATAAAGATAAAACAAAAAGAAAATGGACTATAAGCTAGGGAACATCTTGACTCTCAAAGGCAGGAGAGCAAAAATGTGCCCCAGCTGAATCTAGCATGTACCTGCAACCATTAATGACAAACAATGCAATGACCAGGCAGAAGGAATCATTTATCTGTCCACACATTATTCTATAAGCAGATTTTTCTGTAGCATATCCTTCCACTACTATTAGCAACACTTGCCATAATTCCAAGACAGAAAATATAAATTTTCCGAGAAACCATGAACTTTATAAGGGCATGCAAATACACAGTATGCTTCTGGTGGAACACCATGATAACAAGGGCATGCAAATACAAAGCATGCTCCTGGTGGAATACTACGATAGGAAGGAATGCAAGATATGCTCCTGGTGAAATACCATGATGACAAGGGCATGCAAATACAAAGTATGCTCCTGGCGGAACACCATGATGACAAGGGCATGCATATATAAAGTATGCTCCTGGTGGAACAGCATGATGACAAGGACATGCAAATACAAAGTATGCTCCTGGTGGAAAGCCATGATGACAAGGGATGCAAATACAAGGTATACTTCTGGTGGAACACTACGGGCAGGACATGATCTAAGACTTGATTTTCTAATGAGCAAAATTCACACCTAAATTAAGTGGTCTTACATCTGATTTGATGTACTTGTTAACACTTTAGCAAATCTGTTTCTGGTAAGATTTGTATAAAATTTGGGAAATAGGCTTGTATTGGCCAGAGAGATATATTCTGAGCAAGGTTTGTATATATTACCCGGTAATGAAATGATCTTGCATCTGTTCGTCTGAGCTTCAACCACTTAAGAGGTGATTCTGATCCAATTTTAATCAAACTTAAGGTAAATTGGCCATTGTTATCAAGATTGGTTTTGTTACTATTGTAACTGATTAGAGGGAATAATATGGGTTGATTCACTGTAACATGTCAGAATGCAGTATGTATACCGCTCTGTCATTGGTGATGCTGGTGATGCCGGTGTAATTACTTGTAAGGTCATGTGACTAGTATTGTTGTGATTTATAATTGTAGCATCCGAGTTCTGAAATAAACCATTGTCTTGTAACCGAGTGTTTGGATACATTAAGACATATGATTTAAAGAGGAGAATAAAAGAAGAGAAAAAGAAATGGCTAGCAGAATCAAAGAATATTTATTTTGATCTACAGAATCTTTGTTCTATTTACAATACCACAAAATTAATTGTGTAAATCATCAGTAGAAACGGAGCCCGCTGGAGTGTCGATACTCCAGTGGACATCACTTCTAGTGATAATTTATATAATATGATGGCAGTTGTTGTTTTGGTTTGCAGAAATTACAGAAGTCAAAAAGAATATAAATATTACAATGGCTGATTAACTTAAGGCAGACTTAGATTAACTATTAAACTAATGTGTAACGTTTTACTGAATTTTTTTAGTTATTTTTACTTTCAGAAATTTATTTTTCAGTATTTAATAAATGCTATAAGTGCTTATGAACCTTTCACCAGTTCAGAATATCTTATTACCATTTTATATTTTATGTTGAAAATGATGATTACTACTTAACCAAAAGTCAGTGCCATTTATCACTGAAAAGAAAACAACATATGTAAATTGTTTAGTTCATTTCCAGCTGGTGAAAGTTGCTGCAAGTAACTGCTCTAAATATTCAACTTGCGATGAATGTCAAGCATCGAACAATCCGCACTGTGGCTGGTGTATTCTGGAGGGAAAGTGAGTTCAAATCATATATAATATGATATTATATGCTGCTGTTTTGAGTTTAATACCATTTTTAATGCAAAATGAAGCTTACCATACACAAGTTACTTCATTCTTAATCGATACAAAATGATGGCTACCACACACAAGTTACTTTGTTCTTCGTCGATACAAAATGATGGTTACCATACACAAGTTACTTTATTCTTCGTTGATACAAAATGATGGTTACCATACACAAGTTACTTTATTCTTCGTCGATACAAAATGAAGCTTACCATACACAAGTTACTTCATTCTTAATCGATACAAAATGATGGTTACCATACACAAGTTACTTTGTTCTTCGTCGATACAAAATGATGGTTACCATACACAAGTTACTTTATTCTTAATCAATACAAAATAATGCTTACCATACACAAGTTACTTTATTCTTAATCAATACAAAATAATGCTTACCATACACAAGTCACTTTATTCTTCATGGATACAAAATAATGATTACCATACACAAGTTACTTTATTCTTAATCAATACAAAATAATGCTTACCATACACAAGTCACTTTATTCTTAATCGATACAAAATGATGCTTACCATAAACAAATCACTTTATTCTTAATCGATACAAAATGATGCTTACCATAAACAAGTCACTTTATTCTTAATCAATACAATATGATGCTTACCATACACAAGTTACTTTGTACTTAATCAATACAAAATGATGCTTACCATACACAAGTTACTTTATTCTTAGTCAACACAAAATGATACTTACCATACACAAGTTCCTTTATTCTTCAGCAGTCATGAATAATTATTATTTGTTTGTAAGACAGCAATAGCAACCACGTGCATTTATTAATGTCAGTAACAATGAAAAACTATTGACATAAGTCACTTGCCTTTTACAAATCAACACACACAAGGTGATATCTCACTTGGTTTGAAATCTGCTCACCCCTTTGCTGGTTCTATGTTGATCATTTTATCCCATCAGTATGCTCAGCCACTGACAGCGTATAACATAAAAAATAAAATCCAGATTTGTTCTCAAGGTATGATTTAAGTTCTTTACTGATTAATAAATAACCACTTTTATGCAGAGTTTCGCATCTTGTCAACTTAAGTTGAATATGAGGGCCACACATCTGGTGTGTCATACAGTGTAATATGTTACATTCAGCTTGATGTTTGGTTATTCTTTGCTCAAGTCCAGAGTAAAACAATAACCACCAATCAGAACTAACATTAGTTTATTCACTTTTTGACACACCCTTAGTACTGGTATTAAAACTGAATAGAAATAGCTTTAAAGCAACATATAAATTTTGTGACACACTCTAAGTACTCGTATTGAAACTGAAAAGAAAAAAACTTTAAAGCAGCATATATATTTTGTGACACACCCTAAATACTGGCATTGAAACTGAATAGAAATAGCTGTAAAGCAACAGATACATTTTGTGACTCACCCTAAGTACTGGCAATGAAACTGAATATAAAAAGCTTTGAAGCAACAGATCAGTTTTGTGACACACCCTAAGTATTGTCATGGAAACTGAATAGAAATAGCTATGAAGCAACAGATAAATTTTGTTGACACAATCTAAGTGCAGGCATTGAAATGGAAGAGAAATAGCTATAAGGCAACATATACATTTTGTGACTCACCATAAGAAGAGTCATTGAAAGTGAATAAAAATAGCTATGAAGCAACAGATAAATTTTGTGACACACCTTAAGTACTGGCATTGAAACTAAATAGAAATAGCTTTAAAGTAACATATATATTTTGTGACTCACCCTAAATAGAGTCACTGAAAGTGAATAAAAAATAGATATAAAGCAACAGATATATTTTGTGACACACCTTAAGTACTGGCATTGAAACTGATTAGAAATAGCTTTAAAACAACAGATAAATTTTGTGACACACCCTAAGTACTGGTATTGACACTGAATAGGAATAGCTATAAAGCAACATATAAATTTTGTGACTCACCCTAAGTAGAGACATTGAAAGTGAATATAAAAAGCTATACAGCAACATATAAATTCTATGACACACCTTAAGTACTGGTATTGAAACTGAAAAGAAATAGCTTTAAAGCAACAAATAAATTGCGTGACACACCCTAAGTAGTGGCATTGAAACTGAATATAAATAGCTTTAAAGCAACAGATACATTTTATGACTCAACCTAAGTAGAGTCATTGTAAATGAATAAAAAATAGATATAAAGCAATAGATAAATTTTGTGACACACCTTAAGTACTGGCATTAAAACTGATTAGAAATATCTTTGAAACAACAGATAAATTGATGACACACCACAAGTACTGACGTTGCAACTGAATAAAACTAGCTATAAGGCAACAAATACATTTTGTGACTCACCCTAAGTAGATTCATTGAAAGTGAATAAGAATAGCTATAAAGCAACATATAAATTATATGACACATCTTAAGTACTGGCATTAAAACTGATTAGAAATAGCTTTATAACAAGAGAAAACTTTTGTGACACACCGTAAGTAATTGGTATTGAAACTGAATATAAATAGCTTTAAAGCAACATATAAATTTTGTGACACACCCTAAGTACTGTCATTGAAACTAAATAAAAATAGTTAAAAAGCAACATATACATCTTGTGACACACCGTAAGTACTGTTATTGAAACTGAATAGAAATAGCTTTAAAGCAACAGATACATTTTGTGACACACTCTAAATACTGTCATTGAAAGTGAATTGAAATAGCTTTAAAGCAACAGATAAATGTTGTGACACACCCTAAGTACTGGCATTGAAACTGAATAGAAATAGCTTTAAAGCAACATATACATTTTGTGACACACCCTAAGAACTGGTAATGAAACTGAATAGAAATAGCTTTAAAGCGACATATACATTTTGTGACACACCCTAAGTACTGTCCGGTGGCCTAGTGGTTAGAGCGTCCGCCTCGGATGCGTTCAGCATTAAGAGGTTAGTGTTAGGACTGGTCAGGATAATGTGACTGGGTGGGACATCATGCTGCATGTCTGCGGCATGATTCCCCAGTGCTAGACATCACTATAAACTGCCACATTGCAGACATCGTAGCGATATGACTGAAAAATTGTTAAAGCTACGTTAAAAATCAAAATCACATCACATCACATCACACCCTAAGTACTGTCATTGAAACTGAAAAGAAATAACTTTAAAGCAACATAACTTTTGTGACACACCCTAAGTACTGGTATTGAAATAATAGAAAAAGGTCTAAAGCAAGACGATTCTTATACTCCTTTTTGAGAAGTACAGTCTGTTGTTATATCGTCGGCAATGGCGCGAACAAAGCAAACTATACTCATTGTTGGGAAGTACAGTCTGTTGTAGCATTGGCGCGTACAAAGCAAACCTAGGATAGACTAGTGATAAGAAATTTGTAAGAAATTTGTTGACTAAAAGCTATTTCTTGTTTTATTTTTATTTTCATTATATGTTGTTTGTTGTGCTCGTATCCCGGCTGGGAAACGATGCACAAATTGTACTTTTGTCTGAAATTTTCCATTGTTGAATTAATGACCTTCATTCCTGGTTAGGATTGTAGGCAATATTTGTAGTAAAGGAGTATTTAATACCTTGCAAGCAAATTCGGTAGGGCGTTACCGCCTTGTTTTTGGATCAGTATAGATTTCTCAGATAAAAAAAAAAAACATTAGTGGTGTGTGACCTGTATTTGTATAATTATTGCTCAATTACTTATAATGGGTTCAGTTGAAACTGAAACAATGCCCGCTAGAGCGGTACCGAGAAGGTCAAAACTGAATCAGTTTTTTTTTCACACAAGAGTAGAAGACAGGAAGTTAATAGTGTGCCACCCAGAAGGGTGTCAGTCACTTGAGTTTGGTAACGCAGCATCAGTACCAAAACAAGGAGGAATCCTGATGGCATGACAAACAATGGGCATCAATATTGGCAAAATAGATGGGGTACAAAACGGGGTGTTAAACAAATATGCTATCTACCCTAAGCACCCATCCCCTTTACTGGAAATGACGTCTATGGACATAAAGGGACTGACAGCGACGGTACAGAAAACAGAACCTTTCGTGCATGAAATTGAGCCCAGGGCAACAGAAGTCCACATCATAGGCCTACCACTCGAAGTCACAACTGAAGAAGTAGTGAGGAAAATAGAGGAAAAATTTCACGCCAAGGTTATCACCTATAAAATGGCTACCATATGGTGTTTCGCACCAATAAAGTCTGGAATCAGGGTGATATACGTAGATAGAGAAGATGCCAAAAAAATTCCAATGTTCTTCTATGTACTTGGATTTAGACCAAAGAGTTGGTATAAAGGATCAGAGCAGGACCGGAAATGCCCATTATGTTTCCAAACCGGCATGGACCTTAGAGAGTGTCCCTGCCCCGGCCCTACAGCACAGCCTGTTGCATCAAATACAGCCACGTATGCGAGTAAAGCTGCTGCACCGGCGAATTACCAGATGATAGATCCACAAGACCAGATACTAACCTTGATACAAAAAATCAGTGCAGTGAAAGAAAAGGAAGGATATAACGGAAACATCAACAATGAGGAGGAAATTGACACAGCGAACTCCTTACCAAGCATTGACATGACGGAGATACAAGGAGATGAACAAAAAACACCAGAATGGGACACTATCTGAGCCTAAACAAAACGGGAAAGTTAAAGACCACAGGCAAGGAAGAGAGTTTGGCACTGAGAAATAGATTTGAAGGCCTAAGAGAGGAAGGAATACAAGAAGAAAGTTTAGCAGAGAAAACAGAAAATGACCTGTTAGGGATTAAACCATTAGCGTCCACTCCAATACCGAAAAGGATTAGGATAAAAGGAAAGAGGACTCAGGCCTTGAATCGCCCCAAGAGAAAGAGGGGGAGGGGAACAGAAGTAACACACCAAACGCAGACCGAGAGAAAAACGTGACCATGAAAATAAAAAACAAACTCAAAAAGAAATGAGCAGAAGAAAACGAGGAAGGAGAGCCAGAAAACGAAACAGGAAGTGAACAGGAAAATGATGATGAAAATGGCGAAGAAGAAGAAGACGAAAATTTTGAAACCGGAAACGATTACGAAAGCGATACACAAGACACCCAAGACACGTAAATAAATAAGGACACAACGGAAATCACAATTGACCAAACAAATAAGACAGAAAGTAATACAACAGGGGAAGAGACCTCTCCCAACAGCACCGCTTGGGGGAGGGTTGATACCAGTGCCCCCATTGAATAAAATAAATTCTAAATAAAATATAAACCCACCATTGGGAAACGACTATCTAAAATATATTATTAACAACCATTACTGCGACAACCTGGAGAAGACACAAATGGAAGGAAAAAACTTCCAAGTTTTGTCAATAAATATAAACGGAGTATATTAGGAGAAACTCTCAAAATTTAGAAAAGACTTAACTTATGACATGTTATTTATGCAGGAAACACATAACGGGTTTACAAATGATTTAAAAGCTTATTGTGAGAACCACCTAAATGGGATATTAATAACAAACAATTATGAAGGAGAAATTACAAGAGGGGGAGTGGCAACCCTAATAAAAGATAAACGGGGGATTAACTGGGAAAGGATAGAAGAGAGCAAAGATTTCAAAGGTAGACTGCTATATATAGTAATTGAAAATATACATTTTATAAACATATACATGCCTGCAAGTAAGTATCACAAGCAAGAATTCTTGAGGAAACTAACAAAATACCTAGAAAAATATACTTTGGAAAACGTAATATTAGGAGGGGATTTTAACTGGGTAGGGGACAATAAAGATAGGGCAGGGGATTTAACAACAAACGATATGAGGTTTAAACCGGAAATGGAGAATTGTATCAAAAAACATAAATTTACTGACGTATACAGACTTTTAAATATGCCTCGGAAGGAATACACATTTGAATATAAAATTAAAAAGGCAGTCGACTAGATAAGTTTTCATGTACTAATTATGATGAAAAAACACATAGAGAAGCAGGGATAACATATTTCAAAGTTTCCGACCATAAACTTATATATATATATATATATATATATATATATATATATATATATATATATATATATATATATATATAAGATTGAAATTTAAAAATAAAAGCAACTGGGGCAAAGGAAGTTGGAAGCTAAATAACAAAATGTTAGAAGATCCAGATTTCGTAAAACAAGAAAAAAAAAAAGAAAATGAAAACTTTCATGTATAACGGAAATAGGAATATAATTAGTGAATGGGACCTTTTTAAACTAAAATTTAAAAATATTGCAATTAAAAGTTCACAAAAAAGAAGAAAAAAACTGGAAATGGAACTGGAAGCAATCGAATTACAAGTAAAGAAAAACAACACAACAGAACTAGATAAACATCTAAAAGATAGACTTAATAAAATTATAGAAGAAAAGAGGAGGGGTAGAGAAATAAAAGCAGGAAAATACACCCATTGATATAAGAATACAGAGGGGTTGTACAAACGCGAAGAGATAAGGGGGTGGGGGGGTGGATATGGATAGCCTGAAAATAAATGGAAATAAGCGAACAACAGACAAACATGAAATTTTACAGTACATGAAGGAATTTTACAGCCACTTACATACATCACAGGTTATTGTAGATGGTACAATAGAGGAATATGTACAAGAAATTCAGTGCGAGATGATATCAACAGAACATAAAGACTTATGTGATGATTTCATCTCGCAAGAAGAAATTGTGAGAAGTATCCAAACTCTCATTAAAGGAAAATCCCCAGGTGGAGATGGACTCACCACGGATTTATATATGAAATTCTGTGGGGAGTTGTTGTTGTTGAAAAAGCGTCAGGATCCCAAATCAATCATGACAAAACTGAAATCTTAAAAATAGGAAACTGGAGAGAAAATCACCAAGGGTTACCCCAAACCTAATCAGAGAAAAGGTCAAAGCATTAGGAATCTATTTTCGAGCAGGAGATGAGAAGGAAAACTGTAAATAAAATGAAAGAAGCAATTGAAAAATCTGGGTACTGACGCCATTATGCCTTATGGAACGATCTCAAGTGGCAAACACTAAATAAAATAGATAATAAAAAATAGATTTTATTTGGGATTTTAAAATGCATTATATCAATAAAGAAATCTTATATAGGGCCAGAGAAAGGGGGAGGCTATCACTACCTAGCCCCATACTACTAAAAGTTGCAAATATTTTAAACATATTTAAAAGGATACAAGTAGAACCCCAGTCTCCATGGGAAGGAATTTACATATACTGGTACGGATTTACATTAATAAACAGAATGGATATATATATATATATATATATATATATATATATATATATATATATATATATATATATATATATATATATAAACTAACCAAGAAACTGTAAATACCCAGAAAATTCAGAAATATTAAAGAACTATTGCTAAAGTACAGGGACAAAAAAGATCTTTGGGAGCTAGAGGAAAATTAACATACAGTTGGGTAAGAGAAGACATTAGAATGAATTAGAAAGACATTAGTAAAGTAGAGAAAGAAATCATACACATAAACTGGAACAGAGTGTGGGGGCACTGGGTCAAATTAGGCTCCCTAAAAATTCAAAGCCTCTGCTTCAAATACATGCACGATGCATGTTTGAAGGGAGAGGTTGCATTGAGACGGCACATGGTCAGAGTACCGCCAAAATGTCCACTGTGCAAAAAAGGGCCCTTTACAAAAATACACACCATGACACAATGTGAAAAATGCAAGGATAATAGAATAAAAGCCATAGCAGAAATAAATAAAAACGATAATTACAGAAAACAAAACATTTTATATTTAGATGGCAACTTTCATAAAAGAACAGTATATGCGATAAGCGATTATATTGTCACAACAATGAGGGCCTGCGGCCAAATAATAGTAATAGGCAGATAGTACAGGTGATTAAAAGGGGTAGGGTAGAGGCAATGATAATATCCCCAGTGGATAGTTACCCAAAAGGGACATAGCCCCCCCCCCCCCCGGCAACTGTTTAAACTTTTTGAATTCTAATAGTAGTCTGTCAAAATTTTAAGTTTTTTTTATATATAATTTCTGTGGAAATTAATTAGTTCTAAACAAGGGAGACAGGGGCCATCTATGGGGAAAGTACAAGATAATGTCGCCTTGGGGCTATGTCACATGGCGCTACGCGAAGTGAACAGGCCCACGGAAGAGTCGGGAAAACAATCCGTTAGTTTTATAAAAATAACACATACAACACACCTTTGGGGATACACCAATGCTTAAACAATTTCCACTTCTTTGGCTGGGGGGAGGGGGGGGGGCATCTGTCTGGTGCCCTCCCCCCCAAAAAAATAATATATAAAGCAACACAAATTTTGTGACACACCCTAAGTACTGTCATTGAAACTGATACATTTTGGGCAGCACATGATATATAAAGTACTGAAATCAGGAACATGTTTGGAATGTCTCTTTTCATGCTGACACGTTTCATTAGGAACACATTTGGAATGTCTCTTTTCGTGCTGACACGTATCATCAGGAACACATTTGGAATGTCTCTTTTCGTGCTGACACGTATCATCAGGAACACATTTGGAATGTCTCTTTTCATGCTGATATATGTAGTCAGTGACTGAACCTGCTGACATCTTAATAAAAATGTTTGTACAAATTCAGCAAAGGAGCAGTTTCCAAACCACACTGGTTAGAGTCATCTTGTTGATTTGTAAAAGAGTTGTTAGTAAACTCTTTTCCATACTTGGGCTTGTTCTGTTTTGTTAGTAAACTCTTTTCCACACTTGGACTTGTGCAATGTAAGATCATCCTTCCATGAGTAAATTGCACTATTTCTTCTGTTTTGAAGATAACACTGTAATACTTTCCAAATTTGAGTGAAGACATGAAATAAGCAATAAAAGGTTTCAAGGCCATGCTAAACAAACGGCGTGATGACCAAGAAGAACCCTGCACCTAATCAAATGGAGTAGCCTGAAATGGCATTAAGAGTTGAATAAAATTAACTGACACCTAACAGGTATTCTCTTTGGAAGCATTTTTTTTTTATCTTGACAAGATTAAAATTTGTAGATGATATGTCTACATTATACTAGAAACACAACCTATATGTCAATAACAGTAAAATGGCACCACTCTACTACTGAAAGATAAAAATGATCATCAAGTTGATATGTCTGTCAATAATGTGTTGTATTTTAGGCTGTGTATTGTTTCACCCCATAAACTTATGCACTGACTTGACTTGAGTCACACCTCTTGCACTGACTTGACTTGAGTCACACCTCTTGCATTAACTTGACTTGAGTCACACCTCTTGCATTGACTTGACTTGAGTCACACCTCTTGGCTCCTCTTGAACAGCATAAATATATCTTATTGTTACAAGGAAAGGTAATCCTCTGAAATAAGAACAGTTAAATTCCAGACGACAGCTACTTCTGCTTACATAATTTCTTTTAGGACCCCCCCCCCCAACATTGAATTTACATTGAAATGCAGATCATGCACTTTGTTGCTAAGCAGTAATGGCACAATCATAAAACTGAATAAACTCAACTTTAAAAAAGTAAGATTAGTTTTGACTGCATATGCACTGTAAGGGACTGACCATTTAACTTAATCAGCTATGACTTTGTCTGTGACGGAGATACATTTTTCTTTTCGTCTAAAGATAAATTTGTTCCAGGTGAAATAAAGAATGAAATAGGGTCTTTTTTAAAGTACAGAGCAAATGGTTTCTTCCTAATAGAGACTGGATGTTGTTATGAATTTGTTGCACATGATACGCTATACATGGTAGCCAGTATATTTTGGTGGAGGAAGAACCCAGAAAAAAAACAGGCAAGAACCACCAACCCATGGGAAGCTATTGGCAAGCTTTCTCAGATAACTATGCTGGCCGAGCCTGAGAGTCGAACCATATGGACAAAAGTGAAGTGTCAGTGATCTGTAAAGGCGAGTGCCATAGACAATTTGGCCATTTGGGGCCAAATACAATTAATTACTTCCATAATTCCTTTTCATATGCTGAATTCCATTTCGAACCATAAAGGCTGGACTCATTATGTTAATGTAACATTTAGTATTCTACTTTTGTTGTTGTTATTGTTGTTGTAGGGTTCAACGCCATTTTTCAGCACAAGATAGGCTATACATGGGGGAAATTATTAATGGTGGAGGAAGAACCTGTGAAAACCCCAGAAAGAACCACCGACCCATAAGAAACTACTGGCAGGCTTTCTCACATACCCACATTAGCCGAATCCGAGACTCGAACCTACACAGAGAGAGGTGAGATGGCAGTGATCTGTAACAGAGAGAGCTTTAGACCACTCGGCCACTCGGGGCCCCTATTTTAATTTTGTAATGGAAATAAATAATATATTACTTATCAAAACATTCAGCAAAGCTAAAAACATGAAAATAATTTACTTCATTACCTATCCTACATAATTGATTCATGTGTGTTTGTGTGTGTTCTTGAAGCTACATGTGGCCCACCTAAAACTGTTCCAAATCCCAAATTTTTGACTGCTTTTTACAACACAGTAGCATTTATTTAAAGGTTTGTTTCGAAGATGTATTATACATATTATAAAAGGGAAATATTAGAGTTCCATCTCTGATAAAACTGTTCCATTTCATTCCGTTTTGTACAAGAACTCCATTGCGTATTTAAGACCTGCCTTTGTGTATACTGTTACTGCGTTTAGTTCATTATCTGACCATATTTTCAATGCTTCTAAATTAAAGGTTGAATACAAAATACTTTTCACAACACTCTCTGGGTTTTTCCGCATTATTTCCTTCCCAAAATTGGAAGCTGTTGTGTTATTTAATTGGATATTTGAAATAAAAATCAACATGTTTGATGCATACATGAATTATTCGTATTTTTACATGTACAAGTATGGTCAGAATATAATATTAATCTTCCAGCAGTGAGAGTCTTGTTTTGGAATTGCAATATCATTATTTTCAGGTGTTGTGAAACTGGACTATTGTAGCATGCAGGAATGAATATTGATACGAGGTAGTTCTACATTAAGGGAGAAAAATAGTTTTCTATTATCTAGTAGTATAGGTCTCATTAATTTCAGTTATTAAAAATAGTTTGGTGCAAGTTTCTTCTCTCTTTCTCTCTCTTCAGTAACAAATAATCTTTAACTCGGGTTATTTGCCTTATACAACAAATGCAAGACAATAAACAGATAAATGCGAAAATTTCTATGAATGATTTTTCTTATATGAGAATCAAATGCTTATTGTTATACTGCATTATTCAATAAAATCCTCATTCAATAAAAATATAATCTGTTCACCTGTCCCTGAGTACTTTGTTTTTGTCACTATAATAGCAAAAACAAAAACCTACAGCAGAGCTGCTGTTGTGTTGTTAGGTTTTCAGTTTGCACTTGAAATAAAATATCAATGGCACACATGTCTGTTCTTAAGTGCATGAATGCATCTTTCTTCACAACTTAGAGCAATTTATTATGACAGTGAACTTAACGTTCTTATTGTCTTTATATTTTCAAAACAGTACATAATCCGTTAATGTTTAGCGATAATAGTTGTTTTTGTATGTTCATGCAACAACTATGCTCTCTCATGTTTGATTACCCTTCTATCATGTCTAAAGGGATGGTAATTTATATCAATATGAACTCATGCATAGGGTAACTGTTGGAACTTGTGCAATTTTGTTTCACTTTAGTCTCATGTGAGCATGATTTATTTTATTAACTTGTTTAATATTTTTTTCTTTCACAGCAGTGAGTACAATCTTACCAACCTTTATATAATTGTTAAAAATATACATTGTGTGAACTACAACAGTAATAAGGACATAAATGCATCTATAGATTCTAGTAGTACCGTAGAATTTAGATTCATTATTCAAAATATAGTTTTAAAAAAGTTCGTGAGGCTTTATGTTAGTTACATCTATAAATGAGGCTTTATGTTAGTTACATCTATAAATGAGGCTTTATGTTAGTTACATCTATACTTTGATTTTGCATCATGTATCATGCATTATCTTCCACAGATGTTTATGATTAACTGAATGATGATGTTTTTAAAAAAATAAAACAATAAGCAAATTGCTCGTGAAAGATATGATGCAGATAAATTAATGCTTCTCAATCTGTTTATCTCTCCCTCATATTTGCATTTTAATCAGTCTTCAGGCACAGTGGTGGAGCATCCACATTTCATGAACACATTTCTTGTTTCTTGGACTCTTCAAAAACAATCTACATGATAGTCAACAAGCACTGAGTGGTAGTTAATCAGAAAGATACAAAATTTGTTCTCGTGAATCCGGTTTATGATGACCTCATGTTGTGTATACTTTATATATTGTATCTGAAATTCCCTGCACATCATAATAGTTACCAAATTACCTAAATAATGTTTTCATCTTTCAGATGTTTATTTATTATTATACACTTTATCACTGGAGATAAACCGCTTTTGATGGCTTTCTTAACTATTTCCAGATGTTCTACAATCATGTCATGTTCCACAACAGAAAGCAACACCTGGATTCCCACTCTAGCAAGATGTATTTCATGGACAATCTCACCAAAAGCTAGTTCTGTCAACACTAATACGGTAATTCTTAGTCCTGCATCTATATACAACAGAGGCTTGTAAACATTTCCATTAGAGGAGCCGTGACAGCACAATATATATATATATATATATATATATATATATATATATATATATATATATATATATATATATAAATTTCTCACCCACGTGACAGAGAAATCTACCTGTTTTGCTAACTTTACTTTTCCCATCTCAGTGTGATTATCTCAGACCAGCCATCTCAGGCATGGTGTTCATGCACTAGAGACTACTTTATCAAGGGACACAACCATTGTTATCTTCTGCTTGGCCTGATGGAGTTTATTCTCTAATCAAACAAATGCCGACACTTAGGGAAATTGACCAAAATAGTTTGTGGAGGAGAGAAACAAATAACTTACAAAAATAAGATTTAAAATAACTGATAAATATAAAACAAAGAGAAAATTGACTACAGGCTAGGGAACATCTTGACTCTTTAAGGTAGGAGAGCAATACTCATAAACGTGCCCCTGTTAAATCAAACATGTACCTACAACCATTAATGACAAACAATGCAATTACCAATGAGAAGGAATCATTTATCTGTCCACACGTTATTCCACAAGCAGATTTCCCTGTAGCATATCCTTCCACTACTAATAGCTACACTTGCCATATTTCCGAAGGAAGAAAATATAAATTTTTCAAGAAACCATGAACTTGATAAGATCCGCACAAGGTTATCCTATAGAGTCTGCATATGGAAGGTGTTTCATATAGAGGGGTAATTTTTGCAATCAGTATGTCACAAACAATTTCACCTCCTCCAAAGAAAAGGAGAGTTATATACGATGGTGACACAGATTTTTAATTACCCATGAATAATCCAAGCACTGTCACTCATGCTACATGTAACTCTTTGTTATGGCCCATACAGAATTGTGTACCCACTATCGTTTCATTATTTACAATACTGTATAACGTTTCTAAATTGGAAATGATGGAAATGAAACATTTTCTTGTAATAAATATTCATTATTTATTGTTAATTTCATATAACATCTATATAGTAAATGTGATAATACTTGAATACTATCAAACGTTTTATGTTATATTTTATTTAGTCATGCATAAAAATTGTGCACTTCGGATGGAATGGGCATGCAACAACCCTCATTATCATATAGGTATTAATGTGCCACATAAAAACATTTGCGTGTGAACTATAATGCAGAAGTGAAGAATTATTTTCACTTTAACGGAAATTATTGAGTGAGAAAAACAATCTACTTTGGGGTTTGCACCCAGACAAGCCTCGCTGGGAGACAAAAATGTGCCTCTTGGCTGGGATTTCCTTGTCTCAGTGCAAACCTCATCATAGATTCTGTATATATATAAATGTTAGATATTCAAAATAAATAACATCATTCTTAGCTTACCTGGGTATGACAAGTATATCAAGACACTTGTAAAATATGATCCAGATGAAGAGGTAAAATCAAACCAAGCAGCGATGAAAAATACATTTTTTAGCAAGGATTTCATAGTTGACAGGTCCAAAAATAAATAAATAGTGATATGAATATATTGTCTTAAATTAACTGCAAAGAGTGAAAACAACTAAGTTTTGTAAAATTCAAAAAATAATTTCTTTCCTTAGAAAACAGTGTGAAAATTTAAAAAGAACTTACAGTATTGTGAATGAAATCCCAAATATTCCTAAAAGATTTATAGCAAGTAAAATATATAAAGTTTCAACTGAACTCCAGTGGTATTCCAATTAAATTCCAATATTGAATGTATTGATATGGCCTGTTGTCTTGAACGTGGTAATGTGCAAATATCCAGGATTGTGGCTATGTGCTAAGAGTCTTTTGATGTATCATAATATTATAATCCAGAAATATTCTTTCTGAATCCACTATAATTCCAAATTAATATTTCTGTCAAAGAATATTATAGATGAGCACTTTGTCAGTGAACACTTATTTGAATAAATAAATCCACCCAAATGTAATACTAGCACAACAGTAAGACTGATTCTGCCTCAGATGTTAAGTGCAAGCATGAGTAATTTCTCCACTAAACAAGATTATATAAAAAATGAAGGCACAATAGTAGAACAAGGATGAGAGCAAAAGTTCATTTTTTAGAAAATTATAAGTTGTCAGCAAGATACAATATGTTACTAAAATTATAATAAAGGACATGGTAAACATCAGGTAGATGAGGTATTTCCATAGAAATACCAATGTCCTAGACTCTTATTAAAATAAACTTGTTTCCATTGATAATGATCTATTATTGAATATACATATTAGCTATGTATTATGTTGTTTACAATATTAATGTTCCCTGTCAGTGTTATGTATATTTGATTTGCTTAGTTTGTGTTAGTTTTGCTTTATTTTATCTTATTTTGTTATATGCTACTTTATGAGAAAAGGGAGACCACCTGAGGTGCCTGCTGGTGACGAGAGGTCAGTGAACTATCAAATGTTAGTTCCAAAGTCATACAGACAGGATATTTTAAGTCTGGCTCATGAAACTCCATTGGCAGGTCATTTAGGGAGTAATAAGACTTATCAAAAGATTCTGAATCACTTATTTTGGCAAAAATTTAAAAGTGATGTTTGTAAAAACTGTAGATCTTATCGCACTTGTCAAATGGTAGGAAAACCCAATCAGAAGATACCTAAGGTTCATCTGCAACCTACTCCTGCATTGGTTGATTGTGTAGGTCCCTTACCTAAGATGAAGTCAGATAACCAATACTTATTGACCATAATGTGTGGATCAACAAGATTCCCAGAGGCAGTTCCTTTGAGGGATATTAAAACTAAAATAGTAAAAGCTTTGATAAAGTTTGTTGTACTCAATTTGGCCTTCCCAAATCTGTCCAATCTGATCAAGAGTCAAAACTTATGTCTGGAATTTGCCAGCAAGTTATGTACGAATTAGGCATCCAACAATTTAAGTCTTCTGCCTATCACTGTGAGAGCAAAGGTGCTTTAGAAAGATTTCATCAGACTTTGAAAAATATGATTCGGTCATATTGTTTTAATACGGGTAAAGATTGGGATGAAGGTGTTCATTTAATATTGTTTGCTGTAAAGTAATCAGTTCAAGAATCTTTAGGATTCAGTCCCTTTGAACTAGTTTTTAGACATCCTTTGCGTGGACCATTGAAGTTGTTAAAAGAGAAACTTCTTTCTAATGAAGATACAGAAATTAGTCTTCTCGAGTATGTTTCCAATGTTAAGTATAAGTTGTCAAAGGCTTGTGAGGTTGCAGGAACTAATCTGCACTACTCAGTCAAAAATGAAATTAAGATATGATAAAAGTGCCAAGGAAATGAGTTTTCAGCCTGGTGATAGAGTTCTGGTTCTCTTGCCCATACCACAAAATCTCTTCAGGCCAAGTATTATGGACATTACACAGTAGAAAAGAAAGTAAATAATTTAAATTATATCATAAATACTCCTTGGAGGCGAAAACAAAAACAAATTTGCCATATAAATATCTTAAAGGAGTTTGTGGACAGAGATAGCCAGGTTAATCATGCAATTGATCTAGTTGTACCTGTCCCACACACTGGGGATTTAAGGGATGGAATGTAATTGGACTGTATTGATTTTGGAGTAACAAACCTTCGAAATTTAGAAATTATGAATAATCTGGGCCAGAAACGTTCACGTTTGCAGCAACAAGAAAAGAATTAACTAAAACAGTTCTTACTTGAATATGAGTACTTATTTCCAGATGTTCCTACAAGAACAAATAAAATCTAACATGACAATGAAATTGTAAATTCCACCAATGTGAAACAACACCTGTACAGGATGTGTCCCCTCAAACAAGAATATTTGAAAAAAGAAGTTCAATATTTACTTGAGAATACATTCATAGAGCTGAAAAAAAGTGACTGGAGTTCACCATGTTTACTTGTTCTGAAACCAGCTAATACTTTTCACATGTGTACTGATTATAGAAATGTGAACAGTGTGATTAAACAGTAACATTTCCATTACCAGGAATCGATGACTGCATTATAATATTAAAAATGATAAGTAGGACACCAATTTGACATTCTGAAACGATTTTGGCAAATTCCACTAATGGAAAGAGCAAAGGAACTCTTGGCATTCATGATTCCAAATGGGCTTTATCAATATAAAGTGATGCCATTTGGGATGAAAGGTTTGCCTAGTACTTTTCACCATTTAATGAACATGCTTACATCTGGTCTAGGTAATTGTGATGCTTACATTGATGATGTCATCACCTACAAAACACCTGGAAAGATCATTTAGCAACAATTCGGAAATTCATCGAAAGACAATTTATCAAAAGAGTGAGTTTTGCCATGCTTGTGTAACATTTCCAGGACATATTATTGTGGGACATGGACAAGTTAAACCTGTAGATGATAATGTTAAGGCTGTCTCTGAATTCCCTGTGCCTGTTAGTAAAAAGCAGCTGATGCGATTTTTAGGTATGGCTGGATGCTATCGGAAATTCCATAAATGCTGAACCGCTGGCAAATTTATTGAGCCAAAAATCCAAATTTCCTTTCCTGAAAAATTTCAGGAGGCATTTGATAAGTTAAAGGCCTTACTTAGGAGTGCACCAGTTCTTACAACTCCAAATTTCAGTAAATGATTTAAACTGTATGTTGATGCAAGTGATGTTGGGGTTGGAGCAGTAATGATTGAAGAAGACAAAAATGGTGTAGATCATCCAGTGTGCTATTTTTCGAAGAAATGAGATAAAAACCAGAGAAATTATTCAACAGTTGATAAGGAATGTTTGGCTTTGACATTGGCATTACAACAATTTGAAGTCTACATTAATTTAGTTCCTTCTCCAATTATTGTGTTTAGTGATTAAAAAAAACCTTACTTTCATTGGCAAGATGAAAAAGAAAAATCAGTGATTAATAAGGTGCAGTTTGTTGTTACAAGAATATAATATAGACACCAGGCATGTTAAGGAAAAGACAATTTAATAGCAGATGCACTTTCACCTGTATAGAAATATATTGTTTCATGTATACTTTGCGTCATTCAGAAGATTTCAGCTTATTTTTTTAACCACATGGATATTTGACTTATAGTACAAAGAAAGCTTTATTGCATAAATCTTTCTTTTTCTTTATGAAGGGAAGTGTTATGCTTATTCAGTTTGCTTTGTTTGTTAGTTAGCTTTATTTTATTTTATTTCATACTATGCTACTGTAATGTAACATTGTATATCGGACTTAACCTTGTCTAAAACTGAGTTTATTTCTGCATGACCAAAATTAACTTGTTTATTTTATTCATTGTAAACAACTAATACATTGCTAAATTATTTGTATGGGTTTAAAATCATTTTTAAAATTATTAGAAGAAGTAAATATGTTTATTTTGGTGAAAGATTTGGAATTTACTAAGTGAATTATACATAATCCAGGTTATTGTTTTGCAAATATCAGGATCTTTTTAGAAGGTAATTTTCCATTAGGCAATGGTTGTTTTTAGAAAACGCTAAGTGTGACATGATGTCAAGTAGAGAACTGTATAATCTTGTATCTGTGAGAACGTAGTCATTAATGCTTTAAGGTCTAGCACCTGTAGGTTATACTATATGTTGTGACCAGTAATTTTGGGTTTCAACCTTTTTTCTTCAAATTATGGAATTCAAGTGATTATGTTCTCTGGAAATACAAAAGTGCTCTGGTAAAATTCTTTGATAAAGATATTAACTGGATTTTACACTGAATTCAAACCTGAATTATATTACTGTGATTCAACAAAAGATTGACACGTCGTCACTATAAGCTATGACAGACATATCATCGCCTTCAGTTTTTGGATTTCTTTGGTACTTGTACCAAGTTTTATTCAGGACTTTAAATCATTAGGACTCGTGTCTGTAATTCTTGGATTATTTTGGGATTTAATTAGCAATGTTGTAAGTTATTTTTTCTCATTTTCACTTTGTATTCTAGGGAAACAAAGTATATTTGTTAAATTTTACAAAGTTTGTTGTCTTTCACTCTATTCTATTACTTATTTTGAGAACATAGATTCATAACATCAGGTAAACAGTGAACTTGATTTTGGATAGGGTCAGGTTCAAAAGGCAATGTACATTCCATATAATCATGAAAAGCCAACAAATAATACAAATTAAATAAGTATAAGGATAGAAAAATATGTATAAGGATAGAGAAAACAGTTAAAAAGATAATCAGGTTTGTTGTTAGCTTTGGATTCCTGGGACAATCTATAAATTAGCTGTTTACAAATTTGAGTGATGAATAATTTGCAGAGATACTGAAATGTTGTATAGGCATAACATATAAATAGTTAAGAAAAGACATTTACCAATACCAATACATGGCTACTTTTGAAAGGTTTAAGGAAACAGTCTCCATTAGACAAGTTCTATTCCTATCTAAGCATCTCAGATATATCTGAAAAATGATTGCTTGTATGGAAAATTGTAGGAAAAGAAGAAAAGTGTAAATATTTTTCAAATGGAAGTACGTTTTTAAAAAATAATAGAAAGACTAATATTTTTGCAAGGAGTAAAATTATTGGTAATGAGTTAGAATAATGTACTTTCCACCTACCCCCCTTCATTAAGTACCCATCCCTGTTGTGATTAAAAAAAGAGAGAAACATCAAGATTTTGAAAAAATAGCCACAAAACGTACCAGCCATTTTATTCATTATTTGATAATTTCTAACTGGATTGTTACCAGAGGGTCCCTAGTACTGTCGTCTTTTGTTTCAAACCAAATGAGAGCTTTCATTGTATACAATGAGCCAGCTCACTGTCCTTTTCCCGTTCCTGGAAAAGCCCATTTTCATTGAAAGTTGAACTTCTAGTACAACACATAATTTGGAAGGTTTTATTGTCCACATTCAATATTTGCAAATGTCTGATTTTGATAATTGTAAAACAAATTTAACCTACTGAAAAGAGTAGGTGGTTTAACTCAATATACAGCTCTAAAGTTTCTGAATTATTTAAAGCTTATGTAAGGTGATGAACTACTTATGCCTGTTATCAGAAAGAAAAGACTCTTTGACACAAATATGGATGCTTGTGTTTGTAAAGAAACTTCCATTTGGTGTGAAATGGCAACAAAATGATAGTATTAGGGATCCCATGTTAACAGTCATATTAGAAATAATAAATAAATGAATGAAATTATCATGTTTTGTAGATTTTTTTATATCATTGAGGTTTTTATTTTTTAAAATTGGTAGGGGTACCAACTGCCAGGGGTAGTCACTACTATAGTTGGTTTGAAAAATAAGAAAAAGAAATCAATAAAATTAATTTACCAGGGATTTGCAGTTGGAGAGTTTTGTAAATGGCTGATGCATGAACAAGAATTTGAAAAATAAATACATGACAGAATGAAACTGTTAATGGCTCTTACTGATTAGTTGTATATCCACATTGTGGCAGAAAGCTTGCACACTAAAATGAAGGATAACATCAAGTTTTGTGATACTAAGTACTCCTTGCACTGAACTAGTTTGATCAAACTTCAAATGTAGGCTATATTAATGATATACCTTGCACGTGATTGACAGAGCTCATTACCTCTCTAAAGTCTGTATTTATCATCCAATTTCTATACAGTTTGGTAAATATGTTTATATCATAAGATCTTGGAGGACTTGGATGCTGATTTGCAAGAGACTGCTTGTTCTCTTTGCAGATGACACATTTAGAGACAACCAAAACACAAAACATGAACTGAAAATTTCTTTACAGGCTACCCTAAACAAACTTGTGAGCTGGTGTGCAGGCAACTGATTCGTAGTTAATACTGATAAACTAAAATATTGCTTATCTCAACATGTCAAAAACGATCAAGTCTTGATAGTGATGAACTATGTCTAATATGGAAGGATAAATTGGCAAATGGTTCATTTATATATTTGAATGAATATTTGTTTTTTTTGTAGATAATAATCTATTATGGACTGAACATATAAAATATTAGCAAAAAAGTGGGGTGGGGTGGGCGGGTTAATTCACATAATAAAAACATAGCAAAGCTAACATGACTATTAAAAAGATCATTTGGGCTAATATCAATCTAAACAGAAAACATTGTAAAATTAACTGGTTAGTAATCAATATTAGCTGTTAAGGACTGCATCCATTTGAGAAAAGATAAATTACTGTACAGGATAGTCCATAATAGTGCACCTGTCTATTTATAGTCAGTATTCCAGTATAGGCCACATGAACGATAGTCAATAATAGTGCTCCTGTCTATTTATAGTCACTATTCCAGTATATTCTACATGTACGATAGTCAATAATATTGCTCCTGTCTATTTATAGCCACTACGCCAGTATAGGCTACATGTATCTCATAACACTCCCTACCTGAGATCCATGTCTACCAAACAATGCAAGATTCCCAAACCAAAAATGAGGAATTATTCAGAAGTAGTTTCCTTTATCTGGGATCTTTGCTCTCAAATATTATTCCAATAGAGATGAGAAATTTTCACATTATTTCCTTCTTCCAAACTCAAAATATCCATTGGCTTCAGAAATATAGTTAAAATGAAAATGACAACAAATGTATTGATATTCAGGAAGATTCAAAACATATCTGATTACTTTGGAAATAATTTAGAACTTGAATCCAACATGGACATCTTCCCCAAATATTTTTAGTAATAAAGGGAATGCAGTTTGTATAAAAACAATTTGAAAACATGTTTTGGGGATTTTAATTGTGTTTTTTATCTTTTATTTGATATACATTTTATGGAATTTTAGCATCATTATATTTTATATTTGATCTTGTTGTACTCTTACATATATTTGATTTAATTTATATTTATACTCTTACATATATTTGATCTAATTTATATTTTAAGTTATGTTTGATTTGATTGTTTGTGGGTTTTGGAATCTTTTTATTTTCTATACATGTCAATGTAATGTAATTTTGTTTCCTAGGAATTTAATATTTTCCAGAAATTTCAGTTTGACCTGAGTTTTTCCTTAGATGCCTAATAATAGAAACACTTGTTTCTATTTTTGGCATTGTCCCTGGCCTTGATTGAGCGTCAAGTAAACAACTTTTCTCAGAGTAAAACTATTGGTTCTTATTAAGGACATACAGGAGCTATGTGACTTTTATATGTAAACATAATCACATGATCCTCTATTTTGCAATTGGGTATTTCCAAAATTGCAAAATGTTTAGTATTAATAGTGATATTTAGAGAGAAAGAGAGTTCAGAGTCCAGGCTTTTAAACACTTGATGTCAAGTTGTTTTCTTCTGTTGTGACCAGTATTGAATATTTTAGTTTTTGAGTTATTTGTTAATTTTTCTTCAGATTATTTGGATTCTAAAAGATTAATTCATTTCTCTGGAAATATTTTTGTATTCATACAGAACCCTTGAACAAGGACATTTCTTGAAAGTTTTATTTGGATTTCCAATACTGGAGGATTAATTATTATGTTTCTATAAGGAACTGTAGATGTCAACACAATACAGGCTACAGCATAGGTCATCACCTTCCATCTTGGATTCATCGGGACTCAAACTTGGAATCATTAGAACATTTTAATATTAGGACTTCAAAAATTTTTATTTGTGGATTATTTTTGGATTATTTTTGGATTTGATTCTGGAAACAGTAAGTTCATATATTTTTTAATTTTTACAGAATTTTTTCAGGGAAATAAATTATTTGTTATATTTTTCAAAGCTTGTTGTTTTCACTCGTGTTACTGTTTATTTGAGCCTAAACAAATAACATAAGATACTGTATATTTGCATTTATTTGGAAGGGCTTACTCCTAAATTTTATGCTATTCATTTATTATTTTTGTTAACTTTTCCTTTAGTTGTTCTAATATAGTTACCATCGCACTGAGATGCCATACAATGCCATTACTAGTACTCTGAGTTGTAAATATAGCAAAGAGTGTATGATTTCTTTAAACCTGAAGCCTCTGTTTTACATTATATTGGATAGATTTTTCATTGCCAAACATAATTAATACATCTTGATCTTGATATTCACTATTTTTATTTCTCATATTTAGTTAAGGACCTTTGAGCCATTATTTGAAATCATTTGCAACCAGTCCCGTATCCTAAGAGAAGAATATGCAACTTCAGCATTAATTTTGTTATTGCATTTTTGGTGTAGATATTATATACAGTTGTAGAGACTGTGTACACAGTATAATATGATCTCAACTATGCGATATTACCACACTTTTGATTGTTGCTGGTGTCTAAGTACTGTTCATGATTGAGACCCTTATTTCATGTATTTTAAATATGTTATTTTGTATTTATATCTGAGAAAACCATTACTAGATTTTTTAAAAGTTGATGTTTTGCAAGGAAAATTAACAACTAATTCTGTATTGATCTTGGGTTTTTTTCAGACACTGAAGATCAGACTTACTTCATTACCCTCAGTTGAGAATGGTACATACACATGCATTTTTAGTACTGATGGGAGAAACATTTCAACTGATGTTGCAATGAGAGAAAATGAAACACTATATTGTACAAGTCCAATAGTAACAAGTAAGTTGTCTATGGATTAATTAATTTGCCATGCAGTATGTAAGCTCCAAAAGGCAAATGCTTCATCAATACTGACTGAAGAAAAAAAAAGAGTCAATTGAAGGTCACATAAAAATGAATAAAGTTCTGTTGGAATGGATGATTTTTGGATGTGCTTGGCCATAATGGTCATCTTTACTGTATAGGTTTTGGTTCAGTATAAATGAAAATTGAAGTTTACTTTGTCTGCTCAAAATGGTGCATCTTACATGATTTGCAGCTCTTAGGAAACTTGCTTTATATTCATATTTTGTGCTGATTCATAACTTTTGATACCATTAGTTATACTGTTGTGTTTAGTTTAAAATGTTAAAACTTTTTACACATGGTTATCTTGGAAGTGAATGAATTCCAAGTTTCTTTTTTAAAGCCACAAATGTGAATTCTGTATGATATTGAAATTTTAGAAAGGGGACATAGTAGCAAAGGTGAGCATCAGACTTCTAATCTAGGGGTTACAGCTTTGATATATATGTAAACCAGTATAGGCTGTCTGCCTTGTGTGTTCTTTGGCACTTAGATCCCATTTCCTCAGACAATAATGTGTTCAAAGTGTCACTAAAACTGACCAAGAAAGAAGGAAGTGTAAAGACCAAATATTATGAAAACTGAATGTATTTATCCAATTTTTCACTAGAAAATCTAGTGGGAAGACACTATTTTCATACAAAAAATCTTATTCATCTTTTCTTATTTCTTTATGTCAGTCAGCATGTCTGTATTCATGTATGTCCTTCCACTTTTTGGATAACCACATCCACATCTACATCCACATCCACACTGAATATGAATGTGTAAAGTATTGTTAGTTACTAATCAGAAGCACTTATTAGAAGTTAGAAGTACAGGTCACACACCACTATCATAACAATGCACATGGTGAATAGTACAGCCTGTAACCCTAACTCACACAGAAAATGAGAGAGAACATATGTTGATACAGGAGTCAATAAACTCTTACAATCCATACTGATAGTTAGAAATAATTCATTGTCTGTACAAATGTTAAGCTCTGCCCTGTGATGAAAGTATTTTTTCCAGGCACTTTTGTAATTTCTTCAAAGATGGATTCAGAACATTTCAGTAGAAAAGGCATCAGTCTTAAAGTTCCTTTTTATGCATACCGGCAGGATCCACTTCATGCTGACTGAATGATGGTACTGTCTGCCTGCAGAGTGTACATTGTAGTAATGAACTTGACCATTAGGTTAGCTTTATTGCCACATCATTGTGGCCAACATCCTTCCAGTAGATGTGGATATTACCTTCTGGTACATTATATTTGGCAGTAAAAATATAAAGGGCGCATGGAAGAGGCTTTTTGTCTAATTTTGTTTATCTGTTAATCTTGAGTATTTTCATTTGAGGATTTTCCTTTCTTCATTTTGAATTGCATGTCCAAACGTTTATATCCTTGATTGTGACATGTCTTACAGTTCTCTTTCAGCAGTGTTACAGTGTATTATGGAATCAAACATGTATGTATGTATGTATGTATGTATGTATGTATGTATGTATGTATGTATGCATGCATGCATGCATGCATGTATGTTTAATGTCATGTTTGCATAGTGGTTAGAACTTCTGCCTCGGGTGCAGGAAGTCATAGGTTCAAACCCTTGCCAAGTCACACCAGAGACTCATAAAAATGGTACTAGCAGCTGCGTTAGTGTTAGTGAGTTAGTGTTAGGACTGGCCAGCCTGGTGTAAGGATAATGTGACTGAGTACGGACATGATGGTACATGCGAATTTTTTTAACACATGAGTCAGCACTACTGGCTATTTGAACCAAATGAACATCTTAATTTGAATAGTGTATATTAGTCCATTATCTCTTCTTGTATAACAATCACAGATTTAAGTAGCAAAAGTCTGTGGGCATCTGTAAATATTGTCATTCTAAAGAAACTGGATATTCAGTGAAGAACTATTTAATGCCAATAAGGATGTTATGCAGTAGTTGTGCTTTGCATCTTGTAGGATTTTCCAAGTGGAAAAAATTATATATTTTACCCTGTATGGCAGTACCAAAAGCATTCATCCCTCGAACATTCATTGTGAATAGATTTGGCAAAAAGTTATGCTGGGTTTATATGCAAATTTTAATTATTCTTAGAACATTTATAGCAAAATGACTTCTTTTAAAAAACTTCTGAACAGAAGTTCACCAAATCCAACAGGAAGGATCCTGGCATAACTCCTATTCAGAGTCATCCAAATGATGCCTTCCAATATGGCCATTGTTACTAAAAATAACAAGATCATTAAATGACTCTTTTTCAAAAACTACTGAACAGAATTCAGCTAATTAGACAGCATGGCATAATGGCCTTCCAATTTTATATTGTTCTTATGACCAATTCAACAAAATTTGAAGAATTGTTGACAAGATGCATTGGGCTTTTTGTTTAAGTCTATTATGAACTAAAGTATTTATGTATGGAAATATTTTCTAGAAACTTGTCTTCAAGGATTATTCTGAAGCAAATAACTTGGAGGAAATTCCATGTATTCATAGGAACAGTCACTGGTTTTAGTCTAAAAGCCTCATATCATCTTCTATTTCCAATGTAGCACACACAATGGCTGACTTGGATGTCTATGTGATGAAAAATAATCAGACTGCTAAGTTGACATCGCTGCCTTTCCTCTTCTACAACTGTTCAAATTTCTCAAGGTAAGAAATATTACAGTTTGATTCAGTTTTCATTGTAAATATTTCTATCTCTCCTGCCTCCAGGCCACTGAGTGAGCTAATGGTTTGTCCCAGTGTCTGTGATGAATTGGTTAACAGCTGCTTGTTGATGCATTGCTGATAAAGATATTGTCATTAGATTTGAAATGTACTCTGATCTGATCAACATTTTGGATTTATTTTTGTCAAACATCAGGGTATATGGATAAGTTAATTGACTGATTGGCTGTCATGCATGTTATCAGCTAGGATGCCAGTTGAGATTAGGTATGGTCCTGTGCTCAGCAGGCATCATCTGTTGTTCAGTTTCTTTCAGTTTCTTTTCAAACAATACTTGACCTGTTTCAAGTAAAATGTCAGAATGTTTCCCATGCCCACAGAGCATGTTATGATATTGACCATTATCATGTTTTATTTGGGATACAAAACGCCAGTTTGACACCATCTACATCATTACTTTGTGGATGGCTTGAACTGGGATAATGATAGAGTTTATTGATTTTGGGTCAAAAGGTCATAGGTTATAGTCACTGTGACTAAAAATTGATTTCTACACAACAACATTAGTTCTAAGTCACAGATCTGGACCAAAAATTTTGTTGAGTGAAGAAGAAAAGTTAAATGTCAAGGTCATTGTGACTAAATGAAGAAAATGGGTATTTGCACAAAATTTTCTGTTATTGACCACGAACCTTCACTAAATTATGTGGATGACTTACTCTTTGGGCAAGACAGAAGTCCATTGATTTTTTATTGGTCAAGAAGAAGAAAAATAGTTTTAGGATTATATTTACCTTAAATGAAATTTATGGAGTGCTTGCATGTAAGGTACGGAGGAAGTAATTGGGTCTAAATGTCAAAGGTCACATGTGTAATAAATAAAACATACAGATTTTGGGTCAACTATCATGATCATGGTAGGTACAATAAGAAAATAATGTTTTTGCACAATAAGTTTGGTTCTTGATTGCATACCTTGACCAACAGGTCCAGTCATTGAGACACAGTGGTCAGTAATTTCCAGAGCCAGCCATACCCTACTAGTGCCTACATCAAGAATTATTGGTGGGCATTCAATATAATTTTCACAGTTCTCTTGATAATACAAGTAGACAAAACAATGTCTGGCTTACAAATTAGATTTGATATAGATGTTAGTTTGCTTATTTAGATAGCCTTTATAGATTTCAATGCCAATTTGCCAATGTATGCAAATTTTCTAAATTTTAATATTTTTTGAACTTTTACTTTTTGATCGGCATTGGGTCATATTTTTGCAAACACAAATTTAGTCATGCTTTTGAATTTTAGCATAGTGCATTGTTCATTAAATGTTCACACCATGCATGTAGTATTGGCATGGCTGGATGTATTTAGCATTGGTATGGCATGGCTGGATGCATGTAGTATTGGCATGGCTGGATGTATGTAGTATTGGCATGGCTGGATGTATGTAGTATTGGCATGGCTGGATGTATGTAGTATTGGCATGGCTGGATGCATGTAGTATTGGCATGACTGGATGTATGTAGTATTGGCATGGCTGGATGTATGTAGTATTGGCATGGCTGGATGTATGTAGTATTGGCATGGCTGGATGTATGTAGTATTGGCATGGCTGGATGCATGTAGTATTGGCATGGCTGGATGTATTTAGTATTGGTATGGCATGGCTGTATGCATGTAGTATTGGCATGGCTGGATGCATGTAGTATTGGCATGGCTGGATGTATGTAGTATTGGCATGGCTGGATGCATGTATTATTGGCATGGCTGGATGCATGTAGTATTGGAATGGCTGGATACATGTAGTATTGGCATGGCTGGATGTATGTAGTATTGGCATGGCTGGATGTATGTAGTATTGGCATGGCTGGATGCATGTAGTATTGGCATGGCTGGATGCATGTAGTATTGGCATGGCTGGATGTATGTAGTATTGGCATGGCTGGATGTATGTAGTATTGGCATGGCTGGATGTATGTAGTATTGGCATGGCTGGATGCATGTAGTATTGGCATGACTGGATGTATGTAGTATTGGCATGGCTGGATGTATGTAGTATTGGCATGGCTGGATGTATGTAGTATTGGCATGACTGGATGTATGTAGTATTGGCATGGCTGGATGCATGTAGTATTGGCATGGCTGGATGTATGTAGTATTGGCATGGCTGGATGTATGTAGTATTGGCATGACTGGATGTATGTAGTATTGGCATGGCTGTATGCATGTAGTATTGGCATGGCTGGATGCATGTAGTATTGGCATGGCTGGATGCATGTAGTATTGGCATGGCTGGATGTATGTAGTATTGGCATGGCTGGATGCATGTATTATTGGCATGGCTGGATGCATGTAGTATTGGAATGGCTGGATACATGTAGTGTTGGCATGGCTGAATGCATCTAGTATTGTCATGGCTGGATGCATGTAGTATTGGCATGGCTGGATGCATGTATTATTGGCATGGCTGGATGCATATATCATAGGACTTGGTGAAATTGTTTGTCAGAAAATACTTCAACTAAAGATTGAAGAGCTTGTTGAAAGCAACGTTAAGGAGAGCTGATATTCCTGCATAATCATGGAAGGGAATAATAGTCCAGAATAGTCCCTTATTCAAATCAGGGCAGTTGGTGCCATAGTATGATATTATTATTTCCTTAAGACTTTGTAACATTGCACTCAAGGTTGATGGAATTCTTTTTATACCAGTGAGCTATAACTCATGTACCACTTAATCTGTGACATCGAACTAACATTGCAGGTGCATATTAAGATGATCATGTGTGTCCAAACTGTATTTATGGTATCCATTTTCCATGATTTATAATCCCAGCTGATCATAGATCAAAATAGCTCTTGCCATGGCCTTCAGTGTAATATCTGCCATCCATTAGTAGAAATTTGTTATTCTACTCCTCCTTACCTGTTGGGAAAAGTGCCACTGAAAGAACAGGTCATCCCAAATACTAGTTGGTTATAAATGATAATAGTGTCCCTTGGGCATCCAATGTGGCAGCAATGGTAGCAATTTCAAAAACCTTGTTACTGTAACTACTTCTTTGTGGATGGGCATGCCATCATGGGTTTTTCTTTAAAAGACTTCCAATAATGTCTTGTTGGTCCAAAGGGAAAATGGTGCTGATCTAATTTCCACTGGTTGACGTGATATCCATCTTGATAATCTTATGATCAATACTCTTTCTGAATAGATGGTGGTATTTACTTGGTCTTTTTGCTACAAGACTTCTTATGATATCTAGTTAGTACCAAATGACAATTGTTGTCTGACACCCATAATGGCTACACTGATGACCATTTGAAAATCTTGCTATCAGCATACCTTCAGAATGTATGGTCATATTGACATAGTATTTTCATGAAAAGAATTCTTATGATGTATAGTTGGTTGTAGTGAAACCGATGCCACTCTGTCCCCCAGTATGGCTGCTATGGTGGCCACCTTTAAAACCTTGTTATCATTTTTCCTACTAAATGGTTTGTCATATAGACATGGGGTTTTCACCAAAAGAGTTGCTTGGCCCCAAACAAAAATTTGGCATCCAATTGGGCTACCATGCTGGCCATATTTAAAATTGTGTTATCACTATTCCTGATAGATGGTCAGGTTGACATGGGCTTTTCATCACAAGACTTATTATGATATCTTGTTGATCCTTAGAGGAAATGATGCTAATCTTACATCCAGTATGATAACCACGATGCCCATCTTGACAACTTCATTATCACTGTCCTCTTAAATGGATGGTGATATAACACAGGGCTTTAACCAAAAGAATTGCTATGTCTGATTGGTTCAGAATGAAAATCATGCCAATCCATCCTTAAATCCAGTATAGCCACCAGATGGTTTCAATCCCAATCTGATAAAGGAAGAAACTGTCTTATTTTGGATTCCTGCAAGTCATCCTGGTCAGTATAGGGTCAGTCCCATCAAATGATTTTTGTTACAAACTTGTTTAAAATTGTGTTATGGACACTAACTTTAGTGCCGTTTCACCTATTGCCACTAACCCTGCATGTATATCTTATGACACTTGGTCACCATAACTTATGTTTCAGGATTTAGGTACAATTTTACATAAATATTGTTCTGATTTTTCCTGTCAGACCTATAACTTTAACCCATCTGACATAAACTTCTACTGGGTTTGCTTGGGAAGAGCATCTGACATTCAAAATAACTGAGTTGAAGAGACATACATTTTTGGGTTAAATAAGATTAGTCACAGTTGTGTATAGGTTTGAATTGCCAAAATATATGTCCTATTGTCACGAAAATTACAGTAAGGATGCATCTTTGTACATACTGGAGACATAAGAACTGGGTCATCATGACATTTTCACCTTGATATTGAGCATATGATGTGGCCACAGTGCTCAAATTTCCATACCATTTAACATTTTCATCCAATTTGGCCTTGATAGGTACATCATGGGATTAAGGATCATATGCCAAAACTGGATTGTTATGGCGTACTTTCTACACTGTTTGAAAGATATCAATGAATGCCAAGGTGATGGGTATATCTTGTGTGTTTCAGCTCATGAACAACTTTGGTTTATATATAATCACAAGACGTTAAAGTGTCAAGTAAAAATCTACTGATAATTTTTGATGCATTTTGACAGCATATTGTATATTTAGTATCTACTTACACCAGTATTAACACAGACTTAAGTTATATAATTGTTATGTACATATGTGAAAGCCACATACAGTCAAACCTGTCACTAATGGTCACTAACTTGAAGAGGCAAAACTGGCTGTTGTGCAAAGGTGACTACTGTGAACAGGTTCACCTTTTAAACTGGTTTTTGAAGAAATACCCTTCACTAAAAACCATTTTATTATTATTATTATTATTGTTGTTGCTGTTGTTTTATGTGCAGTATACAACAAAATCATAGTTACAGGGTGTATGTTGTTCACCCCTAAATTTATGTTCTACACATGATTACTTTATCCAGCTCACCTTATTCCATCCTATAAATGAAATAATCACAGACTTAAAAATTATACATCAGTCTTAGCTTGTTGATTCTATTAGTCAGATGCTTAACTTGCCAAGATCAAAAGACATTCAACTTCTATGTGATGAACAGAAAATCAAAAGTATGGGAAAATAGGAACGAGTCTTCGGAATGAATACTGCACGAACTTGTGAGTGCAGTATATCCTTCCGACAAAACGAGTTTATATTTTCCCATACAAATGCAGTAATCTTTTTATTATATGTTCATTTTTTTTTTATTCAACCTAAGGTTTAATTATTATAAACAAAATACACTACAAGAACCAACGTAAATGAATGAATGCCGTATTCCAAACTAAATACACAAGCGCAGATTTGACATTACAAAATGACATCATTATTAATGCGCACATAGCTCCGCCCAGATAAATTTGAACTTAGTCGCGCGGTCGACATAACTTTCGAAAGAAAATGGCATGTCTAGTTAAAATTGAAATTTGCAGTCATATTGTGAATGACTGGGCACTGCAACGACTTTTCCATTTGATCTGGAGTGAATATATTTTGGTGTTTTGTTTCGATTCGACGAAAGTTTGTGATTTTGGACTGGATTCATCTGTGCAAATTATACATGAAATACATCGGACTGAAGTGGCGCGGGAGATGCGTGTTTACGTCTGCAAATGTGTTGCTGTTTCTGTCACTGAATGTTTGAAATCATAACGTGGGAAAAATATGAAGTCTTTCAATTGCAATTTTCAAAAAGACGCTATGGAATTTAATGTGTATTTCATTTTGAGTGCTGTAAGGAGGATGCAATTGCACTTATAATCGAAATTACAGCACACTTTCAAAATGTGTGATCCAGATTGAAAACCTATGACATGGCTCATGTAATTCGGATTGCAGAATTAAGGAAAACATTTTGAGGAAATTCAGGATGTAAAATTGTACAATGTAAGTAAATTTTATTTTGCCATTCTTATCACCAGCTAAAGAAAACAGTATATGCTTTGTTATTTATAAGGACCGAATCCGTCATTTATACAAGGTAGCTAGCCTAAATCCGTAACATTGTATCAACGCAAAATGTCAAGACAGCTGGGGTTTTTTTGCAGTCCACGAAACATGTTTTAGTTCATTCAGAAACAAATAAACAACCACAACGTAAAGAGCCTCTTACGCGAGTGTACATGATTTGTTTACAAATCAAAAGTGCTGGCGTCTGAGTCCATTGTTTATTTACGAAAGAAAGTAGTTCCTTTATTCACGTGAATGCTATGTGTATTGTGGCGCGCGTTCAGTATCGGGGCATATTGAACGATTCTGTCAATGTAAAGTTAACGGGGGAAAAAATGAGCATATAATAATGAACCTTTATCCACCTTTACCCACCTTTATATAACTTTAATTCATGCTATTTCTATATTTTCAGGTGTAAAAACTGTACATCAGAAAGTGATGGTGGATGTAATTGGTGTGTTTCCAGTAATACAGTGATGTGCAGTGCCAGTGGTTCTTGTTCCACAAATTTTACATACAAACAGGTAATGGGAAGCTCTCAACTTTACTTATAGTTAATTATACACTTACTGCATAGAGTCAGTGGTATATCGGACTGCAAGTGTATTATCTTCCTTCCTTCAAGTCCTTTCCACAACCTTGTGAGCGAAAAGAAATTAGCTTCAGTTTTTGATTGATTGTTGTGAGACCTGGTAGATATTAGTTCATTATTTAAAGATGTGCATATTGAAAAATCACTAATTTCTAGCTCACCAGGCTGTTAAGACCTTGCATCTGTCATGCATCCTTCATGCATAGTCTGTTATCTATTAAGCTTCTTGAAAACCAAATGGTCAATTTTAATGAAACTTACTAGGAATGTTTCTCAGGACTTGCTGTACAAAACTTTTCATTGAATTGTCTCCCTTAGCAATGATGTGGCTTTAATAACAATGAAAATGGAAAATCTATTTTAGACTTCTTTCTAGAACAACTCATTCACTTTGATGAAACTTGGTAGGAATGTTTCTAAAGATATGCTTTGTAAAATTTGTATCAGGTTGGTTCCTCTAGTCATGGTGTGACTTCCTTAGGAACTGATGATAAATCTGTTTTTAACTTATCTAGAATGTCTAAAACGATTTCAATACAAGTTTGTTAAAATGTTTCTTATGATATTCTTGACAAAATTGTGACTTCCATTCCAGCCATTGGAAAATCTGTTTTCATTTGTTTCGCTTGAAAAAGTTATCCAGTTTTGATCAAACTTAGTATCAATGTTTATTTTATTTTGACACACTGTATTAATATTGTGTCTGGGGTGTCTCTCTAATGACAACATTGTGGAATTTTGCATCTAGGTGGAATACTTATTTTAAACTTTTCTTTAAGAAATGACTAAACAAGGTTTGATTAAACTTGTGAGTATTTTTAAGGAATGCTCTATAAATTTTTGCCTTGATTGAATTCTTTAGCGTTAGTGTGGCTTCCTTTGCAGCCAAATGGGAAACCTGTTATCAGCGTGCCAGAACAAGCTAATCTTTTTTGATATAACTAAGTAGCAATATTTCTTAGATCAATCTGTGTCAGTCTTGTGGTTGGGTTGAATCTCCTAGCAAGTGTAGTTTCCTTAGCAACCATATCGAATTCCTGTTTGTAAATTATTCCCCAGAATGGCTGAGCCAGATCAATTAAACATCATGGGAATGTTTGAAGTACATGCTCTTTCAAAACTCTGTTTGAAAGTACATGCATTTTTAAAACTCTGTCTTGGATGTCTTCCCTGCCAATGGTATCACTTCCACTACAGCGATATGGAAAACCATTATTTAAAAATCTTCTTCTCTATCGCAGCTAAGCTAATTGTGATCAAGCTTGGCATAAAAGATTTTAGGATATGCTGTATGAAAATTTGCCCTGGGTGTCTCCTTGGGATGAAATGATACACCTCTGTCATGTATTGATATGATTCACAATACATAACCTACAGTAGGATACATTATTGATACACATATCAACTCGATGGTCTTTTTATCTTTAGAATGTCTCTCATTGGTATGGTGGTGCCATTTTATATATGTTGACATTGATTTTATTTCTAGCAAGCAGATTACAGACAGACAGACCTATCATCTATTCATATGCGATTCTCATACATGACAGGATACAGAAATTTCATTCAGACAAAATACCTCGTGTAAGTGACTTTTATCCAGCCTTTTAGGCCATTTCAGGTTGCTCTATTTGATCAAGTGCAAAACTCATTTTGGTCATCAAGCCCTTTGTTTCAAACTGTGTGAATGCTTTTAAAACATTTTATTATTAATTGTGTGTCTTCACTAAAACATGGTTGGTATTATGGTGTTATCTTCAAAGCAGAAGGAATAGAACAAATTCCTTGTGCAAGGAAAGTATTATGGAGAATAAGTCCAAGTATGGAAGCAAAGATGACTAACAACCAGATCCTTCACATTTTACTTCCTGCAGGTGCAAAACAACTGCTGCAGACACAGACACTCATTTCTGCAATTGAAAAAAAGAAATTATTGACAACACCCATTCTCCTTCTCCAAATTAATAAGGTGACTATAACTCATGGGTTTAGAATCTGTCCCCCTGACGATTCTGTGCTAACTTTTTTTTAAAAAATCCTGTTTCCATATTCAGTAACTTATGACATGTCATTGACAAAGGAGATATTCCACACTTGTTCTCTGTGTGATTTAAGTACTTCACAGATTATTTGATAGCCCAAAGTTTGTCTGATGCTTCGTATTTATTTTGATCAGATTTTAATGTAATGCTTCTAGTGTGCCTCACAGCAAATAAGTTACAGTGTTCTAACTAGTGGTTATTGTTTTACTCTGGAAATGAACAAACAATGACCACCAATCAGAACTGAATGTAACATATTTCTTTGTGTAACACACCAGAAGTGTAGCCCTAATATTCAGTACATGTAGACATAATGTGAAGCATCAGTGAAACTTTGCATAAAAGTGACTGTTAAATGAGACTATCCATGGACACATTTCTGTATCAAAATAAGTTGTTTTTCACTCCTGAGCTTTTGACCTTTTCACAAGGTCATTCACAAGGTCATTCCTCTGACCAAGTTTAGAAGAATTCAACAAATAATTTGTTTCCCTTGAATACAAAATGAAAATTTCAAAAGAACTTGAGTAATGAGAATGAAATCCAAAATAGTCCTAATAGATTTATCACCAGTCCAAATGTATAATGTTTATGTCTGTAGATAATCGCTTACAGTAGGATGACCATATGGACAGGTTTTGTAAAACACTGTCATCCAGAACTGTTAGCAGAATCAAGGAATATTTATCTACAGAAACTTGCAGTGTATACAATTCATATATTCTTATAATAATGGATAACTGTTCTACTGCATGGGGAAACTGTGCCAGATCTCAGCTTGACAGGATTTATTAACTTCAGAAACAAGCAGCATGTATTATTTTAGATGCATTTATTGATCATCCATCAAAAACATTGTTTACAGAACTAAAATAGTTTACAATATATGAAAGGATAGATTTTCACAAGGCAGTTCTTGTATATAAATGTCTACATGGATCTGCACCAGAGTATCTTCAGGGTTTATTCAGGTCTTTTTCAACACAGTACCAGTTGTGATCAATGTCACGTGGAAGCATTCAAGCACCAAAAGAAAGAATATATTTTTTTTTAAAAAAGCTTCCAATTCTCTGGTACAATTCTGTGGAACAAACTCCACTGCTTGTAAAATTTGCTGAAAGTATTACCATGTTTAAGGAGAGATGTAATGAGTATGTTTGTATTTCTAATTGATTATAATGGAATTTAATATCTGAATACTGAACACAGTAAAATAAACAGTAATTGCTGTTATCTTTCATTTAATGAACATTGTTATACTCTTCTTAAGAGGGCCTCAGGGGAGAACAGTCCTTGTCTAAATGAGACACCCTCTATAAATAAAATATTATTATTATTTTTATTATTTTTATTTTTATTATTTTTATTATTATTATTTTCATTATTATTATTATTAATTCAAGAGATATGATATAAAAAATTCCAATATTGGATATGTTGAAGTGCCTGTAGTCTTCAGTATGTTAATGTGTCAATGGCCTGAAGTCTGATGATGTGCCAACAATCTTTTGATATATCACAATAATGTAATCCAGAAATGTTCTTGTCTGAAGGCATTATAATTCCAAATTAATGTTCCAATCCAAGAATATTATATATGATCACATTTTCCAATATTTCCATTGAATAATAATTTGAATAAATAATTCCACCTAAATGAAATACTGAACATAACAGTAAGACTGATTCTTCCTATGATGTTAAAGGTAATAATGAGCAATTTCTCATGTAAACAACATTACATAAAAAAATGAGAAAACAGTAGAACCAGGATGAGGTTCAAAAGTGCATTTATTGAATATTGTAAGTTGTCAACAAGACATGGTCATTTACTAAAACTAATAAAGAACATGCCAACATTAATATGTCATTAGGTACAGCAGATTCTTCATGGGGAATTCCAATGTTGTAGACCCTCTCTGAAATAAACATGGATAATGATCAACCCAGACTCATAGAAAAATTTTAACTATGTATTTTTTGTTTACAAAATAAAAGTTACTGGCCAGGTACAACATGAACTTAGGTTTGGACAAGGTCAGGTCCAAATTACAATTATACATAACATATAACCTTAGAGGAAATATAACAAACAATACAGCTTAGATATACATAACACCTTCCCTCATAAAAAAGAAAGATTTATACACTAAAGCTTTCATTTTAATTATTAGTCAGATATACATGTGATTAAAATTACATTAAATGGAGTCGTATGAATGACACAAAATATACATGAAGCAATATAATACTTCTATGAAAGTAAATGTGCATCTGCAGTTAGATTATCTTTTCCCTGGACGTGCCTGGTGTCAATGTTATATTCTTGCAACATCAAACTGCACCTTAACAGTCTCTGACTTTTATTTTTCATCTTGCAAGTGAAAGTAAGTGGGTTGTGATCACTGAAAACAATCAGAGAAAAAGCTGAACTAATATACACTTTAAAGTGTTGCAAAGCCAGTATCAAAGCCAAAGATTCCTTCTTGATTGGTGAATAATTTCTATGGTGCTTATTCTATTATAATTTTTTTTCTTATAGAAAAATAGCAAACTGGATGATCCACATCATTTTTGTATTCTTGAATCAATATTCCATCAACCCAAACATCACTTGATCAACAGACATTTTAAATGATTGACTAAAGTTTGGAGCTGAAAGAACGTGTGCACTCTTAAATATGGCGCTTGACTTATCAAAGCCTCCTGACATTTTTCATACCAATGAAACTTGCTTTTCTTTCTTTACAAATTGACGGGGGTGTTCTGGACACAGATGACCAACTCCCAACAATTGTGTGTCCTATGTAGACAACTAACAAAATTAGTTTACTCTTTATATTAATGTATCAAACTCCATGTGTAAAGTATATAATACTATTGTATGCACTAAATTTGAACATTATAAATTTGAAACCAACTCTGACCATAAATTACTATTAAAAAAATGAGAAATAAGTCCTATATTACGGTATTGAAAATATTGCTAACTCAGAATGCTGAAACTTGAAGTGTATACAAAACTTAGACATAGGAAAAGGGTTATTAACCATTGAGTCAAATAATTAAAGGTGTTCCCTAAGAAAATTGACAAAAGTTTCAGTATAAGGTTTGTGAGGTGGATCAAGTTTACTTTGAATAATCAAGTTTCATGACAATCAGTAACTGGGTTATTCCTGCTCCCCTATTAAAATCCTCCAAAATTTTAATAAGACTTGTCTTGCAAAACTGCTTAAGAAAATTTGACTAAATTTGTATTCTAGCATGAAGACCTTCTTGGTTTGTACAAGTTATGCTGATCTTCTATTCCAATATGCGGTATGCTACTAACGACAGAAAATCCTTTATAACAAAAAATAGAAAATCATTTTGTACCACTTTTTCTGAAAGCTGTTTAATAAAATTGAAGCGGATTGGGCAGAAATAACCTAGGTATGAAGGCACTTTTTTATTATACCCATTCATATTAATAAAATGAACTTGCATCACATTGGCTGAGCAGCTTGTTATCACTCTGGAAGGCATGTTTATGATCTGAGGTTGATCAGGCATGGAATATAGGCTTCTATAATGAAGATCATGTATGAGTTTGATAATAAGTTGGATCCACCTATATTCATTCATAAAAATAAAAATCTTGAGTTTTGTGTTTTAGTAAACATGGAAGTAAAGTTTACAATACTAATTCTTTAAAACTTAATTAATGATATTTACCTGTAATATTAGACATAGCCTTACTTGTCAAAGAAATGCATGTATTACTGAAAATAATATAGTTGTTGAACATAAATATGTGTTGTAACAAGCACAGTGAAAGAACCAACAGCTTAGTGTAACACATTACACATTAAATTAAACAGTTTCAAAGCAAATGGATACTTATTCCAGAAATAGAATAATCATGTAGCAACTGAATAAAATTGCAGCAAATTTCAATACAGTCAAGGGAGTGAAATGATGTCCAGTTATACATATGCAGGATGTGAAACTTACCAATAAATCCTACAAGCCCATATGACCTGTAACATGAAAATGCTACTCAACTTGCCAATAAATCCTACAAACCCACATGACTTGTAACATGAAAATGCTACTCAACTTGCTAATAAATCCTACAAGCCCACAGGACTTGTAACATGAAAATGCTACTCAACTTGCCAATAAATCCTACAAACTCATATGACTTGTAACATGAAAGTGCTACTCAACTTGCCAATAAATCATACAAGCCCACAGGACTTGTAACATGAAAATGCTACTCAACTTGCCATTAAATCCTACAAACTCACAGGACCTGTAACATGAAAATGCTACTCATGTCTATAACAAGCTGGTTCTACATTTTATGACGCAAGATGCAAAAATGACATGTCGTCGATGACAGCATCAGAACTAGATTTGTTTTTAGAGAAATGAATTCCAGAAGTGGATTGTAAGTTTTCATTTATTATATCATATTCCTCTTTAATAGTTCTTTTTTGGCTATATTTGGCTTTTTAGACAACGGTTGCTTCAGTGCATTCAAATATCTCCATATGTTGACATTGGGAATCAGATATTGCATGTGCCATGAAATATTGCGTAGATGCAGAATAGATTTTGGCTAGAGTTGAAAGTGTATGCAGACTATCCTTTTTAGTTACTTCCATTTTCATCTCACAGCAGATTGGATTGTGGTGCTGAAGATTGCAAGTGGTCATCAGAAACGGATTTCATTATTTATTTTCCACATGGTTTCTATTATTTCTTTTAATATGATAATTTGTTGATTAAATTTACTTTATATACCTAAAAATCATTGAGCCAGATGGACTGGCTCCATTTATTTTTGCATTGGACCAGCATCAGACCAGCTTGCTGGTCGCAATTCCACACCCTGCATACATATACTTCTCACGGCACAAAAAACCACACATATAAATGCACACACATGCACGTGCACATGAACACACACACACACAGAGAAACACACATACACATAAACAGCAAGGCTGATGCTAGAGAAGGTGGGTGGGTAAGTCAAAGAAATGAAATGTTAGAAAACAGTACCAAGTTGTATTAAAGCGGTGCTGCTGATTTTAGCTCTCATGATAGATTATGGGAGGGGGTAAGTAAAAAATATGAAATGTTAGAAAACAGTGACAACTTGTAGCAAAGTGTTGCTGCTAGTTTTAGCTACTGGCAATGTGACTATTTAATATTATTGGTAGATAATTTCAAATTACCATTCTTATATTAGACAATGACCTTGTTTGATATTTTTAGCTGAATGAGAACTAAATAATGCTGTATGGCATCTTCCCATCAGCTTGTATTAATGAATACCTTGTAAAATAGATGATGTATGGCATCTTCTCGTCAGCTTGTATTAATGAATACCTTGTAAAATAGATGCTGTATGGCATCTTCTCGTCAGCTTGTATTAATGAATACCTTGTAAAATAGATGCTGTATGGCATCTTCTCGTCAGCTTGTATTAATGAATACCTTGTAAAATAGATGCTGTATGGCATCTTCTCGTCAGCTTGTATTAATGAATACCTTGTAAAATAGATACTGTATGGCATCTTCCCGTCAGCTTGTATTAATGAATACCTTGTAAAATAGATACTGTATGGCATCTTCTCGTCAGCTTGTATTAATGAATACCTTGTAAAATAGATACTGTATGGCATCTTCTCGTCAGCTTGTATTAATGAATACCTTGTAAAATAGATACTGTATGGCATCTTCTCGTCAGCTTCTATTAATGAATACCTTGTAAAATAGATACTGTATGGCATCTTCTCGTCAGCTTGTATTAATGAATACCTTGTAAAATACTGTATGGCATCTTCTCGTCAGCTTGTATTAATGAATACCTTGCAAAATAGATACTGTATGGCATCTTCTCGTCAGCTTGTATTAATGAATACCTTGTAAAATAGATACTGTATGGCATCTTCTCGTCAGCTTGTATTAATGAATACCTTGTAAAATAGATACTGTATGGCATCTTCTCGTCAGCTTGTATTAATGAATACCTTGTAAAATAGATACTGTATGGCATCTTCTTGTCAGCTTGTATTAATGAATACCTTGTAAAATAGATACTGTATGGCATCTTCTCGTCAGCTTGTATTAATGAATACCTTGGAAAATAGATACTGTATGGCATCTTCCCATCAGTTTGTATTAATGAATACCTTGGAAAATAGATACTGTATGGCATCTTCTCGTCAGCTTGTATTAATGAATACCTTGTAAAATAGATACTGTATGGCATCTTCCCAGCAGCTTGTATTAATGAATACCTTGTAAAATAGATACTGTATACTGTATGGCATCTTGAACTTCCCATCAGCTTGTATTAATGAATACCTTGGAAAATAGATACTGTATGGCATCTTCTCGTCAGCTTCTATTAATGAATACCTTGTAAAATAGATACTGTATGGCATCTTCTTGTCAGCTTGTATTAATGAATACCTTGTAAAATACTGTATGGCATCTTCTCGTCAGCTTGTATTAATGAATACCTTGCAAAATAGATACTGTATGGCATCTTCTCGTCAGCTTGTATTAATGAATACCTTGTAAAATAGATACTGTATGGCATCTTCTTCTCATCAGCTTGTATTAATGAATACCTTGTAAAATAGATACTGTATGGCATCTTCTCGTCAGCTGGTATTAATGAATACCTTGTAAAATAGATACTGTATGGCATCTTCTCGTCAGCTTGTATTAATGAATACCTTGTAAAATAGATACTCTATGGCATCTTCTCGTCAGCTTGTATTAATGAATACCTTGCAAAATAGATACTGTATGGCATCTTCTCATCAGCTTGTATTAATGAATACCTTGTAAAATAGATACTGTATGGCATCTTCCCATCAGCTTGTATTAATGAATACCTTGTAAAATAGATACTGTATGGCATCTTCTCGTCAGCTTCTATTAATGAATACCTTCTAAAATAGATACTGTATGGCATCTTCTTGTCAGCTTGTATTAATGAATACCTTGTAAAATAGATACTGTATGGCATCTTCTCGTCAGCTTCTATTAATGAATACCTTCTAAAATAGATACTGTATGGCATCTTCTCGTCAGCTTCTATTAATGAATACCTTCTAAAATAGATACATTGAAGAAACTCTCAAGGCAGTGAAAACTGAGTATAAACTACAATTACAAGTTAAGACTTGATCAGGAGATCTTGGATGCAATTAGCTGAACCTGTTACAACTTTGAGACAATGTTTCTGACTTGATTTTGATCAAACTTGTCAAATGGACTGACTGGTCTTATATGAGTGAATTTAATAGCAAGATCATACATAATAATGAGGTGATCTTACATCTGATTGGTTGAGTTTATGAACGCTTGAGTGACTCTTATCACAGTTTGATCAAACTTGTTAAATGGGATTATATCTTCAAGAGGTTTAATATGAGTGAGATCTAGGCATATTAATGGGTAGATCCTGTATATGACTGGTTGAGATTTGTACCACTGTGACAGACCATATTTCTAATCATACTTGCTAAACAGCCAAGATGTTGGAAAAATATGATTATGAGACATATCAGTGCATAATAATGAGGTAATCTTGTATCTGATTCACTGAAGATTACATTTCAATTTAGTTTTGCTCCAACTTGGTAATGAAGTTCTTATTATTATATTCATTGGCAGGTCTATAGGACCATTGGAATCAGTGATAATGAGACAGATGCATTTGCATCTCATTGGCTGAGCTTGTTACCTATCAGGAGCTAACAAATCAATTTATCATTCAATCTTGATAAACCTTTATAAATAGATTTATGTCATCAAATCTTTGATGATGTTGATTAAAAGCGTGTGACTAAGATTACTAGCTAAGCTTCTGTCTATAGAATTTGTGTCAGACTATAGTAAAATAGATTAATTGACATGAGGAAACACTAGGGAGATAGTTTTCATAGGTTTTGTTCTTGCAATTGTACATTTCAGCCATTCTGGTTCATGAAATGGTCAACTGTTAAGTTACATAATCCGTGTGAGTGATATTAGGGCAGCTTGGAGCTCATTTCTTTTTTACTAATCTTCATCATTGTTTGGGTTTGTCAAGACTTTCAGATGGCTTCATACTCAAATTGATACTAATAAGTGAAAAAGAAAAAAGCCTGGAGGAAACAGACTACTTGTTCATTAATTCATACAAAATCATATTTGCCAGTAGAGTCTCAGTCCCCTAAAGGGATTCTTGACTTTAAAATAAAACATGTTACTATTGAAGAATCACAAAAGAAAGTGTAGTGGTAAACAAAATAAAGTGTTATATGTAAGATATGTAGATTTTTTTTTAGCTGCCCTGTTAGGCCAATTGAGGTATTGGTATATTTCAAAAGTCATCTGTCTTATTTCCCCATTTTTCTCAAATGCCAAATAATAATCATGTTGTTGACCATCAACTAAAGATTTGCTATAAAAAGTGTTCAGAAAGTGAACAAAGCAGGTTCAAGCTTCAAAACACCTTTGCTAATTACATGGAATTTACAATGACTTACACCTAGGGGCTTAAACTTAAGTAACAAGACAAGGCAAAAACAACAAGCATTCAATTTTCCAAAATATAGATTTATTAAGATAAAATATAACATTAAACAAAGTGAACAAATGAAAAATAATTTACATTTTATGAATTTCTAGAATGTTATCCTAATTTGTAATAACAATTTTCCTCTAATCTAGAAACTATGCAAAGGTATTCCAAATGAAGGTTCTAATGTGTTTATGTGCTACCATGATAACACCACTGAAGAATCACAGTTCTGAATCCAAATGTTTTTACTTTAATACAATAATATGAATGCAGTCCTTAAAAGTTTCACTTAATCTGAAAGAATTAAATCATTAACTCCTTGAATAATTGCACACGATATGATTAGTATTTACTGTTTAAATTAAAGATTTTCCACTCTGCTGGATCCAACAAGCAATTATGATAAATAAATCACTATTTCTTCTCAGTGACTCTTACAATGCTGGTACAGTATAGACTGAAGAATGATTACATGGTGCATCTATTCTCATTATACAGTCTTAAAATGTGCAGCAAATCAACATAACCTGATTCACTAAGAGATTTTAGAACAATTAAACCATATTGTTTCAAAATAACTCAGTTATGCTCTGACCTTCTCAAACTATTTAACCAATCAACAACTAGGGCATGCATGATAGGGGTAGGGTTTTGGGTTAGGGTTAACTAACCCTAATCCTAACCCTAACCCTATAGCTCTAAAAGGGCAAATGCACTCTTAGTTTTATGTGATGTTTTGTAACCTACATTTGAATTAATGCATGGCATACTTGACTGACATAGTTGTTGATTTGACCTTTTAGTGATCGGCCTAGGCTCATGAATGAGATTCCTACAATGTAGTGTACATGTACTTTACTATAGTGTTAGCCAGCCACTGAATTAAAGACTTTAAAATATCAGTATCATAAAACCAAATGACAAAGCAAAGAAAATATATTACAAATTCAATAGATGATACATAGGCCTGAAACAATAACCCCAAACTCTTTTCTTGATGACTCTCTTATCCCTGTTATAGAGGAGACTCAGTTTTTAGGCTTTTATTTGACCATCAACTAATTTTCATCCTGCATGTTAGATACCTCAGGTGAAAGACAGATTGGGGAACACACCAGAATGTCCTATTCCATCTGTATAGTTTCTAAACTTGCCTATAACAAAACTGTGTTCATATCAGCTTGCATCTGCTTCATCTGACACAGAAGTAGGGGAGTATTTGGAACTTCCCATTCAGAAAGTCACTTTCTGTAGGCAAATGAGCCATCACATTATCTGACTTGAATGAAATTGGCCGTTTGGTATGTTACCAAAAAATGTCCATATATGATGTAGTCTCTAGGCCTAAACATCAAAGCTTGTAGGCTCAGAAACCACCACTCATTTTGGCATACAAATGTACTCTCACCTTCACGTAGCAAATATATCTAGCTAATTCTTCAATATCACATGTTCCAAAATCACCAACTTGGTTATCAAAACCTCCCAAAATAACAAGATGAATCAACATGTTTTTTTTTTTCTTCAACTGTATGTACCTAATCTTAAAATTGCACAGGTGTATGACCATGGCATATGTTTTATTCTTTCCATGCCTCCTTTTGCATCTGTATTTTGGTCTGAATATGGTAGACATGTAGACTGTGAACTGTACTGCTGACACTTTTGCCATTTTCAAATATCTGGCTAGAACATTTTCCAACTTAGTATAGTAACAATGTTTAAAATGAAAAGTTATCATTGTACCATTGATAAGTTGGAAATTTCTTAGATGTTAACCACTGTTGTCCAGTAAAAGATCTTTTACCCCTGTTCACCCTTCTGATTAGGAAAGTTTGTATATGCTTTTCTCAAGTTGCAAAATCTTTGCTTTTGTAGGGACACATTTTCACCCACTTTGTTGCATATCCTTTTTAAAGCTGTTATACACTTAAGACCTGTTACTGAGTTTAATACATTGTGACATATTATATTGGCAAATGATAGAGGTAATTATTTTTATTTCACAGCTCAATAAATCAGTGTACCAGTAGTTAGTGCAGCAAAAAGCCTGTAATTGATTAGGTACTTCATACTGTGATTAAAACAAATCCACATGTATACAGTGGGTTGTTTGTGGAGCTGAAATCACTCAGAGGAACAATTGAGCACATGCGAACTGTTCAGCCTATTCAAATTTAGAAGAATATTTTTTTATGAATCTATAATCATGATAATTGGACACTTAGTAAATATAAAAAGCAAAACAAATAATCAGAAATTGTCCTCAATTATTGCTATAAATTTCATGGAAACTTTCTCATTGATCTAAAATGATAAAACTTCAGTTTCAATAGGTTTTTAATATTTCTGCTCTCTCAATTATTATAGTGACCTCCTATGGCAGCTCTGTCTGTCAGATTTAATAATGCATATTTCATATTGCCTTCCCGGCTCAATTTGTTTAGTATGCAATTAATACTTTTTGAACTTCTGTTGTTATCTACATTAAATTTATATTGAGTGCTTGACCTTTGTCCATGATTGATGGTAGAGTAGTGATGGTGTACATGACTTTTATCGTTTTTTTAAACATTGTTTACTGATATTTGAGTTCAAGGTTTTAGCCTTATTTAAAACTTTAATTGTTTTGAAAGCAAACTTTTGACCCACATCCTGGTCATCTTATTTTGCCTTAGATTTTTATTCATGGTGGTGGTCTACACTGTTATTCATTCCTATCTTAAAATCATTTCAGTTGTGTTAATATGTAATTTGAGAGGAATCATGTATTTTAAATGTATTCACCAGGCATTACAAAGCGTTCATGGAAATTTGGGACTAAGTCACTATTTTGGGATTATTATGAATTCATTCAAAGACATTTTGGATTATAACATTGTAATACATCAAGACTGTTGGTAATCAACCTATTCAAGACTATTGTCACATCAGCAAATTCAATCTTGGAATTCATTTGGAACACTCCATACTTTTAGTATAAAGCATTTAGGATTATTTGGGATTTAATTCACAATGCTGCAAGTTTCTCTTAAATTTTCACTGTGTAGCTTGGAGAAAGAAATTTATTTATTGATTTTAATAAAATCATTGCTTTTGCTTCTTTCTGTTACTAAACTAAATTCCACTGTTGTGGGTAAGGTGCATTATGGAATTGCCCATCCATCTGTGTGTGTCTGTCCTTTGAGATTTCCTTGCCTGGTCAAACCATTTTAACAGTTGAAGAGATTTTCTTGATAAGTTGCCCAAGTGTATATTATGATTAGACAATTGTGTGTGTCCATGTACCAGATTCAGGTTGCCTGCCTTAAGGTCAAGGTCAAGCAAAGGAAAATGCAAGTTTGTGACTTGTATCCTTGTCTGGAATCTCTTGTTTGAATCACTGACAATATTTTAATGAGCAAGCTTTATCCCATTATTTATCATGTATAGAGGTGTGTAACCTACCATAGCCATGCCTCCAACTTTAACATCAGGGTAAAAGCAATGGAAAACATGAGCATGACTTGTATTATCATCCAGATTATAACTTCTTAAACCACGTTAGATATTTTAATAAAGGGTTAGTAAAATATCACATTTATATAGTGTGCTGCATTGTATAGCTATGTGTCCCAGGTGGCTGAGTGGTCTAAAGCTCTCTCCTTCACCAGTCACTGCCATCTCACCTCTGTTGACATGGTATTAAATCTCAGGCTCAGCGAATGTGGGTATGTGAAACATCTTGCTAGTATCTTGGTCAGTGGTTTTTGCCAGGTTCTTCCTCCACAATTTATACTGGCCACCATGTGTAGCCTGTCATGTTATGAAAAATGGCATTAAATACAAAACAAGAAAAGCTCAACCTCATCATTAAGGTCACAGCAAGGGAAAATATTATTATGTAATTTGTGTCCCTTTCTAGAGTATACGTTTTGAACCACTGATATATTTTAATGAAACATTTGCAGTTTACATGTATAGATGGTGTGTCCCATATAATAGCCGTGCCCGCTGCTTCCAGGTGAAGATCACAGCAAGGGAGAATGTAACCCAAACTTGTATCCTTGTCCTTAGCATGACTTTGAAACCACTGAAAATATTGTATTGAACATTTAAGCAGTTATATATTATGACTAGGTAATGTGTCACATATTATACCTATACCCTCAGCCACAAAGTCAAAGTCACTGCAAGGAAAATATAGTTTAGTAACCTCTATCAATGTATAATATAACTTTTCCTGCCTCATGGTGAGGGACACTGTAACAGATATATCACTGGCCTTCTTCCTTATCCAGGCTGTCATATTTTACCTTCTACACAAGTTTTGATGAAAGTTTATCCATGAAAGTAGAAAAGTCTATATTACAAATGTCAAGGTCATTAATGATGAAAGGTAATGAGATGGGCATATTATTTACTCTTTTTTAATTGCATTTCTTTCACTACAGATTGAATATTACTGTAGGTAATTTCATTTATTTATTGGACACTATGTATATAATAAAGTATCATTTTTTTTGCTGTATGTTTATTTTTTATTGCACTGTGTTATCTCTTGCAAAAATGTAACATATTCTTTATTCAATTTCACTTAAGCAGTTTTAGAAATACCACAGTGAAGTTTTAGAGAAAAGATATAAAAGTTTTGTTAAATAAATGAGTGCATAATTTGTGACATGTACAAACCACAATTTTATGCAAGTAACCCAGCCAAGAGATTGTTACTTGATGGATGCAATTAGAGTTTCATGTCTTACAAGCATTGAAATAATGTTTATGTGAGTAAATGAACTGTAGGTTTGTTAACTCTATGTTAATAAAGTATTAAAGAGACAATGATAGAATTTTTATTTCAAATTCATTGGTCTAGGTCTATACATAGATACAACATGTGTGTGAAAAAATATATGAACAGTTAAGTTGTATATATATATATATATATATATATATATATATATATATATATATATATATATGACATACATAGTTTTAATACTGATATCTTTTTTAAATTAGGCTGAGGATTGTCCCCAGTTGTTGGACAGCAGAGGGAAACTGCTTGTTGCAAATGGTGTACTTTCTAATTACAGTTTAAATGCAAAGAATCTGCCTGTAAGTACTGCAATGTTAAAAGTATGCATAGCATTTTAATGTTGTATTAGCCCATGCATAGCATTTCAGTGTTGTATTAGCCCATGCATAGCATTTCAATGTTGTATTAGCCCATGCATAGCATTTCAATGTTGTATTAGCCCATGCATAGCATTTCAATGTTGTATTAGCCCATGCATAGCATTTCAATGTTGTATTAGCCTATCAAGCTGGAAGGTAGGAGACTTTTTAAGATAGTTTCAGATAGTTTACAAGTTGCAAGTTGCCTGTAGATGTTTATGTGCCAGATGTTATGACCACAGTTCCAGCTGTGTGGTTGTTTTCTACCATAGTTCTTGCAATGTAAAAAACAAAAACTAGTTTTGTGGTTGTCAAACAAGTGTGCCCTCAATGCAGACTTAGAAAGTTCAAAGATTCCAGGGTGTAGAAAAAATGCAAAAATTACTGTAATGGCATGACAATCTAATCTAGTAATTTATGTGTGGATGCAAGCATGCATACCAAATTTCATTCATTAATGAGCATACCGACAGTAGGAAAACATGATCTTCCATTCATCTACTGAATTGAGAGGCTATAAAGTTGTTACATCTAGGGGCTTAAACTAAGTAACAAGACAAGGTAAAACCCAGCTAGCTATCAATTTTCCAAAATATAAATTTATTTCCATAAAATATAAAATCTTAAAAAGTGGAAGAATTAAAAATAACTTACAGTGTATGAATTTCTAGAATATTATCCTAAATGTTCTCTCAATTCCACATTAATCCAGAAATGATCCATAGATATTCCAAATAAAAGTTCTAATGTACTTATGAGCTAGCACTAATGAAAATTATAGTTTTAAATCCATGAAAGTAAAATATCATAAATGTCCTTGATTGTTTCACATAATCCAACATTATTATTAAATATTTAAGTCCTTCAATAATTTCACAATAGTCCAGCAAGGTACTGTGTTTAGAATTTTAAAATTTCCTCTCTGCAATTTAATTTAATAAACAAATGAAAAATAAATTACAATTCCTGTCATCTCTTAAAAGGCTAATTATAACTGAGGAATGATAACAGTTTGCTTTAATTTTCTTATATAGCTATCTTATGCATCTCAGATAAACAAATCTGAATACAGTAACTAGAAAAGATTCCTGAACTCTTAAATCATTTTATTGTCAAATATATTAACAATCATGGTCTGACCCTTTTTTAACTATTGAGCCAATCAACAGTTAGGAGCACATATGATATATCTATAGTAAAGATGCTCTTCTAGGATCATGTCATGTTTTCGTGACCTGCATTCAAACTAATTCTTCATGTACTTTGACATAGTTGCTGACCTGACGTTGGCAATTGGCTTTGATTTATGAATGGAAATTTCACAACATACAGTACATGTACTTTTACTAAAATACAAGCCATCTACTGAATTAAAGAATTAAAATAATGTCATAAACCCAAATGAATGAAATAAAACTACATTTTAAAATAATATTTGACATAGATAACTCATCCAAGTATGACTATAGTAATTGTCACATTTAAGAAAAGGAAAAAGCGTCTTATGATTTGAAAGCTGATTTAATAGCAGCAGTCCACTATCTGTTATTATTATGTGTTTTGTCTTTGTCAAGTGCTAGTCACCATTCCAAGGTCAAGTTCATCCAGTTAGTAATTGGAGGCCTAGAACAAAAAAAAAAAACATACCGGTAGTCCCATTATGATGCCTTAGTTAATTCAACCATTCAGAATATTGTTGTTTGTTGGGGGTGCACCTTCACTGGTCATTTGTATCATTTTAGCTCACCTGGATGTTTGCTTGATATTACCCGTAGTTCGCATTTATTACCACTCACCCCACTGGGCACTAGGCTGTGATCACTAGTTATTTATTACTGATCACCTGGCAGATAACTAGGCACCTGCCACCAGGCTTTGTCTACCAGACACTGAACATAGGATTAACACCACTGACCTACCAGCCCCAGAATTTGAGGGTTTGTCAGTCCAATTGAGATGTTGGGAATGAAGCAACTGGTAACATATTAATTTCACAGCTGTGACTACAGAGCACCTGCCTCATCTAGGGAAAGGCAGACATGGCAACCCTTATGATTTTGTCATAAAGCTTACTGAAATGACCATGAAACTATGGAGAATGGAGACAAAAAATATATAAAAAATTCTAGATCTTGACTTGTCGGGGTGTTTTCTGGATCCAGAATTTAGACTCGGTGGAGTTCTTTTTGCCCGGGTTACCTTACAGGATGAACCCCAGATAGTTTAATTCAATCTTGTTCATGTAGACCACTTGCATGATCAAGCTTTTGGACCATTGTAAAGTTAGGATATTTACATAACCAAAATTCACCAAACAACTTTATTTTTTGCTACTTTTGCCTCCGTTGTCTACGTCAATAGTTTAAGGTCATCATTTCAGCAAGCCTTATCTGCCCCAGATAGTTTAATTCACTCTTGTTCATGTAGACCACATTGCAAAATCTGGAAATATAGTCCTTCAGATAAAAACATGAAGGTTAAGGGGGCAATCAGCCACTTAAAAAGTCTTGTCAATATGCACAGAAGTATAAAAATTACCCAATATTCAGATAATTGACCATTCTTATGTAAAAGTGGGAAAGGCGACAGGTACATTTGTTGGACATAATGTTGTGTATAGATTTGAGTGTTTCTCATGGCAGGTGAGATAATTGCCACTGCCGTGTAAATTTAAAAAATCCACAAAGATTACATCGAGTTGTGAGATCTAGCAACAAGTCATTGATCATGTGGTTTAGAACTGGAGAACAGTAGGGCTAAAGTTTACTTTGCAAACTTTTTAATTGACTATAATATTGCCTACGTTGCATCAGACCAGTCTTATAAGTGTCAAACATGTGTTCCAAGTTGACAATAACAGCACACAATACTTGAATAAACCCTACGAAAAATTGGTTTAACTTATGGAAAAATTTAGACATCCTTTCTATGAAGGTCTTTTTTTTAATTGTTAGAAAGTCTGAAAAGGAGCTGGTTCAACAGCTTTGTTCCATATGTTCCGATTCAGTGGTAACAGGGCATGGAACATGTGGCATGTCTGATTTTCCGATCTTGGTGCCATTCATGAGCTTATCTTGGTTATGTTGGTTGGTAGATTGGCAGGCAGTAGGCCATCCATGTTTTCTTCTTCAGTTCCATTATCAAAGAAAAATATGTGGTGCCACCACTCTTGTTCCCTTTTCCAAGGATAGAGGAGGACACATAGTCCAACCTCACCACCTCAACAGAAACAGGACGAGAAATATTACATCTCCCATGACTTTGAGGAGCTTGCACCAGTTTATTTTCCTCCTTTAGTACCCCCATCATCAACCCATCCTGCTGGTCTGTAGATAAAAGGTGAACAAGATGGACCTAATAGTGTAATAAACAAAGTTAACTATATTCTTTCTCTGGATCTGCATCAAATGCCTTCCAGGTCTTTAGACAGGGGATCATTCTACTTTGATGGCACAGAAGAATTTGATCTTCTATTGCTAATAAACTTAGCTATACTAAAGGGCATAGTGCAAAATTCAACACAGGGTCAGATAGCAGCCAGACAGCAGAGGGGTTGGTCAGTTCCTTTCTTCTTCCATCTTCCTGTCCATTATTACAGTGATTAACTTAATGGTGCATTTACCTTCTTGGCCACTCAAGCCTTCTATCCTTCATCAGGAGTGTGTCAGGTGGGGATATTGACGGGCACATTGACCTATATTCCTGTCAAGACACTTGAAGTGATTGAGCTTTGGTTTTGAGCCCTGGTTACCATAGCTTCAAATGTGTATCTCTTTGCAGCAGGCACCTTTATTCCTTTGTGGGAGGAGTCTCTGCTTGTAGTTGCATTTCAGAGACATTTGGAGGCTATCACATGGAAAAGACACTCAGTTGATGTTGATGGCACGTTCAATGAAGTCTCACAACCTCCTTTGGAAAGCTGGCTTAAATACTTAAAAGGATTTGCCAGAATACATAAGCTACATATTGAGGGTATCTCCACTGGATGTTCAACAACTTAATTTCTGTTGTGGCCTCTCAGGATCTCGGAAATCAACAACTCCATTTCTTACTAGTAACTACAGTTTCAGGCCCATCTTAACTTGCTCAAAAAGAGAAGCTTCCTCAGCCTTTGGGGGTGTTTGGGTCCCCCATATTGTTGGTGACTAAATCAGGATAGGTCTTTTGACAGAGTTCTGATGCACACCAAAGTCTTTCCTGTATACCAACACTTAAGATTTTTGCTGGGGTACTTAACCATGTGTCATAGATGTTACTCTTTCACAGCATCTGATCAAGGCAGGAATCTTTGTGTCATATAAACAACCAAATAATGTCGTCCATTTTCCTAGCACTACAAGGTGCATCAGTCCCATAAGCAGAATTATGGCAGTCAAGGAAAGTGTCAAAGAGGAATTCATGCCACTTGTCTATGCTTGGATGACTGGAACATTCTCAGATGGAAAGTATTAGAGGGGATTACACTCAAAGTTAACCACATAACAGGGAGAAATATTCTGTGGACACCTACTGATGCTGGGAAGAGTATCCCTCATATAATTGTCTTTGTGCCTTTCAGCAGCTTAGAGTCATTTTCCACTGTAGAGCTAATGGTAGACACTTTTGCAATGGGATTCAACAACATTAGCTACCACATTTTTAATGTGCTAGTTCTAAGTCATTTTGCAATGGGATTCAACAACAAGCTGCCACATTTTTAATGTGCTAGTTCTAAGTCATTTTGCAATGGGATTCAACAACAAGCTACCACATTTTTAATGTGCTAGTTCTAAGTCATTTTGCAATGGGATTCAACAACAAGCCACCACTTTTTGTCTTGCTTGTTCCTAGTCAAAGTGCATGGGCAGGAGATACCTTTAGTCTCATGTGAGATCAACTGTATGTCTACTTCTTCCCACCTTTCAGAAATCTCTCAATTTCTTAGCAGAGTCAGGACTAATGCATTATGGTTATCCTGATAGTACCTCCCTGCCCACCATGTGGCAGGAATGTTCATGGTTCAGTGATCTCTGCTTTATTGGTAGATACCCCCAAGGAGTTACTGATGGAGAGGAATTCTATTGACACAGCACATAGGTTCTCTCCATCAGAGAAATGCTCATATTCTTCACCTTCATGACTGGCTCAATTCAAGACCAGTTTGTAAGCAGTGTTTCAGACTGCACTGCAAAGGCTAGAAGGCAGTTGACTTCCATGGTTGATGATGCCAAGTAGAGAGAATTCTGTAATTGTTGCAGGAGGCAGTACATTGGTTTGATCAGCCATTGCAGATTTTCTTCTCTTTCATTTTGAAGAATTTTCTAGTATTAATGGTTGTGTATCAACCTGTCCAATACCTTAAGTTCTCTTTTGGGGCAACCATAGGTTTGGATCCTGATCATTCAAAACAGATCAGTTACTTTGGTTTCAAAGACTAATCTCTTACTAATTAAAACCCAGGTGGAATATTTTATATGTTGTTTGGTAATTGTCTGACACCAGCCTGGTTTTCCTGCCAAAAAGTTATGTTGTAATCTCTAGTCACAATTACTCTGTATTGAGATTAATCATGGTGGACTTTTTCACCCATTAGAGCCTTATGTTTCTATTTGGCTTAATCACCATAAGGGAAAAAATGTCACGTTTTCCTGATATGAGGTTGTTGTTGTTGTTGTTGGTCTAGGGTTTAATACAATTTTTCAGCACAAGATAGTCTATACATGGCAGCTAGTAGTATAACTGGTGGAGGAAGAACCCTGGAAAACTCAGGGAAAAGCCACCGACCCACAAGAAGCTACTGGCAGGTTTTCCCATGTACCCACACTAGCCAGACCTGAGACTTGAACCCACGCAGGCAGAGGTGAGATGACAGTGATCCGGAACGGTGAGCGCTTTAGACCACTCGGCCACTTGGGGCCCCCCTGACATGAGGTACCTCTGATGCTGTATCAGCGTGCATCTCTGTGTGTATTATTTTGTCAAAAAGAACTTATCAAGCTCTTGAAGATTCATTCATTCATATGAGGTTAGGGATATTGCTTCATTATTTTTAATAATTATTTTCGTTATGATGTCATTGAAGCTGCCTTCTAGCAACCCACTCTGCCTTCTTTTCATTTGGTCTTCATTTATTTTTGCATGATGGTGATGTAATTTATTCATTTTTGCTTAGACCCTGGTTGATAAATTGGTAATTTTTGAGATCCTTACCTTGAAATTGCTACTGGTACATCTTTCACTTTATAACTTGTGCACTATAATTGAAGGTGTGAGTGCTGAGGGACCTCAAAGAATGTTAAGATGGTGATTATAACCCTCCACACTGGACTTGGAGAAAACCTGGCACAGGGCATGTTGGATGGTTGGGTATTGGGTCTGTTTAATGACTGAATCAAGTTGCAATTATTTTTCAATAAAAGGATTTTTTTTTTCTAATGAAGTTGTTCCTATGTTAATATGTAAATTATCTATATGGTCAAGACACTCAAGTTCTGAGAGGTTGTTAATAACATTACTCCAGTAAGTTTCGATAACCATCACATGTTTGTGAAGCATTGTGTATTCATTCACTGCATTTTTTTTGTTAATTCACAACAAAACATGATTCATTTTTTAAAATTTACTATTAGTAGAACATTGATTCTTTGATTTCATTGATATTTTTAGCAAATCTTCTTTTCATCCTTCAGGAAATATCTGAGTGCTAATTAAGGAATTTTGCATTCACTTTAATTTATTGAACTCACTTTTTATAATGAACTACATCTGTAAAAGAAAGCTTTTTATTAACCAAGTACTCATTTCACTTCATTACCTTGCTATTTTTGATCACATTTGCAAATGACTAGGCTAATTGAAGGTAGTTTGTTGTTGTTGTTGTTATTGGGTTGGTTTTAGCACCATTTTTTAGTGCATGATAGTCTATGCATGGTAGCCAGTATAACTGATGGATGAAGAATCTGGAAAAATCCCAGTAAGAACCACTGACCCATGGAAAACTACTGTCAAGTTTTCTCACATACACACATTTTCCAAGCCTGGGACTCAAACCCATGCAGATGTCTATGTGAGATGGCAGTGATCTTTAATGGCAAGAGCTTTAGACCACTTGGCCACTCATGCCCCCATTGAAGGTAGTTTAATTATATTACATACATAACAATATTATAACAAAGTTTGATTGTTTAATTGAAAAGAGATTAACTGACACACAGTTGTGTTTGTTAGCTGTTATGCAGGTAGAATTTGTCATGTCTTAACTTTTGTTTCATTCCACCTATTTTATCTGATTTGATACAAAAACATATTTAATAGCAGTAATAGCTTACCCATGTGTAATGTTTAGCTTTGGCATGGAAAAGAAAATGCTAAATGATAGCCATGGATAAGTATTGCATAATTGAAATTAGTTTACCCCCCCCCCCCCCAATCTACATTTTAATAGCAGCAATAGCTTACCCATGGCTATTGTTTAGCTGTTTCTTTGTTTGTGCCAATGCTAAACAATAGCCATAAATTACTGCATAACTAAAATTACATTAACCCACCCCATAAAACTACATATTAACATGATAATATGAAGCAGGTCTGCATTTAATTTAGTGCCAACAAAACAGATATGTCTGCAATCAAAACACAGCCTTCACTTCATTAGGTTCTTGCCTAAATGCTGGTGGACATAGTTGTGATGGTTGATTGATATTTATCATATTTAAATACAAGAGGGCATATTACATTTATGATCTGAACACTGAACTCGATTTAAAAGATAGAGCTACACATGAATTTCACATAACAAATTGTATTAAACTGGTATTTATTTATTACAATGTTGCCACCAGTAGGCATGAGTAACATAATCAAAATTTCAAAGAATATTGTTACTTACAGTGTACTGAGAATGTTATTTGGACAATAAATAAAATATAATTTCTTATTAAAAGATATGAATTTCATGATGCCAGTTAAAATTTCCAGGTACTAACCACTGCTTTCGATGACAAAATGAGCAATATCTCAGGACATTTACCAGTTTTTGTCATGATTTTCTTCATGTTCAACAGATGGGGGCAATTTTGTTTGTATTTTCTGGTAAAAATGGAATCCACAACAGTTCGCACATTATAAGTGAAGTCATGAGTTATCTGGGACATGAGTTAGTGAGGTGTTGGTGTATATACTTTCTGGGCATGAAAAGACAAATTTATATCATAGAGCTGACTTTTGTCCTGGGATCTATCCTGTCCCCAAAGGTCTATTCCCCAAGGACACTATTGACCTATATCTATGTAATACTTATTATCACGAAACATGAATGCACATACTCAGCTAATATTTGTCCCCTTGACAGTCCTTAGCATCAGAGACCTACCCAAGAGACTCTTAGCATCAGAGACCTACCCAAGAGACTCAGCCAGGGTTGTTATTACTGTTATTATTATTATTATTAGAGATTGTAGTTCTGGTGGGTTTCATTTAAGATATGAAAATGGTTTTAAGTAGTACTTTTCTTGTTTTGTTTAAATTGAATAATCAAAATTGTATTTAAGGCCCCTTTTTAAAACTCTTTTCCAGGATGTTGGAGACTATAAATGTAATGCAGATGAAAGTGCACACCTTCCAGCTAGCATTGACAGAACAAACATGCTGGTGACATGCCCAATCTATGTAAGTACTAAAACAAAATGGGTAAAATGGTAGATAAAGACAGATGATATGTGTATGTGTTTTTTTGTTGTTTGGGAAGACAATGATAATACACTTTCACAGAACATTCACATTTTTATCTAAATTGGAAAATTATTTAAATTATGATACATGACTGAGAAAATACTTTCAAATACACTTGTTTAACAAACTCTTTGATTTGCCCACTTCTTAATGTAATATAGAAAATATAGTAACCATAACTCTAATTCACCACCATCTACAGTTACCAAACATTGTGATTGCTTGCAGTAGAGCTAATTTACAAACCAGAATACATCCTTGCAGAAAGGTTGCTGCAAGCTTAGGATATGATGGACCACTCTGGTAGCCTAGTGGTTAGAGCATCTACCTCAGCTGTGGAAGATTGCAGGTTTGAACCCTGGCTGAGTCATACCAATGACTTATAACAGAGGTACAAACAGCTGCCGCACTAGGTACTCAGCATTAAGAGGTTAGTTAGGACTGGTCAGCCTGGTGTCATGATAATGTGACTGGGTGGGACATGATGGTACATGTCTGTGCCATTATGCCCCAGTGCTAGACATCACACCCTTTTTACTGACATATTCTTTTAAATTTTAAATTAATTTGTTGTAAATTAAAAAGAAAATGAATAAGGCATTTGGCAAGTTATGAAAGATATTGTACAATCCTTTGAGAAATCCCCATGCCCATAGTTGGGCCAACCTAAATATACTGTACAGTTGCATCATCAATCTTTCTACATCGCAGATACGGTTATTTACTCTTTAGCTTGAATTTTTAACTAAAAAGCAATAAATACCAAATATGTGTTTCTTGTAAATTATCACCAGGCACATTTTGCATCATCTACAACTTAAATGTAACAGGAGAACACTTAGACTAGCCGGAGCACAGACAAAATTGAGTTTGGTAGTTAAAATCACTATATTTGTATGAAATAAGGAATTTAAACCATATTCTGAATACCTTCATGAAACATAGATTGTCTTTTAATTTCCAGTAATTTCATTTTGTTAGATAATTAATTAAATGTGGCCATTTTAAAACCTTTAATAATAATAATAATAATAGACAACTAAATGTAAACGCTATTTATTCCTTATTAATTTTTATGCATTATAATTGATTAAAATATTAGTTTTATAATTTATAATTATTTATACAGATTCATTCTTAATCTTCTAGTTTTCATTTCTTCTTGTTCTCAAGGATGTTATGCCTATCCCTGTTATTGTTAATGTTACATACTGAATAGAAACTTCAAAAATTTATATCCTGGAATAATGGTTGTTTTCTTTGAGAGAGAGAGAGAGAGAAAGAGAGAGAGAGATACCAATCCAGTCCTGCCAACATGTTATAATGCAGGGTGGTCCAGCATCTTCAACACTGTGGGCCATATGGACCAAAAATGTAAAGTCCATGGGCCATACATGATATATTTAAAGTAATTATAACTATAGAACTGACATTTTGTATGAGTGCAGCCCACAGTAAAATGTGGCCTGTGGGCCTGTAGTTGGATCACTCTGCTATAATGGAGTAAACTACTAAATTTCAGATAAATAAAAGAATAAAATATTCATATAATTAAAGCACTTCACAAGAAGAAATGTGTATTTTTCTGATATAGAGATGGATTCGGTAATGGATAGTACTGGCAGTTGTTTCCCTTGTTGACAGTCACGAGACTGGTATACTGAAAATGAAATATCCATGCAACTTATAAGCTTATTTGACACAATGAATTACTGCAGCAGCCTCACTCTCAAATAGGTTCCATTTTTAATTTTTCAGAAGATTTTCTCATTAATATTTTCACCCTTAGTTTGGAAAATGTTGTTACGAGCAATTTACAATAAATGTACAGCAATTGATACTATAACCAGAAGATAACTGCAACACCAAAAGATCATGGAGTTTTCATGTTGGTGAGTAAAATTAAGTGTTGAATGTTGTTTTTTTTTGTTCCATCGGACTGCAGTTTGATGGGTGCTTTATATTATTGCTGTACTGTTTTGCCCCCCACAATCTCATATGATACATGAAAAAAACCTTATAATCTTGCAGCACATAATCATTGAGCTGATCATTTTGCAAATCAGGATTATTTTCTGCTGTGCTTGCCAAATGCAGTTATTAATGTAATCCTGTGGTCAGTCAACAACACTAGGATGATTAGGTTTGCAAATTATATCCATGCCTGTGATCACTTTTCAGGTGTTATTTTTAACAGCAGAATTTTTGGTGTACATTTAATCAAAGAAGGACATTTTCTCATACATTCTAAGAGAAATATACACTACATACATTAATACATACCCACTGTTTAAATTTAGAAATGTGAGAGGGTGAGGGCTGGCTCAGAGATTTTCTAACAAATCATTTCTGTCCTCTAAATAATGCTTGAAAAACTAGTCATGCTCAGATTTATTGACAAAAAAAGGATCAATTGTATACATTATCTTCATCAACATCATCATCATCATCATCATCATCATTACTCTTTGTTCCCATAGTGCCTTCAGTGCAGCTCCTCATTTGTCAGTCGTAAGCTAACTGTTTTGCCTCCCTCTAGGACATGAGGGTGTTAAGCTCACTGTCCAGGGTTCTTCACCAAGTCATGACTGGTCATCCTCTTCTGCATTTGCCTTCATGGTTCCAATCCAGGATATTGTGAATGATGTTGGGTTCTGCAGGGTATGTCCAATCCAATTCCACTTATGTTCCTTATTGGTGTCAGATATGGGTTTCTGTTGTGTCCTGGCTTGGTATTCAGTCTGGGCACATAATATGCATGATCTGTCAGAGACAAGTATTGACAAAGACCTATAGCTTATGTTCCAGGTTCTTTGTATATCTCTGGGTCTCAGCCCCATAGATGAACACTGATTTGATGTTGGAGTTGAACAGCCTTAGCTTTGTTTTCATGTGGATGTCATCATTCCTCAAGAATTGCCTTTAAGTAGCAAAGGCATGGCGTGTCATGGCAATCCTGACCATGACATTTTTATGTTTCTCCTGAATTGTTCACAATACTGCCAAGGTATGTGAACTTATCAATATTCTCATTGGCTTGTCCCTCTAAGAGAATAGGTGCATCCTGGCTTTTATTGACACACAGGGATTTTGTTTTCTTTTTGGCATTGATTTCCAGACCAGTTGTTCAGGGTATGGTATGGGGGCGCTCACCAGTAATTATGTACTTTTGAGAAAATGACATATGTAAGGTGAAGTTGTTTGCATTTAAAACATGCACAGTGGAGAGAATGTTGGCATACCTCTATGTTACTTTAATGTGGCTGACATTTCTTTGGATAATGTACTTTCAGAAACTGTATGTGATTAAGCACACTGCTAACTAAAATGACTGCTCCCTTGTGCAAATAAAATCACCCTGAATTAGTCTAAAGTACACTATCCATAGCAGCTATAAAAATAGGAAAAATGATTTTTGCCAGACTAGACAATTGCAGCTTCTGAAAGTGCAATCAATGAATTGCCAAATACATTAAATGTAAAAAAAAAGTTATTGACTCTTTTTTATACATTTTACCTATGATGTTCAGGAAGTGAAAATGACCAAGTGGAGCTAGCACTTTTTTAAAAGGTGCACAACTGGAGTAAGGCCAAGCTGTATACTCAATAACCCATATTACACCCATCAATCATACACCAAAATAAAGGAAATTAAAGGTTTTTCTTTCAACTATACCTAAGATATACAAGGTCTTTTTGAAATAGCCAGTATAACCAATGAGGAAAGCCAGGGAAATACTTTTTCTTTAAAATTCTAACCCTATGCAAAATACAAAACTGTAGAGCATCACCTATGCAAGTTGTCTTTATTCACATTTGTTGGAGTATTGTAACAGCAGTCAAATATCATCTGCAAAGTCCACATCTTCCAGTTTTTTGGTCAAGGTCCTCTGTATTCCCCATGGCTGGTCCACTGCCATCTTCATCACCCCTAGCGGTGAAAGTAAGCATCCTTGCCTGATGCCATTGTCAGCAGAGAAAGGAGATAATTCTTTGTTTTGTATGAGATGACCAATTGTGTCTTTATTGAGGTGCTGGATAATCCTGACAGTCTTCTCTGGGATGCCTTCTTTAGGATGTGATAGTACCTCAAGATTTTCCATAAGCAGCAGGGAATGCGAACAGACCACTTGGTTGAAATATAATTTGCTTAAAACAAAACATCATATGAAAAAAGTATGTACTTTGTTTACATATATGAGGTCGCGCCTTCTCTGCTGCTATTAATTAAAAAAATTATTGTTATAATAAAATGGTACATCCGGAATTTTATACTGCAATAATAGCTTGAGAATGATTAGAAGCAATTAAGAAATTCCTTTCTGTTAGAGATTCATTTAGAAAAAATCTACAAGCACAGCAGGAAGCACAAGTTGAGTACGAAGAAGACACTAAAAAACTATTTAAACCCGTCACTGCAGCTACTGAGAAAGTTGCAGCGGCTACTGAAAAAGCTGCAGCGGCTGCTGAAAAAACTATATGGGGAGATATTAAGGAGGAGGATGAGAAGAGGAAAAAGGGTATTTTTCCAGTATTAAAACAAACTGCAGAACAAACTGAAAAAATAGCAAGAAGAACCAAACAAACAAAAAAGATTTTAAAAGATCTTCCAACTAATATAGCTGCAGCTCAGCTTCCACCTGTCAGTGAAGAAATACTTGAAGGTATTGGAAAACTTCATACTGAAGTCGCGAACGTGAAAAAAGAACTTGCACCTAAACCTAAAATAGGAAGAGGAAATGTTAAATTGATTGCAAAATTTAACGAAGTGTCTATCGACGATATTGGAGATACTAAAAAAGAAAAATTACCTGAAAAAATATTATTTAGTATATTTAATAAATCTGATATTTTAAAACCCGGTTATGAAAAAACAAACAACGAAGATTTTATTAGATGGGTATATCGTATATATTACAATATAAATAAAGTAAAAAATAATGATTATAGATACAATGCACTTGTTAAAGAAATAAAAAGACTTAATAGAGAGAGACTGGAACAAATAGAACAACAGCCGGAACCTTCATATCAACTTCCTCCACCTCTGCAACAGATAGAACAACAACAATCTTCTTCACCGCAACAAAAGCCTTCACCCCTGCAGCGATTATACGCCCGACAACATACTAAAATGAAGAAAAAAATTGAAGAGTTTAAAAGAGAAAGGGAAGAGATGTTAGCAGGAAAGGATGATGATGATCCTCCGAGCGCTGTAGGAAGTGGTTTCCTGACTACATCAGGAGAAAATAATTATGTTTGTCCTGATAATATCATCAATGAAGTGTCACGGTTAGAAGTTCTCATTGGGGGAAAATGTGCCGGAAATAACTCACCAGAAATAATTAATGAAGCAACTGATATTTGTCGGCAATTATTTCAAGGTGGTATTATGGATATCGGTGTTTACCGAGAACTTATCGATGAACTTGTTGATGATTACAGTGACTAGTTGTTAGATAAATGGTAAATAAAATAAGATGATTGTACACAATAATCATCGTAAATCTGTACCTGTCAGAGTAGTGAACTCACGATTACCAGTCTACGAGGTATTTTACGGAGATGGACTTGGTGATGCTGTACGAGGATTATTTACAAGGACAGCCCCAAAAGCAGCGCCTATTGCAAAACAATTATCAATGAAGGCTATTGATATTGTTCGTGAAAAACTCCTGGTGCAGTTGTCAATGTTGCTGGTAGGGCATTCTCTGCATTCAAGGATAGACTAGCACGATTAATAAGACAAAAATCACAACCAGTAAAATTACCAAGTACTGAAATTATGCCCGCAGATGTCAGTAAAATAATAAATCAAGCTGCACATCAGAGACTAGCAGCACTAGCAGATCAAGGGCTCGGTGAACCAAGGAATAATATTTCAAGTTTAATATCAGGAAGCGGAATTTCCCGAACACAATGAGTCTGGTGTTAGACGAAAATAATTATAATAAAATGTTAAAGCACGTATCCAATGAAGCATTTGATATGGAAGCACCTGTCTGTAAGGATGAATCGGTACGTGATTATCAGTTTTATTCCTATGATACACGATTACCAGATCAACATGGAAGAATTGAACTACAAGTTCATGACACAAGTAGATATTTTTTACCCGCTGAGGCTTTTATTGAGGTAGAAGGTGAAATTATAAAATCGGATAATACTGAATACACAGATGCAGTAAAAGTTGGTTTTGTCAACAATGGTATTATGGCACTATTTGATAGCGCCATATATATGATTGATGGAAAAAATGTTGAATCGATTCAGAAAGATGTCGACGTTGCTACAACAATAATAGGGTTGGCAAGATACTCTGATGATTATACAAGATCAGCAGGTCCCACGATGATGTTTGTAAAAGATAATTCCGATCACCCTGAAAGCGATCAGTATAATATAAGACGACCAAGAAACAATGCCAATAACGCTGATGCTGATGTGTGGCCAGTGGTTCATGAAGCTAACCCAAATTTCAACTTGGGATTTGCAACATGCCGATCAATGTTGAATACAGGGAGGAGAAATTTTTCGTGTGCTATTCCGTTATCACACGTCTTTGGATTTTGTAGAAATGTTAGAAAAGTTATCTTTGGAGCTAGACACACGGTTGCTCTTGTGAGAAAAGGTGATGATAACGATGCTCTCTGGAGACCTGCTGGTGATGATGGTAAAGTAGTACTAAAAAACTATCATTGTGGATGCCGGTAATGACTCCAACGATCACAGAAGAACAAAAAATTGCTTTCTTTCATGGATACAGGTGGTAAGTCTCTGTTGTCGTGGTTAACAACAACCACAGATAGTGCACAAAGTGATACCAACGGTCAGTTTGCATGGCATATAGTATCACAGCAAGGTGTTTCTGTACTGCGACATATTTTTATAGCACTGCAAAATCATTAATCGATTAAACTCACAAACTCACTCTCATATATTTGACCAACTAAATGTCACCGAGGTTTCTTTACGGATAAACGGACAACAAGAACCAACAGAAAATATACTACTAAATTATGAACAAAATCATATAGCATGTGTATATCATCGTTTGATGACATCATGGGACGTGATGAAAATGTGGATACCAGTTTGCAAATATCACAACATGATTTTAGAACTTTGTATCCGATTTATTATTTTTCGCTGGAGCATCTTGATTTATCGAAGCAATCTGTCGTTGATATACACTTTAAAGCCAGCGTGAATACAGGTGGTGGTGTTAATTACAGAGCAATCGCGGTTATACTTAGTGACAAAGCAATGTTACTTGAGGGTGGTAGTGGTCGAATGAGAATCATTGATGCACCAGTGGAAAATCTATAATCATTATTTGGAGCGTGGCAAGTATTTATCATAACACCTACACACAGACTCGTGCGAGAAATGAAACAACGAGGAGTACAATCATGTACTTATCATAGCTTTTTTAGGTACAAAGGTGATGCATGGACTTTTGATCGAATAGGAGAAAAATATATTCCGAGGATTATCGTTTGGGATGAAATATGTACTGTGTCGTTGGAAGTATTAAAAACAGTTTCTCGATTGGTTATTAACAAGAAATACTGCTGTGATAATGTACGGCGGTCACGGCCAACCACCACCTATAGATGGACCATCTCCACATGATTGGCTGAGAAATTTTGTTGATTATTACGAGAAATAAATGATGATCATAAAGCACTTGATGCAGAATTAAAGGAATTTAAAAAATTAATCAGACTACAACCGAATAAAATTCAGTGTGAGGTAATGCGGGAGATAATTTCAGAAACACCCATGAACGACTTTCTACAAACGTGGAGACCAAACGATTTGATAGTTGCAAGTAGAAAGATAGTTCGTGATACACTTCATCGGGAGTTGTTTCAGTTACAGTGAGAAAAATTTCCAACGTTGCCAGTTCCGTTATGTTATCGACCAGCAGAAACGCGACGGCAAAATATTGACGTTGATATACCAGGACAGGGGAAACAGAATATTGTGCTGAATGATATTGTCGCAGTTGATGTTGATGTTGTTGAAGATGCTCTACATGCTGATAAATCCCCGTGGCCGCTTGGATACGTGATGACGATTCATTCATCTAAGGGATTAACTATTATTGATACAGTTGTTTGGATCGTTAGAAAAATATCTCAACTGCGGAGAAACGTCATGGACTCGTCAGTGATCAATGATGACCTCGACGGTGATATAATAAGATAAAAAATGGCTGGTTGTATACAAAGTGACAAAAAAAAAACCCCCGCGATTTTGATCTTGATATTGAATATATTAACACACTGAAACAACAACAGAATAATCATTGTTCAAGTTGTAATTGTATAATGTTATGGCAGTATCTGAAAAATGATCCAAGACAATTTACCGTAGATAGAAAAAATAAGTCTTGGTCAAACACGAGAAAATACTATGTTGACCTGTCTTGAGTGTAATCGACGTAGAGGTGCTATTTAAGTGATTTGGGTGGTAATTGTGTGTCCTCAGGAATTATTTGTAATTGTTCATGTAAAATCCACGTTGAGCAGCAGTTGAATCATTTCAACTGCTAGATTGCGGGTCTACCAGTGGATCTTGTTACGCTAAATATCTTGTGCGTTGTAATGCTCCAAATATGATCAGTCACTCTTTTTTTACCACCTTCAGGTGCACCGGGTTCATATAAATACCTGACAGTGGTATTACCTAATACTGGTTGTGTTGAAAAATCAGGTTCTTGTGTTGGTATATGCGCTTTTGTGATTGCGTGAATAGGTTTCATGTTGGTTGTTCGAGTAATCTCATTATTTAATGCAGTTATCACATTTGGTAATCTTGCCACCCATTCGCGAGATCTCGTATCCTGAATAAATTCCTTCGCGTATTGATATCCAAATAACCGCTCAGCGAGTGTTCGATTAAATCGTTTAACAATTGCTTGAACACGATGAATTGCAGTATGTCCTCGTCGTATTTTGACATTATGTCGCTTCATCAACGATGATACTGGACCAAGAAATTCCTTGATCAACCTGTAATAGTTGTGGCCATCGCAGACCACCTCGTTGATAAATTCGTTCAAACGCATCGGCTACTTCAGATGCTGTTTTAGTTGATAATGGTTCTGCATCTTTGTATCTACTTGCAACATCAACAACAGTTAGCACATATTTATATGTTATTTGACGTCGACCAATTTTAATGGCATCATGTGGTAAGAATAATATATCAGCCTGATGAACTTCATTAGGAACACTAACATCGAAATGTGCAAATCGAATTTGCTTAGGTGGCGGTAGATAAATTTGCCATATTGCTTGTTTGGATAACCATTTTCCGGTTGTAGAGTACTTGACTTTTGCTGCATCAGCAAGTTTACTAATTGCTGCTTTACCCCTCCAGTATCCAATTGGGGAATAATAAATCGATTCCATTTTATATATTGCCAGCACCTAGCGCTAATTTACCTTTCATTGCGGATCTTACTAACCAATTAGCTAATGATTCTCTTATATTTTTATTTTTTTATAGAATTTAATGAATGAATCAATTTCACATCTGCAATATGTCTGTCTTATAGGTTTTTCCTTTTATAAGCTACATCATGAACATGACATGCTTTATCAATAGCGTTTATTGGTTCCTCGCCTGGTTTTGGTTGATTGTGATTATCAAGACTGATATCAAGTCGGGTTCCAGGGCCACAGTAATTATATCCTGGTAGATGTTTTTCTCCTTAGTATTTAGCCCACGGAGTTCCTGGGAACTTTGACATTAATTTAGCAATATCACCACCATCTTTCTTAGGTAAAAAAGAAAACTTTTTTCTGTTGCATACTGCACATTTCCCACCATATGCTATTCTCGCATTTTTTGTTGTAACCATGGATAGATCATTAGTTGCGGTTTTAGTTCTACAGTGTAAACAATATAGATTCATATGTTAATATAATATGGATATAATTGAATTCTCAGCGACTCGAAAACTAGAACCTGTCAAGCACCATCCTGCGTTACCGAACTCGATTAGGATGATAATAATAGGACCATCTGGAAGTGGAAAGACACAGTTGTTACTTATTCTTATAATGAGATGGCTAAAATGGGATAAGTTGTATTTGGTAGCCCCGTCTGTAGATGATCAACGATGTTATGATGTGCTTAAAGATTTTAATGAAAATGCAAGATTATTGGACAAAGATAACGATGTTATCGAGTTTATAACTGATATTGATGAAACACCATCTGTAGATTCTATTGATGGATTTATTAATAATTTAGTTGTATACAATGATGTGATGCTGAATAAACAATCAAATCCAGCTAGAATTTTTTCTTGAGGTAGGCATAAAAATATTGATGTGATTTATGTTACTCAGCGATACACACAAATACCAAAGGTGATCAGAGACAACTGTAATATTTTAGTTGTGTTTAATGGAGTTGATACACATACGTTGTGAAATATTCATCAAACTTGGTGTGGCGGTGACATGGATATAGATAAATTTAGACACTTTTTTCACGAGCGCAAGCTTCTCCGCATGGATTTATAACAAGAAATTTACATGATCCCAGAACACGATATCGAATCGGATTTGATAAAATATTTGGATAAATTAATATCAGCAGGGAAGGTGCGACCTCATATATATAAACAAAGTACATGCTTTTTTCTTATGATGTTTTGTTTTAAGCAAATTATATTTCAACCAAGTGGTCTGTTTGCCTTCAGTGCTGCTCCAGATGGTGCTTCTATACACCATGTAAAATGCTTTCCCTGAAGTCTACAAAATTTCCATACTGCATTCCGAGGGACTGTTCTATGATAATATGGAGTGTTACTATCTAGTCTGTACATGACTTCCCAGCATCATGTTTGTTCTTCACTCAGCCTCGAATCTGCGCAAGCTTGTTACAAACTAGCGAGAAGCTTGTGCAAGCTAGTAACAAGTTTGTACATGCATATGATATTCTTAGATAAGTAACAAGCTCATGCATATATATTTCTTGTGACGAATTGTTCCAAATCCAAGCTTGTCACATGCTTCATAAATTTGTTTAGGAGTTTGTAAAACAAGTTTGCAATTTTGACTTGGGAAGGAGGAACCATTTCATTTTTGGGGTCAAAGGTAAAGATCTATATGACAGAAAGAAGAAATTTAGTTTTAGTACAAAGATTCATTTATCAGCATAGAGAACTATTAAACATCGGGCAGGTGTATAATGTGCATTCATATTGCTCTTGTAATTTATGAGTAAGGTTTAGGATATTTTCATTCCTGATACTGTTATTCATGGAACTGAAGATAAAAAAGACATCAGAGGCTAGTTATCTCTACTTAGGACATGCTACCCGTAAAAATGTGGCAAGCTACATGTCTTGTGTGTGCGTGTAGCATTTGGAAGAATTTTATACAATAACCTTTTAACATATTTATTATTCTCCACAGTTTTAATTGATGAAACTTAGGCATTTTCCATTGTTTTTCTACAGATAGGAAATGCTAAGAATGCCACACAGAATCTGTCCATAAAGCTGCTGTATCCTAATAACCATTCTGTGGATGATGAGTATGGAAACAGAGGTAAGTAATGAATCGCACATACACTCAGTAATGATGAAGCACACTTCCCATTTTTCTTTTCTTTCCCAAATAACTTATTTATATTTTATTAAAATAATATAAATTTGGTTGGTTGTTTAAGAATTTAGAATCTCACTGTAATAATAGTTTTGGATCTCTTTTTCTGTCTGCCTCCCTCCCCCTTCCTCAAAACACATGTACACATTTTTGTTTAATTTGATGTACTGAATGTGAATTCGTTTTCCATTTAATTTTTAGTTTTGTGCTTTGAGAATTGTAATTTTTCTTGTTCCTTCATCTTATGTACAGTTGTATTATGTACATAAATCTTATCCACGATTGTAGGTTATAGTTTAAGCTAATGTTTGTTTACCTTTGTCTGTGATTTTGGGTTGTCCTTTAAAATAATATCTGTGAACATGTTGACCTGGCGTTTTGATCCTAGAAATCTCTGGCAGCTAACTTATGACCCACATCCTGGTCATAATATTGTGTCTTAGGTGTTTGTATAAGGTTCTGATAAATAAAATTATTACTATTGTGAATTCCTTCAAAGACATTCTGGATAATATCATTGTGATACATCAAGACTATTGGTAAATCAGTACATTCAAGATTCTTGGAATACATTCGGAACACTATATTTATTGTTGGACTAAAACTTTTAGGATTATTTGGGATATTATTTATAATACTTTAAGATCCTCTTAAATTTTTGTTTTGTAACATAGAGAAATAAAGTACTTGTTGATTTTACAAACTTGTTGATTTTGTTTCTTTCTCTTACTTTAAGACCATAGAGTCATAACACTTCATTTTGTGGGCATGCCTTTCTTAGGGCAATGTGCCATAGTGTCCTCATAGATGAATTATTGTTGATTGGATTTGAAATTCTTGACTCATGGAAACCACTAAATCCATGAAAATATCCCATTATTGAAAGTAAATTTACTGTTTAGGTCAAGAGTAATACAGTGACCTATAAATATGATAAGTTTATGTCAGTAAGGAAAAGGAATGCTGGTTGGTAGAGACAATAAACAAGACATTCATATGTTAAACTTAACTGGTTTCAACACTGAATGTCATATATGTCCTGGTATTTTGTTCAGGAATTAACATACAGAAATGGTTATTACAAAGTATATAGTATGCAGAGAGAATGAATTTGATAGCATTATAGGAATGTCAAGATTGTCAGGCTGAGATGTACAGTATGTTTATTTGCCACATCAAACAAATTCTTTCCTCTGACTCCCTATTATTTTCACACATTCTTTTAAAAAAATTTAATTTAAAATTTTAGAAAACTTATTTTATGAAAGATATTGTCCAACCTTCTCAAAAATCCACCTGTACATAACCATAACTTTCTCTACAGTTGCATCATTGGTCTGTCTGTAATGCAGATATGGTTATTTACTCTTTAACTTGGAGTTTTTAAAAATATTGTATATGACATATGCATGGATTTAAACTGCAGTCATAGGTAAGTGGACATTTTTCCTTATTTCTCAAATTGGAAGATAGGTTTTGGTCCAGCAAGTGACCCTTTTTCTTACACCCTTCTTTCTAAATACACACACTCTCCTTCAAAGAAATTTTTTAGGCAAGTTTCACAGTCAAAACAGCTTCTGTGTCACATCTGCCACTATTTTCTAATGTTTCCTGTTTTATCATCAGATTTACAAATTTGATTCCTCAGTAATATTAATAGACAAATTGAAAGGAATGTCTCCTCTGTGTATCATCAATGCTGTAGTAAGATCAGCAGGTTCAGAAGTTTTTGTTCTTTGGTTTCTTAACTATTTTAAGTTCACTGCACATTTCAACAGTTTCTGGCAGTTAGAAAACTCATTTGAAGTTCAAATGCTGTAGCCATAGTTACTGTCCCTTAATAATCTTTTTATCCTGATATGACTCCCTGAATCATTCATGCTTTGTCTGGATTTTTGAAACTTTCAATACAATAATTCAGCTACAAAGTACTTGGTCTCTCTCGCTCAGTCTCTCATCCGTTTGGTGTCTATTTGCACAGTCTTCATCTAAGAACTTGTTGTAACTTCTTCGAAAATCGTATTGTCAACCTAAACTATTTTTTTTTCTTCTTAATGGTAGATTCCATGAAAATCCTTTAAACTCCTCATTGCTACATATGGCACTCCTCATTATCCCCAGTGTTAAAGGAATCCATTTTCACCCAGTATGACTGGATTTCTTAAAATTACAAATGTGTACTGGCATTTTTTAATAATTTAAAACATATAGCAAGAAATCATTCACAGTATTTTATGAGTGGACTATAACTGAATATTTCAAGTTTTAAAAAGTAGTTTCAGGCAGTGTGCAATACAGGAATTTTAGGTGTGCGATACAGAATCAGATTGACATCTGTACTGAATGCCAGATCAGCCATATAAGATTAAATGGGTATGTAAGAAAGCATAGGTGTAACAGATATACTGAAGACATTTTTAAATTGAGAAACAAGATAAATCAATTTTCTGTTCTTCAATATGTCCGTATTCATATTGATATTCACAAAGAAAATGACATGAAATTGGTTTTCCTTTCTTCCAAATTTGGCAAAATGGATTAAATTGAAAAAAAGTCATTAATGTACTAGCGTCTCACGATGAGTATCTTACCCAGAGTTGATGCCTGACTTTGATAATAGCTCAGTAATTCTAACAGTCACATGTGTTGAGTGTAGCTTTGAAAATATATTATACTTAATAAAAAATGGATTAATATTTTGTAATAAATTTTTTACAATGAGTAACATTACATTTATATATTCTGATTCATTGTTTTAAATGTTTGCTTTTTCATAAAATGAAATTTTATGTGGTTTTAAACTTAATATATGTCATAATGTTTTCCTTGTTTGCATTTTGTATGTAGTCACATACTGGGAAGAGTTATGGTTCTTGCTGTCAAAGATAACCTTTAAATGAACATAATTAAGGGTTTTATACAACTATTCCCACAAATGTTGCTATTATTCTTGTAAAAAGAACTCCAAAGTATTTACAAAGCATATATATATATATATATATATATATATATATATATATATATATATATATATATATATATATATATATATATATTTGTTTGTTTTATGTGTTCATTTCTGCTGAATATTTTGACCAGTCACATGACCTATGCTATGTCTTGTGTGGTCCCTTAGGATACAAATGTTCAAGTGATATAATTTTTTTCTTTACACGTTCATTTCCATTCTGTATTCTCAGAGCAATTTCAGATGAAGTGATGAAACTTCACAAGACTATATATCATCACTAAAAGGTGTGTCATGTATGAATTGGGGTTCCTGTATTCAAAGTTATGGTCACACATCAATATTTAAGTTCAGGTCACATAAGCCCTTTTGCTTTTGAACTTTAAGAGCATTTTAAGATAAATGGACACATTTTGGTATACTTATATATTGTCATTGGAAGATGTGTTGTATATTTGGGGTCTTGTTCCCATGTCAAGGTTATGTGTCAATTTTTTAGGTTTCTTTCGGTTTACATTGTACAAGCTGTTTTAGGAACAGTGGTGAAATATACTATGCTTATGTTTCTCAGTTTGATGGCATCTAGTGTATTACAGTCAATGTTTATCTTTAAGGTCAAGGTCACTAATTAACTTTTTTAAAACCCTTTTCTGCCCTTTTTCTGATGTCTTTTGAGATAGAGCAATGAAATTTACTTATACATTCGATGTCTAATTATTATTTTTACTACTGTCTTGAAGGTCACAGTCAGATTTCATTTTTGTGAGTAATTGTGACTTTGTCATTGTGTGTGTGGGACAAATATTCACTGAATTTTCTTCTTGACATTTCAGTGGAGGTGTACCGGTGTGACAAACTTGGTCCAAACTGCAGTCAGTGTAGAGAATATGAAGTGGACATAAATGGCCCATACCGTTGCCGTTGGTGTGTCAACAGCACATCTTCCACAGCAGGTTGCTTCCACAGTACTCACTGCGTGAACCAGTTTGTGCTATGTGGACCCCCTGAAATAAGTTCAGTAGGTATCATAAACATGTCATAGACATATTCTGTTCATGACTCAAAATTTTAATTAAGCACTTAATATCTCTGGCTTTCATGAAATTGCACTGAATTTCATCTTTTGTCAACAATTCTGATGGCCTAGTGGTTAGAGCATCCACCTTGGATGTGGGAAGTTGTGGGTTAGATCCCCAGCCAAGTCATACCAAAGACTTACAAAAATGGTACTAACGGCTGCTTCGCTTGGTGCTCAGCATTAAAAGGTTAGTGTTAGGACTGGTCGGTCTGGTGTGAGGATAATGTGGCTGAGTGGGACATAATGCTACATGTCTGTGGCATGATGCCCCAGTGCTAGACATCACTATAAACTGCCACATTGCAGACATCGTAGCGATATGACTGAAAAAGTGTTATAGCTACTTTAAAAATCCAAATCACACACACACACATATTTTGTCTTGGTTGGAATTATTTTGTGGTTCCATACTTTAAAAGTCAAAGTCAGTCTAGCCAGTGGATTTAATTTCTGACTGACAACTCATTATAATGATTTCAAGTGTTTACCTTGTACAAAATAATACATGTACACTATAGATGGTCCAGCAAACAATGCATGTATTTTCTTAATTACTTGTCTCACCATTCTTCTAACATTTTTCTTTAAATTCACAATATTTCTAAGACAGAATACATAAACACTTGAATGGAATAATTCAAATTACCTCATACAAATTTTATTAGTGACACAATCAAGAAAACTTAAATACAAAAGCATAACTATTCATTTGTCAGGGCTGTTCCATTTAATCTACATGATACCCAGGAAAGGCACCATTTTAAAACAATATGCAGTGGTTCTATGATTCATGAAAAAGTTCATATGAACATGATAGAATTCTAAATTGCATCAATGGGTGGCTAGTTCACATAAAAAATGTATTCTCTGGGTCCCAGGTATATTTAACTGGAACAGCCCTCAAAGTCAAAATATATATTTTGACATGTAATTAATTTGATACAGCAAGCAGGGTATAGACCACTTATGAAAGTGTAGACTGTTAATCAGCATAAGAGGAAAGGAAGAACAGGTGAAGGAAACAGGGAGTGAAAGAAGAAATGCAGAGAAGAAACATAGTCATGCAATGTACATTTAAATCATTTATTACAGATTTCATGTTCAGAGAAGATAATGTTATAGGAAAGAAAAATAATAAAAAAAACTAAATAGTGGTCATTGCTACAATGATTTATGTTTCATTATTCTTCAAGGATCCCAGTACATTTTAAAGATCTTAAATTTGTACTTTTTGTAGAAATCGTTTTTCTTAATAAAGGACTATTAGAAGGTTTATGAATACAGAAAAAATAAAGATTGTTTTTCTTCAATTTAAACCAATAAATAAGCCACTTGGCTTTTGCTGTATGATTTATCTTTTATATTAAAATCAAACAGGATAGTATCATTGGTTATCTCAATTTGTGTGTTTGTCCAACAGTTTATAAAAGTGTTAAAGGTCCACCAAAAGGCATTACTATTTGGACAGTATATGAAAAGGTGGTTTCATTGTCTTTGTTAAAGAGGTTGTATCATGAGATGGTAATCAGACTGGTTGTGTGGTAAATATTAATTTCAAAGTGTTACTGAAACCATCTCATCTTGAAATCAAAAGAGGTATTGAAGATTCTTGTATGGTTTGAAGGCCACCTATTAGCACCAATATATGACAGATTATCCCATGACTTTTCTTATTGTGGATTTATAACTTTCTTTTATGAAAATATAGAAAACATTACAGTTGGCACAGACTTTGTGAATGGTCTGAATGGGGTGCAATGCAGAATTTGTTAATAATAACAATAATAATAATTGTGATTTATTTCCAGAAGGTAACAATACAAAACTATTCTCCTTTATGGCCTTCTCTATAATCTGTAAATACGTTATTTAATGCTAGGCGAAATAAAATCCTGATTTATTATTTGACATTTAGTCCAAGCATTGATGTTTAATAGCACTGAGAAAATGTTATTATTTTACATTAATAGGCAAGCTGTTCCAGACAAGAACCCCATAAAGTTTAAAGCTTTTCTAATTTAAGTTTTGGTAGCAAAATATTACCAGGATCTAACAAGTGTAGTGCATTATCAACTAGATTGTATATGGCTCAAAATGTCTTGTAGATATTGTCATGCAATTCCACTTAGAGATTTATAAACTAAAATAGATTTATGTAACCAATTTTTTTGTCAGATTCCTTTAAACTTAATTTTATATCAGGGTTTCAAACTGTAAATGAAACAGTTTACTGAGAAATATTCATGCTGTTCTTTCATTGTAAGTTAATAATTTTGTCACTGTCTTGTCTGGAACTATTTTTCACATACACCAATACCTTGATAACTCACACCACAATAATTTATGAACCCGCTTAAAATGCAGGGTTGGGCGTGGACCCCATGTTTTTATTTTACTAGAAAGTGCAAAAAATTATGTCACCCCTAATTGTTGAACTTGTTGAAAATCATGACCACAAATGGTAAATGAAACATTGATGTATCTCTTGTTTTATTGTCAAAAACTGTAGACTGGAACATTTTGAAATTATCAACTTTTAAGAAGTCATGTATTTCGTTCCTTGTTCATTCCAAGTGTCCTTCTTTATACACTGTAAATAACAATATTCAACAAAAAAAAAGTATCAATGAAAATGTTACTGATGCTTGCTTGAGGCATTACTTTATTAAAAAATATTTAAATATAATTTTATCAAGCAAATTTTGTATTTTAGTCCCATGATTTAGTTCAGTTTAAGTGTAATCATCATAAATTTGATGTGCCCTCATGTATTGAAACATAAAATGCATCAATCAACCATTACAGCTATGTCCATGAGCATGAGAAATTAATTAAGTGCCAACCTTGTTTTTATATCTGACTTGTGGAAGTATTTGTTGTATGGTTGCGATGAATTAAAAGGTGACCTCCTTTGTATTATCATGTTAATTGCCTCTTTTGTATCAAATCAAGGAGGATTAATAAAAGAAAAGTGAAAAGGCATGCAAATCCAACATGTGTCAGATCTAGAGAGCCAGGTCATAAATTGGTTGAACTCATTCCAATTGATCAATGAAACACTGTTATAAATATTACTGTGTACGTAATATAATTAATCTACCTTAAATTAACATACTCATTCAGAAATGTGATCAAAGATAGCAAGGCAACCAAGCTTTGTCAAATAAAGAGATTTGTTTCAGAGATAGGATCATTGTGGAGAAATGAGTTTCAGAGAATTCCTGAAGTGATGTTCTCAGGAATGAGGAGGAGTATCATTAATATTTGCAATGAAATCATGGCATCAGTATTTTACTAATTGAGCAATACAATAATTTAGTTTTGATGTAGATGATTATTTCACAAAATAAGTGTCACTAGTTTTTGGAGAAAGGAATCTTGTTTCTTGGTGTATTAACAGTTAGTCTGGTCCTTATTAATTGACTCCCTGTTTCGTACTTCATGGCCACATAAGGAGTAGGAAACCAAAATAATCAACAACAAAAAGCAGTGATGTAATACACAAATGTTCTTGCATGCACTTGAATGCTGTTTGAAACAGGTTGGAATAATGTTAACGATCTTTGAGATGTTGGGCATCTTGAAAATAAATGTAATTCATACAGAATAACCAACAACTTCATTATAAAAAGTGTTGACAAGTATTCTCGACACGAATATAAAACAAATTACCAGATATTAAACAGTACATTTACCCTCCATCCTGCAGTTTTTCTGTATGTCCAGCAGGGATATGATCACTCATTTTCCCTCGGCAACTCATGCCCTTGCTTATAGTGTTGTCTATGGACCCTGTTGGGCATGAACTATTGAGGGAGAGGTGTAATAAGACAATAGTTTTGCCTTGGTTGAATATATACATTAAATATAGGATTCTGTTATGACATCAGGAAGAAGTTATTTCTTAATTTTAGCAAGCAATGTTATTTTACAAGAAAGCCTTTTATGTACATTATTAACCTGTGCACTTAGGCTTTGAGGTTTACACATGGTTGCCATAGTAAATGTGTAAACAAAGAGTCATGTGACTGTCACTGACACAAGAACTACCTGTTCCATTTCAGTTAATTCTTCATCTTTGATTAAGAGGATTGATCAGTTGGATTTTTCTGTTCTTATCTTCAAGTATGTGTCTGCGTATTTTAGACTGAATGTGACACTGCTAGGGAAAAGCAGAAATTGATAAGAATTGGTTATATCGTATTTCACGTATTTTTTTTACCCTTTAATTTTTTGTACACAGTCCAGTTATAAAATAATGATTATTCCCATATCACTTTCGAATAAAAACATCAAATTATCGGACATAAAATTTCTACTAAGAAGATTTACATTTGCAAAAAAGATCGAAAATACTGAATTGCTATTTTGTTTTTACAAAAATTAATAATTCATTGTTTGGTGAGAAAATACAATGATTGATGCATAAACATGGACACCCGCAGCATAGGTCAAAGGGGTCACATGCCCCCCCCCATCATACTGCAAAAATATATAGACATATATATAAATTCCGATAATTTTAATTGTGTAAATGAAGCTGAAAATAGGTCATAAAATTGAGTTCAAAATGCTTAGTACATATCAGCTTTAGTTTCAGACTGCTTACATTACTAACTCTTGCGGCCGTGCCTGATTGAACCTCCCTACAAAAACCCTTGACTGCCCCCCTCCCCCCGCATGCAAAAAAATTATGCAGGAACCCATGTGCATAAGTTCTCTTATTGTCATTACAATATCTACTGGTGTTTATTAACAAAAGGACAAATGACTTCACAGACCATACCTTTAACTATTATCGTTAATTAGTTATCCTTATTAAGGCCGTCACCATAACAAAACATCACATTTTACAACGAGCTGATGTGACCTCTTCTGTCCATTCTTGCCCTCAATTTGGTTTCAGCTAGATAACCAAAGCACTAAGCATGTTTAATTACTGTGTTAATAACACTGCATAGCCATGTGGTTATTATGACAATGTACATTGTAATTAATGCAAGAATGAATTGTTGATTTAATGGTCTTTGTTGATAATGGAATACTGACATTTACTGATGTATTTAATAAATTCATGTCTTACAAACTAAAACTTGTCATAGCAAGAAGTTAATGATGTGCAGCAAATGAAATACTGGTAGTTACAAGTTGACCTAGGTATGGTTTGCTCATTATAACAGCTGCCAACTATTTGGTAGGTCTAATGGTTAAATAGGGGGAAATTTTAAGTAATCATTTAGATTAAACAGCATTGTGTCAGTTATTGTAAACTGTGGATACTTTTTAAAACGATTAGTAAATGCTGTAGATTTACTGTACAATCCAAAGAAGAAAACTGTCAGCATGAATGCCAGGAAGTTTATAATTAACATTTTAACGGTCGCATTCTCATGATGTGAACTGAGATACTTCTGGTCCATGTGAGCCAATTTCTGAGCTTTTGTTATTAACTTGCCTAGTCTTGTTTTGGTTTGGAACGATTTTGTTATTTCTACATCATTCCTCTTCAGAGATGTGTTTAACATGGTTTGGATGGTAATTAAAGATGAATAGAAGCAGGAATGTAGCGTCATCTGCATATGGGTGTTCTTAGATCATTAATCTGGTTAAAAAATAACAATGGACCCACTACTAACCCTTCTGCAAAAACCAGTGCTGCCTATATATACATGCTTCTGTCTGTGTTGTCATCAGAATTATAGCATTGTAATTTGGAGATAAGGATATTATGATCTACTATAATCAACTGATTTTTAAAGAAAAGGTAAAAACATGAATTATATTTCCTTTATTTATTTCATTGAACACTGGCATTGGATTTATGTGAGGACTGTTTGACAGGAATGGTAAATCCTAAAACTAGCACAGCACATTGTATACAAGATTATCATTCAGTTAGAAGTAAGTGATGTTAATGTTTTTCATAGACTTTAAAGTGTTAATAAAACTTAAATTAGCATGTAATTACTGGGATCATCCTTACCCCACTCTCATAAATTGGTGCTACTGTATGTACTCATTTATAAATTGATTCAACTATATGTCGATACCCCCCACCTTTTGACTGCAAAAAGGGAATTTCTCCATAACCCTCCTATAAGTTGAGGTATTTTTTGCAAGTCAGACCCATCTGCAAGTGGTGAAATGTGGTCAGTGAGTGAGAGTTTTCACAGACTGCATCAATTGTGCGTGAAACACACTGCTCTAGAACCCATTTTTTCAAACCAAAACTCACAGTTTGCCAAAGGGCTTTCCATTATTCAGGTTTTCTTAAGACATCTGGCACTATTAAATAATACTGACTCTTTCTTGCACCAGTCACATATTTGTTTCTCTAACACACCAAATTCACATTTAGCAGAACAAGTGTTGTTTTTCACGGCAAAGTCTATAACCGTTAACTTTAATGCTCAATTGCATTATGTTTTCATTTCCCCATATTGGTGAAAGTACCTAATTTTATAAATTAGCCATGTATGATATCTAAGTGACAAAGTACACTGTAATTGACAATACACTGACTATTCATTAACTTGGGCAATTATTTATGTATAGGTTGAGATTGGGGTCTGTAAGAGACAGTTTGACGTCCTTGAAATCACATCAAAGGATTGCTGAAACTGAACAGATGTCAGTTGCATGGTATGATGATACAGACTAAACAATGCACTGAACAAGTATCACTAGTTGTAGTCTTCACAGAGAAAAACAATAGTGCTGCAGAATGTCTACTGTGAAAAACAAAGTAGTGGTGTTGCTTTTACATGCTAAAGGATTAAGGTTGTATTTATCTAATTAGCAACTCTGTCAACACACTAGGTTAATTTCCCATCCTAGGACAGGAAAGAAAAAAAGATAGTTTGAACCTAAAAATACATGTTGGCAAGCTTGTTATTTTGGCAACTCTTTCTTCAACAAACCAATGCTGCAATGCACTACCTTGATGACTACAGTCTCTTCAACAAAACTGGAATTTTATGTGGTTTTTGCAATGCCAATTACTGAGTGGGAATCCTGCATATTGAAATAGCATTAACATTGTTGCATGTTTATTTGATTTGGCCTAATATTTGATTGCCATTTGTGGGTTTGAACTAAAAAACTCACTTGTGTTTTTGTCAGAAGGCGGGCGAGATGCTACCTGGAATGTTATTTAACTTGTCCTGGGTGTGTAGGAGATTGATTGTGATGTACAGTGATGATATCTGACTGACAATTTCTTTGGTGACCAAGCATGATTCTAGAATCTACATATACAAACATGAGTCTACACTAAGCTCTGCCATACCTTTTGAAACTCCACAGTATGTGGTTGCCATTGCACAGTCGTCACTGAAAATAATTCTGGATTGGTCCAATGATATTAATAAGATTCCAGTGCACCAACAAATTCTGACTGTAGGTTTTGATGGTATCAGTTCCAGTATTGTACCTGACATTGTCAGGATTACCGCCATGAATCAGTTTGACCAGTGATGCCATCAATGGCAGTTATGAAAGCCGTACTTCCAGAAGAATAGCATCTGAAGGTACTTATTGCTCAGATTAACCCTAAATGTCACCCCAGGTGATTTGATGTCAATTACTCCTTCTGCACCTTTGTATCTTTAAGCAATCCCGGTTGACATATCTTAGTTTCATCCTTGTTTTACCAGGAAAAGCGGGGCCCAGGGTGGCCGAGTGGTCTAAAGCACTCTCCGTTATGGATCAATGCCATCTCACCTCTGTCTGCATGGGTTCGAGTCTCAGATTCGGCCAATGTGGGTATGTGAGAAAGCTTGCCAGTAGCTTCTCGTGGGTCGGTGTTTTTTTCCGGGGTTTTTCCTGGGTTTTTCCTCCACCATTAATACTGGCCGCCATGTATAGCCTATCGTGTGCTGAAAAATGGCGTTAAACCCTACAACAACAACAACAACAACCAGGAAAAGCATGGGTTTGATCTGTGCGAGGAGACATAGTACATAAGAGATCAGACTATTTAATACAATAACAGTCATATGTGGATATGTATGCAATACATGTGTGTGCTGACAATGCTAGAAATCTTGTTATCATGACATGTTACGGATATGGTCTCAGTGATATTGGTAGTGGAATATTCACAGGTGGACCTAAGTTGCTAGCGGCAATATTTTTGCATGCTTCACTAATTGCTAAACAAGTTGAAATGCTTGTCATTGATAGCATCAAAAGTGCTTCTGCAGATTGGTTGAAAAAGGTATTAATGAAATTGATAATGTATAAGTAGTGGCAAAATTCAAAGAAGTACCTGATACTGCATTTTATATGGATATCCTTGTGATGACAGATGAAAGTAAAAGAGACTTTCAGTATTATTCATACCTGGCTTAGGTTCCTAATCAAACAGACTGAATATAATTACAAGTGGATGATACATCTTTGTATTTTCTACTGTGTGAGGCCTTCTTGGAAATCAATGGAAAATGCTGAATTGTCCTGGTGGTGCCTGAGTTGGATTTGTCAATAACCATATGACGGCATTATTGAGCAGCATACATTATCTCATAACTGTAAAGGAAATCAAAGCATGTTTGAGCAATATTGACATTACCATGATGATTAGTGGACTTGCCAGGTACAGTGATGATTCTTGGACTTGCCAGGTACATTGATGATTATGCCAGATCAACTGTCTCATCTTATTATGTTTGACAAGGATGGATCCTTTCATGTGGATCCTACTCTGTATACCATTGCAAATGCCAGAAATGTAGGAGGAGATGTGAAAATAACTGCTGTAATTGAATTGGTAGCAGTCCAAAATTACAGTCATGGATTTGTACAGTCAAGGACAACTTAATTGATTCTTGTTTTCTGTGGGATTCTTTCAGTCATATATTCGAGTTTGCTGTGATGACCACAACAATATTTTGGAGCCAAACAGTCACATCATACCAAGCAGCAATGATGCAATTTGGCATCATGGAGAGATTGATGGCAAAGTTTTATTTTAAAACTTGACATTGTGGATGCCTGTGATAATCTCTCCAAAGGCTGCAGAAACACATTTATTGTCATTTATGAGTTTGGAGGATCATTAACATGGTCATTTCTCACACTCACCACAGACTCATATGAAGGCAACGTTCACAGTTATCATGGTAAATAACTACCCAACAAGGTATCAGCAGTTATCATGGCAAATAACTACACCACAAGGTATCAGCTGTGATCATGGCAAATAACTACCAGCACACTGAGACACGTATTCATAGCATTTTAAACTATGGATTGTGTGCAATAGTACTGAACCAGGTAGGAGTGTCTGAAGTTTCTTTGCGATTACAAACAGTCATCAGGAACTCCCAAATAAATTTTGCTTGACTTCACAATCATATCACATGTGCATGTCAGAAGAGCACTTTCATAAATGTGTAACTCAGGGCCACATTCGTGATTACAGATTCATTGCTGTGAAAAGATGTTGGAATGCATAGGTGGCTGTAAAGGGTCATTGACACATCTGTGGAAAACCTGTAATTGTTGTAATTAAACAGCATAATTAAAAATAATGTCATATCACAGATTTAAAGTTGGACTTGGTGAAAACCTGAGTGTACGAAATGAAGAGTGCAACAAGAAAAGACAGCAGGCTCACATTAAAGAATTCTTTGGCAAAGTTGTCTGGAAATACCCCTTTGTGGCTATATAAAACACAGCTTGACCAGCACAAGGTGGCCAAACAAAAGAACACCTCAGTGACATTAAAGTTATTAAAGTCAGATGTGATGGTAGTGCATAATAGCAGTTGAATATTTCCATTCCTCACTATGATCCCAGTGCTTTTGGTAGCTGCAGCTCTAATGGCTGCAAAAGCAGTTTTATTAATGGCCATCAGAACTGCATCCAGAATGGCTTTGTTAAAGATGTTTAGTGGATGTATAGTCTTTTAGACAATAAAAAAGAGAAAAATTATCTTCAATTACCCAGTCATCAGAGTCAGTGAAGCATGAGTGGAAACAGTCTTCCTTTGTGGCGTCGACCAATTTTGATTGGCATAATGACATGATGTATCCAGAACCAATAATTAATTCATGTTGTGACGTGAGGTAAGTAATCAGATTATCTCTATTGTCGATACATGTCCCCAATGTTAAGTTTCCATTGCTGAAAGAAGTATTGACTAAAGTAGATGTAACAGTTAATATTATAACATTGTCTATAAAAGCCAACATTTACAGGAAATGTGCTCAACAATGTTATGATAGAGTTTTCAGCTTCACATATCTGTCGAGTTCTTCTCTTTGATGATTACAAACAAACGTAATTGTCAAGATCATAACAGGGTCAGCATAGGCTATAAATAGATTTTGTGCATTAACACACACACTGGGAAATTAACACTGAAGAAAACAGAGTACCAGACAAAGACAGAAAAATCACGTTATAACACATTTATCGGTTCCTTTACGAAGAAGGCATTTCGTCCAATTGACAAAATTTTCATCTGCATAATTAAATCACATACAGTTAGCAATATCTGAATAAATCATTACCAAACATTAACATGTCATCACGTAAATGGAGATGTATTATTTTAGAAGAAAGTCAATTATTCTGCTCGACGACATTGGGCAAGGTGGGGGGGGGGGCTTTCCGAATAATTGTATGCTGAAAAGACTCAAATAAAACAATTTTATGTTAAAAAGACTCGAATAACAATGTTGTAACTGATAATGAGGTTATTCAGCAGCAGTAGGAAAATGGAGCAAACATATAAATGACGTTTTTGAATGATTTTTAATGTGCATGACAACAATACCTGCTTGCATATCACACTTATGCCAAGAATAAGAACTATTAATGTACATTCAGCGTAAATAAGTATATTATTATAACAAGAAGAACCTTTAATAATTAATATTACTTTTAAATGAAGATATTAAATGCTTTGAATTATGTAGCTTTCTTACTACGTACATTACATATACTTTTCACAAAATATTTAGTCCCCCTCAGGAGAGACCACCCATCTTATAAGGCCGTTTTCCCAGTGCAGAATTGGTGGCCACTATAATCGGATAAATGGAGGAACACACTTAGGAAATGGTAGACTTGGTTTCGCTGTTGTCAGTGATAGTTTTGATAAACCCGAACCTCTCATCTTAAACGTGCACAATTCTGGATCATATTTCACTGAATTTAGAGGGTGGTAGGCAACAATGGCAGACTTAGTAAATGATCACTGGCAAACTAGTTCATCTTTAATGCATACCACCACAACCATTAATGTTCCAGTAACTTTCACATATGCAGCATTTTTACCATTTAATAAGTCACCTGGAGATGAAATTCAGTTTAAAGGACTTGGCATCTATCCAGAGGCACTCTTAACCATCTTGGGTATTTGTGTTTAAGATTTATCAATACATACACATGATGGATTCTGAAGGGTCACAATGTTGCAGAATTTACTAATAGGGTGTTGGATAAGCTGACAGGGGATTCTGACATCAATGGTGATTTTTTTCACTCATTGATAACTATCTGCATAAGAGTGGTGTCAACGAACCCTTGTGTTTAACATTGAAGTATAATCTTGTTATTGACCAAATAGAAATCAGCAGTCGGAACAACACTGATATACTAATACCAACTTGAGGTCATGTTGGAGTCATCACATTAGCACGCAAAAACACCAAGTCATTGACTACATTGCCTTGAGTAAAAACATTCAATTATTGTTTCACCAGCAATTGAGTAGAATTCACTAGCAATGCCCCCCTTTTCCCAATATATTCCCCACTGATTATGTTGCACCAACATCGACTCAATCAAAAAGAGATAAATCTCAGCTAATTTTCAACAGTTATCCACTTGTCCATGTAAAAATATTTGGGCAAAAACAAAAAGAATCATATCTTACTAGCATAATCAGTATGGTTCAGTATGGATGTGGATTCCAGTTCCATATGGACATGGATTATGGTTCAGTATGGACATGGATTATGGTTCTATATGGACATGGATTATGGTTCCATATGGACATGGATTATGGTTCAGTATGGACATGGATTATGGTTCAGTATGGACGTGGATTATGGTCCATATGGACATGAATTATGGTTCCATATGGACATGGATTATGGTTCCATATCAACATGAATTATGGTTCAGTATGGACATGGGTTATGGTTCATTATGGATGTGGATTATGTTTCCATATCAACATGAATTTTGGTTCCATATGGACATGGATTATGGTTCCATATGGATGAAGATTATGGTTCCATATGGACATGGATTATGGTTCAGTATGGACGTGGATTATATTTCACTATGGACGTGGATTATGGTTGCATATTGACATGGATTATGGTTCATATGGACATGGATTTTGGTTCCATATGGACATGGATTATGGTTCAGTATGGACGTGGATTATGGCTCTATATGGACATGGATTATGGTTCCATATGGACTTGGATTATGGTTCCATATGAACATAGATTATGGTTCAGTATGGATGTGGATTATGGTTCCATATGGACATGGATAATGGTTCCATATGGACATGGATTATGGTTCATTATAGACATGGATTATGGTTCTGTGTGGATGTTGGTTATGGTTCCATATGGATGTCGTGTACGGCCCTCAGAATACACAATCATCTGAGACTTAAATATTATCCAGGTAGATATTTTATTTGATTGCTTAGCAGTTGTACCAATGAAAATGGTAATTGGGTAGAAGTGAGTGTGCACCTTGCAATTGAACAAAGCCAGACTATAAATCATTTTTACTTCACAATGACAATTGTTACAACTCTATGGTCGTAAACTAAGTAACAGGAAGAAGTGAAACCAACAAGTTTAGTAAAATTCACAATTTATTTCCCTTTAACACAAAGTGAACATTTAAAGAAACTTACAGTATTGTCAATTAAGTCCTAAATAACCCTTAATGTTAAAGCACAAGTCCAACAGTATAGAATATTCCAAATAAATTCAAAATCTTGAATATGCTGATGTACAATAATCTTGCATAGGTTGATTTATCAGCAGTCTTGATTTATTAGATATAATCCAAAATATCTTTGAATGAATTCACAATATTCTCGTAATAGTTTATTAGTCCAGAAGTCAATGAACACTTTGTATTTTCAATAAATATTTTAAATGATTCTTCTCAGATTATATCAAAACACAACTAACAATGATTCTACAGATTGAACTTAAACTCAGAATGAATAATTTTGTTTACCTCAAACTTTATATGAAAAACTAACACACAAGAAAAAGACCAAATTGTGGTCAAAAGTTTGCTTCCAGAACATTTTAATTGTTTTTTTAAATAAAGCTGAAACTTGAACTCAGAAATCAGAAAGCAGCTCATTTATAAGTTACAAACATTGGTAAAAGTTAACCATCTAAAAATGTTATTTACAAATGTCCATTATCTTAAATTGAAACCTACAGTCATGGATAAAAGTTAATCACACATTATAGATACACATGACACAATGTTAATAGAGGAACTATGATGGACCCTCAAAGTTACCCACACAAGAAAATAATCAAAGCAAAACAACAGCTGGGAGATGAAATTGTTGAGAAAACTCTTTTACTCTTGAAATACAAATGCATGTGTTATCCTAGATGTATTTTTAGAATCACTGCCCTGACCACCATTGACCATGGTAGTGCTAGAGTTGGTGACTGCACCAACCATCATAGGTACACCAGTCAGATTTGGTTTTGTGTGTATATCAATACTAACCAGTGTCACTGGTGGTGCTTGAAAAATAATTTCATTATGGATACATTCATTGATTATGTGTCTATTCAGAACTTCTTGTAGTGACAAAAAGTAATCTTGGCACAAATGCCAAGCTGTACTTGATGGCTATCAAGATAAAACAATAAGCATGGGTGAGTTCAGAATGGTGTGGGTTGAATGGAAAACCACTGTTGTCTCCACACACATACATAATTTGGGCATTAGTGATCCAAAACAGGTAGCAGATTTACAGTCAGAAAAATCTGAGTAAATATCTGCATCATTGTACTGATCTAAGGTTAACATAATACATGTACAGAGCACCTTGGAAGCTTTGCTTGAGGGTGCACATGGGTTATAATTACAGATCCATCCATGTGTGAAACATATCAAGTGGGGAAACGTTATGGAGGATATAGATGAGGTTTAGGGATTAGAAACCATTAATTGGTCTGAAAATCTCATACTCCAAGTATATATCTACTGCCCATATTATTTCATAAGTTCATGACATAGGATGGCAAAATTGCCCATGACATTTATCAAAGATTTAAGATACCAAAACCATAGAAGATAAACCAACTTGTATTTTTCCCAAAGTAAATATTTGCAGTAAATACTGTGTACAACTTTTTGGTGTCCTTGGTGATCTTTTCCAGTATGTAGAAAAATGGACTGGACCGGACTTTCAAAGTGGTGCCTGTTTGACCTAGAATGAAATATATGGCTTGCACTTTCCTGGCTCTGGCCACTTAGCCGTTTATGTCCACAGTTTTAAGATTTAATGATTACAGGTCATCTTTCTTTAAAACTGTTGGTCTTTTAATTCTTTCTCTGCTTGCAGTTTGAGCCCAGTGATGGACCAGTTGGAGGAGGAACTGTTCTCACAATTAAAGGGAAAAACTTTGGAATCTCTGCTAATGAGATTGATAATATCACAGTTGCTGGAGTAAATTGCCAAAGAGAAATATTTTTTGATGTTAGAGGGACGTAAGTACATTAATAGAATCTATTTAAATTGGCTGTCATGACCATAGGTCTGCTTTATGATCTGCATTGTATCCTTGCCCACATTTTAAACATTCAAACTACAGAGTCACTTTTAATCTGACTTAATGGAATGCTTCTTAGAACATGTTATAAGCTTTTGTTGTAGTGGTATTCCCTACAACCATTTAGCTTTCACAGTAGACTACAGAACCAAAGTTGACCCATACTTAGAGTCTTTTTTTTTATATACCAGAAAGTTCTAGTTCATGAACAGAAAGTTGCATAATGATTAGCAGTGTTGAAATCAGGTCTTCTAACATAAAAAAAAAACCAAACACAACACATCAACAAAATAATAGATGGTGAAATGTACTGTACAAGTACAAGGTTTCAAGCGGTGAAGTATAACAAATTATTGAAAAAGCATGGTTAAAAAATGTCATGTTTTTTTCTTTACAACTTTTAACAGATTTTGCTCCTTTAATATGTATCTTTAATATGCATGTAAGAGGTCTGTATCATTGCTTCAGAATGTTTCAACCTACACCTAAGCTTTTCAGTATTAGTCTTGTGAAATGGCTTTGTAAGGTTGATCTTAAAGTATGTGGCCCATAATTACACTTTACACATCTGTAAACATGCAATGCATGATCAAAGTTTATTCACTCACTTAGTTTTGGTCAGACTGCTCCAGTGACCTAGTGGTTAGAGCATCCACCTTGGATGTGGGAGGTCTTGGGTACTAACAGCTGCCTTGCTTGGTGCTCGGCATTAAGATGTTAAAGTTAGGACTGGTCAGCTTGGTGTCAGGATAATGTGACTGGGTGGGATATCATGCTACATGTCTGTGCCATGATGGCCCAGTGCTAGACATCACTTTAAACTGCCACACTGCAGACAGCATAATGATATGGCTGAAGAATTGTTAAAGCTATGTTCAAAATCCAAATCACACACACACACATACAATCACACACACACTCTTTGTCATTTAAACGGAGTTTCAGATGGTGTATCAAAATTAGCATTCAGAATTAAGTAAGCAGTTCACTTTTGAATCTTGTTAATTGATTCTTAGTGCAGATTCCCCATTTTGTCAAACAATAGTCAATACCTGTCAGAATGTTGGCATTACTGTAAGTTGTCATTCTCCATTTTGTCAAACAATAGTCAATACCTGTCAGAATGTTGGCTTTATTGTAAATTATTATTCCCCATTTTGTGAAACAATAGTCAATACCTGTTAGAATGTTGTCATTATTGTAAATTATCATTCCCAGTTTTGTCAAACAATACTCAGTACCTGTCAGAATGTTGGCATTATTGTAAATTATCATTCCCAATTTTGTCAAGCAATAGTCAATACCTGTCAAAGTGTTGGCATTATTGTAAATTATCATTCCCCATTTTGTCAAACAATAGTCAGTACCTGTCAGAATGTTGGCATCATTGTAAATTATTAGTTGTTTAGGTAGGTATTTCTGAATTTTACTTAACAAAGTATTTTTTTACATGTAAGTGTTTTACAGACATTGTCAACATATTTATTCAATTTTAAATCTTATCCAGCTATCAACCTTTAAAGCTTATCATCTCAATGTTTTCAGTTACTTGATTGTTATCTCAAGTAAAATGCTTCTTAGATGAGGTTATGACCATACATTTTGTTATGGGTTCATTTATGACCATTTTATTTTATTTAGAATGCAAGAATTAAATGATTTTGTTGTTATATTTAAGTCAGCCAACTAACCAGCATTCTCCCATACATTTGTAATTTTGAGTACATGCACCCACTAGTGATCAAAACTGCATGTACATGGACATATTAGGGGATACAATGTAGAATATTATATCTGTGGTAAAAATAATGCTTAATATTTGTTAGTACATGTGTAATATTGTAATTCATGACATACAATTTATTCAGTAATAAAGACTTCCTAACCATCACAGTAAAGAATCATGGGCTATTCTTGATATGCTATAAAATGGAAGTATCTGATCAAACGTTAAATTTTTCATATTATCTAGATTACTGTCATGGTTAGGAAGTCTTTATTACTGAATAAATTGTATGTCATGAATTACAATATTACACATGTATGCAAAATTTTATGTTTGATCAGATGCTTCCATTTTATAGTATATCAAGGATAGCCCATGATTCTTACCTATTTTCATATGTTTTGGGCAGTAGTTTAAAAACTTATTGTAATCTTGACCTAAAAAATCCCAGACTATTTTATATATATCTGTGTGCATGAAAAAAAGCCACGACACCCATCTGTATAACATAATCAATCTAATTAAACTATTAATGAAAGAACAGTATAATTGGAGAAGAATATAATTAACAACCAGTGCAAATTGATGTCAGTTCACGGCTGAGAACCATGGTTCATAAGTCAAGTGGGGTAGAGGCAAGCAGCTGATTGCATGCATAAAGATATCTTTTTTATGTTTACTCCAGAAATGAGACTACTTGATATATGTGCCTTTGCTACCTCCATATACATGCACAATAATCATTAGAAATGTATATGTACAGCAGTCTTTGTACATGAATTAAATACTGCAGTACATTTATTGATTGCTGTTAACTTAGGATAGACAAACATGTAATATATAATCACCATGACCAATGAAAAAGCAGGCAGGGACTATGTTCATGGTCTTTGGCTTAACTCCAATAATGCTCCTCATCCATCACAAATATGCTTAGTTGAAGGGAGCATTATTTTCCACATTTTCCAACCTCCACATTGATGCACTAGCATGTGTAAAAAGAACAACAGAATCATTATATAATATATACACAACAACAGAATCATTATATATATATATATATATATATATATATATATATATATATATATATATATATATACACACAAACAATAGTATCATTATATATATACACACACACAGAAATTAATGTTCAATTTATGTGATCTGATCATTTATGTCATATGTTCTTGCATCAAAAAGTCTTTGGTAAGAAAAAATCTTATCTGGATCAGTTTAATTACTACATAGCTGATATTATCAAAATGTCAGACGAGTTCAGTAAGGACTGTGAATAATGCTTATTAATATGTTTGACAGAGCTGGTTACCATTCTGGAGGTAATAGTTCTGGTCTGATTTGATAAAACGTTTAATAAGGGCTTATATCATCACTTTCAGTGACAGTTTTGATAATGAATGACATCGCTATGTGTTAATGAAATGTTTGCATCTGTTTGACATAGTAGTGACTCTATTTGTGATCTGATTTTGAGCAAGTTGTTAAATAGTGTTGTATCATCAAGATGTTCAGGGCTAGAAAATTACACCAGCAAGTCGGCATTTTGATAGTTACAATTTTGATATTGCTAGCTGAAAAAAAGTGACTTTCTTGCTAGTGATATTTTGGAAGTGTGGGTAAATGTTTTCTTTTTAGAGCATGAAGTTTAATTGTGAACATTGAAAATAGCCAAGTTTTTACCAGTTATGACTATCAAAATGCTGCTAGTACTAATAAAAGCCCTGACGTTTTACAAGTTTTATAATGGGCAAGATATTATCTTATATATAAAGTAAAATCAACATGATAAAAGGTTGGGAGATAGTTTACATTGGGTGACAGTCTGCTTAGTGAATTGTGGTTAGCTGTTCTGTAAGCTAGGTGAGTTATATCAGTACCACTTGGCAATGTAGTAAAATAGATGACAAAAATAGTAGCCTCTGAACCAGATTCATTAATTGTTATTAAGGCTTCACAAAAATAGTTGTAGATGTGAGCAGATATTGGAATGAGGTTATGTACTAAAATATCAAACTGTACACCACTCAGATTGTGTGCTTCCAACATGTGGATATGACCAAGAAACATGATAAAAAACAAATTAGATTTTTAATGTCAAAAACATTTTGTTACAGGTCTTATAATCCATCAGTACAACAGATATACAAACAAAGCTGCTAAAATATTAATCTGGTTTTTGAAATTAGGAAAAATCTTTGGCCACATGACACTGTAATTCAGTTCAAAACCTTCATGATTAATCACATGGTTATCATCATATAAGTCAGGCTTTGTTGTTCATAAAATGTGTTTCTTTCTATTTAAGTCTATTTATGGTGTAAAATCTCATTTAAAATTTGATTAATTTCTTTGGGCAGTTGGTGCACAATATCTGGAGTTCCTCAAGAAGTGACTCTAACCTTGCACTGGTTGAGAACAAGTACTTGATATTCCAATACTGCCTTTATGCCTTGTTGTTTTTCTTCGAGCCTAGTGTTTCAAAGATCTGTAATGTCTTAATGCCTGCCATCCATCTGTACATCTATTCATTTCTTTCTCTTTCACACAATGACTTTAGTTTTATACCATCTGCTTCACCAAACTTTGGTTTATTACATGCATTTCTAAGAAGCCTATTTATTTTGGGGTTAAAAATAACAGGTCTGACTAAAAGAAATTGTTTCTGTACAGTAGCTTTACTTCAGGCATGGACCAAACAGTACACCAATCAGTTTCTGTACAGTAGCTTTAGACATGGACCAAACTTTGTGGATGATTTACATTTAGGTGAGGAAGAAGCATATTGATTTTGTGGGTTAACAGTCAGGTTCACTGTCTAAAAAATGAAATATGCTTATTAACTCAAATAAAAGTTAGTTTGATTTTATCCAAATTTGGTATGCAGTTTGATATTGATGATACATCATTTAAAAAACCCTGAATTTCTTATCCATCTTCTAAACATGCTTTTACACTTAAAGGACACCTTTATTGGATTTTCAACAAATTGAGTATGCAGCTTGATATTAATGAGACAAGTCTGAGTTGGATTATCAGTGTTGTTTCGGTATATGTTCAGTATGCAATATCATCTTTAGCAGAGTTATGACCCTTGATTATCAGACTATCCCCATTTCATTTTGTGCAATGATTACCTTGATATGCTGCTTTATTCTGAGGAGTTTATAGTATCTTTTGATTTTTCAATATCAGGTATAAATATAATTTAGTAGGCTTCTGGCCCATTATTTTTTTCCATACAGTTATTCCCATTATTTTTACTATTGGACTTGAAGCTTTATATTGATATAACTTCAGTGGGATCTGGTTTCTTTTATTAATGTACTGACAACTTATATCAGTAATGTTTTCCTTAACTAATGTACCTTTTTTATTTACTGACTCCTGGAATTGCTTGCTAAGATATATGCCTGAAATTTAATTACTATATGACGCGAATGTTCAGTTTCAAACCAGAAAGCTTGTTTTCTCACTAAAGCCTAAAAGGCGATGTGTTTTATTGCCCACATAATGATGTTTGTAAAAATGTTTGTACATTTGCTGGCAGGGACAGTAGTTTAGTCTAAAATACTGCCAAATCATGAAATACAGGCATCAACTAATGCCAGTCATATTCTTTGGTTTGTTTCAAAAATGGTGTTGTTTTAAACCAAATGTATATTGAGTAAGTTGATTATGTAATTATTATCTGAAACATAGATATTAACAAATATTCACTGTTTCTTCAAATGAATTTTCAGTCGTAAGTCTACTTATCTTCTTTTCAACTTACATGTAGATATTCATATTAACACAACTGAAAAGGTTTGAATTGGAGGGAAATGCTATACAATAGTTTCAATACCTTCTTAATATTATTGCTGCACTTTTAAACTTCTCTCTTGGTAACCAAGTTTTTTGTTCAAATTTTTGGCCAATAATAGTTCAACCAAAACATCACTTCTTTTATACATACATAAGATTATTGGAGTATGTCATAGAAAAATAAAAACCTGGAATATGCAGCAAAAAAGATGTACTGTCAGCAAGTGTTCAGACTTGCCACTTCATTTAAAACAAAACACCTGTCATGCCTATTTTTTGTGGAATGTTTTGGCAAATGTAGACATGAAAACTAAATGGTCTGTTTCTTAATTGTAAATTAAGATAATTTAAAGCACAACTAATTAGGAACAAAAGATGAAAACTCGAATTTGATAATTTTGGTAAATTGCTATAAATTTGATAAATTCTAGGCAGGTTTGGTTGCCATGGCAATTGTATCATCCTTAAATACTGAAGCAAAGCATACCCAATAATAATAATCATAATACTGTAATAATAATGACTTTATTTAAAGAAGATGATACAGTTAGCAGAAGAACTAATCTATCGAGGCACCTTCATACAAAGGAACTTATTTATATACAAATGCACACATATACATACACATGCATACATATACTTAGCAGCATGTATATGCATATACAAGAATATATTCATTTTCTTTCCTTTGTCTCCCAAGATGGATACTCATCCATACATAATGAACCCACATAGTGTATATACATGCAATATGCATTAAGTAAATACACATCCTATATCAACAACAAATTACCCACAATTCAGAAAATGATTATTGTACAAGATGTAGCGTGTATGGCATGCCAGATTATTGACTTTATGAATATTCTGTTACGAAAATTCTATTATGAATATTCCGTTATGAATATTTTGTTGTGAAAGTTCAGTGTGAAATGGCATTCCAGGTGTGAAACTGATACATAGTATGGGGTAAATACCTAAAATAGTTTGCTGAATTCCAGTCAGCAGTTTTCAAAATGTCCTAAGTAGACCATTTTCCTTTCACAGGTGCAGAAACAGATGCAATGCAAAAGAAACACATTTTAGATTCATTCGTATAAATTCCAGTTAAAGATAAAACTACCTTTCAGCATCTGACACAAGTGCTTGAAGTCCCAGCTTCCAGAGAATAATATGACACTGTCTTTTGATTATTTGTCCTGATGTCCTTTGTCTTTCTAACATAAGACAATAAAGTGTGCAATTTGTCCTGATGTCCTTTGTCTTTCTAACATAAGACAATAAAGTGTGCATGGTTGCTACGTTATATGTCAGTGGGAAATATTTCTCCCATTTGTAGGTTTTTAAGAGGTCAGAAAAAGTGAACAACATATTTATTATTGAAACACAGTCACATTGTTCAGGTTCAGTGACATAATACTGTGGGCCTTAGGAGCAGAAGACAAAGCAATGAAAGCTAGAGACAACATCTTTAAATCTGTGATTGTAAAATGGTTGAATATTAACAATGTAAAACGAATGGAACATCCCAACATCAGAAGATAAAATAGGAGATATTTTGTAGATATGAAATTATTTTATGGCTATCACATTACATGAATATTTATTTTGACTTTTATTTTCTTTGCAACTGTTGACTCCTAAAAACTTTTTGCTGACAATTAAAGTTTCCAAAAAAGTATACATAAATAGATAAGTAGATGAGAAAGGGTTAAAATACAGATATAATTAGAAGACAAAAAGAAAAAACAGTTGTATTTTCAGTCAGCTTCTGCTTCCCTGTTGCAAACAGACTTTTATAAAATGTGTAAATCCCTGGGGCAAACAGACTTTTATAAAATTTGTAAATCCCTGGGGCAAACAGACTTTTATAAAATTTGCAAATCCCTGGGGCAAACAGACTTTTATAAAATGTGTAAATTCCTGGGACAGACAGACTTTTATAAGCTGTGTAAATCCCTGGGGCAAACAGACTTTTATAAGATGTGTAAATCCCTACATCCCTGCATAAAAGCTAGAAATGTTTATCTTGCCTAGATAATATAGCAGTCTAATCTCATCAACTATGTGAGAAATAATGAAAGCTTAACTGTTTGTAGTTCTTTATTTACACTGACAACTGAAAGATTTGTTTATACTAAACAATAAACAAAGTTGCTGATATATGTAATATGGTGATATCACAGGGTGTAAAACTTGCAGACCATAAATCATTATGGATGGAACATAACCTTTTTCTCCTTTTCTCTTGCATTTTCGCATGATTTGCCCACAGGCAAGTAGCTAGAAACGTGAACTTGCTTGAACCAAATTTGAGATTGTCCTGGGACAAATTGATTTGTAAATCCTTGCCAAGCAATTTTATAAAAGCATGGACATGTGTGTATTAATAACACTCCATCATATATCTAAATGTTTCAAGCAAGTCACTTTGAGGTGAGCATGTGTGCTGCATCTAGGATTATTAAAAATGGAGAAATATTATCTGAAAGCATGGACTTGTGCATATTGAAAATAATGTATGTGTGATATGTCTACAGTTTTTAAGCAAGTCATTGTGAGAATGTCATCATGATGAAAGGAAGTCATCGTGAGAATGTCATCATGATGAAAGGAAGTCATCGTGAGAATGTCATCATGATGAAAGGAAGTCATCATGAGAATGTCATCATGATGAAAGGAAGTCATGAATGTCATCATGATGAAAGGAAGTCATCATGAGAATGTCATCATGATGAAAGGAAGTCATGAATGTCATCATGATGAAAGGAAGTCATTGTCAGATGTGTATTTCACCAAACTGGATTTGTACTTTCTAGGTTATATATATATATATATATATATATATATATATATATATACACACACACACACACACATACACACACATGTCCATGTTTTAATGTATCACCTTTTTTCTATTACCATTAAAATGTTAAACTATCCACTGATGATTTATTTTACAATGGCTGTCATAAATTAAAACTGGGGCACTAAAGTTTATATTTTGTCAAATTCTCAAAAAATGTGCTCATTCTTCATGAGTGTTATTCAAGTTGACATGGAACTTTATAATTTGTATGTATCTAAAGATGAACATGTATCTGCACAAAAATTGGGTCACTGTGACATGCTTTACTGGATTTAATGCGAAATGGTTATACAGTTGTGTCTGGGCTCCCATTCTAGAACCTTTTCACCTATTGTTACCAAACTTCTAAAGAGAAATGTGTCACTGTGACATCTATTCCAGCCAGCAAAACTGCATTGTTTGTGTATACTGAGATTAAGCTGAGTCACATAAAAAATGGGGTTGATGTGACCTACATGTACATGGTCACTTAAACAGTTATAATGATACCAACTCCTACCACAGAAGTGGCTTTTTCTTACAAGCTCCTGATCATGTTTTTGTTTTTCCATAGCAGCCACATGAAATTACAAAAACTACTAAATAAAGTCAACCTTTTTAAATCTGACTTTGTAGGAATGAATTCACTGAAGTGTTGTCTGCAAACAGAAATAAAAACAGTTGACATGCTCTATAACTCAGCTTTCTTATTAATGACTATATATTGTACATTTTGACAGGTTACCCATAACATAGATTAACTGCAAATTTTGAATATGAATAAATATAGAAATTGGATGAGTGGATGAGCATGTATTATGCTTTCATGTGATGACTCATTGGTAGTGACTAATTAACGGGTTTTCTGTAATGTTCCAAATCATTCTTTTCAGTGTGACTTGTATAACCATGTCCAGTGTTAAAGAAACTCAAGGACCCATCATTATTAGTGTGCTTGGCAAAAGTGGACAGAATGGAATTTTCACCTATAAGGTAAATAATGCTAAGGATGCAAAGTAAGAATGCTTTGAAGATCAACATATAAAAAATAGGAAAAGAGTGGTAAGGTTTGGAATGCTTTGGAGATTAACATATTAAGAATAGGAAAAGAGTGATAACATTTGGAATGCTTTGGAGATCAACATATTAAGAATAGGAAAAGAGTGATAGCATTTGGAGTGCTTTAGAGATCAACATATTAAGAATAGGAAAAGAGTGATAACATTTGGAATGCTTTGGAGATCAACATATTAGGAATAGGAAAAGAATGATATCATTTGTAGTTGTGAAAAAGAAATAGAGAAGAAAAAGAGATAAACATGATGAAGTATTTCTGTATAATATATAACTGGTAGGGTGAAATAAATAGAGTAAAGTTTTAGTTGTGAATGTTGGCAAAGGGAGAGGTAAACAATAATACATGTCTTTGTTTGAAATTGAAGTAGAGTAGGAGGAGGATTTACAGTCAGGTACACAAAGTTCATGTGACCATGGAATTGATTACAAGTTGTGAAAGTATTTTGAGCACAAATGGAAACTTTCAAAAATGGGAATAAGTATCAACAAATGTATGATGTTGTAGTCAAGTTTATGCATGTATCTGTTATTATTCTGACTTGATAAATATGGAAATTGAAATATTACTCCTTTTGGGGATGGCATTTTCATTCACTCTGATTATAAATATGGGGTGGAATATCAAAACAAGGAAAAGAGAAGTAAAAAGTCACCATTATGGATCACTGACATCACACCTCTGTCTGTGTGGGTTCGAGTCTTATGGTTAGCCAAAGTGGGTACGTGAGAAAGCTTGCTAGTAGCTTCTTGTGGGCTGGTGGTTCTTTCCCCAGTTCTTCTTCCACCATTTATACTGGCCACCATGTATAGCCTATCTTGTGCTGAAAACTGGCATTAAACCCTATAACAATTTTTAAAAAATTGGGATAGACAGGTATTATGCAGTTTTATATACAAAAATGAAATAAGAGATATTTCACAGAAAAAAGAGATCTTAAAGTGTATATTATGTACGAAATATATTGAATTTTGCATTCTGGCAGTTGATTTGTGCAGTTAATCATTATTTTGAAACAACTGCCCATATTCAGCAACATTATTAAGTATCCAGTTTTTTTTTTACTTTATCCAATTTAGGAACTTGTAAGTATGGCACCATTCCACTCAACAAATAAACTGACATGAGATTTGTATTATGAGGTGAGACATTTTGTTCCAATCCCAATATTTAAAAGACCAAAATTGTGGTGAAGATGTATTTACTGCCAGCTTTATTTTCAGTATTCATTATATATGTTCTGTGTCCATCAGTATTTATAAGAATTTATGGAATGTCTATATTAAACAGTACGAGTTTGTTAATGCTAGGATAAAATTAACTTGAAGCCAGATCTGTAAAATTTAGCCCCCAAATCCCCATCTCCCACCCCACCACTGCCACCACCATCTTAATGTCCGCACTAATTGCAGTGGAGAAATTTTGTTTTGTCCCATCATCCGTCAGTATGTTTGTATATTGAAGCTAAGGAGCTAGGTTGTGCAAAAACTACTTGATATAAGGAAATGAAATTTTGTGGGCTTATTTTTTTTTTGCATATATATAGTAATATATGTTGGGAAGCTATTTTGTAACTGCATTTTCATGTTTTGAGTATATATAAGTTAGCCTTGCTCATTGTTCGACATTGATTTTTGTCTGGATAAAGTTGTTATCTGGTTGATGAACCTTTGGTAGTGTTATGTATATTTGATTTAATTATATCTGATTTAATATATATTTATTTCAATTTAACATATATATATATATATATATATATATATATATATATATATATATATATATATAGGGCCAGTTCAGCAAAAATATTGCAATAAGGATCACTTTGTAAGAACAATTGTTGTGTTGTCAGTAGTGAATATTGTATCATTTAAAAAAACAGGCTATGGGAAAATAGGTTCTATTAGAATCAATTGAACCAGAACTACCTGTATTCTAATTCTGGCATAATGCAGATTTATAGATGTAAAATAACTATACAAACATATTTCCTAAAATTGTACAAAAGAGAAATAAAATGAGTGGCAACAAAATTAAAGTTCAGGAAGAAAATTCCATTAATATGAGCATCTGTTATGATGGGTTGCTGTATGATAGACTTAAAATATAGGTTTGTGTAATAAATATAAATTAATTCAACTTGTACTGATGATAACCATTCTTACCTACTTCAAAGAATAAGTTGGTCCAGGTTAAATGCTCAAACAAATTATACAGTGTCCTAATTAGTCACAGTGTATAAATATCAGTTTATATAAGCACAGGAATAATATCACTGTCAATCACAAGGTTCAGATGATCCACAGATTATTAATGAAAATACTCACACATACATTTCCTGAATCCCATGAATGAAGCAGAGAATAAACACAGCCGGAGTTCCATGTGTATTCTTATATGATGTTTTTATAAATCTATATGGCTGGAGTACCGACATGTACACATCCACTGTCAGTGTGATACTGAAAGGAATTGCGTCTCTGTCTATTCTTGTTTAATCCACTTGATCCAGTTCTGGTTCCATCATACCCATATACCCAACATTGGCTTGAGCATAATTTGTCCGACAGTGGGCTCCAAATGTTACAGCACTTGCTTTCTACTCACAGAATAGACAATGCAAGTCCAGATAATTACATTTCTCCGGCTTTGTTACACCCTGCAAATACAATAAAAATACATTTACTACAGCTATAAATAATACCGTCATCAGTGCCTTATTGTTCTCCATGTATACATTGATTCTGTTTACAGTACATTAAATACGAATGACTTACTATCCCTATATATTTATTAATTATCCGTCTAGAGAGATAGTGGACCAAATAAACCTAAACACAACAATCAGTGTGTAGAGGAAAAGTAGAGAGAAGACAGACATGAGTATGGACAGAACGATAACCTCAGAAAAAAATATGCAGGTTGATAACGACTTAAAGGTGCTAAAACTACATCAATATACATTTCGGAGAAATATACAGAGTACATATAAAATAAACTGTTACATTAACCATATTCTAAATCTATTTATCGTATCAAATGGGACAAAGGTCAAGTCACATTTTCCTTGAAGCAAAAGAATCATCAGGCACTTTTCTTACTGCAATTCCATAACCAGCAGCCTTCAGAAGCTCCAATGGAATGACCACCACTATTATGCTGCTCATGCTATGTTGTTTATACAGACAAGTAGCAAATTAACCAATCAGAAAGTTACTTACCACTTTTCATACAATAGAACAGTGTTGTCCAACCCGCTGCCTGCGGGCTGATTTTAAATGGCCCGCCATAGCTTGAGCAGCTATATAGTCATTGCTTTTCAGTTTTCTGATGTGGCCCTTGGCTTCAAATAAAAAAATTAAGTAGCCCATGGTGTCAAAAAAGTTGGACAGCACTGCAATAGAACAACCCAGCCTGAACAGTAATCAGGGTAGCTTCATTGCTCAGTGAACAAAACTCCAACAGGTAATCCTGGCCCAAGGTTGCCTAGAGGGCTAAATATATGTAAAATGAGGATAACACAATAATTGCAACTGATGACTTTATTTCACTCATCCATGAACGTTAATTACATCAAATAATAAAATACCTACTTCAGTCTAATTAAAATATGAATTATATAAAATTATAAAATCTATGCTCATGCTACATATACATAGACTTCTGCAGAAAAATTGAAGTTAAAATTTTCAGCCAAACAGCAACATTCATTCTTCAAGTTACAGAATTTAATGTATAACAACATATAGGGTGGTCCCATCACTCGTAAAACAATTAGATGGCTGTGACATTGAAGAGGTATTTTGATAATAGATGACACTGATTATCAAATAGAAACAGAGCATGGTAAGTTCAGTCAGGGATGGTTTGTATAATAGATGATTAATGTGGCAGCTTTCTTTTACTTCATTGCTTTATAATATACCCATACATTTAAATTTCAGGCACATTTATTTGTTCATGCCTTGAAGAGAGAAGAAAAATGAAGCATGGAAAATCATCTTGTGTAAGAATATGTATATTCCCTAAATGGGAGAAGAAAGTAGTTCCAGAGGTGGTATGACCACAGTAGCAATGTCACTTTTATTGTCACTGTGGCAATATCAGTTTTTCTTGCTTTGATTTTTGATGTTTCATTATCAAATGCTTCTTAACACCAGTCTGCAGAGGACTTCTGTTTTCGTCTGATGGATATATGTCTTATTTTTATTTAGGATCCAAACATCACAGATGTCTCACCTACCACAGGCCCTTTGGCAGGGGGAACAGTGATAACCATCAGTGGTACAAACGTCCTCATTGGTAACAAAAACATCAAGATCTTTGTTTTTGATGGACCCGTTAATAGCAGCTGCACGATTTTGAAGATTGTTGGAACTCTGTAAGATAATTAATGCTGCAATATTGACATCATGTATGATAAATCAAAGAAAGTATTATTACAGAAAGAGAAATATGTTGTTGTACAATGTAGACTTTCTACTCGTGTTAAAAAATACAGCAGAGAAATCATACTTTTTGAGACCTGTTTTGTTTTAGGCCAAAAAATACTAGTTTCAAAACTGGAGTTTACATCTGGATTTTAGACTTCTGTGCTTTACATCTAAAGCAGACCAGTCTGAACTGCAAACAGACAGATGAAACTTTGCAAAAAGTAGGATATGTTTGAGAGTTGGAGTAAAAGGGGGCCAGGACATGAAAATCATGGGTTCAATAAAAAAATAACAAAATAAAAACAAACCCAAGTTTGCTCCTTCTGCACATGCTTAGGCAAAATGGCCAAATTTATTTAAAAAAACTAATTTGCACTTAAGCATCTGGTTAAATGAAAATCACTGAAACAAATGTAACAAAGACTAAATGATGTAGACTTTCTACTTGTGTTAAAAAATACAGTGGAACAAAAGATTTTTTTTTTAGACCAGTTCTTTTTTTCTGAAAGGCCAAAGGTTACCTGTTCAGAAACTAGAGTTTGTGTTAGGATTTTAGACACTTTGACCTTAAATATTATGATGAAGAAAGGACTTGGAATTTGATTATCATATTAAATGTGTTGTCATTAAGGTTCACTCATGTTGGATACATTTATCCCAAATGCATTCATGTATGCTTTCATGTGAAAAAAGCAAAATACTGGGAAAAAATTTGAAAATGCTTCCGTGAACAAAAATGCTAGAGTGACAACCTTGAAAAATCATTGTCAGCTAAACTTACTGTCTCCTTTAGAAGGTACAAATGTAAATTGCATGAATATATGTATGTGTATATATATATATATATATATATATATATATATATATATATATATATATATATATATATATGTATATATATATATATGGAAATTCTAAAGCAGTACTTTGAATGGAGACATTCCTAATATCAGGCCCATCCATTTGTAAGTCCATAAGTTATTAGAATTGTCATTGAGTTTTAGTTATACTGAATCATAAAGCATGTGTTGCTATGGTGTATAAAGTAATGCAGAGCAATAAAGACCTTGATAGGATTTTAAAATGACAAAAAAGAGCAGCAGATATACTTTTAGGTAAGCCTTTTGATTGATCTTCTGAAAATTAAGTTCAGCTTATAACTGACAAAAGATCTGATCACATAAAATCTGTTTAATATAGAAGGCTGTAAATGGAAATGTATCACTTTATTTAATAGGCATGTTTTGGCAGATAAAATCTCATTATGCATTACACACTGCAAATGTTGGAAAGCTCTTGCTTCAGAAACCTAAAACACAGCAATTCAAGCAGAGCTTAAAATTGTAAGGGTTCTTGTCTGGAACAGCTTGCCTTTTAATACAAAACTTGGTCATATTTTTTAAAATGTAAATGTTTGGACTATATGTTCAATAAGAAATCAGTATTCTTTTTAATATCAGTAATACAAAACCTGTTGCTATTTCATAGCTGATATTTTTCCTGTGGAAAATACCATGAGAGTATAACTTCCGATGGCCTAGTGGTTAGAGCGTCCACCTCAGATGCAGGAGGTCTTGGGTTCAATCCCAGGCCAAGTCATACCGAAGACTTACAAAATTGTACTAACAGCTACCTTGCTTTTCGCTCAGCATTAAGAGGTTAGTGTTAGGACTGGTTGGCCTGGTGTCAGGATAATGTGACCGGGTGGAACATCATGCTGCATGTCTGCAGCATTGATGCCCCAGTGCTAGACATCACTTTAAACTGCCACATTGCAGACATTATAGCAATATGACTGAATTTTTAAAAAAAGCTACATCAAAAATCCAGTCAGACACACACCATAACAGTATAGTGAGAATTCATCCTCCATTAGATTAAGGATGCAGCAAATTCTAGAACACTAGATCACCCCTGGGACACCCAATAAATATGTTTCCCATGCATTCTGTCCTTCATTCTTGTTTTCATCACAGCAGTTAAATGCTGCTTAAATTAATGAAGACTCTGGGTTGGTGAACTCCTTCTCAAGGAGACTGTAAACAGTTGCGCCTTCCAATATTGAGGAACAGCACCTACCCCATTCTACGAGGGCAGAGAGCACATCACACCCACCTGTGAAGGACAAGTTTCACCCTATCTTTTCTATTAGGATGAAGAGCGAGCCATTTTCCCACAGGAAGTAGTGGGACCCCCTTTCATCCAGAATGGCAGAGAGTGAGTCCCACCACCACTCCCTTTTCAGTACCCACTATTCATCCACAGCTCGGTGAAGGTTAGAAATGAACTGCTGACACCTCCCCCCCACCCTTTATGGTAGACAGCAGCTCTCTTCAAGTCCCCAGGGCCCATTTTTGGTGATGGGATCGAACCGCCTGGTACGGGGAGAGCTCAGATCTAAGTCTATCAGATCTGGGCAAGGCTTTTCTGCTGATCTGAGTTGCCTGACTGGTCTTTCACCAGTCACTGGGCACTAGGAACCAGTTAACATGCATGGAATGGTCACTGGGCTCCTGGATATTGGTTACCAGTCAGATGAGCATGTTTGGTTGGGGATAAAGACAGATCTAGACCACCTTCTCTCCAGTCTGGTTTCATCTCATTGGGGATTAGGAATCATTGTAAGGATAGCAGACTAGGGAGGGGTTTCAGATCAAGGTATCCACCTTTTTTCCATATAATTCCTCAAAATTTATATGCGATGTGAGTCCTTCCACTGCAGGAAAATTATTTATTCTTTCCTCCCTGGCATACAGACATAATCTTTAGGATCTTGGCCACATGGTATAGAGGTTGATGCTGTGAGCTGTGGACCTCGATTTCCTCATGACCTCATGTCAAAGAGAGAGAGAAAGACATTAACTCCATGTTAGGGGTTAAGAATCAGATCCTTCTTACCTCCCACACGATTAATGGATATTGGGTTGCATCATCCTGCCTTTCCTGCCCCCACCCCACCCCGGACGTTGAGACCCTTAGTATCTGTATAAAGCTATATGGTTAATTCATGTTCCTCCCACTTTGGATGCTGAAACAACTCGGGTGTATATTTCCATGGGAACTTGGGCATGCCTCTCGGTTTAAACACTTCTGAGGCTGCTGCCCTGGAAGCAGAACATATCTTTGGTGAGTTCATCCCCTCTTTGTTTCCTGGTCCTTCACATCTGTTCCTTGTCTTTCAAACTGGCCCAAAATTGAAATCGCCCAAAGGATTTATCAGTGAGATCTTTAAAGCCATGCTGGCTGTATCACAGCAACAACCCCATCCCATTTGAAAACTCCACCTCATCTGTTGAACCCTAGGAAGAAGCACAACAAAGGCCCAGATAGGGAAGTTTGCATGTCTTTCCCTCTGTCAAAAGGACAAGGGTGGGTAGCAATAGGGGCCTGCTTCCTCTCCTGCTGAGTGGTCATCTTTGGTTCCAGTACGTTCCACTATCTAGACCCTATTTCAGAGTCTTTCTGGCATAACATTCAATGACTGGGTCTTTTATATTATAGAGGTGGTTACCAGCTTCAGGTTTGGGGTCACATTGTCTAATTGGGTCTGCCATGCTCTTCCACAAGTTGAATCCGGTGTAATTAAAGGAAGAGGTGCACTCCCTTCATTAGAAGAGTGCATTAGAGAGGTTGTTCAGCCCAAATGTCACTAGGTATCTAAATTCTTTTTTGATGATTCATTGATCCACAGTGAGCCAGATAGAAACCCTTAGATCTGTTTTGTTATTGGTCCACAGTGACCAGGCTGGATTTCCTACCCAACCTAGAGAAATTGGAGCTTATTCCGTCTGAAGATTTTGTCTATGTGGTGATGCATTACCAAGCAAACGGTATTAGTCTGTGTCCCTCACGTCTGAGTAGTCAAGATCCTGTCCCTGTTAGAGGCGCTGAGAGCAACGACCAAGTTGTTGACTCATCCATTTCACTTTCTGCCATGGACTTGATAGTTCTCACAAATGGTCTCTACACCAATCTGTATCAGATTCCCTGTTCCAAGCTTGGGGGACACACTTGTTTGAAAGCTAAACAATAAGCTCCCTTTGTTGGTTTTCCTAGCACCCATGCAGAGGAGTTGGGCAATGGATGCTTTCATCCTTATTGTGTTATCATGCCTTTCTCTCCATCAGGATAATCCCTCTTGTACTTCACAAGTAAGGAATTCCACATCTCAGTTCATTTTGATAACACCCCTGTGGCCCCACTGTGGACCATCCTAGGTCTTTAGGTATGGATGTCCTGTTGCAGTACAGGCACTTTTCTCTGCAAAACAGCCTGCATATTCTCCATCTTTTCATTTGCCTCATCTTGAACAATATATCTGCCAGGACCAGTTTTTAAACTATAGTCTGACTTTACATGCCCGTTTGTTTGTACCCCCTACCGATTTCAAAAATGAGAACGTTTAATGTGATAAAAAGTGCACAGAACTAAGTCAATTGAATCATTGATTTTTAATTTCTAACCTGACTGTGACCAGAATGACACTAATGCTGGAATCCCCTGCATCATTTCATGCTTAACGGACTTTCCATACTAACACAGCGCCATATTGCATACCCTATAGGCTAGTTTTTTTTCCATCAGAAAACATAATGACTTAGTTCATCCTGTTCAGCAACTGATGAATAATTGTGTAAATTGCATAACGTTGAGAGTTTGGAATTATATCCCTTTGCATATTTGAACATAGAAATTAATCCACTTGTTAAATCCACATGAAAAGCAAAATTGCAGTTGTCATTATTTTCCTTTGCTTGATTCGATATTGTAAATATCGGAAGCAGACGACTTATGCATGTACATCTGTAGTCGGGATACGCCCCTTTGCTGAAAATGGACTTGTCCAGAAACTGGAAATGGATCTGAGCATGTCCATCTATTACACTGAAAACTTCCGTTAAGCATGAAATGCGCAAAAATGATGGTGTTAGGGCCACTCTACTCACAGTCAGGTTAGAAACTATAAATCAGCGAATGAATTGATTAAGTTCCTTGCACTTTTTATCACATTAAAGGTTTCCATAATTTAAATCGGTAGGGGCGGTACAAACAAACGGGTTTGTATTGTCAGATTATAGAAACATACAACTCTTTTTAGGCTACTGTAATACAGTCTTGTGTAATTCAAATGATAGAAACAGCAAAGCTGGCACATCTTCAAAAAAGAGCCATTGGGCTAATATCAATCCAGAAAGAAAGCAAAGAAAATTCAGCTGGTAAGTTAAAAATATTACCTATGAAAGACAAAATCTGTTTGAGAAAAGCCAAATTAATGTACAGTATATCCCATAATAGTGCTCCTGAATATTTACAATCACTATTCCAGTATAGGCTACCTGGCAAAACTCCAAACCAGCGATCCATGTCAATCCAAACAGTAAAAAATTCCCAAAACAAATAAGGAATTATTTTTTAAAAAAAATGTTTCCAATACTCTGGAACTTTGCTCTGGAGTAGTATTCCAGTTGAAATTAGAAATGCCCACTTTATTTCCTTCTTCCAAACCCAATATATCCAGTGGCTTCAGAGATGCAGCTAAAATAAATAAATTCCTTGGTATGAGGGCCTCAAGGTAGATTAGTTCTTAGCTAGTTGTGTTACCCTCTTTAAATAAAGTCATTCTTCTTCTTCTTCTTATTATTATTATTATTATTATTATTATTATTGTTATTAGTTCCTTATTAAGTCCAGGAGATGATCCATATCTAACGTCTTTGATGCCAAGTGGAGAATCCTTAGAGATTGGTGCAATATTAAATGTGTCAATCCTACTGTCCTTCTGTGAGCAGTGATTGATTTATTCTCCTCCCTTTTGAAGAGAAGTAATGATCAAGGGCTACCGGGCAACCCAACACATTCAAATTTTATATTCACAAGGACATTGGGATGAGAGTCTCACTTAGCAGGCCTCTTCAGCTATTTCAGGCTGCCAAGTTTAGCTTGCTGATGCGTAGTCGGAATCTCACTTACATCTTGTGGTTTTCGTAATTTGATTTTACTGGCAGTATGACTAAAATACATTTTTTAAAGGACATTGAATGTAAATGCCATTTTATTGTTGTAATCTACCATTTTTCAAAGTTAAAAGATTTTAAAAAGAATAACTCTTCCCCCCAGCATTTTGATGCACTCTATCCATACATTACAGAAACCAGTTAGAACCAGTCAACTGGGGACAGGTTACACCCATGCAATTACACCCATGCAATTATCTCTGCAATAATGTATGCTAAGTTATCTGATAAGACTGACACATGCAAAACAAGCTGTAAATTGATTAAAGTAATAACGTAATTGGAGAGCTTAAAGCCAAATACTTATCAAGGTGTGATAGTTACAAAGAGAGCAAAGGTGCGCCATTATGGCTTGTGCATCTCAGAATAAAATAAACTTCTGAACTTTAGTAGAAGTGAGATGGAAAGGTCAAGACTTTGGAAAAAATGATTTTGGTAGAAACATTTGCAAAAAGAATTAGTCATCAATTTTCTGGAGGTGGTGACTTGGAATTTTCCTTCAAGCCATACTTTTTTCTTCTTCTTTTTACATACATTATTTTTTTAAAAACCTGTAGTAAGCAAGAATATCCACCCACTGAAAGGAAATGATCAATCCCAAAATAGTTTTAAAGATTTGTCTTGTTTAATTGTTGTTTTTGGTGTCAAGCTGTTTTAGAGATAAATATTTAAGGCAGTTCTTTTTATTTTGTCAATTCATGTTAAAATGTCAAAATGCCAAAATGTCAAAATGTCAAAATGCACACTTTCTCTAAATTGAAAGAAAGGAAATTAAATATTACAAGTTCAACAATTCCTGGTAATAAGAATAAGTGGGTACAGTTAGGAAGTAACTATGTTTCAAAGTTACGTTTAAGATAGTATATGGTGGAAGAAACTCTATAACAAAAGTATATGCCAACTATTGCACTGGAGCAATTATTCTTCTTTTAACAACACTTAAAATGAATAAAATTGTTGTTGATAAAAAGCCATATTTAGAACAGAATCTACTGATAAAAATGTGTAAATCTACTGATATATTGTTCTGGTTCAGTCACATGTATAATCTCTAACTAATGAACCTTGAGATGAACCTTCCTTTGAGAAGCTTACCCTCAAGCCTCTTTTCTTGCTCTCATTAGCATCTTCATGACGATGGAGTAAGCTTTTTGGCCTATCCATAGAAACAGGCTGTATAAGTTCTATGGATCTACGAGTCCACTTCTTCCCTTTGCCAACCAGGTTTTTAGCACCAACTCCTATCGGTTGCTCCACTCCTGATTGAGATCACCAGTTTCAGTCTGGGGATGATCCAATAATACTTTTATGCCCATTTAGAACTTATGCTTTTATTTTGGCAACTTTTAAATGGAAAATAAAGGCTATGAGACATTTTTTACACACCCTTAATGGTTCAGGTAGTCTTTCAGCTTCTACCAATTCAACGTGGGTTGCATATACTATAAGGGGAGCTTATAAGTCCCTTCCTGTGTTGAAGGGGGACTAATTTTAATGATGTAATACTTACCTGTTGCTATTGCCACATTCCCTCCTCCTGTACTACATTAATTCCCCAGTAAACTAAGCTGTGTGTTAAATGAACGAAGGACAGTGTGCATGGGCAACATATCTATACTTTGTCCTGGCATGATCTATTGTGTTCTGGAATCATCTGGTCCACCCTATTAGTAGGGCAAATTCTTGTCATACAGTCATGTTATTTGCAGCCCATGAGAGTACCAGCTGCACTGTCACAACAGGTAAGTATTGCTTAGTTAAAATCAGTTTGACCCCACACCCCACCCCATTTTCAGTTTGTGTTAAATAATCTATCTACATGGTATACTGATTCTGAGTAATAGTGAAGATAACACCTGTCATCGAACTTATAAATGATTTGATTTTGGCATATGTTTGCAAATTAGGCAACTCTTGTCTTTGCAGCAGTATGTGCCTGAAGCTGACTTGACATGTACTAGATGGGCTGTCAGATCTTTAAGTCTACAGTACACAGCCATTGGAATGTCTTGTAATATGCCCTTCAGACATTTGGATGATTCAGCCTTTTCCCAATGCTTCCAAATGATCTGTTCTAAGTTTGGGGCATTGGGCTGGAAAGGGGACACATTTGTTGGTTGTCTTGGTTTATATTTTAGAAGTGCTCCTATTTAAGTTTAGTTTCGTTAATAACCCTCTTAGTGTAGCATTTCTGTATCCTTTTCTTCTAAGATGCCCTGTCAACTCTCCAAATATCTTTTCAAAGATAGATAGATAGAAACATAGAGAGATAGATAGATAGATAGATAGATAATTTTGCCACTTTGTTTTCATCTATGATGCTACTTGCAATGAAATTCAAGATTTATTTTGCAAGAAACAGTATTAAAATGCATTGTAATAACAGTAATACATAAATTGCTTTCCTTTACCAGAACTCCTAGTTCCAGTCCAAGCTAATTATTCCCTCCTCCACTCAGTACTGGAGGGCCAGAATTAAAAAGAACATGATCCCAGTCTGATGCCTTAGTCATAGCCAACATATGGTATTTATCCTCCTTAGTCCTTGATTTATTTGATTGTTTTCTCAGTAAAATTGATAGGGTTTTTGTACATTTCTTTAAAAAAGTTCTTCCCCATCCTAGTTATGTGCCAGAGTATCCATTACTTGTCCTGTTATGATTCCCAGAATTTGTTTGTTTTCTGTGAGTTTATTTTCTCGTTAGTGATTACTATGTCACTCGGTTTGCATAAGTGAGTCTACAAGAGGGTCCCATCAGACACACACCCCTTTTGCCTGCTGTGCTCAGGTTGTGCCTGATTAGTTGTCTCTGGACTGATCGAGTATAAGATTTCATGAAAAGTCACCACACATACAGAAGGAGGAAGAAACATCTTACATCTTCATCTTCATCACTGGATAACCCACCCTTTTCAAATGAAGTGTCTGGATCGCAGCCCATATTGATGTAATATTAACCCATGTGGGGCAGGAATGCTCTAGAAAGTCCGTTGTGATTTTCCAAAGCCCAGGGATCCCTGGCACTCATTTCAAACCATTAGTGTCCATGGGGGATCCTTCCTTGTTCCTTTCAAAGGGAAGGAGAACACCAGATAGTGAGTTGCACCTCCCAATTACTGATGAGCAGTGCCCTATGAAGACTGATGTCCCACTGGCAGAGAAGAGCAAATTGCACCTTCTTCAGAAGGAAGAGTGGTGATCTGAAATGGAGTTGTTAGTCAGATCTTCATTACTGGATGGGTCTTTGTTATTTTTCCAAGCATTAGTCACTGGGCACAATTCACAAGTGACTAGGTACCAGTCAACAGTGATCTACTTACTGATCACTGACTTTGAGCATTGGTCGCTGATTACCAGGTTTTGATTTTCAGTCTGGAGAAAGGGATCAATTACATTTCACATCTGTTTCTATGTTTCTTCTTGATCGCTATGGGAATAAGGATTCAGGTTGTACATGATAAACTACGGATGGGGATCATATCGGCATCCCAACCTACCCAGTGGTCCTGTTTGATTCCTATAGTATGCATCACCTATACTGGGAAGCAAATTGTCCTTTATCCCCATGATATCATTTATGTCTCTGTCTTGGTTTCAGGGTGATGCTCACATGACTGGTCATGGGTGCTTCATTGCATCTGGTCTTGCCTAACATAAAGGAGGGGCAAATGCCACTAACCTCCAAGGCAGTGATCAGAGATATCATTTTGCTTCAGAGGACAACTGCTAGAGTTATTCACCTCCAGTGAGTGATTATGGGAAGATAGGAACCCATTTTAATGTCTCCCTCTCTGGAGTGAGAAACTGTTAAGGACAGTCCTTACTCATCTCAGGAGCTGACTTAGGATATTGATGTCTTTTCCATCATGGCAGATGCAAATAATTTCTGGAGGAACCAGTGACAATGGTCTCTCTGCCTCGATTGGTCCCCAGCTACTTCCCATCTCTCAAATCGGGTGCTGGAGGGAGAGGAAGTTTGGACATTCATTGAGACAATGAATGAAGTTGCCCCCCACCACCCAATGTTTGTTTAAAATCTTCTCGCACAGAAGATAAGAATAATCTCTATTCTGTAGAGGCCTTCTGTGGCCTCCTTTCGTTGAGATCTCCAGTTTCTGCACTCAATGATGGTCTTTAAGCTGACACAGAAGTTTTCCTGGCACTAGGGGTTTGCCAGTCAGCAGTAGGTGTTATTTGTCTCTTGTGCTATGCTCCATCTAATGTATTCTCAATCCAGCTATTTGAGCTAATTCTCCAGATTAGCTCTTAAGCCTTCTTCGCTTGGACGTGTGCATGTCTCAAATTTGGATAGCTGGGGCCTGGGCTGACCTTCCAGTAAACACTTGTGATGCCTTGGTACTAGAGATCTTTAATCTTAACATGTTCTCTTGAGGGAGTAATCATTGTCTCCAGTTGTGCTTCAGTGTTTGGTTTAGGCCATAGTGAAGATATTTTGTCATTCGCTCAACATGTTAATAAATCCCTTGGCAGAGCTTCTTCATCTTTGACAGGGATGCTGCATTGGAGATGTTGAAACTGGCTGGAAGTGTAAACCCACCCTGACCTCCCTGTGGGACCTTATTCTAAGTTCTTCAAGGAGGTATGGCATCAACAGTCTCACAAGCAGCCTGAGTTCAATGCTCATTCCTGCCCATCCTACACTAGGCAAGGTTTAGAGGGATAAAGTCTTTTTGGACTCATCCCTCCACATAGGAGGGAGGTGATCAGCCTTAGGTAGTTGCATCCTCTCTTGCAGTGCTTTTCTCTTCCTTACAATGGAGACTACCACCATGGTCAGTAACAACATAAGGCCATGTGACTGGATGGTCTCATCTGATCTTCAGGATGCATTCCTTTACATCCCAGTCTTCCCGCCACACGTAAAATAACTCTTGACCAAGAGGTACATGGGGGTAGTAGCAACCCACATGAGATCGCTAAGGATATCTGTCTTTAATTATTTTATGGCTAGTTGATGCACAGCATCCTCAGAAACTTCTCTTCAGAAGGGTCTGTCCCTCTCTTGGTTGACAGAAACTCGTCTTGGTCTTATCGGAAACCTGGTAAAGTCCAATTTGATCCCATTTCAGAACTTTTTCACCAGCCTAGGGAAAGTTCATGTTTCTCTAGATAGAATTGACCATATGCTGGCCTTCATAATAGGTCTTCTGGCCAAGAATTCATTGTCAGCTTGCCATTACCTCTCTTTCCTGGGAACTCTGAAATTGGCTGCAGAGATTAGGGAGGCTTCACTTGTGTCTACTCCAGTTTCTGTTTCTAGCAAGCTGGTGACCACACAAGGACCTGCTATCAGCTCCAATCCTCCTGATAGCTGACTTTCACCAATATCTGCCTAGGTGTCTAAATTGGGTTTGGTTTCTAACCAGAGTCCCATTTCATATCCTTAACTCTTTCTGTACACTGACACATTAGATGTGTGATTGGGGAGGCCCAGTCTTCAACCAGTTTACATTAGTGAGCACTCCTACCATATGGATAAGTGTATTTGTTTTCTCTGCAAGATTTGTTGAGGCTATCACCCTCTTTCCTAACTGGTAAATTCACTAATACAGCAGTGCAAGTAATGTATTAATGCTGTTAACACATAGTCTTAGGGGTGGGGTGAGTCAAGCTAGTTTTAATTGTGAAATACTTGCCTGCTGCTAATGCAAAGATTCCAATTGCCCATCATTCTCTGATGTCCTGTACTCTAGTTCCAAGTCAAAAGAAGAAGAAATCCCTGTGTTCGTAATGATGAAGGAGTTGGACTGGAATCAAGTTCTATTTAATTCTGGCCCTCCAGAGGGTGAAGTCCCGGTAATGGAAGCAATGCAATAGTAGCAGGTAAGTGTTACATAATTTAAATTAGTTTTACCTCCCCTCCCCCAAGAAGCCCCCAACTAAGTTTCGGCATGCATATTGTCAGATTTTAAAAAATATGTATTACTGATTCTTTTTAAACGTACTTTATTTTCTTCTATCTATCATGCCCATCTTCACCATCCCCCCAGCCCCTTTCCCTTGTCATTGAACTTGGTTACATGAGTTAGTAATATGTAATGTTTAAATTTCATTGAAGATTCTCTTTTTTTTCTGGCAGGGCTGGAATTAAAGACAAAATTATATGCAGAACACCACAAATGGAGAAGACTGCAACAACAAGCATCATTTTGATATTTGATAATCAGACAAATAAAACTGTTCCCAAAAGCTTCACGTATTTGGCAAATCCTGTAACAGAACAAACTCAACCCAACAAAAGTATGGCAAGGTAAGTTGTAAGTCTGGAAAAGTAAAATCACCAAATAAATATATCTGAAATTGAATTCATGCATTTACTTTCTGTTGTGCATGGTTTGGTTGATAACTAATATCGACCTAAATGTTTTTGCTTCTTTAAATGCTGTTAAATGATTTTAATATTTCAGAACTGTTTTTAACTATTTCCAGGTTGTTGCCTAGAAAATGAAGTGTATAATTGTTTCCTCACCTTTCTTCTTTTTTATTGAAGTTGGTGGTTTTCTCCCCATATACAGTACAGCTGATGTGTATTTTTGGAACTCCATGCATTGTGATGGGGGTGGAGAGAGTGGAGATGATTAAGAAAAAATACCATCCGCCATCTCTCTGCACATCCTGATGCGGCAGCTTGGGGAGAAATGCTCTGCACACCGTGCTTTCTCACTAAGTCATCAATGAATGGTCTCTATCAAATGGTTGTAGTTTACTGTATGACTCCTGCAAGCATGCTCTTTAGAGGTTTATGAAAAGAGACAGAGACACTTTTATCGACATCATTATCAGATTAATATAGACATTTCCTAGTTTATTTGAAGATTATCTAATAGATTTAATAACAAATCAAATTTTAGGTAATATTAACATAGTTGCAATGCCTCAAAAACTGTACTATTACTACTGTACTTTTTTCATTTACAAAAGGTTGAATGACACCTTTTGCAATAAGTTTACGTTTCTGCTTTATTCAAATAAATCTGAACAAACTTAGGCACAGACTTTGACAAGACCTTGTTGGTTTTCTCTAGAAGAGTGCAAAGTTATCCTACTGTTTAAACATGAAGAGTCATCCTTGGAAGTATGAACATTTAAATTCCCAATGACTGTTGATTCTGTTTAAGAAAAACAACAACAAAACAGAAAACACAGAATTTACACTTAAATGCGAACTACGTTTTGTCCTTGAAAAGATATGACCCAGTCACAAGGTTGAATATAGATGTACACAGCTACAAACTTTAATTCAATTCTGATTACATTTATGCTGTATGGGATTGGTCATTCAATTTATTGTTCTTTCTGATGGGGTATTTTATTTTTCTTTTATTCATCTTGAGATAAATTTGTTTCAAATAATGTAACCATTTGGAAACTTAAATGGCCTCTCTTTAATAAAGAATTGGCTTGAGCAGATGTTCTGCAGAAATAATGACAGTGATCATTGTAAACACTTTTTTTAGCATCAGATGACAATGTTTCTAACATAAAGCCATCTGACTTGGTGCGTTGTACTTTACACCTCAAATTATGGTCCCATTATTAACAGCGGAAGGTTGGTAATTAATCCTAATTAATCAATTATTGTTGAAATAAATAAATTATTGTTGAAAACTTTAAAATCTTATATGTTCAACAAATTTAAGACATTCTGCATGGTTGTATCTGTATATTTCCTATTATTTGTTTGTTCTTGTAAGGGCCCATGGGTCATCTTCACTGATTGGATGTTACAAATGTAAATCAATAATGCCGATCAGCTGATCCATGGTGAAGATGACATTGGCCTGTCGGCTGAAGTGTGGTGGATATTTGCAAGTATTTTATCACTCCATCGCAAAGTGTTATCACAGAGTGAATTGGAGAGATTAAGTCCCACACACAATGTGTAGGGTTCCAAAACTACATATCAGCTGTACTGTAGAAGGTGTATTTTTATTGTCATGCCATTTATATTGTCGTGGTCATTTTTATATTTTATAATTTAACAACCTTACTTGACTTGGCACAGTATACCCTAGTGAAAATGTGCTGAAATTTAAGAAATTTCATGAGATTTCAGTCACATTTTTATTAGGGTTTACAGTGCCAAGTCAGGTAAGGTTCTTAAGTTTTGGGCAAAATATTAGTAAGAATTTACTTAACATTTTTTAGAGGTGTCACAAAATTATAACTAAAATTTTGGTGAGATTTCACAAACATTTTGACCAAATCTTTCACTCAAATTTTGTTGCAATTTCATAAAAGTCTGGACTAAACTTTTCACTAAAGTTTTAGTAAGATCTCACTAAAATGTAACTGAAATTTTGGTTAGAGTTCACAAAAATAGTGACCAAAACTTTCAGTGAAATCTTAGTGAGATCTGATTAAACTTTCAATTAAACTATGGTGAGATGTTACTAAACTTTTGGTGACATCTCACTAAAATTTTTACGAAAATTTTCATTGAAATTTCATTGAATTACTAGTGAAATTTAACTGAAATAGTGAAATTTCTGAGTTACTATATATAGTATTTAACAGAAGCTTCAGTAATTTTTAAGACATTTCAATAAGTTTCAAATGAAATAGTGGATACAAATAATACGGCACTTTATTAAACTGTAATATTAAAATATAAATGGACAACAATTATACAGCTGCTATAATTATGAGAGTCACAGTATTTGCGAACATCATACTGCAAACGTTGTTTGAATGTACAAACTGATGCTATTTTGATCATTTGAATGAGCCCCCGATCCATAAACAGCCATGACAAATGTTTAACAAGTTAAAATAACTGATTTTACTCAGATTCATAACACAACTAAAATATTTTGCTAATATAAAAACAATATCACTCATGACATTGAAAGATTACTCTACTTGTGGGCCATGAAACCCTACAAAGATGACCATCTTTGATAGACATGGATATCTGGCAACAATATCATCACTTACCCCGAGTGATCTATACGTTGTCTCTACTTACATTCCAAAGTTAATCAGTTTGGATTTCTATAGCTTATCATTTAACATGTGAGCTGTTACTGTACAGTAAAGTTGGTAATTCAAATCTGTATGGCAAAAATTGCAAAATGCTAGTCCTGGCATTCAGTTTTATTACAGACTGACCAGCTACATTGCCATCGACTTTGCTTTCAAGCCATTCTCATTTCCACATATTTTTCAAACTATTATTCAAACTCATGTCCAACTGGAAAATCTGAATTGCCATGTTTGGCAAGCTTGCTCTTTCCCTTTGTTTATGTTACATGATGATTGATTGGGCAAGTACAGACTTTTGACCAATGAAAAAGCTGTTTATAGTGATCATCTCCTAAATAATATTTGGAACAAATACTTTTATAAGGATTGTTGCAGAATGGAACAGACAGACTGTTTTTTTTTATGAAAGAAACAGCTACGGAGATGATATGAAAAAACGGTCCATATCGAGGAAAATTGGTCATGAGAAAAGTGGAATTCTGCTTTAAAATGGAAAACAATCTTGTCATCCAGGGGCAGTTAAATCCAATTCAAGTTAAACAATAAAAAAGAGGAAAAATGACAAAGAAAGATGTGGATAGAAGTTATTGTTCCCAAAATCAACAGTAAAATCAGAGCTACCAGAAACAAAAATGATGAAAATAATTAAAAATGTATACGAAACAAAAATAAATGGTTAAAATGGATAAAGGTTCATTTTGTATATCAGTAAAGTACTGTTTCTCAGTGATATTTTATTCATTGAAATTTTAGTGAGATTACAATCACAAAATCACACTGATATTTTTATAAACTTTGGCTAAATCTGGCTGACTTTTGGTGAAATACCATAATTTTGGTGAACAAAGGACATTTCAGCAAATTTCGCTGAAATTTCAGTCACATTTTCACAAGGTTAGTCAGGATTGCACTGATTTGCTGTAACATCCAATATAATCAAAAACACGCGGTGTCATGGCTCTCATTCACGATGCTATAGACCACCACAGATCCATCTTCATATGGGAGTTTAATTTGTTCATGAGAAGTTAAATAATTCTTATTACTGTGTTAGCAGACAGTACAATATTAAGCGATATAATGTTTTTGGTCCTGTGTATAGTTTCTTAAACAGAGGGAAATGTAAGTAGCTTAAATCATATCTTCCTGCTTTTGATTCTGTTATTTTTGGAAATTGTGCACTGCAGTTAAAGATTTTTTTACAAACAATATGAAACATTTTTTCATGACATTATTCAGTGACAGACTCTAAAACAGATAAATTTACCAAATGAGTATTTCACTTGCATTTTGTTTATATTCCATCTGTTTACATTCCATTTCATTGTTGTTTATATTCTCTCTGTTTACATTCCATTTCATTGTTGTTTATATTCTTTCTGTTTACATCCCATTTCATTGTTGTTTATATTCCCTCTGCTTACATCCCATTTCATTGTTGTTTATATTCCATCTGTTTACATCCCATTTCATTGTTGTTTATATTCCATCTGTTTACATCCCATTTCATTATTGTTTATATTCCATCTGTTTACATTCAATTTCATTGTTGTTTATATTCCCTCTGTTTACATCCCATTTCATTGTTGTTTATATTCCATCTGTTTACATCCCATTTCATTGTTGTTTATGTTCCATCTGTTTACATTCAATTTCATTGTTGTTTATATTCCCTCTGTTTGCATCCCATTTCATTGTTGTTTATATTCCATCTGTTTACATTCTATTTCATTGTTGTTTATATTCCATCTGTTTACATTCAATTTCATTGTTGTTTATATTCCATCTGTTTGCATCCCATTTCATTGTTGTTTATATTCCCTCTGTTTACATCCCATTTCATTGTTGTTTATATTCCATCTGTTTACATTCTATTTCATTGTTGTTTATATTCCCTCTGTTTACATTCCATTTCATTGTTGTTTATATTCCCTCTGTTTGCATCCCATTTAATTGTTTTTTATATTCCGTCTGTTTACATCCCATTTCATTGTTCTTTTATGGTCACAGAAGTGCAGTTAGAGTTTGTGCATATTACTTGTCTTTGTTCATTTTCATTTGCATGGAGCAACACGAAATGAACATGAATTTACATGTGTCATATTTTCCATTTTCAAGAGTGTTAAAGGGATAGAACTGTAGCATGTACATCTTGTCTTATTAAAAGTGTGCTTTAATGAATTGGAAAATGCATAAATGCAAGTGATGTAAATAACTAATAAATAAAAGTATAATTGTAACTGCATTAAGTGTAAAATACTGTTGTAGTGTATTTGTCAGCAAATTTTATTTTGTTATCTCATTTAGTTATAAAATTGTTCAGATTCAACCACCAATGACATTATGTCAGTTACATTTGCTACATCTTCCTTTGCAGGAACAATATCATCACATGAAAGAGGAGAAAAATAGTTTGAAAGTGTAAAGAATCTGATCCTCAGTTATTATGTGAAAGGACTATCAAACATTGGGAATTTTGTATTTTCAAGTCCATTCGTTTATTTTATTCATGTTCATTCTGTTTTCAATTATCATTCATTCTATGTTTATCATTTGTCTCCTCCGTTTCTTGTGCATTGATTTTGCATTTTATTTATGTTCACTTTGCACTCATTCTGCATTCCATTTCATACTGGATTATGTGGGTTATTTACTCTACATATTTAGCAATAACCACATCTCCAATGAATTTGTTATGTATTCCGGCTTACAAGGCTAGAGCATTTGCCACAAGCATGGCATTTGACCAGAGCTGTTTATAACTGATAACTGACTTTATCCAGACTGTGGGATGGAGATTTTTTTATCTAAGCGATCTTTCATCCCAAAGGGCTCAACTCTATCTTGTAGGACCTATAGCTGTGGCACAACAGGTCACCTTTCCAGGTCATTTTACAGTTTCACAAGACATGGCTTCACAACTTCTGCTGGATTCGCGAATATTTTCCCATTTTAAAGCCGCTCGCTGACAAATGGGAGTTTTCTCCAGTTGGGTTATCTAGAAGCTGTATCACATAATTTAGTGGACTGGAGATGGCATCTTCAAGGGGAAGGTGATAAATCTCCCTCAGCCACTTACCTATTCTCCAAAGGTTTTATGATTTGGTGATGTAGTCCAAGAAGAAACTAATTTTTTCTAGTAAAATAACCACTAGGCCACCAGAGTGGTCCATAGTGTTATGCTTACAGAGAAATGTAAATTTGTTGTACCATGAGGATATTGTTTGTGAAATAAGTGACTGCCAACAAACCACCGAGTTATTGAACAAAAAGATGATGTCACAAAAAACTAATTTTTATGATTCACTGATTTTCATCTAATGCAAAAATTTACTGGTTTGTCTTTTCCTTCCTTCAAGATAACATATAATTCATACAAACGTATGTTTGAAAATGTTATTATAATGTTTTACCATTATAATATTCTAAAAGCCCAGCCTGCTGTGAAACATTATAAACAATCTTTACTCTATTTCCATACATCTCTATGGCTACCTGTCGATGTACCATTCAATTCGCTCATGATAATAATAATAATGAGGACTTTGTATAGAGCCTAATCTTTAGAATCTCTAAGTGCTTTACAACATTAGACAACACCTATAAGATAAAAAACATATAATGATATGATTACAAAATCAAACACCATGAAGTTAGAAAACATAAAAGAACATGCTGAGAATATTTAAGGTAGGAAACATTATTAGGTCTTTAAGTTTGTTCTTGCAGTCGAAATAAGTGAGTTTTGAGAGCACTCTTGAATGTGATCACTCTGTCTTTGTGTCTAAGTTCAGTGGGCAATTCATTCCACGTTGCTGGGGCCTTTTATTCAAAAGAATGCTGTCCATTTGACTTTGTTTTCTATGTGGGAATAATGCGCATACGATTGTCAGAAGAGGAGCGTAAGTATCTTGCTGGTGTGTACACATGGGTGAGGTCGGATAGGTATGTTGGACTAGGGTCCGACAGTGAAACGTAGCACAGAGAACAAATTTTGTGTTTGATTCTGGATCGAATGGATAGCCATTGTAGGGTGCAGAGCAGCGGGGAAGTGTGCTCTGATCGTGGTACTCTACGTATGATCTGAGCAGCTGTGTTTTGAACTTTTTGAAGTTTCTGGAGTAGATATTGAGATGAACCAGACAGAACTGAGTTACAATAGTCCAGTCTTGAAAGTGCTAATGAACACCCAAGTGTTTTAGTGGCATCAACTGAAAGATGTTTGCGAATGGAGCTGATGCGTCTCAGCTCAAGATATGCAGCCTTGCATATGTTCATGACGTGTTGGTGCAATGTGAGAGTACTGTCCAGAGTAACACCTAGGTTTTGTACTGATTGTGTGAATTTAATGTTGGTGTTGCTGATATTTATTGTTTGAGATAAAGGATGTGAATGAGAAAGTCTTTGTTTTGTGGTCAGAATGGCCTCAGTTTTGTCATCATTTATCGGCAGCTTGTTACAAGTCATCCATGATTTCACGTCAGAAATGCACCTCTCTACACCTTTGATGGTAGCATCAACTTCAGTTGGGTGGCTAGATTTGTATATTTGGGTGCCATCAGCATACAATTGGTGAGACACTGGATGATGATCTATGACACTTGAGAGAGGCTGGGTGTATAGAATGAAGACAACAGGTCTAAGAACAGACCTCTGTGGAACACCACAACATAGATCAACTGGGCTGGAGTGTATTCCATTTGCAGATACAATTTGTGTCCTGTTGAACAAGTAGGACTTGAACCACAGTAAGGCTGTGTCATGAATGCCAAATACGTGCTGGAGACGGTGAAGTAATATATCATGGTCTATTTTGTCAAATGCTGCAGACAAATCAAGGAAGATGAGGACTGTAATCTTTCCGCTATCCAACGCAGAGAGAATGTCATTAGCTACTTTTAGAAGAGTAGTTTCATTACTGTGGAAAGGGCGATATGCAGATTATACACTGCTAAAAAGACTGTTTGAATTCAGATGAGATACAAGCTGGGATAGAACAATCTTTTCTAAGATTTTTGATATGAATGGGAGATTAGAAACTGGGCAGTAGTTCTTTAAATCGTTATGGTCTAGTGTTGGTTTCTTCAGCAGAGGCTTTACAATGGCAGTTTTGAAAAATGATGGGAATTCCCTGGATGAGAGAGATGTATTAATAACATCAGTTAGTGAAGGCAATACTGGATCTAAGCACTCAAGCAGCAGTGATGTTGGAATTGGGTCAAGTCCAGATGACTTTGGTGCACTCTTCATCATGATTGTACGTACGAAATCCATAGATACAGATTCAAATGCTGCTAATGGTTGCCTCTCAAATTCTGCATCACAACTGTATGGTGATGACGAGTCAATTGAAATTGTTGTGTCAAGCTTATCTTTAATGGTATTTTGTTTTGGAAAAAATTTGCAAACATGTCCGGAAGGTCGACTGGAGAGAAGGTAGTTGGAAGTAGTGTAGATTTGTTCCTTGACATTAGCTTGTTAGTAATCTCAAAGAGCTCTTTGCAACTGGAACTTTCGATGATCTTAGTAGTGTAGTGGGCTGATTTCGCTGCATGGACTATATTTGTGACATTCTTCTTAGTGGCTTTATATATTTGCTTATGAGTAGTGAGTCTTGTGGAAAGCCAAAGCCTCTCAGCTTTATGGCGGTCTGTTCTAGCAGTGTGAAGCAGGTCCCTAACACTGCTATACCATCGAGAACACTTTTGAACTGATACTCTGCACTTGGTAGCTGGGGCATGTTTGTATAGCAATGAATGCAGGCAGTTATCGAGTTGTTCTGCTGTTGGAGGTAAGCAGGTTGTTAGGTTTGCTTGGATGTCGTGCATTAGTTTGGTTCTATTTATCATACGGAAGTTTCTCTTAGTAGCAGATAAAGGTGGAGGGTTAGGGACTGATATGTCAATACCCATCCCAGTCTAAATTTAAACAAAACCGCTCATGTTACTCTATGCTAGCAAAGGTTGTTGATGAATAGTTGCTTGCCATGGACAGTGGAGAATCTGTTGGTACTATATGCCTTGACTTTATGAAGACTTTTGACATGGCTGACATGCTATACTTGCATTGAAATTTTAAAAGTACAAATGTTCTCATTTTCATGATTCTAATACCTCTAAGATAGCAGGTTGTTTTTGGTAACATTAAATCATGGCTGTTGGTTGCCTGTATCATTCATATTGGTAACATTAAATCATGGATGTTGGTTGCCTGTATCATTCATATTGGTAACATTAAATCATAGCTGTTGGTCAAAGCCGGTATCATTCATATTGGTAACATTAAATCATAGCTGTTGGTCAAAGCCGGTATCATTCATATTGGTAACATTAAATCATAGCTGATGGTTGCCTATATCATTCATATTGGTAACATTAAATCATGGCTGTTGGTTGCCAGTATAAATTCATTTTGGTAACATTATGTCATAGCTGTTGGTTGCCTGTATCATTCATATTGGTAACATTAAATCATAGCTGATAGTTTCCTGTTTCATTCATATTGGTAACATTATATCATGGCTGATGGTTTCCTGTATCGTTTGTATTGGTAACATTAAATCATAGCTGATATTTGCCTGTATCATTCATATTGCTAACATTAAATGTTAGCTGATGGTTGCCTGTATCATTCATATTGGTTACATTAAATCAAAGCTGATGGTTGCCAATATCATTCATATTGGTAGCATTAAATCATAGTTGATTATTGCCTGTAACATTCTTATTGGTAACATTAAATCAAAGCTCATGGTTGCCTGTACCATTCACATTTGTAACATTAAATCATAGCTGATGGTTGCCTGTATCATTTATATTAGTAACATTAAATCATAGCTGATGGTTGTCTGTATCATTCTTATTGGTAACATTAAATCAAAGCTGATGGTTGCCTGTATCATTCATATTGGTAACATTAAATCAAAGCTGATGGTTGCCTGTATCATTCATATTGGTAACATTAAATCATAGCTGATGGTTGCCTGTATCATTCATATTGGTAAAATTAAAAGTTAGCTGATGGTTGCCTGTATCATTCTTATTGGTAACATTAAATCATGGCTGATGGTTGCCTGTATCATTCATTTTGGTCACATTAAATCATAGCTGATGGTTAGGTGCCTGTATCATTCATATTGGTAACATTAAATCATAGCTGATGGTTTCCTGTATCATTCATATTGGTAACATTATATCATGGCTGATGGTTTCCTGTATCATTTGTATTGGTAATATTAAATCATAACTGCTGATGGTTGCCTGTGTCATTCGTATTGGTAACATTAAATCAAAGCTGATGGTTGCCTGTATCATTCATATTTGTAACATTAAATCATATCTGATGGTTGCCTGTATCATTCTTACTGGTAACATTAAATCATAGCTGATGGTTGCCTGTATCATTTTTATTGGTAACATTAAATCATGGCTGATGGTTGCCTGTATCATTCATTTTGGTCACATTAAATCATGGGTAATGGTTGTCTGTATCATTTGTATTGGTAACATTAAATCATAGCTGATGGTTGCCTGTATCATTCATATTGGTAACATTAAATCAAAGCTGATTGTTGCCTGTATCATTCCTATTTGTAACATTAAATCAAAGCTGATGGTTGCCTGTATCATTCATATTGGTAACATTAAATAGAAGCTGATGGTTGCCAATATCATTCATATTGGTAGCATTAAATCATAGTTGATTATTGCCTGTAACATTCTTATTGGTAACATTAAATCAAAGCTCATGGTTGCCTGTATCATTCACATTTGTGACATTAAATCATGGCTGTTGGTTGCCTGTATCAATCATATTGGTAACATTAAATCATGACTGATGGTTGCCTGTATCATTCATATTGGTAACATTAAATCATAGCTGATAGTTTCCTGTTTCATTCATATTGGTAACATTATATCATGGCTGATGGTTTCCTGTATCGTTTGTATTGGTAACATTAAATCATAGCTGATATTTGCCTGTATCATTCATATTGCTAACATTAAATGTTAGCTAATGGTTGCCTGTATCATCCATATTGGTTACATTAAATCAAAGCTGATGGTTGCCAATATCATTCATATTGGTAGCATTAAATCACAGTTGATTATTGCCTCATGGTTGCCTGTACCATTCATATTTGTAACATTAATCAAAGCTGATTATTGCCACTACCATTCACATTTGTAACATTAAATCATAGCTGATGGTTGCCTGTATCATTCATATTTGTAACATTAAATCATAGCTGATTGTTGCCTGTATCATTCCTATTTGTAACATTAAATCAAAACTGATGGTTGCCTGTATCATTCATATTTGTAACATTAAATCATAGCTGATGGTTGCCTGTATCATTCTTATTGGTAACATTAAATCAAAGCTGATGGTTGCCTGTATCATTCTTATTGGTAACATTAAATGAAAGCTCATGGCTGCCTGTATCATTCATATTGGTAACATTAAATGTTAGCTGATGGTTGCCTGTATCATTCTTATTGGTAACATTAAATCAAAGCTGCTTGTTGCCTGTGTCATTCATATTGGTAACATTAAATCATAGCTGATGGTTGCCAGGATCATTCATATTGGTATGGTAACATTAAATCATAGCTGATGGTTGTCTTTTTCATTTTTATTGGTAACATTAAATCAAAGCTGATGGTCAAAGCCCATATCATTCATATTGGTAACATTAAATCAAAGCTGATGGTTGCCTGTATCATTAATATTGGTAACATTAAATCATAGCTGATGGTTACCTGTGTCATTCATATTTCTAACATTAAATCATAGCTGATGGTTGTTTGTATGATTCATATAGGAAACATTAAATCATAGCTGATGGTTGCCTGTATCATTCCTTTTGGTAACATTAAATCATAGCTAATGGTTGCTTGTATCATTGATAAAGGAAACATTAAATCATAGATGATGGTTGCACGTATCATTCATATTGTTTATAAATGACTTGCCACATAAACTGACCTTAAGATTGATGATACAACTTTGCCATCCTAAAACTCATGTTATACCTTCAAAACAAAATGGGTGAAGATTTATATTAAGTCAAATATTGGTTCTCACTGATTAACATTGTTATAAATTCCCTAGAAATGAAGGCAGTGTTGCTTGCAACTAAGTAAAGATTTATTACTGAACAAATCCTGAGCTGTATATTGCCAGTGATCTAATTGGCAATGGCAGTGATCTAATTGGCAATGGCAGTGATCTAATTGGCAATGTCAGTAATCTAATTGGCACAGTTTATACAGAAAAGTTTTGCGAGTTCATATTGTTAAGAATTTGGACTTGTGTAAGCAACTGAAACATCTTCGTTTTGCAGTAATCTCAAAACTCAATCTTTTACAGAGGATAAAATGTTATCAACCACTCAGATATTGGAAATTATTTTACAGTGCACTCATTCATCCTCTTTTGGACTACTGCTGTACATTTTGGGGAAATATGACTGATAGTAATATTAAAACAATGCACAAACTTCAAAAAGGGCAGCAAGAATTATCCTGACTTTACTATCTGATATACCAAAATTCTGTTCTTGAGATTGAAATGGCTTAATTTAACTATGAATTACTGTAACAAAAGTTGATAATAATGTTCATTGTAAAGAATGACCACAATGTTTACATGATATGTTTCCTTTTAAGTCAGAAAAACAGTACCAAAAACTCAAATTGTGATCAGTTAAAAATGATAAATGCCAGAACAACACTACTAAAAACAAATACTTAAAACAGTCATTTGCTTACTTTGGTGCCATATCATGGAATGAATTTTCCAAACCTATTAGATGAGAAACAAATCTAAGTGTGTTTAAAACAAAAATGTATGACCATTGTCTCAAAAAAGAATTTTCTTTCTAAACATTGCAATACATGCACTCCATTTATTCATTTAATACATATCATATACACTTTGTGTTTTTATGCTTATTTTGTTTAAGCAGACTTTAATATGTTTGTTATATTTTTATTATTTTTGTTTGTTTTGTATTTATAATCTCATATCCATCTGTAGGGCCTTAGTGGATAATAATCTATTATAGCTAACTCAGTTTCCTTCATAAAATAAAGACTTACCCTCCTGCATGTTGTAACAGCCGACTAACAGAGGCAGCAGCTGTGGTGGTTCACTGGTTAGTGTGCTGGACTCTTACCCAAACGTGTACAGGTTCAAATTCTACTGTCTTATCTGCCTGGGTTGGCTACCATGGTGCATCCATGGGCAAGTCACTTTACTCAAATTACATCGGCATTAAATAAGCTACTTGTGTTTGCTTTGCAATAAAATGACAAACCAATCCAAAATATAACTTGAGTCTGATATCCAACATTACAAAATCAAGCAGGTGAATTTTCTGAAAATAAATGATCTAAAAAACTTGAACAACTTGAGACATTATTCCTTTCTGAACTGTTCAGATAAATGGAAAAGACAATATTGGATTTTGAGTTGGCATTTTAACTATTTATTATTGAATGAAATTACAACAGAAGAACGTGTTTTCTGTTTCATAGGAATGAGCTTGCTGGTTGAATGAATAACAATGAGAAAGTGTCCAGATAGTTTCTTGGGATGATTAGTGTCAAGGTCACCATTGTTGACTGGCCTTATCTTCTTTTAACTTAATCTCACACTTGAATATAAGTGCAGGTGTTAGGACTGAATATTTCATACTCAGAAGGGATGTAATTTTACATGTTATGCTTACATAATTTAGTGCTAGAAAAATGATTCATGAAATAAATCTTATCTTCTTTTGTAGTGGTGGAATAAAGCTTACAATTACAGGAAAATACCTTAATAATGCCCATCACATCAGAATTGGAATGGCTGGGAATAGCAGTACGGTATGTAAAAGAGCCCAAAACTATATAGATAGATGATTTAGTTTGTCTGGGGCTGCGGAGTATAACCCAAACATTAACAACATTTGGTGTGCATTGTTTTGTTTCCTGCCGTAAATATAATCATAAACTCTGTCTCTGTTGTAGTCTTCTTTTTGTTGATAACTTTTTTAAAACGTCCACTTCAGTGGAGGATACATGTAGTGTTACCTGTGTCTGTCAGTTTTGTCACAGATTTCATTTCCATTCAGTAACCATTTTAAAATATCAAGTTCTATTGAGGGGACATGTAGTATTACCTATTTCTATCAGTTGTGTCACAGATTTCATTTCCATTCAGTAACCTTTTTATAATATCAAATTTTATGGGGGCGATATGTAATGTTACCTGTTTCTGTCAGTCATGTCACAAACTTCATTTCCATTCACTAACCTTTTTAAAATGTCATATTCCTTGCAGGGGACATGTAATGTTAACTAATTCTGTCAGCCATGTCACAGATTGCATTTCTATTCAGTAGCCTTTTAAAAATGTCAAATTATATGGGGGGGACTTGTAGTGTTACCTATTTCTGTCATTTGTGTCATAGATTTCATTTCCATTCAGTAACCTTTTAAAAATGTCAAATTCTTTTGGGGAACATATAGTTTTACTATATCTGTCCAGCTAGTCACTTAATAACTTTTGAAGAACTTTATGGATTGAAAGCAGAGTAAAGAAGATGAAATTTTGTTTCTACCAATTTCCATATTGAAAAATGGACCATGTTTGGACCCCAGTATGACTTTAAAATTTGCCTTTGTATCATGAATTCCATTTCCACACAATATCATTTGAATGATTTCATAGAATAAAACCAATATGACTGATAGTACATTGAAAATTATTTGGGATTTAATTCACAGTACTGTGTCTTTTGAATTTTCACTTAGTTTTCTAGGTAAATAAATTGTTTGTTGAATTTTAGTCCAAACAAAGTCACAGTGACCCTGCTAATGAAATGAAAGGGCAATTTTGTGGTGCTGCTTGATATTAACAACTAAATTGTTTTTGCCATGCTTCAGTCATTTTGCAGTCATGTGATCACAGGTAGTCTTACCACAAATATACAAAATTGTTTTTGCCATGCTTCAGTCAGTTTGCAATCATGTGATCACAGGTAGTCTTACCACAAATATACTAAATTGTTTTTGCCATGCTTCAGTAAGTTTGTAGTCATTTGATCATACAGTCTTAGCACAAATATACTGAATTGTTTTTGCTGTGCTTCATTCAGTTTGCAGTCATACGATTACAGGCAGTCTTACCACAAATATATTACATTGACAGAAATGTGTGAACTTGAATGGAATTTATTTTATTTTGTTACAATAATCATGCTTACATGGGAAATTTCATTGAAGGCAAGGAGACACCGGTCATCTCAGGAGCTAAACCCTTCGATGCAGGAGGTTCACATGTATGTTCCTCTTAAGAAAAGTTTGTTACATAATTTAGTGTTTTCAGTGAAGGACTTTTTGCAAAATGAAAATGTGAAGCTCTGATCTTAAGTATGGCTGCCACCTCAGTATTTTCACCGTGATGCGCAATTGCATGAATCGTCACTAAATTTAAGGACCCCCCACACTTAAAAATGATCATAGTGAATGAATTTTCCATGAGCATATTGAGTAATAACAAAGCTCATTCTGATCACATGAGTGCTTGACTTGTAGATCAAGAGCCATAATCAAGTACTTACCTAGGGAGTTTTTGAAGTTGAGTAATGGGATAGAGTCATTAAGTAATCTAGTTATTAAAAGCATTCATACATGTGACAAAACAGAAGTGAGCTTAGGACAACAAAAGGGAGATTTGCAAAATCTGGTTGGGGTTTTGATTTCAAAAGAGGGGGGATATTCCACGAGAATGGAAAATTTTTCATTGTGGCTCATTTCTTACTATCTTGTCCCAATGAAGACACAAGCTTTGGTCACTATATCAGTAGCTTTTGCCTGTCGATATAGAACTGTTTTGGGATTTCTGAGTCAGGGAAGATTATTTTCACAGATCTGAAAAAAATGATATGCTGCAGTAAACAAGAGTTTTTGTTCACCTATAAAGTTGGCACAAATATGTCTTTATCCACATGTGATTCAAATTCCACTAACATGGATTTCTTTGATGCCATATACATTGTCATGTTTAACTTGCTGCATGATGCCACTCATTCTTGCAACCATAGCAGATATTTTTGAACTTGGTGTCTGGGTTGCTTAGAGTGTAGCATTTTAGCATTTGGAGATAATGAACACATAGACATCTGAACAAACCTTAAACACCGAAGTCACTCTATTTAATGCAGATTGATTCCTTAGTAATCCAACTATAATCATTTCATCTTTTTAATCCTTTTGTAATTACCTCTTAGCACACAAGGTATAATCGATGTCCACAAACTTAAGATAATGAAGCCAACTGAGCCTGCTGACAGAGTCAAAGGGATGGTAATTTTTTTATGCAGCTTGAAATTAGCAACTAAATCATTGTGCCCTTCTTAAGTTAGTTCATGTGATCACTGTAAATATACTACACTGTGAAAAGATGAAGGAAACATTTTTCAATAATAATTTTGCATACACTGGACATTTCATTGGGAGATGAGAGGGATGGGAGACACCCTCATCTTGGGAGGAAGACCTTCCCATCCGTGATGTTCATATTTACTAACTGAATCATGAGGCTGTACAAATCCAGCTAATAAGACAATTTATGCATCTGTGCTGATAACTAGGATAAAGTTTATGCTTGTCATTAAGAGTGAATTATCACAAACACATTTTTTGAAACATATTTTATGAGGTCTATTCATAAATGTTTCCCCATATAAAACTGCCCCTCCCATCCCTCCTCCAAAAATATACAAACTCCCTTATAAAAATTCTAGTAGGTGAACCTCCCCTCTCTGTGAAAATGCTGGAAAAATCACTGCATCCAGAAGATCTTTTTGTCACTATTCCTTTTACATGGATGGTTGTCATTGAAGGACTTATCATGACATTTAGTTGGCTCTGGTTAATCTGTAATGGCTTGTTGTCAAAGTAACTTTTACAGCTATGATTAGGTTTGATCAAACTTAGTATCCTGGTATATCTAAGCACTATTAAAAACAACTTCAGCCTTACTTGACCTTGGCCTTGAGGTCAAGTTCAAATGTAACTTCTTAGATTTTTGTACTTCAGTCACCTTATGAACACAGCAACTTGTACAGTGGTCCTATTCTTGAATGACCCCTGTGACCAATGACCACCAGCTAGATATGGCAAGAATCTTTAGGCATGGATGACTCTGTGTCCAAAAGTTTGCCTTTAGGAAGGCCACCTCTCATGGCTGCATTTTAGTGCAAAAGCTGTCAAATTTACATTTAATTGTGGCCAAGTAATGGAGTTTACAGATGGAAATGTCATATTTACATTGTAAGAATGGGTAGGTAATGAGGTTTACAGATGGAAATGTCATATTTACATCTTGTCACATAGTACACTTTCCCTATAGTGTGTGCAGTTTAATATTTTTGATATTATATCATGTGTTCATATCACTTTATGTGATTCTGATTGGTCCAAATATGCCAATGAAATTATTGTGCATTATTCTTTTTGCTGATTGGCTATGATCATGGGAAAAAATGTTAACCCCGCCTTCTGGAATTTTTGTTTTCATTGAACATTTTTGGCTGCCATTTTTTTATTTGACGCATGAAAGGGAATTGGGGAAAATGGTGTCATTTGTTTCAATATTGCCAATTTACTCCCACAAGGATTTGTTATGTCATGCATAACATATCATAACATGAAAAGTGTATAAAAAAAACCAAGACAAGAACAATAACAACAAGAAAAACTATGGGTATTGCTCAGATGATAGTGCGGGTGGGGGTGGAGAGGGAGGGGCAGTATATTTGTAGCATGAAATCCACCCTATATACAAGCTTGGTTTAAATGTGAACTTACTGAAGTAAATAAACTTACCTTTGTTCACAGAAGAATATAAATATAAACCGGTCTCCCCAGCTGACGGAATTTTATCCAACCACAGCATATTTATGTGGTAAATATGTGATGCAAGTTCAACTCAAAAAGAGGTTTGTTTACGTCTTTTGTACAGTCTAATATTCTAAATCAAATGCTGCAAATATCCGGTCAGAAATACATTACAGTAAATATGTGTGTTTCTGCAACCAGTAATCTTTGCACAAAAATATCACAAGAATGTAATCATTTGTTGTGATGTGGACTTTCAACATAAACACTGGCACTGTGTTGTGTAGGCCAACTCAAACTGGTATTGTGCACCGTATCAAACATGTGACATCATTTTGTGTTGACAAATGTTTCGCCTTTTGTAAAATGTTCAGTTTATTTGGATGGATGTTTATTCTTTGATTTATTGTTAGCAAAAATGTATAATATACTTTTACTATTTCAACTTTGTTGGGAATACTTTTTATGCACAAAAATGAACGTTACAGCATCTGTCAGAATGAACAAATTTATTCATTCTTCTTTCTGTCTAAATAATTTCTTCTGAAATAAAACTATGTGATAAAAGGAATCTCAAATGGGTAATGATTTAATAACAAATTTATGAAACTTGTTAAATAATGTCCACCTTTTGCTTGCCAAGGCTCGCAAAAGCTGGGCATTATTCAACTCATTTCATAAATTCAGTATTAAATCATTAATCATTTGAGATCCTCTATTTAAGAGTGGCCAGATAGTGGGGTTTACATATAAAAATGTCACTAATATTTGCTGATCTAAAACTCAGCATGTTGACATTTGTTCCAACATACCAATGAAGTACCTAACATTAACCAATACAAAGAGGCAAGTAATCTGATTATCCTTACAACTGTGTATTCCTTAGATGTCAGATTGTGTCACACTGATAATTACTGGCTGTTATTACTATTAATAACTATCATAACAAAAGCTAACCACTGAGACTCACTGTATTGTTCGGCTCAAGTCAATGTGAGATCCGGTCACCATAATGTAAAAATTGTATGGGAGCTGTTGAGGCTTCTTACTCATGGATGGTCAAATGTACTTGAAAGGGAACTGGACTAAAGCCAGTTGATCACATTACAAGCTTACTTCTGTTGTAAACACAAGCATTTTGTGTAATAACTACAGATTGCCAGTAAAGTAATAAAAGTAGTTCCTAAAAGTGCAAAATGTCATCAGATATTCTCAGTTTAAAAGTCAATGTGAAAGCAGTTTGACTAAATGAAATGAGGAACAATCCTTTGATTACTGCTATGAAATGCCAGAAAGATTCCAATAAACATTGTAAAATTACAATTCTACAGCAGCAAGAAAATGGAATGGACAAACAATTATGGTTACAGCCAGATGCTTTCACACTTTGGTTTTGCACCAGTCATTTTAAATCACATGATACAAGTTTGATTACAGTGATAACTTACCATGCCCGTTAAATTTAATGAAAAATAGCAACTATGTAAAACTTAGTCATGCCCCCTTATATTTCATATCTAATTATTACTACAATCTGTGTGATCTGCTTCTGGAAAGGTCGCCCGTTTTATAAGGCCAACTGCTGAATCCCTTCTTCAGCATTGGCCTTATAAAAGGGGGATCACTTTAAAAATGGGTTTTGTTCTGACTTTATATTTTGTCAGCATTCATTTCAAGAACAATTTGCTTGATGTAGAGTTTAACCTATGGTGACTTAAGTATGATAAGCAAGTTTGAATTGATTTCTATCATACCTGGTTTGCGGTAATTGCAGCAGAATCCCTTAAATGGGTTCATCATAAAAATGTAATGGCTTGTGGATACAACTCTTGTAAATAAGTAGTAAGAACAGAATGTATCAGAGACAGGTTCCATGATCTTTTATCCATAATATCAAGTTCTAAGATCAAGATTTAGACCTTGGAACTTATATTCTGAACATGATAACTAGGGGTTAAATTATGTCACTTAACCACCTAAAATTATTGTGTATTGATATAATTTATAACACACAGCATACAATATCATACATTATCAATACACATATCAACTTGATGGTCTTTTCATCTTTAGAAGGTCCCTCACTTGTATGGTGGTGCTGTTATGTATGTGTTGATATATTGGTTATATTTCTAGAATTACAAACATAAATAGGCCTGTCATCTGTTCATATGCTATTCTCAAATTTAACAAGAGAAATACTTACAAACCGACTACCTGTTAGGTGTCAGTGATTTTTATTCAACCTCTTGGGCCATTTTAGGCTTCCCCATTGCAAGGTCTCATCTTGGTTACCACACCCTTTGATTTGCACTGCACGAATGCTTCTTAAACATTCAATTAAATTTGAAAGGTATATTGTTTCTAATTTAAAGCAGAAGAAATAATGCAGTTCCCACACAAGAACAAGAACTTGGACTTGTTATCTAGAACAAGTCCTAACATCGGAGTGAGAATAACCAGTAACCATTTCCTTCCTGCAGTTGCAAAACAACTACTGCAGACATAGACACTGTGAGAGTAAAAGGAAATTATTGACAGCACCCAATTCTTTCCTGCAAATTAACATTGTGATTATAAGTTGTGCAGTTTGAAACTGCCCCTTTGCCAATTCTTTGTTAACTTTTTATCCCATCAGAATGTTTAGTCATTGATTACACATATCAGCTTAAAACAGCAACATTCCAAACTTGTTCTCCATGTACGATATAAGTACTTTGCATATAATTTGATAGCCATGTTTGCACAAAGTTTTTCTCTTGTTTTGTGTATATTTAGGATAAGTTCAGATGTGAATACTTCTCATGTGTCATGTGTTAAATAAGCTACAGTTCTTATTGGTGGTGTTTTACTCTTGACTTGAACAAACAATAACCACCAATCAGAACTGAATGTAACATATTTCATTGGAAGACATCTGGGATATGTAGCCTCATGTTTGATACAAGTAGACAAGGTGTGAAGCAACAATGAAACTTCGCATAAAAGTGATTATTCATAGATCAGTAAAGTTTTTTAATCATGTAGGGGAAACAAATCTGGAATGTCTTCCTTAAGTTGATATATTTTATGAGTGACTGAGCATGTTGATGGGATAAAATAATCTGCATGGAATTGTGGGAGGTTGTCACACCATGTGAGTAAGTCACATTGTGTATGCTAATTTGTCAATTTAAGGCAAGTGGGTGTTTTCAGCAGTTTTTCTTTGTTACTGACATAAATAAATGTATGTGTCTGCTACAGCTGTCTCAGATGAGTTTTTAGTTTCAAGAATTAAAAGGCAAATGATAAATAATTCATTATTCATGAAGATTAAAGTAACCTATATCGGGTAAGTATTGTTTTGCATAAATTCTTCACCAGTTGTGTCAATATTGGCATCGATATGTACAAATATTGATGTATCAATATATCGATTGTTTCACCATAATGTTAACTCAGACAAATAGGAGTAGATTTTTTTCATTGAATTCATTATGGTGGGTTTCTTAAGATTATCTAACATTGTTTCATTACTCAGCATTTAAAAAGAAGAAAATTAGGGTATAAATGGACCTCTATGGGATTCCCACATTCTTTTCTAGATTGTCATTCTGTTAGAACAACTCTTGTTGCACGCACTAAAGACTGAGCCTGCATCTAGAACTGAACCCTTGCTTTTATCATCCCTGTAAATCAACAACAAAAATGTTACTATTATAGGTCTGCTGTCACTTTTTCAAATAGGAAATTCTTAGCTTCATGGTTTTAAATTAAGAGTCTTAAGTTCTCCATACTGAGTACAAGACATCAGCAAAAAACAATATGTAGATTTAGGAAATATGACATATAGATAAAACAAGAAAGCAAATTTGACTGCTTTCAAATCATGTGGTATGTACAGTGTAATGTGCACCATATTCACTATCTTTTCCAGGAACAGCCTTGTGATGTGTCTGATAATGGCACCAAAATGATATGTAACACTCCTGAACTTCCTGAGGAACAAAAGAAGAACCTTATCCAAGTTAAAAGCAATAGTACCAAAAGAAAAAGAAGGAGCACCAGTAGATTGTGTTATGATTGCTTTGAGATAGTGATTAAGATGGATGGCTTTGAGTCAAATTTTACCCTGTCCTATACTGTGGATCCTTCCCTTCTTAATCTAACTGGAGATAACTCAGTTAAAATTTTCTCCACAAGTAAAGAGAGAACTCTCACATTAAAGGTATGTAAACCAAGTATCTTGGCTTAGACTGTTGCATAACATTTTGTAGAAAACATTCTGTATTACAGTTATATATTACAATTTCATTAATTATGAAATAAAATAAATTTGTTTCTTCCTGGGTCCATGTAGAATGTATCAGTTTGAAAGAGGTAAATGTGAATAGCATGTAAAATGCTAAATTCATGCTATTTTCATTGGTTAGTTGGTTAGCATGTGAATAGCATGTAGAATGCTAAATTCATGCTATTTTTATTGGTTGGTTGGTTACCATGTGAATAGCATGTAGAATGCAAAATTCTTGCTATTTTCATTGGTTGATTGGTTAGCATGTAAATAGCACATATAATGCTAAATTCATGCTATTTTTATTGGTTGGTTGATTAGCATGCGAATAGCATGTAGAATACTAAATTCATGCTATTTTCATTGGTTGATTGGTTACCATGTGAATAGCATGTAGAATTCTAAATTCTTGCTATTTTCATTGGTTGGTTGGTTTTAATGTCACTTCCAACATTATTGTCTATATCATGCCAATCAGAGCAAAGTGCCTTTCACAAGGAGACACCAGGGCTGTCCTTGGCTTGTATTGAACCCATGACTATTGCATTATAATTCGTATGCTCTACCAAGTAAGCTATCACAATTTCCACATGCTGTTTTGGGGAGACAGTGACTTGTTATTCATGATGAAGTGCAAGGGCTTGAAGTGGATTTGTGCATAGATGACAAAAAGAAAAACATCAATAGATAATGTATGCTATACAGAGCTTGCTAGATATAAACCACTACAACAGCTACAGTTAAAATGGGTACAAAAGTCATAGTGACAATATCTTCAGAATCTCAAAGATGTACTGTAAGTGAAGTCAGGAATTTTTCACTTTTTCACATAATTATCAAGCTGTCGACAATAAATATTCTTAATAAAGTATCATTATTATTGAAACTTGTTTGACTCAGACTTGAATGGAATTTATGATGCTGAAAATTTTAATAACAATTAGTAAATAAGTAATTTATTATTATTATTATTATTATTATTATAGATAAAGACAGAAAGAATTATTAACATATGCATTTAGAATCTAAGTAATAATCAAAAGGTTCAGATAACTCGGAATAAAATACTAATAAAAATATAGAAATGGAAATAATCTTGTACAGATTGTCTGTAATGTATTCATCATAATTTGCAAGTCAGTACATTTATTTTAATAAGAATAAGGATAATACTGATCATAATTTATGTTTATTAATTTTGATATGATATTTTTAAAAAAATGAAGTTCAGACTGTACTAATAGTACATTTGAAAGATTCTGAATATTTTGTCACCATGGTTTCATCTACATTTTAATTGTAGCCAGTGTAGCGATGGATTTTGTGCAAATTGTATATATATATATATATATACTGAGAATGTTTATTATATTAAAACCTACATACTAGTCCTCATCAAGCCAATGCACCTCATCATGTACGTTAGATTGCTCCTTTTTCTAAAACTAGCGTGGATTTAAAAATGTATTATTTGCATTGTCTGTTTCCAGTCACATGGGTGAGGAAGGAATAATTAAAAAATGTATAAGGGTTTGAAGGGATTAAATTATTTTGAGCTAAATTTTAAAAGTGCCAGGTAATTATTTTCAGAGATCCAAGGTAGGGGTATGATTCAGAAAGGGCTGGCTCCAGATTATAGATCAGTATACACTATCATGTTTTATGTAAAAAGATAGACTACCTTTATTGTCACCTTTCCAGTGAAAATAAATGTCTTTCTGCACTGAAATCTATTGACACATGCATTTTCATAATAATGTCAGACTTCTTATAATTTGTAGGTGGTTAAATGGCATATAATTTTAGGTGGTTAAATTATATATAATTTTATGTGATTAAATTACATATAATTTTTAGGAGATTCAATTACTTATATTTTCTGGTGGTAAAATGACATAATTTTTTGTCAGTTAAATTACATATGATTTTTAGTTGGTCAAATTACAAATCATGTTTCTTGTTAAAAATAGCTTTTTAAAAAATGTTAAGAATGTATGCATGGAGTGAAGCAGTGAGAGCAATCAATGAGTCTAGTACTCTGAAAATGTATTAGTTTGCTGGATATCATTTCTCCTAAATTGGCCTGCCAGTGATAAGCTCAAAATATATCTAACTTGATGCAATCGGTGTTGGTATTTTTATAATAGAACAAAATTAATATTATCTAAAAACTTAATTGGCATTTTTGAAAAGACTGAAAATGTCTGGTAATCTTTCATTTTATAAGCATCTTCTCTTTTGGCTACTCATTTTCTTTATATAAATGCTTTTATTAGTACTATTTGCAAATAAGATGACCAACATAATGAAGTTATCATCGTGTCTGCAACCTCTATTGCAGAGAATGAAACTAATATAATCTATGGTGGGTTTCGCACGGACACCAGGATATCCCCTGTCTGCCTCGGGGAGACAAATAATCTAACCCTATGACTGGGATTTCCTTGTCTTGGTACAAACATGACCATAAATTATTTTTCTCAACCAACCATTTTCATTCAAATTAAAATAACTTGCACTTTTGCAATATACTGGTATTAGCAGACTCATCACATACTGTATCCTGGCTGTAGATTATCCATGGTGTTCCAGGAAAAACCCTGAAACACCCTGGAGAATAATAGCATGGAATACCCTGGAGTATTTGGATATTCCATGCTTCTTCCAGGGTAGGCTGGTAAACCATGGATAACAGACAAGGATAAACATGGACAATCAGCATGGAAAATCCTGGATAATCCTAGCATGGAAAAAATGAGTATTTGGATAATATTCCAGGCATTGTCAAGGTTAGGTTGGAAAACCCTGAATCATTGACCTGGACAGAACTGTAATATTTAGCTGGAAAACCCTTTAAATTGTTCTTGAAAACAAGATATTTCACTAAAACAGTTTCTGTTTTTATTTTATTTTCCCTATAATTGTTTGACCATTGGGGGAACCATTCCATGGTCAGCTTATTATCTAACATAATCTAGGGACAATAAATGTAGTGTAGAAAAAACACATGCAAATACACATTGATGCAGTATACAATCTCTGTTTTTTATACACTATTGAGATAAACAGATACAAATATACAGGATCTAGGTGACAGAGCTTCTGATATTATAGTCTTTTGTTCCTGTTTACCATCAACTCAGACTAAATTAAATATTGTTTTAGTTTGTATTACAAACATATTATACACTATAACATGATGCTTTTGATTTGTAACACATTTCTTAGTTACTGGTGGAATAAATGTTCAAATTGTTCCTAAATCAACATAAATGCTTCTTTCTTTTCAGATTTGATTGCAAAATATTTTTCCAAATTATAGTGTTCCTTAAGAAAAACTTTCAACACATCTAATCTAGGCATATCCCCTTTCATTTTACATAACCTGGCTGTAGATTTTCCATGGTATTCCAGGAAAAAGCATGGAAAACCACGGAGTGTATGGACTAATATTCCAGGCTTCTTCCAGGGTAGACTGGAAAACCATGGAAAAAAGACATGGAGTAGCATGGAATATTGGCATGGAAACCCTTGGACAATTCTAGTATGGAAAACCATGGAGTATTTGGGCTTATATTCCAGGCTGGAAAACCCTGGAGAACTCTAACATGGAAACCCCTGGAAAATTCTAGCATGGAAAACCATGGAGTATTTGGACTTATATTCCAGGCTCTATCCAGGGTAGGCTGGAAAACCTTGGAATATTGGATGGAAAACCTTGGAAAATTCTTGCATAGAAACTATGGAAAATTCTAGCATGGAAAACCATGGAGTATTCGGACTAATATTCCAGGCTCTGTCCAGGCTATGCTGGAAAACCCTGGAATATTGCATGGAAAATCCTGGAATATTAGCCTCAACAGAACTAATATTTGACTGGAAGACCATGAAATTTTTTCACAAAGATAAGAGATTTCCATAGAAAATAATTTTCACTTGGCTGAGAAGACCGCTCTGGTGGCTTAGTGGTTAGAGCATCTGCCTCGGATGTGGGAGGTCATGGGTTTCGATCCCTGGCCGAGTCATACCAAAGACTTACACAAATGGTACTCACAGCTGCCTCGTTTGACAGTCTGCATTAAGAGGTTTGTGTTAGGACTGGTCGGCCTCAGGTGTCAGGATAATGTGACTGGGTAGGACATCATGCTACATGTCTGTGGCATGATGCCTCAGTACTAGACATCACTATAAACTGCCACACTGCAGAAGTCATAGTGATATGACTGAAAAATTGTTAAAGCTATATTAAAACACAAATCAGACATACACACACACACACACTCATTTGACTGAGACCCTGACAGGATCCCCATTCCATCTGTTAAGATTGTATGCTATTAGGTGAAAAAGAAGAATATTAGCCATTTGAATTACATTCAGTGCTCAAAAGTCGTATAGTCCAATGCCCAGGGCCCCTCTAATTTCAGATCAAGCCCCTACTGTTTTCTAAGTGAGGTGCCCATTGGGCTTGTCAAAAAATCTAATTCATCTGAGAACACATTGATCATGTTGATGAAATGTTTAAATTTAATTTCAAGATGTTGGAAAACTGGTAAATTATTAATATTTATCCCCATATATGCCCCTTACCCCATACTTATATTGAAAGTGGTAAACTTTGAGTACAAATCAAGGCATAATTATTGTAATCCATGAATGGGGAACAGATTGTCTGTGTTACAATAACTAGTTCTCACATGGCATTAACATACATGTGATTCTAAATGACTGTTTTGGATATTTATGTGCCAGAAGCCAGCCAGAACCATTCTAGTGGAAACAGATGCTGTTCCACCAATTGGTGCAAATATGAATGGCCACATAATGCCATTAAAGCTAGTGAGTATAGATAACAAACTGTTAACCGATTACTTTGTTGTTGTTGTAATCTGAAGAGTTTAGGCCACATGCAGGATGTTTTTTCAGGTATTATAAGTAATAAAGGGGTCAAATGTCGTTGTGTTGACTTTTGAGTCTTTAATTACAAAAATCGCTGACCTTGAGATAAATAGAAAAGACCAACTAAAAACGTTTGTGGCAAAAACCTTGTGCAAGTATTCTGATTTATTTATGAAATAATATTTGAGCAAATTAAGGGGCATCTGTGAACAACTTAAAATGTGCTAATGGAAACTGTATATAAATCAAAACACTTCCAATGTTAATGATCACAAACACTGTTGATCCACCGAGTAAGACAGATATTGTTAGAGTAATTAGACAATGGATGACCTCAGGACCTGGTGGAAAACATTGCTTTCAGTGTCATTTTTTATTCAAGTAAAAACACAAGTCAATTTAATATGATTTTGTTTTATTTTTTCATATTTGAAATGTAGCAATTGTAATGATGTGTAAAACTAATACTGAGAAAGGGGCAATTTTGAATACATGGAAATTGCAGTCCAGGCCTGTATAGATTGAGTCTGGGCTTGTTATTTTTTTTAAGTCACCTGAGCCCTTGGGGCCTGTATCTAAAAATAAACTTCTTTGAGCCCTAGGGGTCAGTATCTAAAAATAAATTTCTTTGAGCCCTAGGGGCCTGTATCTAAATATAAATTTCTTTGAGTCTTAGGGGCCTGTATCTAAAAATAAATTTCTTTGAGCACTGTTAACATTTAACCACCTCTTATAAACAAGTCCTCTCAGAAAAAATCATGCATCCTCCCTTGCTTTCTTGTATTTTTTATGATTCAGGTACCATCCACTGAAATACATTACAACAGCATGTTACTACACTGTATTAGCCTGCCCAAAAAATCTGTTTACTTGATTCCCAAAAACATTTCGTTTCTTAGTTCAATATTCAAAAATCACTTCACATTTTCTAATAAACACCTGTAAGTGTTATTCATGATAATTGAAAGAGATCCCAAATTCTGTTTTTGACATCCATTTTGAAAGGGCCATATGTCAAACAATTAGTACTTTAGGCTATGTCTGTGAACAAAATAAAAGCAATGAAATTACTCACTTGATACGTTGAAATAGAATGACTTCAGTCTTGTTTAAAAATGAAACAAGTAGGTGCAGTGACCCCTGAACAATTGCAGAATTTGATACATGAGAAGAAAAACGGAAATTACATCAACCAGCTTGCTTGGAATTTGTAATTTCATCAGTGATAACTGACAACAATGCATGGAGAACTGTGGTTTGGGAGCCGCAGCCATAAATAATAATGATCTGCAATGTTATTATCTCAATGATTACATGAAGCAAGATTACAAAATCTCATCTAACATATTAAATCTTACATGAAAGCTGTGCAGCAGCAGACATATGTATTGGCCCTACAGCTACCAAACTGGTCCTGTAAACTGACAAAATGTAATACAGCCTTTATTTTACTCACCAACATGATAACTTAAATTATTTTGGAGCTTCTGGGATCAGTTGGTGCACATGTGGTGGTGCTGCTTGCAGTAAATTTCCTGCATTAACTTGCTAACTTTTGTGGCTGTTCAGTATAGAAAGCTTGCATGAGATTTGCTAATCTTGTCAACTGAGCGTTGATAACTGACATCACTGCATCAAAAACTAGTTTGGCAGGTGTAGCTATAAACAATATTGATTTACAAAGTTATTATCTCAGTGATTATGTGAAGCAACATTACAACTGCAGCAATTGTAGTGAGTACAGTATAATTATAAAACGGCCCTAAACCGCATTTCCAAAAACTGGGAAAATTCAACAGTCTTGATTTTACTCACCATACATGTAGTAACTCAGTGACTTTAAATTATTGTATGGGTTGTATGATCAGTTACTGTACATGGATTGGTATACTGCTTGCAATAAAAATTCCTGAATTAACAAGCAATATTGTGATGGTTCAGTCTTAAGAATGGAGCCATTTTGAAAACGAGTTTGTCATGGTAGTTCTGTCATTTAATTACATCATATATGTTGTCTGCATATTTGAAGGTTTGTAAACTAGTCTCCAGGCTGTAAACTAGGGAAATAACTAATGTTAGGTCTCAATACCAAATTAGGTCTCTTCACAGAAAACCACATTTCCTCTTGCATGATTTTATTGTTTGATTTGTTTGTTAAAAAGTGAAACATAACTCTGTACAGAATGCTAGCAGAATGGGATGGGCATCTGTCAAAGAAAACAAAATTATATGAAAATAACTGACAGCTGTTTTTTATTCTGTCAGCAAAATGGTAAGAAGCAAAAGATTCAGAAGAATGGATAATGATTTTTTAAGTATTGATATTGTATGGATATGAATAATACAGGAAATTAATATCACATTATTTACTTATCTTAAATCTATAAATACTGGAGTTGTTTATTATTATTATTATTACTATTATTATTAAAAGTTTTGATATTTACATCATTCAGAAATGTATAAATCTGGTATTATTAAATATAACAAAAAAGAATTAGTGGAAATAAAAAACAATCTTCATGATTAATTTAACTCAGGGCATCATTTGCATAAAATTATTTCTTGTACAATTACTACTTGAAATTGTTTAAAAATTCAGTTTTATATACCATTCATCAAATATGCTGTGCAGATAGGGTACTTAAACATTAGAATCTTGTCTTTGAGCAATATTGTATTCCAACCACAATGAGTAATGTTGTATTCCAACCACATTGACTAATGTTATATTCCAACCACATTGAGTAATATTGTATTCCAACCACATTGAGTAATGATGTATTCCAACCACATTGAGTAATATTGTATTCCAACCACATTAAGTAATGTTGTATTCCAACCAAATTGAGTAATGTTGTATTCCAACCAGATTGAGCAATATTGTATTCCAACCACATTGAGTAATTTTGTATTCCAACCACATTGAGTAATGTTGTATTCCAACCACATTGATTAATATTGTATTCCAACCACATTGAGTAATGCTGTATTCCAACAACATTGATTAATATTGTATTCTAACCACATTGCATAATATTATATTCCAACAACATTGAGTAATATTGTATTCCAACCACATTGAGTAATATTGTATTCTAATCACATTGAGTAATGTTGTATTTCAACTACATTGAGTAATATTGTATTCCAACCACATTGGGTAATATTGTATTCCAACCACATTGAGTAATGTTGTATTCCATCCACATTGAATAATATTGTATTCCAACCACATTGAGTAATGTTATAGTCCAACCACATTGAGTAATATGGTATTCCAACCACATTGAGTAATATTGTATTCCAACCACATTGAGTAATGTTGTATTCCAACTACATTGATTAATATTGTATTCTAACCACATTGTGTAATATTATATTCCAACCACATTGAGTAATATTGTATTCCAACCACATTAAGTAATATTGTATTCTAATCACATTGAGTAATGTTGTATTTCAACTACATTGAGTAATATTGTATTTCAACCACATTGGGTAATATTGTATTCCAACCACATTGAGTAATATTGCATTCCAACCTCATTGAGTAATGTTGTATTCCATCCACATTGAATAATATTGTATTCCAACCACATTGAGTAATGTTGTATTTCAACTACATTGAGTAATATTGTATTCCAACCACATTGGGTAATATTGTATTCCAACCACATTGAGTAATATTGCATTCCAACCTCATTGAGTAATATTGTATTCCAACCACATTGAGTAATATTGTATTCCAACCACATTGAGTAATGTTGTATTCCAACCACATTGAGTAATGTTTTAGTCCAACCACATTGAGTAATATGGTATTCCAACCACATTGAGTAATATGGTATTCCAACAACATTGAGTAATGTTATAGTCCAACCACATTGAGTAATATGGTATTCCAGACACATTGAGTGATATGGTATTCCAACCACATTGAGTAATAATATATTCCATCAACATTGAGTAATATTGTATTCCAACATGATAACTCACATGAGAAATTAGAATTCTGCTTTATTTTCAAGCATAGATTAATTGAAAAGAATGTTTTCTATGTTAAACTTTCTTATGAGAGCACTTAAATTCTCACATGAGCAAGATCTATACATGTGATAATTTGGTTAGTTTTTCCTTGGCTAACAATATCTATCACATATGAGCTTGTAAAAACTACTCTATTTGCATACATTTCTAAAAAGGTTCTTATGTTCAGTTTATGAGAAGCTTATGAGAATTGGCGAGTTTTTTCTGCACATATAACTAATCTGTTGAGCAGAAGAAATGAAATATAATTCTAAGTGCCAATCTTGAAAATTGACTAAGTTTTTTTCTGGGGTTTTCCAGGCTGAAATGTATCAAAAAAGATTCTAAGTCCAAACTGTCCATACTTTTTCAGGTATTGTCCAGCCATTCCATGGCCAGTATCCAGGGTTTCCAGGATAAATGCAAGATAATTCATTTTTTCAGTTTCCATGTTTTTCCAAGGTATTATGTCCTTTTCCAGAGTATGTTATGGAAAAAGTACAGCTGGGATTAATCAGTTACTATCATTGCCTTTCACTGTATATAAAGGCCATCAGGCCTTGTACTGTTACTATCATTGCCTTTCACTGTCTATAAAGGCCATCAGGCCTAGTACTGTTGCTATCTTTGCCTTTCACTGTATATAAGGGCCATCAGGCCTTGTACAGTTACTATCATTGCCTTTCACTGTATATAAGGGCCATCAGGCCTTGTACAATTACTATCATTGCCTTATACTGTATACAAGGTGAACAGGCCTTGTACAGTTACTATCTTTGCCTTTCACTGCATATAAAGGCCATCAGGCCTTGTACAGTTACTATCGTTGCCTTTCACTGTATATAAAGGCCATCAGGCCTTGTACAGTTGCTATCATTGCCTTTCGCTGCATATAAAGGCCATCAGGCCTTGTACTGTTACTATCATTGCCTTTCACTGTATCTAAAGGCCATCAGGCCTTGTACGTTACTAGCATTGCCTTTCACTGTATCTAAAGGACATCAGGCCTTGTATTGTTTTATGAAAATCTGAATAATTATCTAAGTAGAACCTGAGATACAGGCTGATCTTAGAAAGAAAAACAATACAGGCAAAAAAATATAATTGTTATGCAAGTATTGCACCATGAGTGCCTGGAGCAATATGCTATTGTTTTTAAACACTGCACATTAATACAAATATTTTAATGAGTGCAATGGGGTGACCCTTCAAAGCTAAGTACACATGTTCTATGCATGAGAAAATAGAAATGAAAAACATTTCATATTATCACTCTAATATCACATTTGATCAATGGATGTCATAAGAAAATAATGATTAATTAATATATTTTATTAGGACAACTTTTCACTTTCATCAGTTATAATTTGTTAAAGTTCTTTGGTAGCCATGGTATAATACAATACTGGTACACAGCTCTAACAAAGTGTGTAATGACTTTGAGGAGATTTCCAATTCATGACTTTATTGGAAATTTACATTTTCTGTCCTGCTGTTACAAGTGCAGTGATAATATGACATGGAAATTTAATTGTGGAATACCATTGTTGTAATCTTAAGTAATTAGGTTCACTATCAAAGAATAAAGTTCTCAACAATTATGGGTTATGTGCCAAACAATGCCATTGATTGTAAACCTATTTTGTGTGAAACAATCCTGCCAAAATTGTCCCATTACGAAGCCAGGGTTTTGGTCCAGAGTTGGACCTGTAAAGCTCTGATGAATGCTGGTGTTATTAATGCATACATTGCGATGGCTGGTGCTGAAGAAATTGTTACAAAATATGCTAAACCTAAACTGCAAAGATGCAGACAGCAGTGAAGATGTGCATTGAGACCAGAAATCATCTTCCATTAAGCCAATTCACACTAAGTGGCTTATCTTTTGACATGACAAAACAGCTCATTGGAAAGACCTGACTGAAATGGGCTTTGAAAAAGCAGGACTATTCTGCTGATTGATTATTTAACAGTTTGTTGTTATGTTCAAAAATGTATATATATAAATGGGAATATGGGAATAATATGTGCTTTGGAAAATTAAGAAGGACACGGACATTGAATAAATTTGCAAAATATTGCTATACATCAGGTATAGTCTTTACAACCTTACACTAGTTTTCATGCTCATGAACTTTTTTTGCATTCAGATTAAATTGTAATCATAAAAAAATTAGTTCCATTTTTCCTTGTTGTTCATGTACTTATCCAAATATACATTTCACATTCTCAGCACTATAGGAAACCATGTTATCCTAATGTACTTTTCACATTCTCAGCGCTATAGGAAACCATGTCATAATAATGTACATTTCAAATTCTCAGTGCTATAGGAAACCATGTTATCCTAATGTACATTTCACACTCTCAGCGCTATGGGAAACCATGTTATCCTAATGTACATTTCACATTCTCAGGACTATAGAAAACCATGTTATCCTAATGTACATTTCACATTCTCAGCACTATAGGAAACCATGTTATTCCAAAAAAATAAAGAAGCAGATATTTTGTTCTGACTTTTAAATTTGTAGTCTAGCTCACCCATGGAAACCACAAAATTGGAATCCAACAAATTTATCGTGTTTCTGCTTTTATATCATGGAACTTTTATTAACCAGACACTGAATATTCATGATTTTTTTCTTCTTGCAGCCATGTAACAATTATAATGATACAAATTATTCCAGCCAACAGATACCAAGCCAAATAATTTTGTTACTTTATGATCATTATACACAACTTCCACTATTTATAAAGACAGTAAACTATGAGCTTGTTGAGACCCAAAGAGTGACTATCTAGTTAACAGGGGCCATCAGGGAAGCAATATTTATCACAAATGAGGATACAGATTTCATGTGAAGGGCAATTAATTGTTTGCACTAAACATTATGATTTATTTGCAGTTTTTCTACTTTCAACAGGGCAATAACTTGCTGTGGGAGAGAGGAGATATCATTATCACCATTGGCTATGGAAACTGTACATTGGTGGAAGTTACAGAGAATAACATATCATGCAGTCCTCCAGCTCAGCAGCCCGGATCAGACCAACAGTTTCCAGATGTTTCTGTATGTACACCATCACTCATTACTTTCATTTAACACCATGTTTCTATATCAAATTGTTTTTATTTGAAGTTTCATTCAGGATATGACTAACAAAGTCAAAATTAGAATATCTATTAAACATCTTTATCTTTCTTGACATTTCCAATTGTTTTGGTTCAAGTTTTTATTGGCTATATTCGTATAATTTAGACATGAAGTGTGGGTGCCAACATCCCTCCTACCCCTCAAAAATAACAGTGTTGAATGGAATATCTTGAATGTCTTTTTTTTGCAGGTGAAGATTGGCAATTTCAAGCAAACTGTTGGCTATTTGAAGTATGAAGTTGAAAATGAAACAATGTCAAAAACTATCATTGGTGTGATTGCCAGTATTGGAGGAGTTCTGCTTCTAGTGTTAGTATTGGTTGCAGTTTTTTGTTTACGAAAATCTCGACAACTCAGCAGGAAGGCAGCGGAATTGGAAAAACAAATTGAAGACTGGGAAATGGAAATTAGGAATGTCAGTCGAGAAGGTATGTAATCAAGACATTGATTGACCTCTGCTGCTTTTACCCGTCTGAAAGACAATTAAAACTCAACATCCAGTTGGATATATGTATTCGTAAATACTAAAATGGATTATTGTAAATTCAATGCAACCTAATGACATCATTTACTAGATGTCATTCAGTAGAAGACTTATTGTTATACATACATGTATACAAATGACGTTTTTAAAATCAGAAGTATATTGTCTTGTTACCTGTTAGATTGTCTCTTATAGCTTTAGGATCAGTTCATCATGCACATCTGAGATCTGACCATCTCATGTATATCTAGTGAAGACCAGCTCATGCATATCTTGGTTACAACCAGCTCATGCATATCTTGGCTAGGACCAGCTCTTGTATATCTTGTCTAGGACCAACTCATGCATACCTTGGTTAGGACCAGCTCATGCATACCTTGGCTAGGACAACTTTTTGAATAACTTGGCTAGGACCAACTTGTGGATATCTTGGCTAGAACCAACTCATGGATATCTTGGCTAGGATCAACTCAAGCATATCTTGGCTAGGGCCAATTCATACATATTTTGGCTAGGACTAGCTCATGCATACCATGGCTAGGACAAGTTTTTGTATATCTTGGCTAGGACCAACCCATGGATATCTTGACTAGGACCATCTCATTCATATCTTGGCTAGGACCAACTTGTGTATATCTACCTAGGACCAGCTCAGGCATATCTTGGATAAGACCAGCTCTTGCATATCTTGTCTAGGACCAACTCATGCATATCTAGCTAGGATCAGCTCATGTATATCTTGGCTAGGACCAGCTCATGATTATCTTGACTATAACCATCTCTTGCATATTTTGGCTAGGACAATCTCATGCATATCTTGGCTTGGACTAGCTCATGAATATCTTGGCTAGGACCGACTCATGCATATTTTGGCTCAGACCATCTGATGCATATCTTTGCTAGGACAAGCACATACATATCTTGGCTAGGACCAGCTCATGCATAACTTGGCTACAACCAGCTCATGCATATCTTGGCTAGGACCAGCTCATGCATATTTTTGGCTAGGACCATCATGCATAACTTGGCTACAACCAGCTCATGCATATCTTGGCTAGGACCAGCTCATGCATATTTTTGGCTAGGACCATCATGCATATCTTGGCTACAGTGAGCTCATGCATATCTTGGCTACAACCAGCTTATGCATATCTTGGTTAGGACCATCTCATGCATATCTTGGCTAGGACCAGGTCATACATATCTTGGCTAGGACCATCTTAAGGATATCTTGGCTAGGACCAACTCATGCGTATTTAGCTGGGGACCAGGTCTTGCATATCTTGGTACAACCACCTCATGCATATTTTGCCTAGGATCAGCTCATGCGTATCTTGACTAGACCAGCTCATGTATATTTAGCTAGGACTAGCTCATGCATATCTTAGTTATGATTAGCTCATGCATATCTTGACTACAACCAGCTCATGCATATCTTGGCTTGGACCAACTCTTGCATATCTTGGCTAGGACCAACTCATGTATATCTAGCTAGGACCATATCATGCATAACTAGGCTAGGAATAGCTTATGCATATATTGGCCAGGACCCGGTCATGCATATCTAGGCTATTACTAGCTCATAATATGTTGGCTAGGACAAACTCATGTATATCTACCTAGGACCATTCAGGCATATCTTGGCTAAAACCAGCTCTTGCATATCTTGGCTACAACCGGCTCATGCATATCTTTGCTACAACCAGCTCATTCATATCTTGGCTAGGACCAGTTCATGCATATCTTGGAAAGGACCAGTTCATGCATATCATGGCTAGGACCATCTCATGCATATCTTGGCTAGGACCAGCTCGTGCGAATCTTGGCTAGGACCAGCTCATAGATATCTTGGCTAGGACCGACTCCTGCATATTTTGGCTAGGACCATCTCACGTATATCTTAGCTAGAACCAGCTAATGCATATCTTGGCTGCAACCAGCTCATGCATATATTGGCTAGGACCAGCTCATGCATATCTTGGCTAGGAACAGCTCATGCATATCTTGGTTAGGACCAGCTCATGGATATCTTGGCTAGGACCAGCTGTCATCAATATCTTGGCTAGGACCAGCTCATGGATATCTTGGCTTGGACCAACTTGTGTATATCTAGCTAGGATCAGCTCATGCATGTCATGGCTACAACCAGCTCATGTCTATTTAGCTAGGACCAGCTCATGCATATCTTGGCTAGGACCAGTTCATGCATATCTTGGCTAGGATCAGCTCCTGGATATTTTGGCTAAGACCAACTCATGCATATTTTGGCTATGACTAGCTCCTGGATATCTTGGCTAGGACCGACTGATGCATATTTAGCTAGAACCAGCTCATGCATATCTTGGCTACAACCAACTCATGCATATGTTGGCTAGGACCATCTCATGTATATTTAGCTAGGACTAGCTCATGCATAACTTGGCTAGGACTAGCATATGATATCTTTTCTATGACTACCTCGTGTATATCTACCTAGGACCACCTCATGCATATCTTGGCTACAACCAGCTCATGCGTATCTTGGCTAGGCGCAGCTCATGGATATCTTGGCTAGGACCAGCTCCCATCAATATCTTGGCTAAGACCAGTTCATGGATATCTTGGCTTGGACCAACTTGTGTATATCTAGCTAGGATCAGCTCATGCATGTCATGGCTACAACCAGCTCATGTCTATTTAGCTTGGACCAGCTCATGCATATCTTGGCTAGGACTAGCTCATGATATCTTGGCTAGGACCAACTCGTGTATATCTGGCTAGGACCAGCTGATGCATATCTTGACTAGGACTAGCTGATATGTATTTAGCTAGGATCAGCTCATTCATATCTTGGCTACAACCAGCTCATGCATATCTTGGCTAGGATGAACTCATGCATATCTTGGCTAGGATAAGCTCCTGTATATCTTGGCTACAACTAGCTCATGCATATCTTGGCTACAACTAGATCATGCATGGAACCAGCACGTCCATATCTCAGCTTCAAGAGCTTTTCTAGTATCATTTTTTGACACATTTTCTGAGCCATCTAGTACCTGATGTGTCATATTAAACTATATAATCTGATGGTGCTCTTCACCAGTTTCATTTTAGCTCTTGAGGCTAGGTAAGCATGTGGTATTGATGGCTTGTATCCATTGTGCATTTTCTAACATCCATCCGGCAACATTTACTAATTTCAAATTCTTTTCCTACATCACAAAACCAATTTCATCCTGAAAGCATTCAGCATGACAGCCTTTCTAGTTTATACAACTGCAGATGACATGCCATCCAGAATTGTGGCTCTTATTTACAGTAAAAAATTTAACAACATCAAATAGCTTCTTATTTGTCATTTTCTTCTTAAGCAACAATAAACAGAATTTGACCAAATTTAAAAGAAACCAAACCTAGTATTAAGTCCTTTCAAGTATGATGTTGATTAGCCATCCAGTATGGCTGCCTTTACCTAAAATAGACAAGCCTGCTACATACATCTTTTCCAAAAACACTCAGTGGAATTTGACCAAATTGGACAGAGTGCATGTTGGCTTGAATGTCAAAATGTTAATACAGAAATTTAAAAAATTTAATTTGAAAAATGGCAATAATTTCAAATCCACTGCCATATCTGTCAGAAAAGAGTATAAGCCTTCAAGGTTTTTACAAGTGATGCTAATTCTTCAGCCAATGTAGCTGCAATTTCTATATAAAAAAATGTATGAAAAACCTTTAAACAACATCATCATAAAAACTCCTTAAGTTAGTTTCACCGAAAGCATTCTGGCATTTGAAATTCCTTTCACTGATGGCATCTGAAAAGGTTCTAGGACAATTACCCCCCAGTCATTGACCTCCTGGTCTATTACCCCCCCCCCCCCATCAATTAACCCCACCCATGTCAATTACCTTTTGGACATCTACCCCCGTGATAGTTTATACCACATTATTAGAATATTGCATTATTTTGTAATTCCTGAAACAGAACAATTTTGTATCACAAGGAAAAAGAATTGTATTTTATGTTTAGGACAAACGAACTTGAAAAGTACAAAGTGAGTCACAGTTAGGAGTGTACACTAGGGATAACTGGAATTTAATGTAAGTGACAACAATTATGTATTAGTTTTATTGCATTAATACTTCTGGTAGTTATGATACATTTGTTTTTCGCTTCAAAATTGTTGTTATACTTAATCATCTAAAAATCGGTCATATTTGAAATACATCTGCAGATGCACAAGATGTGGATCAAATTCAGTTTAGCATGCAATATAACATTTTCTGACAGCTGCTGATGACAGATAAGTCAAAAAATTATTAACTGCTTGGCATATCCTTGTTATCAGATGGCCTCATCATGCCTAATATGTTGTATAGAAGCATATGTTATACACACAGTAGACAAATTAAGATACAGTACCTGGTTAATTATAGAGTTATGGAACTTATGCAAGTTATAAAAAAGTTTGCCACTGAATTAAGGTTATAAAACTTGTTATTTACAGGTAATATATTGTATAGAAACATCTGTTATACACTGAATAGGTGGATTAATGACACAATGCCTGAACAATTAAAGAATTTTGGAACTTATCCAAGTCACAAGGAAGCATGCCACTTAAGGTCATAAAGCCTGTTCTTTACAGGTAATATATTGTATTGGTTGTTGTTGTTGTAGGGTTTAACGCCATTGTTCAGCACACGATAGGCTATACATGGCGGCCAGTATTAATGGTGGAGGAAAAACCCGGAAAACCCCGGAAAGAACCACCGACCCATGAGAAGCTACTGGCAAGCTTTCTCACATACCCACATTGGCTGAATCCGAGACTCGAACCCACACAGAAAGAGGTGAGATGGCAGTGATCCATAATGGAGAGTGCTTTAGACCACTCGGCCACTCGGGGCCCCATATTGTATTGGAACATATGACTTTGTTTGATTAAACACCTTTCTCACATGAAGGCATCTTCTTGTCATTAATATCATGCCTCATTCTTACTTCTGGTTTTTCTTTTTTATTCAGTGTATGTGCAGGGGAATGACCATGTCATGGGGGTAGTTATCCAGGGGGTAAGTGATATAGGGGGAGGTAAATGACCAGGGGTTTATTGTCCTGCCACCATCTCAAAAATTGTTTGATGGAATTTAGCCAACTTTGATAGATAGAATGCATGAAAGCCTTCCATTGATGCTGATCTACTATTTAATATGGCCACCCAGCAGAGATTGACCAGTATTGGCAGAGAGCATCCTTAATTGGAGCCCTGTTTCTATGCATGACCTCCAAGAAAGATCATATCAGGAGATATTCAAAAAAATATGTACTGTAAATGTCCAAAAAAGCCCACCACAGAATCTTTTCATTTTATAAAATACTGAATCTGTAACATGGTTAGTTATGAAATAATCTTCATAATTGGAATGAAACTATAGCATGGAATTATAGGAAGAGCATTGATTAGCCTAGCACTCCGATTTATGTATGCACAACAACAAAAAACACAGAACCTGTAGTTCTTTATGTATGATTGATATATATATATATATATATATATATATATATATATATGATTGATTTCTGTATGTATGATTCAATTATGTATGTATGATTGATATCTGTATGTATAATTGACTTACATATATATGGTTGATATATGTATGTATGATTGATATATGTATGTATAATTGATTTATGCATGTATGATTGATATATGTATGTATGATTAATATATGATTGTTTGATTGGTATATGTATGTATGATTGGTACATGTATGTATGATTAATATATGTATGTTTTATTAATAAATATGTATGTATGATTGATATATGTATGTATAATTGATTTACATAAGTATGCATGTATGATTTGATATATGTATGTATAATTGGTATATATATATTTATTGATATTCGTATAATTGGTGTCTATATGTATGATATATATATATATATATATATATATATATATATATATATATATATATATGATTGATGACTATTTATGAATGGTTGATATTTGATTGATATATGTATGATTGGTGTATGGTGTCCATAAACAAATAGTACCTGAAGACATACTGCAAATACAGTGTGCATATTATTTATAACTATAGCTGTATAATGAACGTTTATACGATTTTAGTAAAATAAGTTAAATTAGTTTAAAATCAACAGGTTAAATAAATAGTTTATGTAGGTTATAATCTTACAGTATTACATAACCCAGCTTAGTTAACAAGCCAACTGTAAGTTATATAAGGTAGGTTGGTGATGTCATGCTAGCATTGGCTTCACATCAAATATAGAGGATATTTTCTTTTTTCATCATGTGGTACAAAAAATATATGTTAAGGCAAAAGTTAAAATATATAGCTTTTCACACCACAAGGTGAAATATATCTGGTACGTATGATGAAAAGAAAGTTTTGTTTTTCTTATTTACCAGATTTGCTGCAGAATCAAAGCTTAAACGATTGAAATACCCCTTCCTCATTTTGTAAATTCACTTCAGTTTCCTAGGCTGATGTATAAAACATAACAGTGACTCAAGATAGTGTTAGGATTGGAAAGACATAATATGCAACAATAAGTTACATTTTTGAAATTTTGTAAACTTTTAGATTATATCTGACAACAAAGTAAGTCTGATTTAACAATGAATCACAGCGAGTTTATCGTTGTTGTCATGGAAGTAAGGAAATAAAACCCCATATAGCTGTGAACAGCATCAATTTAGATATCTTTAAAACAAATTACCTTTCATATCTGAAATATAATGCGTTTTCTATTTATTTGTTTTAGCTCACAAAGTGCTCATTTTTGTTGCTACAACTTCTGTAGGCACACAGTCATGTGTTGCAAGCCATGATGTGAAATCTTATATTATCACACATGAAAATATAAGGATATATTTTTCACATGTGAAAATGAATGAATGAACCAAATACGAAAATTATTTTGCCAAGAGGTTTCAGTAACTCACACTTAAAGATATAATAACATTTTTTAATGATTTATTCTCAAAAGCAGCTTATTAGTTTTGACAAAATTTGACCAAAGCTTTTTTTTTATGAAAAAGATTTCAATTGCCATCCAACATGGCTTTCTGTACTTAAAACTGAAATCTCCATAAATGAATTCTCCAAATACTGCTCAACAGAGAATGACAAAATTTGACACAGAGCATCTTGGCTTGAAGGTCTTTCAGTGTTAAGTGTGTCTTAAGAGAAGACGATGGCAATTTTTTTTTTATTCTCAAAACCAGTAAATGAAGTTTTAAATTTTCAGATCGGATGCATCCTTTTGAACCAGATTTACTAGCTGCTCTTGCATTTGCCTCATAGGCAAATATCAGTTAGGCAAGCAAACTCAAACTCACCTGGATCTCATGTTTTAGCTGCATGGTCTTACATTACTGTCACTCGTGGTGCATCAGTTAGTATGTGTTTCATGGTTGCTTCAAACCATAACTTGCCAATAATGTAAATATCTTTGCTCTAAGGGCCTAATTGCTTATATCCATGACCTTAAACACTAATGAAAATTAATTTTGTGTAAAAGCATAAAAATAATACTCAGTGAAAATGAAATGAACAAGGCATTTAGACACTTGACTTTCCAAAGGATTCTCACTGATATTCACATCTAACAGTTCATTTCTGGATTGATACATTTACAATTAGCTCATTTGAACTGGTTGTATGGCCTAAGGTTTGTTGTGCTTTGTGCATTGCCCTTTGTCTGTCATCTATCAAGGGTTGACTTTTACAGTTCAAAATGCCTTGCTTGTTAACAGATTGGAATGAAATCTGGTGCTTAGGATTATTATGAATCTGTTTGATAAGCTTAAGCATGAATGGTATGTGTTTGTGCATTCTACTGAGGTGGTCTGCCACAAAATTGGCAAGTGTTATGACGATTTAGACAAGTTAGTTCCATCACTGTATAATAATGCACAATTAAATGTGGAGTTATCCAGTACCCATTATATCACTACCTTTACAATCCCATCCCACCAATACGCCAAGCAAACATTCAAGCTGCTTGGTTTGATTTGTTTGGTATTACATGATTATATAGTGTTGAGACAATGTGTGTAAAGACTTTGCATGGTGGCTCATTGTGATAGGCATGCTGGGCTTATAGTGTGATAGGATTTGAATTTGAACCCATTTGGTTGCAAATCTGGCATGCTGACCAATGAGCCACTTTGATTATTACACAGGATGATCTTTGATCTCTGCAACCTGAAGGAACAAAACTAATGCATGTGCACTTACAGGTAACTAATTTTATTTCAGATGGAGAGAAAGCTAGAAGTACAAGACTTAAGCCACATCACTTATATACTTTACTATTATGTATTATTCAGAGTTTGCAGATCTGCAGACCAGTATTAAGGAGATGACCAGTTCTCTAATAGAGAGGGGATTTCCATATCGTGACTACCAGTACTACAGCTTCAAACTGCTCTTCCCCACAGCAGACATGGCGACTCACACAGTTATGCGGGACCCTCAAGTATATATATATATATATATATATATATATATATATATATATATATATATATATATATGTGTGTGTGTGTGTGTGTTTGTGTGTGTGTGTGTGTCTGTGTGTGTGTGCATATTAGTTTGTCTAAATGTATTAGTGTTACAGAAATACAATATGCCATACCTATCTGACATTAATGATATTTGGTTGCACAATGCTTGAACTTCTGAGATTGCAAACATATCTTTTTCTTTTTCTTACATTTAACTTAATATCTGTAAAATGAAGTTAATTTAAGTCGTAGTCTGATGAAACTAGAACAGGATGGCCAGTCTTTATATAAACTCATCTGCTTTGAGCATCAGTCAGTTAAAGCCCTCCTTTAATGGCATCATGCTTTCACCAAGCGTATGGATTACAAAATACACTGTTGATCCTGTACTGTACTGCTGTGCATTCTGTCAAGTGGATTATAGAATACACTGCCACTCTTATACATTACTGCTATGCATTCCATCATGTGGATTACAGAATACACTGACACTCCTTATTACTCAGTTTTTATGCATTCTGTTATGTGGATTACAGAAAACAATGCCAAGCCTATACACTCTTGCTATGGATACTGTCAAGTGGATTACAGAATATACTGACACTCCTATACTCAATTGTTATGCATTCTGTCATGTGGATTACAGAATACACTGCCAAGCCTATACTCTCTTGCTATGGATACTATCAAGTGGATTACAGCATATACTAACACTCCTATACTCAGTTGTTATGCATTCTGTCATGTAGATTATAGAATACACTGTACTCTCTTGCTATGGGTACTGTCAAGTGGATTAGAGAATACACTGACACTTCTATAACGGAATGTCATTATTTTTATCACAGTAATTACTGTCATGGCTTTGCTTTGAAGATAAGTATTGATGCAAAGAACAAAAGAGAACAAGAATGATTAATCAAAGCACCATTGGAGTTTTGTTAATTTGATGTTCACTAGTTATGACAACCAATCAAATACGTTAAATCATGACTTATTAGACATTCAATTAATATGATCATATTGGATTTTGGAATACAAATTTTAATCAGAATAAGTCAGCAAGTTTCATTACAGTATTGTTTGACTAATTATCATGGCTATGATCTTATAAAACTTTGGATACATTGTTTTGCAAGTTACTGGGTTACTGTTTATTTAAGAAACAAAAATTCCTGTGTGTGTCAGAAAGACAAGTTACTGGGTGTGTCAGAAAGAAAAGTTAATGGGTATGTCACAAACACAAGTTACTGGGTGTGTCAGAAAGAAAAGTAAATGGGCATGTCAGAAAAAAAAGTTAATGGGTATGTCAGAAAGAAAAGTTAATGGGTGTGTCAGAAAGATGAGTTACTGGGTGTGTCAGAAAGACAAGTTACTGGGTGTGTCAGAAAGACAAGTTAATGGGTATGTCAGAAACAGAAGTTACTGGTGTGTCAGAAAGACAAGTTAATGGGTATGTCAGCAAGAAAAGTTAAAGGGTGTGTCAGAAAGACAAGTTAATTGGTATGTCAGAAACACAAGCACAAGAACAAATTTGACATTCCTAGTGCTGCAGATTTTCAGAAGACAGTTCCTTTTGACCATGTGGGATATCATGAACTTTTATTCTATTTTGACTCAGAACTGCAGCAAAACATAGCATTATTCTGCTGATATTTGATAGTGTAATACAGTGCAGATAAAGATTTGACATTATTTCTGAATGCTTTTTTCATTGTGAAGGAAAGTCTTCCCATCATCAAGTTTCACTTCCTGGATGAGTTAATTCAGTAGAATGGAGCAGTGATTACTCAAGAGTTGTACCAAGACGTTACAGCAGATATGTGATTCATTCAGATAATTTCCACTATTTTAGAGGATGACATCTCCAGAACTTGGAAAAACAGCCCGCAGTCACTGGAATAATGACTGATAAATCAACTGCTTTCAACTGATAGTGTAGGACTTTCCAGCATGCAATAAAGTTGGAGACTTGTTATGCAAAACTTAGCGAGTTAAACTATGATGATTCTGCATTTTTTACATTTTTAATTGAGGTCATAGAAGTGTACAGAAAACAGCCAAAGTTGCTCTGCAGTCAGCCGTTGCTGAGTAGAAGATTCCATCTGCCGACCTCAAAATATTCCATAAAGCAGCATGTTTTTCATACTGGGCAGAATACATGGAATGAAAACTAAACAGACAGGCTTCAGAATATCGAACCCATCATTGGAAATTATCATCCCTGATAGAACTAATTACAGCAATGAGGTGGAATTGTGCTTATCTTACATGATACATATATACCTGACTCATGTAAAGCTCCTGAAAGGTTAACCTGAGCAACAGTGCCTACTCTGCCAATGTTATCTGTTGATGCAATTTGAATGGTGAACCTCAGCCACAGTGCCTATTCTGCCATGTTATCTGTCAATGCAATTTGAAGGGTAAACCTCAGCCACAGTGCCTATTCTGCCAATGTTATCTGTCAATGCAATCTGAAGCATGAACCTCAGCCACAGTACCTACTCTGCCAATGTTATCTGTCAATGCAATCTGTAGGGTGAACCTTGGCCACAGTGCCTACTCTGCCAATGTTATCTGTCAATGCAATGCATTCTTTTGAGTCATGACCCTATATTTTAAAGATGTTATTTTTCAACGTTGTCTTTTATTTTACTGTTGTAACCTCTGACATAGTTTGAACATCGTTACCTTTGTCCTAGTCTACATGTTTACATTGATATGGAAGAGTGTATCTTCCTAAGTTTTTTTTCTTCAGTTCTTTCATTTTGCATTTTCGTAATATCCTTCTGATAGGCAATATACAGTGAGTATTTGTCTAATGTACCATTAAACCCAAGACATACAATATGGATGCTACTGCTTTTACAAACTTCTCTTTTGCAACTACCAAGTAATAATAATAACAATAATAATAATAATAATAACAGTAATGAAATTATTTCAGAATTGCAACGTTTGGATTATCTCCAAAACTACATTGTAAATAAATACATAGATATAAAACCACCTGTTCACATGAAATATTCTTTAGTGGAATTAAAGTAGGAAAATTTGGAGACTTCTTATTATAAACATACGTACTAATCCTAGAAGAAATTACTGAAGTGGTTAAGTTTTGTTTTACACACACACACACACTACCTCTCATTCTCTCTATTTCTCTCTCCCATCAATGTAATATAAAATGCACTGAGGTATCAATTATTTTGCTTCATCTGACAAACCTAGATTGGATATTTTGTTCCTTTTCCTTTGTTTTTCAAGAAATTATTTATTTCTAGCTCAGCTGTTCATAGAGCAGAAGTGTTCATTGTGTCACCCATCCCTCCATTGTCACAAGTTTGTTATCAATATTTCTCCTAAACTGTTTGGAGGCTTGCAACAAAACTTTTCACACTCATTTATCCTAGGTCTAGTTGGTCCGAAATTGTAATGGCGTGACTCAGACGTCCAATATGTCCACCACATCACCATCTTGAAAATCATGTTATTGCTACTGAATGGATGGTTGTTTAAAGATGGTGTTTTTTTTTACTGAAAAACTTTTTGTGATGTCTAGTTGGTCCTAAATAAAAATGGTGTTGGTCTTACATCAAATATGGCCAACAAGGCAGCCATCTTTTAAATCTTGATAGCAAGACTTCTCCTGCAAAGAAAGACATATTGACATGGAGTTTTAACCAGAATACTTCTTATGATGGAGGTTGTGATGGGAACAGAATGTGTGGTTGGCCCTAAATGAAAATTGTCTTAGTCGTATATACACCCAGTATATCTGTCTCGATGGCCATTTTCAAAATCCTTTTACTATTGCTCCTCCGGATTGAATGGTCATATTGACATGGGGTTCTTTATGAAAAGACTTTAAATGATGTTTGGTTGGTTCTAAATTAGAATGGTGCTGTGTATATTCAGTATGGTCACCGCAGTGGCCAGTTTGTTATCTCTCAAGTATATCATATGGTTTCAGCATTCAGCAGTTGAAATGTTGCAATTTCCTTGTGTTGGATTCCCTCAAAATTGTTTTCAACCAGTAGAAGATCTTTTCTTCAACAGACCCTTGTTTATAATTTATTACTGACAGTGATTCTTTCTTATTCTTAAAGTTAAAAATGATTCCAGATGCTTCCAGTAATAATAAATTGCTGATTATTTCAGGTTTCTCATGATATGAGGATTAGACTTAAAAAGGGAACAGATATTTTGGAAGATTTGTTATACAACAAATTCTTCCTCAAATCCCTAATTCAGACCATGGAGAGACAGCCACAGAAAAAGTTTTCTCAGAGGGAAAGGTAAAATGGCATTACATATAGTATCATTTAATTGTATTGGATTTATTGTTTATTTCATGTATAAATTTGTTTAACAAACATAAAATGTAATTCCTGAAAATCCATTAAGATTTTAAAACTGTGTTTTGAACTTTTTGAAGTTTTTGGAGTAGATATTGAGATGAACCAGACAGAATTGAGTTACAATAGTACAGTACTAATGAACACACAAGTGTTTTAGTGGCATCATCTGAAAGATATTTGCAAAGGAAGCTGATGCATCTCAGCTCAAGATATGCCTAACAAGAATATGATGTTATCAGGGATTTTAAAAAATTTCAGTTTTTCAGCTTGGGGTTTTCACCAATAGATTTCTTAAGACACATTGTTGGTCATAATTTAAAACTGCAGTTGCAGTATGCTCACCATGGTGGCTGTCTTGAAAATATTGTTATTGCTGAAGAATACCTGATGGTTTCAACAATAAGCAGTTTAAAAAAGAAAGATCTTACCTTGGTTTCCTGGAAATTTTATTTTTTACTAGTAGAGCATCAGTCCTTTCAAAGGACTCTTTGTTTTGCATTCTGTCAGCCTTTCAAAGGACTCTTTGTTTTGTATTCTGTCAGAGCATCAGTCCTTTCAAAGGACTCTTTGTCTTGCATTCTGTCAGGGTTGATAACCTATCAGTCATTTCACAGCTTTAATGTTTGTTTTATTTCAGGGCCAATTTTTCTTCAGTGCTGAGTGTTGTGCTTCTTGGGAAGATGGAATACTTTTATGAGTTTGTATTTAAGTACCTTATTGATTGCCTTTTTATGTAACAAAGTCCATGTAAACCAGATCAAATTAGCAGTGTTATTTTGCCCAGTCCAGATTAATCCCTGTATAGCTAGCTCATGGTAGATAATGGGCAATATTAAACAGTAGATTGAGTCCATCTTGCATGTCAGTAGGGCAGTAGTAAACAGTAGATTGAGTCCATCTTACGTGTCAATAGGGCAGTAGTAAACAGTAGATTGAGTCCATCTTACGTGTCAATAGGGCAATAGTAAACAGTAGATTGAGTACATCTTACGTGTCAATAGAGCAATAGTGAACAGTAGATTGAGTCCATCTTACGTGTCAATAGGGCAGTAGTAAACAGTAGATTGAGTCCATCTTAAGTGTCGATAGAAAATATGTTGATTATAAAGAAACAGCATGCATTTCAGATAGCTACCCCCCACCCGTAGAGCTCAATAACTAGAACATAAGTGAGGTATTTTAATTATTATATTTACAGTAATGAATAAATTCTTATGCATTTGTTACTTGAGATAAAATAATATATTCTTCTATTCCTAAAGTTTGGATTATACTGTCTTACAAAAATGTTTGGATTAACACTGCAGATTTATCAAAAATGACCTATAGGAGATTTGTTTGTAGGTTCTTAAAGTCATTTCATCATACGATATCCAGTGAGATAGGTATTAAAATAAATATTTATATGTTTTTTTGATTGATTAAAGCTTGAATAAAATTTGTTTCTATGCTTTTCATGATAGAAGATGCATATACATAATGATTGACAGTAATTCACAAACCTTACGATGTATACACAAACCTTAGGATGTGCACACAAACATTAGAATATGTACATGAACCTTGTGATGAGTAATAATAATAATAATAATAATAATCAGGACTTTGTATAGCGCCTAATCTTTAGAAGCTCTAAGCACTTTACAACATTAGACAACACCTATAAGATAAAAAACATATATAATGATCTGATTACAAACACAAACACCATGAAATTAGAAAATATATTTAGGTCTTTAAGTTTGTTCTTGCAGTCGAAATAAGTGAGTTTTGAGAGCACTCTTGAATGGGATCACTGTATCTTTGTGTCTAAGTTCAGTGGGCAATTCATTCCACGTTGCTGGGCCCTGGTATGCAAAAGAACACTGTCCATATGACTTCGTTTTCAAGTGGGAATAATGAGCATACGATTGTCAGAAGAGGAACGTAATTATCTTGCTGGTGTGTACACTTGGGTGAGGTCAGATAAGTAAGTTGGACTAGAGTCCATCAGTGAAATGTAGCACAAAAAACAGATTTTGTGTTTGATTCTGGATCGAATGGATAGCCAGTATAGGGTACAGAGCAGTGGGGAGGTGTGCTCTATGATCCGAGCAACTGTGTTTTGAACTTTTTGAAGTTTTTGGAGTAGATATTGAGATGAACCAGACAGAATTGAGTTACAGTAATACAGTCTTGAAAGTACTAATGAACACACAAGTGTTTTAGTGGCATCATCTGAAAGATATTTGTTTGCAAATGGAGCTGATACATCTCAGCTCAAGATATGCCGCCTTGCATATGTTCATGACATGTTGGTGCAATGTGAGAATACTGTCCAGAGTAACACCTAGGTTTTGTACTGATTGTGTGAATTTAATGTTGGTGTTGCAGATATTTATTGTCTGAGATAAAAGATGTGAATGAGAAAGTTGTTGTGTTGTAATCATAATGGCCTCAGTTTTATCATCATTCATCTGCAGCTTGTTGCATGTCATCCATGATTTCACACCAGATATGCACCTCTCTACACCTTTGATATAGCATCAACTTCAGTTGGGTGGCTAGATTTGTATATTTGGGTGTCATCAGCGTACAATTGGTGAGACACTGGATGATGATCTATGGCATTTGAGAGCGGCTGAGTGTACACAAACATCAGGCTATATATACAAACCTTAGCATATGTATACTCATATTAGGATGTGTACACAAACATTAGCATATGTACACAAAACTTGTGATATGTACACAAACATTAGGATATATACACAAGCCTTAGCATATGTACACAAACCATATGATGTATACACAAACATTAGGATATATACACAAGCCTTAGCATATGTACACAAACCATATGATGTATACATAAACATTAAGATATATACACAAACCTTAGCATATGTATGCAAGCCTTAGCATATATACAAACCTTAGGATGTGTACACAAACCTTAGGATATATAAACAAACCTTAGCATATGTATGCAAACCTTAGGATGTGTACACAAACATTAAGATATGTACACAAGCCTTAGCATATGTAGACTAATTTTTCTGATAACTTTGGTATGAAGTTTTGACTTGATTACATTATAAAACCATTTGTTAGATAGTGAGAAAATGTTAACTGTAATTGATTTCCAGTTCTATATTATCACACCTCCTGAGAAATGGTTATTTAATTTGCAGAATTCTTGAAATTTTACTACCAGACTTAGTGCAAGAGTCCATTAACAAGAAATCCCACAAGGCACTTTTTAGAAGGTTAGTATTTATAAAGCTTTTATTCAGATTTCCATATTCATGATCCTTCCTTCTCTCCATGAAGTAAAAGTTTTAAAAATGCATGGGACTTTTATTAATACTTACATTATTTTCTTCTAACAGTAACAAGAAATTCACTGGAGTTTTTCTGCTCCTCTTTTCCTATTTATTTGCAAAGTCATTTGATCCCATTACATTTTGATGATTATTCAGTAATCATGCTGTGTTCAACTTACAACTTACATTTGTTTATTCTGTGATTACACTCTGTTTGACTTTTTATATTTTACACTCTGTTTGAATTTTTATATTTTACACTCTGTTTGACCTTTTATATTTTACACTCTAATTTTATATTTTACACTCTGTTAGACTTTTCACATTTGTTTATTCAGTGATTACGCTTTGCTTGACTTTTTATATTAATTTTTGTTAATTTGTGTCAGATAATATGCTCAGTTATCCTTTTGCTTATCTGAACTTTCAAGCCAGTTTTGGTCTGTGAATGGAAGAGTTTTCATTCATCATTAGGAAAAAATTAGTTTTTTGATGTGTGAATGGAAGTGGTTTCATCCATCATCAAGAGACAAGTAGTTTTGTTATGTGCGAATAAAAGAGCTTAAATTCATCATCAACAGAGAAGCAGTTTTGTGGTGTGTGAATGGAAGAGCTTTCATTCATCATCAATAGAGAAGCAGTTTTGTGGTGTGTGAATGGAGAATCTTTCATTCATCATCAATAGAGAAGCAGTTTTGTGGTGTGTGAATGGAGAATCTTTCATTCATCATCAATAGAGAAGCAGTTTTGTGGTGTGTGAATGGAGAATCTTTCATTCATCATCAATAGAGAAGCAGTTTTGTGGTGTGTGAATGTACGAGTTTTCATTTCTCATCAAGACAGAAAAGGTTTTGTGGTGTGTGCATGGAAGAGCTTTGATTAATCATCAGATTGAAGCAGTTTTGTGATGTGTGAATGTACGAGTTTTCATTTCTCATCAAGACAGAAAAGGTTTTGTGGTGTGTGAATGGAAAAGCTTTCATTAAATCATCAAGAGAGAAGCAGTTTTGTGGAACCAAATTGAGCATGGGTTTTATTGAATTGAGTTAGAAACAATCCTTTTACTATCCTGTGATGATGTTCCAGCTGAGGCCTTGGACATTTTAGTGGCATGTGGCTTTACTGAAAACTTTGCATTTCAGGAATTGTTTACCTTTTTTCTTTTTATCTTTGTTTTGTATAACTTTTTTTTTTGATACTTAAACTTATTCCGCAACCTTATGTCTAGTATTTTGCTGATGTGTCATTGAATTTTGTGCATGCATAAATTCATACTTTTTTCCTCTTCCATCTCTGCAAGGCTATTTGGATTATGGCACTATGAGCCAGCAGAACAAACTATTCTGTGGAATGCCTGTGTTTACTAATTGAGTTACCTTCTTTCAGTTATTATTATTATTATTATTATTATCACTGTTGTTGTTGATAGGGTGTTTTTGTTATTATTATTAGTAGCAGCATTATCATTATTATTCTTTATGGCTCAAGTTATGTTTGATTTTAAACAACCTATTTTGAGACACTTGATTGCACTATAGTTTTGCATATATCCTTTCAGATGTGAAAGTGTAACAGAAAAGCTTCTGATGAATCTGATTTCATTATGCCTGTACCCATATCTCAAGGTTAGATGTCATGTGTCTCTTTAAACCTGTTTTTTTTATTATCAGATACTACTCTATTATTCACTTAAGAGTTAGTTATTTGATTTAAAAGAAAAGAAATTCTAAATTTTTTTCGGACAGATTTAATATTAAAACACTGAGGAAACTTATTTTTGGTCTAATTTTAAATGGATTAGATTTTTACCAGATTGCAAAGCAATTCTGGGTTGTTGATTGATGATGTCTTTCTGCACATCCAGCCATACTTCCATCCATTGTGTGAACACTGGGTAGGTTTGCATTTAGGTAATTTTCCAGGCATAATTACTTATAAATGCCATATAACTTCTTAATATGTACTTGCATCATGATGAGTACTAAAGCCATTAACTAAAATTAGGTTGCTGCAACTTACATTGCATGTTTCACTAAGAAAGTAAAAAATACCCAACTGTGATATAGTGTGCATTCCCAGCTGTGATATAGTGTTCACTATCAAAATTTGTTAATAATGGTGTTTTGAAATGGCAATGGAGATAAAAGACTACGTTTCACTGTGATTTCTTTTAGCCTAATTTGTTATACACATTGGTGTGATTTTTCATGGGGTGCATATTAGTATCACATTATATCTGTAGTCACATTATAATGAGGTATGTTATAGTTGGGGACAGTGGTACTGTGCACATAATGAGAATTATATAAAACTTATCTGCATAAATCTTGGAAATGTCTAAATTTTTAATTTATTGTCTTCATTGAAAAGCTTTGACTAAGTCTCTCTTATCTTTGCAACTTTAAATATTTTACCATGTGTTAAATAATTTTCCACGTGTTAAATATTTTTTCCATGTGTTAAATATAAAAAAGAGCATATTAGTTATCATTGTTATATTCTAAGATATTTCATTGCATTGCTTCACATCTACAGAAACATGGCTCCTCGTTGTACATGATGTTGAAGGCTATCCAGATTCGGATGGAGAAGGGACCTATTGACCAGCTCACAGGCCATGCCAAATACACCCTGTCAGAGAATCAGCTTCTAAAGAAACAGTCAGCAACTGGAAGTGAACTTGTTTTAGAGTCCAATTCACTGGTCTGTTTAGAAAATTTTAACTCACTTTTGAAACACAAAATGAGATGTATGTTTGAGTTTCCCGGGCCTTAAGGCCAAGTTAATTGCCATACTATGGTCATTTGTCTGGCCAGGTCTTGAGGCCAAGTGTGTTTTCATGGTATGGTCATTTTTTGCCAGGCTCAAGGTCAAGTGTGTTATTATGGTATGGTCATTTGTCTGACCAGGCCTTAACGCCAAGTGAGTTGTTATGGTATAGTCTTTTGTCTGGCCATGCCTTAAGGCCAAGTCTGTTGTTATGGTATAGTCATTTGTCTGGCCAGGCTTAAGGCCAAGTCTTGTTATGATATGGTCATTTGTCTGGCCAGGTCTTAAGGCCAAGTTGGTTGCCATGGTAATATCATTTATCTGTTATGTGCCATCCAATAACAGTTTGTATTTTCAATTTGTCGAAATTGTCAATAAGTATCCTGGCATGAAGGATTTCATATTTAGTCTAATTATGCTGATCCACCATAAATTTGGTTGCCATTAATGAAGACAGACAAACCTTTAGATGACTTCCAAAACTACTCAACTGGAATTATAGGTTACTGCATTTGTATGGGAAAATATGAACGAGCTTTTTGGATGGAATATGCAGTATATCCATCTCACAAAACGAGTTCATATTTTCCCCACATAAATGCAGTAACCTTTTCATTATATGCTCATTTTCTTACTCTACCTAAGGCTTAATTATATAAACAAAATACACTACAAGAACAACATAAATGAATGTGTGTCATTTTCCAAACTAAATACACAAGTGCATATTCATCATTACACAACAACAACATTATTACTGTGCACATAACTCAACCCAGATAAATTTGAACTTAGTCGCGTGCTCGAAATAACTTTCGAAAGAAAATTGTTAAAATTGAAATTTGGAGTCCTATTGTGAATGAATGTGCATTGCAACAACTTTAACATTTGATCTGAAATGAATATATTTTGGTATTTCTTTTGATTCAACGAAATTTCATGATTATGGACTGGATTTTTATGTGACAATTCCACATGAAATAAATGGGATTGAAGAAGCTAGGGACATCTGTGAATGTGTTCCTGTTTCTGTCATTGACTGTTTGAAATCATACTGTGGGAAAAATATGAAGTCTTTCAATTGCAATCATCAAAAAGACGCTATGGAATTTAATGCTTATTTCATTTTGAGTGCAACAAGGAGGATGTAATTGCACTTAAAATCGAAATTACAGTACAATTTCGAAATGTGTAATCAAGATTGAGAACCTATAACATGGCTCATGTAATTCAGATTTGCAGAACTAAGAAAGTACATTTTGAGGAAATTCTGGATGTAAAACTGTAAGTTTATCTTTCTTACCATTCTTTTCACCAGCTAAAGAAGACAGTATATGACTTGTCACTTGTATGTTATTTGTAAGGACCTTTTCTTGCATCTGTTGTATACTGTAGCTAGCCTAAATCTGAAACATTGTATCAGCGTGGAATGTGCCAAAGCAGCTGGTATGTGGCAGCCCACGAAAATTCTGTTTTAGTTCATTCAGAAACAAATTTAAACAACCACAACGTAAAGCGCCTCTTACGCAAGCATAAATGATTTGTTTGCAGATCAAAAGTGCTGGCGTCTTTATCCATTGTTTGTTTACAATAGAAAGTAGTTCCTTTATGCACATGAATGCTATATGTGTATTGCCACACAGGTTCAGTATCGGGTAATACTGCACGATTCTGACAATGTAAAGTTAACGGGGAAAAAATGAGCATATAATAATTGGTCACCTTTGATAGAAAGTGTCCCAGCATAGATGATCTTTCAAAATTGTTCACACGATTCCAATCTAGCATCAAGTATGACAACCATTACTAAAGAGAGATAAACTTTTAAATCTGTACTTGACATCTTCTCAAAATGACACAACATAATACCAAAAAAATGTTTGACACAAAGCATCCTGGCATGAATTCTTTCAATTTTTATCAAATGATGTTGAAACTGTCAGTCAGGATGGTCAGCCAAGAACCATCAGTTAAAATGATCACCATGACTGTTGGTCCAGATCATCACCATGTCTGATATTAAAACTGTCAGTCCAGACGGTGTTGGAACCATCAAACTGAATGTTCACCATGTTTGATATTAAAACTGTCAGTCCAGATGGTGTCGGAACCATCAAACTGAATGTTCACCATGTCTGCTGTGGAACATTTAGCCCAGATGGTCACCATGGTTGTTATTGGAACTGTCATTCATAATGGTAATCATGACTTATTTTGGAACTCTCAGTCTAGATGTTCACCATTCAGTGTGGATGGTCATCATGCCATAAATTAAGATAGTCATCTTGTGCATTTTATAGCGTATAAATTATCTTTATATCAAATAGTGCTCCAATGGTCCTTTGTTATTTGAGATTTGATTAATTTACATTAGAACAATGCTTAGTATCTGTATGTGGCTGATAGCTTGACTCTCATGGTGTCGGAGTTTCTTATGTGACCCATGTTGATATTTAGTCTCTATATTCATTCAGGTTCAAGATCGAAAACAAAATGTTATGTGAAAGTTTAGATTCAGTATTTCTGCTAATGCCTGACACCTCTGAATACATCTTGGTGTCTAAGTTAAAATTTACCCAGAGAGAGTATCATAATTATGTTGGAAACATTAAAGCTTTGGTTGGCATGGATTACCTTTGAAAACATCAGGCTGAGTCATTGAAGCATTGCTCACTGTAACATCACATAAAAGAACCAAGTTTATTTTCGAAAGAAAAAATTAAAGTTACCTTGACAGTGCATTGGACTTGTGCTAACAGTATCCAAGCTTTCGATTGCAGTCATTATCTCAACAAACCACACAATAAATAGAGCATTAACTACTGTATGTCACAAAAAGGTATCAAATATTGTGATTTAAGATGAGAAATAAAGTGATGAATCAAGTGTAATTTCTACAGAAAATTTAATAAATTGCAAATTTACACAGGCAGCTCTGAGTCATAGATGCCAATCATTAGAATTTTGGCATAATCATTATTTGTTATTCACCAACTTACATTCTCCGCCAGACTGTATAGGCATTGCACTGTTTTGGGACATCAAAAGATAAAAATACAGCAGTAAAAAGCTGTTTTTATTGTTATCATCATCTCTTTAATTTCACTTATATAAGTTTGAGAATATTCTTAAAAAGTGATCTAATATTGTTGCCACATTGCCCGTCTTTAAAATCTTTTAATCATTACAACTCCTGAATGGGTGGTCATTTTGACATAGGATTTTCACAGAAAGGCTTTGTATGATATCTATCTTATCCTCAATGAAAATGGTGCCAGTCTTTTGTTGAATCACCTAATAATTCCAAGTTAATACATATTATAATCACATAATTCCAAGTTAATACATAGTATTATAATCACATAATTCCAAGTTAATATATCTCCTCAAGAATGTTATCCATAAGCACTTTGCATTTCCAGTGAATAAATAAGTAGAATAAATAAATTCCAGCCCAAATTAAACACTGAACACAACAAATAATTCTGCCTCAAGATCTTATAGCATAAATAAATAATTTTCCAAGTAAACATGATTATAGAGTCCTCTACGTTTAACATAAAAGTTTCTATTTTATATGATTCACAGAGCAGATAATGCTGTTTCTGATTATCTTTTATCTGTATGGCATATCATGTTTATTCTGATGCCATTATAAGAATTTCTCCAGCTAGTTGTAATTTTATCTGACTTCTCTGTATTATTTCAGAAATTGAGTGTAAGTGTGCTGGACCAATATTATGAATGCACCGTACTGGATTGTGACACAATAACACAGGTGAAGGATAAATGCCTGGCCCAGATCTACATCAATTTCCCTGCATCCAACAGAGGAGCAGCAGATGATGTTGTCCTTGGTAAGAATCTCTGATTTCCCTCCATAATACATAAATGATGTTGTTCTTGGTAAGAACCTCTGATTTCCCTCCATAATACATAGATGATGTTATCCATGGTAAGAATCTATGATTTCCCTCCATAATATGTAGATGATGTTGTCCTTGGTAACAATCTCTGATTTCCCTCCATAATATAATGATGATGTTGTCCTTGGTAAGAATCTCTGATTTCCATCCATAATACGTAAATGATTTTGTCCTTGGTAAGAATCTCTGTTTTCCCTCCATATTTTGTAGATGATGTTGTCCTTGGTAAGAATCTCTGATTTCCCTCCATAATATGTAGATGATGTTGTCCTTGGTAAGAATCTCTGATTTCCCTCCATAATATGTAGATGATGTTGTCCTTGGTAACAATCTCTGATTTCCCTCCATAATATAATGATGATGTTGTCCTTGGTAAGAATCTCTGATTTCCCTCCATAATACGTAAATGATTTTGTCCCTGGTAAGAATCTCTGTTTTCCCTCCATATTTTGTAGATGATGTTGTCCTTGGTAAGAATCTCTGATTTCCCTCCATATTTTGTACACTTTGCATCATATTAGCCAGCCTATGTCAGTATGATGATCAGCAAAAGGTGTCATCTGTACAGGTTGCATCATTTCCCAGTATATGTTTGTATGGTGGTCAGCAAAGGTGTCATCTGTAGTTTGCATTATTTCCCAGTCTATCTTAGTATGGTGATCAGCAGAGGAGCCATCTGTACAGTTTGCATCATATGACCCAGCCTATATCAGTATGGTGATCAGCAAAGGTGTCATCCGTACAGTATGCATCATTTCCAAGTCTATGTTAGTATGGTGATCAGCAAGGGTGCCATCTGTACAGTTTGCATTATTTCCCAGTCTATATCAGTATGGTGATCAGCAAAGGTGTCATCTGTACAGTTTGCATCATTTCCCAGTCTATGCCAGTATGGTGATCAGCAGATAGCCATCTGTACAGTTTGCATCATTTCCCAGTCTATGTCAGTATAGTGATCAGCAAAGGTGCCATCTGTACAGTTTGTATCATATGATCCAGCCTATGTCAGTATGGTGATCAGCAAACATGTCATCTGTACAGTTTGCATCATTTCCCAGTCTACGTCAGTATGGTGATCAGCAAAGGAGTCATCTGTACAGTTTGTATCATATGACCCAGCCTATGTCAGTATGGTGATCAGCAAAGGTGTCATCTGTACAGTTTGCATCATTTCCCAGTCTATGTTAGTATGGTGATCAGCAAAGGTGCCATCTGTACAGTATGCATCATATGACCCTGCCTATGTCAGTATGGTGATCAGCAAAGGAGCCATCATTAATTACATACGCATAACCTCCTAAACACTGCTGTGGAGTGAGAATTGAATAAGGGGTTCAGTGCATGCGACCCCCCCAATAAAATATAGTTGTACAGTTGGTTATAAATTCTCTACTCAAATGAGCCTATGGAAAATGACTGAAAGTTCAGATCTGAATAAACAAACTAGGATGTTTTCTTTGAAGCATTTAATACCATTACAAACAAAAATTAGTTGGTACACTGAGAATTCTCAAATATCATGATCACAAATTAGCTGGTACACTGAGCATTGTTAAATATCATGATCACAAACATATATACACATATGTGCCCACACTCACTTAATCATAACCACACATATATTAAATACATATTTCACAATTTTTTACATTTAAAATCCATTAGGCAGTGGTATACAGTCTTAATCAGATGCAGTATTTGCCACTGTTCATAGATCATTTGGGGGGTAGTGGTGAATATAATGCCATTATAATTTGTATTCAGTATTGCACTCATATGAGACTAGATGGTATTGTTGTTCAGACTTATATAACGATATTTTTGAATTTTTCTCTGCATAGAAAATGATCTTTGTGCATTAGCATTGCTGTGAAGGAATGTCATACATACAGGTCTGAACAATTATTTGCAACTACAAATGGCAGATTTCACTCTGCAAAACAATTGCAGAAATGTACTTCAACTCTTGTGACTTGGTTTGTCAGTGATTGTTTAAATACATTAGCTTCTTAGGGGATTGAGCTCTGCTTTAATGCATTGTCCCAATTCTGGATGATGTTGCTGTGTTAACAGAGTCAAAGATGCCTGTACTCTCTAGAATGACTCATGTCGGTATGGTGTTTGTAGCATGTGCAACTAATAAAATGCCCCATCCTACTGCTGAGCTTCACAAATTCAAACTCCACAATTCATGTATTCTTAAATTTTGCTGGGATTTTCCCACTTTGCAGATAGCTTATCCTTCCCTGAACCACAGCTACATTTTGACATTTTGTCTTCCAGAATTAATCAAAACAAGAAGAAAAATAGTTCTTCAAACTAACTTTAGTTAAATGACAAAACACAAACATAATCGCACATCACAAAAGGGAAAATGAATCCTGCTGACACCATATTGACACCCATTAGTCTAGCACATGCCATGATGTAACTTTCAAAACACCCAATGATATCATTGACCAATGAAATAGTTTGTTTCAGTATTGTTTGAAAATGTAGCTTAGCAATAGTGGCAAGGGATCTGAATATGACTTAAGCAAATCCTGTATCTTTTAGTACCCAAGTATCAAATCACTGAATAAGGATTTTACATAAAAATGTATAATAATACTATTTACTATATGGCAGACACATAATGTACCATTTATGGTGCCATTGTTAAAACTATCATATTTTCTTTTTCTCCATTTTTTGTTTAACCCTTTCTGAAAACTATTAATTTTATACATGAAATCACAAAACTTAGTGAGTGGATGCATTTTGGTGAGTGCTACACCTTTATCAGAAAAATATATCACTGTGTTTAAAATTTCATGCTTCATTGATTTTGGTTGAGTTTAAGTTTTAAGTTTATTTCTCAAGCTCTGGTCATTATAGAATTATCGAAAAAACTGATAAAACTATAACTTAGTGGGGGGATGTCATGTATCTTGACGATAAATACACACCATCACAAAATATGACATGCAGGCTTGGATATGTATCTTAGTGAGTAAATATACACCATCACAAATGATGACCTACAGGCTTAGGATGTATCTTAATGAGTAAATATATACCATCACAAAATATGACCTGCATGCTTGGGGATGTATCTTAGTAAATACTCACCATCATAAACGATGACCTACAGACTTAGGGATGTATCTTAATGAGTAAATATAAACCATCACAAAATATGACCTCCAGGCTTGGGTATGTATCTTAATGAGTAAATATACACCATCACAAATGATGACCTACAGGCTTAGGGATGTATCCTAATGAGTAAATATACACCATCACAAAATATGACCTGCAGGCTTGGGGATGTACCTTAATGAGAAAATACCATCACAAAAGATGACCTACAGGCTTAGGGATGTATCTTAATGAGTAAATATACACCATCACAAGATATGACCTGCAAGCTTGGGGATGTTTCTTGATGAGTAAATATACATCACAAAAGATGACCTACAGACTTGGGGATGTATCTTAATTAGTAAATATGCACCATCACAAAATATAACCTGCAGGCTTGGGGATGCTTCTTAATGAGTAAATATACACCATCATAAACGATGATGTGCATGCTTGGGGATGTATCTTAATGAGTAGATATACATCACAAATGATGATCTGCATGCTTGGGGATGTATCTTAATGAGTAAATGTACACCATCACAAACGATGACCTAAAGGCTTAGGGATGTATCATAATGAGTAAATATACACGATCAAAAAATATGACCTGCATGCTTGGGGATGTATCTTAATGAGTAAATATACACGATCACAAAATATGACCTACACACTTAGGGATGTATCTTAATAAGTAAATAGTCACCATCACAAACGATGACCTACAGACTTAGGGATGTATCTTAATGAGTAAATATACACCATCACAAAATATGACCTGCAGGCTTAGGGATGTATCTTAATGAGTAAATACTCACCATCACAAACGATGACCTACAGACTTAGGGATGTATCTTAATGAGAAAATATACACCATCACAAAATATGACCTGCAGGCTTAGGGATGTATCTTAATAAGTAATTAGTCACCATCACAAACGATGACCTACAGACTTAGGGATGTATCTTAATGAGTAAATATACACCATCACAAAATATGACATGCAGGCTTAGGGATGTATCTTAATGAGTAAATATACATGATCACAAAATATGACCTACAGGCTTAAGGATGTATCTTAATGAGTAAATACTCACCATCACAAACGATGACCTACAGACTTAGGGATGTATCTTAATGAGTAAATATACACCATCACAAAATATGACCTGCAGGCTTTGGGTTGTTCCTTAATGAGTAAATATACACCATCACAAACAATGACCTTCATGCTTGGGGATGTATCTTAATGAGTAAACATACATCACAAACAATGATCTGCATGCTTGGGGATGTATCTTATTGAGTAAATATACACCATCACAAATGATGACCTACAGGCTTAGCGATGTTTCTTAATGAGTAAATATACACTATCACAAAATATGACCTGCAGGCTTAGGGATGTATCTTAATGAGTAAATATGTACCATCACAAAATATGACCTGCAGGCTTGGGGATGTATCTTAGTAAATACTCACCATCATAAACGATGACCTACAGACTTAGGGATGTATCTTAATGAGTAAATATACACCATCACAAAATATGACCTCCAGGCTTGGGGATGTATCTTGATGAGTAAATACTCACCATCACAAAATATGACCTGCAGGCTTAGGGATGTAGAATAGACCCAATGCACCATCCCACATGTCTGATGAAGGCAGGAACCACAGTTATGCAGTGGGAAATGTGCTGGACTTATGATTGAAATGGTTCAAAAGAAGATCTCTGTAACCTACATTTAACACTTGACTAGCTTAAGTAAGCATTTTTATTTTGCTTATGTCTGTAAATTCACTATAAACTATGCTAAATCACAATATGATAAATTATTAACATGTGCTTAAAACTAGAGAAAATTAATATGTTAAATATGTGCCTTTTTGCAGGTGATCATTCATATTATTGAATCTGTCAATGTGATTTTAATTTTTTTATATGGGCTGAATGAAAGATTGCAAATACAGATTTGTATGAAATTACTAGACTCATGTTTATCTGTGTTTTGATGATTTCAGAATGGCATGCTGGGAGCAGCGGTTGCTTGCTGCTACATGACATTGATGTTTCCAATCATGTGTCAGATGGATGGAAGCGGCTGAATACTTTAGCCCACTATAATGTTTTTGATGGCTGCAAGATGGCACTGGTTGAAACAAATATACAAGAGGAGGACTATGGTATGTAAAAGTACTGTCATAAGTGTAAGGGACTATGCTGTAACATATACATGATTCAAACCGTTGTGTCATGGCCCCAGTTTTTATTGAGTCCACCTTGGCAGAAGTTTTTCACCATGCTTGTCATGGCTATCCCTTAGGTGTCACCATGCTTATCACAGTTATCCCTTAGGTGTCACAATGCTTGACATGGCTATCCAATAGTTGTCACAATGCTTGACATGGCTATCCCTTAGGTGTCACCATGCTTGACATGGTTATCCCTTAGGTGTCACAATGCTTGACATGGCTACCCTTAGATGTCACAATGCTTGACATGGCTGTCCCTTAGGTGTCACAATGCTTGACATGGCTGTCCCTTAGGTGTCACAATGCTTGACATGGTTATCCATTAGCTGTCACAATGCTTGACATGGCTATCCCTTAGATGTCACAATGTTTGACATGGCTATCCTGGTGTCACCATGCTTGACATGGCTATCCCTTAGGTGTCACCATGCTTGACATGCCTTTAGCCTTAAGTGTCTTCATGCTTGTCCATTCATATGTCTGTCCACATGCTAGATTAATATCAGTGTTAAAGTTTTTTTTTACTTGCCATCATTATCTAAGCCTGGGGGCATGCAGGCCAGGTCAGACTGTTGTTAACATTTTATAACCAATAATTGTACCATGCATTGTGAAAATATTAGTAACTGCTAATAAACAAATGGTAGTAATTCAACAAACATATATAAAACCTGTTACTTATGGGTTATTCATAGCTTGTTTTTGCTCTTTCTCTCTAAATAAATGTGTCTGTACACACACACACACACACACACCAATTACAGATTGCTGTCATTTATTGGTTCTTTATTAAATATACCAATGGGTTGCAACTATCCATTCTTGTCTTGTCAGAGTTTGATGTTTATTAAATATTCCAATGGTTCACTAGTCATTCTATTCCTGGCAATATTTGTATTAAATACTCCAGTTGGCTACTTGCCATTCTAGCCCTGGCAATGTTTTATTTGTTTTTATTATTTTTATTATTGCACTTGTTGTGCTAAGCGTGGCTGATCATGAAAATGTTTGTTGTCCAGAAGATCATTAAACACTTGGACAGTTTAAACTATATATCAACTATAAATTCAGTGTTTAAAAGATTATGTCTGGTGTTTAAAATATTATGTTTGGTCTGGATTGCATAAAACTTTCACTTTCAACCAAAATACATCTGTAATGAACATATCTAGACAACTCTTTAAAGCAGTCTTCGGTTGACTAGAAAATGTACATTGCTAACTAAATTACATGGTTATCATGTTTCTGGTTCAGTTTTGCAGGTTGTAAAATGTGCATTATGACTTCCAGAAACAGTGGCTTAGTGCTTTAGAAATTGTGTCAAACACATTAATATACAGTACTGAATCTTCTCTACTTTCTTTGAGAAAGCAATAAATTAATTTAACGAAGCAATGAACACTTCATTAATTATCATCAGACAGTAATTTTCCTTTATTTGTCTTGGCTTAGTGGTTATTGTGTCAGACTTGAGACCAAAAGGCTGCATGTTCAAATTCTACCAACAGACTAGCACTAGTCAGATTTATGTAATACTCATTTAAAGTGGAATGTAAATATGAAAACACAAGCTCTGATAAAGTTACATAAACAACAATTAGAGCAAATAAAAGCAAATACCAGTCAACACTTTTTCGTCATGAAGGTTATGAATTAACATAGATGCATGCACTTAGATACACCATGACACAAACTATTACATAATTATGCATGGCAGACATAGATGTATATATGCATCCAGCCAGCCAGCCATTAGGTCTGAGCAAATACCATATCCTGTCATTTGGAACTAGCAACAGTCCAAATCAGGCTTTCCTAATCATGATGTGATAGGTGTTTGTCCCAACACAAATTCCATATGCTGTCATTGGGAACTATTAACAGTCCGAGTCAGGCTTTCCTAATCATAATGTGATAGGTGTTTGTCCCAGTACTAATGCCACATGCTGTCACAGCCCCAGTACAAGTCAGATTGTGCCATACTTAAAGAGTAACAATTCCAAATTTGTGCTTTTGTGTACAATATCTTTCTGATGTATTACTCATTATTTGATCAGTGTTATTTCATTAAATAAGGATGCTTTCAGTGGAAGTCATCAGCTAGCCACATGCATTTAAATAAATGAATTGCTGCCAGCATCTTTCTGGGTGCAGAATCTTAGAGATCAAATTAAATTGATCATTGAAAGTTTACATGCTGCAACTTGAATATTTGTTGTGCTCTGTTGTTATGAAGAAGAAATATTATTTTGAAAATCAAACCTTGCATATTTTTGATGGAATCACATGTATTGTGGATTCAGCATATATGATGAGTTTCATGGGTGAGTACATGTTGTTGATACTCTATTCATGCTATATATTAGACATGTATATATAAAGAGTATTCACATATATGTAGCAATTCGTGGTTCTCTAAATAAATTAAAATATTATATATGCCTTCTCTGTTTCACTACAGGTGCATTTCTCATTTAATATGCATTGATTTAAGATGGTAACTGTGATGATGAAGCACATATTTTACTGCCTGCATTTATTACCTACCCACCCACCCACCGCACACAATTTATTTTAGGGTACATGCATCATTGTCTTCAGTTAACTGACCTAGCTGCTTATAACACTGTTCAGTCTATAACACAGTCAGGTTCTATGTTGCCCAACTACCGTCTTATAGGGAGGTCACACTGTAGTATTGAATGCCTTCTGCAGTTATTCTTCAAGAACAAATAACATTACATACTCAGTATGCAATAACTTGAACATAAATATTTAATTGAACTGAATTGAAACTGGACCTTTCCCAAGCTCTTAAAACATTTAGCTATTTATATTCAGGCTCAGGTTGCAATTATTTCATTTGCTGCATGTTTTTTGACCTCTGTTGATGACATCACTTAGTTTGTAATATCTGTCTTTTATGTCCTATATAACTTGATTTTGTTTGCAATACCTGTCTTTTATGTCTTATTATAACATAATTTAGTTGGTAATACATGTCTTTTTTGTCTTATTATAACATAATTTAGTTGGTAATACATGTCTTTTATGTCTTATTATAACATGAATTTGTTTGCAATACCTGTCTTTTATGTCTTATTATAACATGATTTTGTTTGCAATACATGTCTTTTATGTCTTATTATAACATGATTTTGTTTGCAATACCTGTCTTTTATGTCTTATTATAACATAATTTAGTTGGTAATACATGTCTTTTATGTCTTATTATAACATACTTTAGTTGGTAATACATGTCTTTTATGTCTTATTATAACATGATTTTGTTTGCAATACCTGTCTTTTATGTCTTATTATAACATGATTTAGTTCGTTAAACATCTTTTATATTTTATTTTGACAAAATTTAGTTTTTAATAACTGTCTGTTACATCTTATTTTGACATTATTTAGTTTGTAAAACCTGTCACTGTTGAATATATCAGTAAATGTCTTTAAAATATCCTTAGGATCATAATGATACTGTTTTATAGTGCAATATTGATGTACATGACAAGAACTCAATACACCACTTCCTCAATAACTAGCGCCCTGATAACTTGCGATCCCGCTTATAACGCCATGTCAGGCATGGATCCCATTTTTTAAACCCGAAAATACCCCCAAAAATTATCCCTAGTCTAGTGTAACCAAAGAATTACATGGGTCTGTACATCATCAGCGACAGCCAAAAGTACCAGCATGTGTTGACATGATTACTGACTTTATCAGCATTGATATGCAGTAATTGAAACAAAGCCATTTGCATGTGTAAAGATTGCATTGTTAGCTCTACAAAGTAGAGTTTAGCTATTAGCTATTATACTGCCATCAGTGATGGCATCCATACACATAAAAGCATATTTGCATGTACTGCCATCAGTATGCGCATCTACACACAGAAAATCATATGTACTTCATCAGTGTTGGCATCAGTATGGATATCCACACACATAAAATCATATTTATATGTACTGCCATCAATGTTGGCATCATTATTGGCATTCACACACATAATAAAGCATATTTATATGTATTGCCATCAGTGTTGGCATCAGTATGGGCATCCACACACATAAAAGCATATTTATATGTACTGCCATCCATGTGGGCATCAGTATGGGCATCCACACACATATAAAAGCATATTTGTATGTACTGCCATCAGTGTTGGTATCAGTATGGGCATCCACACACATAAAAGCATAGTAATATGTAGTCATCAGTGTTGGCATCACTATGGGCATTCACACACATGAAAGCATATTTACATCTACTGACATCAGAGCAGTACAAACATGACAACAGTCCTCTCAAGTCATGTCAATGAACTCTCTACCTCTAACAATGGGCCTCAACACTGCTGACAGCACTGTCACAGGTGAAAAAGTGATACCAGTGTCTTACTATCCACTGACAAGGTTGTTGTTGTTGTGGAGTTTAACGCCATTTGTCAGCACAAGATAGGCTATACATGGCGGCCAGTATTAATGGTGGAGGAAGAACCCGGGCAAACCCCAGAAAGAACCACCAACCCACAAGAAGCTGCTAACAAGCTTTCTCACATACCCACATTAGCCGAATCCAAGACTCGAACCCATGCAGACAGAGGTGAGATGGCAGTGATTCGTAATGGACAGCGCTTTAGACCACTCGGCCACTCGGGGCCCCACACTGACAAGGTTAAAATCCTCTCAATTTCATGTCTACCAATGAATGAACTTTAAGACATGACATTAATAGTATTGACAACACTTTCTCTGGTGGAAAAGTGATACCTAGGTATTGCCATCCACAGACAAGACAAAATTCATTTTTCATGTCAATGAACTCCCTGGTGTAAGGTTACAATGTTTACCAAAGTTTCTAAATGTTTACATAGCATACAATGAGAAATGATGCTGTATGATAAAAAGACTCAACCTTTCCCCCAATCTGCACATTAGGCTTATGGCTGATAGCTTAGCTATTTACAAGTAACCCATTGACAATATACATTACAAACCTTGCTAGGCTTGTATTTGTTTCATTTGTTGTATACTTTTTACCTCTTTCTAAGAAAAAAATAATTTTTTAAAACCAGTCTTTTGTTTGAAATATCTAATACTTCAGGTGAAACATCCTTAGGACCATTCTGATATCATTTTGTAGATATATTCACATCATACAAAAACTGACCACTGAACTGGACATACTGCCTGTTCATGTACACACACTACTTTTGTAGGATCCACAGTGACTATAATAAACTGCAGTGGATTATAAACTTGAAAAAAATGGCATTTCTCAAAAATAAATGTTACTCATCTTTGTCTCATTAATTAGTATTTATTTATTTTTAAACACCCTAATTACTGACAGCATGATCTGGTGTTCTACATATACCCTACTTACTGAAGGTTTCATTTGGTGTTCTTCATACACACTACTTACTGAAGGCATCATTTGGTGTTCTTCATACACACTACTTACTGAAGGCATCATTTGGTGTTCTTCATACACACTACTTACTGAAGGCATCATTTGGTGTTCTTCATACACACTACTTACTGAAGGCATCATTTGGTGTTCTTCGTACACACTACTTACTGAAGGCATCATTTGGTGTTCTTCATACACACTACTTACTGAAGGCATTATGTGGTGTTCTTCATACACTCTACTTACTGAAGGTTTCATTTGGTGTTCTTATACACTACTTGCTGAAGGTGTCATTTGGTGTTCTTCATACACACTACTTACTGAAGGCATCATTTGGTGTTCTCATACACTACTTGCTGAAGGTGTCATTTGGTGTTCTTCATGCACACTACTTACTGAAGGCATCATTGGTGTTCTTCATACACCCTGCTTACTGAAGGTGTCATTTGGTGTTCTTCATACATATTCATAATCTGGGTTTAATAGGAATCAGTTCAAACTTATTTGTGTTATCATGCATACGAACTATTACAGATAGCAAGAGTCTTTCAAAGGGACTTAACTCAATGTCTTAAAAGAATTTCCAGGAATTCTAGAAAAAGCCCATTATTTTCCTCATTTTAAAAACTGAGCACTGATACCATCTATGATATTCTGGAGAAATACAACAATTTATAATAATTATTTTTATTCCTGTTATTAATTGTGTATTTGCTTTCATGATTTTTCTGATAATTAATTCCAATGAGGCAGCCCAATAATTACACAAAATTGGTGTCCATTATAAAAATGATTTGACTACTCACCTCGCTGTTCACTGTGAAATGATAACAGATGAATTCTCAGCAGAAACAAATGCCTGTTGCATATGTAATTATATTTCAAATGAAATATCATTGACTCCTTAAACTTCATTTTCTCAAGATATTTATTAATACTGCAAAGAAGTAGATGTTATTGTAACCTTTTCATGTTAAAGTGTGTTTTACAAATATCACAGTTTTTCAACCAATGAATAATTAAAACTACTTACATTCCTATCATAATTCATAACATGTAAAGAAATATTATTTTGAATTACAAAGCAACACAAATTAAAGTTTCAATAACCTGAAATAAATATATTTTCATTTAATTAAAGAGCAAATATAATCTAATAAACATGTGGTGACAATTGGTACTAACTCTTTTGCAAAGTTCATCACCAAGACCGTCTTGATTAACATTCCCCATGTAAAACCATTCATGTTGCTGATGTCACATTTAACATGAGGGAGGGGCCCAGAGTGGCCAAATGGTCTAAAGTGCTATCCGTTATGGATCACTGCCATATCACCTCTGTCTGCATGGGTTCGAGTCGAGGAATCGGCTAATGTGGGTATGTGAGAAAGCTTCCAGTAGCTTCTCGTGGATCGGTGGTTCTTTCCGGGGTTTTCCCTGGTTCTTCCTCCACCATTAATACTGGCTGCCATGTATAGCATATCGTGTGCTGAAACATGGCGTAAAAAGTCTTACAACAACAACAATAACATGAGGGAAAGTATTGTTAAAGGCTCTGTCTTTATGTATTCTATTGCCAAGGAGCAAGTTACGGTCATTAGTGGATGGTTATGAAAGAACGAGGAAAAAGTGGCGAGAATCACTCTCCAACCTGTACATTTTTGTAATAATACTGTAATATGTGCTTAACAAAGTTTTGTGCACAGTAAAACCTGACATGGAAGGTTTCTGTTTTAGAAAACTACCACTCATGAAAGACCACATTTTTCATGAAAAATCAAATGTTTTATAACTTGATGACCTAAATATGAGACCATCAGTTTCAGGAGACCAATTGTTTGTTAGCAAAAGGATGATCTTTCAAGACAGGTTTACTGTATTACTTTTCTATTGTAGCAAACCTTAGTCCTAAACAGATTACTTCTGAGATGACTGGAGCCACTGAATCATTTCGGCTGATGTCCGGTAGCCCCAAAAGCACCACCTCTGAGGTAGACAGTCTTCGGGAGATTAAGCTGTGGCATCTGGTGAGTTGGTCATGAAACCAGTATGTACAAGGTCCAGATTAAAACAGTTTGTACAAAGTCCAGTTTAAAACAGTTTGTTCAAGGTCCAGATTATACCAGTTTGTACAAGGTCCAGATTAAACCAGTTTGTACATGGTCCAGATTAAACCAGTTTGCACAAGGTCCAAATTAAACTAGTATGTACAAAGTCCAAGTTCACTGGGGGTTTTGTGTGTAAATTTGACTATGAATTCTGGGCAATAAATTGGTTCTTTATAACATTTTACTCTGATTTCATGAAATTGGATTACAAATATATGGGAATTCATCATATAACCAAAGTGATTAGGATTTGAGCTGTAGATCTCTTGGGGTTCAGTTTGAGTTTCCATTAGTTCTGTGATGGCTCAAGCAGAGTAAAGTGAAGAATCTGAATTTCATTAATCCTTATATGCTGTTGTGAGAGAGAAAATATACAATTATATTCATGCCGTCTTAGACATTTTATAAATAATAATGGCCAGTGTAATCTTATGAAATATAATGGTTATTCCACTTAAGGGAATGGATGTGTCAAGGTCAGAAAGCCAGCTAATATGAGATTTTATGGGTTAGTGTTCTTATGCAGATGAAACTTGATAGTGTAATAAATATTAAGGGTAACATCATACCAGTTGGTTGTAGAACACTGACTCCTCATCCTTATTAGCATCTTATATAGTCCTTTTTAAATAGTCTTTGTATATCATACACAGAGGATTTCAAACAAATCATGATTTAATGTTGAATTTACTAAAAAAGTTAATAATTTCTAACATTTGTTGCCATAGAGACGCTGGAATTTGTCTGACAATGTTCTTCATTTAGTCATTACTGATTGGAGAATCTGTTTTTATTTTAAGAGATTAGTAATGAGAGACACATAGAAGAACAGAAAATAATTTAGAACAATTCATGCTGCTGCCTTAAATACAGCAATGACAAAATGATCCCATTTTCAAGTTGACAATAAGCACTTATCCATATTTAAAGAAAGACACTTTCTTTGATTTTCACATAACAATTAACAAGTGTATGTAAATTTGAAATGTTCATCACTTTCACTGGAAATATCTGTTGACATAGCTTAATTCACTATGCCAGGTAAATGACTGGAGTTCTGGTATCATGTACCTGTATCTCAATGTAGCTGCTATTCTCTCATGCCTCCATGGTGTATGTCAACACTTGCAATATTTTATTTATTGGTAGATGTAGCAGCATTCCAATTTTGGGAGTTTGGAGCTAAGGGGTGTCCAATGGATGTGGAAGTTCACAGAAGGAAACCTGGCCATATGAGTCATTGTTCTGATTAGTATCACCCCAAGACATAACTTTGTCTGTCCAAAATGTGTGGTGTTAAAGTGCCATTTTGTGTTAATTGAATCTACAGTTGAGATCTCTTTTGTATTTCAATTTCTTTATCAGGGATCACCTCAGCTCTTCTGGGAAACTTTCCATTGCCTTCACATGTTGTAATCCTTTGCTGTGTACTACTTTATTCTACTTTCTGCTTTGCTAATTTGATTCCAGATTGCAAACTTAAGCTGCCTTTCAGCTTGAAAGGAACCACTGGAATGAATTCTTTGGGTTTGTTTTAACACTTGTGAAAAATTTACAGAGCAATGGGCACAGTTTGTATGATTCTATGTTATGGATATTTCATTTATGACAATCTCATGAACTTTGCTCAGTGCTGCCATCTGTAGCAATAGTCATGGCTGAGCTAAAGTTGGAGGGATCATAATTTGTCTTCTTTCTGCTGGAATTTAGTTGGAGGGATCATACTTTGTCTTCTTTCTGCTGGAATTTAGTTGGAGGGATCATACTTTGTCTTCTTTCTGCTGGGATTTGTTCCTCTTTATCATTATCATCAAATCGCACATGGTAGGAGATGACTACAGTGCATGTACTGTATGTTTCTCTGATAGTTGGCAGCTTGTTTCCAGTGTCCACTCTGCTACTGGTTAGATGGCAACTGTCATATTGTTGATAATTATAAAAGCAACAGCCAGCCAAAAATAAGAGTACTACAAAATGTTTTCATGGGTGTATTCTGACCAATCTAATTCACAGAAAGTGATATGTTGTCATGTTGACATATAAATAATAATAAACCACATATACGGTATGTACGGTGTACCAATCCATGATTCTAAAGAGTCCATGTGGATTGGTACTAAATAGTATTGCAAATTAAGCAAGACATAAATTAGAACAGTTTATGCATGTCTTGCAGGTGAAACCGGAAGATGAGTCTCAGAAGAGAGGCAAGACCAAAGACTTAGTAGAACTGTATCTCAACAGACTCCTTAGTATGAAGGTAGGAATTGTGCATATGAAGTTGTTAGGGAGAAAACAGAAGTGTCTCAAATTGTCTAGTAACATATACTCACTTTTAACGTCAAACAGACACAAACATTTTTGAGCTACAAAAAGCCAATTTCTCTTTGATGCTCCTTTAAGTCTTGTATTTTGCAGGTCAGATCCATCTAAAGGTGATTCAGAATTACACTTTTGGAAAAATAAACTACCCCAACTGGATATATTGATAGATAGATATATACAGATAGATAATTAGATAGATACAGTCGAACCCATTTATCTTGACCACCGTTATCTCTAGAACTCGTGTATGTCAAGTGTTTTGGTCCGGTCCCAAACAATCCTTTGTTATGCTCATTTTCACCCGCTTGTCTCGACCCCTATTAAATTTATAACCCCATTATGTCGGGCATGAGTTTCAGTCCAAAGTAACATGTGGACCTGTTTAATTAGACAAAATGCAACTTTAGCAGCAGAGAGGTGAACAAACCATTTGCTGGCAGGTCCATTTTTTGAAAATTAAAGCTTTCTATGAAAAATGAAAATCAAAGGTTAATAATGTCAATGTTTTGTTTACCGTGACACTTATTTGTGGTTGCTTCTATAATGTGTGAGTAATTAAATCATTATTATATCAGTCTCTCAACCAAAGGTTTTATCAAGACCTGTAAGATATTACAACCGAGAATCATGTAAATTTATCGTGATAAATCCATGTGGAGCAGATTGTGCTTTTGAAAAGAAGTTTTTGAACCTAATCATGTCCATGTCCCCTGAACACCAAGTCTGATGAATATTTCTCAGAGTATGTGTATCGACTCCATTAAACACAGCTAAAATATTAAGGTTATCTCTCATCACTTTAGGTATTTGTGTATATTGTTGAGTAACAGTAATCACATCTGTGTTTTTGTGTCTGCCTCAAGAAAATATTCTTGTTGGATTTGATTTTTTTCCCAGCATTACATCATAGTATACAACAAGATTATTAATAAATCCATCGAGGTCATCCACAAGTGGGGCTTCATCAATATCAGTGATAAAATCAATAATATCATTGTTGTCCTCGTCCACAATTTTGCATTTTCATTAAATCTTTAAGCACAACATAACATCTGGGATCATCTACGGATGGTGCCATTAAATATAACTTATAATTGTCTTTTACCCGATCCAGATGGACCTATTAATATCATTCTGATTGAATCTGGTAATGCTGAACTATGTTTTACTGGTTCTAGCTTTCGTGTTGCTGAGAAATCAATGACATCCTTATTGTACAAATATATAAAAAAAATATGGATCTATATTGTGCTCAATGCATAGCATCCACCACCACAAGTGTTTTAACAACAATAATAACAAAAAATAAAAAACCTGCACTTACAGGTAAATGTGTGAAATGTGGTACAAATAAATATAAATTTATTTCATTTTTACGAAGACAGGTGTTGATATCACTGCTTCATTAGTAAAATTACCAGGAGTTCCATGGGCTAAATACCCAACTTGATATCCGACTTGACAAGCGAGATCAACCAAGATCTTTAGAGTATCCAATAAATGCAATTGATCAAGCATGTCACATTCATGCAGTGGCACATGAACAATTGTGTGCATGTCACTATAATCAAACAAATAAATAAATCATGTCACATCCGTGATGCAGCTTATTAAAGTAAAGATTTACAACAATGAATATTGCAGATGTGAAGTTGATTCACTTGTTAAATTCCATAAAAAATAAATCTTTCAGAGAATCATTAGCTATTTAGTTGGTAAGATCTGCAATGAAAGATACACTAGTATTAGGGGCTGGTAATTAATCAACCGAATATTATAACATACTTGAATTGATTTAGTATAGCCCAAGAGGATATTGGAGGGGTGGAACAGTGATTAGTAAACTCGCTGATGCAGCAAATGTTACACATTCTCTTGCTGCAAATTGGTTAGCATGAGAGGCAAAATGGCAAATCTAACTACCATCACCTAAAAAAGTTAGCATGCACATTTTGATGTCAGCACTTCTAATGAAGTTCATCAGGCAGATATTTTATTTTTACCACAAGATACTATTAAAATTGTTAGATGTAAATCTTGTGCATACAAATCACATAAACGGTCATTGACTTTGCAAGCAGATATAAAAAAGCAGAACCACTATGAACTAAAACTGTACAGCAGTTGAAATTGCATCTGCTTTTGAATGAATTTATCAATGAGGACCCTTGTGATGGCCACAGTTGCTACAGATTGATTCTGGCAAAGAATTTCTTGGTGCTGTATCATCTCTGATGAAAAAATATAATGTCAGAATTAGACAAGGACATTCCGCATTTCATAGTGATTAGGCAATTGTTGAACGATTTAATGGAACACTTGATGAGCGGTTATTTGGATATCAATATGTGCAGGAAATAATTCAGAAAGATATGAGATCTTGCAAATGGGTTGCAAGATTACCATGTTTTCCTCGTCATTTTGTTCCAACATCAATAACATATATCCAGGAGATCCACCTGATGGAGTCAGTGGAACACCATGAAATGTGGTAGATATTGTAAATGTCATAATGCCAGGTACTGTGAACCTGTATATACCGGTAACCTCAGCACAATGTTTGATGGATTTGTTAAGTGGTGATCATAATGTTTGTCCAGACGCAACTGTATATACTGAAAGGTCGGTAATTTTTTTGTCAGAGACTTTAGTGTCGATGACTGGTTGACTTCCAAAAAATTCATTAATGGATCTATTTATGTTTCTACAAAACTCATAAACAATTGTACATGATTAGAATAATCAGTTCTAAATGAGGTCATTTCATTATTAACTGAAACTAATGAGTTCATGATTGGGTGGTTCTTATTATCGATGTATTTCTTCATTACAGCATCAATGTCTGATTCTGGTTCTCCATGGTCAGTCATTTTATTATTAGACATATTGAGAGAACCAGTCATGATATCACCGGATTTTTGTACTCAGACCACGAATAATATCTAATATCATTGACAAAATAACACTGGGTTTAGTTTTTCCATTGCTATCAAACACAGCTATGCTATTTTCAGTTATTCCAATAATTTTAACGATAATATCTTTCAATGAAAGAATGCTTGTTTTTAATTTTCCTTGCTTATCTTGAAATACAACAACTTCATTTGGATCTACATTTGCAAGATTTAATAATTCAAATATTTCATCACTAATCTGTTTACTTACATTTTCATAGGTTATTCCATTGGTTTTTTGTTTTTGTTTATTAGAAGATCTTCCATAAATATCAACTATTATACTTTAAGATCTGTTTGAAATGATGGACCGTCTGCTTGTATATTCATACACGACTTTATGAGGTGGTAATGTTGATGATGACAGCATTGAGTACAGAAATTACTTTACGGTCGCATATTGGTGGATCGGTTATTGTTTGTGTTGGTAATGTTGAATACCAGACTGGAGTTTTTATTGTGTTTACATAATTTAAAAATTCTTTTGGTGGAGCCAACCCATACAAATCAAAATAAATAATTCCACGTGGATCAATCGCGTATGCAGCCCAATGAGTACCTGAACCAGAACTTTTATTGAGATTGATGATACTGGTTTCACAATTGTTTGGTTGTTTGGGTAATTTGTCATGCATAAAAACACCATTAATTTTTTATATTTAATTTTTTAGTAGCATCGAGTAAATCAAAATTGGACATAGGAAGAATCAGCAAAGCGTCCCTGGAAGTCTCAAACCCTTTCCTTACCAATGAGGGGTAGCTATAAATATTAGAGCCATTCCCTATTTTTCTTCCTTGTCCTAGTACCTTTTTTTGCTGCTAATCCATCAGCAGCTCCAAAAGCACCAAGTGCAGCTGCTTTTGCAACAGCTGGGGCTACAGCGGCTAATAAAGCTGGTATAGCTGGCATAGCTGCAAGAAGTGGAAATATACCACTCATTTTAATTGAGTCTTAACTACAACAGCAGAAAGATTAAGTCTAACACCGGTTTTTGATTCTTTGGCATCATTGAAATGCCTGAGTTGACATTCTGATAATGATTTATTTTGACCACCTGTGATCTGATCTTCTTTTAGTGATATTTGTATTCCACAATTTTTTGCTGATTTTGATTAAAGTTTTTTAATCTGACCAGGAGTCAGAGTAACGCTAACATGATGATATGACATTGTGAGTGATTTAATTTACATATTTTTTACTGGTGCATCAATAACTCTCATTTGTCCACCAGTACATTCAAGTAACATTGCTTTATCACTGAGTATAACTGCAATTGCTCTGGAATTAACACCACCACTGGTGTTTATGCAAGCTTGAAAATGAATCTCAACGACAGATTGTTTAAATAAATTTATATGTTACAGTGAAAAGTAACAGATTGGATACAGTGTTGTGAAATTTAGCTGTGATATTTGTAAACCAATGTCAACATTTTGATCATGTCCCATCAAAGTCATTAAATAATGACATACATGCAGTATGTAAATTTGATCAAGGTTAACAATATATCTTCAGATGATTCTTGATGTCCGTTTATCCTTAATAAAACTCACTAACTCCAAGTCTGTCAAATAACATTGGACTTCGTTCTTGAGAGTTTAACCTTTCAGCATTTTGTAAAGCAATAAATATATGTCGTGGTGCAGAAACACCTTGTTGTGATGCTATATGCCATGTAAATAAACCATCAACTACACTTTGAACACTATCTCTAGTCATTGTCAACCATGATAACAATGATTTACCACCTGAATTCATAAAAGCATGTGATTTTTCTTCTTCAACAAGTAATGTGGTCATTACTGGTATCCACAGTGAAAGTTTAAATAATATTACTTTACCAGCAGCAACAGCATTTGGTCGCCAGATTGCATCATTGTCTTCACCTTTTCTTACAAGTACAGTTGTTTGCTTAGCTCCGAAAATTACCTTTCTAACATTTCTACAAAATCCAAAGACGTGGGACAATAGAAATGAGCATGAAAATCTTCAATGATAACCTTTCAACATTAATCAATGAATTCTGCATCCTAAATTAAAATCTGGATTAGGTCTTAATATCAAATTAGCATCAGCATCTATTCCAGCTGGTTGTGGATCAGTCGCAGTGTTCCATGCTGTTTGTGCCATTAAATGTCTGTCATTAGGATGGTCCAAATTATCCTTTGCAAACATCATTGACGAACCAGCTGATCTTGTATAATCATCTGAATATCTCGCTAGACCTACTATGGTTGTAACAACATCAACATTATCTGGAATTGATTCAATCTCTTTTCCATCAGTCATGTACACAGCACTTCTGAATAATGTCATAATACCATTATTAACAAAACCAACTATGGCATCAGCTCCATATGGTAAATTAGCGACGACATATGTTACAATTTCTTCTACTTCAGTAAATGCTTCAGCTGGTAAGAAATATCTGCTTGTATCCTAAACTTGTAATTCAATTCGTCCACGTTGATATGGCTGTTGTGCTTCATAGGAATAATACTAATAATTATGAACATATTCATCTTTAAGCATTGGTGCATCCATATCAAATGCTAGATTGGATATATGCTTACACATTTTGTTATAATTATGATCATCTAGCTAGAAGGCCACTTCCTGCTATTAAATTTGTATTTATTTCTGACTGAGTATATCATCCAATTCTGCTAATTTTGGATTTGCAGCTTGATTTCTTTTTTTTACTGTTATTTGCAGTCATAACTTCAGCACTGGGTAATTTTACTGGTTGTGGTTTTCTTCATAATAAGTGAGCTAATCTTTCTTTGATTGCTGAAAATGCTTTACTGACAACATTGCCAACAGCACTGATACCTTTATTGCCAATAGTGTCAATAGTTTTCATTTCTAATTGTTTTGCAATTGGTATTGGTTTTGGAGTTATTCTCTTAACTCATTTGGCCCTGGAGTTTTTTGTAAGTTTTTGCCTGAATTGCGAGTCGGAAAAACATTTTGGGGGCTATTTCTGTATTCATTCTAATACATCAGCTTTCAACAAATTTGGCCTGAGACTAATGCCTAGTTGTATTAGAAACATCGTTTTCCATTGGTTATTTTGCTTGTGCGTGAGCAGAAGGGTAAAAGTTGGATTTTTTATTAATTTATTTTGTGTTTTGTGGGGTTTTTTTTGCTTAATGGATCCATCATTTTCATATGGAGACCACTTTTTTATTCCAAATGCCCATCTTATCCTAGTTTTTGTAAAGGTTCACCTGTCTGTATGCAATTCAGACCAGTCTGCCTTAGATCTGAGGCCAAAAGGTCTAAAATCCATACACAAAATCGCATTCTAATCCATGAATGAACTTTGGTTTTAAAAAAATGGGTCCAAAAAATAGGTTTTTCCCTCTTTATTTTGTAACGTAACTAGAACTTCCCGATCATTTGTTATCATTGTAGAGCTATATCTGTCTGCTTTTTTGGAATATCACCCACTTTGGTGTATCTTAAATGACCTTGAATAAGGGTACAGCCTCATCATACCTACAAGCGGGATTGGGGCCGAATGAGTTAAATAAACCTTGAACAACATCACCGAGTCCATCTCCATAGATTGCTTTGTACGCTGATAATTGTGAATTTATTATTCTGACCATTACAGGTCCATGTTGACCATTATGTATGATCATTTTTTAAATTACAAGTTGATTAATCACAAGTTTCAATCGCTGTAATTATCATTGATGATTTCATAAATGAGAGACTAATAAAAATTAATATGCATAATACCTCCTGCAAATAATTTTCAACATATATCAGATATTTCATTAATAATTTCTGAAGAATTATTTCCAGCTCGTTTTCCTCCAATCAGAATTTCTAATAGTTCAACATCAGAAAGAACACTGTTAGGACAAGTATTAAGGCTGCTTCCTTGAGTAACAAAACCACTTACATTAGCACCAGGAGGTGTGCCAGATTTTCTTTGTCTTACATTCTTTCTATATTGATTAAAATTAGTGTCGTCATCTTCAGCAAGTTTATTAGTAAATATGGAATATACATCTTTAACCCAATCATCTTTTGTCCTAGATCCAACATATTGAGGTTTTGCATATTTTTTTTTGATTGTATCCTTATGTGGCATTATTTACTGCGTCTAAGTATTTTGATTTCATGCCCCTTAGTCATAAATTTATTTCTTAATATTAATTACTTGTAGAAATTGTGGTTGTAAAATTTGTGGTTTCAGAGATTGTAGTTTAAAAGATTATGGTTGAGGTTGTTCTTGAATTTTTCGTTTTAAAACTTTGTGGCTCTGGAAGTTTTGATGGAGGATTTTGTGGCTTAGGTTGAGATTGTTGTTGTATACGTAAGTCCATATAAAAATTATTTATTTTTTCAATATGCGCATTATATTTTGCATCATCTTTTCTAGCCTGATTTTTGTTGTAAATATATATGATATACCCATTTTTAATTTGTAGCTAGATTAAAAGGATTGTCAGCCTGAAAACAAGTGAGTACTGCCTTTGCATGCCAGGGCTCAGGTCACATGCACTGACAGAAGACTTGGAAATATTACTTGTAAATAAAGAATCCAAAATACAACTAAAACAAATTTTTTATTGTATAAAATACAGTGTATATACAGCAAAACACAATTATTATTATAAATACAGGTTGTTAGGACTTGCACAAAAGTGGAAGCTATATTCTTTCTAGCAAACACCACAGTTGTTGTCGTTGTAGGGTTTAACACCATTTTTCAGCAAACGAAAGGCTATACATGGCAGCCAGTATTAAAGATGGAGGAAGAATCTGGGAAAACCCCAGAAAGAACTACCGACCCACGAGAACCTACTGGCAAGCTTCCTCACATACCCACATTGGTTAACACCACAGTAAACTACATTGACTTGACGCTTGCAGTGGATAGTATTTAATTTACCAGCAATATTTCAAAATCCAAATAACTGTTGATACAAGTATTGTATAAACAATACCATGATGAAAGGATGAACACGGTGCATACCATATACACATTTCTGATCAAAAATAGTGGCATAAAAACATTAAATTTGAATTCTTAGTATTTTTGTGTATTGCAAGCATCTGAATTCTCCGTTGTTCTCGATTTATACAACGTTTTGTATGTTGCACTTCTAAGACAACCCATACTCTGCATGAATTAAATTTTCAGTAAGAATGGTCGACTTGTTAGAGAGTATAAATGGTATGACGGGAATGTCCAAATTATAATTGGAACACGTGTGATATCTTTTGGCGCAGATGTAAGAGATCCTAGTGATCATCTTCTGTAAGCTTTAGATCTAGTGATCATATTCTGTAAGCTTGAGATCTAGTGATCATATTCTGTAAGCTTGAGATCTAGTGATCATGTTCTGTAAGCTTGAGATCTAGTGATCATATTCTGTAAGCTTGCGATCTAGTGATCATATTATGTAAGATTGAGATCTAGTGATCATGTTCTGTAAGCTTGAGATCTAGTGATCATATTCTGTAAGCTTGAGATCTGGTAATTTCATTCAGTAAGAGGTAATCATTTGCTCAAAGGTTTTGCAGAATTCTTCTATGTGCTTTGACCGAAAATGGAAAGTATTCTGTAGGGTTCTATGTGCATTGACCGAAAGTGGAAAGTATTCTGTAGGGTTCTATGTGCATTGACCAAAAATGTAAAGTATTCTGTAGGGTGTGTATGTGCATTGACTGAAAATGGAAAGTATTCTGTAGGGTGTGTATGTGCATTGACCGAAAATGGAAAGTATTATGTAGGGTTCTACAAATCACAGATTTTAAAGTGTATGCACAGAATTATGCACAATTCTTTCATCTGTAGGCTGCTGAATCATTTCTCCAGCAAGATCATTTAAGATGACACAGAAAATATTATGTTTTTACTTTGATTGATGATTTACAGGGTTATCAATGTATTCTTCTAGATCAGACCTAAATCACATGTTTCAGCCAATGGCAGTATTCACTCACAAAATTGTATTATCCTCAGTGTTTTGTTTTATATCTTCTCCTCTTAGCTACTGATGCATCCAATCCTTTGTTAAGTACTGAATTCATGAATACAGATTTGCTTGCAGATGTGTATATATCTAGTTCCAATGCTAAGGACTCCAGCCTTATTAGAGTTCAAAGTTAGGCACAACAAAATAAGTTGGTAATACATGCATATAGAATAAAGTTTATAATGCTGGGTACATCAGTTTGAGAAATCAAAACTATTTCTCATAATAAATATTTGTAAGTTGGAAAATGTCATGGATGACGAACATTATGTGTATCTGTAGATAATAATTTACATTGAGACTACCATGTTGAAAATACAGCAAAACTCCATATCCAGAACCTCACTAAACTGGAATCCTCTTAAACCAAGATGGTTTTCTGGTCCCGACTTGTTTCCTTTTTTAATTTCAATACTGGTAATGAATTGTTTCCTTTTTAATTTCAATACAGAAGTATTGAGTAAACTGAAATCCCTTGTCCTAAAATGAACCCCATAAAACCTTACTTAAGCATGACTAAATAGCTGCCAGATCCCAGTTGTGAGGTCCAAAAAAAGCATAAAATAAACCATGTCCATTACATGCAATTGCACAGATTATGGCCAGTGTTGACAAGAGGAAAATGTTAGTCTTTATACCTGCCTCAAGCATCAGCCTTGAAAGTTATATTTTTGTAGAACCATTGGTTGTGCAAGTCGAAGCAGCTTATATTTTTTGGCTGGTCATCCATGTCTGATACTACACACCTAAATGATCCTCAGTCAGTGAATTTTGGAATTGGAACAAGACAGGCGTACTCACCTTTCACAATAGTGTCAACAAAGACCAGCAAAAAATAATTTTGCAACCATGTTGTCTCACATTTTCCAGCTAGCAACATAAAAATGTCAGTTTCCATAAATGTGCTCCTGTTGAAACAAAATTAGTGTAAACAATAACTCAATAAATATTTAGTGTAAACAGTAACTCAATAAATACCAATAGAAACCATGATTAATGTATTAGTAAAACAAAGTTGGTACAAACCAATATTCACATTTTGTTCTAAGGGGACATAACTGAATTTGCATCTTTTTTTTGATGTCTGAAGAACTTGGTAAACCAAAAACCCATCAAGACTAAAATTTCTACTTGGTCCCATTTGTGTTCAGTAAAATACCATCTTCAAAAATTGCCTTACTCAGTAAAATTAATAAAAAGTTTATTTACAGAAACTCATATTCTGTATTACAGTGCATATAATCTTCCAACATTTGATTCCTGTTTTACTGTTTTTGGAAACTCTGCCAAATCTCATCTTGATACAAAATTATAAACTTCAGACAAATGGCAGCATGTGTTATTTTATATGCACCATTTTAATTTTCACCAAAAGAACTGTGTACAGAATTAAAATGGCTTACATTGTATGATAGGCTAGATTTTTTGTCTGTGCAGATTTTGTACATCAATTCTGCATGGAGCTAACCAAAGTACCTGCTGATTTTTTCAGGCCTTATTCGGCACATTTTACCCATCGGGTCAACATCACATGGAAGTTTTCATCAACCGAAACCAAGCATAGGGCAGTTTAAGAAAAACCAATAGTGCTTCAGCGCTGTTCAATGAAATATTCTTCCACTTCATGTAAAATCATGGAAATATTACAATATTTAGAAATATATCATAAGTATGTACAGTTTACCAATACTAATAGAATTTAGTATTTATAATACATAAGACATGTTAAACTTAATAAAAACTACTATTTTATTATATTGTTATACTTCTTATTAAAGCTTGAAAGGTATTATTATTATTATTATTACTATCATCAGTTTTTATTTATTATTATTATCACCATCCAAAACATCAGCAAGAAACAGTAGCATTTCAGCTTCTTTTCTTGTAGAATGTAGACTTGTGGAGTGAGACTGAATTCTGGAATTGTTTTGAGATTGTACCTGCTGGACACATCTTTAGTCTCCATACGAAAGATGCAGAAGTGTTATTTCTTTGAAACTGATCAAATTTGATTCATTTCAGATCTCCATCTTGCCATACATAAAGGAATTATTTGACAGTATTCTTGATGCAAATGGAGTTCCCAGCATGGTGAAGACCCTCTACGATCTACTGGATGATCTGGCAGATCAGCATAAATTAGACGAAGATACACTGCATGTTTGGAAAAGTCATAGGTACATATTTTAGCTCACATTTGTCGTTATCCTCCTATACTGTAAGGTGACATGATAGCTCATGACTCAGTTGGTAGAGTGTCAGATTTGCAATCAAAGGGTCATGGGTTGGCTACCTGCCAAGGCCAGACAAGGTCCCAGCATCATATAGACAAAAATGCGTTAAACATTGTTGTAAAAGAACAATATGATCATCTTATTTGTAGTGACATACAAGTTTAAACTTGTTGTCTTGCCTACAACAATGTCAGCAAAGAGGAAAATTGGGTCACAAAAACAAAACGAGCAGCCTTGGAAATTGTTGGTCATGAAAGTTAAAAGGTTGAGGTAAGGTTGTAGTCCAGGAGTGTAGCATTATTGGAAACAAATTAAATTTCCAGATAATTAAGTTTTCCGAAATGGTAACAGATATGATTATCTTTAGAGTTGTTACATAAGGAACCACCTGCTTTTTGCAATTGTATATTTAATGATATTGATGATCCTAGTACACACACACACACACACACACACACACACATATATATATATATATATAGTAATACATAATTCTCTTAGTATATATGCTTAAAAACACTTCATTTTCTTAGTATATATACTTAGTAATACTTAATGCTCTTAGTATATATACTTAGCAATACTTAATGCTCTTAGTATACACTTAGCAATACTTAATGTTCTTATTGTATACTTAGTAATAATTAATGCTCTTAGTATATACTTAGTAATACTTAATGCTCATAGTATATACTTAGTAATACTTAATACTCATAGTATATATACTTAGTAGTACTTAATGCTCATAGTATATATACTTGGTAATATTTTTGCTCTTAGTATATACTTAGTAAAACCTAATTGTCTTAGTATATACTTAGTAATACTTAATGATCTTAGTATATACTTAGTAATACTTAATGCTGTTAGTAAATATACTTATAAATACTTAATGGTCTTAATAGATATAATTAGTAATACTTAATGCACTTAGTATATATACTTAGTAATACTTAATGATCATAGCATATATACTTAGTAATACTTAATGGTCTTATTATATACTTAGTAATACTTGATGCTATTGATATATATACTGTTATGTGTATTTAATTTATATTGCATGATTAATCTTTGTTCGTGATTGAGAGTATAGTCTTTTACCTACCTGATTTTTGTCATGTTTTTGTCTACCTGATTTTTGTCACGATTATAAGTAGTTTATCAATTTTTTAAGTTCAGGCCTTGTTTACTTTTTGATGGAATGTTCCATTAGAAATCATTACTGTTCCTAACAATACTATTGCATCATAGGTCAAGTGACCAAACAATACCATTGCATCATAGGTCAAGTGACAGTCTATACAGAGGAAACTTGGTAAACAGTTATTCATTCCTGTTTTAAGATCAGTCTCTTGAGTCGCTTATAGTTGTGTTCAGATATAATTTAAGAGGCATTGTTTATTCAATTTATTCATTGGAATTGCAAAGTGCTCGTTGAATATTTGGAGTAAATCACTACTTTGGAATTATTGAGGACTCATTCAAAGACATTCTGGATTGTATGATTATGATAAATCAAGACATTCAGTATCATTGGAATTCATTCTTTACTTTGGGACTTGTGATAAACATTGAGAATTTATGGGATTTAATTCACAATACTGTGTGTTTTGAATTTTCACTTTGTATTTTAGGGAAATAAATTATTTGTTGATTTTACTACACTTGTTGGATTTGCTTTCTGTTACATAGTTTAACTCATTCAGCCCAGAGGCTTTTGTCGTTTTTGCCTGAAATGTGCGTAGGAAAGACATTTGAGGGGCTATTTCTGAATGCATCGTAATACATCGGCTTTCAACCGATTTTCCATGAGACTAATGCCTAGTTGTATTAGAAACATAATTTTCCATTGGTTATTTTGCTTGCGCATGAGCAGAAAGGTAAGAGTTGGAATTTTTTTTTTTTTTTGTTTTTGGCTTAATGGACCCATCATTTTCATATGGAGACCACAATTTATTCCAAATGCCCACCTTATCCTAGTTTTTGCAAAGAATCACCTGTCTGTGTGCATTTTAGACTGGTATGCCTTAGATCTGAGGCCAAAAGGTCTAAAATCAGGACACAAAATCGCATTCTGACCTCGAGCTAATTTTGCGTGAAAAGAAATTGGGTCCAAAAAATGAGGTTTTTCCCTCTGTATTTTGTAGTAAACTAGAACTTCCAGATTATTTGGTCACATTTTAGAGCTATATCTGTCTGCTTTTTTTAATACCACTCACATTGATGTATCTTAAATGACCTTGATGCATATATATATATATATAGTAATGCTTTATGTTCGTAGTATATATAATTAGTAATGATTTATGTTCATAGTATATATATATAGATATATATAATTAGTAATGTTTTATGTTCATAGTAATGCTTTATGTTCATAGTATATATAATTAGTAATGCTTTATGTTCATAATATATATAATTATTAATGCTTTATGTTCATAGTATATATAATTAGTAATGCTTTATGTTCATAGTATACATATAGATATATATAATTAGTAATGCTTTATGTTCATAGTATATATAATTAGTAATGCTTTATGTTCATAATATATTTAATTAGTAATGTTTTATGTTCATAATATATGTAATTAGTAATGCTTTATGTTCATAGTATATATAATTAATAATGTGTTATGTTAATGGTATACATAATTAGTAATGCTTTATGTTCATAGTTATTATAATTAGTAATGCTTTATGTTCATGGTATATATAACTAGTAATACTTTAAGTTCATGGTATACATAATTAGCAATGCTTTATGTTTATGGTATACATAATTAGTAATGCTTTATGTTCCTCTATACGATTCTTTTTATTGGTTACAGAGGAATCAAATGTAGGTCACCTTGACATAATTTCATGCCTTGTACCTTTACATGTCATCATATATTCCATTTTTAGCTCACCAAGCCATTTTATTGTATGGTATTTTGTCCATCATTTGTCTTCAATCATCTATTCACTATTCTTTGCTTCTTAAAAAAACTGGAGCAATTTCTACATGATCTTACATGGAATATGCTGGCTCTTAGGACCTTTCAGAATGTGTTAAGCAGCCTTTAAACAGCTTTATCTTAAAAATTGATCATTGGAATGTTTTACCAAATTTTATTTGGGGTATCATGGTATAACTGCCTTCAGATTTATACAAGTCGTGGGGATCCATCAGCAGCTATAACTGTCATTACTAAAAATATAAAAACCTTTCAATGACTTCTCGAAGACTATTTATCAGAATATGACCAAATTTGACAAAAGGCATCCATTCTTAAGGAGGTTTCAAAGTGTACAAATGGTGCTGATCTGCAATCAGAGTGTACAGATGGTGCCCATCTTCCATCAAAGTGTACAGATTGTGCCAGTCTGCCAGCAAAGTGTATAGATGGTCCTGATCTGTGCTATCTGCTATCAAAGTGTACATATGGTGCCCATCTTCCATCAAAGTGTACAGATGGTGCCAGTCTGCCATCAAAGTATACAGATGGTGCCAGTATGCAATCAACGTATACAGATGGTGCCCATCTTCCATCAAAGTGTACAGATGGTGCCAGTCTGCCAGCAAAGTGTATAGATGGTCCTGTTCTGTGCTGATCTGCATCAAAGTGTACATATGGTGCCCATCTTCCATCAGAGTGTACAGATGGTGCCAGTCTTCCAGCAAAGTATACAGATGGTGCCAGTCTGCCATCAAAGTGTATAGATAATTCTGGCCTGCCATCAGAGTGTACAGATGGTGCTGGTCTGCTATCAAAGTATATAGATAATTCTGATCTTCCATCAAAGTGTACAGATCGTGCCAGTATGCCATCAAAGTATACATATGGTCCTCATCTGCCAACAAAGTGTACAAATGGTGCTGATCTGCCATAAGAGTATACATATGGTGTGAGACTGCCATCAAAGTGTATAGATATTTCTGGCCTGCCATCAGAGTGTACAGATGGTAACAGTCTGCCATCAAAGTGTACAGATGGTTCTAGTCTGTCTTCAAAATGTACAGATGATTCTGATCTGCCATCAGAGAACACGTGGTGCTGATCTACCATCATGTTTGGCTGCTGTTACTAAAACTACAAAAATATTTCAATGACATTTCAAAAATCACTCAACAAGTTTGACCAAATTTGACAGAAAGCATCATTGCAATTAATGGCCTTCAAATGTACACAAATGGGACAAATCCACTATTAAATATTGACACAGTTAACCAAAACTAGACAAACTTTTTGTCAAGAACTGCTCAAAAGAATTTCCCTTAAATCTGAAAGAGAGTACCCTTGCATGAAAGGTTTTAAAATTTGTTCAAGTAATACCATCAGATATGGCTACCATTACTAAAAATCCAAAAACATTTAAACAACTTCATCTCAAAATGCTGCTTACAGAATTTTACTAACTTTATGGCTGAAGCAATCCTGACAGCCCAGCATCCATGATAAATGACATTTATAGTCAGGCCATGTTTGGGACAAATTGGTTTTTGTTTCAGTTGGACAGCTGCACATTTCTGACTTGGGTTCACAGCTTGAATGTAAAATAATCTTTTAGATAAGTCAGTTGATTTTAAACCAAGTGACATTTAATCAATGTGAATATTTTCAAGGAAGGTTATTATCAGGCCTATCTGCTACCCTCAGCACTCAAAAGAACAGGTACAACATGTGTATAAGACAAGATATTGTACTAGCCACAGTGCGTCTGTGCCACACTTTGTGGTAAGGGTCAATTCAGTAACTTATATAATCAAATAAAAGTAAATCACTCATTTCAACAAGAGGTACATCCCAGCACATGGCTGTGGTAATACTGCTTTAATGATACCAAATTAGAGTACTGTAAAATTTGCTATATCACAACAGTTTTGGTACACAAGTGGCATCTTGTTGTGCACTGCTTTATGCAGTATCCAACCAAGTCGGTTAACTGAAGAAAGTATTGCACATGATTCCTCTTAACCTTACAAGATGGAGTGGGGGAGGGTATGTGTCTGCAAAACTATGGACTTCACTGATGCAGTTACCAACTTGATAGACATTAAATGAGAAAGACTTGAAACAGTTAATACATATTTAATAAATTGGGGTGCAGAGAAACCATTCTTTGGTACATACATTCATATTTGCTAGAAACATATAATTTTGCTGACATAAAAATGCATGAATCAGACATTGGGAGTTTCTAAAGAAAAACTTGTATTTAGTCTTGCAGAATATTTTAACTGAAATTCATACAGTTGGTCTTTGATATGGATATTATAATGTACTTGATATGAACAATTTAAAAAGTTTGTATAATTGCCTGGAAGAAGTGTATAACTGACTTTGCACTATTGCAGAGCAAAAACAGGGAGCAATAATACCTTTGAATATAATATGAAATCCCACCAGCCCTATAACTTAAATGGTTCTGCTCCAGTCAATGGTTTACAACAGTACAGCTGTACAGGACATGTATAAAACATGAGACTATTGGATTAGAATGACAAAGAAGCTTTTCTTTCATGCATGATAGTGATTCGGAACTGATGTCTGCATTTCTGACTTTATAATGATGAGATTAAGGTGAAGGGCAGAGGGGTGTATGGCAATAAACATGTTTCAACAGTTGTGTTTGATAATTGATTGCACAGGCATTGGTGATCTCTTGTTTTTCCTCACATAGGTTGGTATATTAATTGATTTATAAATTCAGGTGAGAAACATTTGTAGACCACCACATTGTTTGGTGCTTGGGTATGTATTCAGGCAAACATCAGAGTGTTGTCAGTTTACCCTGATTCAGCAATGATTCTACCAAGGATGTACTGAAGACAAACACCGAAAAAGTTTTAATGGATTTGTTGTTAATGGTTCAGGAGTAATTAACAATTATCAACTTTTGAAAGAGTTAACTCAAGATAAGGAAGAAGCAATGATATTTTCATAAAGATTATAACCTATCTTGCCAAATTATTAAATCTGATTTTGGCACTAAAGTTTTTGAAGAACTTCAAGCAATTCATGAAATTTCAGGAGCCATGCCACAAGCTTGCAGTATTCTATTTGGTTTAATAACAAAGCATGTATAACAGTTTTTCACTGTATTGACAAACTAGAAAGATGCTAAAGGTGAAGTTCAAGAAGATCTTTGTTGGTTGTACTAAATGTAGCTTTATTGGACCTTAAAATTTACTACATGCTGATCCCAGATAATAATAGTTAGGAAAAATATTATACAGTAAAACCTGTTATGAGAGACCGCCCCTTCTGCCAACCAAAAGCAGTCTCTCAAGACAGATGGTCTCTCATAAGAGGTGTGTGAAAATGGACTGGTTTTCAGGGTCAGTAGTTAGCAGTGTTGAAAAATAAATAATACCCATACTCACTGTACATGTATCATATCCTTTATTCATAAATCTTGTTAAATATTGCATGCATTCCTCTCAAAATATCTTTATATAATAAAGATATACATCTACCAAACAACGAGAATAAAATTTATATTTCAACATCAAATTAATATGTACAAAAAATGAACAGTTAGATATGATGTATATATCTTATTCTATACACTTATTCACTTGTTTTTTAAGAAATCCATTATACTTCTTTGTTGACATGTTTTACTCAGCTGTTTGGTCTCCGTAAACTGTCCATCATGCCGTGGCATATTTCCTCTGTGCTTGTGCACATTTCTGCCATTCGTTTCTAATGGACTCCTTGTCTTTGATTACATTTTGAACTTTTACAGACACTTAAGCTGACGGCAATTTTGCGAGCGGTCTCCCCTTTTTCATTTCTTTCAATGACATTAATCCTTTCTTCCAGTGTTAAAATGAACAGATTTCTTTTCCATCATGGATGAGCAGGTGAAATTATTGCAAATATTTTTATTATTTTTAGAAATCTATCAAATTTAAAGAGATTAGGTATATACATATATATATATATATATATATATATATATATATATATATATATATATATATATATATATATAGTTTAGTCACAGTTTTTTTCAATATCATGAACTTGATGTTCTGGTCTTGTTTTATTATTTATAAACAATGGCTTCTCATTTTGATAACTAGAAGCAGAAAAAGTGACTAGAATATTTCTGTAAATTTGCAAAGGTATTATTTTAAATAAAAGCATTTTAATATTAATTAAAGCATTTGAATATTAATTAGAGCATTTAAATATTAATTATAAACAAAATTATTCAAAGTAGCAGCTGTTTCCATTTTACTTAAATTATGGGTGAGCAGTAGATTCTGGAGGACAATGATTTATGAAGAGTTAGACAAATTGAAACAAGTTAAATACCAGTTTATTTTTAGATAGCAAAATATTTTACAATTACTTGCTTATGAGGCATATTCAATGAAAAGGTCATTTTTAGCTCTACTGGTCAATGTAACAAAATAGTTTTGCTACTAAATTTGGTATGTTAGAGTTTCACAGAAATGTCTGATGGTTTTATACTTTGTAATTAGAAGGAATAAACGAATTAAAGAAAATTAATGTGAATTTCTGTCTTTTTGACCAAAAGAGGTTTAGTCACTTCAACATACATTTTTTCCTTGGTAACCATGACTTAAGACTTCGATCTATGATGCCTGAAGATGCATAAAAAGCTGCAAATCCTGTACCCCCATTAATTAAAGTCACACATTGCTTTCAGTTATCCAATCCGATTTTGGGCTTTTCTTATCACCAAGCCAGATGTAGTGTTTGACATCAACAAGCCGGGATACACAGACCAGTGCCTGGAGGTCATCAGTCAGACCTTCATCGATAGCTTTTCTACCACCTCCCATAATCTTAACAAGGTTGGTCTATTGTTTCCTAGCTTTTACAATAGGGACATGTGGAAAGTATTTCAGACTCTTTGTTTTATAGGTTTAAGGCCAATAAATGACTCATCTGATGCTTAAAATAACCATGTAGATCTCAAGTATTAAGAAGGTTATCATAAATTATAAAATTGTTTATTGACTTTTTATTTTTGAGATAGATTTTAATATGGCAAAATTTCAAAGCAATTTCTGCTTGTAGATTGTTGATATCAGTCTGTCTGAGATCGACACTAAGGTTAGTGTGAATGCTTGAGTCATTTTCTCAGTCACTGTTACTTAGATAATCAAATGGCTTGGTTTGTACATTTTTGTCCTGAGTAGTACTATACCAAAAAGTAAAAACTGGTTGATCACTTTAATATATATATTTTGGTTCTCAGAATAGTGCCCACCTTTGCTTTAAGCTAAATTTCTTTGATTTAGACTTTGTATTTATATTAGTTCCTCTGACACAATTGCTTGCAGAGTCATGTAACATGGTATAAAGCTGTATACCTAATCAATCGAAACTTCGTCACTGTGCTCTATGCATAGTAATATAACCTGATCAGATGCATGGTACTACACCATTTAGACAAAACAAAATAATGCAACTTGGTGTATAGATTCAACATGAAGGAGTGCTTTAAACTTAATTACATACTAGGTAATTATGTCCTATATTTCAAATGCAGTGACATGAATTAACCTCCTTGTTTAGCTTGATTTCTTAGATACAGTTGCCTGTAAAGTCGGGTAAGTATATGTTTCATGAATAGTAGAACTCTCTTCACTAAAAACAACTGACTCATGTTCCAGTGATCCACATTAATCTTTTTGCTAAACTTCTTTTCGTCAATGCTGTCAATACTGTGTTATGTACTTTGATCAATAGGACACAGGATAGAAAGTACTGCAATCTGGACATAGTGCCAGTAATGGATTTCTTGTCCTCATTTTTTACGGTTTATATTTTGTTCTCATTTCTTTCATGATGAACATTTTGTAATTTAAGTAGGATACTCCCTAAAGCATTACAATTTGGTTGAGGTTAAGGTATAGGATAGAATAAATAAGAAGAAACATTAGTCATCTAGGATGGATAATGGATTGAATGAGTAAATGTTGGAGAAAGCTTTTGATTAAAACTATGAGTACTCACTGTTAATATATAAGTTTGGATTTGAACTTAACAGTGCTAAGTCATTCCTTCATCATAAATTTTTCCTCATGATTATTTTGAACAAAGGTTTGTTTGAACATTAACTGAAGATACTGTTCTGTAACATTCCAGGAGTCTGCTACCCACAAATTACTGTTCACTGCTGAGATGGATGAGTACCGTGACAAGGTTAATGAATTCTACTCAGATGTGAAGTCTGCAACAGCCATCCCTGCAATAGATTTCCAGCAGGACATGAAGGAACTCAATAAGGTACGCTCCTCACAATTGTAGTCATTTATTTTTTTGTATAAGGAACTCAGTAAGGTACAGTCCTCAAAGTTGTAGTCATTTATTTGTTTGTATAAAGAATTCAATAAGGTACAGTCCTCACAATTGTAGTCATTTATTTGTTTGTATAAGGAACTCAGTAAGGTACAGTCCTCACAGTTGTAGTCATTTATTTGTTTGTATAAGGAATTCAATAAGGTACAGTCCTCACAGTCATTAAGGGACAGTCCTCACAGTCAATAAGGTACAGTCCTCACAATAGTAGTCACTTTGTTTGTATAAGGAACACAGTAAGGTACAGTCCTCACAATTGAAGTCATTTATTTGTATAAGGAACTCAGTAAGGTACAGTCCTCACAATTGTAGTCATTTATTTGTTTGTATAAGGAACTCAATAAGGTACAGTCCTCAAATTGTGTAGTCATTTATTTGTTTGGATATCCATCTGCCTGAATGGAGCTTCTGTATAGGATTGATCTGGACCAGTTAAAAGTTGCCTAACTAATTAATATTAAAAATAGTGGTTGACCCTTATTAGAGACTCACATCAAGATGCGGTAATACTATCATAATCACCATTTAACCTGTCTCTTTATAAACCAGTCTGTTCATCCTTTCATACTTCTTGTAACCAGCATAGCTATACAAGTATTACACATACTAGGATGTCATTTGATATCATTGACCAACCCAATTTCATGCATGCCCTTGATTTGTGTGCCATATTTCTCATGACTTCATGCACTTGTTTTAAGATCCTGACATCATTTATAAAGTAAATGATTGATGAAATGAGATTTAAATAAATACTAAAATTCAAATCCAATGAAATACAATAAAATTGTCTAATTTATCTAATGTCATATTTGCCTCAAATTTGTAACCCCGCTGTTAGTGTTAACTGATAAAACCAGGGCCACTATTTGCATGTTGGTTTTCTTTCTCCTTTTTGTTAGTAGGAAACCCACCACAGATATTTCTGAGATGACAGAGCCAATGCAAATTCTTGGTTACTATAACATACACTTTTTATATCATGTTTAAAAAATAAGTCCAGTAGAAAAATATGCATTATGAAATTCTTCATTGGATTATTTTAATATGGAGGTAAAAAAAAATCTAATTGTCACATTCCAATCGTATGTCATATGGCCTTTATTACAGGGACACAGATCATGGACAAACTTCTAGATACACACAAATTTTGAAACCCAGCAGAAAAATGATAGGTTGCAAAAGATTTAGAGAAAATATAAACACTTTTCAATGACAAATTAATTAAATCGATTCAGCTGAACACTTTGTGACATCAGTAGTTTCTCACATTATTATAATGCTTCTGATAAAATTCACATTAAGGGTATAAACCATGACAGGTGGAGGATATGTATATTGTCTATTTTTTCTTGGGTGTCTTGTCAGGTCCAATTATGTCAGAGTTATTGCCCTTTTCCTCATTATTTGTCTATTGTGCTTGGGTGTCTTGTCAGTTCCAATTATGACAGAGTTATTGCCCTTTTCCCCTCATTATTACTTACCTACTACAGCAGATTCATCCACTCAGCATAGTTCTGAAACTGATTAGAGTATTCTGATACAGTCTGTGGTGTACACTGTCTCATATTATGTGTGTGTTTTAGAAGAGTTGTGGCTCCGTGATAATTCTCATGACTACTTCCACAATATAAATTTATAAAGTTGTGTTTGATTTCAACCAGATTTTGAATTTCAAAGGCTTCAGGTTAACGAGCTCTTGAGTCACTATCATTTCCATGACATTATTTGCAGGAGTGATGGACCCAGATTGTCCATCCTCTAAGTTTTGTTGGATGTCAGACAAATTTGCTTTAATAATGACAAGACCAATTGAACTAATTTAGACTCAAGTGTAATTCTAGTGTTCCATGTTATAGCTTAGAAGAGTTATGGCACCTGCTTACCCATCCCCCTAACTTTTTTCCACAGCATAACTTTATTCAGGAATATTGTGTACCATATTTACCGTATATGTTGGGACACCATAAATTAATTTTAAAAGTAATTTATTTTTGCACTCTCTGTTCTGGGACACATAGTTTTTTTCAAGTCATAAGTTGTGGGACACCTTTTAAATCATTCGAAAATTACATGTCATAAAATGCACTCCAACTGAAATTTTATTTAAAAAAATATAAAACTGTACTGGAGATAAAACTCGTTAATCCATTGCAGCAACATCTCATCAACACAACCCTTCTCCTGCACATGAACAAGCCATTCTTTTGGTACATAAATATGTTCTTTTAGCTTTCTAATACCATGAAAAATTGCTAGAGGCAACACGTCACCTGAAGCAGAAACTGCATGGACTAAAGTCAGGTTTTTTCAAATATGCACCAGTCTAATTCTCACACTTTTGACCCCCATCTTATCGTCAGTACATCCAAGTATGCCATCAAAGTACACTAGAATTTCATCCATGTTAATGATCATATTATCAGTGAAATCATCAGCTTCTCTTCTGACCTTCACAAATTCATCACATGATTTTATTTTCTCCAAATCTTCTGGGCATCGCTGGGTCACCGATGTCCATGCATGAAGCAATATATTGTGCCACTTTCAAAATTGTTCCATTGTTTCAATTTATTGAAAAATTCCCATGAATACCGGTGAAAAGGAACCAAAGTTAGCTTCCATATCTCTACCGTCTTTGCATATTTAAAAAAAAAATAAGCACACTTAAAAGAATCCATTGTCAGCTTCCAATGTCAGCTTGCTTTGCAATAAAATAACCTTTGTATTAATATCCTTTAAAAACAAATGACTTCAGAGTGCCCAAAGTTGACTTCCAAGGTTAGCTTGCTTTGTAATAAAAATAACCTTTGTCTTTGATGTCCTGTCAGACGGTTTGAAGAAGGAGTTTACTGCTCACTTCCAGCTGTGTTTATTCACCACACAGGCTTCTATGTGCTTGGCATCTGTAGAACTATTACATTTAATACAAATGAGCATTGATGTCAGCGGGTAAATAGTAACGATACTTTTGTAAACTGTGCTAATGAAACGATTGTTACTTGCATTCAAGTGAACATCTTTTCAAATAATGATTTTTATCTGTGAGATACTGTGATACTGTAGACCTGGATATGATTGAGTCTTGGTTATTTTGCACCTAACACCGTGTCATGCATGAATGGCAGTTGTCTTCAATATATTGGTTGATTACTTCCCTCTCATTTGCAAAAATGTCTGCTTCTTTGTCTTCTGGCCTTCACGAATTCATCACATGATTTTATTTTCTCCAAATATTCTGGGTGATGCTGAGTCATCGACATCCATTCAAGAAGCACTGTATTGTGTTGCTTTAAAATTTGTTCCATTGTTTCAATTTATTTTCAGAATTCCCATGAATACCAGTAAAAAGTAACAAAAGTTTGCTTCCATATCTTGGCCGTCTTTGTATAGTCAAAAAAAAAAATTGGCTTCTTTAAAAGTATTCATAGTTGGCTTCTGATGCTGGCTTGCTTTGCAATAAAATAACCTTTGTAGTGATGTCCTTTAAAAAAAATAATAACAAAAGTCGGCTTCTGCAGTCAGTTTGATTTGTAATAAAAATAACCTTTGTCTTTTATGTCCTGTCAGTAGGTTCGAAGAAGGAGTTTACTGCTTGCTGCCAGTTATGTTTATTCACCACCTGGGCTTCTATTTGCTTGGCATCTGTAGTTATGATTAATATAAAGGAGCGTTGCTGTCTTGGGGTCAATAGTAATGATACTTTTGTAACCCATGCTGCCAAAAAGATTGTCACTAATTATGATCAAGTGAAAGTGTGTTCAAATAATGATTTTTATTTGCAAGATACTGTCATACAGTAGACCTGGATATAATTCAGTCTTGATTTTTTTGCACCTAATACTATGTCATGTATAATGACAGTTGTCTTCAAGATATTGGTTAATTATTTCCTTCTTGTTTGTGATTTTCCTGGAACCAGTTTTCAGTCCAGATAACATATTCAAACCTTCAAGCACAACCACACACAATTTGTTGCTCAATGTTCATGTCAGTGAACAACGTGGCATGTGTTATTGGACATAGGCAATACACTCTACAGTATGGAAGCCTATGCTACATACATGTATATGGATTTCATGGATATATTTTATTTCTTAATGTTCTTGTTGAAAAAAGGAATAAATGATAACAATATAAGGTTAGTTTTTTTTTTATTTTTATTATCAGATAAGTGTTTTATATATTTATTTTGTTGCACCTTGCAATTGGGGGGGGGGGGAAGAGCACAAATGCAATACAAATTTATTTCATCTCTTACATCTTGGGACATATGACCTAAGTGAAAAAAAGTTTTATCATAAGTTCTGGGACAGGAAGAAGAAAAAATTTATTTTATTGTGACCCAATATAAATGATAAATACGGTATATGCCAAATTAATGAAAGGTTATCATGCACCTTTATATTGATGAGATTCTGAATGAGTTAGATTTCCACCATTCAATGTCATCACCAGAAGAGTTATGGCCCCTGGATTTTCATCTTCTCTGAGCTTTGTTTAGCCAACAGAATATATTATTTTTAAAGCACTGTCAATTAAATTGTGTGAAGCAATTTTTTGAGTGAATGCAAGTAGAGCACAGGATGGATATCCAAGAAATACTTAAACTTGAATATGTCGCTGTTACCTGTATTTTAGAAAGGAATATTTATGTGGAGAAGGTTGATAGGTTTCCATAACATGTGGCTGTCAGATAAATAGATATGGTTAAAGTACATGGAAGGCTTTAGCAGGAATTTTTAATTTAAAACTTGTCCATATTCAAGCATCAGCTTATTTCTACAGATATTTTTCAGTATTCCTCAAACTAAACAAGGAATCCAGACTCATTTTATGTTTATTCCACAGGAAAGATTAGTGTTGGATAATGTGCCATATTTACAATAGATCTAAAGTACAAATCCAGGCAGTCTAGGTTTACAATAGATCTAAAGTACAAATCCAGGCAGTCTAGGTTTACAATACATCTAAAGTACAAATCCAGGCAATCTAGGTTTACAATACATATAAAGTACAAATCCAGGCAATCTAGGTTTACAATAGATCTAAAGTACAAATCCAGGCAATTTAGGTTAAACTTTACAATATATTTAAAGTACAAATCCAGGCAATCTAGGTTTACAATACATCTAAAGTACAAATCCAGGCAATCTAGGTTAACAATACATCTAAAGTACAAATCCAGGCTATCAAGGTTTACAATGCTTAAGGGTAGATTTTGCTTATTAACATTGACATATCACAAAAGTAACTTTTTACACCTAATTTTTTAGATCACTTTAACTTTTTAAAAGTATTCAGAAATGAAAAGAAAAAAGAAAGGAAAAAAATAAATATGCAAAGATGCCTTTTTTCAAGGTTTTGCTTGAAAAGGATGAATGATTATATATTTGATTGTGGAATTAATAAGATAACCAACTGCCCATTTTTTAACCCAGTCAAATATCATCAAACAAAAATAAGTAATATTTAATTGCCTACGGCATACAGTCCTCATTCATTAATGTAAATATCAGGACATAGAAAAACAAATTCTGTTTTCTCAGTACAAATAATTTATGTGATAAGTATTGTTTTTCCTGAACATCAGCTCTGGAAAATTGATAGTTGGCAATCATTCTTACACCTTACATCTCACAAAGATGGCTATTACTAACCTGCTGGACACTTGTGGGAACTAAGACCCCACTAGTATCCAGGACTCATGCTCTGGTACATTAAAAAAAACTAAGTCCCCACTGATTTCCTGGACTCATGCCCTGGTGCATTTGAAAATATTAAGACCCCACTGGTATCCAGGACTTGCACCTGGGTGCATTTAAATACTAAGGTCCGACTGGTTTCCAGGACTCATGCCCTGGTGCATATGAAAATATTAAGGCCCCACTGGTATCCAGGACTTGCACCCAGGTGCATTTAGAAACTAAAGCCCTACTGGTTTCCAGGACTTGTACCCTGGTACATTTGAAAAAACTAAGGCCCCAGGGTTTCCAGGACTCCTGCACTGGAACATTTTAAAATATTAAGACCCCACTGGTATCCAGGACTTGCACCCAGGTGCATTTAAAAACTAAGGCCCTACTAGTTTCCAGGACTTGTGCCCAGGTACATTTGAAAAGCCTAAAGTCCCACTGAGATCCATTACTTGTGCCCTGGTACATTAAAAAACTAAGGCCCCAGGGTTTCCAGGACTCCTGCACTGGAACATTTGAAAATATTAAGACCCTACTGGTATCCAGGACTTGCACCCGGGTGCATTTAAAAACTAAGGCCCTACTGGTTTCTAGGACTTGTGCCCTGTTGCATTTGAAAAATGATATCTTTGTTTGTAACATCTTGTTGAAAGTTTTTATCTCCTCTGATATTCTAGCATATGATGTAGATTTGGTTGACTTGCACATGATTCCTGCTTCAGTTTATATTTTTTCGATATCATTTTTTATACTGGGTCTGCTTAACCTGAATAATATCACTGTGCTCCAAAAATAGATTATGTAAAGATGAAATAAAAAAAGCAAATTCCAAACTTTGTAGTATGTATAACATGTCTGATGCTTTTGTAGTTTTTTTCTGGTATATTTATATGCCAAGATAGAGTTTCATCCAGGCTGAGGCCCAGGAAATTATGAAAAGTGACATTCCTCATAACTATCGCTCACCAATAATTTTGAGCAATGTTCCTTTTGCGATTTTCCTGAAATGGTGATTGGTTTGATTTTTTTTTATAGTTAAAATTGACTAACCATTGATAATACAACAAATAGATTTTATGTAAGTCTTCATTCCGAACACAAGCAGCAATGGCTGTGTTCTGCAATAATTATTGATAATGGCAACTTGGAGAGAGACAGTCTCTGTCATGAATACCTTAAGACTTAATGGATTTGCTTTGATAGAGAGGTGTTACACTTTTGCACTCTGCCATTTGACCTAGCTTCCACAATCTGAGCTTTTTTGGGAGAAGTTGTCATCCACCCATTGTCACTGTGGATCCCAATCCTCCAGTATATTTCATGACTGTTTGATCCCCAATGGCTGGTTACAATCCCTCATACACATTTTTCCATTGTGACCAGACTGTGTCTATTACTGAACCTAGAGAAATTCGAACTGTTTCAATCTCAAGATTTTATATTCATGGGGATGAATTTCCTGACAAAGAAGGGGATTAGTCCATGTCCTGCAGGAAAGAGTAGACAAAGATGCTCAGAGCCCAGACCTTGTGAGATCTGTTCCTTCTAGCAACATCAAACTCAGCAGCAGATCTGGTTCCTCTAGACAGACTGCACCAGCACCTCCACCAGTGTCTCCTAGCAAACTGGAAACTGCATCATATGACAGATCATATTGCCCAGTTTCTTGTCAGAGACCAAATGCATGCCCCCAAACCCCACTCCTTTCTGTTCTGCAGATGCATCATATTCATGGAGTGGCACTTATCTGGAGCCAGACAGGCCAATTCTTCAGGGTTTATGGTTCCCAGAAGAGTATGCCATCCACATCAACAATTTGGAAATGAGGTCAGTGTTCTTAACTTATTAGGAGTATGTCCACATGATGGTCTCCTCCAACAACACATTTTCATAGTATACCTCAGGTAAATTTGAGGCACATATGTTCCTTCTCACTGCATGGAGGTTTTAAACATCTTTGACTGGGAAAAATTGGAAAGGATTACCCCTTGAGTTCACAATAATCTTCACAAAATAGAATAATTTGGTTGACAGTCCATCAAGGAGGGACAGGATGGTCCTCAAGGATCTTGGTGGACTTATTTGCAACAAGGCTAAACAACAATCTTCACATTTATGTTTCCTCAGTCACAGACAAGAGCATTTAGGAAGTGGGATCATCTGTTCACTTCCCACCCTTCAGGATGATCCTACAAGTACTACTGAGCTCATTTTGAGCCTCTCTGTGACCCCAATGATCATGGTTCACTGATCTTTTTGACCTTCTGATTGACCAGCTATGTACATTGCTCCACACGACAAAACAGACCCCATATTCTCCACCTTATGATTGACTCATCTCAAATGATCTATCCACCAGGACACGATTTCAAACAAAGTTGCCAAGTGCAACGCTAAGGCCAGTAGACACACTACATCCAAGGTCTATAATCTTTAGCAACTGGTGCAGTAAAAAATGTTCTAATCTTAGAGCACAGTGGCCGTTTTTCTTCTTGTCATTTGTGAAGATAGACAGGGCTCAGTTTATAATATCAAGGTTAATAGGGCAGCCCTTTCGAATACACACAAATTTTCAATAGGCCTGACCATTAGTTCAGAATCTCATATTGCAGTCGTGATCAAATATTTTGAGTAACAAAAAAATTCGTGGTTCAGTCTCTAATGCTGACATGGAATCTCTTTTGTCTTGTGATTTTAACTGCCCCCCCCCTTAAGTCCTTGGTGAAGCGTCTTTCAAAAACCTTGCCCTCAAGATGTTTTATTGCTTTCCATAGTATCTTTGATACAAAGCAGTGAGGTTCATGTTCTGTCTATGGAACTTGAACTCTCTGTGGTCCAGTTGCATTTATGAGTCAGTTTCTTTAAAAAAAAATCAAGCTTCCTTCAGTACCTTCACTTCCTTTACAGATCCCAGTCTCAGTTGTATCTGTGCTGGGGATGGTCAAAATTTATTTCTATACCCAGTTAGGGCTGCACATTTCTGTTTGACAGCCACTAAAGGGAGAACAAAGAGTAGGAATTATAGTTTTCTTCCGTTAAAAGGCTTGGCTGATATTTTTGCTTCCACTGTTTAGAGGTGGATTGTCATGACAATTGAAAGAGCTTATTAAAGTCCATAAGGTTTGAGCCATTGCTAAATCATGGACCTATCTAACTCATTCATCTTTGGAGGATGTGATGAAAGCCACCTTTCAGTGATCCCACACTACCTTTCTCTCCTCCATCGATCTTTATTCTGATGTGCACCAAAGTAAACACAATGTTTTTGTCTGGGGTCCATAGTTGTGGCACAGAAAGTGATCCAAGTGGATACAATCTTACAGTATTGTACAGTTCTACCATTAGGGTTAGTAATTCCTTCTTTTTCTTTTCCAGTTTAGTGGGTCATCAGCCTCCCACTGATCTGGAAATTCATCTACAAAATAACAGATAACACAGTGCTGATATTAAAATGAGGGGTGGGGGTGTTGAACTAATTTTAATAATGTATTGCTTATCTATTGCTATTGTCAGTTTCCCTCATCCCACCCCACTGTGATCCCCCACAAGTGGTGTATATATGCCCTTGGAAAAGGGTGAGGAATACTGGGCATGTGCCATGTCACAAGGATGATTTCCAAAATATTTCTGGAAAGTTACCTTTTTGGGAGTATGAATTCTCATCATCCATCTGTCCCAGAAAAGAGTAAGCTATGCAACAGCATCAGGTAATATTACATGATAAACATTAGTTTACCCCTGCCCCAAAGTATCCCACATGTTAGTCCAGAACCAATTGAAATGAAAATACTTTGAATATTGAATAATTTAAATGCAAATCTTTACATTTGTTTAAGAAAAGATTGATACTTTTACATGGAAAATTATTTAGTGTCTCGGTGAAATGATAACCTGCATTCATCCAAGTATACATGTGTAAACTTCTGTATGGATCCAGAATAAGTCAAAATGTTGCCTTTAGTACAATCAGATTAAAGAAAAGACATTTTGCCTTTTTTATTTCAGAAACAAAACCAAGAGTTGGCCTACAATAAAATATCAGCATTGTATGAGATCTTCAAAGTCATTGACAACTTTATGGTTGATGTAAGTCAAGTTTTTGTCTTGTTGTTTTAGTTCATTTTGATGAATGCTAAAGGTAGGTCACCTCATATTTCATACTTCATTGACTTTCTCAAGTTCTGTTCATGCTAGAATCATCAAACCAGATGATCCTATGTTCTGTTAGTACAATACCCTCACAACAAGAGAAAGTCAATTTGACTTAGATATCAGCTTTACTGACTTAGAAAACACTGGTCTCTTAGACATTTGACTTATTCAAAAGAGTATAATATAAGCATATGTTTGCATATGAACTATGTTAAACAAATCACAAGTCTGTAATATCAGTGCTGCAGATGAATTCCTTGATTTGAAGCATTTACATTATATTCAACGGAATTATCTAAGTAGAGGTCACATGAAGATGAGACTGGTTACATATTCACTGTCACAGTCTGTAGCTTTGCAAAAAACATGTGATATGTTAACCGATTAATTAATTGCAAACTCAGTTTCTTCCACCATTACCCAGAAAACAGATATGGTCTAGTAATGATATTATTATTCTGTGTATTATGTAAATAAATAATCAACATTAAGTTGCACCTGTTTCATATTGGAGAAAATAAAATAGTTTTATTGATTGTTTCTTTACTTGACAAATGAATACACAGTGCTGAGCTGTAACTGGAGAAATCATTTTTGAGCTTTTACATTATAATATGTAAACTGTCAAATCATATGTATTGTGAAGTCTTGTGACAAAGTTTTGCTAGTTATGCAGATGATTTGCTTTAATAAACTCCTCTCAGAGGTAAAGTATTCTCCACAGGGCATTTGTAGCTTGTGTAGGTTCTCATGGGTACATAGTTGATCATGCAGTTTTCCTGAGTTCTTCCTCCACCAGTTATATCTTTTGCTGAAAATCGCATTAAACCCCATAACAACAACAAAAATCTCTCTCACACATGCATGCACACAAACACACACAAATGGTGCAGTCTGTCATTGCTATTAAACATATTAAACATACTTTTGAGTCTTGACACAAACAATAGAAAATTAACTAGTGATTGATTTTTAATAATTACCCAGTGAAATTAATAAAATTTGGGTAGAAAAAGTCAATTTGCCTCATGTATATCATCGGATATAATGCCTATTTACAAGTATAGATTTTAAATGCTGATTATTGTCATGATCATCATCATCATCAGATGATGATTTATCTCACTTAGCATTTATCCTGATCTCTATTTGAAGGTAATTGATGACTTGCAAGAGAGCCCAGAGGCAAGAACTTTACGGCTGGCAGACCGTTTGGATGAACTTGTCAGCATAATACAAGAGAGTGAAGAGAAAACAACTTACTCTGATTTTCCTGGTGGTCATGATTAATCCACATCAGCAGTACATTGACTTGTATGAAGGTTTTGGACTAAATCGAAATTATAACATTACACACACAAAAGCAGTTTCTGTGAAGAAAGGGATCACTTTAAATTTTGCTTTATTTTCTTAGAAGCTGACTTATGTGCAGTGCATATGTAAATGCAAGTCTATAATAAAATGTAAAGATGATTTTGCCAGGCAGTATATTGTAAAAATATTTTTCATATTGATTAACAATTTCAGAATATCAAAAGTAATGTTTGATAAACATTTTATGTACTAATATTATTATTATAATACTAGTTGATCACCCAGACGCACACATACACACAACTTGCCATGTGTGAGATGCTACATTGAAGAGATGCACAAATAGTCATTTAAACAATCAATCAGGTAAGCATTGCTGTATTTCATATTGAAGTGTAAATGATGTTTTGCCTATTCCAATACATAAACATAAGATATACTTATGTGTGTGTTGATAAATACAGTACTAATATACACATGTTTGCTTCCTCCCTTTTTTCTTGATTGTGAAGCATAAGTAGAACTTTTCTGTCATCAGCCTCAGTTTTTCTCTGACACCATTTTGCTTACAGTGTTGATACTTCATGTGTGTATTTACATTGCAGGGTATTGCCCTCCACAGGCAAATATAGGTCAAAGTGAACTATTTAATGTGCTCTAGTGACTATCTTGTTACATTTAATCGAGTTTCGCTGACGCTGGTCTATGTACAGTAATTAATCTAGAAAGATCTATTTGGAAAGTACTACCACAAGCAAATGTAGATTCAGTAATCTACTTTTAATGCGCCATTGATTACATTTTTTTAATTTAACAGTCTTGAGCAAATCTGAGTGCCAAATCAGGAATTTTAAGTTCACTATAAACTTTGGAACTCTCTTCTCCATAATGAATCCTATCTGTGAAAGTAAGCATATAATGCTTGGTTACTCTCCTCTCCTCTCATTGATCATATTTGCAAATGAATATGATAAACTACTGATTAATGCTAGATTCTTTAGTTATCTTAGACATACTTGCAATGTTCTGTTGAATAGTCTTTTGAAGTGAGTTAATACAATACCATAATTCCTAACTCTTTCTCAAATAGGATTTCCATACATTTATTGCTTTTTAAAAAATTCTACCCACATTACTTGATTTGATACATAACACTAATTAATGCAATAGTATAATGCAGGTGAGCTTTTAATTGATTTAACAATAACCACCACTTTCGCAAGATGAAAACACAGTTGGTACTTAAGCAGGTTCTTGCTGAAATGCCTTTAGACATCACTGTGATAGTCAAATGACACTTCTCACGTTTGAATGCAAGAGGGCACATTATAATAATTATGATTACTCTGAAACAGAATCAAAACATAAACTGAAGCACAAATTTCACTTGACAAGACTTATTTTAATTGGTATTAATTTCTTAAAGTGATGCTATCAGTAAGCATTGCTAACAGTTTAATTGATCTATAGTTTTGTCATATATTACTGTTTACAGTATACCAAGAATTGGGGGTTGTATTAAAGAAAATTTAACAAAATACTCAAATTTGGAATAAATTGGATGATTTAGAATACATTTTCTGGACACTAACCAGTTTTTGATGATTAAGTGAGTGAGATATCAAGGTTTCATTTGCCAATTTTTATCATGATTTTGTTAGTATTCTGCAAATAGGGAAATGGGGGGGGGGCTATTTTTTTATAAGCAAAAAAATATGATCCACAGCTATCCCCCACATTATAAGTGGTCTCACAAGTTATCCATGTGTGCTGTAATGAGTAAGTGATGACTTCCTAAATCTCTGTGGGTTCTATTCATTCCTGGGATGAATCCTAATCAGTCTTGACAAAGTCATTTTGCAACACACTTGTGCAGCTTTTTGACATATGGGTCAAGCTTACACATTTAAAAGCCATGCTTCAATCCTGGGCTCAACATAATCAAATTGCCCTTAGGCTTAAAGCACTAGTTCACTTGAATTTATATATGAGCTTTTCACTTAAATATTTTAATTATCTGCAGGGTGTATTTTTCTGGAAACATTTCTTTCTTTGTTAATATCTGCTATATATTGGATTGATATAAGCTGACTGTATATTCTCCCTGTGGTATATGATGTATGTTTTTACTCTCACATTCCTTTTGAAACTTTCACATTCAGCATTATTTCCTATAAACTTGTACTGTGTAGCAGTTTGTGTACATGTGTCAAAGCTACACAGTACAGTGTGCTGTAAACAGAATTCCAGTTGCTGAAACATAGGCATCCAATAGTGTTTCTGTGAGGATGTGGTACAGGCATCCAGTAGTGTTTCTTTGAGGTTGTGGTGCAGGCATCCAATAGTGTTTCTGTGAGGATGTGGTACCGGCATCCAGTTGCATTTCTTTGAGGTTGTGGTACATGCATCCAAGAGCATTTCTGTGAGGATGTGGTACAGGCATCCAGTAACGTTTCTTTGAGAATGTGGTACAGGCATCCAATATCAGTTTCTTTGAGAATGTGGTACAGGCATCAGAAAGCTGTTATACAAGGTAAAGGGTAAAATGTATGCAAATTTTTCTTTTACATACAGAGGATATTTTTCCTGGAAGTATATCTTTGTTGATACTTAATTACATGCTTATTATATAGCCATCACCTTGAAAATAACTTCAAAATTATCACACTTGATAAATATTTGTATATCTTTCTTCTTGGTATATTCAAGCTACAATTTTTATAAATAATTTGCCAGTATCAGAATTCATGTTCTTTTTCCTTGTGCCTCTGACCTGTGTCAGTTGTCACATCATATCTCATGGATTGCAGATTGTGACCACTTTTAATGAAGTCTCTGACAGATACTCTTTGTGAGCTATGAATTTTTTAATTTATGCCAGAGATCAAAGAATGAACAAAATGATAATGTCTGCAAACATATTGGAATATATTTTGTAGGGTCGTAATACATGATGATTATCACAATTGTCAGGTAACTGAAAATATGGCCTTGCTTCTCTTTGCAAAAGCTACAAATAAAAACCGCCCTGAATAAATGTGGTCCTTGTGCAGTGTCAAAATTTTGTTTCATTTATCTCTCTCTTGCATGCACACACACACACACGCTCGCATGCATTAACAAAAATGTGATTTTAGTTCTTTATTTTTTGTATTGCAATTTGATAATGAGATTATTGTTGCTCTAACAATACAAGCTTAATTTCTTGACAATGTGGACTCATATCGTTGAGTACAATTTGCTAATAAATAATACCCATAACTAATAAATGTTCATACCATCCAGAAACATCCCTAAGATGTGCAGGACCCAAGGCAGCAAGCAATGAGCATGGCCCCAAGCAAAAAAAATTGCATTGGGGCATTGATTTCCATCAGCAGCGTGGGGCGCCTGAAAGTGCAAGGCCAAAGGTAGTTGCCTCATTTGCCTTGCCCTAGGGTCTGGCCTGAAACCATCTTAATCATTTTACCAACACTACACAACATAACAGCTACATATGCTCTAAATGCAGATGAGCTTGCACACTGAGACATTATCCTCTCTCTTGCTCACTAATAACAACAAAAAGTTTTTGAGTGCTTTTATTTTTTATTGTAATTTGGTTCTTGAGTTGAGAGCAGAATGAGACAGAAAATATGTTTACTTTGTGTCTTTGTACCATTATGTATTTGTTTACATATAGTTTTTCGTACACTGAAATTAATAATTGCTTTTTGTGTATGATACATTACATAAAATATGGTAGGTTTTATAGTCAGGAGATATTATAGTGTTTGAGTTGGCATTATCGGTCTTAAATAAAGATAAAGGTATAAAAAAAAGTAATTGCTAACAATGGTGGAAGTTTTTTAGTATATATTCGTCTTTCATAATTAATTAAATTATAGTATATATCAAATGAAGCTTTAGTGAAAACTTAACTGTGTAGTAATATTTATATTTAACAATGTATTTAACTTTTCAAATAGATACACAAAAATAGAGAAAACTAACCTGAAGCTTATGTCCTTGCACTAAGGACTTCATCAGCAGACTGATGTGATCTCAACTGACTTTCAACATCGCTTGATGGAAGATATCTGAGATTATTAATCTTTTCCCTACTCTACATATAAGGCTTATTTAGAAGAAAATATCTCAAAGTATATTTTTGCATTTAGATACTGTTTACAACAAAAATATCTCAAAGTATTTGTTTTTGCATCGCATACTGTTTAGAACAAAAATATCTCCAAGTATTTTATTTACATTTGGCATTATATGCCATTTAGAACAAAAATTATTTCACCGAAAATAATGCAATCCATCTGTTATAACAACACTTAGAAAAACAAGGGTCATGAGGAATTTTGAAAAGGCTTCTTTCTTTGTCCCCACTTTTGTGGCTGTTTAATTACTATTTAATGAAAGATATCTGTGATGATTAATCTTTTCCCTGCTATACATTTAAGGTTTAAGTAGAACAAAATATCTCAAAGTATTTCTTTTTCATTAGATAATGTTTAGAACAAAAATATCACAAAGTGTGTTTTTGCATTAGATAGGTTTAGACCAAAAGTATCTCAGAGTATTTTTTCAATAGATACTATTTAAAACAAAAATATCACAAAGTATTTTATTTACATTTGGCATTATATACTGTTTCGAACAAAAATGATTTCACTGAAAATAATGCCAATCCATCTGTTATAACAACACTTAGAAAAACAGAGGTCATGAGGGAGTTTTAAAATGCTTCTTTCTTTGTCCCTATTTTTGTTCTTGTTTGGTTAGTAAGATGTTGTTGACAATCTGACAAGCATCATGCATTGACAATTTATTTTTCTTATTTCAGAACCTAGAAGCATTCATGCATCTACTTGCATTAGCATTTAGTCTGTCTTAATTTTATTTTGTCTGTTACACTTCTTGTTTTAATTTGTTTTTATTAACAATTTTAACAAAATATAAGGTCACTGCCCTATAATGTATATTTTATTTAAGTGGAGCCCCATGTCTTATAATCAAATACATGTGTTTGCATGATTTATGTACTTTTATAATGACTTTTATATTTGTCATTGGTTTCCATATGTTAAGGATAAGTAAAGGCATTTTAGTTTTCAGGAAAGTCTGAGATTTTTGTAACCTGGGTCATGGAAGTTTTAATAAGGACAGGCATTAAAGGAATAATGTTGTGCAATGCCATATTTGCTTCAGTGAAAGATGTTGGAATAAGACTTTTGTACTTAATTCAGTTGTGTGTTCTTAAGAAACAGAGAGAAGCATTGCACTATTTTTAATGATGAAGACTGATGCAGAATGCATGAACTGAAAAGTTCTTTGTTCAAACAATTACAGGTAGGGTGTTCTTAACCATATTTTTGCTAAAGGTTGTTCATAGTAGTTCAGTATTTCAGCTAGATGTATAGTACTAAACTATTTTTGTAACTTTTAAAATTATTAATACATATTTACATGCATGTTGTTGTATTTGATGCAAAACAGCTTAGCCTTGGGAAAACTGTTTTGTAAAACTTTTTTGAACTTTTTAAATTTGCAAGATTCTTCTTATTTTTACTTTTTTTCTGTGCCAGATTCATCATTAAATTTCTCATTAGGATTAAGGTACATTTTCTCAAAATAGTCTCTTTGTGATTGCTTGTTAAAAACAGTCACTTTTTGATGGATTATTTAAAACAGTATCTTTTATGATGGCTTGTTTAAAACAGTATGTTTTATGAGGGCATGTTTAAAACAGTCTATGTTGATGATGGCTTGTTTAGAACAGTCTATGTTTATGATGAGTTGTTCACAATAGTATGTTTATGATATTTGGTTTAAAGCAGTTAGTGTTTATGATGGATTGTTCAAAACAGTCGATGGTGATGATGTATTGTTCAAAACATTCAGTGTTTTATGATGGATTATTCAGAGGATATTGTTATTGTGATTGCTTGTGAACATAACTGTATATAATTAAACATCTAATGAGGATTTGTTTGAAATATATTTTTATTCAAGAATATTTCATGTATGTACATATCTTATTTTTTCACCTTAAAGAAATGTGACCACCAGAATATTATATCTAAAATGGCATTCTTCATTTAAGAAAGTATAGAATGTAAATGCTGGTTTTTCAGATTGAGTTTTGAAGTCAAATAGATACACATACGTCATTAACATCTTTACAATTTCGATTGTATTATTGGGAAATTCAGAGTAATACAGCTGACAGTGGCTTCTATGAACTTTCTGTCAGCTCACAAAAGAGCTAAGAGTGGCTCAAAATTTTCAGAATTTTACTGGAGGAAATTTTAAGTTTATCCAAATGAAACTGAACTGAAATGTTTTTATTACCTTTGTGCCTTTTGTTGACATTAACATTGGACTCCTTTGCCCCATTTGATTGAATTTATTTTATAAGGAATCAGTATGTCTTCATCAAAATGTACAGAGGACGTGTCATAACAATCTGTAAATGTAATGTAATCGCATTTAAATGTTATACATTATTTTTGTATGTTATTCCAAAATAGTAGCATTTTGTACAAAATAATGTCTTTTCAGCTAATTAACCCTAATTGACAGTTCTACTGAAATCTGTCTTAGTGGCAACTCTGATAACATTTATCTGTACATGAAATAATATGTGTATTCAATATTCTTTTTAATATTCAGTCCCAATAAGACACTTGCCTGTTTTAATGGTTCTTTTTGTTGTTCCAAAATTAACATGAGTTACTGTATATTCTACTGTAATTTTTGATAACATTCCTTGCCACATCAAGTGCTTGTTTGTAGGTATGTTTCTAATTTCTACATATGACATAAAGACTTGTATAATGATGCTAGACCAATATATAGGCAAAGGGTTTCATGTCTCATTATTGCTACATCATTTTGCATTAACAAGGACCAGCCTGTTTCAGTTCAAATTTTAAAACATTGTCTTGAATTGATTATCCTGAACATTGTCTTGAATTGATTATCCTGAATGTAGATTATGTGAAACACGTGCATACGTAGCATTTAGATCTGTTTATCCTGTATTCTGCTTCCATTTTTAGCCATTGTACTTGTAAACCCTGTGCATCATGGGAAAGTTTCATCTTTTGCAGTTGAGTCTTTCAGAGTTACAATAAACTGTTAAAGTGTAAATGATAATCTTAATTTTTTCCAGCCAGAATTATCAAAATGTCTACACGTCAAAAACTTTGTTTGACACTTATAGCCAGTAAAAAAAATTTCCACAGAGCCAAGATTTAGCTTTTACTAGTGGTAATAACTTTCACTGATTTTTATTTGTTATTCATTATACCCCTCTCTTTGGAGGAGTGTGTGTGTTTGTGTGTGTGTGTATATATATTTCCAATTTTTTCAATGTGTCATCGATTTTTGGAATTAGGAATCATTCTGGTGACATTCAGTTTTTTATAGTCGGTGCAGATGCAGAAAGAGTTATCTGCTTTCGGCACTGGAATAATGGTAAACTCCAGTTACTTTTCCTTGATTCAATGAAATAATTCTTCAGAAAATATTGGATTTTTTCTTCAAAACGTGCCTGCTTTAGAGGATACATCTCCTAAGAACTCCCTTTCATACGTGTAAAGTCTGCAATTTCAGCGTCATGGAAGAGTTTATTTATTCATGTTAAACGACATGGAAACAAGTGATCATAATCATGCAATAGTTGTTTTAGTTTTCAGTTTCTTATGGCTGTAGATGTGAATGTTTATGATATTTATTTTTCAACATACCTGAATTTCGGAGATTGGTCACACCAAAGTCAGTACAGTCAGAATGCATACTATCAATTAAATCCTCCCTCTGTGGGACAGGTAGAACTAAATTCATGGAATGATTAACAGGGTTATCACTAATAATATATTATTTGAAAATATTTCTATGGCAAAGTTGTTTCTCTTTTCGCCTCCCAGGAGTGTTAATGATATAATTCAAGTCACGTAGATTCTTTTCAACTGTATCAGGACCATAATGCTTACCTTGAATAGGATTTTGAGGAAAGGGCAGGAGAGCCAGAACTCTATCACCAAGCTGAAAACTCATTTCCTTTGTATATCTGTTATACCATAAGTTCACTTTTAACTAAGCAAAGTGAAGATTAGTTCTTCCTACTTCATAAACCTTTGACAATTTATATCTTAAGGCAGATAAAATAGTCAAGAAGCTTAATTTCTGAATCTTCATTTGAAAGAAGTTCTTTTGTTGTTGTTGAAATATCTTCAATAGACCAAGGACAAAAGTCCAAAAACTAATACAAAAGGACTAAACCTAAAGACTTTTGAACTGGTTCTGAAACAGTATGCAACAACAAATGAACTCTTTACAATCTTTTCCTGTATCAAACCAATATGATCAAATGTTTCAAAGTTAAATGAAATTTCTAAAGTACCTTGACTGTCAAGTTGATAAATTGTTGTATGCTTAAATCATGAATAACTTCCAGACATAAAATGTGACCATTGATCAGTTTACACAGATTTTGGAAAGACAAAAGGGTAAACGAATAACCTTTGACGACGTTTTTACTATGGTATTAGTTTTAATAATCCTCAAAAGAATTGCCTCTGGAAATTTCGTAGACGCAAACATTGTGGTCAGAAAACATTGGTTGCCTGACTTGGTCTTTTGTAAGAGACGGACACAGAAATAAATTGCAGACTTGTGTACATTCTCATTGTTTTTCTGCTATTTGACAGGATATATCAGGATATTGCTAATGTTAGAAGACGAGTGGTTTTCTTTTCTCACAATAATTAGAATAAAGAGAATGAGTAGGAAAAAGAGGATCATTGCAATCAATATATGTTGATTGATGAATACGAGGAGCAAACATGACGTCATCAAAAGAATGACCAATAAATTTGTCAGCCAAAGGAATCATTTCCTGATTAATATCATTCTCAGGAGCTCTTTTCGCATATCTCTAGTAACTGCATAAGCTGGATATAATTCAGGGATTTTATGTTCTATAGGATCGACTTTCTGCTTCGTCAGTTACAAGTTAACTAACCACAATCTTACCTCCATCTAGCTCATCGCCTAGTGAATACCGTCGATAGGTAAAGAAGTCATCGATCAGGCTATCACGGATCCTGAGATAAATATGATGATAAATTTGCACAATAGAGAGGAAAACATTAACAAAGCGGCACTCTACTCCCTGATTAAGAACACGTTCATCCGATGAAGATTTTTCAGCGAAATGAAAATTACCTGACAATAAAAGACTCAGAGTCTCATGTGTCCCTTAATATTTAGTAGGGATATTTTTGGCAGAAACACCAATACATAATAAAGAACCTTTCAATATGAATTTTTCACATTTTCCATAACAAAGTATGATTGGGGTTTGTTTGACTCAACACATGAATTACTTTCAGTATGTGGTCGTGAAGTTGACCTCCCAGGAGTAAGAGCATTTGGAATAGCTCTGTCTTTATTCTGTTTCTTTTTTCGGTTTGTAGCAATAATAAATAATGTGCCCATTTTCTTGCAATTCACGTAGGAAAATATAAGAATTTTTAATCGGTTTTATCTGAAGTTTGATTCCTAACATTCGTGCTAAACTGAGACTGGGAAGTACTCGTCTGAGATGGAACTGTTTTTGTTTTCTACAAAAAACCCAATCGAGAGCAAGACTTATCGACAAAGGAAATTTTGTCTGTTGAAGAATAGTCATCAGCTGTACTGACAGCGTTTTCAAAAGTGTCTACACGTTGCTCATCAAAATAAGTCTTGATGTCATTATGGATAGAAATTATTAAACTAATATGAGTTATCTAAGACTATTACACTCTTTATCAGCCTTTGTACATGAACACTAACTATCAAATAGTTTTTCCTTTGCTATAGCAATCTCGACATTGGTTGGACTAGTTTCTTTGTTACAATTACGAGACCTCTGAAGATGTGCTTCCTGTAGCAACTCATAATCCTTCAAGATACTTTCCTGAAGCACATCATACTCAGCACATGCTACTATCGACAATAAAGTCTTCAATTCACGAGCTTTGCCATTAATAATACTTGTAATAACAAACTCCAGTGCTCTCTTAGCCATTTCAAATTTTCAGTGATTGTCTCAAAATGAGGAAAATTTGGATCTACTTCTGTTCTTTGAAAGGGGGTTCTTTTCCACCAAATAATTGACCAAATCATTTTACTTCTTGTTTTACCAAATATTATTTTGCTTCCGAAATCGAAAAATGTCTATCAAGCTACAGCAACTCATCCTATTTTAAGGATTGTACCATTCCTGCGTAGGATTTGAAATAAAGTTGTCTATTTTAGATGACATTGTAAAAACTTGCTGGCTTCACTGTGTTAAATAAAATAAAAAGGAGAAGGACTATTCCGAAACAAAGTACATTGAAATTTCAAAAACAGTTTAAATATTTTTGTCACGTTAGAAATTTATTTCCCGGATGAGTCCCCAATTTGTGTTATGACTCTATGGTCACAAACTAAGTAATGCAAAGAACAAAACCAAGTTTTACCAAATAATTTATTTTTCTAAGTTAAAAATTTAAAATTTAAGAGGGCTTTACTGTATTATGAATTAAATGCAAATTAATCTCAAAAAGTTCTCTAAAAGAATAAATAGTTCCGAAACATTTCAGATCCTGTATACGCTGATGTACTATCTTCGAGTCTTGATGTATCACAATGGCATTGTCCAATAATTCTTTGAATGAATTCACAACTATCCCAATTAAACCCAAACACAACATTAAACACAACTGCAGACTGATATTAAGACAATAATTAAGAATCAAGAATTATGAATTCGAAATGAATTGTACGCTTCTCTCTTTATATAGGTCCACAAGATACTACTACGACTATATTTCGCAATATGGTTTACGCGACAATACCTCACTAAGTAACCCCGTATTTCTCAATTCCTACCCACATCAAGTCATAACAGTACTCGACCACCTGACTTAACTAGCCATTGAGAAATTATTCAAAATTTGTCAGCAAGTTCAATATATAGGTTTAATTTAAAGCTTAATAACTTGAAATAGAAGCTACACCCGTGGACAAAAGTAAACTATGTAATATATTGTTACATTACAAGTTACAGTAACGAACACAAATTACAAAACAACAGAGATACAGTCTTGTACAAAAAGTTACAATATATATATATATATATATATATATATATATATATATATATATATATATATATATATATATATATCAGATAACTTTTATCCTTCTTCAATATTATTTTTAAATAGTTCTCCACTTTAGATGACTGTGTGAAAGCTTGTTAGTTTCATTATAGATTTTCCAATATGTAAAATTAAGATATCTGGGAGCAAGACAACTTTATAAAAAAAAAATTTAAAAACTGAAATTTTCTGAAATGTTTTAGAGAAATTCTCATCCCGGACGGGCCTTCAATTGTCTTTTACATCTATATGTTCTAAAACTAAGTTACAGAATAAAAATAAAAACCATCAGGTTTTCTAAAATTCTAGAAATAATGAATTCCCATAGAATACAAAATGAAAATTTAAAAGGAATATACAATATTGTGAATCAAATCCCAAATAGTTCTAAATGTTTTATCACGAGTCCAAACGTATAGAGTTCCGAATTCATTCCAGTAGTGTTCCGAATTAATTCTAATCTTTAATGTGCTGATTTGCGAATAGCCTCGATTGTACTAATTTTCCACTAGTCTAGATGTTTCACATTGATTCAATCTAAAACTCGTTGAATGAATTTACAGTAGTCCAAAATTAGTTGCCTTTGTCCGAAAATAGTGATCACATTGTAATTCCAGTTAGTGATCTAGATAAAGAAATCCTCTAAAGTTAAAAAACGGACACAATAATAAGATTAATTCCATTTTGCTAGCTAAGGTAGGAATGTGTGATTTTGAAGTAAACAACTTTAATATTAAAAGTTAAGACATTGACAAGCAACGATTTATCTGGAAAGACAAGGATGCATGCAGCAGGTCCTTATTCTATGGACCGTCAGTGAGACAACGTTTTCAGAGAGAAACTGTAAGGTTGTGTAATATGTGCTAACACTCCTCTTTCGTAAAAAAAATAAAATGCAAAGCTCCTTTTTAGAGCCACCCTGATATCTAGAAAAGAGAGATTCTACTCAAAACTATTGCAGAAGTTTATGTGTTTGGGTATGTCTATGTCTATATTTAATACTAAAACTTAAAACCCTTTACCACTCTCTTTTATGTAAGATAGCATGTTTTGTATGTGGTTATAGTGTGTGCATAAACACCCCTGCCTTTATGTTGTAATATGTATATAAATAATTCTACCTATGTATGTATATATGTATGTATGTATGTGGACATGTATGCATGTATGTATGTATGTATCAATGTATTCATTGCAACGACTCTGTTCTTAAAATAAGTAACAAGAAAGAGCAAAAATCAACAAGATTTTAAAATTGCAAATATTATATATTTCCCTGAAATACAAAGTAAAAAACAAATTACATACAGTTGATGAATGAAGTCTTTAATAGTCTTAAATGTTCTATCAAGTCTAAAAGTATCGAGTCATCCGAATGAGTTCCAAAGATATTCTGAATGATGGTCTGTATTGTACTGATGTACAGAAGAATCATTATGATATAATCCCAAAATGTCTTTAAATGAGTTCACAGCAATTCCGTGACAGCTACAAATCAAAATTATTTTAAATGAAATTATAGCAATGTGTACCTGGACTCAACCTTGGAAGATATGAATGGACATGTGCACTATTAGAATGATTCATCATTAATGTTTGAACTTACGATTGACAAGAAATGTAGTATTTAAAATATTAGAAACTAAATAATCCTAACAAATATATAATCACGAATGATAATACACATACTATAGGTATACATAATAGTATGTATGTATGGCGTGTCTTTAAACCCGTTTCGTTAGATAGTGAACTGTGTCCTGGTCAGCAAAATCAACACTATATGCTGCATTGTAGAAAGTGTGTTGGATTGTATGTATAGTAACGTTTGGCACCAAATGTTAATCCTATGAACAAGTTTAGCACAGCATTTCCCAGACACGCCTCAAGTGACGCATACTGTTAAACCATTGGACACTTTTAGGATAGGATTTCTTGTAGACACCTCAAGCGGTGCCACCTGTGAACCTAAGGTGCCATGATATCTCAAATACACATCTCAAGTCGTGTATATTACCAGTGTTAAGTAGATTAGTCATACTATTGGTGGGAAGGGTGCAACCAGCCAATCCAGACCGCCTTTTTACCCTCCATCTGTTTCCACTCTTTTCTCGGTGACGGTCTTCGACAAAGGAGCAATACTACAACAAATAATTCTCAGTCTCTTCATTCTCAAAACAAAGTAGTGTCATACCACTACATGGGATATGAGAGACAGAGAGAGAACATTATAGTATGAACAAAATAATTATTAGACTTTGTAATGTAACACATTGTCACTATTAAACGTCTTGTTAAAATCAGGATTGTTGGATTCAAATCAGATGGATTATACCATTGATTTAAATCATACATTTAATCACGCCAATAGAATCATCCAAATGATTTTATTTAAAAAAATTACCTTTGATGATAAACGACAAAGATTTTGTAACCGAATTTGCTACTTGTAAATAGCATTAGAACGTCCCTTGCACTTAAAATGTGGGTCTAAATAAACACATGTTGGATCTGCTCAACTAATTGTAGTTGTGTATTTGAATATTAATTATGAAAACATTCAAAACGTAAGTCTACTTTCTAAATAAACACATGTAGCAGTTGAGAAACATGTAGGCTCTGTTAAAACGTATCAAGACCAACCTATTCAGTTCTGTACTTCTAAAGGTAGAGTCCCCAGTCCCCAGGACCTGAAGGAAATCTCAGTCAAAAGGCTTGGACAATAATATGGAACTGAACAGCCGATTTTTGTGGACAGTTGTCGCTAGTGCTAGTGTTCAAAACATATTTCAACATTTGGATATTTTTTTGTTGCATACTGTTAAACACAAGTCACTAATCTTATATAAAAAATACATGTATTTTAAATGTAGTATTTAGATGCAAAGATTTCAAATATGTTTAACTTAATTATAGTAAATGTCTAGTCTTTTTTTTTCATTACATAAAAATATATTATTACAAACTATGTATATATTTAGCCAAAGAAATGAAAACCTAATTCTTTTATAATATTCAAAAATTTCATTAAAAAAATCTGCTTATTTTTTTAAATTTTAAATTATTGCTCAATTGTTTGCTTTGTGTATTATTAAATTTAAAAAATCATATTTTTGTTAAAATCATGATTACTTGAAACCCTGGTTAGAATCCTAATTTTTAATTGATGTACTCCATTACAGACGGTAATAGTATGTTCCATCTTTCAAACAGCTCGGAACCTGCTGATACTACTGAGCCTAAAATAATCATCATTTACGAAATACACTGAAGGTCTCTAGATTTCAAGGACGAATACAAAATAAAATAAGCAAATGAACTTATTTCATGGGTTCTTTGTGCATATATATTGATGAGTTTACTAGTCACAGCGTGTCCTTCATAGTTATAAACATATTTAATCATCATTTTCTAGTAACCATAAGTTCAAGTAAGTGTCTGTTAAAACTTGTACTAAGAAGCAATATGTAAATAACACTTTTTGCCCTCAATTAAATCATGTGAAAGAACAGATTTGTGAATACGCATGTTCGAATATCGGTGAAAAACGAATTAAATAATTCTCAAATGTGTATGATAATTCTTTCTGAATAGATAAAAATTTCACACTATTTTATCAGGTATCATCACGTAGGGTCCGGAGATGGAACTTTCTGCTCTGTCAGGATTATATTTATATTTAGTAATATATATCTATATATCTATCTATATAAGCAGAGTTTCTAGAATCTGACAATCTGGTATTTAGCTCACTTAAGTCTGCATACACCGATTTGTGCTAAATACACAATATTTCAATATTATTTGATTTGATAACACGAAGAAATGGCCACAATTTCTTTTTCATTTAATATCTGGGATGAGAGAGGTGCCTGGAATATCCTTTGGAACCAGGATATTTTGTTTTTTCTTGTAATTAAGATATTTTCCAGCTAATATAGTGGGTGTAATTAGTTTTTTTTTCTTTCTACGAATCAAAGGAAAGATATTTTAACTGTTTGGGGCCGGACATTTTTGTTTAAAGAAAAATCTCAGTCCCTCTCGCATCGAAAATTAAATGGCTTGTCCCTCAGCCACCAAACATGTAACCTGAAATTTATATTGCTTTTTTTTTCAAAAGTAAACGCACGTCGCAACAGCTGAGTCACTCCAAGTCCTCCATAGGCGTGATTGTGTGAAGACAGTACTGACAGTATATCACTTAGAGGTATATAGGCTAGGGCTACAGATTAGGTGTACTATTACTTCCTGGTTCTCTTGTTGTTGGGTGGTTTAACGTCATTTTTCAGCACAAGACTCGTTCTGTTGTAGTTATTAGTTAAGGTGGGATCCGGGTATTGTGTTCTATATATGCTAGAGGTGTCATCTTACGTTGTTTCTTGTGAATTATTGTGCAATTGTTTACTTTAAGCATTATGGTTCCATTATCATTTCTAGCAGCAGGGAAGTTCTACAGACCAGACGGTTCCAGCAAAATAAACCTTCCTACGAGAACTTTCTCCGTAGAAGCCTCAGATTTCAAAAATAAAGCCTTCTACGAAAAACAATTTGCGTAAATTCAACCCCGAGTGTAATTTTTGTGTGCAAATTATATGATTCTGGACAAGGAAAAAATACAACTTTTCGGGGGGGGGGGGGGAATAATCGGGTGTCGAGTGTGCATGCAAGATTGGGGCTGCAATTTTATGAGTAAATTTGATCAAGACCGATTCGATACCTACTACGCGGATCATGAAGATTAATCGTGATAAATCCGTGCGGTGTTGCCTGAGCGTGACTGAAGAAATTTTTAAATTTATTTATGTCCATGTCGCCGTTACACCAAGTCTGATGAATGTTTCTTAGCGTGTGAGTATCAACGCCGTTGAACACTGATAAAATGTTACAATTATCTCTAATCACCTTTGGAATTTGCGTATATCGCTGCGTCACGTAAATCACATCGGTGTTCTTGTGTCGGCCACGCGAGAATATCCTAGCCGGATTAGTTTGCTTATCAAGCATCACATCATCGAAAACAACAAGATTATTAACATCACCGTCTAAATTTTCCACTGATGGAGTTTCATTGATATCCGTTATAAATTCTATTGTTCCTTTTTCAGTATTATCGCTAAATTCTTTTAGTACCTGATAACATCGCTGATCGTCAACAGATGGTGCAATCAAATACAATTTATCCCATTTTAGCCATCGCATTATCAAATTTAGTAATAGTTGTGTTTTTCCAGATCCCGACGGGCCAATGATTATCATTCTAATCGAATTTGGTAATGCCGCGGTGTGTTTTACTTGCTCGCGTTTCTTTGTGGCTGAAAAATCAATTACATTCATGTTATTAGAATATTATGGATTCATATTGTGTTAAGTGTCGCACTCGAACTGCTACGCTAAATCCAATCGAAGTCGTTACACGCAACAACAGGAATGCAATCAAAGGTGAATGTGAAGTTTGCAAGACAATCAAGTTTAGATTTGTAAAAAAAAAAGTAGAACCGGAGGAGACATCGCTGCCTCCTTAACAAATCTACCTGGAGCTCCCTGGGCGAAATATCCCGGAGAGAAGCATCTACCAGGATATAATTACTGCGGACCTGGTACAAGGCTAGATATGAGACTCAACGATAATGATCAACCAAATCCTGGTGAAGAACCAGTAAACGCCATTGATAACGCATGCTACTACCACGATCTTGCGTATCGTAGCGGGGATTTACAACAAAGACATCTCGCTGATATCAGACTAATTCATGCAATAGACGCAATTCCTGATAAAAATTTCAAAGAGAAATTGGCAACTTGGTTGATAAAAGGTGCGATGAAAGGTAAATTAGTTCTCGGTGCTGGTAAATTATAATGGAGCAGATATATTATTCTCCGCGAGGATTCTGGCGAGGAAAATCAGCAATTGCTAAACTTGCTAAGGCAGCAAAAGTAAAACAATCCACCGCTGAATCGTGGCTATCGAGGCAGGCGGCCTGGCAAATTTATCTTCCTCCACCTAAAAAAATATCATATGCGAGTTTTTCCGTCAGTGTCCCTAATGAAGTTCATCAGGCTGATTTAATGTTTCTTCCTCACGATACCGTTGACGGAGTTACATACAAATATGTTCTGACGGTTGTTGATATTGCAAGTAGGTACAAGGAAGCAGAACCATTATCAAATAAAACAGCAACAGAAGTTTCAAAGGCATTTGAGAAAATTTACTCGCGATCTCCGTTAACATGGCCGAAACTTCTTCAGATTGATCCAGGACGAGAATTCCTCGGTGCGGTTAATTCATTGATGAAGAAGAATAATGTTAAAATCCGACGTGGTATAGTTGGTGTTCATCGTAATCAAGCTATCGTTGAAAGATTCAACAAAACACTAGCAGAAAGATTATTCGGATATCAGTACGCGAGAGAATTTATCCAGGATAAACGATCTCATGATTGGGTAACAAGATTGCCTCATGTGATTAATGCACTAAATAACGAGGTAACACGAACAATATCAATGAAACCCGCAACTGCAATTACAAAAACAAATATACCACTAAAGCGAAGTTCCACAATTCCGCCTGTGCTAGGTAGTGTTATTGTAAGATATTTATACAAGGAAGGAGAAGCTGAGGGAGGAAGAAAAAGAGCAACTGATCCAACTTGGAGCGTTACTACACATAAAATATCAGCTGTAACAAGATCGTCAGGAAGACCAGCAATTTATTTCTTAGATTCACTAGCACCACAACGAGGATTTACCAAGGAGGAATTACAAATAATACCAAAGGATACTCAATTACCGCCATCGTCGTTAATGTGAAATTTAATTCTACCTAACTGAGATAATTTTCTTACTCGAGACACGGCTAGATAAACTAAATTTGACCAGGAAATTCTATCATCGACGATCCAAACTTGGCCATCTACTGTTAATCCCTGCGATGAATGTATCGTTGTTGCGTATCCGAGTTTCCATGGAGATCTTTCCGCGTTTATCGCATCATTGACAAGATTAATATCAACGAAAATAATATCATTCAAAACTAATATTTTTTCTTCTCCGCATGGTAAAATAACAATAATATTTTGTTTCCTGGTATCAGCGGGCCTATAGCACAACGGTACCTGCAATGTTGGAAATTTCTCACAGTGAAGTTTGAATAGTATTTCCTGAATAGCATCGCGAACAATTTTTCTGCTAGCAACAATCAGATGATCAGGACGCCACAAAGTTAGAAAAATATCCATCGAAGTTTCGTCAATTATTTTTCTCATCACATCACATTGAAATTTATTAGGTTGTAATCGAATTATTTTCTTAAATTCGGTCAGTAAATTATCATTGGATCTATAATCAGCGTCAATTTCTTCATAATAATCTACAAAGTTCCTAAGCCACCCGTGAGGAGATTCACCATCAATAGGATCAGGTTGACCGTGATCTCCGCACATTATTACTGCGGTGTTTTTTTCCTCCAGCCAACCCAGGAATAATTTTAGTATAACTAAATTTACTGTACAAATTTCATCAAATATTATAATCTTATTGACGTATTTGTTTCCCATTCGAGCCGAATCCCACAATCCACCGCTGTATTTGAAATAACTGTGATAAGTGCAAGAACTAACGCCGCGTTGTCTTATCTCTCTCGCTAGTCTGTGAGTTGGAGTCAATACAACCATATCAGATTTTGAAAATAAATTTATTGCTCGTGTTGTTTTACCGCTACCACCAGGACCGTTCAGGTAAACAAATTTGTTTCGTGAAATCGGATCAAATGCAGATGCTGCTGTTGATACTTCATCGTATTTATCTTTATGAAATTTATCACAATCTTCAACATCCGCATCCTCACAATAATCTAGAATATCTTCGTTTTTTATTCTCCAAGTTCCCCAAGACCCATCAGCGATTAAATTTTCTAATCTACACTGATATTTCTTATCTATATAAAATGAATCCGTCGCAACCCTTACCGCGATATCAGAAAATTTATTTATCATTGACAACAAATTTATACTGACGTAGGCGAGCATTGACGATCTCAAATGCGTATACTGCGCTGATTCCCCATCGAGGTAACTAATCACGGTACCTAACTTCGTTCCATCAATAATAATATTTTCTCTGTTGCAGAATATTCCTCTCGACACTGTATCGGCGATAATAAAATCCATCTCGGCATCATTGATAAATAACCTAGCGTGTCGGTGTTTATGATCAGCTGATCCTCCTTGAGTAAATTTACCAATTATTTTTCTTCCAATATCTTTCGCGTTTTCACAATCCGTTGGCAACCACACCTCGGTCTGCTTCCTATAGGATATAATCGCTTCACTTACCGTCAACGATATTAACATTGACGAATCCAGCATATATCTCAACAATACCGTAGGGACCCATCTTCGCTGAGATAAATGCCGACCAAACCAAATATAGCAAATCTTATGCAAATTTTCAGCAAGTTCGAACGAAGTTACGTGAGCGAATCCTGTCATGACAAAATCAGGTAACGGTCCGTTAATTGCCACTCTTGTCATCTCGCTGGTGGGATGGCCAAATTTAGCAAAGTAATCTGCACAATCGCCATATCCGAGGAAACTTCCAGGATAGCAAGCGCTCATATCAACGGAAATCATATCCTCGAAATAATACTTGGTATTCCATAATCCTCCATGACCGTACTCGATACAACTAAGTTGAATATCATTGAGAAATTCGTTTCTTGTGGGTTTCCACGAATTTCTTTCTCTGGCAGCATGAGCAGCAACAGATGGAACAGTAAAACAATTCGTTAATAATCGATCCGGATTTGATGAATACTTCACCGCGATATTTTTCATTGATTCGTGTAATATTTCATCACGGTAAATATCTCCTCGTGGCAAGATAAACTGATCATATCTTTCTTCGCTTGAGAATAACCAAATCGATATTGGATCAGACGCGGCTAATATTTTGATAAACCTAAACATGGCATCGGAATTGTCTTTCCCAAATTCCACAGGATAAAATTTAACAGAACGATCCCTCGGGAATATCATTACTGACTGTGCCCATGCATGTGAATTATGATCAACAATTTCGATTGGTGTTCCTCGAGAACTATACGGCGACGAATATAATATTTCTCCCGATAATGTTTTTACCGTGATAGGAAATTTAAGTTTCTTGCTCAACGCAGCAACATCGTCAATCGATGCACCATCAACAACCGTATTCGCCCATGAATTAATTTTATCCAATCTCAATTGAGTCAAGCCAGATCCACGACGAGCGTTTTTCATATGCTCGATAACTCGCTCAGCTACACAGTTTATTTTCGGCGATTCTTTCATCGCAGGTAGATTTTTCATGTCAGGATTATTATTCAGCCGATAAATTCCATAAACAACAGCGCTAGAAGGATACGCCCTAGCATAATAAGGACCGTCTATCCCCAATAACAATCCCGGTTTCGAATTCTTATCAAGAATGACATTTTTCTTACCGCCACGTACTGGATCTCGTTTATCGCGAATTATCCAAGTGTCGTCAGGTATTTGTGCGATAAATTTTATACCGAAGATAAATCGTTCTTCCTTGTGTTCAGATTTTATATGCTCGATTATCTTTTTTGCTCGCTCCAAATTCATCGTAGCATCAACGGAGTTAGTTTTCCATGTCGACCAAACATGAATCGCTCCATCATCGAAGAATTCTTTCTTTGCACGATCGGCCTCTGGAATAATATATTCTGCCTCGTCAAGATCAAATAAATCCATTATTATATTTTAGACAAATGTTTAAATTATATAATGCAATGTAAATGGATAACAGTCGGATCAACAAAATCATGCGATAAATCCTGCAGAGGTGAATATTGTGGAGCTCATATATACGCAATTCGACAAGGCAGCAAAGGACCACAACGGTGTTTAGTTTGCCAAGTTGGCACTCGAGGAAAAACTCGATTGTGTTTGTCCTGTGGAGGAAAAAAATATCGTGAGTTACGAAGATATTATGAAAGAAGATCTTCCTCAGTGATAAAATGCGAAGAAGATTATATTAATCGATTCAAAGCAAATTTCGATTTAAACAAACAGAATATCATATATGGAAATGAAATTGACGATTCCTGCAATGAAAATCACGAACGAATATAGATCACATCCTACCATTGAGGGATACGAGGCATCTGAAGATGGTAACGTCAGAAATGCTAGAACGAAACATCGTGTTGGTAGTATTTGTAATTCGGGATATCTCAAATTTACAGTCCATAAAAGAATGGAAAGAACAGAATGTTATTACAATCACAGATTCATATACGAATGCTACAAGGGACCGATAGAAATTGGACTTGTTATCGACCACATTGACGGTAATAAACTTAACAACAAGTTATCTAACCTTCGAGTTGTAACTCTGAGTCAAAATTCGAGGTTTGGTAATACCCGTGGATTTCCCAAGTATTCGAGGGCCGTCATATCGATAAACCAAAAAACAGGTGAAGAACTTGCCTTCGAGTCGATGAATGCAGCTGCAAAACATTTCGTTATTGACTCACATTCGGTACAACGAGTGGCGGAAGGAAAATATAACGCAACATTTTCTTATGATGCTGATTCGTGGATCGAATTCTCCTATACTCGAATAATATTTGATTCGGAAAGTGATGAAGAATAATTGAATATTACAAAATTAATATAATGAATGAGGAAACTATAAACGACATCATTGGAGCGATTGATGATCTGAAGAAAAAAATAAATCTTTCATCGGAGTTAGACACGAATAAAATTCGATCGGAATTCGAAACAATTGTTCAAGGAAAACTTGAATACAAATACACGCTGCCGTCAGAATATAAATTAATAAAGAAAATCCAGATTGCGATATACCAATCACTTTCGACAGTCAGCGATGATCAAATTGAAGATTTTGTTAAATTATCGATGTTGGTGGAGAATGCTAGGTTGATTTTATCAGACGCATATGAATCACGAAAAATTACAAGTTCGCGTGTCAGACAATTGAAAAGACTTGTCGATGAAAGTAAAATTAGGGAATCTTCCGATTCCTGAATATCTCCACAAAACAAAAAAAAAGATTAATTTTGAAAATTCCCCTGGTTTTTATTTATTTTTTTCGCCCATTTTTTCCTGGGAGATAGATTGACTCTCACGATCTTACTAGCAAATTGATACTTACAGTTTCTCCGCGTATATCAAGTAAATTTCCTTTCTGATCCGTAAGTTTGAAATTTATTCTCGTCAATAACCGATTATGACATCGCAGGTAAAACGGATTAACGGGCTCCTTTATTATCAAATAACCAGGAGAGGCGCTAGGTGAAAACGAATACAAAATAAATCCCTGATGGGCTTGATTTGACACTGACGCATCAACATTATAACTACCCTCGACAACATCCGCGTGAAGATAAATCGCGATAACTTCCGTTATATTAACGATACCTGGCGAGATATGCCGTCCACCCCCAGTCGGATCGTTATTGTGTTTGAGAATCAATTCCGATTGTATTTTTTTAGTCCACGCCGCATGTAATTTCGGAAAAAAATCATCGATGGTATCAGTGACGGATTTTCTCATCGCATCAAAATCAGAATTGGGAAATTTGAAATTTGGCAGTGTTTCCTCGGTTAATTCAAATACTCTCATGAATTTTTGTTTTTCTCCTGAGTTTTTGATCAACTCGAATTTGCTAATAGGGAGAACATAATCGGCAATTGATATATCGTCGACTATCGCCTGAATAAACATATCATGATAATATTCAATATCATTCGCGAGTTGATTTAAAATTTTCACGTGCTTTATAATTTCGCTACATGAACCAGATTTATTTAGGATGCATTCATGAAATAATCCCCGCAATAAATTTAATTGTGATTCGTGTTCTTGAATAAATTCGTCGAGTGTTCTTCTTACCAAGATACCGTCTATGGGGGCTATTATCCTGTTAATGTGGGTAGCGTCGAAGATTTTCACATCTGGGGGAATTTTAGGAAGAGGTAACCACGAGAGAATTCTTTCGTTAATAAAAGTGAAAGCGAACATTACTAGATTAAATTTGTGGTTATTCATGAGATTGATGGCGCTGTGGATAAAAGGTTTGTGTTTTGTATTTTCGTACCATCCTTCGTCGGTTGTAAAATCCGATTTTTTTGGTTCCGGTAGTTCTGGAAGGGTTTCATCATACCAACCTGGAATAATAACATCCGATTTTTTTGGTTCTACCAGAGGTGCGACCTCGGGCCAACCTAATATATTTCTAATCGATGATTGGTAAATATCTACCACGTACGGTGATTTCACTTCTATCATTGACGACAGCTTTGGATCATGTGAAGATATTTTTATTCCCGGAGTAGCATCGCCGGTTAAATTTGATATTCTGGTAGTAAATTCATTATTCAACTGATCAATTTCATAACTGCCCGTTGGTATACCAACAACGATCCAATCAGGTGTTCCATCAGGTTTATTCTTATTTGCAAAAACAAGTGAATTATTTGAATTCAAATTACCGAATGACGTCGATCTAACATTAGGCCAGCTGTTATAGACGCGCAATTGTGTTAACGCAATTTCGTTGACGCTGATTGGTGTTGAAAAATTAATGCTAAATTCTGGTTTCGTTGAACTTAACGATATTAACGTTGTTGTCGGCGGCGTCGTGTTTGTCACGATCTGGGCTAACTCGGACATTATTAATATTCATTTGTTCAATCTCCGAGTAGATACTGATAATCGAAGAAAATTCTAGATCGGATATAATACCGTCATTAAGACTCTCCGAAAGTAACGATGATAATTTCGAGTATGCGTCATTGATTTTAGTTAGTTTACTTTTGTACGAAGATAGTTTCTCACTTGTGCACGAAGATATTTTTTTTGCGATAATATTTAAAACACCGGCAATTGTCGTTGTTGACGAGATTATTATTGTTGCTACGATTGGCGCTATCATTGTTACCGCGGATAGAATTATTCCTGCACCAGCGACCACAGCAGATACCGCGTACACAGCAACATCAATGGTAACTAATCTGCGCTGATATTTCTTTATTTTTATCTGATAATCGTCGAGGAGTTTTTTTAACGAATCCTGCCATGATCGCGCCTGATTGTAGCGGTAATCAGATGCGGTCATTTATTAATCTACGATAACAATTACGGATTATTGCGTATATTCGGATAAAAATTCGAAAATTGCAAAATAATTCACCGGTCCCATGGTGGTTCTGTCTGGCGGTTCTAGCGTGAATGTTGCATTGCTATATTCACTTAACGAAATAATAAAAAATCCAGGGCAGAATTCATAAATTTTATTATTCTGATCCGGTTGTACCTTAAATTTTATATCGGAGATAATATGTGCTCGATATACGCCAGCAATTGGCGCGGTAAAGCTAAATGTGTTATTCTGGGGTATCCAGGTAAGATTATTTATGGTTAACACAAATGTTAGATTGCATCGTATAATTCTATCTATCAAATGATCTGGCACATAAAGTTTCGCCAATCTTGGGATATTCAATGACGATATTTTTGTGTTGATATTGTTAATTTTTGTGGTTGTTTCGATAATTTCCCTACCTAATTGTTTTACGTCAGTGGCGTGACCAGTTTTATCGACGGATTGGTCAATCTTTGCTGTTGCAGCAAGAAGTTTCGTGCTTAAATCTCGAATTTCTCCGTCGTACGTTGATATATCTAACTTTTGACGCGTCAATTCATGTACCGTGTTAATTTTATCGTTGATGGATTTTATTTTCTCATCTATTTGTCCTTGCATCACGTTAATCCCCTTGGTAAATTCAGGAACAACAACATCGCCGAGTTTAATAATTTCCTCGTTGATCTTTTTGCTGAGATCGTCGATTGATGGTTTCTCACCCATCGAGATATTTATCTTGGTAATTTCCTCATTGATGGATTTTACTCTCTCGATGAGATCGCTGTGTGTATTTGAGGAGGTATCGATGAATTTTTTTATATCATCGTCGAGTTTTTTATTGAGATTTTTTGATACCTCCTCGAGTTTTTTAAGGTCGTTAGTTAATCTGTTAAATTTTTTTGTTATTTTTTCCTGAAGATCGTCGTGTAATGTTTTATCGGTTTTTAAGAGTAACGCCGCTGATAGCTCGTTATTTTTTTGTTTTATATCCACGAGATCGGTCTTTGGCGGAAACTCTGCAATGATATCGGTAATATCAGATATAGATTTTAATACCGTATCCGATTGACGAGTAAATTGACTGATATGATCGTTATATTCTTCTCGCTTAATTATATCAGCTATTTTGATATTGCTAGTTTGCAATCGCCCTTCGGTATTTTGAAAAACAGCAACTTCACCAGGATCCACTTCTGACAACGATAGAAGATTGTTAATATCGCTCTTGGTTGCAAATTTTGATGTATCGATGTCGACTGCTTCCCTTTTTTCTTTCCTAAAGAGAGATCTACCGTAAATGTCAACCATGATATTTATCTACGGTATATTCAAATAAAATTTTGCGATAAGGGTTGGATGATTTTGAAATTGCATCGAGGACGTTAATTGATTCTGGACCGCATATTGGTGGATCTGCTAGTGTTTGCGTTGGAAGCGTTGAATACCAAACCGGAAGTTTCAGCGAAGATACATATTTGATAAATTCGTTTGGTGGTGCTAATCCGTATGAGTCGAAGTAAACAACTTCGCGAGGATTAATCGCGTAAGCAACCCAGTGAGTGCCAGGGCCGGAATTTTTATCGAGATTTATTATTCCTGTCTCGGTGAGATTTGGTTTGTCAGGTAGTTGATCTCGCATAAATACACCTCTGAAAAATTTTATTTTCTTTTTTTTTGCTTCACTTATTAAATCTAAATTTGAGGCTGGTAGGCTCGACTTAACCCGGATCCGTACGGGGCTCGTCTTAGATAAAGACCGGATCCTTGTCGTCGCTGCATCATTTTTGCAAGAAGGAGAGGAGCAAGAAGAGGAGGGAATATCCCTCCCTTTTTTTTACGATATCTTCCTCCGGTAACTTTTTTTGCTAATGCGGAACCTATCCCTCCAAGCGCGCCTAATCCTACTGCCTTTCCAATCGCGGGGAGAGCTCCAGCTATCAATCCTGGAATAGCGGCCAATAGAGGGAAAATACCACCTATTTTGACCATATCTCTGATGGCACCTATGGAAAGACTCACATGAACACCAGTATTCGCCGATCTGGCTCTGTTAAAATGTCCATGCTGACTTTTAGTTAGCGATAGTTTGTTAGGTCCACCGTGAAGTTGATTATTTTTCAAGGTTAAACTTAAACCCCTCCGTGCTGCTGTTGCTGTTTGAAGTTTTTTTATCTGACCCGGGGTCAGAGTTACACTAACGTGTTCGTATGGCATATTAATAACCGCTTAATCTAAATTTGGAATTTGTTACATGTTTTCTACGGGTGCATCGATGACTCTCATTCTACCGCTGATGCCTTCCAGGATCATTGTTCTATCACTGAGAATAACTGCAATTGCTCTTGCATTTCCTCCTCCTGTGTTAATTCTGGCCTTGAAATGAATATCGACGACCGACTGCTTTACCAAATCGAGATGTTCCAAAGAAAAATAATAGATGGGATAGAGAGTATTAAAATCTAGTTGTGATATTTGCAATCCGGTATCAATATTTTGATCGCGGCCCATGAAACTTAATAATCGATGATACGCGCGTGCCGTGGAATTGGTGACATAATCGATGGCTATTTCCTCGGATGGTTCCTGTTGGCCGTTTATTCTCAATGATACGTTTGTCGCCTCTAATCGATCGAATATCATATGGCTATGCAGTTGATCATTTCTATTCATGTTTTGTAGAGCAACAAAGATGTGTCTAGGTGCGGAAGAGCCCTGTTGTGACGCAATTCGCCAAGTAAATATTCCGTTAATATTAACATTTTCGATAGAGTCGGTCATCGTTGTCAGCCAAGACATGATGGATTTTCCTCCTTGATTCATGAATGATAATAATTTTTCTTCTATGATCATCGATGGAACTATCGCTGGCATCCACAAGGTAATTTTTTCAAGGACAACTTTACCGATATCAAGGGGATCCACACTTGCATCTCGCCAGATAGCTCTGTCATCATTGGTATCTCGAACGAAAGATATCGTATGTTTTGCTCCGTAAATAACTTTTCTGAAATGTCTGCAAAATCCAAAAATGTGAGATAACGGAATTGCGCAGGAAAATCTTAAACTCGGACCAACCAACATAAGTTTTCGCGTGGCAAATCCGAGATTGTAATCGTCATTGACGCCAGTTATTAACGCCATCTGAGTGGCTGGATTAGCACCAGCTGCATCCATTGGTACAGCGATGTTATACCGATTATGTTCAGCTTCATTAGAATTATCCTTGGCAAACATCATACTAGGACCTGCTGATCTGGTAAAATCATCCGAGTATCTGGCTAGGCCTATAATCGTCGTTGCTATATCAACATTATTCGTGATTGATTCAATCTCTCTTCCATCGATCATGTAGGTGGCGCTCTTGAATAATGCCATAATGCCGTTGTTGACAAATCCAACTTTAAAATTCGGTCCAAAGTTGGTATCGTTGGCTCTAACAATTTTACCAACAAATTCGATATACGCCTCAGATGGAAGAAAATATCTTGTTGTATCGTGGACTTGTATTTCCTTCCGATTTCTTGAATCCGGCTCAACTACATCGTACGAGAAATACTGGAAATCTCGCACTGATGTATCCCTACCTACTGGTTCATCCATGTCAAATACTTCATTTGACACTTGTGCGAACATTTATTATTAATAATATCGTCTAAAACGAAGACCATCACCTGAAACAAAACTTGTATTTGCTAAATTTGTATTAGCAACATTCTGCGCTAGATTTGTATTAGCAACTTCCTGCGCTAGATTTGTTATAGCAGCTTCTTGTGCCAGATCATTTATTTTTTTATTTGCTGCGTCATTTATGGCCTTACTGACTTCAGGTGGCATTTCGCTGGTAATGGGTAATTTGACGGGTTGTTTTTTACGTACTAAACTTAATATTTTATTTTTGATAGCGTTGAAGCCTTTACTAGCCAAATTACCGATACCAGAAACAGCAGTCTCACCTATCTTTCCTATCGCTTTCAATCCTAGTTGTTTTACCATTGGTCCAATTTTAGGTATTACTCGCGTGACAAGACTTCCAATGATATCGCCGAATCCATTACCGTGAATATATTTGTATACTGGCAATCGAGAGTTTACTATGCGGACCTGATTAGGTCTGCGTTGATGTTTGTGAACAATCATGTTATTTCAATTGTATTGATTTAATCGATGAGTTCATCGACAAACTCTTTATAAATGTGAGAATTAATGATACCGCCGCGAAATAATCGCTGACAAATATCTGATGCTTCGTTGACTATCTCACGGGTGTTATTTCCGGCTCGCTTTCCTCCGATTAATACTTCAAGGCGAGATACATCATTGACAACACTGTCGGGACAAACTGAATATCCACTTCCTGTTTTTTTTGTTTCTGGAGATTCCAATGGCGTTACGTAAAATACTTCATCTGACGGCGATGAAGATTTCTTCTCCTCTGCTGATCCTGGTGATGTCCCTGACGACGACCATGGTGAATATGTTTCTGGTGAAATTTGGGGAGTCCCACCCGGGTGTCTTTCTAGTTTTTTACGTTCAGGGTCGTAAAGTAATTGTTTCTCAATGTCCCTGTAGTTTGACGCTGTTGGTTCTGAAGGTGGATCCATATACCAGGGGCGTTCTGTGGAAGGATACACCTTTTCACGTATTTCAGGAAATTGAAGAGTATGGCGAATATCAAAGGAGGATGAGTCAGAACTTTCATCTTTAGGTGACGAACTTTTACTTTTACTTTTAGGTGACGAACTTTTACTTTTAGGTGATGAACTTTTACTTTTAGGTGGCAAAATTTCCTTACCTGTAGGTAATGAAAGGGAAGGGGGACGAGGAGGAAGAGGTTGTAATAAAACAGAAATTTCTTCAAGTGATGGTTCGAGTTTGGGGTATGTCAATTTAGAAATAAATTCCTCTGTTGGATTATAATATTTTTTAGGACTATCTTTTTTAGGTGTTGCTGAAATTGATGCTCTTGCATTTCCTTGTGATAACTTTACTCTCTGTTTATAAACATCCTCTGTAAATTTCTCAAAATCTTCATCAGAATATCTTATTGGTTTTCCTAAAGCACCAAAATACATCATCGCATACCAATCAACTATTTTAACTTTATTAACATCAATATCTTTTCGCAAAAAGAATCTTTTATTTTCCGGAGAATCATCTGCAGCCATTTCAACTATTGAATCATAGTTTCTGATTAAATACAACTTATTTTCATCCAAATAATTTCTAGCAGATAAATTAGGATCAATTATAAATGAATCATCATCTTTGTGCGGTTCATCACTCTGATCTTTTTTCTTTTTCGATTTTCTTTCTTTTTTCTGAGGTGGAATATCTTCCTTTGGTCTAGCTCCTAATTCCTGTGGTTGAATATCTTCCTGTGGTGTTTCTTTTCTCCCTCGTTTTTTAGTTTTTTCCTTCTTCTCCTGTTGTTTTCTTTCTTTCTCCTGTTGTTTTCTTTCTTTTTCCAGTTGTTTTCTTTCTTCCTTCTGCTCCTTATTATATTTTTGTGTTGCTCTTGCTGCAGCTACATATCTTACGTAAAGCCTATCTTCTATCTTTTTTATTGTTGTTGTTTCTGTGTAAATTTTGTATAGTAAATCGTACCAAACTTCACGAGTTCCATATCTTTTTTTTCCTATTTCAGTCAAAAATTCCCTTCGATCCTCGAACATATTTTCCACAAGTTGAGCAAAATGATCTATATTAGGATACATTTCATAAAGTGGCCGTGATATTACATCCCATCCCTCATCGGTGAAATTTTCTCTTAAATTATCAATATTATATTTTCCTTTTATCATCATAGGTTTTCCTACCACAGGTTTTCCATCTCCAGGTTTTCCTCCAGCAGCAATTGCAAGTTGTTGTGCTGCTGCTGCTATTGCTAATCGCTCTGGTAATGTTCGTGATTGATCCTCAATACTTCTCAACGCGCGAAAAATTCCACTTTTTCTGGTATCTGGATCTTTTTCGTCACCATACACAACCTGTTCAATTGTTCCGGTCACTGGCTTCAACCATTTTGCCGAAGTTTCTGAAATTCCATGTTGCATATCTTCGTAACCACGAACATTTCTCTTAAATAATCGTTTTGTCGGAATGAACTTCTTTAATGCCGCTAATTGCTCTCGCGCTAATCTGGCAGAATGAGGTTCTCCAACTGTACTAGCTTTTGGACTCATCTTATTTTCAATGATATTGTTTTATTGTGAGATAAAATTAGCATCTGCAACCCAAATCTTTCGTGCACACATGATAAGATTATTTCCCCCCCCCCCCCCCGAAAAGTTGTATTTTTTCCTTGTCCAGAATCATATAATTTGCACACAAAAATTGCACTCTGTGTCGAATTTACGCAAATTGTTTTTCGTAGAAGGCTTTATTTTTGCAATCTGAGGCTTCTACGGAGAAAGTTCTCGTAGGAAGGTTTATTTTGCTGGAACCGTCTGGTCTGTAGAACTTCCCTGCTGCTCATTTCTTCAAGTTATTGTCTATTCAAACTAATAACAACATGTCGGGAACGACGCCTAAGGAACTAGTTTTATGATGTCGCATATATTCAGGAATATGCATGCACAAGCGGGAGATACTCAATACAAAGAAAGTTGTTCTTTTCTCTGATATCAAGGTAAGTATCTCCTCTGTATTATGTTACGTGCTTAACGTTTTAAAATTCAGAAATCGTGGAAAGAATTTCGTTATGTAATAAAAAAGAATCCACGGCAATCCACATCTCTATATTAGGGCAGATTAATAATGTTAAGAGTCACATTTTGCTGTAGTAGAGTCCGACCATATTTAATTGGCGCGGGGGTGGGGTGATAGGACTTCTTTCAGAACCAGTAAATTATTATTATTATTATTAGTAGTAGTAGTATTAATATTGCTTTGTTTTTACTGTTTTAGTTCTTGTTGTTGTTGTTCTACAAATCATATCAAGATTATGTTTACAAGCTATCTCAGTCTAATATTCCCGCCTCCACATCACAACTCTCCATAAATTGAATGGTCTGGTAGTTCTCCATATTAATTTTCCAGTCAGAGTAGCTACAAACAATGAAGGGTTCATGTGCCAGACTAGGTCATTACACAATGTATTTTTGGTCATTTGGCTTTAATCGAGTACTGCAAAAACTGTACATTGTAATTAATTCTAACATATATGAGTATCCAGGTTACATTTTGAAATTACAAACAGGTAAATATATATAATAAACTGCCACTAACATAAGCAATTTAATTTTGTTTGTATCTATATCTTCACAACAAGGGATAAAATCCAAAACATTCAAAGGCAGTTTGTGTGATATGTTTTGACCCCATGCTGGTTTCATTCCACACATCGACGCAATATCTAAAGAAACTGTGACAACGTCTGTGATTGTATATTTCTGTGTCTTATCTCTCGCGCGAGTTTGTATGTGCACTAACACGATCACATCCTGGTTGCGAAATAGGTTGATTAAATGCCTGGTCTTACCAGAACGATCACCGCCGTAAAGATAATGAGTTTATGACATGCGATCGGATCGGTCACTAACGGTGCCGTTGACACCGTCCCGAGATAACTATTGCGACGACATTCTTCCCTGGCGGTATAATCTATGTTCCATTTATTATTTATATTGTAATCTTCTACGATGTCAGGCAAACAAGAAGTTATGATTAGTAACGTGAAGCACTCTCATGCATTAAAGTTATAAAATAAGCACTGAATCCATTAAAACAAATGCAATATTCATTAGTATCATTGTTCGTTTGCTCCAAGTTCATGAAATAATTTAGAACCCGGCTTTAAATTGTCGTCTGTAGACAGAATTTGAAATAAACCAAGCATATTCGGTAGCTTACCGTCACTTTATAATATAAACTATTGACTGCAGCAGTTTTTCAAAGAAATCCGTATTAAAGAAAAGTATTATTGTACAATGTTTGCTCTTAGTGCAACAATATGTATACAATCTGTGTTGTTTTTTTAATTAAAAAAATGAAAAAAAAATGGAGGTAATCGAAGTTTTGTTTGTATGTAATACCCTAAGGAACATCACCAGGTGACTTCATATCAATTGTCACTACCCCTGTGATGTAGACGGATTGACGTAAAGATTTAATCGTTTGATTTTTATACTAATGTAGTTGTTCGAACCCAGCGGTAGGCTATTACTTTTTTCTGCATTTCTTTTACATAAAGTTTGTATTTAATTTTTGTATTGAATTAGCTATATAGATGTACGAAAATTACTAAACAGCACACATGCACACACATACAGATACACACACATACACAGATAGATAACTATAAGCATACACAAATACACACACACACACACACACATATATATATATATATATATATATATATATATATATATATATATATATATATATATATATATATATATATATATATATAACAATACAAACTTTAGCCCCAAATTAATAGACCAGCGGGGATTTGTGTCTATCACACAGCCAACAGTACGTTTTGACCTAATTCTAAGTTGTGAACAAAGGACGGAAACTAAACCTGTCGAGCGATCGACACCAGAAAATGTATCCCTGTAGAGTTATCAAGTTATGTAATGAGGTTGTGAAGCAAAGATGTTACGAGAATTGTGTGTAAGAAGATGAAGAAAAAGAAGAAACAGATAACAAACAAATTAAAAAATGTAATTACTTTGGTAGATATCACCGCAAAATTTGCGTCAAGAGAAAACTGGTGGTTGGCTCTTTCTTTGACAAGGATGAAACGGGATTTTCAGAAGTTTTCAATTAGGCACATTTTCCATGAATTTTCCAACTGTAGTATCCGGTATTGTTTCTTCTATGTACGTTCTGAGTCTGTCCATCCCAGGACAGTTTCAATCAGTAACATCTAGAGCAACGCGACAGAATGTCAGTTCGAGTTACAGTGGTGGGCGACTTAATCGTTGATTTGATGTGAATATGGCTTTTGTGATTATTCATTCGCTTCCTGAAATCAATGGTTTCGCCATAGTGAATGGTACACATCTTGCATATGTTCATATATATTGGTTATGACAATATGGCCGCTATCGCTTAACCGGCTTGAAGCAGCTGTTCCGTTCTTTAGTGACGTTTTCATGATATTTGTGCTTCTTGCCTGCTTTCATCTTCGTTATTGTGTTCATTATGTATTGACTGTTAAATTAGTATGTGTTTCTTCATCTCCTTGTTTAGGAAACGAGAATAATTAGACTTTCTCAGCTGTCTTGCTCCATTGTTTTTGAACAAACCGCCATCACGTATACTCGCCAGTCAACCCGTTTATGCTAAGATGGACCCTCATTAATTGCTTTAAATGTTCACTTCTTGGCTCTCCACACTACATTGTGCTCTAGACCAAACGAACTGGGACTGCATTCATCATTACCTAAATGTAGACAGAAGCGAAAAAAGAAACGTTGTTTCAAAGCTGGCCGGTGTAGAACAGGAAGAATAATTCCAGTTATCTCCTTTATTTCGGCACAACCATTAAAAAATATTTCGACCGTTAATTTAGATAATTCAAATCCCAATTAATTCGTCAACCTTTGTGTCAACTATCCAAGAAATACCTCTGCGCATTGCTATATGCAATGCCCAGTCAGTAGGACTAACGGAAAAGCGCACAGAAATAGTTAATTTTATCAACGACCAAAATGTTGACATACTTTTATTGACAGAAACATGGCTAAAAACATCAGGCGATGAGCCCAAGTGTGTGGATCTAACACCCACTGGTTACTCCATCAAGTCGTTTCCCCGTAATTCTCGCGGAGGTGGAATTGCTGTCATCACAAAGATCTCCATGATAAAACGTCTTAACTACACCACAACATTAAATTTCGACCACACATCGTTTGAACTAGTCCAAACCACACTCACATTAGAGCAAAGGTCAGTCCATTTTTTCTGCCTATACCGCCCTCCACCTAGTAGAAAAAACAAGCTGGTTGACTCTCGCCTTTTTGGAGCAGTTTCCGAATCTACTGGACTATGGAAATTCGATAAGTGGCAACCTGATTATTCTTGTAGATTTCAACTTTCACTTTGACTGTCCCGCAAACTCAAATACATCAAAACTCATTGATTCCATTACTGTTTTCAACCTCAAACAGTCAATTAACCAACCCCCTCATAAACATGGTCACATTTTAGACTGGATTCTTCATAGACCGGATGATAACATTCTACGGTCCTCCCTGGTATCCCATGACCTTACATCAGATCACCTCTGCATTATATGCCACCTTGACGTATCAGTCCCTAACCCTCCACCTTTATTTGCTACTAAGAGAAACCTCCGTATGATAAATAGAACCAAATTAATGCACGACATACAAGCTAGCCTAATATCTTGCTTACTACCTACCGCAGAACAACTCGATAACTGTCTGCGTTCATTACTTGGCACACATGCCCCAGCTACCAAGTGCAGAGTATCAATTCAAAAGTGTTCTCCGTGGTATAACAGTGTTAGGGACCAGCTTCGCATTGCTAAAAGAGACCGCCATAAAGCTGAGATGCTCTGGCTTTCCATCAGACTCACTGTTCATAAGCAAATCTATGAAGTCGCTAAGAAGAATGTAACAAATATAGTCCATGCAGCGAAATCAGCCCACTACACTACTAAGATCAATGAAAGTTCCCGCTGCAAAGAGCTCTTCTAGATTACTAACAAGCTAATGTCAAGGAACAAATCAACATCCCTTCCAACTACTTTCTCTCCAGTCGACCTTCCGGACATGTTTGCAAATTTCTTCCGTGACAAAGTACAAGCCATTAGAGATAAGCTTGACACCACAATTTCAATTGACTCGTCGTCACCATACAGTTGGGATACAGAATTTGAGCGGCAACCATTATCAGCATTTGAACCTGTCTCTATGGATTTCGTACGTACAATCGTAATGAAGAGTCCACCAAAGTCACGTGAACTTGATCCAATTCCAACATCACTGCTGCTTGAGTGCTTAGATCCAGTATTGACTTCACTAACTGATGGTATTAATACCTCTCTCTCATCTGGGGAATTCCCATTATTTTACAAAACTGCCAATTTAAAGAACTACCGCACAGTTTCTAATCTCCCATTCATTTCACAAATCTTAGAAAATGTTGTTCTATCCCAGCTTGTATCTCAACTAAATTCAAACAGTCTTTTTAGCAATGTACAGTCTGCATATCGCCCTTGCCACAGTACTGAAACTACTCTTCTAAAAGTAGTTAATGACATTCTCTCTGCGTTGGACAGCGGAAGGATTACAGTCCTCACCTTCCTTGATTTGTCTGCAGCATTTGACACAACAGACCATGGTATATTACTTCACCATCTCCAGCATGTATTTGGCATTCATGATACAGCCATAGTGTGGTTCAAGTCCTACTTGGTCAACAGGACACAAATTGTATCTGCAAATGGAATACACTCCAGCCCAGTTGATATATGTTGTGGTGTTCCACAGGCGCCTGTTCTTGGACCTGTTCTCTTCATTCTATACGCTCAGTCGCTCTGAAGTGTCATATATCATCATCCAGTGTCTCACCAATTGTACGCTGATTACACCCAAATATACAAATCTAGCCACCCAACTGAAGCTGATGCTACCATCCAAGTTGTAGACAGGTGCATTTCAGATGTGAAATCATGGATGACTTCTAACAAGCTGAAGATGAATGATGAGAAAACTGAGGCCATTCTGATCACAACACAAAGAGTTTCTCATTCACATCCTTTACCTCAAACAATAATAATCAGCAACGCCAACATTAAATTCACACAATCAGTATGAAACCTAGGTGTTATTCTGGACAGTACTCTCACATTGCACCAACATGTCATGAACATATGCAAGGCTGCATATCTTGAGCTGAGACACATCGGCTCGATTCGCAAAATATCTTAACAGTTGATGCCATTAAAACACTTGTGCGTTCATTAGCACTTTCAAGACTGGACTATTGTAACTCAATTCTGTCTGGTTCATCTCAATATCTACTCCAGTAACTTCAAAAAGTTCAAAACACAGCTTCTTGGATCATACTTAGAGTACCACGATCATAACACACCACCCCACTGCTCTGTACCCTACCCTGCCTATCCATTCGATCCAGAATCAAACACAAAATTTGTTCTCTGTGCTACTTTTCACTGTTGGACTCTAGTGCAACATACCTATCTGACCTCACCCATGTGTACACACCAGCAAGATACTTACGCTCCTTTTCTGACAATCGCATAGTCATCACTCCCATTATGGAAACAAAGTCATATGGACAGCTTTCTTTTGCATACTAGGGCCCAGCAACGTGGAATGAATTGCCCACTGAACTTAGACACAAAGACACAGTGATCACATTCAGGAGTGCTCTCAAAACTCACTTATTTTGACTGCAAGAACAAACTTAAAGACCTAATAATGTTTCATACCTGAAATATTCTCAGCATGTTTTTTATTTTTAATGTTGTTCGAATTTCATGTTATGATAATGTTATTATGTTTCTTATCTTATTGGTATTGTCTAATGTTGTAAAACGCTTAGAGCTTCTAAAGATTAGGCGCTACACAAATATATATATATATATATATATATATATATATATATATATATATATATATATATATATATATATATATATATATATATATATATATTTGTGTGTGTGTATGTGTGTGTGCGTGCGCGTGTGCTTGTGTATGTATGTTTTGTTCCGGCTCTTTGGTCTTAAACTGAATAACAGAAAAGAGCAGAAACCAAAAAGTAATATTCAACAAATAAAGTATTTCTTAGAATTCAAAGTGAAAATTTATTTAAAAAGAACTTAAAACTTACAGTATTGTGAATTCTATCCCAAATAGTCCTCTAAGTTCTATCACATGTCCAAAAAATCACAAATATTTGCTTGTAATCTTTGCTATTGTTGAATAATATTGCAAATGGTGAGTAGAGCATTAATTTAAAGTCACAATGAAATATCCAACAAGCCGATATTCGCGCTCTCCTTCCCTCCATCATATGCATTGGAAAGATATTACCTTGTTCATTCCTTGTTTTTATAACACGGATATCCATAGTGCTGAGAATGTGTGATATACTTTAGAATAAAAGCACGAATCACAAGGAACCCTGAAACTGTTTGATTACCGTTTAATTCGAATGCAAAATTATATGAACATGTAAACTTGTTTAAGAATTTTATGACTCTACCGATCCAATTTTAGGATTTTTTTTGCTTTTGTAATTACTTGTTTGATTATTGGAAGTCGTTTTTGTGGAAATATTTATTAGCCCGAGTAATTAGCCAATTGCTAGGAGCAAACGTCGCAGAGTGCAGTAATGATAAGATTTAATGATGACATAGTTTTCGCATGGGGTGCAGGTCAGAGCCGCTTAAGTGGGCCTTTAGCCTAGTGGTTCTTATCAAATTCTGATTGTGTTGATTGATTTTGTATCTCCATGTGAAGTATTTGTGACAGAGACTGATGATTTATACAACGGGAAATTGTTCCAATATTTAGAGACGTATTTTGCTATGATAGTAAATATGGTATAGAGTTACAGGCGAAATGAGGCTTAAAATCATGTTTGAAATACAAATGTGCTCTGATAAATTTCCTGGATAAGGACATTCGCTGGATTTTATAATATATTCAAACCTGGAATTATAGTGTTGTGATTCAAAACAAGACTGTTGATACATCAACACTCCATAAGCTATAACAGACACGTCATCACCTTCAGTTTAGGATCTCTTCGGAACTTGTACTGAGTTTTATTCAGGACTTTATATTGCTAGAGCTTGTGTCTGTAATTCTTGGATTAATTTGATTTAATTCGCAAAACCTTAAGTTGTTTTTTTCATCTTCTCATTTTGACTTTACATTCTATGAAAATAAATTACTATTTAAATTTTACAAAGCATGATGTCTTTTACTATTTTCTGTTACTCGTTTTAAGAGCATAGACTCGTAACACTGACGTAGGGATATAATAGGAAACATAATTCCTTGGACTTGGTGTTTGAGTTGTATTTATGTTTTCATGGCGTGAAGTACTGGCGCTAAGTTACGGAAATATAATAAGGAGAAACCATGCAGTTGTGAGGTTGCCATGCAATATTTAAGTTGTGACATTTGTGGGAACGGATTGATTAGAGGAATATTATTTATAGTTTGGGTTCGTTTGAATTTCCTTTAGACAATGGGTGTTGTTGATACGCCCTTGGAAATCAGGGGAAAACCAGTGATTTCTGGCAGGATTCAAGTCAGGGTTGGATTCGCTCGGTAAAAAGACCTCTTTGGCTTATATCAGTAAAACTAAATGCGTATGTACTCACTATATGTGTCCGTGTATCCCAAAGCACACTTTCCTGTTTATAAATGCATTCTTTGCGCATATCAACTAATTGCTTAATAAAGAATCGGAAGTTTCATTCCGCTTCTGAAAGCCCCAGATATAGATCTCTCCGAAGTGATACTCTGTCATATGTTCAGACATGCTACTTTGAATGAACTGGCTTAAGGACAGTTGTCTTCCGGTAAATGGAGACTTCATCTGAATGTGCATCTCCACCTTCAACCAATCAATGTACATGATCAATCACCTGTGTTGCATTCAGTTCATGAAATAAATCCTGATTGGAGTTCACCCCTTGCAAAAGCTGTTAACAGTTAAATCTGTAGGATTGAACTTATCCGTACACGCTTTTGGTGTAAACATTGGCAAAACCATGGTTGTTTTTTAAATGAGACGTCAACCTTTCTCTGCAAATCGCTTTGAAAACATCGAAGATTGCCACTGCCTTTTGAGGTGAATTCACTTTCGGCAACACTGTTTACATATGGCAAACATTGTTTCGAGAGAAACGTTTTACAGTCATAGACTTCGTTCAAGAGCCTCATCGCTAACTCTTGATAACCTTATGTTTTGGTAGCGGTCTCTAAGAATGCCTGAAAACTTACTACCTAATATTACAATACTTGTATTAAATATGTTAACTCAGACCTGCGTGGAAAAAATAAATCAATATTTCATGTAAGTGCTTTGCATTTATGTCAGTCGTTATCAACGAATAACTTAATTAATCAATCTAATTATTGCAGTTTGGGGAAGAAAAAATACCCTGCTTTCTTGCAAATGCGCGAAAACAAACGTCGCTATAATATTTTAAAGAGGCACAGGCATCAATGTGCCTTTTTGATTTTTAATGATAAGTCGCCAATTATGTACTTGCGAATATGTATGTTTTTACCCAAACCACGAAATTTGAAACCCACGAAAATAAAGTGTGGGTCCCCGAGTGGCCAAGTGGTAAATAGCGCTCACCGTTACGGATCACTGCCATCTCACCTCTGTCTGCGTAGGTTCCAGTCTCAGGCTCGTCCAATGTGTGTATTTGAGAAAGCTTTCCGGTAGCTTCTCGTGTGTCGGTGGTTCTTTCTGGGGTTTTCCCGGTTTCTTACTCCACCATTAATACTGGCCGCCATGTATAGTCTATCTTGTGCTGAAAAATTGCGTTAAACACAGCAACAACAACAAAATAAAGTGTTACACAGTAGTTCCTGAAATATGATAAATGGTTCCAGTGGCGTATTGGTAAGAGTCATGTAAAAGTAGTGAAATGGGACGATTCAGGAACAATTGGAAAATATATTACAGACCCCCGGGACTGTTTAGGGACAATATTTATAGAGACAAGGGGAACATACATTAAGACCCTCCGAAACTGTTTAAGGACAATGGGGAATTTAACATGGGGAAGTTTAACAGGAGTGGGACTATTGAGGGACAAAAAGTATTTGGACTGTTTAGGGACAAGTGAATGAAACATGGGGAATATTGGGCCTGTATAGCGACAAGGGACAAAGACATATACAATATACAATATTTTAAAAAATGTTATGGAGGCAGGAAAGCAATTCTTTTCGAGGCATATGAGTGACCCAGAAAACGGCCTTCGGGTTCATCTATTTTCTTAAGTTCTTCAGCCATTTTCCCAGTTTCTCCATCAATTCATTCTTCTTTTTCTCTTTCTCCGGCACCCAATACGGATGGCCCATTGACGTATACTTCTCCTGTATTTTGATCCAATTCTAATTTAGTTGGTCAAAGGCCTCTTTCTTCTTTAAGTTTTCCTTGTCCTTTATTTCTTCATTCCATTTTTCTTTTATCTTTTTCACTTCTACCTCCGTGATCTTTCCTATAAGTTCTTCAACTTGTTTTAGTTGGTCCATACCTCATTTACATACCACCACTCAGTCCAATATAACCTTTCTTCTAGGAAGCATCCGAATTATGTGACATGATCCAGTGCCTCCTTTAAACATCACACTCTCACATAGGGATGATTAATCAGTCCTCTCAATATACCCTCTACCAGGTGTTTCGCTACTTTGGGGCTCGTCATGTAGTCCAGGCTGCTTGGAAATCTCCCATCCTTATTTAACCTTTCCACAACGTATGTCCCATCCGTTATCAAAAAGTAACTATCTCTCGAATCAGTAAACAAAGCTGACACTGCTGCCATCTTGTTCTTTAGGCTATTCCGTAGAATAGCGCGAACGACGAACGCTTGAGTTTTTTCTAGTCAACAACGGACATGAAGAAAAACATCCCCTACTTTTCTCTTTTCATATTATCTACTATCCACACAGAGGTAATGAGACAAAAACATAATCGTAATATACTATATACATACCCGAAGAAGCAAAAAATATAACATAAAATATACTATTCACACAAGCGAAGAAGCGAAATCAATCCATAATATACTATCCACACATGCGAAGAAGCAAAAAACATAACATAAAATATACTGTCCACATACGCGAAGAAGCAAAAACATGCCATACAATTTACTATCCACACATGGGAAGGAGCAAAAACTAACCAGAAATATACTATATACAAATGGGAAGGTGCCATAACAAACCAAAATATACTAACCACACTAGGGAGGGAGAAAAATCAAACATAAATCTGCTATCCACATACGCAAAGAAGCAAAATCTAAACACGAAATCTACTATCCACACACCTGAAGGAGCAAAAACAAATCCATAATTTACTATCCACACACGCCAAGAAGCAAAAGCATAACATACAATATACTATCCACACACGCGAAGAAGCTTAAACTAACCACAATTAAAATATCCACACAGAAAGGAAGGTGAACAAATAACGCTCTCTACTATCCACACAAACGTACGTGAGCGCGTACAAACCCCGATAATCTACTATCCATGTAAACGCACGTGAGCGCTTACGAAAACATATACACACACAGAGATAAACACACACAATCACACCAGGAAAGGGGCAAGTGTTTATATTCACACTACTCCACATTCACACATTAGCAAATTGAATAGTGTTTCTTTTCTAGAGCTTTGGTTAGCCCTGAAAATATTTTTTGGGAACTTCAAATTCACCTTGTCAATGCTTGACCTTCAAGGCCGAGTACCGCACACGCATCGTCTGCTCCAATCGTTCTCTCAATTTATTCTTGTGATTGGGAGTGCAGACGAGGCTTGACTGGCTTCACTATACCAGTCCTCCGTTTGAGGGATAGTGAAGAGTTATTATTGTCTCCTTCGTCTATTTTGCACCCGTGAATGTTGAAGTCGCTGAGGCTGTCTTCTTTGCCTCTCCAATTCAGCATCCCAATTTTCTCTCTTGGGATCCACGGGTCTTGGTGGTGCTAGTGGCTGTGGTGCTTGTTGCTGGGGCGGTGTCCTCACCAGAGGCTTCACTTCACCTTTTTGCCTCATGATAAGGTGAGGCAAGATCGGCCATTTCTTTTCCTCTTCTTCCTTTTTCCTCATCCTCCTCTATCATGGTTTGCTCTGCCATGGCCTCAATAGCCAACTCATCAACCAAACTTCGTGCATACTCCATGGGCATTTGAAGTTCCATAAGCTACGTTAGTCATGTTTTGATAATTGGCTGGTCAACAGGGGTAGTCAGACTGACGAACGTTTCCTATGTATTGGCCAAGCACAGACGTGAAGGAAAACATCCCCTGATATCAAATCTTACATTGCCCAAATCATGACCCCAAAGAACGCGCGGACCTAAAATAAACACTCACTCACTTTTAACTGACAAACATTATTTACTGAAAATGAAATGCTTATAGACGCACTTCGAACAAAGTCAAATAACCGAAGGGCTTATAGACGCGCTTCGAATAAAGTTAGAGAAAAAATGTGCTTATAGACGCACTTCTATTTGTTCTAACTGACTATTATACAATAGGCAATTGAATTAGTATTTCTTTTCTAGAGTATTGGGTAGCCCTGAACAGGGCTGTTATTTTGTGGAAGAGGAGCTATGGCAATCTTTTATGATTTAAGATTGCGGACTCATCAGGAGGCAGGCTTTTCCACAAGATAGGCTCTGCTTCTTTGGAAAGAGAAGGAGAACTCTATGGTGTCGACACGGCAGTCGACAAACCCTCTGTCAGGTTCCTGCTGATGTTGTTGATGCTGCTCTTTGATGCTTCTGAAGTCTGTATTTCTCTGTCCATTCTTATTTCTCCTTCTTGATTTCGTCTCTGAAGAGCTCTTCTATCAGGTCTTCAGTGACTTTCAACTTTCTGACATTAGCTATCTGTTCATGTCTCCGTATCATACTTGTCATGACACGATGTAAATTCACATATGCTTCGTTCAACTTGGCTAGTCTTCAGCACATCCTCATAGGAAGATGAGTCAACAATGGATGGTCAGACTGGATACTATCCCGGTTTATGTCATTCAAGCGCGGACGCGATAGAAAACATCCCTACACGGTTTAGAGTCGGAATGCTCAAATAGTTTGATTTGAGGGATAGAGAGAAGTCAAAGAGCATAGTTCATGATACAAATGGCAAACAAACGACAGACGCGTTTTATCATTCTTCAAAACACAACATTTATTTTTTCAATAACTAACAACTAACAATTAAAAATTAACATTTTTTTAAAACAAACAATGATAAATTAAAAATAACAATCTATTTTCGACAAGGTTGACGACGTTGTGAATTAAATAAAGATTTCTACTGTTGGAAGTCATTGGGCCATTGATGTACACTACGTTTCCTAACTAAGACAAAACATAATCTTAATGGTCACAAAACCATCGATCTCCTTTCTCATCATTTCAAGAGGAGTGACGATCAAAATAAGTCACTAAATGTTCTAAAGAATATCCAAGACTGCGTTGATGCAGAAAATGCACACAATATTGTCCACACACCAATGAATATGTGCCTTGTAATTTCACAATACTTAATTCTTCTCATAAAGTCAATGATATCGTCTCCCAAAGGGGGTAATCCATACGAATCAAAATACTCCACACATCCTTCTTTAGGAAAGTACACGGATATCCAGTGGGATCCTGGTAGATGACTGTCGTCCGTGCAGATGATATAAGCTTGATGGTCTTGAAGTTTGTGATGAGGTAGTTCATCTTTCACACACACGACAGGATTCCAAGAAACAGTGTACGAACTGTAATTTAAAAGGTAATAAAGTTTCCATTTTTTTTTCTTCACCGGTAATGATAAGTGATCGTTTCAATCCGGATTTTTCCTGAAAATCTCTGACAATTAAACAGCTATTAGCTCCGTCTTAGTACCCTGAACCAAAAGAGTTTCGATGCGATGGATCTTCAGAGTCGTTAATGGAGGACAAGAATGTTAAGCAAGTCTTTATACCAGTGATGAAACACGGCTTCTTCCGAGATGAGACCCCATCTTCGTCCAGATACCGGTCCAATTTTTCTTCTTGACTGCGCATCAGACAGTTATCCTTTTGAATTTGGATGATCGTTTTGACATTCATAGTAATCTTTCTTGATATATTCCGTACTTTTCTACCAAGTGTTTGGCAAAGCAGGAGACTAAATGTTGTTCTTGTTCTGGCCATCTGGATTTCATCATTATGACTTCTTCATCTTTGTGTTGGGGTTCTGCTTCCACAGTCTCCTTCCATTCCATGTCCAAAGATTCTCCATTCTTCACAGAGGGGTAAGTGTCTTCCATATCTTCTAATAGTCTAGAATGACTTCTCTCAAACTGTTGATTTCTATGGTATTGTCGAATTATGCATACAGGATGACGTTCACTGTATCATCTAGCGCTTCTGCAAACTGTATATCCACACAAATCTGTCCTGATTTTATAGGATGGAAATGACCCTCGTCGCTGCCTTGGTCTGGAGTTAAATCAAGAACCCACAAAGCATAGCCTCCTGCATAAACTTCGTACGTAATACCGTGACTGGTGTTGGTTTCTAACTGTACGGTGGCTTCGATCTCAAGTAATTCTTCTTGTCAAAGTTAGGTTCGAAAGGTCTGGTACACAAGGTTTTGCCATCGCGACTGACTTCGATTTTCTTCACATTGAAGTGCTGAAAGTTGAAAGCATATTCAGTGTATGCTACATTAAAGGCTGAATTTTTTACATTACCAAGGATTAAACGCTTGGGTAACTGGCCTTGGAACAGATGATCTTCGATCATGGAATGATGGTTCACGGGAATGGTGAACGTTTTCACTTCCACGTGTCGTATCGGATACTTGGCGGTCGTTCTGCTCAACGTGTGACTGATGTCGTTTCCCACTTTAGGTAACACTTCCATGCGTCGTACGTAGAGTTTGGCGTCCTCGATTTTGCTTCTGGGATTGTCACCAGTAGTATCAGAAGTATCAGCCAACAAATGGAAAGCGGTACTGCTGAGATTCAGTCTCAAGCGAACATTCACGCCGTTCAGCAAATACTTCTCTTGCAACCACATGTCAAAATGCAAACCATCTATTAGTCCAAAAATCTTCCCCCCACCATTTGACTTTGTCTCGTCATTCTACAAATCCCTTATTGATCTCTGCTTTTTGTCTGGCATCTTCCCCAGATCCGGTTTTCTCAAAATCGCCCACTTCACAAGGTTTCCATAACACGCAGGCATTGAGATGGGTGTTGTTGGCGTCAATTCCTTACGTCAAGAGATTTTGCAGGTAGGTACGGTAAGGGTAAGTATCCAAGCTGCAGCTGACCAGTTTGTTATTCAAGTACAATTCCACTGAGCTGAACAAGGAATGCATGAAATTGTTGACGGGAGCTACTGCTTCAGTGCCTAGGATTTGTAGGCGAATACTCAACTTTGACTTTCAGGTACAAGTAACTGCTATTCAGATCGATGTAATCTTCGGGCCGTCCTTTAATTTCGAACTCGATGAGAGCGGAATCTGACAAAGAGGAGACAGGATGAAATTCGATCCATTGGGATTCTTGCATTGTAATCATGGTGGGTGGCATGGCAAACAGATTCATTTCCTACTTCGAACACTCTCAAGACTCTCGGTGCATCATTTATTTTTGTCTCTGTGACTTTTTTAATAATCAAAAACGTCCAAGTCTCGGACGGTTCTTCTTTTCTTTTTCTTTCTAGCTTTACTAGTGTGAAGGCTTCTGAAGGGTTGTTTCTTCTTCGTCTCTTTCTGCATTTCCCTTGCTGTGCCACTACGGAAGTGAGAATGCCTGACTCGGTAACATTCAGAGCATTTATAGGCGTTTCTCTAAAAAAATGTCTTTGCCCGTTTGCAGCAAGATATGTTTGCCTGCTATCAAGAATGCTTCTTTAGGATTTTGTTTATCGATGATGACATTTTGGAGAACGTCTTTACCTTGCGTCAATGCGGCATCTTTCAAGGCGTGCAAATAATGAGGATGTACAAATTCGCGGTGAACGTGTTAGACGTTTCCACCTTCCTGGTCAGTGTTCGTGGTAGAATCTACTTTGAAAGGAATGACACGCAGTAACGGTACGGAGGTGTGTCCCACCACATTGCACTCCACCACATCGGATTACACAAAGATCAAATTCAGTTATTGGTTCAGTTCTACCGGGAAACGAAAATACCTCACAAAATGCCCGTTGTTGTCAATCTCTGCTATGTAAATCTTTTTGATCGGCTTATCCGTGACCATATTGAGGTCTCCACCCACAATTTCATACAATACAGGGCAAAATTTAATACGTATACTTGTATCATCAGTTTCAAATTTGATCAGTAGGCGATGAGACACTTTATGTTACTCGATGGTGACACGTTTGTCTAGTGTGGTCAGAACTTTGGCAAATGCTGCATGGAATTTGCCAGCAATCGTCTCCACCAGATGTTGACCGCTAATATAATGGCCTGAGTCAATTTTAAAGTGATAAATGTACAAAGGAGGAGAAATGTCATTGGTGCTGGGGTTACTGTGTCCTTAGGAAGTAATTTATGTTGATTATGGTATTCATGATTTGTTGCACTGTGTGGTGCAGAACGTCGACGTCAAAACTGTTTTGAGTTTCAGTGTTGTTTTTGACTTGTGTCGGGTGAATGATTTCCACCAAAGCCACTTCCCAATGGGCTTCGTGATCTTATTGGATGGCCTGAGGTAATTTGGCCGTGTAACAGTAGAGAGTATTGTTGGGAAACACCTCCATGGAACTGTCACTGGGTAATATTAAGTAAAATTGCTTATGGTGACTCATACTTCTAGAGTTCTGTGGCTGTCGGAGGGGTCACAGGAAGTCAGAAGAGTGTCCCCGCCCAAAATGGGGTTGTTGTTTGTGGGGTGGTGACTGACACTGGACGCAAGATTCACATTGTTTGGGTTCGAGGAGTATTTCAGGGAAGGATTGGGAAGAAGTTAATAAAGGTAATAAAATGGTCCACAATTGTTTGTCTCCTTGTTGCAAAATCACTTTGTCAATGGCTGAAGCGATGACACAATACACTACAAAGATTTGGTAGAAAATACGATCTGAGTTTTAATCATACGTTCTCCACACCACACCCACAAGGGTTGCTTTTGTAGATCTTGCAGAGAAGACATGAGTGAAGAAATGGTCGCTGCAGTAGTAGCGGTAGCTGAGGCAGTGTGAAAGGTGATGGTCACTTTTGTATAGTCGATGACTTGTGAAGCGTCGATCCAACAATCAAAATTGGAAGGATATCTTTTCCAACGTACCTTGACTTCTTTGACACGTAGTTTTCCCACTTTACGGGTCATGCGTTCTAGAATGATTATTATGTCGTACACGTCTCTTCGTTTATGGTGACACGTTGTAACTCGGGCAAGTAAATCGTTCCTTTTAACACTCCCCGTTCATGTCTTCAAATTTATAGACGGCAGTGACACGAAACAATTCGATGATCCAGTTGGGTAAGTAACCTTTGTCAAAAGTGCCTTTGGTTTTGCCAATGCGCACCTAATCTCATACAGCCAACACTTCACTTTTCTTGGGGACAGCCACCGTCGGGGACGTACCAAACAGGTGATCAGAAACGAGCACTTCGTTATCGGGAGTCACGTCTTGAGTGGCACGTCCAATGTTTCGATGGTTAGATTGGTTGTAAGCTTGGACCAGTTGTGGTAAAATGTCGATGTACTTGAGAGTGTGGTGATGTGTAAAATATTTCCACATGCGTTTTTTCAAGGTACGTTGAAACCATTCCACGATGCTGGCTTTGGTTCCGGGATTGCAGGTTTTGAAAAAGTGAATGTCACGTTTCTTTAATTCTTTTTGGAAAGCTTTGTTCAGAAATTCGGTGCCTTCGTCGGTTTGCCATCGACGTGGGTGACGACGGCTTTGTTTCAATACCAGTTGGAGGGATCGCACTAATTCACTGCTTGATTGGGAAGTCAATGGCACGACCCAGGCAAATTCGGAAAAGACGTTGATGACACAAAACAAATATTTGTAGCCGTGATTGTAGGTGGCAAAATGAGAGACATCGGCTAAATTGGCTTGCCATTGATGACCAATGCCCTCCAGTCCAGTGCAACGTCTTGAAAATTTTCGTTGAATGGGCTTGTGTAAAGTGTAGGTGGCTTGTTCTTGTAACCATCGTTGCACTTGAGGTAAACGGAGACTTTTTAGTTGGGTTTTGGCAGCACAATACAATTTCTGAACTCCTCCGTAACCTGCAAGATGAGAGGGTTCGTAGTAAATTCTGGCTAAAACCTTCTCCATTTGCCTGTTAATAAGTCAACAACTCCTCGGTGATGCTACTTTGGACGGGAAGAAAGAGTGGTTTGGAAACGGCTTTACCTGTCCGATGGGCTACAGGAGTAGAAGTCGAAGGTAGTGGTGGCGGTGGTAATGGAAGGATTTTGGGCTTCTTTTCTGTTTTCACTTCTGGTTTCCATTTTTTCTTTTTCAATTATGTTGAAGGAGGATTGGATATCCACATTACAACCCAAGCTTTCATTTCTTCTAGTTGGGGTGTGAAGGAAGGGGTCAACAAGGACGCTGCAATCTTACTAGAAATGGGAGCTGCTGACGGTGTTTGAAAGACTTCTCGTGCCTCTTCTTTCTCAGACTTTGGTGGGGTTGCATCTGTCTTGATTGCTGGGGGTAGTGGTGGTGGCAGTGATGGTGGTGGGCTTTTCAGCAAGGCTTAAAATATTTCAGAGTGGGTATAGCTGTTTCGTCTAAAGCTTTCTGGTGAAAGAGTTGCAATCGTTGCAAGAGTTTTGCGACTTTTCTGTTTCGGACAAATCGTGACGATCCATCAACGACTGCAGTTCATGGTGTAACTGGGACATCTCGATCAATTTTGGATTGGGAGGTAAATGGGGGGTGCGTTGTTCTTGCCAACGATTCTATTCCATCCATCATTTGTAAGGCACTAAAGCCAGTTTTCGTCCTTCCATTCGATTTTGAGAGTTACATCTGAGATCTTTGGACTTCAGAGGTCCCTTTATCTTGTTTCCACGAGGCCACCCAGATGGTTCCCAATACTCTTTTCAGCAAGGGTCCTAACAACAGAGGCACAATTCCTCCACGTTGTACCAACATCTTTTTCTTTTGACGATTGGGAATTTTCTTTTAAACCGTTTGGCGAAGAACGTTCAAGGAACATTCGCACACGGTATCGATGACATCTTTAGAGGCAGTTTGAATGAGTTTTTTTTTCGCATGGTTGGATAAGCTTTGAACAGGACGGACAACATGTGCCCATGTTTGACTAAGAGAGGAGGCAGTCGTTTCCTTTTATTTTATTTGGGTTTAAAAAATGTGATGTTTTCTGGCGGGTGACATCTTTGCTTGATGGTTCCGTGACACACCAAAAATACACTGGTGTCGATGACTAAGCACACCCTCTTTTATCCTTTTTTTACTATCGCTTCGTCAAAAGAGTGACAATGTGTTTTCCAAAATTGCCAAAGAAGCCTTTCTTTGGACTACGGTGTCTTTTATTCGGGTAACGTTGATGCTTGGCTAAGCGTTTTGTCGGATGACGAGACTATCCTTGTCTCTTTCCTTTCTGGACAGGCGAATGACGATAGTGACTGTGTGCACGTCTTTGAGGTGACATGTTGGGCATTCAGGAGCATAAAGAACACCGATACCCATGCTTTTCCCCAGGCCTTTTTTACTGTAACGTGTTGCCACTGATTGTCCTTAAGTCGTATCAGCTTGATAACAGACATCACGCGTCGTGGAGGGCTTCGCAACGGACTAATTCGGGACATTGGACAAATCCAGTAAACTCTGTAACATACCAGAGCTCTCTTGGACTTTGATTTTGGGAGCAGGCACTTTGTGAGCAGCTGCCACTGCAGCTAAAGAGGAGGAGTGTGTCACAACTAGAAGAGAAGTTTTTGGAGACGCGGGTTTCCATGGTTTCTGAGGGCTTTTCTTTTTCTGAGGACATTTCTTTTTTGCAGGTTGTGACCTGGTCTTGACACCTTTGCTCTTTTTCTTCTTTGGGCTTCTTTTTGTGTTTTTGGGAGTGACTTTTTTCTTGGTGAGAACTTTGGGGTCATTATGATCACATGTTAAGAGGGAGCGAATGTTGGCCCCTCCTAGAGTACCGCTTCCTCCAGGTTTCAAAACGATTTGCTTTTTGGTTTGAGTGTCGATGCGGGGATCGGCCAGTTCTGTCAAGGCTACTTTGTTTCTGTGAAAAAAAGCTTTGATGAGGAATCTGAATGATGTCTTGCAGTAATTGACGTGCTGTCACGGTAATCCATCGTAAGACTTCTTTGAGACTGGCTTCTAAGAGACGAGCACGTATTTACGGATTTGTTTCGCGACTGATTCCGTACAAGGCACTAATCAATTTGACGGGAAGATGATACTGAAAGGACGTCATGTTGACAATGTGTGAGACAGGTCCAAAGTAACCGTGGTTTTTAAGTCGACGACGGGAACGTGTACAGGACAGGCCCACCGTCCTTACACCAGTGGTGAAACAAATTGGCACGAAATCTCAAAAAATCGGGTGTAGTGGGTTTCAAATCGACGAGTAAAAATCAAGCATGTGGAGTTTGAGTGGCATCGTCCTACGCCTGAGTTAGCCAAGGCGTTCCTAACTGTTTTGCTAAGACTTGCACTTGCGATTTATCCAAGACCACCTACTTAGCACTATGGTGTGCTTGGCTTTATTTTATTGATTTTTTTTTTGAGTAATATAAATAAAACTGGAATTACGATGATGCCCACAGTTTTATTTCTTCTTCGTCTTCTCCTAACATGTCATCGAAAATGACCAGATGGGTATGACAGGGGTCAAACACGATTCCGTTGTCTTCGCTAGGAATGCCTTCCACAAACACGATGGAATAGCCTTGACTTCTCGCAAGACTCTGTACAACGATTGCCACTCTTTATTACACCATACGATGCGTTGAGGTGGACGATCGATCAAATGATGTTTATGTTAAATCAAACGTTTGACAAATTCGGTTTTGCCTGAACCGCTAGGCCCCGCAATTAAGATGTCAAAGGGATGGCGAAGATAGTATGATCTAAGTGTTCGTCGATGAATTTGAAAGTGGAGGAAGATGGAGCAGAGACAGTAGAGGAAGCCATAGTTCCTGGAATGTCACTTGTGACACGAAGACAGACAAGAGAAGAGTTTTTATGTTTTTTCAGGACACGGTTATTAATTTTTTTTTAAAATAAACACAAAAGACAAAAATAGATAAAAGCCAAATAGTTATGTACAGCAATAAAACACATACAAACAATCAAAGTGGAATATAAAACGTCTCGATACAACATTGTTTTGGGTAACCAAGTTGTCCTAGGGACAGTGTGTAATGCTCTTACAGTCTCTTTATGGGATACAGTCACACAAGTGTCCTCCCGGAATGGTCTTTCAGGAATATCCATGTCAGTCCTGTCCTGAAGGGAGTGATTGTCCTTGGTGACGGGTTCTTCTGGTCACTAGCACAGGTTTAAAAGTGAATTTTCTTGGACGACTGAATGGAGGGTCACACTTCTTGAGCATAACGGGCCACTTCTTGGGTCCATGTCTCAAACCTAAAATTTTTCCAGTCGAGTACATCTGTCCAATGTGGGTGTAAGTCACACACATTGTCAAAAAAAAATTATCGGTACCTAAAAGTTGACGAATCTTTTTTCACGTAGGGGTCGAGAAGTATCCAAATGGAAACGCAAAGCTTTGAGCAAAATGAGTCTCTCGTGGAAATTTAAAGGAACGACTTTCATGTTTTTTGTTTTATTGGATGATAGGTACTGTTGGTAAAGGGTGCACAAGGAATCGGCTGATAAAGGAAATCCCAGAAGCCAAGACACTACAACACACGCTACACGTTGACCCCAACTAAATGTAATAAGTGTTGGTAATCTTCCACTGTCGGAATAGTGTCATTGATTTCCTTCCAAGGAATCTGATGTATCCAGTCTGATAAAAATGATGGCATGGTAGTCGGTTTTTATACCTTTTCTTGTCGAATACAATAAGTGTAATTTCCACACTGAGATGATTTTACTCCAGTGTCGAATCTAAATAGTTTAGTCACTAACTTCCACGTCATAAGACACCGTTCAGAAGTTTCCTCTTCCACTAAGTTTACGTTGTGTAAAAGATTTTGGTAACTCTCTAACGTTTCCTCTGGAATTCGTTGCAGTAAGTTCACCTTGTAATAATAAGAACGAGACACAAGAATCCGATCCATCGCGTCCACGTCTGACCACTTGAACACTTTCATCTGAATCAATCATATTATAACATTCAGGTAATAGTGGTTTACACACCGGTGACGTAACGGATGCAATTGTTCTTTGCGTTTCGCTTGTATTTTGACCAGTTCTTAGCAAATGCGTTCTCTCAACTCCTCAGGCAAGCCCAAAATGTTCTCTTGCAAAGTATATATAATCATTTGTTTCTTTTTTGGAATCACTGGGTCGTGGCCAATAGCCTCGTTTACCTTTGTGACTGAAGTACTACCCACTCATAATCAGTCTTCTTATACTTTGGAAAAGAGCATAATTTAAAAATCGAGAAATGATTTTGAGTTTGCGTTTCACTTGTATTTTGACCAACTCTCGGTAAAAGCGTTCTCTAAACTCCACAGGCAATCCCCGAATCTTGTCTTGTAAAGTATCCACAATCATGTCAGTCAATATGATTGTATTTAAAATCTTCTCCTAGAGTGAAAGTAATGAACATAGTGAGCAATTTCTGGCTACTGCCATTCAGGGTAACGGTCCAGAATATCACTACAATCTTCTGATGTAAACTGTCTAAAGCGGAATAATTTGGTGAACGCGCACTTGATCCAGGAAAATCCAATCCGTTTGTTGACTTTTTTTACTTTCCTCTTGTGAATTTCACGATACAAGTTCTACAGTCACCCATTTAGATTTCGTTCTGGCAAGTCCCTGCCAAACTTCCTTGTAGATCTTCTCTTGCAGTTCGTTTGGTAATGCTTGAATACTATTTTTAAAATGGGGTTTAAATACTTGTCTCTCTGGTGTCCAACGTTTGACTCCTAGCCAGTCTGGTTTCTTAAAGGACATGGTATGTCACTTCAACGACTCGGTCCCACTAAAGGTAAGTAGTGACAATATGGGGACCATAGAGCATGTTCCAGGTATGTCGAATCTTGTTGTTCCCATTGGTGAAGTGACACACCGCAACTGAAGTACCTGACTTTATCCCCTTCGCCCAAGTAGAAAAATCCGTCTCTGGCTAATTCTTCGGGGATAAGTCCTACCAGATATTTAGGCCATTTTCCTTTGAGCGATTGAAGACGATTTTCAAAGTCGCAGTATTCAGGTAAACGCACAGGGAATGAATATTCGTCGTTCACAGATTCATTTCGATGAGAGTAGGGTGACATCGATAGGAGTATTCTCAGTTTGGATGACATCCTTAGAGTGGTAGAAGTGAAGGTTGACATCCACAATGAAACTTGGATAAAGTGTCCACGATAACAAGTGGCATCGCTTTCGCACCCATCAGGTTTGACACGCACATCATCACTTTCCATGATAGGTGTAGTAGTAGTGAGAACAAAGTTCCAATTATGCGTTACTGCATAGCTCACATCGCAAGGCACAGCATCGCACTAGTCTGTGAACTCGGTTACGCAATTATAATGATAGCCGCATGGACACTTACAGTTTCCTTCCGGACAATTTGTAGTAATGCATGGGTCTTATCCATCTAATACTAGTCACACTATGGGAAGGTACATTTATTTTTACAATCCTCGAACTTGAATGATGATTATTTAAAAGGATTTGTCTTTATCGCTTGGTCTTGGTAGTTACAATGAACTATCGATCTTGCGTATTGTCCCTTTTGATACGCAGACCAATATCGACCTGACCGTGCGGCAAAGGGAAGTGGTTGGGAAACCTCACTCGCTTCTGGTACACGATTTTATACCGCTTTCCCTAGGGTCGACTGACGATTTAGTGAGTGGGTAAACGTACGATCTTGTTCGGTTCGTGGGTGATCACTTTAAAGTTTCCATCCTATCCAGACTGCAAGGCTTCTTTCAATACGCCAAAGTTCACCACTTGACTGGTGCGATAATTGAGAGTCAATTCTTTTCACTTTACACTCAGTGTGCACGTCTCCTTGCTTTTCACGGTATTGGTAGCCGTAATATTTAGGACCGCCACTAGCGAAACTTAAAATATTCTCGTCGTGGTGTTCGTCTGTCCAGTCTCCTAAACGGTCTCCTACGATGTCAGGGTGATGTTGACCCGGGTGATCGATGTAGATTCAACTGTCATTGTCCAAGTACAGGATGCGATCACCTAAATGTTCTAAAGCTTCGAACAATTTTAAGCGAGCATGGGCTGTCACGTAAGCCGTAATGATGACATTTACAAATTCATCGCCTTGTACAAAGTCCACATCTTCTTCGTAATTGACTAAGATCAAATACTCACGAACGAAGTCCACGTGTTTTATGTATTTGGTTTTGTCTTGATTCATCTGGAAGTAGCGCGACGGTTCTGTCAAATACTCTGTTTTGGGAAACACGGACGTTGTGCCATTTTGCCCCACAAGCAATTTAACATCACTTTGGCAAACTTGATCAAGACTTCGTATTGTCGAATGTTGTCCAGGGCGATGTGTTCCGTCAGCAGTTGCGAGTGTCCAGTAGGAAAGCAACACTATTTATACACGTAGGGATACAGTGAACACACGTCCAAGTATTTGATTTATTCTCCTTTTTCTTCCTCCGCGTGGTACAGCAAACAGGTGGCATTTGTCCGTCCTCCGTACAAACTATCCCTCCGGTTCAGGGGGTCCACCAGAGCGTAACTTTCTACGATGCGTTTAAACTCGGCATCGGTTTTCAAACCGGTGATCGTATTCGTGTTCCCACATTTCCATCACCTGGTATCCATGCTGTTCTTACTTCAAGCGTCGCTAACAAGTGGCCTGGTACAGGTCTTCCATTGTTCGTTATAAAACTGATTTTTAGTGCCACGTTGAGGGTAACAGACGGGACATCCGTAAAATAAGCAACCGTTAAACTCGTACACGTTCTTGGGGTTTTCTAAGTTTCAGCCATCCGTCGAATACGTTCCGATCGTCTTTTTGCCTCCTCCGTTGTGGGCGTGCTTTATCCATTTGTCTTCCTAGTCGCACAAATAATGTAACCAGCGTAGGGCTCTGACCGAGTATTGACTTTTGATAAAGTTGTTTGCTTGAGAGCTAATGACAGCCAGAGTGTTTTCGGGTATGAGTCGTTGACGGTACACTAATGAATATTTTTTGGCATTGGTGCAGGCTTTTTTTAAAGGATCAACCCCTCCGTGTTCCATTAACAGTTCTCGAAAGTTTCCACAACAACGCTGTAAAATATCCGGGTCAGAACTACAATACTTTAAAATTTCTTCCTGAAAGTCGAAGGGGTCCGAGGGGTGAGCCTGGTACCAAGCGCAAAAGGCTTCTCGTTGTTCGATACTCATTTTCTCTGGGTCCTAATCGTGAGCCTCAGGCAAATGGGATAGAACGGCGTGTTGATTGGCTTCAGTATTAAAAAAGTGAGGAAAATAACCTTTGGCAATTTCAGTCATTCCTAACGTTTTAGGCATTCGACTCAAAGGCATGGTCAAGTAACACCTTGAATCTTTATGATGTACCTGTCTCACTTGCATGGAAATGATTTAGGCTGCGTTCAGTGTCACTTTAGGACGTTCGGTGCCCTGTTCCGTATAGTATTTCAAAAGAAACTGTCCATCGTATACCGAGAAATTGTGAGCCATCACAGTGGTATGGCAATGACAATCTCCGTAACGTTCGATGTCCTCTTCGCTCCATGTCTCGTCGATGGGGTGTAAGGTCCATTGGGCAAAATCGGCTAGCGTGTTCGGTCTCCTAAAGATTTGTTCAAGTCCTCCAGGACATTGACTAAAGATAGGTTATTGGATGCACTTTTCGCACGCTGGATGACCCACGCAGAATTTAGGAATGTGAATGCCGGTCTCTTGCATGCATTCGAGATCGATAAAGATGAAGTTCCCTTTCTTCTTGTGATCATCGTCTTCCTGTTGGGGTTAATATTTTTGAATGTAGAATTGGTGTTCCAAGTCCATGATATGGTGACAAATGTGGCATCGTTTCTTTCATGAACATACGTGTGCCTTGGCATTATTGGTAAGTATGCCTTGTCCACAATTCAGGCACAATCTCAGGAGTTGACAAACACTTTTCTGCTATGAACCTTGTGTCTTCAGATGTTGATGGAACAGGTAGCAGGTAGGGCTGACAAAAGTGCGCTGAGAAGCAAGGCAATGCACTCATTCTTGTCCTTCGTCTAGACAGGGTTGAGAGGCTAAACATCCTGAGCATTTCGATCCACAATGCTTGTGTTACTCTCGATTGTTATAGCCATTGTCACATATCTCACAGTAATAACCGTATCCCAAGAATGCGCTGATACTGGTAATGGTATCGAAATTGTTGCATCGTCATAATAGACGTGAATGTAATTTCCGTCTTGGAAATATTTGCCTCGAAACAACAAAGTTCCGCGCACTTCTTCACGGTGTACTTTTAAGATGTAGCGTGGAGCTAGGACATCTTGCATATTTTGCATTTCAGGAATGCCACTTGTTGTGTCTTTTGACAGACCAGCTTGTTGTAACAGGAGTTCTGCTTCACTTCGTTGTTTGGTTCGGTTCGATTTTCGATTTTCGAATTTCTCCCAGGCCAGTTTCCGTTCTACAGTGTCGTTCTTGTTGGTACATATTCGTCCCGCCATGATAGCCCTTGCTAAACACATCTGGTCTTGAGAGTTCTTAATTTGGAGGAGGCTCTTTTTGGTGCTACGAAGGTCGTCCACCAATAGCACCTTTCTGCGTTGCTCAGTCCCTTTGGGGAGAGGCATGTGGGTCATGAACAGTGTCGCCTTTCCATCGGTGATGTGAAATTTGTCGTTGGATTGTTGCACGTGTTGAATCATGTCGATGATTTTGGAAGGTGTAAATTCTGCTGGGTTGCTAAACTCGATCCAAACGTGGGATTTCAAACTGTCGTGATGAACGGAAAGTCTCAAGTGATCGTATTCTTTGGCTTGGTATTGGCGTTTCAGTGTGGTTAACAAAGAATCCCACACCTCGGTGATGAAACTATTTGCTTTCTTCATCGGTGCGTTGGACACCGTGGAGGTGTAAACATTGGTTCTAAATTTTCTAGAGGAACTCTTTTCCGTCTATTCTGCGATAGTAGTTTTCAGGGTTTAGTAATGGGGGTGAACTTTTGGTGTAGAATCGTTGGGTCTCGATTCTGGTTCACTCATGTCATCTTCAAAATCACTGGCATGAATTTGTGCCAAGACTTCAGCTATTGTTCGAGGCGATGAATCACGTTTCTGCATCTTACTTTCTTCTCCTTTCTTCACGAATTGATGCGATCGTTTCATCTTGACTGCAAAAAGTCAAAATGACTACATGTTAAACATCATGGGTCACATTATATCCATGGCAGACCAGCGTATATAAAGGGTGTGTGTCTTGCCTTCCACTATTCATTTCACTCTCAAACCGAGCAATACGATGGAAGAGCCTAAACAGATCGAACCTTTGATCAGAGCTTTGCGAGGTGTCATAAGACAATTTTCTTCAGACAAGTCGACGGACTACTCCTCCTCCTATCGAGATAAAAATCAAAATACTTGCTATATCCATAAGAAGAAAGGACATTGGTCTTCAGAGTGTCCAGACCGTCAAAAAAGCACAACAGGGGCTAGAAGAAACAAAAGTCAAGATACCTGTTATCATTGCCAAGAAAAAGGACACTAGTTTTCAGATTGCCCTAAGAAACAAAGGAGCAAGAAGAGGAGTACAGAACAGGAAGAAGAATAAGAGGTAGCCTCCCCCAAATAAGAACCCAGACACGTGCAGAAAGAGAAACATGAGAAGAAAAGAAGACGAGCAGAAAGTGAGGAAGAAGTGGAGAAAAAACCTGTGAAATTGAAGAAATTTAAAAACAACATAGAGAGTGAGGACAGACACAGAAGAAGCCTATGAACGTTTTAACGTGTTGTGTTATGTTATGAATTGGATTGTAAAATCTGTACCAGAATAGACCAGGTATAAAACGTAAGCGTCTCTTGGTTGCGATTTTTAGAATAAGAGCGTACATTCATGCACTCACACACGTACAAAAGGGGTAAAAAGAGCTTTTTGAGTTTTAATTGATGTTGGCAATTTAAATACTATCTCTTTTCGAGAGAAGTGGATGGCCCTGAAAAGGACCGTTGGGTTTTTGTTTGTTTAAAAAACAAACTCAGGAACGGGAAGCAACCAGCTTTAACTGCCTTAAGCCTTTGCCACGGCCAATGCCTACTTCTGGACTGCGCCCTGTCGATGATGATTTGGTATAAATCCCTTGGGGTGGTACTGCAGGTGTAGTAACAGGGTTTGGTTATTTAGCTCGGGAAGGTCGTAATAAAGAAGTCTCATATATTTGTTTCAGACTCCGTAACTCTGCTAAAATGTCTAAGAGTACCCTGACCGTTTGACTTTTATTATTCTCCTTCTCTCTTAGACTTTGATTCTTGTCTGCTTCTTCTTCCTGTCGTTTCCTTCTTACCTCTTATTCTCGCTGTTTTTGAAGAAGAAAAGCATGTTCTGCTTCCTTTTGCTGATGTATAAATTTCTCCAATTCTTTTTTCTGTCATTATTTTTAAGTTATCCACTAGTGGTAAAGAAGGAGAAGGTGACGAAAGTACTGGTACCGGAACAAATTCTTGCGAAGTAAGAAAATCCACAAAATCATAACTAAAAGCAGCCTCTTCTGGAAATAGGTCTGTGGTAACTTGGGTAGTCGCTGCTATTCCATCGCTTCTCGTCTCCACTGCTGGTGCACCCAATTCATCGTATTCTTAGTTTCCGTCATGATTGAAAACTGTGTCGCATGGACTGACTGCGCACAGACGCTAGCGCCTCTAGATACTGAATGTGACCGCACAAACTGCTCTCTTCGGATTGGAAGACTGACCCCGTGTGGTGACTGAATTTTGTAACGCGTCTTTGGATTGGTCAACAAACTCAATCCGTTACGATCCTCCCTTCCCCTATAAATAACCGCAGTTCACTGCATTCCCTTCACCTGTTCTCGTCACAAAGATGTGATCCAACGGAGAATATTCTACTCTCGTATGTCAGATAATCATGGACAATTGTCAGGATCAAGGATACTAGCATTTGGAGAAGAAGAATTTATGTGGAGAGACAAGGCTGTTTGAAGAATGTACTGATTTATGGACCAAAAGTCAGACAAAGTTTGAGGAAAAGAAGAAGGCCTATGTGATGCCTAATATGTTAACGGAATAATGTTGACATAAACCCTTTTCAAAGCCAATCATATGCCTTGAAAACAATTGCTTGCTGCTTCCAATTTTAAAACAAATATTGTATGTTATACATGTGTTTGTCCCTTGTCGCTATACAGACCCAATATTCCCTATGTTACATTCCCTTGTCCCTAAACAGTCCCAATACGTTTTGTTCCTCAATAGTACCACCCCTGTTAAACTTCCCCATGTTAAATTCCCCATTGTCCCTAAACAGTCTGCGGGGGGAGGGGGGGGGGGTTGTAACGTATTTTCCCATTGTCCCTATAAATTTTGTCCCTAAACAGTCCCGGGGTGTCTGTAATGTACTTTCCCATTGTCCCTGAATCGCCCCACTTCGCTACTTGTAAAGCAGAACTTTCTCAATGATTTCCCTTACTTAAATGGAAGCCTGCTACAGCATTTCGGCAAATCCTAAAGACTTTACCGTGGAAGAATAACCTGAGAAATGAATGACTGCTGTTAGCAACATTGCAACATTGAAAAAATAACAATTTTACTGAATGTCAGAAACATAACTGGAAGATGTTAACAACTCCGAGTTATAATTACAGTCTTTATAACCAAATTGCAGCTCTAACTTACCTGACGTTTATAGTGACACATCTACAAAAATAGAATCAGGAAAAGTTTGCCGACGCTTAAAGCCATCAAAACTTGGATATATTCCACGATCAGCTAAGCAATACAAATAGTTACAGATAATTACTGTAACGGCTGCAACTGAACTATATTAAAATTGTATTTCACAATGATTTCATTGCATACTATGTTAGTAGTCTATATAGACAATTACAAAGAAGTACTATAAACTGACAAAATATCATTAATAATAGGTTGTAGGAATTTATGTTCACGGATCGGAATTATTATACAAATAGTACATTACATCAAATTATATTAGTTTACGGAGTAGTCGTAAAGATCCACAATAACATTTAATTTGGAGTGTTTTATTACATCTTGTACAGAATGGAAATCCTCTTCTTTAACTTCTGTTGCAGAAAGATTGGAGTTAAATGTTTCTATTGACGACGTTAGTTCAGTTTTATTAAATCTTTCAAACGAATCCACAGACACTTAAGGATGAAGATCTTTTCGAAAGACATTAGGTTCCTTTCCACAATTTGATTTACTTGTTTTTGTAACCTTATTATGGTTCATATTTCTAACTATCGCCATAGTGAAACCAATAACTAACTAAAAATCTTATAGTTCCATTTATAAAACTTCTTAACCATTTATAATTTTTTTTCAACCATGACTTATATACCGATTAGCCTTATTTCATGTCTATTTTGAACACAATTTTTTGGAAATTGTGGTCTCCTTTTTAGATCAAGAAAAAAATTATGTTCATTGACAATTCGTTTTATTGCTGTTATAGTCGGAAAATTAATGTAATACATTTCTAATCTTCATTTTCATCAAGAAAATTTTTAGTTTAATTCATAATTCGTTTTATTTCTAATACAGATTGAAGACACGTTCATTGAAATTGAAATATCTTCCTTGAAGATTTCAGCTATTTTGGGCTATTTATTTATTATCGCATTCTTTAATTCAAATATAATTGCAAAATATCATGCAATTTGCACGTGCAGCATGGTCTTGGTTTCGCTCAGGGTTTCGAAATACCTAGAGCCGAAAAATATACCACCCTCGGGCAACGAAATCCGAGTACATTTTTGACAACATATAGATATTGATATAACTCATACAAAATTTCCTGAGAATACATATGCCTTCAGTGTATATGGGAAGATAACATTTAGCACAAATATTATTTCCCACCTTTATCATATTTTGATCTTCCATAGACATGTGTTGTAAGTTAATCCATCCGTTGGACATTTTGATGCCTTTACTGGCTTTAATTAAAAATACGTCGAAAGATCTGTAATCAATGATATCCATGAATAACAAATGTTAATATCTACCCATTTTCCGGTTTCATTTTTAATAAAGTACTCCCATATTCAACTTTTAAGAATGAATTCAAGCCACTGTACAACGTGCGACTTTTTCTTAGTGCGTGGAAAATACATTCAATATATGTTCTTTATCCAAAAACTCCTTAAGTTATATAATTCCTAAAAGTTCATCAAGTTGTATTTTTTTTTCTGGTTTTGTCTCACAAAATATTTATTATATAAAAGTATTATATATGTCGTCTTCCTTTTTTGGGGGGGGTGTTTTGTTTTCTTAGTCCAGGAGTATTCACAAAAGGCAAATTGTTTTCTTAATCCACGAGTATTTTGAAAAGGTACATATCGATATTAAAATATATTTATATACATTAATTTACCAAAAATAAATTGAATGGCAACTGTGTTGTCTGGGACTAGTCATCCTTCAATATTTGAATCTATTCGTTTCCCTGCACGTAAAATCTATATATATTATATATTATCAACCAATCTATAGCTTCAAAATATTTTATTCTCTTCATTTTGCATATTTTATCCAGCTTAATTTGCCGCCACAATTGACTAATATTGGTGAAAGCAGCTGGAGTTTTGGGATCGTAGTATATATGACTTTGATACTGTTCTCAGTTAATCTAAATAAAATTTGTGCTAATGTAATTACATAATGACTGTAGAATTTCATTTTTATTTTATTTGCCAGACTAAGAAATTTTTTTAATAGTTTCTACGATACTATAAATTATGTACTGGTTTTCATATATATGCTTTTTAAATGAACGAGCTTAAAGATTATCATGGCAAATAAAATGCCGAAAGTGGTTATCCGAACCTAGAAAAAAATAACTCGACTAAAGCATCTAATTCGGTTTTTTTAGTTAGTGTTCTTCAAGACTATCTAATTGAGGTAGGTTATAAACTAGAAGAGACTTACTCATCAAAGATGTCACTCCTAGTATTATTACATCTGACAATGCATTTGATATTTTAGTTGATGAGGCATTTACATAAAATTTTATGTTTTCCTTTTTTGTTGGACACATGCTGCTGTGTGATCTAACGCGGTCACCTGAACAGATCACTCACATTTAATCTGTCTGCGTGGGCTCGAGTCTTGGCTCGACCAACGTGAGTATGTGAGTTAACGTGCCAATAGCTCCCAAAAGGTTGGTCGTTATTCAGGCGTATTCTTGGCTAAATATACTGGCCGCCACATGTAGCCCCAACCCTAACTTGTTCTGAATCCGATTTTGCAACACTCTTTATTAATTAATTGTTTATCACTCTTTCCATTGTATTTCCATTGCCAAACCTAATTTATAACACTTGTTTGCATTCATCTATTTCGTCTTTATTTAAATATGGTGTTACGAGTCTATATTCTTAAAAAAAATAATAGAAAAGACTGAAGACAACAAGCTTTGTAAAATTTAACAAATAATTTATTTCCCTAGAATACAAAGTGTCAGATGAGAAATAAAAAACTCACAGTATTTCGAATTAATTCAAAATAATCCAAGTATTACAGACACAAGTCCTAGTAATAAAATGTCCTGAATAAAACTCAGTTCAAGTCCCAAAGAGATCCAAAATTAAAGGCGATGACGTGTCTGTTATAGCCTACAAAGTTTTGATGTATCAGCAGTCTCTTGTTGAATCACAGAAATAGTATTCCAGGTTTGAATTCAGCATAAATTCCAATGAATGTCTTTATCCGCGAATCATGCCAGAGTACGTTTGTATTTCCAAAGAAAATAATCACTTGAATTCAATAATTTGAAGAAAATAAAATTCAATCCAAACTGGTCACAACATAATACAATTTAAAGTGCTAGATATTAAAGCACGTCTGGTAAAATCCTCACAGTCACAATACAATATTGTTTTCTGTTTGACCCAAGGTCACAATTAGCATTTCCTAAAACAACAATTTCTTAATGGAAAATAATCTTCTAGAATGATCTAATAAGCCTTGTTTATTTAAAACACAATAGCCTATAAATTTCACTTTAATAGGAGTCTCCAAAACTATTAACCCTGATCAACATATTTACGCCTTCTTGGTTTACCGTAATAATAATAATGATAATAAGCTCAATCACATAGAGAATAATGACGCTATTATTAGTTGTTTACATAAATGAAATTTAAAAAAAAAAGATAAAATGAATAAAAGTTAATCAGGTCAAGCAGAAATTAATTCAATTTTTGACAAGGTCAAGTCCCGCAAACACTGTTACAATACAATAACATTTAATAAAAAAATAAAACGAACAAACAAGCTATTAAATTAAATATACATAATAATGGCTATCCTTTTTCTATTTTTCTTTCTTAGAAATCGAATTCTTTTTCAAACTATATTTAATCCATCTCAGTAGAATATAATGATAATCCTGCCAATGAGAAAGAAGATATTGATAGATGTCATGAACATTCTGCATCTGCTGCAGACAAGAATTTATAAAATGAGGGATTTGAATCCCTTAAAAGCTGCTAATGATCTTAAAAGCACACACATTTTAAAATAAAAAAAACAGATTTGAAGTAGATGAAACGCTATATTTTTCCATGCATGAATCAGCCTATTACTCAGTATTAAGGAGAAGTTGGTAACTGTAAGATTCGAAATTTTGTAAGAAGTAAACGAAATAAAATCTTAGGAGCTGGTTATATAGCTAACAATGAGATATATGGATGTAATTTTTTTAAATCATTAATTTAGATAATAGAAGGAGATGAATGGAATGCACCAAATAAAACCACAGTGTTACAGAATAATCATCTGTGTCCAACAGTTAGAATTTGGCAACCTAAGTCTGCACAGTTATCCTTAAGTAATGATAAAACAATGTCTGTTTGGCATTGAATTCACCGGCAATGGGAATAAATCATTCTGATGCAAAATGAATGTGATGATTTACATGAACATTTACTCGCAGATGCAGTCAACACACACTAACAAGGACAATGAATGAGAACAAAAAATGAGCATGGCCAGCTTAATGAAACTAAACAATATGTAGCTCGAATTTGTTTATCATAAAACAAAAGCAAAATACCTGAAAATATTGTAGCACACTCTAATCAAGAACCGGATTATCACAAATGTGTTTTCCAGGGATATAATGAGATTTTCACATTTTAGCTGTCAAGAAAAAAGAGTCACACTAGTTGTCCGTCTTGGATGATGCCCGGACCTCGCTGAGTGGTTGGCTGGGGTTGATTGGCGACTTTATCTAACTGGTACTCTGGACTTCTCATAGGCGTTCGCTGCTCTTTTGAATGAGTGAGAAGATGAATTTCTCGTGCGAAAATATATGCTGCACAAACAAACATGTTATTTATACTCTACTGGTAATGCTAGCATAGTGGCAGTCTGCTGTTGGTGTTTATAATGATCTTAACAGTCAATAAATAAAATAGATTAACACAGTGCTGTCGTTTGAGTTAAGTATACACACATGAAAACGGCAGTTTCTGAGAAACGTATAGATAGATGAATACGTTAGTTCACGAGTAACGAATGCATGAATGAATACGTGAGTTCTGAGTAACGAATACATTTATCAATACGGCAGTTCTTGAGTAACGAACACAGACGAATACGGCAGTTTCTGACAACGTATCGCCCCATCTGATGTTGACATTTAGACGAAACAAGGGTAATTGACAACTTTGCAGAATCAAAGGAAGAAATGCTTGTACGTCTACTTTCCTGGAGTTAATGCTGTCATATACATACACACATCGCACTAGGAATATCAACAGCAGCAGAGGGGGCGAACCCACCTCAATAAATCCGAGCAAGACGTCTAATACGGCTTACCTTAGAGGAGGAAGGTTCCATTTTGAAAAATAAAGCTTTCACAAAGGAAGGCTCATGAGGTTCATGGAAGGGCTGGGGCAGAAATATCTATAGAGGAGAGGTCGCACCTCGTTGCTGCTATCCACATTTTTTATCAAGACCTATACGATATCGTGATTTGGGGTCATGTAAGTTTATTGTTGTAAATCTATGTGGGGTTAACTAAGCCTGACTAAATATATTTCTTAATAATGTCCATATCTCCGCTGCACCAAGACTGATGAATATTTCGCATAGTATATATATCAACTCCGTTAAATACAACTAAAATATTACAGTTATCTCCGATCACTTTTGGTATTTGTGTATACCGCTGAGTAACATAAATCACATATGTGTGTATATGTGTTCCACGCAAGAATATCCGAGCTGGATTTGATTGTTTGTCCAGCATCACATCGTCGTATATAACTGAATTATTAATAAACCCATCGAGGTCATCTACTGATGGTGCTTCACCGATATCTGCTGATCGTTCATTGAAGTATCGACACCATTGTCGACATCTTTGGTGTTGCGTATAATCTTGAATGTTGACCACACGTGAGATGCCCCGTCGTCGCGAAATTCTTTTTTAGCATCTCGAATATTATTAATCAGATTATTCGTTGGATCAGCCAGAGTTCGCCTCCACAGGCCAGGGGTTCTTCTCTCAAGATCGAATCTGGATTCAGGAAAGAAAGTTTTCCAAGTCTGGATTGTAGATAATTTCTCAAACTCTTTCATATTATATTTTAGACAATTATTTAAATTAAAAATATTATATACACAATGACTCAAACAAAGAACCAAAGCAAGTGGCTAATGATAGGGTCTGCGACTCTTTGTAACAAATATTGTGTAAATGAATTCTGCGGGCAACATTCGCAAAGCTTACGAAGAGGGAGTCTAGGTCCAAAACCCTGTTTCCTGTGTGGTGTTGGAATTAGAGGGAAAAGGCAGTTGCCTGTGCAATGTGTTGGTAAAAATACAGAGAACTAAAACGATATTATGATTTTTTAAAAATTACCTTGACAGAGTCAAAGAATCAGCCCTCGATAAAAATCTACACGGTAAGGTTATAAGAAACCCTGAAGACTATATAGCAGGGTTCTGTACAATAATAATTTAAACAAATTATAATTTAGACAAATAATATTATATATAAAATGGAGGAAAATGAATTTGTCCGAAACCTAACATCAAGAATTATGAAGCATCTCGTGTAGGTGTAACCAGACACTGTCGACTAAAACAACCAGTTGGTGTTGCTAATACTCATGGTTATTTAGTGTTCACCGCTGGGGGGGGGGGGGGCAAGTATCTCTCTCATAAATGTATATACGAATGTTACTTTGCGGTGATCGAAGACGGTTTTGTGATCGACGATATTGACGGATAAAAACACAATAACTCTTTTTATGACCTGCAAGCAATAACACATAAAGAGAGTTACAGGTGGGGAAATTCTGGAAAGTTTAAAAAGGTTCATAGTGCCGTTAAATCCGTAAATACAGAAGCTGGTGCGAAACTATTTCCATCAATAGATGCAGCTGGTAGGTATTTTGATATTTGCGCACCTCCAGTACAAGTTGCAAATAAAATATATAAATCACCATACTCAAAAAATACAAACAGAAAATTGTGTTTGAGTATACGGGCAATGATGGGAGATAACTTGATTTTTATCAAGGTAGATTAAGTAATTATCTTTGTTACTGAGCAATTATTTTGTTATGTCATTGTAGCAGTCGCGATTATACAAATTAAATGTCTACACGATAATTAACATAACACATTCAAGAAAATATTTCACTTACCTCTGCGAACTTCAGTCGAGACTGACTAGGAAGTCGCGATTCTCCGTTTTTTATAGGCCACAAATTTTTCCAGTGAATCATGTAAATACCAAAAATAACTCATCACTTGAATTCCCAAAATAACTTATCATGTAAATACCAAAAATAACTCATCATGTAAACTCCCAATACAACTCATCATGTTAATTCTCAATACAACTCATCATGTAAATTCCCAGTACAACTCATCATGTAAATACCAAAAATGACTCATAGTATGAATTCCCAGTACAACTCATGGCATGAATCCCCAAACTGACTCAATTCAAATGATTCAGTGGAAACATTTGTGTACCAGAAAAGACGGAGAATCGCGAATTCTGGACTGAAGTTGGCAGAGGTAAGTGAAATATTTTTTTCAGTAACCTAGAGGTAGCGTTTTACACATCACATGGTACAGAAATATAATTTAAAGATATATTTAGTATATAATGAATTACGAAAGTATCGATGCTATTATTTCTTCTATTAAAAAATTAAAACATGACGGCATGAATATATAGGATGAAATAAATACTGAAAAAAATTATTTCCGATTTTGAAACATTACGGGAGCATAAACTTGAAGGGGGATACACACTACCATCAGAATTAAAATATATAAAGCGAATTCAAGTGGCTATGTTTCAATCGTTGGCTACAGTAAAAGAAACTGAAATAGGGGGAATTCGTATCTCTTTTGCGCAATATAAAAAAATATATTCAAACTCTCTCGTGAATACGAAGCAAAAAAGACAATTAACACTCGCATAGGACAATTAAGAAGGATTATGTCAGAAACTGTCAGTGATTATAGTAATGAAAATGAAAGTTAGAGTCATTTCGTGAAAATTAAAGTTAAAGTGTGTCGGATTTGAATCTTTTTATCACTGATTTTAGTCGATTTGTCAGTAAAAAAATAATATCCACGTTGTCCTTTGACGAAATCAAGGAAGACATTTTTTATCCTGTTTTTCAAGTATGTGTTGTCCCCCTTGACTCTGTCAAGGACAAAATCAAGGATTCTACGATTAAAAATCATTAAGATCTCACGTATAAATTTAAACTCAAAACCTCTCCACGAAGGTCAAGAAAGTGACCGTTCTGGTCAGTTAGTTTGAAATTTATTCTTGATATCAGCAGATTATGACATCGTAAGTAAACCGAATTAATCGGTTCTTGCTCAATCAGATATCCGGGTGGTACTTGTGGTGTGAAAGTACGTAAAATATATCCCTGCTGCGACTGATTTGATATTTCAGTATTTGGTTGTGGTGTTCGGGGTGATCTGGGAGGGGTAATATCTGGGAGGGGTAGTACCTCTGGTGGATGGGCACGTCGTGCTCCTTCGGGAGTAGCTTGTCCATCTTTGGTCCTCACTAGGCGCTCAGCCCTCACCTGTGGCTCCATGTAGCTGTAGCATGCGCAGCGGCCACACCACGGGCAACGGCTTCGACTGGCCGGCTAAAATAGGTAGAGGGTAGCCGACGGGCCTCAAAAAACCATCGGTGACTTAGGAGCTTGCCTATCCTTGCAAGCGAAGCCAGTTTCGGCAGACTGGGCGGAAGAGATCAACTGAGTGATCCAACGGCCACGAAGGCGAATCTGCAAACGTTTTGTGGAGAGCGCATGGTATGACAAGGCACGGAAGACGTCATAGCCATCCAATGCAGCCAAAGTAGCCCCAGTCGTGACGAATCTTCGTACCACTGAGATCTAACTACCAAGGCCGATAGAGTGAGGCTGTCTCTGTGCAAAGGCTGTTTCACTTTAATCTCCTTCACGCAAAGGTTATGTTATGCACCTATCATTCATCCTCATCATCACATTCATTATTCCTTACCTGCACATACCAAAGTCCTACGGCGATGGGCGACTGGCGACGCAACAGGTGGAGATGACAACTGGGAGTTGTAGTCAGAGACCTGGACATAGGCGGCCCTTGGACAAGTGGTCGTTTTGCTCTACACCCAGGGCAGCAGAACAGTTCGGCAGCATCCAGGGGCGACTGAGCAGACCTTTTCAGGACGGCGCTGCTCACCGTGACTAGGGAGAGGCCTAGAAAAGGTGGCCTAAAAAAATCTTGCCCTAAAATATCTGACCAGCATGCTGCATCTGGCAAGATCATCCATATCCGAGGTCGAAATAATCAAATAAAAAAAAACTTATTATGGGAGCATGGAACATCCGTACTCTCATGGACAAAGAGAACGTAGCAATACCACACAGGAGAACAGCTCTAGTTGTTAAGGAGCTTTCACGCTACAATATTGACATTGAAGCCTTGAGTGAAACCAGGTTCGCTGAGGGGGGTTCTCTTACTGGGCTAGCAAGCGGCTACACATTCTTGTGGAAAGGAAAAGCCCAAAATGAGGACAGGATCCATGGAGTCGGCCTGGCTATCAAATCATGTCTTCTGAAGCAGCTTCCGGAAATCCCTGTTGGTATCAATGAGAGGCTAATGAAATTGCGAATACCTATCAGCCACAAACACCATGCAACAATCATCAGTGCCTACGCCCCTACCCTATCGAGTCCAGCAGAAGCCATCGAGCAGTTCTATACCGACCTCAACTCTGTACTTAGCTCAGTTCCAGCTGATGACAAGATCATACTACTGGTCGACTTCAACGCCCGTGTTGGCTGTGATTATGGTCGAAGGAAAGGTGTGCTTGGTAAAACACGGTGTCGGCAGAATGAACAAAAACGTCCTGTTCCTACTCAGCAAATGCGCAGAATTCAACCTCCTAATCACAAACTCAATGTTCAGAATGGCGAACAAACACAAGAACAGCTGGATGCATCCCAGATCTTGCCAATGACACTTAATTGACTATGTAATAATCCGCCAGCGTGATGCCAAGGAAATCCTCATCACCAAGGCCATGCGAGGAGCAGAATGCTGGACAGACCACAGACTTGTCCGAACTACCCTACAGCTGCACATTGCCCATCATCACCTAAGACGTCCTAAACTTGTGCGCACAGCCTTCAACATTGCCAAACTCCAGCAGCCTTCCACCAAGCTCAGTTTTCAGAAAAGACTCGATGATAAGCTGTCAACAAGCGGACCGATATGTGGAAATGCCTCCGAAAAATAGAACAAGCTCAGGGACACGAGAAGAGAAAGCGAATCCATCAAGACTTGCTCGACGAGAACAACGATGCCATTGAAGATCTGCTTGCCAGAAAGAACAAAGCATTCATGGACTGGCAGAATGACACAAACTCCATCAACAAAAAAGACCGCTTCAAATTCTATCAAGCAGAGGCTCAGAAGGAAATCTGCAAGATTCATGACAATTAGTAGGAAAAGAAAGCTGATGAAGTGCAAAGCTATGCTGACACTAACATCTCCAAAGAGTTCTATAACGCCATCAGGTCAATCTCCAGCCACGCAAAATCCAGCTCTGCGGCCTTGCTCGCTGCAGATGGCATTACGCTAATAAAGGACAAGAATGGCATTAAGAAAAGATGGAAAGAACACTTTAGTTAGCTCCTTAACATGCCCTCATCGGTCAGCCAATCTGTTCTTGACCAAATACCCCAGCAGCCAACGCACGACCAACTGGATATTCCACCAACAATGGAGGAGTTGAGGAGGGCCATTAAACAAATTGACTGTGGCAGGGCACCTGGAAAGGATGATATCCCAGCGGAAGTGTACAAGGCTCTCAGTGAACAGACTTTGGAGGCATTGCACGATGTGCTAATCAGCATCTGGACGGAAGAAGAGATGCCAAACGACCTCAGGGAAGCACCAATCATGACCGTCTATACAAATAAAGGCACACGTGTGGACTGCAGTAACTACAGAGGCATCTCACTGCTGATCATAGCTGGCAAAATACTTGCTCGCATCATCCTCAACAGGCTTATTGTGGCAGTGTCAGAAGATAACCTCCCCAAGTCTCAGTGTGGTTTTCGCCCAGACCGCAGCACCGTTGATATGATCTTCGCAGTGAGACAAGTCCAAGAGAAGTGCCTTGAGCAGAACATGAATCTGTATGCTGTCTTCGTGGACCTGACAAAGGCTTTTGATACAGTCAACAGAGACGCACTGTGGGTAGTACTCAAGAAACTTGGTTGTCCTCAGAAGTTTACCAACCTTATTCGGCTCCTCCACGTTGCCATGACTTGAGAGATTGTCTCAGACGGTGAACCCTCTGAGAAATTCCCAATATCTAATGGTGTCAAACAGGGCTGTGTACTTGCTCCGATACTCTTCAACCTGTTTTTCGCACAGGTACTGTTCCATGCCATCCGTGACCTTGACATTGGCGTCTACAGTAGGTATCGCCTGGATGGACCAGTGTTTGATCTCCGTCGCCTAGCTGTAAGAACAAAGACGCTAGAAAGACTCATCATTGATGCACTCTTTGCAGATGAATGTGCCCTCATGGCCCATGAAGAGACTCACCTAAAGGCAATCATGGACAGATTGTCTGAAGCCTCCAACTTATTTTTACTCACAATCAGCCTAGGAAAGACAGAAGTCCTCTTCCAGCCCGCCCCAACCACTGTCCCCTCACAACCCTGTATCACCATTGGCGACAAGCAGCTGAAGAACAGTTTCAAATAACTTGGCAGCACAATATCTAGTGACGGCTCCCTGGACAAAGAAATCACTGCGATGATCCAAAAAGCCAGTCAAACACTCGGACGACTTCGAAGCAAGGTTTTACAGCACAAGGACATACGCCTGTCAACAAAGATGAAAGTGTACAATGCAGTTGTCCTCACGTCTCTCTTGTATGGCTGTGAAATGTGGACACTCTACAGAAGACATATCAGTCAGTTGGAACAATTCCACCAGCGCTCCCTGAGATCCATTATGCGGATCAAGTGGCAGGACCGACTCACCAATCAGGAAGTCCTTGACAGAGCCAACACAACAAGCATCGAAGCCAAACTAATCCATGTCATCCGCATGGATCAAAGCAGAATCCCAAAACAGTTGTTCTATGGCAAGCTAGCCCATGGAAACCGAAACCGAGGCCGCCCTTATAAGAGGTACAAAGACAACCTCAAGATGAACATCAAATGGACAGACCTCCAACCCCGCCAGCTCGAGCTTGCTGCCTTAGACAAGAAAAGCCTGTTCCACCTTTGAGGATGACCGCCGCCAGCGTCTTGCTGCAACGTCACAGAACTGTATCACAAATACCACCAACCACCGGTGTCCCGTGCCCCACCTTCAACCGCCTGTGTGCATCGGAATTTGGACTCAGGAGGCACATGCGCGTCCACCATTGAATGAGATCGCACAACTTGTCTTCCTCGACTCGAGAGACTACCGTTAATTACTTTGTTACGTCACATCCAAGAATGACCGCGATCGTTGAGGTTATATTTACAATTCCCGGAGAAATATGGCGGACTTCACTGTGTTGATTATTATTGTACCGGAGAATATTATCTTCAGCGATTTTGTCAAGCGGGTTTTTTTTTCACTCGGCAAGTATTTTAGGAAAATATTCATCGATGATATCATTGACATATTTTTTATCTCGGATGCGTTATATCCAGCATAATTAATTGTCGGTAGATCTGCTTCTGTTATTGAATGTTTTTTGAGAAATAATAGCTTAGATACGTTTTCTGACTGGATTACCACTTGTACCATATTTTGATGAAAATATTCAAGATCAAATACAATTTGATTTAATCTTTCTAATTGCTTGATAATCTCATCTCGCGCAGACTTCAAATCAAGAAGATACTCGGTAAAACGCTGACGCAATTTTTCTCGTTGTAGTTTATGTTTGTGATTAATAAAATTAAAAATATTTACGAAATTTTCTTAGTTACTAAGTGTTATACTCTGATCATCATTAGGTTGGCGACATTTAAACTCCCACGTTATTTCATTATTGATGATTTTTATTTCGCCGCCAGACGGTGTTTTTTTTAATTGTTTCATATAAACTAGCATCATTATAACTTAGAGAAACTCCATGGTACGAATGATACGTTGATGTAAAATCAGACCGTGTTGGTTCAGGTGGTACCACTGGCACCAGTGGCGCAATTTCAGGCCATCCAAACACAGATTTGATCGACGACTGATATATCTCAACTGCGTAATCAGGTGAATTTATCTCTATCGCGACTGATAGCGTTGGTTAATGGACTGTTATGGCTATCTTGGATTCCCGGCTCATAACAGATTTAATTCTACGCTGGAATTCATCATTGATCTGTTCGATTTGATAACCCCCCCGTGTATATTCATACAACCTGCCAATCGGGAGTGCCATCTGGCTTTTTTGTTTTGTTGCAAATACCAACGAATTATTTGCAGTGCTGGTAATCCACCAAACGATCTTGACCGGATATTGGACCAACTGTAGCAAACTCGCAACGGTGCAAGAGCTATTTCCTTTACTGGAATTGCGGTTGGAAAAACACTACCAAATTCAGGGTTGGTTGAGCTTACTGGCATCATCGTGGTTTTCAGCGAAATTGTATTTGTGACTATCTGCTAAAGTAGTTCTGTCATTATTTAAACCGTCATTTTCTAAATCAATTACTTCATTGTATGTCTTAAGCATTGCGTTAAATTCAGAATCTGATATCGTTTCATCATTAAGGCGTTATGACATCAGCGACGATAATTTAAAATACGAACGTCGAGTCGTGTGTAATTTTACAACATAGTCGTGCAGTTTTGTGCTCGTGCACGTGGATATCTTTCTCGCGATGATATCAAAAACCCCAGCAATTGTTGCTGTAGATGAAACATATTGTTATTACTGCTACCGTTAATGGTGTATGTGCTGATAACACTACGCCAGTACCAGCAGTGAGCGCGGATACCGAGTATAAAACAATATCAATGAGAACCGCACATCTTCGACATTTTTTTACTTTCATTAAATACTTCTCAACGATCGATTTTAGCTCTGTTTGCCTTTCACGTACTTGATCATATCTAAATTTTTGAAATCCATTATATATTAGACAGTAACCAACTGAGGCGTTTTAGCAAAAAATTTCAGACACCACCCGTAAAATGCTGCGGTTAATTTCTTATCAGCCGATTCTAGTATAAATGTTTCTTCGTCTCCGCTATTTAACACAATAGACACAACCCAGAAAACTTATCGATTGAATGCCGCGAGGGATATGTAGTGTATATACTAAATTTTGCAGCGCTGAATGCAGACAACCTGTACACACCAGTGACTTCCGCGGTATGTTTGATAATATTATTCTGCTGTGACCATGTCGAGAATTATGTTGACACTGTATATACTACGTTGATGATCTGTTCCTAAGTTACTCCGGGAGGAATTTTAATCAGATTAATTTTGTTAACGATATCAGGAATTCCACTTATGACATCTTCTAGTGTTTCTTTAATCGTTTCAATGCTCGTCGCGATAACAGAGAGTGTCACGTCAGCAGTCAACGTGGTGCCAAAGAAATCGTCTGCAATTTTATTGAGTTTTTGAAAATTTCAACAGGTGTTCATGAACATATTTACGTGAACATCATAGTCGGCCCGCAGCGTGGATAATTTACCATCAACGGTATTTGTTGTTGTTGAGTTTAATTATAGTGGCGTGCGCACAATTGTGCATGTGCCACTTTTTTCTGACTGCACCGCAGCCTGCTAGTTGTTCCTGGGGAAGGGGATGGTGCCACCTTCCCCAGCCTTTTATGGATTCAAGGAACCCTGATAGTTTGGCCTCAATCTGTGGGTCCATAAAGGTGCCTACAGTTGAATGGTTGGCTGTCATTAGTGGGAAGGAGAGTTCGGGAACAGTCTTGCTTGCTTTACATCGCTGGTTTCTTGTTGCATTTGCCTGGTGTTTCTTGCGATTTTTTTTGTTGTTTTTTTTTAAATTTAAAAAAAATTCTCGATTTTTTTAAAATATTTTTTTTCTTCTTCAAAATGTTCCAAAAGGAGGGGGATGTTCTATGCTGTTTATAGAGGTTCTTAGTAGATATCATGTATGAAGAGAGATTTTCAAGGTTATTATGGTATTACTAATCGAGGTGTTTAGGGTGTGTTTCCTACGTTATGTTATTTATAAGTTTTTAGATATTACCTCTTTAAGTTATTTATTAATTGATGTTTTTAGAGATTGAATGTTATTTATACATTATTTAGCAAGAGACCGGAGTCCTAGCCGATTACACGGTTCTTTAAGGACATCTAGGACCGGAATCCTAGCTGATTACACGGTTCTTTAAGGACATCTAGGACATCCGATTTTGCGGTTTCCTTAGTTTTTTTATAGGTGCTTCGTAAGTGAATTATTTATTAATACTTTTATAAAATTGAATGATATGTTATGGGTTTTTATGTGGTGGCTTCTAAATTTATTTAGCTACTTATTGGGTCTTTTGGTTTTGTGGGGATAGTAATTATATTTTGTTCCTAAGTCCTTCTGAGTCTATGAATTGATTTATATTTTTATATGCTGATTGTTTATTTTTATTAGAGTCCATAAGTAACTCTGGGTATGTGTATGGTGATCCAATCTCTTTTTGGTTTTTGATAAATATTTTCCAAGCGGGTTGATATTTTGGGCATTTATTGAATACGTTGTGTAGATCTTCGGTGGTGTGGCAGTTAAAGCAGTTAATGATTGCTAGTTTGGGTCCAATAACCTTCCAAAACTGCTTGCTAGTTTAGTTTTTCCAGTTATTATCCTGTTTATGGTTTTCTGTTCTAAATAGGTACCCTTAGGTAGCTGTATGTTCCTATCTACGTTTTTGAGGGTTTCATGGTGCTTTTTACCTTTTGTGGAGGAGTTCTAAACATCTTGCCATGTCTGGTCTATATATGTTTGTGCGAAGCTTATTGCTTCTGTAGAGCTATAGTTAAGCTTGATAGAGTTTTGATCTCCTAGTTTGGTTTTTGCAACTTTGTCTGCTGTTTCGTTGCCAGAGATTCCAATGTGCGACGGTATCCACATGAACTCGACTAATTGATGTGCTGTGGTGATATCGTCGATTAACTGGCATGCTCTGTCGAGGAATTGTTCCCTAGAGTGTGTATTGTGATTTTGGATCTATTTGATAACGCCTAGGGAATCGCTTATAATGACTGCTTTAGGTATTTTGTTGTCTTTGATCCATTGTAGTGATTCAAGGATAGCCCAGAATTCAGTGGTGTAAATGGAGCAATAGTCAGGTAATATGGATCCCGTTTGTATATTGAATTCACGGATGACTATTGCTGCTGCTGTTCTTGGTGGGTTGTTTGTTTTTGATCCATCGGTATATATTTTAACATAGTCCGGGTATTTTTGGTTGATTTCGTTTACCAGTACAGATTTTAGTAAGTTTTCTTGTCCTTTATTGCCTAATTTGGTAGCTTCAGTGTTAATCCTTTATGGTTTTTGTAACCATGGTGATTTGTTCTGGTCTGTATTGTTTGTTACCTGTTTTTTTAGTAGAGGTATCTTTTCTCTTAGTTCAAGGATTACTTTGCCACTTGGTGTGATAGGTATGATTTTGGGTTTGAAGACAACTTTACACTTATTTATAGCTATTTTGGTGGGATGGTTGTCTGGGTAATTTTAATGGTAGTTCTCCTGTTAGTGTTTGTAGTTCTTCTAATGATGTTGAGGGGAGTGTTCCTGTGCATAATAGTAAGGGTTTTCTCTGGATAGTGTCAAGTTTTTGTAGTACAGGCTGCTTAGCCGAGTTATATGTTTGGCAACCGTAATCCAGTTTTGATCTAATTAGGCTTTTATGTATCGTGAGGAGGGTTTCCTGGTTGGATCCCCAGTCAGTCCCTGTGATGTTCCTGAGTAAATTGAGATCTTTATTACAATTCTGGGTGAGTTGTTCAATGTGCTGTTTCCATGTGAGGTGGTTGTCAAAGAACATTCCTAGGAATTTTACTGCTGTTACGTATTTGATTAATTGATTTTGTATATAGAAGTTTGGATAGACTAGGTTGTTATTTCGTTTGGGGGTGAATATGATTGACACAGTTGTTTCATGAGATATTTTGAAACCCCATTTGTCCGCCCATCTCCCTATGTTTCTAGGCTGTGCTGGATTTCTTTAACTATTGTGTTATTGGCAGGATTTCCATTCCTCCATATGCCACTATCGTCTGCAAATTGTGACAAGTTTATTTTTGCGGAGGCTACATTGATGTCAAGGTCGTTCGCCATTAGGTTAAATAGTAAGGGACTTATTACACTGCCTTGCGGTGTTCCATTTTCAAGTGAAAATTCTTCCGAATGGGTGTTGCCTATTCTTGTGGTAATTTTCCGGCCTGTGAGGAAATCGCCAATACAGTTTGAACAAGCGTCCAGTTATTCCAAATTGGTTTAATTTGGCCATTAGTCCATTGGTCCATACTAGGTCGAACACTTTTTCTAGGTATAAAAAAACCGCTATGAGGTTGCGATTGGTTTTCCTATGTGCGTTAAAAGCGAGTTTGATGTCTGTTTCCAATCTGAGAAGTTGGTCAGAGGTGGACCGTTTGTTCCGAAAGCCACATTGATTTATGGAGAGTAGGTTATTGGTTTCTAGGTGGTGTTTTAACCTATTTACGATTATTGTCTCCATTATTTTGCAAATATTGTTTGTAAGGGAGATGGGTCGGTACGAATTTATGTTGTTGGGATCTTTACCTAGCTTGGGGATTGGTATTACTATGGCCTGTTTCCATTTGGTGGGTAGTTGGCCTTTATCGCATATCCTATTAAAGAGTTTGATTATGGCTATTGTTATATTGATAGGTAGTTTTTTGTAGATAATGTAACCTAACTGATCCTTATCAGGGGATGTTTCGTTTTTGGATCGTAGGGCTATCTTCCATTCATGTACTGTGATGTCGCTATTTAGGTGAGATTCTTTTGTTCCTCGGTCTTGAAACGTTTGAGGTTGGGTTCCCTCCATTAGTTTTTTGTGTTCTTGAAAGTTTCTGGTGTGATTATTGTGCTACTCATGTTCGAAAAATGCTTCGCTAGGAGGTCTGCCTTATCTTTATTTGTTATGGCATTTTTTATTTTTGGGGCTGAGGTAGTTGCTTTCCCTTTTATGGCTTTTATCTTGTCCCATATTTGTTTTGAGTTTGATTTTAGACTCAGTTTAGAGCAAAAGGTTTGCCATATATCAATTTTTGCAGTTTTCATAGTTTGTTTCAGTGCTTTTTCTTTATCTTTATATTGTTGGAAGTAGATATAATTTTTGTTGCGTTTATATTTATTTAAGGCCCTTTTTTGTCTTTATGTGCTATAGTGCACTGTTTAGTCCACCATGGTACAGGGTTTTTATTTTGGATATTAGTTGTCTTTGGTATGCATCGGTTAGCTGCTTCTATAATTGTGTCTGTTATGTTATCATAATACATGTCAATACTTGGGCTTTCTAAGTTATCTGGATTTACTCTAGCTAGTAATAATTGGAATTGGTCCCAGGTTGCCTGTTGGTACCTCCATTTAGGTGGGGCTTCATTTGGAATGTGTTGAGTTTTTGTTTGAATATTGATTGTGATGGGAAAATGGTCACTTCCTAACGTATCTTTTGGGGTGGTGATGGTTAGGTCTATGGCTGAGAGAGTGCCATCCTCAGGGTTTAATCTAGTGTCCGACCCGTCATTTAAGATGACCAGATTGTTCTCAGTTATCCATTTTTCAACCATTTTTCCTCTTTGATATTTCTTTTTACCTCCCCATAATTGACTGTGTGCGTTGAAGTCGTCACAGATAATTAGATTGCTGTTGTTGTTGTTAGTGATTGCCTTTAGTGAGATTAGGTTGGTAGGGCAGAAGGTACCCCCTGGGTCGTATGCATTTATTATTTGAATGTTTGTGGTTCCTATATTTATCATTACTGACATTATTTCGATGCTATTATTGATGTTTAGGTTAAGGGGTACTTCTATTACTTCATAGTAATTTAGTGTATCGATTTAAAAATTTGCTAGTCCACTCCCTTTCTGCCCCATGGGTCTGTTTTTAAAGATTCCCTGGGTATAGCCTTGTAGTTTGGGTAGGCGTTTGTGTTCTTGTGTTATGAGGGTTTCCTGTAGGCAGATTAAGTCTGGTTTTACGGCCGTATTATTCAGTTTGTTCTGCAGTTCTGATAGTTTTTTAAAGATTCCTCTGCAGTTCCATTGCCAGATGGTGATTTTATTATTTTTTGTACTATTCATTTTTGACGTTGTCTTTATCTGTTAGTCTTGTGGTCCAATCAGCTAGTATGGTGAAAATGGTTTCGAGGGTTCTGATTATGCTAGTGAAATCTTGCATTAGGGTTCCTGTTGTTAGTTTCATTACTTCCTGTATTAATTCTGTGTTGGGGTGTGTGTTAGGTTTGGGGATGTTTGGGGTGACAGTCTTGTTTGTATCTGGAGTGTTATCAGGGTGGTCATGGTTTGTTACAATGTGGGTTGTAGTTTTTGGTTCATTAGTTTCCTGATTCGAGGGTATGTTCTGTGTTGCAATGTTTTCCCTTCTGATTCTGCTTGGAGAGTTTTGGTACTCATTGATTGTTTCAGAGGTAGATTTTGGTGTGTTGGGGTTGTTTTTACAAATAATGTTTTTGGCAGAATGGTAGGTGAGGTGTTTTTCGTTCATTAAGTCCACTATTTGTTTCTCTTTTATTGCAAATATGCATTCTGCCGATCTAGGATAAGGTTTTCTTTACAGTTAGCACAGGTTTGTTTAATTCTGTGGCATTCTCCTTTGTGTTGACCTCCGCAGTACTTACATCTTGGTTTGAATCTACATCTGAGGGCAGTAATTTGGTGCAAAATCTTGGCCTATTTATGTAGTTTTCCAGCTTATGGCACACTCCTGACTGTCCTAGTTTTATTATTGAGGGTATTGGCTCGGTAGCCTCTATAATTGCTTTGTTTGTTCCTTGTCCCTTGTGATTTTTAAGACGATATACTTTGGTGGTCTGTGTTCCATTTGCTGTGAGTTTATGACGTAGGAGTTCATTGCTTATGTCCTTGTTGTATCCGTTTAGTGCTATTACTTTTTTAAAGATAGTGGTTTTAGTGGGTTCAGCCAGATTAGTTGTGGTTTCACTGTGTTTGGAGTTCGAAGTGACTCGTGTTTTCCTCTGAGTGCTATGGTGTCTCTCTACTTTGATCTTTATTGGGCCTATAGTTTCAGTTTGGATGAATTTTTCCACCTGTTGAAGTGTGCTGCATTGGACAATCAGGTAGTTTCGCCTTGGTCTTATAAGTTTGAATTGTCCAGTGTGAATTTTGGCCAGTGCTGTCATAATACTATTGGTACTTAGACTAGTAATTCTGTTGCACCTGCTGCTTATGTATATGATGGAAAGATAATTGTAAATTTTGTTTTGGAGGTTATGTTGTTGTTTTATTTCCTGTTTTTGAGTTAACCTTACTTGTGGTTTTTTTGTGGTTGTTTTGGGGTTTTAGCGGGCCCTTGCCATTACCTAGGTATGTGTTTTGGGTTGTCTGGGGTCTTTGGGTTGCCATATTAGTGATGCTCCTGGGTAGTTTTGTAGTGTCTAATTCATTGGATTTGTTCCCATAGGTTGGTGGTTCCCTTGCTGTTATTATCCCAGATGGTCCAGGAGTTTGCCTTGAGTGTATAGTTTCTTTCCTAATGTTTTGATTTATTGTTGTTTGCTTGATTTTCTGTTGTTGGTTTGTTTGCATGTTTCTAGAATTGATTATTTCATTTTTGGTGAATTTTGGGGTGCTGGTTATGGTTATGTGGTCTAATTGTGGGGAGTTTATGGTCAGTAGGTTACTGTCAAATTCATTTCTTAGGTTTGGAATAGTGGTGTCTATATCTTCATTTGTGTTTGGTCTGCATATATTTTTTTTTTGTTGCGGCATCTTCGTAGGATGTTGGATCTCTTAGCAGGACTATTTTATTTCCGTTCATGCTGAGTTCACATGTCAATGTGTCGCCGGTATTCTTCAAACGATTAGCAACGCTTTTTTGCAATTTCATTTCTGATAACCGCGATCGATACACTTCAGTCTCTGAGTCTACCGCCGTCAGAAAACGCAGGGATGTTATCCGTGGTAGCACCAAGAACTCTACGAATTATGTCATTCCATTCATTTTCAAAACGCCGAGTTTATCCTGAAAAACAACAATTTCATCTCGGTCAACTCCAGAGAGGTTCATGATATCAACGAGTTTGTCCTTTGTTGCGTAATTTGACAAATCTATGCCGTCGAATTTTTTCAAACTCTTAGTAGTATCACCGAGGGATCTTCCGTAAATATATACCACTATTTTTTAAACGACGCACTTGTATAATTGTGCACGACTTTGTGAGGTGGTAACGCTGATTTTGATATAGAGTCGAGTACAGCAATTGCTTCACGGCCGCATATTGGTGGATCGGTTAGTGTTTGTGTTAATAGCGTTGAATACCAAACCGGGATTTTGTACGGCGTAACATAGTTGATAAATTCCTGCGTTGGAACCAACCCGTACGAATCGAAATAAACAATTCCACGAGGATCAATCGCGTATGTTACCCAGTGAGTTCCTGCACCGGTACTATTATCGAGATTAATAATACCTGTCTCGGTGTTGTTTAGTCGTTGCGGTAACTGATAGCGCATAAAAACACCTCTAAAGTTCTTTATTTTTAATTGTTTAGCAGCATCAAGTAAGTCAAACTTTGACTGGAAGTCACAGACCGTTTCCCCGAGGATGAGTTCCTGGAAGCTTAAAACCTTTTCCGTTGCTTTTTTTAAAACGCCATTTCAGCGGCGGTTTCAACAGCACCTAACGCAGCTGCTTTTTCAACGGCTGAGCTACAGTGGCTATCAGCGCTGGTATTTCCGCGAGTAGTGGAAATATACCTCCGGTTTTAGCGGTATCTTTCATGGCTCCGGCGGAAAGTTCAAGTCGTATTCCAGTTTTGGATTGTTTGGCTTTATTAAGATGTTTAAGCTGACATTCTGTCAACGACAACACTTATTTTCACCGCCTGTGACTTGACTGTGTTTTAGCGTTATTGTGGCTAATGGTGTTTTGTTTTTCACTGACGCGGATTGTAGTTTCTTAATCTGACCAGTAGTCATCCTGACACTAACGTGATAGTATGATGACATTTTATGATTACTGTTGTATTTTTAAATCACATTACATGTTTTCGACTGGTGCATCAATGCCTTTCATTAGACCACCAACACCTTCAAGCAACATTGCTTTGTCGCTGAGTATAACCGCGATTGCTCTGTAATCAACACCACCACCTGTATTTACGCCGGCTCTACAGTGGATATCAACAACAGATTGTCTGAATAAATCAAGATGCTCCAGCGAAAAGTAATAGATCGGATAAAGGTTTCTAAAATCAAACTGTGATATTAGCAAACCAGTTGTCTATGTTTTGATCACGTCCCAAAAATGACATTAATCGTTGATACACACGGGCTATATGATTTTGCTCATAATTTAGTAGTTCATTTTCCGCCGGTTCTTGTTGTCCGTTTACCCGCAAGGAAACCTCGGTAACACCAAGTCTGGTAATTATATGGCTAGAGTTCAGTCGTGCATGCTCCTGAAGCGCAACAAAGATATGTCGTGACAAAACGAAATCACCTTACCGCTACTATAAATTAACATGATATAATGTGAAATAAAAGGCAAGCCTGATGGAGTCCTGTAGAAAGACTTTGTGACCGTAATGGTGAAAATAAAGGTTAATTCGCCGGATTAGATTCATGCGATGGTCGTCCGAGAGTTATGCGTTGGTATGTTACTGCATTTTGTAATCGATGCATGTAGCGTTTCAGTATTTTGGCGATTCTGAAGCGATAAAAGATGCATGACGAAAATCGAATCGAGCGGAGGTAGATTTAATTTATAGTAGGTCTACTGATAGAGTGATTACTTGTTGTCAAGAGATTTCATCGTACTTTATTGATATAACGTCAGACTCCTGTGTAGAGATCAAGGCCAGATCTCTAGATATGTGTCAACGACAACGTAACAGTGTTTATGTTGCTAAGAATAAAGTGTTCACCAAACAAGCTGAAGCAAGAGAGGGGGTGAACCTACCTCAATAAATCCGAGCAAAAAAATTATATAAGGCTTACCTTAGAGGAGGAAGGTTCCATTTTGAAAACTAAATCTTTGACAAAGGAAGGCTCCTCTGGAAGGGCCGGGCTAAATATTATATACGGGTTAGCTTAACGGAAAGGTCGCACCCTCGTTGCTGCTGTTAATTGAATAAAATTATATGAAATGATGGCAGCAGCGTTGGAGTCTCATACAACCAGATTAGCTCGAAAGCGAATATAAGTTTGATAGCAGGAAGCGGAGTTCCCCGTGCGCGTGGCAGGCCTACACGATCATGATTTAGATCAACGCGGTAATAATAAAATGTTTAAACGGATATCCAGCACCGTATTTGACATAAACGCACCAGTTCTCAGGGATGTGTCAGTACGTGATTATCAGTTTAGTTCTTATCACGCACGACTGCCGGATCAGCGTGCAAAGATTGATTTGCAAGTCCATGATACAAGTGTATACTTCTTACCCTCTGAGGCTTTTTAACCTCTGAGGCTTTTTATTGAGTTAGAAGTTGAGGTTATAAAAGCAGATGCTAATGTGTACGCAAATGATGTTAGAGTTGATATTGTTAACAACGGCACCATGGCATTGTTTGACAGCGCTACATACTCGATTGATGGAAAAAGCATCAAGACAATTAAGAAAGACGTCGACGTTGCCACAATAACAATAGGTTTAGCCATATACTCTGATGACTTCACAAAATCAGCCGGTCCCTCAATGATGTTTACCAAAGACACTACTAATCAACCAAGCGACATACAGTATAACCTAAGACGACCAAGGTTCATGGCGCTAGCCCAGAATACAACGTAGGATTTTTAACGCGCCGAGCAATGTTGGAGGGAGCCCGTAGAGCCTTTTCATGCGCGATTCCGCTGTCACATATCTTTTGATTTTGCAGAAGTGTTTAAAAAAAAGTATCTTTGGAGCTAAACACAAAGTTGCTCTCGTAAGAAATGCTACCGACGACGACGCTATCTGGAGACCTATTGGTGATGCTGGTAAAGTAGTACATCCTAGTTGCAACTGAAAAAAGTAGAGACATTGCTTTATTGATGGCATTTCAGTCCATTAACAGTCTTGAGTTTGGAATACTTTTTTACTGAAATTAGCACCTTATTCTTTGGTGTGGAATTGAAAGCACATGTTTCAAACAAATATAGGTTCATATAATGCTGCGGGTCATATTCTTTCATCTACACTCTCATCAAGGATGCATCCGAAGATAAGATCCGAACAAACTCGAGTGTATATAAAATATTGAACACAATTTTACATTTAGATAATTAGCAGTATCTACGCTACTAATCTATTTTTACCATTGCACAATAAAATTGTCCATTTCTGTCTTTGCTATAGTCTGCTCGTATTTAGGACTCAACTGCGCGATCGAGTTTGTTCCGATCTTACCTTTTGGTCAGTGGTGAAATCCAAGACTGTCCGAATGCAATATTGCACTGTGAGTCGGGTTGTTGTCTAAACGTCAAGATCGCGAACAATTGTTGCATTTTTTCCATTATATCACAAATTGAACGAAGTGTGTCGAGCTTTTGAAGATTGAACTATTCTTGATTACGACTGACCTAAGTTGGAAATTAGCAGACGCAATTAGGATAAACTAACAGTGTTGGAACTACCGAGAAGTGCGGACCGGTGTCTTCCCTTGTGTTATATTATTACAGGTTAGAACCCCCTTCCCTAGATTTTCTTTGTAACGAGCCCCTGTGGATATTATGAGCTCTGATGATAGTACGGGCCACGTTCCACTACGCAAAGTAAAGTTTACATATACAATTTTCGTAGGTTTTAAACGTAAGAAAATCCTACGCTATTTTGTGTGTTTCACAAAGATATCTGAAGGAACATTTCTAACGTCAAAGAAAAGCTTTGCGTAAGCCATTCTTTTGTATGGGAGGTAGATGATAAATTAGTAAAATATAACAGGACACCTGCAAGATACTTACAAAGGACGGCGACAAAGATTACGACAAGAACAACAATAAGAATACAATGGCCAAAAATATCGAGCAAAAAGTGACATTTATGTCTGTGTAAGAAAATAGTCTGCATCTCTGTGTGTGTGTGTGTGTGTGTGTGTGTGTGTCCCAACGCAACTGTTATTAAGGCGACAGTACATTGTCAATGTATAGTCATTATGTCGACAGCAGCGTTAGGGTTACAAAATCTGTGTCACCCTAAAATTTGCCATCAGTGTGTATATTACCTTTCTGACTGATTCACATGCAAAATTTCGTACAAGTGTTATATATTACCGAATACTAGTAGTTACAAATTTTAATGCATGATATGCACGTATTTGTTAAATAGTTGTTATGCAAACATTGAACTGTGTTTTAACGTTGTGTTTCTCCTACAGTCAGCGAATACTCATTAAGGTGACATTTCATAGGGTACGTTGCAGAAAACAAATAACTAAAATTCGCACTTAAAATAAAACACCAAGGCACAGGAGGGGCGTGACCATAGTCCCAAAAGTGATAAGGGAATGGTGCACATTTGGGAAATACTGTTTTAAGATGACATATTTAGTTGATTTGAAATAAAAGATAAACAACTTGTCATTACTTTAAGATAACATTCACTGTCAAAACATAACACGTCCAGTTTCTCGGATACGGAGTAGAATAAACCAACATGTACCTAAAAGTAGTCAGTTTTCCCTTAAAGCTGGGTATTGTCAAGAATACTTAAAAAATAAAATAATACAAAATTCATAGAATAAAATTTGAAAAGGCGTAACAGAAGCGTCAATACGTTGAGATAGATAGATAAATACATAGGTAGATAGATAGATAGATAGATAGTTAGATGTTGAAGTGTGGTACATTTTATTAAACATTAGCACACAGCATATACTTGATTTTTTTTATTCTTTATTATATAATGGTTATTTTACCTCTTTCCGTAAAATGTGTATCATTTTATAACCATGATCTTAAAAGTATGAAGGACATTTAATCAGAGAACGCTGGTCATGGGAGATAGTATGTCTTGCTATTTATCTTGACTAGCATAATAGCTCGTCCTATGACGGGAGTCGTAAAAGAAAGTTTCAACATAAAAGACAGAAGAAAAAATTGGGATCCACCAATTTAAAAGACAATTGGAACACAAACATTAAAAATGAAGTTAAAAAGAAAGAAAGAAAAAATTGCGATTCCGCCAACTTCGAATTCGCGATGTCTTGTTAGGCAAGCGGGACGGGATTCAGAGAACGAAAGACTGTGGGTGTATGTATGCATATATATATATATATATATATATATATATATATATATATATATATATATAAGATAATATGTTGTGTATGTAAGACAAATGTCCGTTTATCGTGCATTTTACTCATGAGATTGTTGATATTTATGAATTGCTCTTGAAATTCGGTACAAGGTGACATCTTGTTTCGTTATCTCAATAGCCAGCATCCGTTTTGCATACCGTCATACACTCGCGATTACGTACTTTGATTTATGACACCGCCTAAAACAGGAAACAAAACTTAAACCTGCAGGATTTGTTTCGATGTTATAAGCAATTGATCCGTCCAGGTCATGTGGTGATAGGAGACAAGTATCTCAACAAAATTTGTCTTTATAAAAGCTTAAGGCTTGGACCAAACAAAACCTTATTTTGCAGAGATAGTACAATACAGCAAAGTTCGATTACACCATGATATAATGACACAGCCAAACAAAGTAAACAACATCAATAACAAAGATCAAACTACCAGGATGCATTGATATCTTACATTTACCTCAGTATTTCCTTTCTTTTATTTTTTACTCTCGTTGATATGAAATTTCCAGTACCATAACTTTAGTTGTATTTCTATCTACAAGGTAATTAATCTGTATTTCATCCATGAATTTAGATGGTGCTCCATATGTTCCCTAGGTTAATATGTTAACTGCTTACATCATTTGAGTGTGATGAGTAACTTACGGACAGTAACTCGATAAAATGTCAAAATCGTGCATAACCTAGAAATGTATCGAAGATCATGTTAAATTGCAAATTCACTAAATTTGGTTGGAATTATTAAAAATGTAATTATTTAAATATTCACAATTTATTGATGTATTTTAGGTGGATGAAGGACAACAAATGAATATTCATAGTATTTTATTCTTATAATCATAAACGGTGCTGTCTGAGTGTAAGGTCGCCCACTTATTAAGAGGGGCGGTTAATCGGATTTGGCTGGCGTTATCAAAGGAATGACCTCCTTCGATTGTATCGACCGGTGGGAGTGTTTATATAGAATATCGACAGAGAACAGAGAAAGACTAATAATGCAATACGAGCCCCCTTAAACAAGGAAAATAACATAATTTAATCAATAACAATTAATAGAGGAAATTCCAATTCAATCGAAGTTATGTCAACCGAATTTCATAGCAGTGTCTAATTTGGACTTATTTCATCATAATAACGAGCGGTGAAAAATGCTCACTGTCCACGACTGATTGCATCACCTTTCTCTCGTACCCGTGTATCACGTCTTCCTATTCTCTAGTCCATCTATTATGAAAGCTTAATCTGTTCCTGGACCTACTAGTCCTTTATTATGAACACGTCTTCTATTTCCAGACTTCCAACTTCCGTCTTCGGACTGTCCTGTCTCTCCCAGAAAGATGTTTCCTAAAAAAAGACAAAATTACCACTAAATCTCTATACGTATCACCAAATCCCCTCACTCAAGTTGCTCAGAAGTAGAACTGCTATCCGAACACTGCATAAATTCTGAACTAATTCGATAGATCATCACTCTCGCTTCACAGCGACCAACCATAAATTGACACGTGAGTGGTGTATCTAACATTACCACATGTATGATAACTATTGCATAAAATTCACAAACATCTAGCTCACAGCAATCCCTAACTTTTAAAAATATTTAAACATTACAAAATCAGATATAAATATGCGATTTTCGTTAACTCACGGTAATCAGTATCGTGCTAACACACAAAGGAAATTATTTCATATAATTGTAAGAAATCCTACACATATGAAAATTTGGATAGCATGCAATCGTCAATTCTATCAATGAACTAGTAACTGTAAAATTAAAGAGATAAATTGCATAACAACTCTAGCATTAACATATGTCCATGAAATTGAGTAAACGGTACATAAAATGGATCCTAGTCATATCAAACATAAAACAATCAAAACTAGAAAATTACGTGGGAAATTAAAATTGCGTACCATAATGCTGTTCTCTTTGGTAAATTGTTTATCCTAGCCCTAAGCACTTTGTTTTCTTACAAGACAGCTACATGGTCCCTTGTCTTGTTCAACGAGGAAAGCACTATTCTTTTAAGGCTTCCTTGGATTCAAACTTCTCCTCTCTCAGGAATTTCGGACTAAAGAATTTCGACCATTTTCATCACTTTAAATTCACATTGCTTCCAATCTAATTTACTCTGACCCACTGTAAGCAGCGGTTCTAAATTATCCCAAAATAATCACTTATTTCGGCAGATTTTGGACAGCCTTGAATCTCTGAACTACGTTGCAAACCAATTTCCCTTTGAAAATGATAATTTGATATGGCTTCCTATCAAACGGTTATGGTTTGTAGCTCAAATGTTTACTTTCTCAGGATAGCGTTGCAATGCCTTGGTTAAATCTAAATGTGTCGTAGATGCAAACCTATCAAGTTTGCCACTAACATGGGGGTGGGGGGATAGAAAAGAAGAAAGGTCAAAGTGACCCTTCACAAACACTTTTCTGCTTTAAATGTGACATTTGAATGCTAAATGCATTGAACTTTTTAGGTTCCGTACTTGTTCAAAATTCGACACTTTACAATGACCTCCCTTTAAGAGTAACCTCTGGGATTTTGCTTTCCGAACATTAAAGTTGTGTTTCAAATTATAGTTTGCATGTCCTCAGAATCAATTAGTCTACTCGGACAATCTGCTCCTACATTGGCGCTTCCCTTAATGTAATGCTATTGAACTTGATATTGCTGAAGAAATAATGACGATCTCATTAAACGTCCTTTTTGTCAGTTTAGCTTGGACCAAATAAGCAAGTGGATGGTGATCAGTTTCCAGAATAAACTTTCACCCATACAGATAGCGCTGGAGATCCCAAAGATAATCGCTAGGCATTCTCATTCGGTAACAGTATAATAACGCTCTGTTGGTGACAACTTCTTGCTGCCATAAGCAAGCGGAAATATGTTCCAATCATGCTCCTGCAGTACATATGCACCAGGAACCATGTCAGAAGCGTCGGTACGTAAGACTAAGTCTTTTGTCACGTTCGGTAGTCTCACTACGGCGTCTGACGTCAACCTATCCATCGTCTGAAATGCTCTCTCACAAGCGTCTGTCCAAATAATCTTCGTTGGAGCCTTCTTCCTTGTCAAGTCAGTCAGAAAGAGCACTGAAGTTTGCGACATACTTACTATAATAACCTGCAAATCCTATAAAAAAGATCGCACTTCTGTCCTCATAGCTGGACGAGTGGCCTCCCAAAGTTGGTCGACTTTAGCACTGTCTGGGGCTAATGTATTTTCACTGAGTGTGTGCCCTAGATATGACAGTCCCCTAAATCTTACCTGATAGTTAGATGGTCGGGCAGTGAGTCCGGTCTGTCTACGTCGTTCCAGAACCTTTTTCAGCAAGACCACGTGTTCTTCCCAAGTAGGTGCGCCAATAACAAATCGTTAATTAATTTGAAACTCCGGTCCCTCTTAAAGGTTTTAGCAGTTTTCTCATCATTCGGGTGAAAGTGCTGTGTGCATTATGGACCCCGAATGGCATGACGACTCATTGGTATATCCCATCTGGTGTTTCAAAGGCAAGTTTTGGACGGTCTTCCCTACGAACTAGAATTTGCCAATATCCCTTGGAAATGTATATTTTAGAAAAATATTTGGCGTTGGTTACGTCGGCAAATATGGACTCAGGATCCGGTAACATTTCGACCTGAAATTATGTGATTCTGTTTAATCTCCGATAGTCGACACAAAAGCGTTGATCACCATCCTTATTTTGGACCAACACAACCGGTAAACTATATGCAGATTCGGCTGGTTCAATGACCCCTAAATCAAACATAGTTCTAATCTCGTTCCGTTCAGTTTCTAATTTCGCATGAGGTAGTGGATAGGGTTTCAGTTTCACAATCGTTTATTCCAACAACTTTAAACGGAACTCTCTTCACGTTGTTCTGACTTTAAGGATAAGTCAAGGACAACGTCGACATAGGTTTCATCATTCGTCAAAGGACAACTAGGAAGTACTTCCGCCACTCCTCCGTTGTTGTAGGGTTCTTCAGTCACAACTGTAGCAACCACGTACTCATTGGGTGTCTCCTTTTCACGATAGCGTTTATCTCCTCCCTGGACACGGTAGTTCTGTTCACCCTTCTTTTCCGTTACAAGAAACGGTCCCCTCCAGGATACTTGGAGTTTGTTGTGCTCCAACGTAACAACAACAACACCTTGTCACCCACTTCAAACTTCCGTTCCTTCGCCCTCTTTTTGTAGTGCGTGGCTTGACGTTGGTTTGACGTTCCGTGCGTCACGGAGATTCTTCTGGGCCAACTTGAAAATTTCCTTTACCTTCTTACAGAGATAAACAACATACTGATACGTTCTTCGTATTTCTTCTGATGCCCTTTCATGCGTCCATAACTGCTTCAATACGGCCATGGGTCCTCTCACTTCCCTCCCATAAACTAGTTCGAAAGATGAAAATCCTAGACTAGCTTGGTGTACTTTCCAAGATAATCATTTTTCGTCTGATTTTGGATAGTCTTGAATCTCTGAACTACGTTGCATATCAATTTCCCTTTGAAAATGATAATGTATTATGGGTTCCTATCAAGCGGTTATGGTATGTAGCTCAAATGTTTACTTTATCAGGACAGCGTTACAATGCCCTGGTCAAATCTCAATGAGTCGTAGATGCAAGCCTATTAAGTTTACCACTAACATGGGGGGAGGGAAGGAGAAAGGTCGAAGTGACCCTTCACAAAGACTTTTCTTGCTTAAATGTGACAAAATTGTTATGCTCAATGCATTCAACTTTATGGTTCATCACTTTTTCGAAGTTCGACACTTTACAATTATGGATACTAGTTTATTCAGGTCATTGATAAACTTTCCATTTTTGTAAAGTATAAGACCTAAATACATATATTCATCTATAGCATCAATATCGGCATTGTCGATTTATATATATATATATATATATATATATATATATATATATATATATATATATATATATATATATATATGCGTTCTTCTTTTTTGAATCAAATACGACATGTTTCTGTCCTTTATATTGATTGCAAGTATCTACCTTCCATCACTAATATAGTACACGTCAGCAGGATTTTCAGTGAAAAGTATAATGTCCTCAGCGTTTAAACGCAACGTAACATTTAGCATATTTACAAAGTAAGTATGTTTGGAGGGTACAGCGCATGCTTTACGTCCATTTACTAGTAAGACAGGTTCTAGGTCATCTAGGTATAAGGAAAACTATTACTGAGGTATTTTATTTTGCTATTGTAGGGCTGATAGTTATACCCCTGTTATTCATATCTTGGTCAGGTCTACCTTAAAGTCAAATCAGACCCTGTGAAGAACTAACGTCCTATACTCAGATTCAAATAAACGTGTTTACCACAAATAATAATGATCTGAATATTTAATCTATAAAGAAAGAGAAATATTAGATATGTATTATGTTGTTTAAAATGTCAACGTCACTCGTTTGGTAGACGATTAATTTGATTTTGGACTATGATGATTTACAAAATAACATCATGGAGAAAATCCAACAAACAATACAAGCTGAATATACAAAACATAGGGTAGGAAACAACAAGAGAAATATAAATTGCCCCTATTTATTTTTATTAGATGGTACATCTCTGTACACAATAAACTAACTTATAAAAAACAAACACTGGACTTGTTCTTCTCTCACAGGTGAGTGTGGAAAATTCCTGTAACATTTGACATCCACCGTGGGATAATAATAATGTATGATTATAATTATCCATGAAAACAACATTCTGTGTCTATAGAAACAAATATGAAAGCATTATACTATACTAATAATATTAATGAATTGCTACCCGTTTCATATTTATAAAGAATTACCGTATTATAAATATTAAATAAAATTCTTAAAATAAGGGCTGAATAATCAAAATTTAGCAATGATATACTCAAGCTGAAGTAGGAAACCAGCGTGAATAATACTCGTATCATTGCGTATGAATTTAAATCAGTATGAATAATACTAGCATCACTGCGTATGAATTTAAATCAAAATGAATAATGCTAGTATCATTTCATATAAATTTAAATCGAAATGAATAGTACTAGTATCATTGCGTATCAATTTAAACCAATGTGAATAATACTCGTATCATTTCATATGAATTTAAATCAGTATGAATAATACTAGCATCAATGCGTATGAATTTAAATCAAAATGAATAATACTAGTATCACTGCGTATGAATTTAAATCAATATGAATAAAACTCGTATCATTTCATATGAATTTAAATCAAAATGAATAATACTAGTATCATTGCGTATGAATTTAAATCAATATGAATAATACTAGTATCATTGCGTATGAATTTAAATCAGTGTGAATAATACTCGTATCATTTCATATGAATTTAAATCAAAATGAATAATACTAGTATCATTGCGTATGAATTTAAATCAACACGAATAATACTAGTATCATTGCGTATGAATTTAAATCAGTATGAATAATACTAGTATCATTGCGTATGAATTTAAATCAAAATGAATAATACTAGTATCATTGCGTATGAATTTAAATCAATATGAATAATACTAGCATCATTTCATATGAATTTAAATCAAAATGAATAATACTAGTATCATTGCGTATGAATTTAAATTAATATGAATAATAGTAGTATCATTGCGTATGAATTTGAATCAATATGAATAATACTAGTATCATTGCATATGAATTTCAATCAATATGAATAATACTTGTACCATTGCGTATGAATTTAAATCAATATGAATAATACTCGTATCATCGCGTGTGAATTTAAATAAATATGAATAATACTCGTATCATTGCGTGTGAATTCAAATCAAAATGAGTAATACTCGTACAATTGCTAAAGAATTCGAAACAATATGAATAATACTCATATCATTGCGTATTAATTCAAATCATTATGAATAATGCTTCTATCACTGCGTGTGAATTCAAATCAATATGAATACTCGTATAATTGCGAATGAATTCAAATCAGATGAATAATACTCGTATAATTGCGAATGAATTCAAAGCAATATGAATACTCATATTATTGCGTATGAATTCAAATCAATACGCAATTTTTAATATTTGACTGTTAATGTCCACAATATAACAATTATTATATTAAAAACTTTATCTTCCTAATTACTATATATAAATTTATAAAGCATAAGAAGGAGGTCCTAGGTGGTGACACCATGAGTTGTTGTTGTTGTTGCAGGATTTAACACCATTTTCCCGCACAAGATAGGGTATACTAGGCGGCCATGAAAACCCGGGAAACCCCGGAAAGAACCACCAACCCACGAGAAGCTACTGAAAAGCTTTCTCACTTATACACATTGGCCGAATCCGAGACTTGAACCCACTCAGAGAGAGGTAAGATGGCAGCGGTCCGTGACGATGAGCGCTTTAGACCACTCGGCCACTCTGGGCCCCTGACACCATGAGTGACCGCACATGACTGTCTATAAAATGATTAATTTTTGTGTCATGGGGGTGACACCATGAGCTACCGCACTGGGTGATACCAACCTTAGTGACGCAACTGCCTGGCTGACTGATTTTCTTTAAGTTAACAAAATACTGTTTATCCGAAACTGACAAGACGAGAGAGAGAGAGAGAGAAAGAGAGAGAGAGAGAATCGAAATTCTTCCCACTGTCCTAGATATTTTTCGCGCTGCTGGCAACATTATTATTATCTAGCAATCTCTAACCCGCCCATTATACCTAGATGACGTGTCCGTTTATATGATCACATTGGCTATCCTTAAACATTTATGACTTTGGATTTCCTAGTATTGCCGCCACTGCATCGAAAGCATTTTCTCGTTTAGCTAACAGTCAATGGGTTAAATGTCGATAAACAATAGCTTCTTTTGTACGTCATTTCAGCTTAAGAGTTTCTTTCACTTAGTGAACTTTTGATAAACAATAAGAGTATGTGGATGAGTTTAGCTTATGAGCTGGTACATTAATTAGTCTCGTGACCGTTACAGTGCGTAAATGTACCGGTAACTGTTGCATCATTGTATCTTTAAATAGTGCAGCAGCATTCTCTGCAGTGATTGATGGGTATGTTTGCTGGATGTTGCCTCAACATTAATAATAGAGAAGAATATATAGGATATTTGAGGAAGCTTTCATTTTCAGCGATTTATAGAGATTTTGTAAGTAGTGGTCTTCTTTATGATTTCAACCCCACACAGAGCGCAACAACATTCAATCAATACATGCTGAAACTTTATGATAGGCTTACATTTAACCTGCCAGACTGGTCCTGGGGTTGTGGGAGGGCCCATTTCTGATATAAGACTGATGGATTACGATAGCCATTGCTTGCCATAAGTAAATATACATCTTTTGCGCGATATAGTTTGCTATTGTTAATGAAAATATGTTACATTTCTACTTTATATCCGTATTTTGATTTGCTTTTTCTAACGACTAATAAGCACATATATTTTTTAAAAAAATTAAAAAAACACATATGCAAATATCATACTGTCTGTGATTTTTTAAATACGTGCATGGAGATGCAGATCAAATTGGAGACAACTAAACTATGACCGAAGGTAACCGAAAATGAACGCTGATTAAGCAGGGAACCAGACTAGCTCTCATGTTGCATTCATACGAATTCAAATGAGTGCTGACGCAATATTGTTGTGTTAAATAATGGTCGCATTTTGATAAAGCTTGATAATAAAACTGACAAATTGATTCCTTTAATTTTATATTTGTTAGTGATTCAATACGAACTTTACTAATACTTTCTGCTTTTGATATATAGCAATCGTTATCTTGTATTCAAGCTTATCCAGCAATTCGGTCGCACAAATCTTATTACAAACTTTTTACAACAGGCTAAGATGACATCCAGTAATTGCCTTTCATAATGGATTCCTTTATAAATTTTACATCGAAATCGTTTTGAGGTGGTATGCGATATCCTTAATTTTTCCTATGGAAAAGACGATAATAACTACCTTCTTCCACAAATATAGCAAATGTCAGACTGCATCATCTACAGATGTATATTCGTCATCCATTCCTGGATCAATTTTAAACCGATATTAAAATATTGTTGCACACGATGACCCCAGGGCCGGCGCCAGACCCGGCCAGACTATGTGGCGCCCTAGGCAAAGTTAGATTCTGGCGTCCCCCCCCCCGCCCCCGGAAAGTATCAATTTCCAAATTTATAAACAATAATAAAAAGTAAAAATGAGCCCCCCCCCCCCCCGAAATCAGCGCACTAGGCGGCTGCCTAGTTTGCCTATATGGTAGCGCCGGCCATGGATGACCCACATTTTTTTGAAATATTACGATCAAAATAACACACGTCTTCCATGTGGGGTGGGGGTGACGATATTTTAGCAAATATTAGATGTTTCTAAAAATATAATACAAAAATTGCTTTTGCAATTGATTCATTGAACAATGTGGCGTTTCAACCACCACAACTGTAGGAGGTTAGTGTTGGGTAGGGGCAGGGGCCAAAAATGCTTGCAAAATAGTATATATTGAATAAAAATAAAATCATAGTTTAAGAATAGTCCTTAAATTTTGGAGTGCAGTTACAGCCTGAAGATATAGTAAAATAGTTGGAATTGACAGCCTATAGAGAATATCAATCAATTGACTACATTATCGGTCAAGATGATGACCATAATAAGAAACATCAAATATTTGTCAGCTTTAATTGCATTTTAAATAATAAATATAACTATTTTCCATTGCGCTAAAGATATAGATATAACAGGTATTAGCGCAAAAATCTTTTCATTAAAATGATTTTTTGCATCTTATCTGTTTACGTTACTTAAAGATACAATAATTCTGAATTTAAGTTCCCCAGATAAATGGATATTTATTTAACTTATACCTCGTTATGTGTATTTAATTTGTAAGTGACATTTGTCCATAAATGATTGTCGGAGTTAATGCCTACATGACCTATGACATTTATTTATAAACATGATTTGAGTTCAAGACATTGGTTTTTCCTTTAGAACAACATGGTCAACCTGATCTTTGCAATGTAGCTTACTAAAATTCAAGTGAAATACCTGACCTTCTTTCCTACTTAGAATGTTCTGGACATTAACTTTTGATCATTATGCTTGTATTCTTATTATGTCTGAAGCTTTTATATCTTTACATCAGAGTTATTTATTCCTAATATAACATCTCTCTAGTGAAAGCAGTCGTTTAGTCGTGTTCACATACAATGTGATAGGATTTATTTAAATTATCGACTGGAATTACAACGGGCTCGTTGATATTAGGACTAAAGTACTATTTTAGGAATTATTGTGAATTCTTTGAAGTAAATTTTTGATTATATCACAGTGATTCATTAATACTATTGGCATATTAGCACATGTACAGACCATAGGCAAAATAGCACATTTATGACTGGAATTGATTCAACTCTAGACATTGCCTGTGGCATGATATCAGGTATTCTGAACTCAGTTATTCCGATTTTTGTTAGTTTCAATTTTAGACTTTGCTTTTGGCACTAGAATTTCATAATCACAATTCGTTCAGGCAGATCCATATATGCGCTGCCTCTGAGCAAGGTATGTGCAATTTTAAATGGTCCGCAATGTTAAACTTGTAGTCCACGTCTTGTGATTTTCCATTTTGAATTTTAGCGTTATCGTAAACATAGATTTCAAACGATGCAAATTTGTCCATTATTGGCGCATTTACACTACTAATGGTAGTTCTTGTTCTTGTTAGTTGAGTTAGACGAGGCCCTTAACACAATAATTGACTGAATGATGCAACGATATTGCGTGCTAACTTCCCTTCCCAATAACACAATGATGTAGTCCACACAGCCTAGCCTGGTCGGTGAAAAGTCAGCGATCATTCGATTACCAGTCTGAATGAACTTTATCTATAGATAACGCCATCAAGATTAGTATTATATAACATCAGCGTTTAGTAGACAGAGTGGGCCATTTTGATCTTAACACAGAGTGGACAAGTTTGATCTTAAAACAGAGTGGACAATTTTGATCTTAACACCTGAGGGGACAGTTTTGATTTTAACACAGTGGACAAGTTTGATCTTAACACAGAGTGGACAAGTTTGATCTTGGAATTGGAGCTTAATACCTTCTAGTTTGAATAGCTTACCTTAGTCGATACATCGATTTGTACTTAGTACCACGTAGCAAATAGGGGAAAGCCAAATTCAATTTCTTTAAGATGTGAGACTATACCGATCGGCCTTTGGCCGGGCCAATTCTTTAGCGATGGAACGATATAGCCCCACCGGATCATGTCTGTAAAATGAATAATAAAAAAAGAAAAGTATTCAATTTATTTATGAATAAGTAGGTGATTTATATATGCAGTTGTGCATCATGTCCTCGTGATTCTCTAACTTTCATCCGAACGAATGAGCGAAGGACAGAAAAAACCCAACAGAATCTCATCTATAGAATAGCGGTAGCAGAAGTGGTATCATCAGTACAGAAGTAGTTTTTGTACGGTAGTAGTAGCAGTAATAATATGAACTGTGCAAAAAACGTAGCACGGTAGCAGTAGTAATTGTACCAAGTAGTTATACAGTAACAGTAACAACAGTTATAGTACCAAGTAGTTATACAGTAGCAGTACCAGTAATAATAGTACCAAGTAGGGGTACGGTACTAGTGACAGTAGAAGTATCACCAAGTAGTGGTACGGTAGCAGTTACAGTAGTAACAATACCAAGTAGTTATACAGTAGCAGTAACAGTAGTAATAGTACCAAGTAGTTATACAGTAGCAGCAACAGTAGTAATAGTACCAAGTAGCTATACGGTATCAGTAACAGTAGTAATAGCATCAAGTAGGGGTATGGTAGCAGTAGCAGTAGTAACAGCACCAAGTAGTTATGCCGTAGCAGTAACAGTAGTAACAGCACTAAGTAGGGGTATGGTAGCAGTAACATTAGTAATAGAACCAAGTAGTTATGCCGTAGCAGTAACAGTAGTAATAGTTCCAAGTAGGTATACGGTAGTAGTAACAGTAGTAATAGAATCAAGTAGGTATACAGTATCAGTAACAGTAGCAATAGCACCAAGTAGGGGTATGGTAGCAGTAACAGTAGTAATAGCACCAAGTAGTTATGCCGTAGCAGTAACAGTAGTAATAGTTCCAAGCAGTTATACGGTAGTAATAACAGTAGTAATAGAATCAAGTAGGTATACAGTATCGGTAACAATAGCAATAGCGCCAAGTAGTTAGACAGTTGCAGTAACAGTAGTAATAGTATCAAGTAGTTATGCAGTAGCAGTAACAGTAGTAATAGCACCAAGTAAGGGTACGGTAGCATTAACAGTAGTAATAGTACCAAGTAAGGGTACGGTAGCATTAACAGTAGTAATAGCACCAACTAGTTCTACAGTAGCAGTAACAGTAGTCATAGTTCCAAGCAGTTATGCAGTAGCAGCAACAGTGATATAAGTACCAAGTAGTTATGTCATACCAGTAACAGTAGTAATATCACCAAATATGGGTATGGTAGAAGTAACAGTAGTAATAGTACCAAGTAGTTATACAGTAGCAGTAACAGTAGTAATAGCATCAAGTAGGGGTACGGTAGCAGTGACAGTAGTAATAGCACCAAGTAAGGGTACGGTATCAGTAACAGTAGTATTAGTACCAAGTAGTTATACGACAGCAGTAACAGTAGAATTAGTACCATGTAGTCATACGGTATCAGTAACAGTAGTAATAGCACCAAGTAGTTAAACAGTAGCAGTAACAGTAGTAATAGTACAAAGTAGCTATACGGTGGCAGTAACAGTAGTAGTGACACCAAGTAGGCGTACGGTAGTAGTAACAACAGTAATAGTACCAAGTTAGGATACGGTAGCAGTAACAGTAGTAATAGCACAAACTAGGGGTACGGTAGCAGTAACAGTAGTAATAGTACCAAGTACTTATACGGTAGCAGTAACAGTAATAGTTCCAAGTAGTTATACAGTAACAGTTGTAATAGTTCCAAGTAGTTATACGCTAGCAGTAACAGTAGTAATAGTTCCAAGTAGTTACATAGTGGCAGTAACAGTAGTAATAAGACAAAGTAGGGGTACGGTATCAGTAACAGTAGTAATAGCACCAAGCACTTATACGGTAGCAGTAACAGTAGTAATAGTACCAAGTAGTTATACGGTAACAGTAACAGTAGCATTAGCAACAAGTAGTCATACGGTAGCAGTAACAGTAGCATTAGTACCAAGTAGTTTTACGGTAGCAGTAACAGTAGTAATAGCACCAAGTATGGGTACGGTATCAGTAACAGTAGTAATAGCACCAAGTAGGGGTACGGTATCAGTAACAGTATTATTAGTACCAAGTAGTTATACGATAGCAGTAACAGTAGTATTAGTATGATGTAGTCATACGGTATCAGTAACAGAAGTAATAGCCCCAACGAGTTATACCGTAGCAGTAACAGTAGTAATATCAACAAGTAGTTATACGGTAGTAGTAACAGCAGTAATATTACCAAGTAGTTATACGGTAGCAGTAACTGTAGTGATAGTTCCAAGTAGTTACATAGTAGCAGTAACAATAGTAATAGTACCAAGTAGTTATACGGTAGCAGTGACAGTAGTAATAGCACAAAGTAGTTATACAGTAGCAGTAACAGTAGTAATAGTACCAAGTAGTTATACGGTGCAGTGACAGTAGTAATAGCACAACATAGTTATACGGTATCAGTAATAGTAGTAATAGTTCCAAGTAGTTATACGGTAGCAGTAACAGTAATAATAGTACCAAGTAGTTATAGTGTAGTAATATCACCAATTAGTTATACAGTAGCGGTAACAGCAGCAATAGTTCCAAGTAGTTATACAGTAGCAGTAACAGTCGTAATAGTACGAAGTTGTTATACAGTAGCAAAAACAGTAGTAATGGTACCAAGTAGTTATACAGTAGCAATAGCACCAAGTAGAGGTACAGTAGCAGTCACAGTATTAATAGCACCAAGTAGTTATACAGTATTAGTAATATTACCAAGTAGTTATACAGCAGCAGTAACTGTAGCAATACTACCAAGTAGTTATACGGTTGCAGTAACAGTAGTAATAGTACCAAGTAGTTATACGGTAGCAGTGACAGTCGTATTAATAACAAGTAGTTATACAGTAGCAGTAACAGTAGTAATAGCGTCAAGTAGTTATACAGTAGCAGTAACAGTATTAATAGTACCGACCAGTTATACAGTAGCAGTAACAGTAGTAATAGCACCAAGTAAGGGTACGGTTGCGGTAACAGTAGTAATAGCACCAAGTACTTATACGGTAGCAGTAACAGTAGTAATAGCACGAAGTAGGGGTACGTTAACAGTAACAGTAGTAATATTACCAAGTAGGGGTACAGTAGCAGTAGCAGTAGTAATAGTACCAAGTACTTATACGGTAGCAGTAACAGTAGTAATAACACCAAGTAGGGGTACGATAGCAGTAACAGTAGTAATATTACCAAGTAGGGGTACAGTAGCAGTAGCAGTAGTAATAGTACCAAGTAGTTATACAGTAACAGTAACAGTAGTATTAGTACCAAGTAGTTATACAGTAGCAGTAACAGTAGTAATAGTAACATGTAGTTATACGGTAGCAATTACAGTAGTAATAGCACTAAGTAGGGGTATGGTAGCTGTAACAGTATTAATAGTACAAAGTAGTGGTACGGTAATAGTAGCAGTAGTAATAGTGCCAAGCGGGGGTACGGTAGTAGTAGTTTTAATAGTACAAAGTAGTGATATGGTAATATAAGCAGTAGTACTAGTACAAACTAGGGATACGGTAGTAGTAACAGCATTACTATGAATTGTACAAAGTAGCGGTACGGTAGTAGTAGTATTAGTTGTTTTAATAGTACAATATAGTGGTACGGATATAGTAGCAGTAGTAATAGTACAAAGTAGGGGTACGGTAGTAGCAATAGTATTGTACAAAGCAGTGTTACGGTAGTAGGAGCAGCAACAGCAGAAGTAGCCATTTTGTGTGCCCAAGCAAAACCGATGAATGAGGTATTCATGTTGTAACTAAAGTCATTTGGAATGTCTCGATTAGTCATTGCGATTAATTTGTCTATATAAGCCAATCACTTGCCTTGTAAAGTAGACTGTCAATAACACAGCTTCTTGTTATGTGCCAAAGCATTCTCAGGAAAAAACTGACTGGCTTTGTTTTATATTAACAATACCTTGCTTGGCGACATGAAATAAATACTGTCATTGTACAGAATACACTAGTTCACTTGGGACACGGACAATTTATGGAATTTATTGATATTCTGTAAGTATCAGTCTGTATATTACTACTATAAAACTACGTGTATTTTACATAGTCACCATACAAGTATATATTCATAGTATCCGTGTTCATAATTACGTGAACTATTGAATCAATGCATGATATTGGAATAACGTTATACTGAATACACAGGCTAACATCATTGTATGAATTTAGAATGGTGTTGTACTGAATGTGTCGAGTCATACTTTTACTCGCATATACGTTACTAAACACGCCGAATTCCGCCCGTAATGGTACATTGGTAATTGAATTCACATTTTTATATATTTTTTGAACCTAGGTTATTGTATGCGCAGAGATTTGTACAGTCTGAGTCACTCAAATGTTCACCCATTAAATGACAGCCGCGTTATACCTAACAATGTATGAAACTGGAATAACGTTATACTGAATACACAGACTCGTACGCTTACTCATTAGTGTTTTACAAATTGAATAACGTTATGCTGAATACACAGACTCGTACGTTTACTCATTAGTGTTTTACATTTTGAATAACGTTACACTAAATACACAGACTAGTATGCTTACTCATTAATGTTTTTACATTTTGAATAACGTTGTATTGAATACACAGACTCGTACGCTTACTCATTTTGAATAACGTTATACTGGTTACACAAACTCGAACGCTTACTCATTAGTGTTTTTACATTTTGAGTAACGTTATGCTAAATACACAGACTCGTACTCTTACTCATTAGTGTTTTTACATTTTGAATAACGTTCTACTGAATACATAGACTCGTACGCTTACTCATTAGTGTATGACATTTAGCATAACGTTGTACTGAATACACAGATTCGTACGATTCCTCATATCGTGTGTGACAAGATGAACCGGGTTGGGGTCATATTACAAGTATAGACACTAAAAATAGTAACGAAAATACGATGTTTATTTATGGATCATTGGAAGGTAGAAAAATCCTAAATCCAACCTGTACGCAAAAGATCCAATTATTGGATATTTAACACAATGATGCGCACTGAGTTAGATTACTGATTTAAATAAAACAGTTTCTAACTGAAACAAAATTATAATTTAAATGGAAAAATAACTGAGAAAAGTTAATAATAAAAAAACATATTAAGGACTCCAAAAATGCGATTCAACACAAATGATAAAATTACTGAACCCATAACGAAAAGTTTCACACAAATAGCAGCAAGTTATATTTTTTCACTCAAAGAGCGATACATGATATGTTTTCACTCAAATAGCGATACGTGATATGGTTTCACTCAAATAGTGATATATGATATGTAAACATTGGGACACGTATCTTGCGGCGTCGAATTCAAATCCGCAAGGTATTCTCAGCCACCAATCACTCTGTCGGATGGTCAAGGAGCCACCACGAATGGTACCCCACTCCTGGTCTACCTAAAGATCCGTAAAACCTCTTGTTCCCTGCAGACCCGTTGGTCCCGAAGCCTTGGTCCTTCACGAGACAACATTCTTCCGGGATAACGTCATCACCGACAGCAGCACACTGGGAATAACAACCCAAATTAGCACCACGGCTAAAATGACACCTTCAATACGGTGCATAGACAGAGATACAGCATAACTAAGACTCTTTCATACCTTCAGCCCTTCACCACTTCCACACAGCTGAAAATATATCTAAATCCGTGTAATATCTGTGACAAGGTCATATATAATATACAGTGACGTATGTGACGTAAACGGAGTTAATTATTTTGTAAAAATCATATTATGGGGACCAGTGCACAAAGTTATCAGAATCAGGTTCATAAGTGAAACTGTATCAGACGAGAATCTTAAGATGTTGAAATAACATTTTCTCTTCCCTTAATACATGCAACAATAAGGTCAATGCAATCGTTCTGTTAAGTTACATACTGGTAAACTAGGAAACGGACTATAATAAATCTAATAGCATTGTATTATGCGACACAAGTCGGAACTACCTCAAATACAGGATAAAGATGAGAATACAACAATTCTGTCTTATAATACAACTAAGAAAATAAACATTTACCAAATTCACATACTTCTACAGCTGGAGATATCGCATCGTAAAGTAGACTGCTCACTGATAAGATGTTTCCGTAGTGTAATGTCTAACTCTACAGTGATGCAGTATGTACACAGCCTATGTTGCTATGCATGGCTTTTTTGCTCAATGTATATCGGTTTTCCCATCGTAAGCACTTGCTCTTGCAGTATGTAGCGATAGCAACGCAGTTAGAGGGCGCTTCAGTCAGGCCAAGTGCCACCATCTTACTATTTTTGTACAGAGATGGTACCCCTCTTTACGGGGTTCCCATCCTTTTAACGTTGATTGTATGATTTCATGAATAGAGAGAACATTTTATGTGATAACCTGCGGAAAGGAAACCATTTGGCTTTTCTTTTTAATATATACGTTATTGGTAAGAATTCAATACGGCTCAGAGAATATTTTCATGAAAAATCCACAAAACGTGTGGATCATGGAGGGTTTCACAAGGGAGAGGTTTTATTTATGTATCTAAATATAGAATGTGCCAAGAATATTATGGTGTTTGTCTTCGTTTCGTGGGAATAGGGTTGTATTAAAACATACCCTCCGTCTCATCTTTAACCGGAAATGTGTGTCAGTTCTCTCTCTGAGGTACCAACCACAGAGTCTGACGTTTTTTTAGAGCACAGGGGTGCAGTAGTTATTTTGGTTAGCTGCATCCGTGGAAAGTTTGCACAAGTACAATATCCAAAGAAATTTCAGTCACAATACTCGCAAATAACAGAAGTATTCCAACATTTTCTCCATTGTACATGTTGCAAATGCAAACAACTTCACCTTAAACCTGTCACTCTCTCAGAACTACAAAATATTTGAAGGGTACCTTGTTGCAGAGTTTAAAATTTTTGTCACCTTTAAATTATCTTGTGCATGACATAATTATTTCTTTGAATTAATAATATCCTCAAATCAAATATATGATATCAGCTGAATGCCCTGTTAAGTGTGATTATGGGGAACAACATACATGAACATTCTTAATACCCTGTGGTATTATGGGTAAAGACATACATGAACATACTTAATACCCTATGATAACCTGTGTGATGCTGAGTAAAAGGAAAGGCACACATGAACATATTTGATAACCTATAGGATGCTGTGTAAAGGGAAAGGCACACATGAACATATTTGATAACCTGTATGATGCTGTGTTAAAGGAAAGGCACACATGAACATATTTGATAACCTATAGGATGTTGTCTAAAAGGGAAATGCACACATGAACATACTTAATACCCTTTATGATGCTGTGTAAAGAGAAAGGCACACATGAACATATTTGATAACCTGTATGATGCTGTGTAAAGAGAAAGGCACACATGAACATATTTGATAACCTATAGGATGCTGTGTAAGGGAAAAGACACATATGAACATATTTGATAACCTGTATGATCCTGTGTAAGGGGAAAGGCACACATGAACATACTTAACACCCTTTAGAGTACTGGGTAGGGGGAAAGACACACATGAACATATTGCATGATGATAAATTGATTGTTTTCTTTTTTAGTTTCTATTTTTCTTCACATTGATTAAATCAAGCACTGAAGCACTACAAAGACATGTTTAGCAAAGCCATTCATTTTTAACTCTTAGCCATTTACGTACCGGCACATGGAAATGAATGTGAAATTGAAACTAAGCGAAAAGCAACAAGAATGAATTAAAATATTTTAATATATTTACAGTTGGTCTATTCATTACTCTGCATTAGTAGCAGTACCAACGACCATAAACTATCTCACTCACTCACTCTCTCTCTCTCTCTCTCTCTCTCTCTCTCTCTCTCTCTCTGGTCGCTTTGACTTTAAAACTCTCTGTCTCTCCGTCTCTCTGGTCGGCTTAGCTTTAAACCTCTCTCTCTCTCTCTCTCTCTCTCTCTCTCTCTCTCTCATCCTTTGGTCGTTTTCACTTGACTTTTACCATCATTCACAAGTCCAGAGACATCGTGGGATGACATAAACGAAAATACTCTACTCGTATCTTGCTACGATGAGAGAGAGAGACAGACCTTTGGACGTTCTCATATTTAATTAATAATAATTGATTTTAGAACATAGTGTTTAAGAAAGAACAACAGCAAAACATTAAATACATCTCAGTATATGTACCACGTAACCGAGAAATTTACCGTGTAATGTAGACATGGTTTGCAACTTTGTATCATTGATAAACCAAGGATAGTATACACATATCGTTACGACGAACCATATTCGTGTAGGTTACTCGGTGTAATTTCTATTTCGCGGTTTTAATCCAGCCCAAATTATTTTTCTCTCTCACTCCACATTTCTACTTAGTTTGTTATGCATGAGAGGCGAGGGAGGTACAGAAAGCAGAAAGAATTGCGATGAAAATGTGTATCATATTAAATTAATTTAGAAAACGGAGATTATTAATACTTTTTATCGTTATTTTCATACGTCATTAATGATTAATTTGTGGAAATTCATCATTGATCTAGAATCAACCGCAAACGGTCGCGAGAATGTTTATATATGTGTATTATTGCGCCATGGGCGGATCACAATTTGATATACCAATACTACTGGTATTACTGGTATATCAAATTGCTTTATACCAACACTTTAAAAGCCGTGTTATTTGTAATATATGTATGTATGTATGTGTATATATAAGTAGTAAATGGGGGCACTTTATCGTCAATGGGAATTAGCATTACAGAGACCCCTGGGTCAGATTAGCGTCAAGGGAAATTTAACATGGAGAAAAATCGTGGGTCAGATTAGCCTCAAGGGAAATTAACATGGAGAAAAATCGTGGGACGGTTTAGCGTCAAAGGAATTTAAACAGGGTGCGACTTTATAGCGTCAAGGGAAATTAAACATGGGATTTTTTTTTTTTAAATTTTTTTTAAAAAAGGGGTAGGCAATGGAAAGGCTATCTCTTTTCGAGAAATATGGCTGGCCCTGAAAAGGGCCTTTGGGTTTATGTTAATATTAATATTAACATAGATGGCATCTGTCACATCTTCTTCTTCTTCTTAAACTCCTTCTAACTGCCGGTCCATACACAAGTACCCTCTTGAGACATCCTTGTCTTTCTATGTAAACTCTCCTCATCCATTGACTAGTATGTGTCCTATCAACAACAGTCCACTTGGACCTGACATACATGAGCATGTCCGTCCTAAACATCATGGAAGACACAAGGGTGGATGACTCAATGAGCGGGTACAAACACAAACACACAAACACAAACACACAAACACAAACACACAAATACATACGCTAAGAAACAATAAACAAATCCATAATCTACTATCCACACAATTGTACGTGAGCGGTTACAAAACCCAAACTATACTCTCCACATACGCTAAGAAACAATAAACAAACCCATAATCTACTATCCACACAATCGTACGTGAGTGGGTACAAACACAAACGCAAACACACAAACACACAAACACACAAACACAAACACACAAACACATACGCTAAGAAACAATAAACAAATCCATAATCTACTATCCACACAATCGTACGTGAGCGGTTACAAAACCCAAACTATACTCTCCACATACGCTAAGAACAATAAACTAATCCATAATCTACTATCCACACAATCGTACGTGAGCGCTTACAGAACCCTAACTATACTCTTCACCTACGCTAAGGAACAATAAAGAAACCCATAATCTACTATTCCCACAAACATACCTTAGCTCTTACAAGCACCAACACACAAACACATACCCTCACACTATCTTAAAAAAGAGTTAGTGTTTATAATCACACTACTCTACCTACACACATTGGCAAATCGATCGTTATTTCTTTTCTAGAGTATTGGGTAGCCCTGAAAAGGGCTGTTTTTTTTATTGGAACTTCATGGACACCTGGTTAATGGTGGCACCTTCCAGGCCTGGCGCCGCATACACATCTTGTCCCCCAGTTACTTTTTACCTTTTTGGGGGAGAGAGCAGAGGCAGGATATGTCGCTTCAGAATCCCAATTTTCGCTCTCTGGGATTCTGAAATTTCTTCTTCTTCTCTCCTTTTCCTCCTCCTCCTCTTCTTTGTATCTTCTCTCCTCCTCTTTGTATCTTCTTTCCTCTTCTTCTTTATATCTTCTCTCCTCCTCTTCTTTGTTTCTTCTTTCCTCCTCCTCTCTTATCCTTCCCTCCTCCACAATTGCTTCCGCGGCCAGTTCATTTAATATGCGCCTGGCATATTCCAGATGCACATGAAGTTCCAACAGTTTCTCCAGTCTCGTGTTCATTTTTGGTGTTGATCAATCAACAAGGGTAGCTGGACCGTCGAACGAGTTTCAATTTATAGTGAAAGCGCGGACGTGAAGGAAAACATCCCCTAAAAACATAAAATTGATCTTACCTACATCATGACCAAAAAACAACAACTCGTGGACCTAAAAGAAACACTCACTCACTTTTTATGCTACCCATCACTATTTTAAATTTTTTTATAAATCACTTCAATAGACTATCCACATACGCAAAGCAATCCAATCTAACCCCAAATTTACACCTCAAACACCAAAAAAAAAAAAAAAAGACATCATTTTAATCTACTATCCATACCAACTTACTTAACCACTTACAAACACAAACACACAAACACATACCCTCACATTTTTTTTTAAAAAAGAGTTAGTGTTTATTTTCACACTACTCTACCTACACACATTGGCAAATCGATTGTTATTTCTTTTCTAGAGTATTGGGTAGCCCTGAAAAGGGCTGTTTTTTTTTGTTTGCTATGGCATTCTTTTTAGTTTCTAAGAATGCGATGTCCTCTGAGGATAGACTTTCTGGCGATAGCTCTGCTTCTTCGGAAAGAGAAGACGAACTCTTTGGTGTCGATACGACAATCGACAAAGCCTCTGTCAGCTTCAGGTTGCTGCTGCTGCTCTTGTTATTGTTGTTGCTGCTGTCTCTGAAGTCTGTACTTCTCTGTCCATTCTTCTTTTTCCCTGTTCATTTCTTCTCTGAAGAGCTCTTCTATCAGGTCTTCAGTGATTTTTAACATTCTCACATTCTCTATTTCTTATGGCTTCGGTATCAGACTGTGTCTGACCCTATGCAAATTCACGTAGGCTTCGTTGAGTTTAGCTAGTTTGGAGCACATCTTCTTAGGAGGATGAGTCGACAATGGATGGTTAGACTGGAAACAACCCGGTTCTTAAAGTCAAAGCGCGGACGTGAAGGAAAACATCCCCCACACGGTTTTTGAGTCGCAACGTTTAGTGAGTGTCATGAGAGGGATAGTAAGAAATGAAAGAGCATCAATCCAACATTCTTATAGCTAAACAAAAGACAAAGGCATTTTTTTCAAAACACAACATTTTTTATTCAAAAATCACTTAACACTAAACAACAACTCTAACATTTTTAACAATAATCCAACAGTATAATATCAAACAATTTTTTCAAAACACAACATTTTTTATTCAAAAATCACTTAACACTAAACAACAACAACTCTAACATTTTTTAACAACAATGCAACACTAAAAGTTTCTCCACTAGGTAAAGAGGGATAACAGTCTTCCATGGTTTCTAGTAATCTAGGATGACTTCTCTCAAACTGTTGATTTCTATGGTATTATCGAATTCTGCATACAGGATGACGTTCACCGTTTCATCAGGGTCTCGGTCTTTAAACTGAATTTCCACACGAATCTGGCCGGATTTTATAGGGTGGAAATGTCCCTCGTCGCTGCCTTGGTCTGGAGTGAAATCGAAAGCCCACAAAGCGTAGCCTCCTGCATAATCCTCGTACGTAATACCGTGACTGGTATTGGTTCCTAACTGTCCGGTGGCTTCGTACAAGGACAAGTACGATCTCAAGTAATTCTTCTTTTTAAAGTCAGGTTCGAAAGGTCGGGTACACAAGGTCTTGCCATCGCGACTGACTTCGATTTTGGACACGCCAAAGTGTTGAAAGTAGAAAGGATTTTTTTCGGCAGCTCCGTTGAAGGCTGTATTCTCGACCTTACCAACGATCAAACGTTTGGGGTACTGTCCTTGGAACAGATGATCTTCGATCATGGATCGCTGTCCCTTGGGAATGGTGAAGGTTTTCACTTCCACGCGTCGTATGGGATACTTGGCGGTCGTTCTGCTCAACGTCTGACTGATGTCGTTTCCCACTTTAGGTAACACTTCCACACGGCGTACGTAGAGTCTGGCTTCTAGGATTATGGTTTTGTAACCGTCACTATCAGCCATCAAATGGAAAGCGGCACTGCTACGATTCAGTCCCAGGCGGACATCCACCCCGTTCAGCAAATACTTTTCTTGCAACCACATGGCCAAATGCAAACGATCCATCAGTTCTAAACTTGTGTCGGCTCCCGTGATTCTCTTTCTTCGTTCTACAAATCCATCATTGTTGTCTTTCTTTTCATCAGTTTCCAATATTTCAAACTTGGTAGGTTCGTCAGCTTCCCATACCACACAGGCATTGAGATGAGTGTTCTTGGCATCTATTCCGTACGTCAAGAGATTTTCCAGGTAGGCACGATAAGGGTAAGTATCCATGCTGCTACTGACCAGTTTGTTATTCAAATACAAGTCCACTCCACTGAACAAGGAATGCATGAAATTGTTGACGGGAGCTACTGCTTCATCGTCTATAGCACCTCCAGTCTTATCTAGAATTTTGACTTTCAGGTACAAGTAACTGCTATTCAGATCGATGTAATCTTCGGGCTGTCCTTTGATTTCAAACTCGATGGGAGCGGAATCGGTCAGTGAGGAGACGGGGTGAAATTCCACCCACTGGGATTCTTGCATAGTCATCATTGTGGGGGGCATGGCAAACAGATCCAGTTCCGTCTTGGAACAAGCGCAAGATTCTCGGTGCATCATTTTTTTTGTCTCTTTTCTCAATAATCGAAAACGTCTAAGTCTCAACGGTTCTTCTTTTCTTGGCCTTTCTCGCTTGAAGTCTGGTGAAAGGGTGTTTTCTTCGTCGTCTCTTTCTGCCTTGTCCTTGCTGAATGCCTGACTCGGTAGCGTGCAGGGCATTTATAGGTGTTTCTCGTTGGCCTAAAATGTCTTTGCCCGTTTGCAGCAAGACATTTTTGCCTGCCCTCATGAAGGCTTCTTTAGGGTTTTGTTTGTCGATGATGACATTTTGGAGAAATTCTTTGCCTTGCGTCAGTGCCGCATCTTTCAAGGCGTGCAATCCGCGTGTCACCATCGGTTTCAACACCGGGGCCACCGAACGAAAGGCCGATTTTAACATATGTCCTAAACCGTATCCTCGCTGTCGAGCAACCCCTCGGTACACTGGATACATGACTTACGAATCGTGAGAAAACCGTTTTCGAAAATGGAGTTTCACCGTGACTTTTCCTTTGGTGAATGGATTATTTTGTCCCAAATCTCCTTTTATAGTAATGTTGACCGTGTCCAAATACGACTTACTGACAGGCAAATAGTGAGGATGTACAAATTCGCGGTGGACGTGGTAAGTGTTTCCACCTTCCTCGTCAGCGTTCGTGGCAGAATCCACTTTGAAAGGAATGACACGCAGTAACGGTACGGAGGTGTGTCCCACCACGTTATACTCCACCACATCGGAGTACACAAACATCAAATTCAGTCCTTGGTTCAGTTCTACCGGGACACGAAATAACTTGCTAAAAGACTCGTTGTCGTAAACGATGGGTAATTCGCTTTTCTTCATCATGCTCATTCTCAGGTTCGTGTCTCCACCCAACATGTCATACAATTCAGGACAAAATAAAATGGATAGGATTTTACTCCGTTCAAATTTCATCAAGAAGCGACGAGCTGTTTTGTGGTACTCCATGGTGACACTTTTGTTAACATGCTCCAAAGCTTTCAGAAACACGGCATTAAACCTGGAGGCTATGGTGCTGACCAAATGTTGACCACTAAAATAATAGCCTGGGGAAATGAACAAGTGATAGGTGGTGTACTTTTGTGTACGGGTTTTCTTGTCATATTTGACATTGCTATCCATCCACTGTTGCAATTGTTCGTCATGAACTTCCACATCAAAAAAATTTTGATTGGGAAGGACATTGAGGACTTGGGTCTGGTGAATCATTTCTACTAAAGCCACTTCCAAATGGGCTTCGTGATCTAAGGGGATGGCTTGAGGTAATTTGGCCGTGTAACAGCACAACTTGTTCTTGGGAAACACCTCCATGGAACTGTCACTGGGTAAGGTTAAGTAAAATTGGTTTTGGTGACTCATAATTCCAGAGTTCTGTGGCTGTCCGAGGGGTTAGTGGACGTCAGAGGCGTGTCTCCGCCCAAAATGGGGTTCTGGTTGTGGTTGGAGTGGTGACTGGCACTGGCACTGGACACAAGGTTCCCGTGGTTCCCGTTGGAGGTGAATTTCAGGGAGGGATTAGGAAGCAGGTAACCGATGCAACTGCTCAATAAAATGGTCCACAATTGTTTGTCTCCTTGTTGCAAACTCAAATTGGCGATGGCTGCCCCGATGACACAATACACCACGAAGATTTGGCAGAAAAAGACGATTTGCGTTTTAGGCACACGTTCTCCACACCACACCCACAAGGGTTGTTTTTGTAAATCTTGCACAGAAGAACTGGGTGAAGGAGGAGTGGTCGACGTAGCTGCGTCTGTGTGAAAAGGCATGATGGTCACTTCTTTTTATAGTCGATGACTTGCGAAGCGTCGATCCAAGAATCAAAACTGGGTGGATATCCTTTCCAACGTACTTTGACTTCTTTGACACGTCGTTTGCCCACTTTACGGGTTCTACGTTCGAGAATGCTTTCGATGTCATACACGTCGTCTTCTTTTTTGGTGACACGTTGTAACTCGGGCAAATAAAACGTTCCTTTGAGCACTTCTCCGTTCATGTCTTCCAATTTATAGACGGCAGGATGACGGCCATGCACTCGTCCAGTGACGCGAAACAATTCGGTCGTCCAGTTAGGTAAGTAACCTTTGTCGAAAGTGCGTTTGGTTTTGCCAATGCGCACCCAATCTCCTACGGCCAACATTCCACTTTTCTCGGGGACAGCCCTCGTCGGGGACGTACCAAACAGACGCTCAAACACCAACACTTCGTTGTCGGGAGTCACGTCTTGCGGGGCACGTCCGATGCTTCGATGGTAAGATTGGTTGTACGCTTGCACCAGCTGCGGTAAGATGTCGATGTACTTCAGAGTGTGGTGATGCGTAAAATATTTCCACATGCGTTCTTTCAAAGTGCGTTGAAAACGTTCCACGATGCTGGCTTTGGTTTCGGGATTCTCGGTGGTAAAAAAATGAATGTCACGTTTCTTTAATTCTTTTTGGAAAGCTTGGTTCAGAAATTCGGTGCCTTTGTCCGTTTGCCATCGAAGAGGGTGACGACCGCTTTGTTTCAACACCCGTTGCAGGGCTCGCACTAACTCGCTGCTCGATTTGGAAGTCAAGGGTACGACCCAGGCAAATTTGGAAAAGACGTCGATGACACAAAACAAATATTTGTAGCCACGATTGTAGCTGGCCAAATGAGAGACATCGGCTAAATCGGCTTGCCATTGATGATCGATGCCTTCCACTCGGGTGCGACTTCTGGCAAACTTGCGTCGAATGGGTTTGTGTAAAGTGTAGGTAGCTTGTTCTTGTAACCATCGTTGCACTTGAGGTAAACGGAGACTTTTCAGTCGCGTTTTGGCAGCACGATACAATTTTTGAACTCCTGCGTAACCTGCAGGATGGGAGGGATCGTAGTAAATGCTGGCTAAGACTTTTTCCATTTTTTTTGTGTTGGTTGGTGTGTTAATAAGACACCCACTCTTGGAGGATGCTACTCTTTTTCTCTTGGGGTATTTTCTTGGATTGCAATGCTTTGCGTGTGCGGCCAGCAATAGGTGTCGAAGAGGAGAAGGATGTCTGAGCGGGGGATATCGGTTCTTGTTTCACTTCTGTCTTCACTTCTGTCTTCACTTTCTTTTTCTCTTGTGAGGAAGAAGGGGTGGCCATCATCTTTTTAATCCATCCAATTCTGGAGGTAGGTGGTGTTAACTTGCGTACTTTTTCTGGTGGAGTTTGAAACCCTTTCTCTTCTTCTCCTTTTTCTGTCTTGGTCACGGGTACTGGTGGTACTGGTACTGGTACTGGTACTGGTGATGGTGCTGGACTTTTCATCAAGGTCTTAAAATCTTTCAGAGTGGGTAGAGCTGTTTCGTCTAAAGCTTTCTGGTGAAAGAGTTGCAGTCGTTGCAAGAGTTGACCGTACTTTTGCGATTTTTCTGTTTCGGACAAATCTTGGCGATCCATCAAGGACTGCAATTCGTGTTGTAACTGGGACATCTCGCTCAAATGGGGATTGGGAGGTAAATGCGGGGTGTGTTGTTCTTGCCACCGATGGTATTCCATCCATCGTTTGTAAGGCACTAAAGCTAGTTTTCGTCCTTCCATGGGGTTGTCAGGGGTCGATTCTGAGATCTTGGAACTTCCGAGGCCTTTTTATCTTGCTCCCACCAGTCCTCCCAACATGGTTCCCAAGACTCCTTTCAGTATGGGGCCTAACAAGAGAGGTAAAATACCTCCACGTTGCACTAACATCTTCTTTTTTTGACGAATGGGAATTTTGTTTTGAACCATTTGGCGAAGAACGTGACGATGTTTGCCTAAGCATTGTTTCTGGTGTTTGGACAAAGGGATCGTGCCTTTCAAAACGTTCAAACAACATTCGCACACGGTATCGATGACCTCTTTGGAGGCCGTTTGAATGAGTTTTTTTCGTAGGGGTGGAGAAGCTTTGGACAGGACAGATAACATGTCCCCATGTTTGGCTAAACGTGGTGACAGTCCTTTCCTTTTCTTTCCTTGGGGTTTTCTGGAGGGTGACATCTTTGAGTCTTCAGGAGCACCAAAAAACACTGATACCCCGACTTGGTCACAGGCCTTTTTTATACTGGAACGCGTCGCCACTGATTGTCTTGACGTCGTATTAGTTTGAGGACAGGCATGACACGTCGTGCAGGGGTACGTAACGGACTAAATCGAGCCAGTTCTTGCTTGGACAAATCCAGTAAACCTTGTAACATGCCCGATCTTTCTTGAACTTTGATTTTGGGAGAAGGTACTTTGTGAGCAGCAGCCACTGCCACTAAATTGGAGGGTCCTGCCACTGGGGAAGTTCTTTTGGGGGTCATCAACGGAGAAGTTCTTGGTGTGATCAACGTCTCCAAGTACTCTTCAGTTCTGGGTGTCATTAACGGAGAAGTGGACAAACGTGAGGCTGCCGGAGACGCAGTCACCGCCGTGGCAGGTCGTGGTTTGCGAGTGTAAGGTTGCGTCTTGGCCGAAGTGCCTCTCTTGCGACTAGTTTTCTGTGGACTTTTCTTTTTCTGGGGACTTTTTCTCTGTTTCTTTTTCTGGGGGTTTCTTTTCTTTTTCCGGGGTGGTGGTGTCTGGTCAGAGGAGGGCCCTGCCACTGGAGAAGTTCTCCTTGGGGACCTGGTCTTTTTCTTCTTGGGGCTTCGTTGGACTTTTGTCTTGGGTATAACTTTGGGGGCATTAGGATCCCATCTTAAGAGTGAGCGAATGATGACCCCTCCTAGAGTACCGCTCCCTCCAGGTTTCAAAATGATTTGTTTTTTGGTTTGAGTGTCCATGCGGGGATCGGCCAGTTGGACCAAAGCGACTTTGTTTCGATCGAAAGAGCGTTTGGTTTGATGAGGAATCTGAATGATTCCTTGGAGTAATTGACGTGCCGTCACCGTGAACCATCGTAAGACTTCTTTGAGACTAGCTTCTAAGACACGAGCTCGTGTTTGTGGATCTTTTTCTCGACTGATGCCATACAAGGCACAAATCAATTTGACGGGAAGATGCGACTGAAGGGACGTCATGTTCACACTGTGTGAGACAGACGAAAAAGGGTCTGAGGTTTTTATAGATTTTTTTATGGGGAGTGAAATGAAGTCGAGGACGGAGACGTGTACAGGACAGGCCCTCCGTCTTGGCACCAGTGGTGAAACAAGTGGGTACGAAATCGCAAATCCTCGGGAGTCGTAGGTTTCAAATCGACGAGTAAATAGGCGTGTGGCGTTTGAGTGGCATCGTCGTACGCCTGAGTCAGCCAAGGCGTTCCTAACTGTTTGGCTAAGACTTGCACTTGCGATTTATCTCAAGACCACGTAATGCGCATTGAGACTGATGGTGCGATGGGCTTTACTTTGTTGAAACAAATTTTGGGTGATGTAAACGACACTGGCATTACGGTGATGCCCTTTGCGCGTGAACCACAGTTTAATTTCTTCTTCGTCTTCTCCTAACATGTCGTCGAAAATGACCAAATGGGTTAGACGGGAGTCAGAGACGATGCCATTGTCTTCTTTAGGAATGCCTTCCACAAACACGATGGAATCGCCTTGACTTTCTCGCAAGAGGCTGTACGCCGATTGCCACTCTTTGTAACACCACACGATTCGTTGAGGGGGTCGATCGATCAAATGATGTTTATGTTCGATCAAACGTTTGACGAATTCGGTTTTGCCTGAACCGCTAGGTCCAGCAATGAGCATGTTAAAGGGATGGCGAAGATACAAAGCCTCCCAACTGGCACGATCTAAGTGTTCGTCGATGACTTTGACAGTAGAGGAAGAGGGAGCAGAGACAGCAGAGGTAGCCATAGTGTGAGAAATGTCACTTGTGACACGAAAAACAAACAAGACAAGAGTTTATATACTTTTTCAGAACACGTTTATTGAATGTTTTTTTCAAACATGAATACGAAAGACAAAAATACATAAAAGCCAAAGGCTTAAGTACAAGAATGAAAGGCACATGATAACCATGAACGTGGAATAAACACAAGTGTCTGTACAACCTGTTTTGGGTAAAGTTCTAACCAGTTCTATAGTAGGGGGTAAGGTCACACAAGTGTCCTCCCGAAAGGGTCTTTCAGGCCTGTCCACGACAGTCCTGTCCTGGGTGACGGGTTCTTCTGGCACCGTCACTAACACAGGTTGAAAAGTAACTTTTTTCCTTGAATAACTCTCGTGCATACTGGGCCACCTCTTGTGTCCAAGCCTCAAAACCCTGGTCTCGGTGATGTCCAACATTTGACTCCTAACCAATCTGGTTTCTTCTTCGTCAACGACATGGTAAGTTACTTCAATGAACAATGGACTATTGGTCTTGGACGTTGTCCCTTTTTATATGCTGACCAATATCGATGTGACCGTACGGCAACGTAAAGTGATTGGGAAGTCTCACTCGCTTCTGGTACACGATTTGATAGATTTTTTCCAGGGGCCGACTGACGATGTGGTGAGTGGGTAAACGTACAATCTTGTTCGGTTGATAAGTGGTCACTTTAAAGTTTCCATCCTCTCCCGATTGCAAGGCTTCTTGCAATACCCCAAAGTTGACCACTCGACTGGTACGATGATTCAGAGTCAGTCCTTTCACTTTGCACGTCGTGTGCACTTCTCCTTGTTTGTCCCGGTATTCGTAGCCGTAATTTTTGGGACCACCACTGACGAAACTTAGAATCTTGTCGTCGGGATGCTCGTCTGTCCAGGTTACTAAACGGTCTCCTTCGATGTCAGGGTGCTGTTGAATCGGGTGATGGATGTAAATGCAACTGTCCGTGTCAAAGTACAGGACGCGTTCTTCTAACAGTTCTAAAGCTTCGTACAATTTTAAGCGAGCATGAGCTGTCACGTAAGCCGCAATGATGACATTTCCAAAAGGGTCGTCTTGTACAAAGTCCAGATCTTCTTCGTAATTGACCAAGATCAAATCCTCTCGAACGACGTCCACGTGTTTCATGTATTTGGTTTTGTCGTGAATCATCTGGAAGTAGCGGGAAGGTTCTGTCAAATATTCCGTCTTGGGTAAACACGGACGTTGTGCCATTTTACCCCACAAGCAATTTAACATCACTTTGGCAAACGATCGCCTGCCTTCGTTTTTTTCGATGTGGTCTAAAGAGATGCCTTCTTGTGCATAGTATTTCTCTTTGAATTGTATTTGGTCTTCGGGAGTGTGACACCAGGAAGGATAGCCGCTGGCTTCTTGTTTCAGTTTCAAAAAGGCATCCACGTAGTCGGCGAAAATGCCTTTCTGAGTAGGGTCACCCTTGTGGTACTGTTGTGTCTTGGGAAAGTGGCAAATTTCGTACACTTCTAACAGTTGGTATCCCATGTCCAGAGCTTTGAACAATTCCACGCTGACCCAGGTTCCCGTCAAGGCACGTTCTTCCTGGGTGTGATGGCAAGGTTGGTCCTGGTTGCACGTTTCGGCACAAGTACGGCACAAGGGAAACATCAGTTTGCCTTGACAATGGTGAGGTAAGACGGGATGGTATAGGTTCGTGGGAGGCAAAACTTTACACTTGATCAAGCCTTCGTATTGTCGAATGTTTTTCAGGTCGATATGTTCCGTCAACAATTGCGGGTGCCCTACAGGAAAGCGACAATATTTGCACACGTAGGGATACAGCGAACACACGTCCAAGTATTTGATTTCTTCTCCTTTCTCTTCGTCGGCTTGGTACAGCAAACAGGTGGCATTGTTCCTTCCTCCGTACAAACTATCCCTCGGGTTCAGCGGGTCCATGAACTGGTAACTTTCCACGAGGCGTTTAAACTCGGGATCGGTTTTCAAACGGTGATCGTACTCGTGTTCCCACATTTCCACCACTTGGTATCCTTGCTGTTCTAACTTTAGGCGTCGCTGACAAGTGTCCTGGTACAAGTCTTCCATGGTTCGTTGCAAAAACTGATTTTTAGTGTCACGGTCAGGGTAGCAGACGGGACATCCGTGAAATAAGCAACCGTTAAACTCGTACACGATCTTGGGGTTTTCCAAGTCCCAGCCATCTACCGAATACGTTCCGATGGTCTTTTCGCCTCCTCCGTTGCGGGCATGCTGAATCCATTTGTCTTCCTTGTCGCACAAGTAATGTAACCAACGTAGGGCTTTGACCGAGTATTGACGCTTGACATAGTAGGTCGTTTGAGGACTGATGACAGCCACGGTGTTTTCAGGCATGAATCGTTGGCGGTACACTAAGGAACACGCTTTGGCAATGGTGCAAGCTTCTTTCAAAGGATCGACCCCTCCGTGTTCCATGAACAGTTCTCGAAATTTTCCACAGCAACGTCGTAAAATGTCCACGTCGGAACGACAATACTTTAACATTTCTTCCTGAAAGTCGAAGGGGTCAGAGGCATGAGCCTGGTACCAAGCGTAGAAAGCTTCTCGTTGTTCGGTACGCATGTTGTCGGGGTCGTAATAGTGAGCCTCAGGTAAATGGGGTAGAACGGCATGTTGATTGGCTTCCGTATTGAAAAAGTGTGGAAAGTACCCTTTAGCCATTTCTGTCATTCCAAACGTTTTAGGCATTCGACTCAAAGGCATGGCCAAGTAACTCATCGAATCTTTAAACTGTACTTGTCCCACTTGCATGAAAATGATTTTGGCTCCGTTCAAAGTCACTTTAGGACGTTCGGTGCCTTGTTCCGTATAGTATCTGAGAAGAAACTGTCCATCGTATCCGGAGAAATTGTGAGCCATCACCGTGGTATGACGATGACAATCTCCGTAACGTTCGATGTCCTCTTGGCTCCACGTCTTGTCGATGGGGTCTAAGACCCATTGGGCAAAATCGGCTAACGTGTTTGGTCCCCGAAAGATTTTTTCACGCCTTCCGGGAATCTTGCTGCAGTGAGGGCAATGACTGAAGATAGGTTTTTGAATGCACTTCTCGCACGCTCGATGAGCCACGCAGAAATTAGGAATGTGAATGCCGGTCTCTTGCATGCATTCGAAATCGAAAAAGATGAAATTGCCTTTCTTCTTGTGACCGTCCTCTTTCTCTAGTGTGGGTTGGTATTTTTGCACGTAGCATTGGTGTTCCAAGTCCACGATGCGGTGACAAATGTGACATTTTTTTTTCCTGAACATACGTGTGCCTTGGTACTATTGGTACGTATGCATTGTCTACACGTTGGGCACAATCTCAAGAGTTGACAAGCACATTTCTGCTGTGAACCTTGCGTCTTCAGATGTTGTTGGTAACAGGTAGGACTGACAAACGTGCGCAAACAAGTCGAACAAGGCACTGGTCCTTCGCTCAGACAGGGTGGAGAGGCCAAACATCCTGGGCATTTCATTCCACAATGCTTGTGTTGCTCTCGATTGTTATAACCATAGTCACATTTCTCACAATAATAACTGTATCCCAGGAATCCAGTGATACTGGTAATGGTATCGAAATGGTCATCGTGATGATAGACATGAATGTATTTTCCGTCCTTAAAATCTTGGCCTCGAAACAACAGAGTTCCACGCATTTCTTGAGGGTGCACTTTCAAGGTGTAGCGTGGAGCTAGGGCATCTTGCAATTTTTGCATCTCAGGAGTGCCACAGGGTGTGTCTTTGGACAGTCCGGCTTGTTGTAACAGGAGTTCTGCTTCATTTCGTTGTTTGGCTCGGTCGGATTGTTGAATAGTGTTCCAGGTTCTTTTCCATTCTACCGTGTCGTTCTTGTTGGCATAGGTTCGTCCGACCACGATGGCACGGGCTAAACACATCTGGTCTTGAGGGTTGTTAATTCGGACGAGACTCTTTTTGGTGTTGCGAAGGTCGTCCACCAATAACATCTTTTTGCGTCCTGTCCCTTGAGGAGGAGAGACGTGGGCCATTTTCAGTGTGGCTTTACCATCGGTGATGTCAAACTGGTCATTAGATTGTTGCACCTGTTGTATCTTGTCCATGGCTTTGGAAGGGGTCAGTTCTGTGGGTCTGCTAAACTCAATCCAAACAGGGGATTTCAAACCGTCGTGATCTATGGATAGTGTCAAGCGATCGTCTTCTTTGGCTTGACATTGTCGCTTGAGTGCGGTGAGCAAAGAATCCCACATCTCGGTGATAAACCCTTCTGCTTTCTCCAAGGGTACGTCGGCCTTGAAATCTTTAAACTTCACCGTGTAGGTGTAAGCCGTGGTTCTAAATTTTCTAGAGGAGCGCTCTTCCGTCTCTCGAATGGAATAGTACTTTTCAGGGTTGACTAAGGGTGGTGAACTTGGTTTAGAGGGTTCGGATTCTGGTTCACTCATGTCCTCTTCAAAATCACTGGCATGAATTTGTGCCAAGATTTCAGCCCTGGTACGAGGCGATAGATCACGTTTCTGCCTCTTACTTTCTTCTTCTTCTTCTTTTTTCTTGAATGAATAGGATCGTTTCATCTTGAGTGCAAAACGTCAAATGACTCAAGTTTAAACACCATAGACTAATTTATAGTCTTGGCAAACCAGCGTATATAAAAAGGGTGTGTGTCTTGTCCTTTCACTATTCATTTCACTCTCAAGCCAAGCACAACGATGGAAGAGACTACCCAGATGGAACGTTTCGTCAGAGCTTTGCGAGGGGTCATTAGAAAATTCTCTTCAGACCAGCCGACGAACTACTCTCCTTCCTTTCGAGATAAAAGTCAAGATACTTGCTATATCTGTCAGAAGAAAGGGCATTGGTCTTCAGAGTGTCCAGACCGTCAAAAAAGAAAAAAAAAACAGGGGCTAAAAAAGACAAAAGTCAAGATACCTGTTATTATTGTAAATAAAAAGGACATTGGTCTCCAGATTGCCCAAAAAAGAAACAAGAGGAGTCAGAAGAAAAGAAGGATTCTTCAGAAGAAGAGAGGGATTCTTCGGAAGAAGAGAGGGATTCTTCGAAAGAAGAGAGGGATTCTTCAGAGGAAGAAGAGGAAGAAAGAAGACAATTCTATTTAAAAGAGGCAAAGAAACAGGAGAAGAAAAGAAGAAGGGAAGAAAATGAGGAAAAAACGGTGAAGAAATTCAAAAAACAGAGAGACTAAATAATGAGAAAGAAGAAGTGTACGAACTTTTTAAAGTGTTCTGTGGTGAATTGTGAATTGGATTGTAAAAAATGGATAAAAGAATACATGAATGATATAAGGTAAGTGTCTTTGAGTTTGATTTTAAAATAAGAAGCTACACTCAAGCACTCATACACAGACACGTACTATAAGGGTAAAATGGGTGGGGTTTATTTTTGAGTTATTGGCAAATTGAAATTGTATTTCTTTTCGAGAAATGTGGGTGGCCCTGAAAAGGGCCTTTTTTATTTATGGTGTAGGAGTGAGTTTAACCAATCAACTTTAACTGCCTTAAGCCTTTGCCACGGCCAAGGCCTACTTCTGATGATTGGGTTGAAATCACTAAGGGTGGTACGACAGGCTTAGTCACAGGGTTGGCGTGTTTAGCTCGGGAAGGTCGTATTCTCTTCGGTCGTGATAAAGAAGTCTGATACATTTGTTTCAGACTTCTTAACTCCGCTAAAATGTCCAACAGTACCGTAGCCGTTTGATTTTCACCCTCTTGTTTCTTTGCTGCTACTTCTTCTTGCTGTTGTTGCTGTTGTTTTTTTCTTACCTCTTCTTGTTGCTGTTGCTGTTGCTGTAGGAGAAAAGCTTGTTCCGCTTCCTTTTGTCGTTGCATAAATTTCTCCAATTCTTCTTTCTGTCTCTGTCTAAAATTCTCCACTTGCGGTAAAGAAGAAGGTAACGAAGGTTCCGGAACAAATTCTTGCGAGGTAAGAAAATCCACAAAATCCCAATGTACCTCTTCTGAAAGTAAGTCCGGGTTCCCTTGGGCAGTCTCCCCTGCTGGTGCACCCCAATGGATCGTTTTCTGAGTTTCCGTCATGTTGAATCACTGTCGCATAGATTGACTGCACACAAGCGCTAACGAATCTATATAGACCACGTGACGTCACAGACTGCTCTCTTCGGATTGGATGCGAGCTGACTGAATTTTGTAACGCGTGTTCGGATTGGTGAATGAATTCAATCTGTTTCAATCCTTCCTGTACCTATAAATAAGCGCAGTTCACTGCATTGATTCACCTATTCTCGTCGCTTCAAGATGTGGACCACAGTTGAGTCATCCACCCTTGTGTCTTCCATGATGTTTAGAACGGACATGCTCATGTATGTCAGGTCCAAGTGGACTGTTGTTGATAGGACAGATACTAGTCAATGGATGAGGAGAGTTTACATAGAAAGACAAGGATGTCTCAAGAGGGTACTTGTGTATGGACCGGCAGTTAGAAGGAGTTTAAGAAGAAGAAGAAGAAGATGTGACAGATGCCATCTATGTTAATATTAATATTAACATAAACCCAAAGGCCCTTTTCAGGGCCAGCCATATTTCTCGAAAAGAGATAGCCTTTCAATTGCCTACCCCTTTTTTAAAAAAATTTAAAAAAAAAAAAATCCCATGTTCAATTTCCCTTGACGCTATAAAGTCGCACCCTGTTTAAATTCCTTTGACGCTAAACCGTCCCACGATTTTTCTCCATGTTAATTTCCCTTGAGGCTAATCTGACCCACGATTTTTCTCCATGTTAAATTTCCCTTGACGCTAATCTGACCCAGGGGTCTCTGTAATGCTAATTCCCATTGACGGTAAAGTGTCCCCATTTACTACTTATATATATATATATATATATATATATATATATATATATATATATATATATATATATATATATATATATATATATATATATATATATATATATATATATAAGCAAAATTTCTGGTTAAATTTGCTGAAAACTTTTATTGGAATTACACGAATGTATTATTTTTCATTAAAGATTATAGAGTGCGCGTTTGCGTGCGTTTGTAAATCGCGCGGAATGTGGACATCATTGAGAATATCCACCAACAGACCGGGGACACACCTCGAAACGGGGACGTCCCTGTTTTGTAATGTCGGCTTAAATGGAATGCCATGGCCTAAATTAATGAAACAAAACTTAAAATAAGCGTATCTCAGCATGTCCACGTTTTGTTGGTATTTTTTCAGATCATGCTATACACAACAATACACACGTCCCACTCGACTTGAAACCTCGTGTATATCAGTCGGAAAACTGCGTCCCCGTTTACGCGGTAAAAATTCAGTTTTGTTGTCGGCTTGCGCACTTTGTTTCTGACATATTCACCGAAGATGACATCAAGAAAAGCTAACTGGATTTAGATCATTTATTTAAACATAGACAAATATGATATATTTTCTATTTTAACACAGAAAGCAATATCGATATACATGTTTATTAATGGAAAGTCCAATTTTCATAACACATTTCGTCAAAATTAGATCGGGTATACAAGAAAACTGAATAAAAGGTTTCATGCAGATATTATACACGGTTTTTACGATGGGCAAGAGATTCGTGCAATTCATCTTTGCTTGTATGTTTTATCTCCTTTTTAACTCTGAGCCATGCACATTCGGATAAGAAATACACTGGAAAATATCAAGATAGTTTTTAGTTCATTCGAATGTGGTTAGAAGCATAATAACGAACAGTCTACATGGTAACCAAAACATAATACCATTCCTTTCTTCCAATTAACCGCATTATAGTTAAATCCGACAAGTTAAGCTTGAGCCAGTAGGAAATAAAAAGAAATTTTATAAGTACTTGTACATGGCACCAATCACGACGCTGAAAGTACAAGTTTTCATACTCGTATTTAGTGTTTCTCGGTGTATCTTAAATGTGCATGCTGGCTGAAGTATAAATAGTGTGAAAGAAAACAATCACATACATTTTGTTTGACTCAGAGGTACCTCACAACTGCATGGTATCTCCTTGTTACATTTCCGTAACGTAGCGCCAGCACTTAACTACAATAAAATACAAGTCACAACTCAAACACCAAATACCGGGAACTATTTTTCCTACGCTACCTTAAGTCAGTCGAATTATAATTTTAGCCTAATTTCGCCTGTAACTCTACACGATATTTACCATCATAGTAAGAATAAAAAGCGTAACCAGATAACGGGACAGTCCCTTCTCAATCATTCCATTGTATGATTTACCAGTCTTTATCATAAATACTGTACATGGAGTAACACAATCAACCCACACAATTAGATTTTAATAGGGACTATTTGGCTCCAAGGACACTTGAGCGGCTCTGACCTGAGCTCACTAAAATTAAACCATTAAAATCATAAAAAAAATTAAACAAATTGGTGTGTTTCATATCGAAGAGATATTATCATGCATTGGCTTATTAATGAAGGGGATTGCACTAAAGTGGCAATTTCTTTTGTACACCAAAGTTAAAAATGTGTTATTTTTTGGGACATTTCAAATCTAAACTGTAGTCTTGCCAATAAAATTATTTTAACTGAAGATTGCATGCAGATCTTTGATTATTTCATTTTAGAAAAAGGGGCACATTCTGTGTATTTTCACACAACTCTGACAAGTCTCCTTCAAATTCCTGCACGTACATTTTACTTATATATACAACAAACATAATATAAAATTTTAATATGATAGTTTTAGTTTAGTTTGTTAATATGGACGGGAACTATGTGCATGAGGTGAGATTACCTCAGTATTTAGATTGAAATGATTTTTATTTAGAATCAAAATACATACTTATGGAATGTCCCCGATTTGAATGTATAATTTCTAACACTGAATATGTGTGTGTCCCCGTTCTGATGGAAGACAATCTGATAGTGTTTCTTGGACATCAACCACAAATCAGTTAAAAATTACATGTTTATATCAAATGCATAGTAAAATAGATCTTGTCGCCCATAATGTGTTAAAATAAAAATGCCCCCGTTTTGATGGCAAAAATCGCATGTCCCCGTTTTGTAGGTTTTACAAGTGTGTGTGTGTGTGAGTGTGTGTGTGTTCAAACATTCTTTGAAAAATAAGTCAACACCATTTTTGCTTAAATCGACATTTTTAGTTAAGCCCCGCTCACTTAAAATGAAGAGGAAGGATTAGGGCTTTTCCCTTCCTTTTTATCTACAAAATAATAAACATTAATATATCCACAAGATTTACAACGTTGTAAAGAAAGACTAAATTTCCAATCAATTACTACAGCATCATTTTACCATGATTGTACAGTACATTTATGGACTAAATTGCTACGTATGTGACGTGTAAGTATGTATCAATACATTTTACTAAGAAGTATTTACTCCAATCTGACCCGACATGTTCGTTCTATTTTTGGAGGGAAATGCAATTGGTTTAAGTTTTATAAATCTGGAAAATATGAGTTGTTCTACGCTCTAAAATAGTTTAGAATTCCTCCATACACGAGTATAGCTTACTTTTAAAAAAAAATATTGGAGGGGAGCTCTCCTTTGATATTTCCAGACCATTTGGAGAGACCCTCTTGTCCTATTGTTATAATGTGTGTCTGCTATGGTTTTCCCGTATAGTCTTTTTTATGAAGATATAATATTTATGTTTTTGTTTGATTTTATTTTATTTTTGTTACACACACACACACACACACACACACACACACACACACACACACATATATATATATATATATATATATATATATATATATATATATATATATATATATATATATATATAGTATTTTATATGTAATTTGTATTTTTTTCATTTTTTACTTTTAATTTTTTTAAGTCACTTTTCCATTCATCAGTTTGCTCTCCTAGACATTCGTCATCTTGCATATGATAGCTTTCCATCATCGGTGCTTTTTCTTCTTCTCTTTGTTTCCTTCTTTTTTACTTCCTTCTCTCTCTGTTTCTTTCTCTGTCTCTTGCTAGTTTTGTTTCTATACTTTGGTTTCCTGTCATTTTTGATTGTAGTGTTATGGAAGTTTCCTCTTGTTCTTGTTCTGGGGTTTTAGTCTCTAGCCACGTTTTTTTCTTGTTGATTCTGTGTTCTTGGCGGTAGTTTTGGGCTTTTATCTCCCTGTTTCTGTATTTCCTGCTCCTTTCCCTGTGGTTGTTGTTGGTGTCTCTCATCTTTTTGTTGTTGGTAAGGGTTTTGTTTTGACGTTAAATCTGACTGTATTATTACAGGAGTTTTCGATTTTGTTGACTTTTCTGCTGCTGTTGTGGTTGATTTTGTCTTATTTGTTTTTGTTTTTGTCGTCGTCTCACTTCTTGTTGTTTTTGATTTAGATTCCTGTGTGTTGTGGGTCTGTTTCTTTTCCTGTTTCTGGTTTTCCTGACTTTGTTGTTGCTGTTGTTGTTGTTGTTGTTGTTGTTGCATGACCTGAGGTTCTGTTACCTGGTTTGTTGGACGTTTGAAGGGTGTACGAACTTCAGTAAAACTCTATTACTAAATAGATGTTACAACATATGACAGAAATACGTTTGGTATGGTCCAGATTTTAAATAGGTTACAATTCCGCTAGTGTACAAAGAGGTCAAAGTTTCATTCATCAAATTTGATACAGAATTACAATTGGATTTCTTGACTTCCTGTCGTAGATTATAAAATGTACTGACCGACTTTGTTTTACCCTTTACTCTTTTTTTTTTTTTTGGGGGGGGGGCACCAGACAGATCCTCCTCCCCCCATTAAACAATAAATAAATATAAAAAGTATTTTATGGTTGTGTGTTTCGTTCTAGTTTTGGAAGGAAATGCAATTGGTTTAAGTTTTATCAATCTGGAAAATATGAGTTGTTCTGCTGTCTAAAACAGTTTAGAATTCTTCCACACACTAGTATAGCTTAGGAGCTGGCTTCCGTAAAACTCCATTACTAAACAGATGTTATAATATTATGAAACAAAGACTTTTGGTATGGTCCAGATTTTAAATAGGTTACAATTCCGCTAGTGTACAATGAAGTTTCATTCATCAAATTTGCTACAGAATTACAATTGGATTTCTTGACTTGCTGTTTTAGATTGATAAAATTCACTGACTGACCTTTTGCCCCCAAGGTCTTTATACTTCTGACGGTTGGATATTTCTTTTTTAAATCAAGGCACAGTATTGGGCAAAATGTGATGTACCGATGTAAATTTTTAGTTCTCCGTTGGTTAAAAATACCAAATTAAAGTGTGTGTGTGTGTGTGTGTGTGTGAGAGAGAGAGAGAGAGAGAGAAATACAGAGAAAGTTAAGTCCAGTTTTAAGGGTTTTTTTCGTTTCAGATAACATACAACGATATCCTGTTCAGTACCTAATCTATTTAATATCCAGCCTTGAAAGTGCACAGCTTCAGGCAAACAATCATCCATCTAGACAAGAGCGCGACTAGACGGGTATAACGAAATTAAAAGTCCGGAAGTCCGGACGTCTGTTTAACGGTCTGCTCCCCTCAGTAGTCCTGAGTCGAATGTTCCTCGTAATAGTTTTTAAAGATGTTGATAGGCAGGTTACGCTCGATCCAAGGTCGACACTTCTTTTATTCTCTATGTGTTTCTCCTGGGTCGAGTTAGACCTCCTTTATTTAGTTTATCTGTTTATTCTTTATTGAAAGATCCAAAATTGTTTATGAGACCACATTATTGTATAGTGGTCAAATATACAGTGCGGGAGTAAATGGTTTTAAGATATAGAAGAAGCTAGTAGGGTTTTAAACTAAGTGTTATACAGTATGTATTTGTGTCTCTGTTTTGTCTGTTTATTTTCTACATGGGGTATTTTCAAAGACTCTTTCATGGGCCTGTCCACTTCGCGTAGCGCCATGTGACTCAGCCCCATGATGTCATCGTCTTTTACTTCCCCCATATAGGTTCCCTGTATCCCTTACTATATATGTCTTTAGAATTTTCTTTAAGAAAAAATATTAATAAAAAATTCTTTCCTTTTCTTCCTTTCTTCCCTTTTCTCTTTTTTTTATCGAAAAATAAAGTTATATCGTTTTTGTGTGGAAATATTTGAAATATAATTTGAAATTTTCTTTGAAATATGGATGTTGTGGGGTGAGGGGAGGGGGTGTGGGTATGGCATCGGCTCGCATTTGCGCTACTCGACCCTAAAATTACATGGGGCTCCATTGGTTAAGTATCCTGACGAGAAGCATCTTCCTGGATATAATTATTGTGGTCCTGCAACCTGACTTGATATCCGACTTGACGAAAAGATTAACCCAAGCCTGGAGAGTGCCCAATAAATACGATTAATCAAGCGTGTCACGTTCATGATGTCGCATATAAAAATCCAAATCTTAACGACATATTGTAGACGTGAAGTTATTCATACTCTAAAGTCTGTAAAAAATTAAATCTCTCAGAGAATTGCTTGCTAATTTTTTTTAATAAGATCTGCGATGAAAGGTAAACTATTGCTAGGGACCGGTAACCATCAATGTAGCTCACAACTGTGCCTAGTTTAGTTCCATCTGATAGGTTTACGTTGTTTCGATTTACAAATATATATATTTTCTCTGTTGTATCAGCAATTACGAAATCGAGCTCAGCATCGTCGATAATTAATCTTGTTCAGTGTCGTTTATGATCATTTGATCCTCCTTGTGTAAATTTCATAATTATCTTTATGCAAAGATCAGTTGCAAGCCTAATATCACGGTCTCTAATATCGGAATTGACACCTACGTCAGCTCTGACATCGTCAAGGGTTTACGGTAGCCAGACTTGTTTTTGTGGACGATACGATAGTATTGCTTCACTCACGGTTAACGATATCAATATCTTTGCATCAAGTATATATTGAAATAAAACTTTTTGAGTCCAACCACGTTTGCTAAAATGACGATCAAACCAAACAGCGACATCCGGATGAAGGTTTTCCGATGCAAACTTGAATGACTCAATACATGAAAATCCAGTTAAGTCAAAATCTGGCAAGTGTCCATTTATCGCAATTCGACTTTTCTCTTGTGTTGGATGTCCAAATCTCTTAAAACATTTAGCACACTCTCCCATTCCAAGAAAGCTTCCAGGATAGTATGCAACCATATCAACTAAGATAACATCCTTATTATCGAATTTATTATTCCACAATCCGCCGTGTCCTTATTCGACGCAACTCCAATGTATATTTTCAAGAAATTCCAACCGGTTTGACTTCCATGAATTTTTCTCCTGAGCAAAGTGAGCAGCAACTGACGGAACGGTGAAGCAATTACTAAGTAATCGTTCAATAATATTGGTATCGTTCGTGTATTTCAACGCAATCTTCGTAATCTCTGAATTAAGAGATTCTGTACGATAACTATCTCCATTAGGCCGTACAAACTGATCATAATTTCTACATTTAGAACTTTGAAACAACCACATGGATACAGGGTCACTCTTACTTTCAGATAAAATCGAACACATCACCGTCATAAAATTTAACAATCCGAGTTCGTGGAAATAATGTTACGTCCGATGTCCACGCGTGCGCGTTATGACCCACGATCTCCATCGAAGCTCCCTTTGATTTATATTTTGATTCGTACAAAATATCGCCGGTCAGTGTCTTCATCCTTATTGGAAATTTTAATTTCTTTTTCAACTCAGCAACGTCTCTACAATTTCATTAACGCACTCGGCCCATTCATTTATTGCTTTGCGTCTCAGAACCGTTAAACCATTTCCACGTATCGCGTTTGAGAAAATGTTCTATAATTGTTTCAGCAACACAATTCAAAGTCGAAAATTTCTTTGGTCGAAGATCATCAACGCTCGTTCAGAGGATATATATCATAAACAAGTGAGGTCACAGGATATGCTCGCTCATAATAAGAAGTATCCCACACCAATTAATTCTGTCAATCAGACGAAATAATATTTCCATCAATGAACAAGGCTGGATACTATTTTGATATTTGCCGTCGTTCGGTTTGCAGTGTCTCATTTAATATAACCAAATCAGCATTTTCAAAGAAATACAAACAAAAAATAATATTTCAGTATCTCACTCCAGGTGAAGGGAGATAGCTAAGGGCAGATGTGCCTAAAGATTATACAGTAGCCTCGCTTGTATCCATCTTAAGAATAGGCCAAACCCCCTGTGAGATTTCCAGGTATTGGTAACTTCATAATAAGTTTTGAAATATATAGTAGTAAGAAGGCTCCGTGGCGAGCGGTTAGCGGATTTAAACTCTCGGTGTGTGGAAATTAGCGTTCCAATCCCGTGACTGACAAATTTGTCGACCGTTGCAATAAATCACATTTTATAATTTGCGGCTTCAGCCCAACAGAAAAAGTAATAATAAAGTACACCTTCCCACCATGTCAAACAATGTGGTGGGTGCTGATTTTGCACTACCCGGGGTTTGATTTTGGGGAAAATGTGCATAAAATTTAAAATTATCAGTATGCCCATGAGGTGGAAAAGCAGGAACCCCCACCAGGCTTATTAAATTACCCAACAGGCAATAAAAGAATCGCTAGTTTGTGCATGTGACGATACAAACCCTTGCAATTCGCTCCACTCGCACAGGCGATTTAGAAAATTAGATCAGAGGCGTCTCGAGAATATGAAATAAAAAAGATTGTGAGTGCGCGTGTAACACAGTTGAAAAGCGTTATGTATGACTGTCCACAATAGAACTGTGAACAATCGAATTACGAAAATGAAAATTGTGACACCGAATGATAGCTCGCATTTTGACTATTGTTCCCCCCTCCGATTATATCAGGGATTATTGTCCTTGACTTTGTTGGCGGCGTTTATAGCTTTTTTTGGTCGGAGAATCTTCTTTTGGTTGGGTAGTTAACCGAGAATTTATATGTTTGGACAACCCATAAAGTATTTCGTGTAACTTTGACCGTTTAAGGCAAGACTCTGCGTGATTCGGAATGTGATCCATATCACATACACCTGTAATAACAAGTTCTCGTTGCAGCTCATTTAACTTCCAGCGTAGACAAAAACTTCTCATCGCCATAATCATCAATAATTGCATTAACACTAATCTTTTCTGTGTGGGGAAGTGTAAAGATTGTTTTGACGCCATTTTATAGTTCCGCATTGTTATATACAAAAACTCTCATGTGTTGGTGCATTATATAATACCACACAAAATAAAAAAATTTAATCATCGCTGTAAGGTTCCATGGGCCCAAGTCTGATTTTGGTAATTCCGGGCGGGATTGTTTTTACTCCTTGGCTATTGTCAGGATCTCACCTACTTATCGTCAAAGATTCATCTCTTAAGTCAAGGTGTCCGTGCTGATCTATAGGTCTGAAATGTATCCGTGACAATAGCGAATTATGACATTTGAGATAAACCGCATTAACAGGTACTGACACAATTAAATATCCATGTGGAACTTCAGCAGTAAATGAGTATAGGATATATCCGTGCTGTGCCTGCATGGATTTATCAAGATCTAATGCAGACCTTGTCTGGGTCTGGTAGCTGCTGTCGATCGCATCACACACCAGACTGACTACAATCGTTGGTGGTACATGACGACCACCACCGTCTAGGTCATTGTTATGTTTGAAAATACTCAGAGGAGGGGATATTTTTCTCCATGATTCTAGTAACTTTGGAAAATATTCATCAATGATATCACTCACGGTTTTTGTCAACTCATCGGAGTTGAATCTTGGTAATATAAATGTTGGTAATTCTGCTTCTGCAATCGCATAGTGTCTGATAAACAGCTGCTTAACTGTCGTCAAATAAGGACGTGAAATCATGGCGACGTTATTACCAGTATCAATCACTGTATCAATAATAATGCAATTGACAAGCTTGAGGTCGGATACAACCTGGTTAAGGTGCTGTACCGTTGCAATATGATTTGTTGCTTTAGATCGTCGTTGGGATATTCTTGTATGTAACTGGAAAACAACTGTCGAAATTTGCTGCATAATTGCTGATGTTCAGGCTTAAAAATAAAAATGCTACCTCTTTCTGCATATCTCCATGGATAAGGTTTTCGATGCCCTTGAAGGTTTAAGAACATTTTCTTATCTGACGAATAATCAGATCATTGAGGGCGCGGTGGAGCTGGAGGTGCTTGTGTTGTACTTCTGGCCATCCTAACACAGATCGGATCGATGGTTGATATATCGACACTGTAATCAGGTGTTGATAATCTAACTCAGCTGATAACGTTGGCTCATGAACCGTGATAGAGATCTTGGATTCTTTTCCTATCATAGATTTGATTCTTCGCTGCAACTAATTGTTAATCTGTTCGATTTGATAACTGCCCGTCGGTATGCTCACAACTGTCCAGTCTGGTGTTTCATCGGGTTTATTTTTATACACAAATACCAGTTAATTATTAGCCTGAGACCCACCGAATGACTTTACTCTAATATTTGGCCAGCTGTAATATACTCGCAATTGTGCTTGAGCTATTTCCTTGGCTGAAATTGCCGTTGGAAAGCTAGCTTCAAACTCAGGCTTGGTTGAGCTCGCTGATATCATCGTGGTTGTTGGTGGTGTTGGTGGTTGTTAGCAACAATTCTATTAAACACACCGACATTAATGTCGAGGATAGATCAGTTTGCGACACTATTATTTAAATCATGGATCTAAATTTCGGATCCTGATCTGATATTATTCCATCTCTGAACCCTGATGATATCAGCAATGATAATTTGGCGTGTGCTTGTGTTGTCGCTGATAGCAACGTTATATATATTCGGGTAATGTATCAGCCGCGCACGTGGATATCTTTTGTGAGATGCTATTACGAATACCAGCAACACCGGTTATAACTGCAACACCAATTCCTATTACTGGTGATATTATATATGTGGCGAATATTGCTCCGATTATAGTTGCTGTTACGGCGGATGCAGAGTATACAATTATGTCAGTAACAACGATACGTCTGCTTTATTTTTTGTGTCTTTTGTTTACCTGTATGCGCACGTATGATATTTTTCAGTTGGGTCTTCCACAAAACACGCTTGCTCGTATCTGAAACGTTGAACATTAATTGGGGTTACCGGTGATTTGTTCATTCGTTAAATTACTAACAATCTAAGTAGGTAGTATATTAGCGACGAATTCAATACACCAATAGTACATCACGCCGAGGTCTTTTTCTTCGGTTTCCACTACAAATATTCCCTCGTCGTTTTTCTCCAATATCACTAACACAGATCCACAAGATCCACTAACTGGATAACGCCGTGAAATCTTGGTAGATATTGTAAATGTTGTAACTCTGAATACTGAGAACCTGTACACACTGGTAACATCAGCGGTATGTTTGATGGATTTATTGAGTTATGTCCATAATGCTGATCCAGACGCTACTGTATATACTACACAATCGGTAATGTTTTTGATATCAGATAGCTTAATATTGATGAATGCTGGACTCCAAAATAATTAATTAATGGCTCTATTTGTGTTTCTACGAAAATATGTAAACGTGATTACATAATTAGCATAATCAGATCTAAACGTGTTAATTCCATCATTGATTGTCGTTAATTATGACATCATCGGGATGTTGCTATTGTCGACTTGTTTCTTCGTTGCAGCGTCATCGTTTGATTCTGGTTCTCCAAGACCAGTAATTTTATTATTAGACATATTGAGAGAAACAGTCATTGCATCATCGGTTTTAGCAACGTATTAACTGATCGTGGCATCATTGCCGATGTCCACACATTTTTTGTTGCCACATCATCGTCAGATTTTGGTTCTCTCACATTAATAATTGTATTTCTGCTCATGTTGAGATCACAATACACAATGTCTCCAATTCTTCTGATACGTCCAGTAATCTTCCCCATCAGTATTAGAATTGGTTCCTCCGAGTTTTTATTTTTACCGTTTTTAGCAAACATCACTAAGTTATCTTCGGTCACACCTGGAACCCGCAGAATAATATCTGTCAACGGGATATCCCTCGTCTTTAACAGTCCTTGCTTATCCTGAAGAAAAAAAAAATTTTTGGTCCACATCTGCGAGACGCAAAAGATCAGCAAGCTCATCCTTGACGTCATCAAGGGTTGCATATTTGGATAAGTCACCTTTGGGATTGCCCTGCGTAAGGCTCAGAGCAGATCTTCCGTAAATATCTACCATTGTATATTACACTAAGACCTGTTTAAAACGTTGGACGACGATGTTGTCTGGTGGTATAGTCGTACACAACTTTATGAGGCGTTGCTCATGACGATGTCGACACAGCGTCAAGCACAGTAAGTACTTCACGGCCACATTTTGGCGGATCAGTTATTGTCTCTGTTCGTAATGTTGAATGCCAGATCGGAGTGCTATACATTCTACTGCTGATATATTTTAAAACTTATTTTGGTGGAGCCAATTAATACGAATAAAAATAAACACTCCACGTTTTCAACCGCATATGCAACTCATTGAGTACATGGACAAGAACTTCCATCGATATTAATGATACCGGTTTCAAAATGGTTTGGTTGTTTTGGTAATTGATCACGCATAAAAACACACCTGGTGTTTTTGATGCTTAATTTCTTAGCAGCTTCAAGTAAATAAAATTAATCATGAGAAGCATGTTTAGCGAAGTGTCCGTTGCAATCTCAGTCCTCAACCGTACCACTAATGGGGGGGGGGTATTCCTGCAATCTTAGACCCTGCCCTTTTTTGGAGACTTTAGTACTTGGCCTGTTGCTTTCTTTAATGCCATCCCAGCGGCAGTTCAAACAACACCAAGCGCAGCTGCTTTTGCAACAGCTGGGGCTACAGCAGGTATCAACGCTGGTATAGCTGCAAGCGGTGAAAATATACCACCCGTCTTGGCAATGTCTTTAATGGCTCCCGCAAAAAAATGAAGTATAACACTGGTCTTGGATCGTTTGGGGTCACGGAAGTGCTTGAGTTGACGTTATATCATGGATAGTTTATTTGGACCCTTCGGATTTTGCGATCTGTGCTGATTTCAGCGATACTTTTATTGCATAATTATTTTTAATGCTGAGTGTAGCTTTTTAATCTGATCAGGAGTCAAAGTAACATTAGCGTGATGATATGACATTATAATAGAATGGGTAATTTGATTACTAATCGTGCACTCGGGATCGCGAGCGATCTAATTACATGTTTTCCACTGGGGCATCAATGACTCTCATTCGTCCACCAACACATTCAAGCAGCACTGTTCTGTCTGAGAGAATAACAGTGATTGCTCTGTAATTAGCAATAGCTCCTCTTGCCACACGAGCTCGAAAGTGTATATTAATGACAGATTGTCTCAATAAATTCATGTGTGTCAGCGAAAAGTAATAGATCGGATACAGCGTTGTAAAATCTAGTTGTGATATTTGTATACCAGAATCAACATTTTGATCTCTTCCTATGAATGTCATCAAACGATGTTATGCACGTGTAACATGATTATTCTCAATATTCAAAGACACTTCTTCAGATGGTTCTTGAGGTTCATTCATTTACAGTGAAACTTCAGTAACACCAGGTTTGTCAAATATCATTGTGCTATGTAATTGTGAGTTTACTCTAGCAGTATCTTGAAAAGTAATGAATATATGTCGCAGTGCAGAAACAAATTCCTATGATACTATGTGCCATGTGAATAAACCATTAGTGTTACTTTGAACACTATCTGTGGTCATCGTCAACCATGACAATGTTGATTTACCACCCGAGTCCATAAAACAGAGGAGCCGTTTTCTTCCGTCAATGAATGTATCATTGTTAGTATCCACAATGAAAGTTTTGTCAGTATTACTTTACAGGCATGACCGATAGGGCGCCAGATTGTACCATCATCAGTAGACTTTTTTACAAATACAACTATATGTTGGCTCCGAAAATAACCTTTCTAACATTTCTGCATAGCCCAAAGATATGTGACAGTGGAATAGCGCGTGAAAATCTTCTACTTCCATCCTTCAGCATTGATCGACGTACTGCAATTCCTAAGTTGAATTCTGGATTAACACAATTGACCACCGGCCACACATCAGCGTCAGCGTTGTCGGCGACGTTTCTTGGTCGTCTTATATGATACTGTGTGTAGTGGTCTGTAGTATCCTTCATAAACATCATTGACGGATCAGATGATCTTGAATAATCATTGGAATATCTTGCTAATTCCAATATCGCCGTGGCAACATCGACGTTTTCCAGGCATGATTCAATGTTTCTTCCGTCGTTGCTATACTTGGCACTGTTGAACAACACCATGATGCCATTATTAACAAAACCAACACTAATATCAGCTCCATATTCATTATCAACTGTTTTTAGAATTTCACCTTCTACTCCAATAAATGCCTCAGAAGGTAAGAAATATCTGCTTGTATCCTGAACTTGCAGCTCAGTTCTTCCACGCTGACTTGGTTCTCGTGCATCATACGAATAATTTTGATAATTACGTACCGATTCATCTTTGAGGACTGGCGCATCCGTGTCAAATGCAGGATCAGATACACGCTTAAACATTATTATTCATGCTATCAACTAACACGAAGACCACTTCCTGCTATTAGACTCGCAGTTATATTTTTTTTCTTCTTCTGAATCTACCAGTGGCAGTGGTCCACCAGCCAACTCTGCTAGTCTTTAATTTGCAGCTTGATTTATTATTTTACTAACTTGTGCAGGCAGATTTTAGAGATTTAATGCATTCGGGTTTTACATACCTATCTCTATCACTATATCCAAACGCGGCAATATCACTTAATTAGCTTGGAGTCTTGATGGCGGCAGTACCTTTTGGCGTAAATTTATCTATAATGCTAGCTCTAACTTTTGGCAGAGGTTGTGGCTCATCTTCGGGTTCTGGTTGATGAGGTTCCCGGGGTGGTGGTCTATTTGCTCGAATACGTTCAACAATATCAACTCAATAGGCAATGGCTCAAAAAACTATTTGAGATGCCTCGGTTGCTGTAACAATTTTCTTTATTGGTTCGACAATTGTTTTAATTAACTGTTCTGTACCTTCTGTAAATTACACATGAGACTCCTAACGCGTTTGTAGTTGTTGCTCGAGAGAATCACGGACGGGAAGATATTTCTTAATTGCATCTAGTCGCTCTCGAGCTACTTTGGATGTACGAGATTCCATGTTTAGCATAAAATCGCTCATTATTATTAATGTAATAATGATTTAATTACACCACCTGACCGCGTCGCTACAGCAGCAGTGAGTGTGACAACCAACAGTGAATGTCCCGGGTCGGTAAACGAGGACGCATACAAATTTGACACACAACGTCAAGAAAGAAAAAAAAAACAAATGTGCTAACCTTGTAGAGGCCTCGGTTTATTGAAATCCGGGTAGAGGTCTCGGTTAAGCGTTATTGACGCTTGTCTGTTCATTTTTTTGTAAGAAGTTTTATTTACAAAAAAACGACTGCTCTAAAAAGTGGTCTGTTCACCTTCCCTGCTGCTTGTTTGCATAGGTTTACTATGGGAACTGATTTAGTACCGAGAGTCCTTGACATTCAGAACTATTCCAAATTGTGAAGAAAGGCATTTCTTCCATTATCAATAAACTACACCGTTCACAGTTCAAAGATTTACACATACTGTCCACTAATTTATTTTTCCCGCTGCCAGGTAAACTTGTGAGTTTTTACGTGTCCCATGCTTATTACAGTTGCAAAGCTATACCTATACTTTACCCTAAGGCAATGAAAGGGGAAAATATATATAAAGAAAATAACAGGGGCCCCTGTCCCCTGTGACACCCATCCATACTAATTTTGATGTAACAAGGTGGTGTCACAAAAAAGGAAAAACAAAATAGCTAAAACACCTGTTTACAATTTTAATCATCGAGTCACATTTACAAATGCTACTTTATCTGTGCATGACAAACAATGTCTTCTTACAAAGGCTGATTGTGACGTTGATAAAACTTCGATAAAAAAACAAGACGATATAATGTAAACATCTAAGAATATGTAATTGGACCGAAATATATGAACTAATGAAACTTTAGACAGAGAGGATGAATTTGCCCTCATTTTAACAAAACGAAAGTCATAGCACACACATGTAACAAAACATTATATTCTCTTGGTCCTGCAATAAATGGATGAGTATTTATATTTGCAATCTAATCAGTTGGATTACGGGACTGTGCGTCGGCACTAATATTATTTTCTCCAGCTATTGAATGCACAACATACCGGAGTTCCTACAACGTCAACGCCCATCGCATAAGACGCGAATTCTTTGTTGCTTCTTTCAACCAAATATGTCAGCGCATGTGATCGGTCTGGAGAACATATTCCGTCCCACAAACCTACGGCATGAATTTTAAATCACTCCAGACTATGGCAAGATATTCTTTCTCGACAGTAGCATAACACGTCTCTTGGCGGACCCGTACATTTCCGGTTTTGAAATTTATTCGGAAATTTGTCATTCATTATGACTTTCCTTTATGACGATTATTCCGGATTCGCTTCATAATACTGAGGGTTTATCTCACATCTTCATTTATAACTTAGATGATTAAATTCTTTTTTAAGTTTTACAAAATTTGTCGTCTTTTATTCTTTCAGTTACTTAGCTAATGACCACAGTCGTAACAACATACAGATCACACATTTCTTTTTTCAACACTTTTTCCCGCTGTGAAGATAGTGCTCTTCAAGTACTTTATTTTTCACCTGCTTGTTCACATTTCTTGAGATTTATCATTAGCCATTTATGTTTACTATGATATTTGACCCTTTATGTTTTAACCTTCAAGAACACCTGATACCATTTTAATTACTTGGAATTTACACTTTCTAGCTCGCAAAGTGCTCTTTTAATTTAAAGTTCATTGACCTATTTTAGCCCGTAGGCAGATGCCTTGTATCAAAGACTGGATACTGAACGCTAACTGCATCTACTGAAACATGTCTTTCTGATAAATTTCCAAGATGCTTGTGTAAGTATATGATACGTTATGGCTGTTCTGTTTTTTGTCACTCCTCTTGTCTGATTTATAATCTGTGCCAAATTGTTAGTCAATTAGATCCAATAATCATATTTGCTAACAGATTTAAGGAAATTGATGTTGAAGTCACTCATTAGTTTTATCTCATATTAAACAATAGTTCATCTTAAAATTTGTCAAACCAGCTCATATTGGATGTGTTTGCCTCTATACAGACATAGCCTGAGTTAGGTACTGAAACTGCTAGCCAAATTGTTTAATACTTTTATTTTCAAGATAATAATTTTCATATTTAATGTATGAAATAAATGATGAATATACCCTTCCCCTCCATGGTCAAATCGATTCTTTCTTTCAAATTCAAATCATTCATTTTCTATTTTTGAGTCATGCCGGAAGTGATAGAAAGGTGTCATATATCTTAGAAATTCCAGCAGGTCTCTAATTGCACGTTGATTTTGGAAGAATATGTTATATATTTAATTTACCTATCTTAACTAGCCTAAACGATGATGTATCCTGAACGAGCATATGAGCTTTTTCCTTGCCAATACAAATGAGTAGCACTTTCATGTTTAGAAGTACAAGAATAGTGTGAACGTGGGTGATTTAGACCGTTGCTGCTGATATAGGTCTTTGCCATCTATCCTGCATGATTTTGCTTATATTGGTACAAAGCCATTTGTCTATGTGCGCAACCATGGAATGTAATTAGTGAAAGTGACCAATATGCAACTAAACAAGAGGACAGTCATGTAATAGAGAAGGCCGTCACATATATCAGTAATTCAATATCACAATTATTACACTTCTATGTTAAATATGTGTGATTGTGACGTGACAATTTATTTTTGTTGGTATTTATATGTATTTTTAGTTTTAAGGAAATTATTAGACTTTTGTGTAAATCCGCTACCTCACGCTTTTTTTAAAAAAATCTGTGCTCGTAGTTTTCGGTGATTTTCCATTTCAGCCCAAACAATCTCGAACTTGGCTATGCTAATTGTTTGATCCTTGGTAGCCACCGAATACAGTTTACTAGTTATATCGAAACTACGTTTTGCTGCCGTGAGCTTTTTCTGACTAAATACGTATCCGTGAATGTAATATTATCGAATTATTAGCACGCCAGAGACACCTGTTACAATCGATATAGTCCAAACAATAATTCCTAATGGCGCACCTATGATGCTTGTCATGGTCGTGATTCCAGCCACACCAAGACCAAACGTTGTTGACCTGGAAAGCCCATAGGTCGCATCTACTACTATAGACATTCGTTTGTATTGCATGATTAACGCGACTATCATGGTGATTTCGTATTACAGTTGATGCTTCGTGTCAATTTTTTTCCGAGTCGGTAACATTGAGGGTATATCAGTTCTGCTATTAATAAAGTGATCACGTAGTATAATTGCTCGACAGGCTGACCTTGATGAGATGCAACACGCTCACGCATTTCAAACGAATTACTCTTTTTTCACTAGTACAATTGTCATGCAATAATAGAAAGTATCTGCTTGGAGAATATTTAAATTTGCGGCAATTATACGTTGGGGGTCCCTGCACTGCATTTACTCAGAACAATACCGGTTATAACATTGAAAAATGTCTGAAAGACCATTCTGGTCTTCGCCCAGAAATTTTTGAATAACAGTCGAGATCATTTCTGTTTTAGTTGAATCGATGTTGGTATAACATATTCACTGAAAATGTAACTTTCGTGTATTCAGCGGTGAATTCCACTTCCTCGTTGTAGAAACAATCCACGAGTGTTCTCGCACCTCGTGATACAGAAAACGATTGAACATTTTCAAGTGCACTTGATTTGATTTCAATTTGGCCTCGAGTTGGTAGTGGTACATCAGGATGGTTTAAACGGTCGAGTTTTATTTTGCCTTTAACAAGGTTATATTTGTATGTATATGAGGCTCTTGTACGCCTTTTTGAAGCGGATGTTCGTCAACAAGTGAAACAAAATTGCTATCGACATTAACATCCGTTGTTATTTAATAAAAAAGCCCGTTGGTAGTTACACAACCTGATAACCGCAGTCAGAATCGATCAGATCTATGGCGATCGATATAATCTTGACATAAACGCCAAAGACATTCAAAAACCCAAGTGGAATGATGTTGAGTCCTTCCAACTAAATTTGATCTCCAAACGACCAACGATGCTGAGATCACATGCGTAGGTTGTTTTGAATCATGATGCTGAGGGTGACGTATCATAAATTTTCAGACTAGATGTCATTTTTCAGTATTGCTATTGAACCAAACCTACTAGTAAAGATCGATCAGATGAATAAATACGATCTAGACTCAGTTTCTTTTAAGATCTTTGATTTAGGTTTATCATAACCATTTACGTCATGGAAAATTAAAATCGACCGCTTGTTGTGGTGTCAGTGTCTTTGATTACACCGACTTCAATAATCATGGTTATAGTATATGCAACAGCGCTTTATAGAATGAAACAACATCTTTGTCAACGTTAGATGTTTGTAATTTACCATTTCGATCTTGAAAAACGTTAAGCTCGTTAGGGTCAACACAAACAACAACCCTACTGGTGAACTCAGTTAAATTCGCTTTGGTTACAAACTGTAACATCCGAAAATATTGATAGACGTTTTGTATAATGATAAGTGTATTTTACTAATAAATCAATAAGCGTTCGCAAGGTTGGTGAACTCTCAAGTCCACGTTACAATCCAACAAGAAGATAGTCATATATTGTCCTGTCCAACCGAGTTTGCACCGGTATAGCTAACTAAAATATTGGTAGACGACTTTGTCCGCCTTTTTTTAAATAATTGACAAAGTCATAGCAATAATACAGGTTTTGACTCAGCTTACATCACATCTGGAAAACCGGGGTCCATCCGCCAACTTTTGGTCCGAACTTGCTGTGAGTCAACGTTTGCCCTATGCACACTACGCCATATTTTCGCAGCCGGTTCATCGCGTGCATGCCCGTTTATCACAACTCCGAAATAACTGCATTACCGACGCCTGGCATCCATTCATGTCAATTGCCTCCTGCTTGTAAGCCATGACCGACGCGATGAATTCAAAGCTTAAGAGCTCCGTGTCAGGCACATCGAGGAATATCCGCCAGAGTTCCTTCAGCGACGGCTTGAGATCTCGTAGGTTCATTGCGAGATGTGTGGCCTTGTGTGCGCTTGTTATGTCGCCTCCTTGAAGCCACTGAGGTGCTGTACCACGTCTTCGGTAGGTATCAATCCACTGCCCGGGGGAAGTAGGCCATGAACAAATAGTGTTCCTCACTGGATGGGCGGCAGTATGCCCAATGGTGGCGAATAAACTCGGCGTATTCTGCATTGCCGATGCCATATCAGCCTCTACCAGCCTTGCTCGTGGAGGTTTCGTTTTGTTGCTTGTGTTCGGCGAACGCAACGCATGCGAATAATATAAAGGCTCGTTTGGGGATCTAGGCCTTGTCCTTGTTGCTTGACATTTGGATGTGATGCATGCTGAGCAAAAATTCAAATCTCGCTACTGTTTGCTTTTGCTATACTCATTTTGACCAATCATGTCTAGTTGTCCATATAGGGTATATCTTTATTTGCCAAAATGCGTAAGTCGCATGAACTAACAATGTAAATGTCAGTACTTAACGTGCATTGTTGTTCTAAAAGTTTACTCATATTATGCATACTATGTCTTTAATGTTTTTGCGAATTCAATCAGTTTGCGTGAGTATTTGTGCAAAATGTCCGATATTTAGATTCTGGAGTCGGATGTATATTATCCCCAGAACAAGAAGCTTAGAGAAAAGCGAAACATCAAGATAATCGTGAAGTCATTTTCTAAGACGTTGGTTAGGGATGAAGTGCCTGAAAAGTCTTTCAAAGACTCTAGGAATGCTAACATTGATAAAGAAAATACCTCTTTATTTTGTATGCTTAAGGGCTCCAAAGGATTTTCTGGCACTGTTACCAGTCTCAGGAAAGGCAGAGTAAGAACAGCAGAGAGTTGGGCGGTTGGGATGAAGTTTGCTTTCAACACTGTAAACATTTGTTTATGGTTAACACCCTACTCGTCACAATGCAGTTTTTAGTTCCAATACTTTTCTATATAAATATTTAGTATGTGTAGTTTGTTAAATACATGTGCCATCGGTGGACTGATATGGACTTATCAACTAGACAAATGGTATATGATATCTGGTTTAGTTCTATATGCCAATTATATTGGGGAAATAACTGGGCAGATTCTACTTTTATTGTTGTTGAGTTTAATTATAGTGGCGTGCGCACACTTGTGCATGTGCCACTTTATTCTGACTGCACCGCAGCCTTCTAGTTGTTCCTGGGGAAGGGAATGGTGCCACCTCCCCCAGGCTTTCATGGATTCAAGGAACCCTGATAGTTTGGCCTCAATCTGTGGGTCCATAAAGGTCCCTTACAGTTGAATGGTTGGCTGTCATTAGTGGGAAAGAAAGCTCGGGAACGGTCATGTTTGCTTTACATCTCTGGTTTCTTATTGCATTTGCCTGGTGTTTCTTTTTTTATTTTTCGATTTTGTCTTCTTCAAAATGTTCTAAAAAGGGGGGATGTTCTATGCTGTTTATAGAGGTTCTTAGTAGAAATCATGTATGGACAGAGATTTTAAAGGTTATTATGGTATTACTAGTCGAGGTGTTTAGGGTGTGCTTCCTACGTTATGTTATTTCTAAGTTTTTAGATATTGCCTCTTTAAGTTATTTATTTATTAATGTTTTAGAGATTGAATGTTATTTATACTTTATTTAGCAAGAGACCGGAGTCCTAGCCGATTACACGGTTCGTTAAGGACATCTAGGACCGGAGTCCTAGCTGATTTCTCGGTTCGTTAAGGACATCTAGGACATCCGATTTTACTGTTTCCTTAGTTTTTGATAGGAGCTTCGTAAGTGAATTATTTATTAATATTTTTGTAAAATTGAATGATATGTTATGGGTTTTTATGTGGTGGCTTCTAAGTTTATTTAACTAGTTACTGGGTCTTTTGGTTTTGTAAGGATAGTAATTATATTTTGTTCCTAAGTCATGCTGAGTCTATGAATTTATTTATATTTTTATATTCTGATTGTTTTGTTTTTTATTAGAGTCCATAAGTAACTATGGGTATGTATGTGGTGATCCAATCTCTTTTTGGTTTTTGATAAATATTTTCCGAGCGGGTTGATATTTTGGGCATATATTGAATACGTGATGAAGATCTTTGGTTTGTGTGGCAATTAAAGCAGTTAAGGGTTGCTGGTTTGGGCTCTATAAATCTTCCAAAACTGCTTGCTAGTTTAGTTTTTCCAGTTATTATCCTGTTTATGGTTTTCTGTTCTAAATAGTACCCTTAGGTTGCTGTATGTTCCTATCTTCGGTTTTTTTTGGGTTTCATGGTGCTTTTTACCTTTTGTGGAGGAGTTCCAAAAATCTTGCCATGTTTGGTCTATATATGTTTGTGCGAAGCTTAGTGCTTCTGTAGAGCTATAGTTAAGCTTGATATAGTTTTGATCTCCTAGTTTGGTTTGTGCAACTGTGTCTGCTGTTTCGTTGCCAGAGATTCCAATGTGCGACGGTATCCACATGAGCTCGACTAATTGATGTGCTGTGGTGATATCGTCGATTAATTGGCATGCTCTGTCGAGGAATTGTTCCCTAGAGTGTGTATTGCGATTTTGGATCGATTTGATAACGCTTAGGGAATCGTTTATAATGACTGCTTTAGGTAGCTGGTTGTCTTTGATTCACTGTAATGATTCAAGTATAGTCCAGAATTCAGTGGTGTAAATGGAGCAATAGTCACGTAATCTGGATTCCGTCTGTATATTGAATTCAGGGATGATTATTGCTGCTGCTGTTCTTGGTGGGTTGTTTATTTTTGTTTCCATCGGTATATATTTTAACATAGTCCGGGTAGTTTTGGTTGATTTCGTTTACCAGTACAGGTTTTAGTAAGTTTTCTTGTCCTTCTTTATTGCCTAATTTGGTAGCTTCAGTGTTAATCCTTGGTGGTTTTTGTAACCATGTTGATTTGTTCTGGTCTGTATTGTTTGTTACCTGTTTTTTTAGTAGAGGTATCTTTTAGTGCAAGGATTACTTTGCCAATTGGTATGGTGGGTATGATTTTGGGTTTGAAGACAACTTTACACTTATTTATAGCTATTTTGGTTGGATGGTTGTCTGGGTGGTTATCTAATCGAATGGAGAATCGGAGGAACAGTTCTTGCGTACGTAATTTTAAGGGTAGTTCTCCTGTTAGTGTTTGTAGTTCTTCTAATGATGTTGAGGGGAGTGTTCCTGTGCATAATAGTAAGGCTTTTCTCTGGATAGTGTCAAGTTTTTGTAGTACAGGTTGCTTCTGAGAAATCGTTCAGCTATAAATATATTAAATGTGAAATCCCATGGAAACCCAAATATTTGTTGCAGAAAGTTCAATACAAAGCATCACATTGGGACCTAAGGAAAAGGAATTTATAGTCCTAAAGTTTCTCGCAATTCTTTGGTCTTTAGCATTTAATATGCACTCTATGGCCGGCATTTTGCTGACGTGCCATTAAACTATACACATTCATGCATACATACATGCATACATACATACATACATACATACATACATACATACATACATACATACATACATACATACATACATACATACATACATACATACATATTGTTAGGGATATATGTATCATACATTAAATTATAATATAGTTATCGTTAAGACATTTGAGTTTATGACATTTATATTTTAATTCTATAACTCAGTGGCAGGCTTTTGTTATAGCAAATGTACATGTACAATACGTGTAGAATTCTGATTCGTAAATCAAGGCCTCTTGGAAAGGCTACGTCAAAAAATATTTCGGTAAAGTACACCACTCTAGTTTGAAAGTTTGAATGGAGTTCATGAAAACATGATGTGAAACAAGGAGTACATTTGCCCTGTAGAGGTGTCATGCATGCACTTATTATTGACTGGCTCAACATTTGAGAAGCTCAGAACATGGCTGCCTATTATTTCACAATCTAGTGATTTAAATGTTCGATAATCGTTTCGGGACTCACGGTACTAATTCAGTTCCTATAGTAAACATTTGCAAACACCATGATATTAAACATTCAATAACTTTAAATTTCTGAGTGCTCATGGTCAAACCTTTGAACACATTGATTATTTAATTTCGTCCGAGGATGAATATAACTGCAAACTTTATAATACATTAGTTGCAGATAGAGCCATGCATATGATTCTTTACTGTCAAGCCATAAACGATGAACGCAATATTTATTATGTTTCATCAAATAATAAACGCAATAGACATGTTAGACTCACATTGGCTTTTCTGTCAGGATAGTTAACTCTATCTACTTCACATCCTCTTGAGTAAGATAATGGAAAACGTTGACTTTATGGATGTCTTAATATGACAACAATTCATGCATCTGGTGGCAGAAGAACCAGAATAAACAGAAGAACAAATAGAAACACAAATAAGCTTGAACACGATTTCTGACTTTGCGCTTAGGCTATATATTAATTCAATGAACTCATTTCATTTTTGACTGCCATCAACATTATTCACAACTGTTAGATTCCTCATGTTCCGAGAGCTAACCAAAGCGACAGTTCATTTAAAACATGCCAGTGAAATGTAAATAATTCCAGATCTTCCATGATATTTACTTTTTCCTTTCATGTTATTTTCGATGGTACTTACTTTTACATTTTATTTCCTGCGAGCTTTCTCGTTTATGTATATTTTTAATTGTGTTCGCCTTAAAGTTTTCCATTTCTAGGGTATTTTGTACTCCTTACACATATTTGCATGCTTCGGTCACACACACACACACACGCACGCACGCACACACGCATACATACATACATACTTTGTACAACTACATAAGTTTCTCTCCTTATGTGCCTTACACCTATTTCATGTATATAATAGCTCCGTGTTTAATATACCTTACTAGTTTATTGCAACAAGATTTCAAATAAAGTATATGTTATACTGCAAATATTAATTATGCAGTGCACCTCATACGTACGTCTAACTTGTTGGATATTTTTCAAAAAGAACTGTTTTGAAAATAATACATATATTTGCCTATTTCCTTTGCTTTCATGCTGGCTATGATTTTAATAAGATTGAGGCACAAAATATAATTTTAATGCAGAGAACTTATGGCAATTATTGTACTTGTGTCAATATATTACATGTTTAGTTTTTTTATTAATAGTCATTTTAATGTTCTTGTTAGTATCATGCAATAATGAAAACAACTGATTAAAATCTCTACTGAGGTGGAAATAAAGAAAGTCAGTCACTCAGTCATGCATATATACATACATGCATGCATGCATGCATGCATGCATCCATCCATCCATCCATACATGCATTTCATTGATGTAATAGTATGGATTATGAACCAAATTTATAAGGTTTACAAGTTTGTCATGTACTATAATTAAAACTTCTTCGTGTAAAATAATCTACTATAATTAAAACTTCTTCGTGTAAAATAATCATTTATCTTTAAATAGATAATGTTCAAAATCTAATGCTTAGAATGAAAGTATTGCATAAGAGTGAAAGAATATTCTTAGGACAGCCAAAATGATATGTCAGACATCTTCAAATCTGCCACCATTTACCTAAGCAACATTTTTCAGCAAAGAGAATATATTGGTATCTCAAATCTAAGACGATTAAAATGTCACAATTTCAAATTAACCAAGCTCAATAAGAGAGCTATTTTAAAAGAGCTTTGCATTTATTTTCAACTGTGCATGTTTGGAATAACATTCCTCATCATAATTTATTAGCCACAACTATATCTTCCTTCAGCAATAGGTGTATTAGGTGGATTAAATATAAAACAAAAATTGGTGTACTTCGCAAATGAAATAAAAGTTACACTACCAACTTCCTGTTTCATGCTACATCAATGATGTAGCATTTATGTAAGTGTGTGATTTGGGTTTTTAACGTAGCTTTAAAAAATTTTCAGTCATATCGCTAAGATGTCTGCAGTGTGACAGTTTATAGTAATGTCTAGCACTGGGGCATCATGCCACAGACATGTAGCATGATGTCCAACCCAGTCACATTATCCTGATACCAAGCCGACCGGTCATAACACTAGTCTCTTAATGCTGAGCGCCAAGCGAGGCAGCTGTTAATATCATTTTTGTAAGTCTTTGGTATGACTCGGCCGGGGATGGAACCCACCACCTCCTGCATCCGATACAGCATTTATGTAAACAGTAGTTAATGCTCTGTGCAATCGGTTGCGTGTATGCTACTTTTGAAAACATTATTATTAGTTTGCATATGTATATATAATAGAGGGTTTCAAGTTGATTAACTCTTATTTGTAACAAAGGTAGTCACCCTCTGAAAATAAAATCATCATCATCCTCATAATTATTATTATTATTATTATTATTATTATTATTATTATTATTCTATTTGCTGTTGTCCAGCTGGTTCTTTTTGATGCACATACTAATCCCTGAACATATTCAGATCGTCAGTTTTAGGTTCCAAGAATGTATTTAGTATGAAGGAAGTTCCAGTCAAAAGTCTTTGGGAAAAGGTCAGTTGAGCCAGTTGCTTTCTGCTACTGCAGTCTCAGGTTTGATCTCTATCGCCGACAAGTTCAGGGATTAGTATGTGTTTCTCCATGGTTGGAAATTTTCTCCAGCCACTTATTTGGTATCTGCAAGTCCACTTAATTTCGTTTTCATTTGCCTTCTCTAGTGACAAACCCATCTCCATTTATTACAACCATTAGGTAAATGTTTATTTAAGAAATCCTTGTTATGTCCATTTCCACATTTTTATCGCTGATACAAGACAATATCATTGGGCTTATCTTGAGAAAAATAAATAAATAAATTTAAATGCATTGAAGAAAATAACATTTTAACTTCTATATTTGAAATTATCAGTTTCATGAATATTCATATTCTAGAGCTGATGATGATGTCTAAGATTACTTTACTGTCCTTTGTGAATCTGACAGTCCTTACGTCACTATGTGGGAGGATCATTTCAGACAACAGTTTTAGCCGTGATAATCTAAGGAACATTGTGATGGATGAGGAAAATGCATACAATTTGCATACTGATAACCTGGCCATCCTAAATTCCATTCAGACACTACAGTGTTATGCAACTTGTTACACTCAGAATAAATGAAAAATCACCCTGCTTGAAAGATAATCTCATCTCAAAATTTTAAAAAGTTTAGGTTTCGTCCAAGCAGGTACGTTTAATGATAAATACATTCCTTTATTTTTTCATAAGTAGACCGTTATCTTGGTGGCAATAAATAACTAAATAAGTTAGTAATACATGAGAACTTGATAAAATGTCATTGTAACGTCTGCATGTGTAATTATCAATTTCAGGAACATCCAAGTTATGGAACTGATGAATATGTCTAAGACTAGTTTACTGTCCTTTGTGAGTCTGACAGTCCTTGCAGCACTCTTTGGGAGGATCATTTCGGACAACAGTTTTAGCCGGGATAATCTAAGGAACATTGTGGTGGATGAGGAAAATGGTGTTCTATACTTAGGTGGAGATGGGGACTTGTACAAGTTGCATACTGATAACCTCAGTATCCTGAATTCAATTCAATATACATGTAATTCATGCTACAGCAAGATTTTATTAAAGACAAATAATAATACCCTGATTGTCTGTGGTATTGATGACAATGGAAAGTGTGCATTGTATAATGCTACAAATCTTGTCAGTGTTTCAATGAGTAATGTTAACAGTAATTTATACGTGTATGGGAATCGGAACAAAACAGCTGTTGGTCTTCTTAACAGTAATGGTACAGATTTGTATGTTGGACTAACATATGACCAAGAAACAGACAATGACCATCCATACTATATAATAACAAACAGGGTCACAGACTCCACATATGCTTTTAGTATCATTGCACAACATTTTAATGATGTTGCTTCTGAAAGATGGCTTAAAATTAAGGAAGAAATAAAGAACAGTTTTCTTATTTACTTCAGAGCCATATTTCAAACTGAAAAACATGTCTACTTTCTTACAAACCAAAAGTTTCAAAATAACATTAACTCAGCCTATGTATCAAAGTTGATTAGAATTTGTAAAGATGATGTTAATTTTTACTCATACGTTGATTTAGAGTTGGAATGTAAGAACACAAAAGGAGATAAATTCAATCTTGTACAACATGGAAGCATGATAGAACTGGGAGGCAAGCTGTCTACATCTGAAGAAAACCAGGCCCTAGTTGCCACTTTTGCAGCTGGTACTGATCCAGAAAATCCTTGGACTAACAGGAGTGCCATCTGTCTATATACACTGAAGGAAATCCAGGAGAGGATAATTGAGGCTCAAACAAGGATTGTCTCAAAGTGTGATGGAAATGGCAAGTTGGTTTATGAAGAGAGCTATACATACATAGGTATAGCTAGACCTGTTTATAGGCCACCATGCCAGAACGTAAGTACCAGTTTCATTAAATATATCAGGTGAGATATTGCTTTGAACAGTTGCTACATTATTGTTGATGGCACTAGAGATTTAAATCTAGGTAAATTTCACTGCTTGTGTATGCCAGGTGCCACAATGTAAATATTTTTAGATTCATTTCAGGATTGAAAATTGAATAGATACATCATCACCTACTCCCCCAACAGCAATGCAAGAAATGATATTATGGTATCCTTTTCAACTCCTCATCTCCACAGCATTTTGTTATTTAAATGGCTCTAGCATCTGAACATGAACATTTTTTTGTTTTAAAAGGAGATTTGTTTTTGTTGATTTTAAATGAACATTTAACACATTATTGGCTATATCGTGCTGAAGAAATGGGAACTAAGTGCTTTTGCCAAGGACACACTGAGGCTGGACTGGTGACACTTGGATTATGACTGATGCTTTTCCAACTAGAGCAGCTGTGGCTCCTAAAAGGATGTGAAATCAGTTTTGCATGACACATGTTGAAACCTGACAGAACTGTGCAAAACGTTATCTTCATCTCATGGTAAGTTAGCTTGGGTTGCCTTTTTGTGTGCTGCTACTCATCCAGAAAATCACATTTCTGATCTGAACACAATTCATGTCACAGTAAGATTTTTCTACAGAAAAACAATACTATCCAGATTGTTTGTTGTATGGATCACAGTGTATTATTGTTACAAATCTATGGTTGTAAACTAAGTAATAGAAAAGAGTAAAAACTGAGAAGTGTTGTAAAAACAAATTCAACATATAAGTTATTTGCCTATAATAAAAGTGAAAATTTAAAAGAACTTACAACATTATGAATTAAATCCCAAAATCCTAAAAGTTGTATCACATGTCTGTAACAAGATAACCGGGTGGGATATTTCGGATTGACAACAGAACACGTTTTGACAACACATATATATGGTTTAATGTGGTGATTTATATGAGCAGTAGATTATGAAGATGTGTGCGTATTTATAATCCAAATATTGGATTTATTTAACATACAACGCACAGATTCAAAGATGGAAAAAAAATACGAATAAATTAGTTCAGTAACAAAAAACCCACAGGATAAATGATTCACAAATGATTCAATAATGGAAAGATGAATATAGTTCACTCAAATAGTAAACGATGTAAGCTTTTCACACATAGTAAAAATGTATTCGCTCAGGTAGCGAAATTATGTTGCTAAACACAAGGACGGATATACCATCTATCTGTCCAGTCCTGAATGATACACTGGGTCTTACTAACCCAAGATTAGCCTACAGCTAATAAAATACATGTATGGAGAAACACTCCGTTACCCGTGCACCATATCCGCTCCACAGCTCCTACGAATCAATTTCACAACTGCCACAGACTCCGGACCCTCGGAATACTATGATCACTCAGAACATTAGACCCTCCTGACACTCCAAATATTAGACCCTCCGGACACACTGGTCCTTTGACGGCTCTATGGCTGGGTCACCTTAGTCACTCTTGACATTAGACATTCCGGACACTAGATATTAGACACTCCGGCACCTTAAACGCTCCGGACAAACGGACGTTTCTACACTCAGACAACACCGGACACCCCGGATATTCCTACCTTCAGACAACACCGGACACCCCGGATATTCCTCCCATCCAACAACACCGGACATCCGGATATTCCTACCCTCAGACAGCTGAAAATATACCCGATACAGTGTACTAAACTTGATACAGACATAATAACGTAAGGACGTCATATTTGGTAAGTTATAAAGATTATATTATTATGGCAATTACAAAATGACAGGTTCAATGGTAAACCTAACCCTTCTCGATAAGACTATAGTAAACAATTCTTTAAAAAAATGTAGCTTTACATTACCAATATAAATCCTGTACTACGTCGCAACAAGAAAAAAAAATGCACGCATTATGCTGTATAAAGAAAACTATATAACAAACATGCAACGGTAAATATGGTAACACACTAGTTATCACTTAAGACCAAAAACTTACCTACCCCTACAGCTGGAGTTGTGCGAATCCTTTAAGCAGGCCGCTTGCTGACAAAACCATTAGTATTGTAAAGACCCTTTACATACAGTAAAGTATGTATACGTTTAGACTTTTCGTTTTGCCGTTTCGTGCACCTTGCACGTGTGGCATATGACGAATCGTACTCACGATTTCGAAATACAATAGACCATATACATAATCACCCTCGGGTATCGTTGTACAGCGAAAAAAAACGAAACCCGAGTACATGTATTTAATGAATAACATTTACACCATTCCGTGACAATGTCCAAAAGTATAGAGTATTCAAAATGAAATCTAGTGGTGTTTTGAATGCACTCCAGTTTTGAATTTACTTATGTACTAATAGCCTGGAATGTGGCCGTGTGCTAATTGTTTTGATATATCACAATAATATAATCCAAATTATTCTTGAATTAATTCACAATAATAGTAATTTAATCTGAAAAGTATCAGTGAGTATTTTGTAATTCCAGTGAATAGCTTAAATAAATGAATAAAGCTTCTCAAATATTAAATGAAAGACAAATTGATTCCACTCACACTCATGTTAAGATAACGAATGAGTTATTGTAATCAGCATTAATATAAAAACCTAAGACACAATTCAAGGACCAGGATGAGGGTCATCTTAATGGAAATTTCTATTAAACAGTTAAAAAAACTTGTTGCTAGAAAATTCTTAGGTCAGAATCAAAGCTGCATCTAGAACTCAAATCTAGTAAACATGCTTACTCTACTTAATATTAGGCACAGAGGCCAAACTGCTAGCTTGAATCGTGTACAGAGATCGACTGCACAATAAAAGTTGCATATATATTACATATAATCATGGACAAAGGCTAACATATAATACAAATTAAATACACATAACAATTATTGTGAACCATATTTCAGTTCCATCAGGCAGTGATATTACAAGTGTTTTGTTTGTGTGTAATGGAATTGGAATAAAACAACTGTTGGACTGCTTACAAATAATTATATAATTTTATATTGAACTAACATATAACAAAAGCCTTTTGCATTATTCATTAACTAATTGGAACACAGATCCCACATATGCTTTTGAAATCAATAAACAAGCTCAATTATCTTATTTTCTTCAGAGCTATGTTTGAAACTGAAAACAATGTCTGCTCTCTGACAAACCAGAAATTTACAAATAATGGTAACTCATCTTTCTTATCAAAGTTGATCAGAATTTACAAAGATGACTATAACATTCACTTGTACTTTCATATTTTACAAAATTAAATAAATTCAATCTTGTACAACATAAATCCAAGAAAAAAGCAGTCTACATCTGAAGAAAATGAGGCCCTAGTTGCCACTTTTGCTATTGGTACTGATGCAGAAAAATCATGGTCTAATATGAGTGCCATATGTCTATATACAATGAAGGAAATCCAGGAGAGGATAATTGATGCTCAAATAAGGATTGTCTCAAAGTGTGATATTAATGGCAATTTGGTTTATGAACAAAACAATAGATACATGGAAACACTTAGATGTGTTAGGTTTATTACTGATTTCAGTACATATAAGTATACAGTTTAGGTATTTCTTTACATAGAAATAACATTGTTGTTGACAGCAGTAGAGATTTATTGTTACTCTTGGTAAATTGTTTCTGGTTGTATTATAGTATTAAAGTGTTGGTATATATTTAAGGATTGATTTAAAGGATTAATTAGATACATCTTCACACCCTAAATCCCAACCACAAGATAGTACACTTTAGAAAAAGGCCATCCTGGTATTCTTTTCAACTCATCAATTTCATTTGCAAACTATCTTTTAGAAAGGTTTTGACCTCTGAATATAAACATCAATTTCTCAAAAGGAGATAAAGTTAATCTTGTACACTATGTAAGACAGAAAGAACTGGAAGACCAGCTGTCCATATTTTATGGAAACCCACCTCTTTAGCTGTTGGCACTGATTCAGAAAATCACAGGTCTGACTAGATAACTATTTATATGCACAAAAGGAAATATGGGAAATGATAATTGAGCCCCAGACAAGGATTCTCTCGGGGTATGATGGAAATGTCTTTCTTTATGATACAATTTATAGATACATGGATATGAATATTTTAAAGGCACAGTGACCAAAATGTAAGTTGATATTTCAGCACGCATGATTATAGTTTTATAGGAACACAGTAATGATAATAATAATAATAATAATAATACATGATAACTGTATATTTACAGAGAGTAAGTCAGTTATCTACAGGAACTAATAAACTTTATATTATTGACCATGTCTAGAGCATGTACAGTACAATGCAAATTGTTTGGCTTACAACAGAGCTTTTCTGAACACAAACGTTCAAGTCCAGAAGACATGCAGAAGCATCAGTGAGTGCATGAACATATATAAAATATCATAATTAATTATATACTTATTTGTTAAATGTAGCAACTTATTGGCGAAATAATTTTCATATTTTTCATTCCAATAATATCCCTTGTGAAAAATATATCCTTTGTGCGAAAACATAAGATTTCCCATCATGCTATGTTACACTTGATTTTGTGTGTCTACAAAAGTTTTAATGCCTGCAGCAGCAAAAAAAAAAAGCTTCCTGAGCTAGAACAAATAAATAGAAACTGCCTTACATTTCAGACATTGAAATTAATCTTTGATAAGAAATTTGACCAGACACTGTTCGCTTCTCAGTGTTTTGCCCCTTGCTTACTTGACAACAGTGATAATCTGTGATGCATTGCAGACTGGACATGCTTTGTTTTGAGATAGGGTCAAATAGTTTACAAAATGTCAGATATGACACTTTTTGTTACAGATTATGTCAACCTAATCCTACCGTTCTCTTAAGTCACTTATATTTATATGATTAGCCTCTGAAAATGAGTTGAATTTATAAAAATGAGGTATGGGTGTGACTGTTGTGCTGAACTGTGAGTTTCATCTCCTGAACTTTTGTTTCTGGAGCAAGTTCGGTGTATAATAAAAAGAAAATTAAGAGGAGGTATTGACATTACCTAATGTATGTATACTTAATTTATATTGTGTGCTTGACCTTTGGCTGTGATTGTGGATAATGTTTTGTGTGTACTTGAATTTTTCATGTTTGTACGTTATAAATAAGTTATTTACTTATATCTGAGTTCGAGATCTGCCCTTAATTATAAACTTAAAAATGTTCTAGAAGCGTGTCCTTGTTTACAAAAGTTATTGAAGTTTTCCAGAAAATACTATTGTACCATAGGTCAGGTGACAGTCTCTATATAAAGGTTTTAATAAAACGTATGCCTATTTCAAGTCCAGTCCATGGAATAATTTACTGTTGTGTTGATATATAATTTAAGAGGACTCACTTATTTGCATTATTCATTGGAATTACAAAGGATATTATGGAATGAAACACTATTTTGGGATGAATTCTGGAGACTTTCTGGATTATATCATTATTATACATCAAGACTATTGGTACATCAACCTATTCAAAGCTATTAGAACATAAGCAAATTCGAGAATATTGGAATTTGGAAAATTCTTTCCATTTGTAATTGTGATGGAATATTTAGGATTAATTGGGATTTAATTCACAATAATGTAAGTTCCACATAAATTTTCACTTTGTAATTTAGAGAAATAAATTTAGTTTTTGATTTTGCAAACGTGTTGGCTTTGCTTCTTTCTGTCATTTAATTTAAGACCATAGAGTCATAAGAGAAATTGGAGGCCCATCTGGGATATGGATTTCTTTAAAACATTTCTGAGATTAATTTTAATTTACATTTAAAAAAAAAACTTTTCACTGTTCCTGGTAAAGATATTTAATTTCACACATTTGAGAAATATTTAGTGAAACCATCAAGAATACACAGTATCCTCTAAAGTGGAGAACATTGTATTAAATCCTACGAGGAATGGTTATAGTCTTTCAAAAAGGGATGGTTGCTTGAACTTGACAAACATTTGGATCTCTCTGAAGCGATAGCATCTTTAACAAAGCAAGAGATAAAGGGTATTTTAATTCAGTATTTGGTGGGAAAGGAAATTTTGGATAATATTGCTTGGGGTTTGATTGGCAAGTCTATATCTGGTTTTGATATGAAATGGAAGGAATTGCAGCTAAAAATGGATTGGAATTGAGAAAGCTTCAGCTTCAAAAGATCTTAAAACTCATGATGTGTGGTACACATTGAACTTGAGTAAACATTGTTCTATTCCCATGTTTTTGTTTTAACTGCTCATACAACAACAACTCTTAAGATATCAAAGGAAGTACATCTGTACTCCAGTAGCACCAGTTTAAGACTTAAACATGTTTCAGTAAAGAAAATACTCAATCAATTTCGTTTCCTCTGACACATGCTTGGGTTACAGGGAATTAAAAGCAGGCATCATTGTAGTATAAAAGAAGCTGCTTGCCATCATATTTCCAGACCTCATTAATGTATTTGTGTCTAGTACTGCTAGGCTGGCATTTCCAGTAGCTCTGAATGGCAGCTCAGCTCTGACTGATGCCAACCATTATACCATCCTGAAAAACCTCAGCTGCACCCACATCAAAAAAGGTCAGTGTAAAGCTTGAGGGGAACGAAGTGGCCTGTATTGATAATAAACTATGTAACACAATTTTTGTTCCTGTGTAGTAAGTGTTATTTTGTAATTGCTTATGCCAAAAATGTATAGAAAATGGCTAATATTCCCTACAAACTCTGTTTTTGTGACCAGGACAGTGATATTTTGAAATTGACCTATTCCCAATGAGAAAACGGGCAAATTTGTGTCTTTTCTTTCACATAAAGTCAGAATAACACCCATATGAATCAAAATTAACATGTATTTATACTAAAGTAATACAAAAATGACCACACAAAATTTAGAAGTGAGTAGTTTTCGAAATTTTGATTATACTGTCAATGACTTTCATGAATCGGCCCCCAAATGTCGTCTCTCATCATGTTCTCGTTATACTGTTCTTGGTAACAGCATTCAAAGTCCAGTATATCCTGGTGGAAGTGCTCGCCTTGCTCCTACGAGTATGCTCCCATGTTCTCTTTGAAATTATCAAGATGAGCATCAAGGATATGGACTTTGAGGGACATCTTGCAGCCCATTGTGCCATAGTTCTTCACCAGAGTCTCAACCAGCTCCATATAGGTTTCGGCCTTGTGATTGCCCAGAATGCCTTCAAATCACTGTGACAACGCTGTTCCAAGCCACTTTGTCCTTACTAGTGAGCTTCCTGGAGAATTTGTTGCACTCCGAGATCTTCTTTATCTGTGATCCGACAAAGACACCAGCTTTGACCTTTGCCTCAGACAGATTAGGGAAGAAGTCTTGAAGGTACTTGAAGGCTGCCGACTCCTTATCTAGAGCTCTGACAAATTGTTTCATAAGGCCCAATTTGATGTGCAGTGGTGGCATCAGCACCTTCTGGTGGTCCACCAATGACTCCCACTTGACATTGTTCCTCCCCACTGAGAACTCGGTCCGCTATGGCCAGTCCCACCTGTGATAGTACGACTTGGTGTCCATGTTGTCCCAAAGGCAAAGATAGCAAGGAAACTTGGTAAAACAGCCTTAGAGACCCATCAGGAATGCAACCATTTTGAAGTCTCTGATGACCTCCGAGCCGTACTCATCATACTTAAAGGCATCCAGCAAGGTCTTGATGCTGTTGTAATCCTCTTTGAGGTGCACAGAGTTAGCCAGGGGAAGAGATGGGTACTTGTTCCCATTATGGAGCAGTATGCTTTGAGGCTTCTGGATGAGCTGTCAATGAAGAGGCGCCACTCATTCTGGTTACAGACGATTACGATTGCCTCAAACAGACTGGTCACATTGTGGCAGATGCAGAGCCCATCTTGACGGGTGAAGAAGCTGGAAAGAGCTTGGTGATCCTTCCTCTGATCTGCAACTTGCACACTTTCATCCAACAAAGTTCCACTGCTTGAGCCTAGAAGTCAAAAGCTCGGCATTGGACTTGGTGAGACCAAGATCTCTGATCAAGTTGTTGAGGTCTTTTTGGTTGGGGTAGTATGGGTTTCTTTCCTCAGCTCCACCTCTGAAATTGTCATTTGGATCTACAATGTCTTCCTCACTCTCTGATATGCTGCTCTCTTCTAAAGATGACTACTTTCTCTCCAGAGGAGTGGGTATGGGGAGCTCAGGTCAGTGTGACACCGGGATCACGGATGAAGGGAGGTTCAGATATGTGATGGCAGGTGCATTCTTGCCAGTCTAACGTTTGGAAGGGTCCATCATGCAGAAGTAGCAGTTGCTTGAGTAGTGATTGGGTTACGGCCAAATATTTGACATATTCAACTTTACGGCTCTCTTTTTCCCATTGTACCATCCTTCAAAAATACATTTATTTCACCCATGACTAATGTGTAAGAGATTCTCGCAACATTTTCATGTATGATATATTTTTTCAATAACATTGAAAATTGTAAAACATTTTAAAATTAAAAACTTTTACAATTTTAACAGTTTTAAAACATTTTATAACATAAAGTTCTGAGCAAGAATTGTCCATCTTACCTTACAGAGTTTCTTTGCAGTGCTCGCAGGTGAAATGAGGTGCCCAGGGTTTGTTTTGATTCCTGACAGTACGTTTTTGCTCTTTTCTTGATACATTGGCTGCAGACATGGCAAAATGCGTCTGCTGGATATGTATCCACTAAGGCCCCTGTATTTATACTACTATTTATATTACTGGAAAGTTCTAGAAGTTACTCCAAGGTTACTAAGCACTGAATCTTCTGGAAAGTTCTGGAAAATAGGTAAATTTCAAAACATCATTGTCTTGGTCACAAAAGCAAAGTTTGTGGGGAATAATAGCCATTTTCTATACTTTTTAGACATAATCAATTAGGAAATAACACTTACTACCCAGGAACAAAAACAATTTGTCACACAGTGTTGCAGATGCTTGTGGTGTCTAGAAGGATCTTTGGTTGATGGACACAGTGGACTAGCACAGTCTATGAGGGTAAACAAAATGCCAGCCATTTCCACTGCCACACACAGCGTGATGCATATGTTATAGCCACATCTGGGAACATCTTTTACTTGCAGCGTTACTTAAAGCTGCTCAATAATCACATGTCATACTTCCAATCTGGCCTGTCAGACTGCCTCTTTAACAGATCAGAGTGTACAGAATGCCGATGCTGCCATGATACATGTAGGCACTGGCAATGCTTCTGCTGATAACCCACCCAGATGTTGCTGCTGCAGTTGGGAACTGCTTTTACATATTTCATGATTCTGAGTTGCTGAATGGTATCATGAATATTACAAAATCTAGCCTTTCATACTGCCTCTCCTTTGAGCTAATGTTTCATGGCTACAGCTAGGGAATCCAGAACATGAATAATGGAGCAAGCTACACAATAGCTGGCATATCCCTAGCATTTTATGTTGTTTTCCACTTGGAACCTGCATGCATGGTCAGGCTGCAATACATATAATAGGTGGCTATCCTTTACAACTGACTGCTGTGTCATCACAAGATCGTGCTGAACAAGTGTGTCCCTTTGTGGAATATCAACCTGAGCATGTCTGCAAAAGTGTGAAAAGGGTGACATTTTTGCTGTTGGAGGATGTAACAAAAATGGCTAATTTCATGCATGATATCAAACATTTTTTCAATCCCCTTATCGGCATGATGTTAGTGACAGTCAAGGGTATCCCAGATCAGATGTATGCCAACGGAGAGATGAGGTACCAGGGGAGGAAAGAGGCCCAAAAGATAATGACAGGGGAGTATCACAAGGGCATGGATGTATCATTGGTTGATTATGCCACGTTTTACCAAATAGTTTAGCCCTTTTCCTCAACATGAGGTCGGTTGCACACCACACTTTCCATGAGTTGGTACAACACAGAGCAAATGCAAACAAAAGTGTAACACCATATATAGAAATAGTCTGGATGGCAGGTGTGTTAAATACATGCATCTATCAATAGCCCAACATATAAAATTGACATTTAAAAAAACCTTTTGACTGTTCCTGGTAAAGATATTTAATTTCACACATTTGAGAAATATTTAGTGAAACCAACAAGCATACACAGTATCCTATAAAGTAGAGAACTTTGTATTAAATCCTACCAGGAATGGTAATAGTCTTTTAAAAAGGATGGGTTGCTTTTGCTTGACAAACATTTGGATCTCTCTGAAGCGATAGCATCTTTAACAAATCTAAAAATAAAAGATATTTTAATTCAGTATTTGGTGGGAAAGGAAATTTTGGATAATATTGCTTGGGGTTTGATTGGCACGTCTATATGTGATTTTGATATTAAATGGAAGGAAATGCAGCTGAAAATGGATTGGAATTGAGAAAACTTCAACTTTAAAAGATCTGAAAACCCATGTTTTATGGAACAAATTGAACTTGAGTCGACATTTTTGTTGATGCCTCTTCTTGCTTCCACTGAGTTGGCACCTCATTGCTATTGTCCAAGAAGGGATTTCCATATAATTAAAGCTCTTCTTTTTCATAGACCTCATTGGTAAGTGAATTTATCTTCCTTGGGTAAATTCACTTTGTGACCACTAACGTTGGTCATTTCAGAGTCTTCCGTCATGTGTTTTTGTGACTGCTCATGCAACAACAGATCTTAACATATTACAGGGAGCACATCTGTACTCTAGTAGCACCAGTTTGTTAAGACTTAAGCATGTTTAAATACAGAAAAAAACAACCAATTGCTTTTCCTCTGACACATGCTTGGGGTCTAGGGAATTCAAAGTACTGTTGTGACCTATAACCCAGGTACCATAGTAATACAAAAGCAGCTGCTGCCATCATATTTCCATACCTCAATGATGTCTTTGTGCCTAGTATTGCTAGGCTGGCATTTACAACAGCTCTAAATTACAGCTGCTCAGCTCTTACTGATACCGATGATACCATCAAGAAAAACTCAATCAAAAAAGGTCAGTGTAAAACTTGAGGGGTACGAAGTGGCCTGTATTGATAATGCAGATGTTTGTGGTGTCTAGAAGGATCCGTGGTTGATGGACACAGAGTGGACTAGCACAGTCTATCAGGGTAAACAAAATGCCAGCAGTGTTACCATATGTTTTGAAACTTGCATTTCCACTGCCATACACAGCCTGATGCATATGTCATAGCCACATTTGGGAACATCTTTTAATTGCAGCTTTACTTGAAGCTGCTGAATAGTTACATGCCATACTTCCAGTCTGGCCTGTCAGACTGCCTTTTTAACAGATCAGAGTATACAGAATTCCTATGCTGCCATGATACATGTAGGAACTGGCAATGCTTCTGCTGATAACCCATCCAGATGTTGCTGCTGCATTTGGGAACTGCTTTTACATATCGCATGATTCTGAGCTGCTTAATGGTAATATGCATACTACCAGATGCAGCCTTTCAGACTGCCTCTCCTTTGAGTTGATGTTTCATGGCTACAGTTAGGTAATCCAGAGCATGAATAAAGTACTTACCAGTTGAAATGAATATAATGGAAGAAAAGATACATTTTACATGAGCTAATTATTAAGATCAATAGACAAAAAATCAATAATGTTCATGAAACTTCCAGATTTGTTTGACCAATGATTCCACATTTCTGGAATGGGAACTATCACATGGATGAGATGGAAAGAGAGACAATTAACAAAGGAACTGTGTTAATTTTAAGTGAATTTGCCTTGTGTTGTTCTTATTTACATCTAACATGTAATTTAATATTGATAATTATATGTCATAATTGTTTTGCCTGTCAGAATTTGAAAACAATTCCAACTCAAATGTTAGGATTAATAAAGGAAAAATAAGTCTTGTATGCAAAATAATTAACTGTTTGAATTGTTATCAGGGTTCAGAATTTTAAGAATTAGTAGATGTAATTGTAGAAGCAAGCAGTGAGAAGTGTTGGATGTTACTTTAAATTTATTTGTCTAAATACATTTATAATAAGCTTTACACAGTATTTTAGCATTCTATGGCCTATTCAGCTGATGGTATATTGCCTGCATCATCTGAAAACCTACTTATCAGAATCAGGCATACTTTAACAGAAAGCATCATTGCATGAAAGTCTTTCAAATTTGTACAAATTATACTGATCTGCCATAGCTGGCCGTTAATAATTTTATTGAAAAACATTTAAAAATTCTTCCCAAGAATCGCTTGACAAAATTGGAGGACATATGATTTACTCTTTGTGTATACTTTCCATAGTTTTAAATTAAACTGAAGTAATATATTGTGGCAAACAAAAGAACTTTTCCCTTTCTAGGTCTGGTATGTTATTGAATATTTCAGCATCTTGATATACCAATACATTATCATACAAATCAAAGATAAATGTTTCCCTTTTATCCTATTCTGCAAGTATACCAAATGTCAAGTTATTGGGGAAAAGCATATTTTCACCAGAGATTTCATTGTGCTTGCTTTATATTTGTTTTTTTTTTTCTTTTACTATTGTCATAACATTATATTTTTGTTTTGATGTTGAGTCACTTATTTTGTTTCTTTTTTCTGGTTTTAGGAATTTTTTGTGAAGGAATACCTGAACTGTACTACACGAAATTTTGAAGTCTATGGTATTTTGACAAGCTTTGATGTGAAATTGAACAGCACAGCTATTTTCACAGCTGATGACACCCTATTGGGAAAAATTGCTGGTAGTAGACTGACTGGAGGATACTCTGAGCTTTTAGTTGGAACAGACAAAGGAAATGTCAAGAAGGTGAGTTGCTAACATTTCTATATTTTATATTAAATCAAAACTTCTCCATGTATAGATAGTTGTGACTTTTAAGGAATCACAGTATAGGTAATAAAAATTATGTTTTTTCATCAGTATGCCCCTTACACCAGTGTTGCCTTTGAAAATGAATTAGATTGCATTTTTTTTAAAAATAAAAAATGAAAAGCAAATAATGTTTTTCTTTTTGTTTGTTTGTAGCCATGTTCATAACACTGAGGACCAGATTAATGTGGTGTGGGTTAAAGACCTAAGAATTCGAATTCAGATGCAAAATTCATTATCTCTGACTATTCTGTATAGTCCAACAAAAGGAGGGACTCGTTGGCTGACAGTTTTGATCCAAATTGATCAGTATTCAAAGAATAGATGCCATCTGAAGTATCCATATTATTTGTCTATCCAGTCTAACTCAAAAGATATTAATCTCATGTGAAATTTAACATGTGAGCTAATCAGTATGCAAACTTTATTTAATAAGTAGTACTGATTTAAAAAAATAGAAGTAATTTTCATAAGTATTTGGATACCTTGGTTTTGTTCACAGGGATAAAGATCAGCACTGTATGTTTAAGTTATCACCAGTCTATCATTTATGCCTGTAGGCCAAACATCATTTAGTGAACACTTGGTTGGTGGTGCTTTTGTTTGGGTAGAGATTCGTCTTTAAGAACGGTTAATTGACTTAATGGTAGGTGAAATAGGTATTGCTCAAACCCATTTTACTCCAAAGACTATACAGAGGGCAGATCAGCTATTATTATAGTAAGGCCCGGGAAGGAAAATACTGGCAAAATTGTTGGCAAATACAGATCAACAAATTAGGAAACTAAAGATTTTGAATTGTGTTACGGTATGCATAGTTAAATATATTGTGTGCTTATTTTTTGTCATAGTTGTAAGTTGTAAACAACATGTTTACTTAGAAGAGTTCAAAGTCAGTCTTATTTACAGTTAGCCTAGGTTTTTTCCATTGGAAACCTTCAATGTCTATAATGTTATAGGTCATATTAACTCATTACCATATTTTGTCATTTTCGCCTGAAATGCGAGTAGGAAACACATTTTGGGGGCTATTTCTGAATACATCCTAATACATCGACTTCCAAGAGATTTTCCATTAACATTAAGCTTAGTTATGCCTAGTTGTGTTAGAAACATTGTTTTTCATATGCTGTTTTGCTTGCACATTAAAAGAAGGGTCAAAGTTGGAATTCTTTTCTTTTCTTTTTTTTTGCTTAATGGACCCATCATTTTCATATCGAGACCACTCTTTATTCCAAATGCCCATCTTATCCTACTTTTTGCAAAAGTTCGCCTGTCTATGTGCAGCTCAGACTGGTCTGCCTTAGGTCTTAGACCAAAACGTCTCAAATCTGGACACAAAATCGGATTCCGACCACGGGCAAATTTTGGTGAAAAGAAATTGAGTTAACAAAATTAGGTTTTTCCCTCTGTATTTTGTAGTGCAACTAGAACGTCTAGATTATTTGGTATCATTGTAAGCTACATCTATCTGCCTTTCTATAATACCACCCACTTCAGTGTATCATAATGACCTTGACACTACAGAGCTCGGCAGTAGGCTACTACCTCTTGATGCGTGAACACGGCGCCAGGGGTTAATAAGCTAAAGTGTCTATAGGTGGATATAAATAAGGATTTGATAAACAAATAATTCATTCCAGTTTGCAGTTGTGTCAGATATAATTCAAGAGGAATTATTTATTTAAAAACATATTAACTGGAATTACTAACATGCTTATTTACTTCTTAGATTTATATACACTACTCTGGGATTATTGTGAACTCATTTAGAGACAGTCTGGACTGCATCATTGTGCTACATCAGGACATTCAAGACTGTTGGAATTCATTTGGAATTTTCTGTGCTCTTGGACTTGAGATAGAATATTTAGGATTATTGGAATTTATTTGACAATACTGTGTCATTTGAATTTTCATTTTATGTTGTAGGGAGATAAATAGTTTATGGATTTTACATACACTGTTGGTTTCACTTCTTCCTGTTACATGTTTTAAGGTCTAGTCATACCAATATTATATTTCTCCAAAAGTCTGACTTTATTTGAAATGATTTTTCTGAAAATGACAAACAAAATTTGGAAGGACTGTTTATATGTATATGTTGCTGCTTTAATTAAAATTTGATGCCATTTTAGCAATTTTTTAACATTTATAAATCCTTTATGCTGTTGTTTGCATCTTGCACATTGTATTTTTTATAGTGCAAAATCTTGCTTTGGATTAATTACTTACACAATGCTATGAATGTAAATGATTTAGTGGGTCTGTTTAAATGTATGTAGATCAACTGGAGCCATTTTAATAAATTTTGCACTATTTTCATATTTGGGCTTTCTTTTAATGAATGCAACAGGGGCATAAGTGTTTCAGAGACAAAATCTGATTTGATTTCAACATTTGTGCCAGATATGCATCAGGCATCGTCTTCCATCAGTAACCAGGTGGAAAATATATTATATATTTTGACATCTTCACTAAACTACTAGACCAATATTAATGAAACATTGGAGAACTATGTCTCCTTTGAATACATTCCCAGATCATATAATGTTAGGAATGTTAGCCAGCTACCTTGCAAATCCACCCTACAAAAATCTTCTTTCCCTATCTATTTCAATATCTCATCTTCTCACAACCAGATGTCGCTAGTGTTTAGCTTCGCTGCTGTACAGAGCATGTCGTACAGTTCCTCTTTCGACATTACAGCCATTTTTGTGTTCCTGTGTGCCCATCTAATATTCTGTTTGCATGTATTATGCAGATTTATTGATCTACTGCATTTTGTATGCATTATTTTACAATTCTGCCAATTTGAGTGATTTTTCACCTTTTGGGACTTCATTATTTAAGATCACCATGCCGTTGTTGACCATATACAAGGTCATTTTTAGCTAGGATACCTTTGACTTTGTTTGCTTACTCCAGCCATTATGGAGCTCTTATTAGCAAAATCATAATGCTGCTTAATATTTGTGCTTTGTTAAGTTGTATTTCACGCTTTTTGGATAGAATTGTGGATTAAGTATTAACTAAGCGTTGTACATAAGTTCATAACAGGGCCCTGGGTTTCTGATATGAAACTTTCTTGTCTCCGTTAGCTACAACAGTGTTTAAGCGATTTACTAATTTCAATCCATTCCTAGTTTTCGCTTTAATTTTTTGCTGTTGCTGACATGGTCCAGCCAAATAGTTCATATGGGGATCTTAGTGATAGATCTGTCCATCTAACCATGCCATTGGCATCTTATTACTAATATATTGGAGATTTCAATAAGAAATCTGTCTGTTCAGCCAGGCCTTCAGAGCGTCTAGTACCGGTGATTGTCGGACTGTCTTATATACCACCAGTACCCAGGTTGACCACTCACCATTCACATCAGCTGGCAGTCACAGCTATGTCGGACTTTCCATTACTCACTGTCTACCCTCAAGGGAGAGCTAGTGACATTACCAAATATGACTGGCCTGAATCGTCGATGCCATCCTACCAGCTTTCAAGCTATCTTTGAAGAAATCTATCGAGTGTTAGCCATTTTGGAATGCCCTCCACCCCCATCATTGCCTTGCATTACAAAGTTAAGGCATCACTTGATTTTGGGAAGGAAGAAGAGACTAATGACTGGCTTTCAGGTTGAATTTGCAGCCAGGGTAACTCAGGGTTTTTCTCAGAAAGCCATGTTTAAGTGACTTACTCCTCTTGCTGGTATCATATGCACTCCAACGCCTTTAGTGCAGACCTTCTGGTTCTCAATGAGAATTTGGCAGCTGTCCAAATGTCAGCTCCATTGTACTACAAAGTAAATAAGAACATGGTCCATGCAATGTTTGGGCTGGTTCAGAACATCGTGGCGACATTCTCTGTGTTAGATTTGGCATCACTGGCAATCTTCCTGCTTGCTGAACAATCCAAAAATAGCTGTGCCTTGGATGCGACAGCCATGATCACTTGGGTCCTTAACTGAACAGATCCCCATAGTATTAATCTTCTTAACTGTATGTTAGGATCACAGATCAAATGACCTCAGGCTGTGTTGCTTATGTAATAAGGAGAACAGGTTATCAATCACATGGGAATCCAGCTATTGTTCCCTAGAAGGATACCCGAGTTAGAGGTCGGATGCTCAGCATCCCCTCCTATTATTTATTCTCCTAACGTAATGTGATTGGGGATTCATAGGAGAAAGCAAATTTTTAAGTAAATTATGTTCTCTGAGAATACGTATCCAGTCATATTACTTAAGAAAACCTCCCAACCACCACACCATGTGATCATATTCATTAGTATCTCACTCAGCTAAAACCTAGCGACACCTTTTGGTGTTGGGGGTGGGTCATGGGCAAGAGTTACTGCATAATGTCTGTTGAAATAGGCAGGGAGAGACAATTTTCTTCTTTTAGTAGGGCTGGATTTGCAATGTAGCAGGCTAATAATGCTGACATAGTGTGATTGGGTAAGTATTCTCAGAGAAACATAATTTATTGAAAAATTTGCTTTCTTATGTAATATTTTGCTAGTGTTATATTTTTGTTAGTTTGCAATAGCAATGAGATGAAGAGTGCAACAACCAGGTGATCAATGTTCTTCAGACATCTGTTCCAAAACTACTTAACAAACTTTGAAGGAAACAAATTGATAGATGTTCCCCAGGATATGTTTTATTAAACTTATGTTTGTTGTGGTTTCCCAAGCAGCCATGTTACTTAAATATTTTACCATTGGCAGAATGTTTTTTATAGCATGTTTTACAGAACTTGAATTGTTACTGGCTCTCTAAGAAACCTTGTGACTTCCATACAGTTGGAACAATTGGAAAATGTGTTTATGGTGTCTTCTCCTTTGGGACAGTTTTGGTCAAACTTTATAGGAATGTTTCCTTGAACATGTGTCGCCACAAACAACAACTGAAAATTTAGATGGGAAATTCCTCCCACCATTTTGGATGAAAAATGGAGATATTTTCTTAACATAGGGATGTTTTAATGAAAACATAAAGGCAGGGCTTAAACATATAATTTCCAGTTTTTTTGCATTTGCTTCCTTTTTGGTCTGATTGTTTAGAAGTTATCATAAATCCTTCAATGAAATGTTTGAGAACAGACTCTAGTCAGGTTGAGTTGTCAGTGTGTTTGCTCATAGTCATTTTGCTTCTTAGTGGAAAATTAAAGTTTGCTTCTCCTCCAGTGGTTCTTGGCAAACTTTAAGAAGCATTATAGAAATATGTTGGATGACACATTTTACCCTTGTAGAAGCTTCTCAAGTAATCATTCAGTTCCCATGGCATCTAGACACAGTTCTGATAAAAATACCAGTACTGCATGTATATCAAGTCGATGCAGGTAGAACTGCTTAAGTCTCAACTTTGAGCAAACCCAAACTCAAATTTTACATGCTGATTATTTGTAAAGTTTGATAGGATAATTGCAATAAACCAAATCAGTCCATTTTTAAACAAGATTTTACTTGAGTTTGTAGACCATGTATTCAGTGTGTTACTGGGGAATGTATGAGAGTACTCTTGCTTGCCATCTAATTCTGAAAATCCATGGAGATGTGTTTCTTATAATGAACATATTGTATTGATTCAACATTACTTATATAAACAACAGCAGCAGCAACAGTAACAATGAATAAAATAACAAGTTTAAATTCAAAGAAAGTTATAAGTTAACTTTGTTTGTTGACATTATTTACAAATTTACTTAAATCTTTGCCTTTTTGAATGAAAGCATTTGTCATATTCTGCCTTTTTCATTCTCACTCTCAATAGTACAGCCATTTTGTTCTTCTATAATCCAGATTGCTCTGTTTAACATCTGTTTGGCGGTGCAGTATGACACCTATAATGTGGACAGTGGTCAACCAGTTGAGGCCATACACCGTGGGAAAGATGTGGACTACTTTCTCACTAGCAAAAAGGTGATTATTTTCAAATCCTTGCTAATAAACCAGAAATGGTTTTAAAATTTGTTTACATTGAAACCCACCTATATGCCTCCTCCAACTCCATGTATTGATCCAGAGGAGATAATGCAAAGCTCTTTTTCATGCATGTTGTATTTTCTTGCTGTGACTGTATCTATTAACATTGGTCACAGAATAATTAAAGCTGCTACTCTGATTGAAATTTTGGTGTATCTTACCTTTGAGCCGTGTCCTGGCATCCAGTAGGCAGATTTCTAATGTTGATTCCCATGTTGTACAAACTTATATCAGTTGCGGCATAACTATAAAGTTTTATGAATTTCTACCCGGTGGTTTAGGTGATGTTATAAGGTAGAGATAGATGGACATACAGCTAAATGGCAACACACTATCTACCACTAAAGGATTTGGATGATTAGCTCACTGCTGAATGAAAAGATTGTTAGATCATCCAGACAGAAAATGATCCCACATGTTCTTCAATTTATGACTACACTATTCACACACTAGTGATAGGTGAGTGGTGGAGGCCACATTTTCATTACCTTTCTGACACTACACACAACCACATCACACATCGTTCAAATCTTGTTAAAAAAATTTATCTTGAAAATTCTGTTATTGCAACTTCTCCTTAACAGAAAGTCATATCAACATAGAGATGTCATTAGAAGATATATTATGGTGTCTAGTTGTTCCAAAGTGCAAATGATGCTAATCTGACATCAAATATGGCCACATAGTTATTTAATGATGCTAACCTGACATCAAATATGGCCACATAGTTATTTTATGATGCTAATTTGACATTAAATATGGCCACGTAGTTATTTAATGATGCTAACCTGACATCAAATATGGCCACATAGTTATTTTATGATGCTAATTTGACATTAAATGTGGCAACATGGTTATTTAATGATACTAATCTCGCCTCAAATATGGCCTCAAAGTTTTTTAATTGATGCTAATCTGACATCAAATATGGCCACATAGTTATTTAATGATGCTAACCTGACATCAGATATGGCCACATAGTTATTTAATGATGCTAATCTCACATCAAATTATGCCACAATGTTTTTAAACGATGCTAACCTGACATCAAATATGGCAACATAGTTATTTAATGATGTTAATTTGACATCAAATATGGCCACATAATTATTTGAGTATGCTAATCTGACATCAAATATGGTCACATAGTTATTTAATGATGATAATTTGACATTAAATATGGCCACATAGTTATTTAATGATGCTAATCTGACATCAAATATGGCCACATAGTTATTTAATGATGCTAATCTGACATCAAATATGGCCACATAGTTATTTAATTGTGCTAATTTGACATTAAATATGGCCACATAGTTATTTAATGATGCTAATATAACATCAAATATGGCCACATAGTTATTTAAGTGGCATCATTCTGCGTATTTGTCAGAGCTATATAAACAAAAAAGAATCGATTAAAATCTGTTCACTTTTTTATGTTTTCATGATCACAAACGTTTACAGCTAAAAGCCTGAGTCAACCTTTGACCTTAAAATCAATAATAATAATAATGATGATGATAATAATAATAATAATAATAATAATTTATTATAATAATAATAATGACATTATTTAAACAGGGTATTACTAACACAATTGACTGAAAAACTAATCAACCTTGAGGCCCTCATACAAAGGAACTTATTTATATACAAATGCACACACACACACACACACACACACACCTATACATAGTAGCATTTAGTATAGACACAATATATTTACTTTATTTCCTTTCACCAGATGGATACTCACCCATACTTATTGAACCCACATAGTCAATATACATGTAATATGCAATTAGTTACAAATAGATGGGTGGTATATTTAATGGCACCCAGAGGCATACATGAAAACAAATAAAGTTATTGTCATTCTCATTTTACCTACATCTCTGAAACCACTGGATATATTGGGTTTGGAAGAAGGAAATAGAGTGAGTATTGCCAAAATGCTGACTATCAACTTGTTTCTTGAAATGCAGCTAATTACAAAATTGACAGAACATTTATAAGCAACTGTCTTCAGAAGCTCACTGAAGTACAAGTATGCAAGCAATTACATTTGACTTGAATCTAAGGTCATTTAGGTCTGGTTTCAAAACTCCTTCACAAAAATGTGGATATCATGGTGGTCAGATTTGCAACATTCAGAACCAATTAAATATTGAAAGAAGTGTTTAAGTAGAAACTCCATGTCAGTGCCACTGTTCATGCTAAAGGAGTTATAAAAGGAAGATTTTCTAGATGGTCCCTATTTTAACATGTTGGAGATCGGATGAATACATACCTGTCATAAGACAACTTATGCTAATAACACTACATTTTACACCAGAACCTAATGACACATACATGTTTTGAAAAACACAATTTTCAATGATCTATAAAAACAAACAAAACAATAACAAACGGAACACCACTTCAATATATTCCCATAACATGTATAAACAGTAAACAATCCTGCTTAGAGTTTATGTAAAACTTTTCTTGGTGCAGTTTATGCAGTAACTTGTCATTTAGAGACCATTAAAAGGCAAAGAGGTCAGGTATAAACAACAACCAAGTCACATATCACATAATTGGCTGAAAACAGCTAGGATAATATACCATTTTCATCCAGAACCAGCTTCATGGTGGTGTAATAATAATAATAATAATAATAATAATAATGACTAAAGAATAAGCTAATTTGGTCAACTGACTAATCTTCCATTGTTGTCATAGACTAATGAGCAGAATTCACACCTGAATTAAGTGGTCTTGCATCTGATTTGCTGTACTTGTTAACACTTTAGCAAATCTGTTTCTGATAATATTTGTATAAAATGTGGTAAATAGGCTTGTATTGTCAAGATATGTAGAGATATAGATTCTGAGCAAGATTTATGTATATTAATGAAATGATCTTGCATCTATTTTGTCTGAGCTTCAACCACTTAAGAGGTGTTTCTGATCCAATATTAATCCAGCATAAGGTAAATAGGCCATTGTTATCAAGATTGGTTTAGTTACTATTGTAACTCATCAGAGAGAATAATATGGGTTGATTCACTATATCGTGTCAGAGTGCAGTTTATATACCCCTCTGTCAATGGTGATGCCAGTGCAGCTGGTATAGCTAATTGTAAGGACATGTGACTAGTATTGTCGCGACTTGTAATTGTAGCATCCAGGTTCTGAAATAAACCATTGTCTTGTAGCCGAGTGTTTTGGTACATTAAGATATATGATTTAAAGAGGAGTATTAAAAAGATTTTAAAACATTATTTATTCTGATCTACATAAACTTTGTTCTCTTTATGATGCCACAAAATTAATTTTATAAATCATAGGTAGAAATGAAATCTGGAGTGTTGACACTCCGACAGACTTCACTTCTACTGATGATTTATACAATATCATGGCAGTTCTTTGTTGTGCTTTGCAGAAATTACAGACGTCAAAAAGAAAATAAATATTACAATAGCCCATTAACTTGAGGCACTCTTAGATTAAGTAATCTACTAATGCGTAGTGATGTACTGAATTTGTTTAGTAAATTTTACTTTCAGAAACATTTTGTTCAGTATTTAATAAATACTATAAGTACTTACCAGTTCAGAATATCTTATTACCTTTTCATGTTGAAAATAATGTTTACTACTTAACCAAAATTCAGTGTCATTTATCACTGAAAACTGCACAATATAATTAAATTGTTTGGTTCATTTCCAGCTGGTGAAAGTTGCAGCAAATAACTGCTCTAAATATTCAACTTGTGATGAATGTCAAGCATCGAACAATCCACACTGTGGCTGGTGTATTCTGGAGGCAAAGTGAGTTCATATCATATATAAGATCATATTATATGTTGCTGTTTTGAGTTTGATGCCATTTTCAGCACAATATAGGCTATATATTGAGGCCAGTACAACAGGTGTAGAAAGTACGTGGGGAAAATCCCAGTAAGAAGCACTGACTTATGGGAAGCTACTGGCAAGCTTTCTTACATACCCACACTGGCTGAGTCCATTAGACTCGAACTCACATAGACAGAAGTCAGATGACAATGATCAGTAAAGGCAAGTGCTTTAGACCACTCTGCCACTTGGAGTCCCTATTATTATGTTGCAGTAATGCAGGCCATTTTACTTTTTCACTATTTTTTGTAGATATTTTGTGTATATTAGTAGCTACTGCTTGAGTATGTGAGATGCATCATTTAATAAATAAAGTATTCCCTGTTTCTCATATACATATGAGATCTGGTACATAGTATCAGCACAGTCTGAAATCTGATTGTTGTGGAGGTAGCTGGTTGACATTACTGGTTGACATTACTGGTTGACATTACTGATTGACATTTGAATATCCTATAAATGAAAATCACCCATGGAAAGACAGGTGTTAAGACTGATTTACAATTGTATATCTTTTGAAGAATAAGTCATCTTTATGTCAGTTATATATATTTGAACAACAAATGAATAATTTCAAACAGTCTTGTATATTCAATACATATGTATACGTATTTAGAAAAAGTTGATTGGCTTCTATTACATTTTTAGTTTATTTAAAGGAATCTTAAACAAACTTAGGGGTGAAACAATTAATTGATATATCTGTGATATTGATATCTTTTCCAGATTGATTCTTATGTCAGTACAAGAAGTGAATACTGAAATCGATACAAAATGATACTTACCATACACAAGTTACTTTATTCTTCATCAGTCATGAATAATTATTATTTGTTTATAAGACGGCAATAAAAGGCACATGCATTTATTAATGTCAGTAACAATGAAAAACTATTGACATCAGTCACTTGCCTTTTACAAATCAACACACACAAGGTGACTAACTCACTTGGTTTGAAATCTGACCACTCCTTTGCCAGTTCCATGCTGATTATTTGATTCCATCAGTATGCTCATCTACTGACAGCATATAATGTAAAAATTACAGTCCAGATTTGTTCTCCGTGTATGATTTAAGTACTTTACTGATCTTGTCAACTTATATTGAATATAAGGGCTATACATCTGGTGTGTCATGCAGTGAAATATGTTACATTCATTTTGATATTTGGCTATTGTTTCCTCAAGTCCAGAGTAAAACAATGACCACCATCAGAACTAACAGTACTTTATTCACTCTCCGACACACCCTAAGTACTGTCATTGAAACTGAATAGAAATAGCTATAAAGCAACAGATAAATTTTGTGACACACCCAAAGTACTGTCACTGAAAATGAATAGAAATAGCTATAAGGCAACAGATAAATGTTGTGACACACCCTAAGTACTGGCATTGAAACTGACTAGAAATAGCTATAAAGCAACAGATACATTTTGTGACACACCCTAAGTACTGGTATTGAAACTGAATACAAATAGCTATAAAGCAACAGATAAATTTTGTGACACACCCTAAGTACTGGCTTTGAAACTGAATATAAATAGCTATAAGGCAACAGATAAATGTTGTGACACACCCTAAGTACTAGCATTGAAACAATGCAAATAGCTATAAAGCAACAGATAAATTTTGTGACACATCCTAAGTATTGACTTTGAAACTGAATAGAAATAGCTGTAAAGCAACAGATATATTTTGTGACACACCATAAGTACTGGTATTGAAACTGAACATAAATAGCAATAAACCAACAGATAAAGTTTGTGGCCGGTAGATGGTATAAAAAGAACTGAAATCATACAACAGGAACATGTTTGAAATGTTTCTTTTCATGCTAATATAAGTAGTCAATGACTGAACATGCTGACATCATAAAAAAATGTTTGTACAAAGTCAGCAAAGGGGCAGTTTCCAAACCACACTGGCTTTAGTCATCTTGTTGATTTGTAAAAGAGTTGTTAGTAAACTCTTTTCCATACTTGGACTTGTTCTGCGTTGTTAGTAAACTTCAATACCTATCATACATAACTGATTCATGTGTGCTTGTGTGTGTTCTTGACACTACATGTGGCCCACCTAAAACTGTTCCAAATCCCAAATTTATGACTGCTTTTTTTACAACACAGTAGCATTTATTTAAAGGTTTGTTTTGAAGATGTATTATACAGATTATAAAAGGGAAATATTATAATTCCATCTCTGATAAAACTGTTCCATTTCACTCCATTTTGTACAAGAATTCCATTGTGCATTTAAGACCTGCCTTTGTATATACTCTTATTACATTTAGTTCATTATCATGACCATATTTTAAATGCTTCTAAATTAAAGGCTGACTATAAAATGGTTTTCATAACACTCTCTGGGTTTATGTGCTTTATTGCCTTCCCAAAATTTGAAACTGTTGTGTTATTTTACTGGATATTTTAAATAAAAATCAACACGTTTGATGCATACATGTAGTATATGTATTTTGCATGTACAAATAAGGTCAGAATATAATATTAATCTCCCAGCAGTGAGAGTCTTGTTTTGGATTTCGAGATCATTATTTTCAGGTGTTGTGAAACTGGACTATTGTAGCAGACAGGAATGAATGTTGATACGAGGTAGTTCTACATAAAGGGAGAGAATTAGTTTTCTATTATCGAGTAGTATAGGTCTCATTAATTTCAGTTTTTAAAAATAGTTTGGAGCATGTCTATTCTCACTTTCGCTCTCCTCATTAACAAAATAATCTTTAGCTTGGGTGATCTGCCTGATGCAACAAATGCAAGACAAAAAAACAGATAAATGTGAAAATTTCTATGAATGATTTTTCTTTTGCGAGAATTAAATGCTTATGGTTATACTGCATTATTCAATAAAATCCTCATTCAATAGAAAATGTATTCTGTTCACTTATCCCTGAGCACTTTGTTTATTGTCACCATAATGGTAAAGAAAACAAACCTACAGCAGAGCTGTTGTTGTGTTGTCAGGTTTTCAGTTTGCACTTGAAATGAAACATCAATGGCACACAGGTCAGTTCTTAAGTGCATGAATGCATCTTTCTTAACAACTAATAGAAATTCATTATGACAATGAACTCAACTTTCGTATATTTCTAAAACAGTACATGATCAGTTTACTTTTAGCAATAATATTTGTTTTTGTATATTCAAATAACAATTATGCTCTCTCAAAGTTTGATTACCCTTCTATGATTCTGTGATCGGATGTCAGAATGAATGGTAATTTATGTCAATATGAACTCATGCATGGGGTAACAGCTGGAACTTGTCCAATTTTGTTTCACTTTAGTCACATGTGAGCATGATGATTTTATTATCTTGTTCAAAAAATATTTCTTTCACAGCAAAAAGTAAAATCTTACCAACATTTATATAATTGTTAAAAATATAAATTGTGTGAATTGCAACAGTAATAAGGACATAAATGCATCTATAGATTCTACCGTAGAATTTAGATCAATTATGCAAAATATGATTTTGAAAAAGTTCATGAGGCTTTATGTTAGTTACATCTATACTTTAATTTTGCATCATATTTATGATTAACTGAATGATGATGGTTTTTTTATAAAAACATAAACCAATATGCAAATTGCTTGTGAAAGATATGATGCAGACAAATTCATGCTTCTCTGTCTGTTTGTCTCTCAATGAACCTCATATTTGTATTTTAGTAAGTTTTCAGGCACAGTGTCCGCCATGCCTCCACATTCCATGAGACATTTCTTGTTTCTTAGACTATTCAGAAACAATCTACATGATAGTCAACAAGCACTGAGTGGTAGTTCATCAGAAAGATACAAAATTTGTTTTGGTGAATCCGGTTTATGATGACCTCATGTTGTGTATACTTTATAGATTGTATCTGAAATTCCCTGCACATACTTTATACATTGTATCTGAAATTCCCTGCACATACTTTATACATTGTATCTGAAATTCCTTGCACATACTTTATTCGTTGTATCTGAAATTCCCTGCACATACTTTATACATTGTATCTGAAATTTCCTGCACATACGTTATACATTGTATCTGAAATTCCATGCACATACTTTATACATTGTATCTGAAATTCCATGCACATACTTTATACATTGTATCTGAAATTCCATGCACATACTTTATACATTGTATCTGAAATTCCCTGCACATACTTTATACATTGTATCTGAAATTCCCTGCACATACTTTATACATTGTATCTGAAATTCCCTGCACATACTTTATACATTGTATCTGAAATTCCATGCACATACTTTATACATTGTATCTGAAATTCCATGCACATACTTTATACATTGTATCTGAAATTCCATGCACATACTTTATATATTGTATCTGAAATTCCATGCACATGCTATATACATTGTATCTGAAATTCCCTGCACATACTATATACATTGTATCTGAAATTCCCTGCACATGCTTTATATATTGTATCTGAAATTCCCTGCACATGCTTTATACATTGTATCTGAAATTCCCAGCACATACTATATACACTGTATCTGAAATTCCCTGCACATCGTAATAGTTATCAAATTACCAAAATAATGTTTTCATCTTTTTGGGTTGAAAATTTACAGATTTTTATTTATTACTATACACCTTATCACAGTACATAAACCTCTTTTGACGGCTTTCTTAACTATTTCCAGATGTTCTACGATGAAGTCATGTTCCACAATAGAAAACGACACCTGGATTCCCACTCCAGCAAGATGTATTACACAGAAAATCGCACCAAAAGCTAGTTCTATCAATACTAATACGGTAATTCTTAGTCCTGCATATAGATATAACAGAGGTTTGTAAACATTTCCATTAGAGCTGTGACAGTACAGTTATATATATATATATATATATATATATATATATATATATATATATATATATATATATATATATATATATATATATATGTATGTATGTGTGTGTGTGTGTGTGTGTGTGTGTGTTTTGCTATATAACTTTTTCCACCTCAGTCTGGGGCCGCGAGTGGCCGAGTGGTCTAAAGCACTCACCGTTCCGGATCACTGCCATCTCACCTTACATGGGTTCGAGTCCAAGGCTCGGCTAGCGTGGGTACGTGGGAAAGCCTGCCAGTAGCTTCTCGAGGGTCGGTGTTCCTTCCCTGGGTTTTCCAGGGTTCTTCCTCCACCAGTTATACTGACCACCATGTATAGCCTATCTAGTGCTGAAAAATGGCGTTAAACCCTACAACAACAACAACAACAACAACCATCTCAGTCTGGTTATCTCATACCAGCCATCTCAGCCATGGTGTCTATGCACTAGGGACTACTTTATCAAGGGACACAACCATTGTTGTCTTCTGTTTGGCCTAATGGAGTTTATTTTCTGATCAAACAAATGCTGACACTTGGGGAAATTTACCAAACTAGTTTTTGGAGGGAAGAAACAAATAACTTACAAAAATAAGATTTAAATATTAAAAAACCGATAAAGAGAAAACAAAAGAAAATGGACTACAAGCTAACAAACATCTTGACTCTTAAAGGTAGGAAAGAAAAATTATAAATGTGCCTCAGTTGAATCAAACATGTACCTGCAAACCATTAATAACAAACAATGCAATTACCAGCCAGAAGGAATCATTTATCTGTCCACACGTTATTCCACAAGCAGATTTCCCTGTAGCATATCCTTCCACCACGAATAGCAACAATTGCCATATTTCCAAGACAGAAAATATAAATTTTCCAAGAAACCATGACCTTGATTAGATCCGCACATAGTTATTCGATAGGGTCTGTATTTGGAGGGTGTTTCATACACGTGGGTAATGTATGCAATCAATATTAATTACAACATCAGTATGTCACAAACAGTTTCACCTCCTCCAAAGAAAAGAAGGGTTATATATGATAGTGACACAATTTCTAATTACCCATGAACAATCAAATCACTGTCACTCATGCTACATGTAACTCATCGTTATGGCCCATATAAAACTGTGTACCCAGTATCGTTTCATTATATACATTACTGTAGAACATTTCTAAATTAGAACTGATGAAAATGAAACATTTTCTTGGAATAAATATTCATTATTTATTGTTCATTTCTAATAACATCCTTATATTAAATGTGATAACACCTCAATACTATCAAACATTTTATGTTATCTTTTTTTGGGTCATGTGTAAAAATTGTGTACTTTGGATGGAACTGTCACACAACAGCCCTCATTAACATCTAGGTATTAATGTGCCACATGTAAACATTTACATGTGAACTATATTGTGAAAGTTAATAATTCTATTCACTTTCAAGGAAATTATTGAGTGAGAAAAACAATCTACATTGAGGTTTGCAGAGCGACTGGCCTCGTTGGGAGACAAAAAATGTATCCCCTTGACTGGGATTTCCTTGTCTCTGTGCAACCCCCCACAGCATAGATTATATATATATATATATATATATATATATATATATATATATATATATATATATATATATATATATATATATATATATATATATATATATATATATATATATATTTACCCCACCCCAAGATGGGGCATATAAATGTTAACCATGTCAATCATGCATGTCCCATTACATCATGTCCTTTGAGAACTTTTTACTCTTGCTTAATAACTTTGTTTTAACCTGCATGGATTTAAACCAGATTTGATATATGGCTTTACATCAGGAATTTTCAAAAACGATTTATTGGATGGATGCCCCCATTTTGACATAATTGTGCTCTTCCATTGCACCATATTGGATGGATGCCCCCTTTTTGACATAATTGTGCCCTTCCATTGTATCATATTGGATGGGTGCCCCCATTTTGACATAATTGTGCCTTTCTGTTGCAACATATTGGATGGATGCCCCCTTTTTGACATAATTGTGCCCTTCCATTGCATCATATTGGATGGATGCCCCCATTTTGACTTAATTGTGCTCTTCCATTGCATCATATTGGATGGATGCCCCCATTTTGACATAATTGTGCCCTTCGATTGCATCATATTGGATGGATGCCTCCATTTTGACTTAATTGTGCTCATCCATTGCATCATATTGGATGGATGACCCCATTTTGACATAATTGTGTCCTTCCATTGTATCATATTGGATGGATGCCCCCATTTTGACATAATTGTGCCTTTCCATTGCATCGTATTGGTGGAGGCTTACTTGTGATGACATGCATCTAGTCATGACAATTCTAATTGTATCATCACCTTGCATATACGTACACAATATGCCAAAATATGATAATGTACCTTCAGGTGATTAGAAAAAATGGTCGACTGATTGTTTTATGAGATTAATTGCTTTTTCAGATAGAGGAAAATACGAATTTATAGACTAATTGAATTTTTAAAAAATATTACCATTATTTGTCGAAAGGGAATACATATAAGTTGTATACACATCAAGGAAGGTTGACCAGCATTTTTTAAAACTCACTAGCCCAAAGGCCAAGCAAATTTCTGACATGGTCTATTGAGTGTATCATGCATAGTATTTTCACAGTGCATGATCCATCATCCATGGTCCCTTCACAATTTGTATGTACTACTTCTTAAAAACCACTCAGCAGTATTTGACCAAATTAGAGGGAATATACAGTATAGACCTAATTAGAGGGAATATGCAATATATACCTATTTAGAGGTAATATACAGTATGTACCTAATTAGAGGGAATATACCGTATATACCTAATTAGACGGAACATGCAGTATATACCTAATTAGAAGGAATATACAGTATATACCTAATTAGAGGGACTATACAGTATATATTTAATTAGAGGGACTATATTAAAAATAGAGAAAAATTTAAGTGATAGTTTCTGAAAAACCACAGAATTTGTCAAAATTTGGAAGAAAAAATCGTTATCTGAAGTTCTTTCATATTTGTTCAAATGGTGCCATTCTGCCATCAGATATTACTAAAATCATAAATATCTTTAGGCAACTTCTCAAAAACCATTCAACTGAATTTGACCAAATATGAAGTAAATCAGGTACCTCACAGTGCCTGGTAATGTATATACTTGAAGAGGGAGCTTATGAGTTATGATTTGGGCTGAAGTCCCAAGAGTTAGGGAGAAATCAGACATCAGACTTTTCCATTTATTTGTGCATTTCAGTTTTTTTATGGTCAGGATGGTTCCTGGGATTAGCATAAATTCATTGAGCAGATGGTGGTGATGGGTGCATTCTGTTCCATCTGTATGTCTTTCAGGGTCGCCAGTGGCTGAATATATAAGCTGAATAAGTTGTAGAATCTTTGCTGAACCACAAATGTAATGACTCAACAAAATATAGCCACATATGGTTAAGAAGTGACCCCCATCATTTCTTTTAGTTTTTATCATTCTAAGAGATAAACAAGGCTATTTTATAAATAAGCACAATTTCTTTAATATGGTTAGAAACATTAGCTTTTACATACACGTCTAAAATGTTTGTTAAAGCTTGTCACATTTTAATCACGCATGCTTAATTCCAATGAACAAACATGACTGTAAAGGTCTAAAACTATAGCTTGAAGTTGGTTCACGTAAGGAGCATGCTCAAAGGGGTGATTCCATTCCAATGTTTTTCAATTTAGTTAGCATCTTTATACTTTGATGGTCTATGAACATATCAAATGTTGACACTGCTTGATAACTGTATTGAGCATGAGGCAGCTGGTCACGTGTTTGGTGGAATGATGACATTATCCAAACTGACAGGGATCTAAGTTGATTTTTATCACTCTTTTGCCACTTTATAAAACCATGGTAATAAGAAAGTAATTGATGTTGCACCTTTATGCACAGTGCATTAAGGTAGAGATCTTTTTGATGTGGAGTGTAAGTGATTTATCTTGACATGTATTTAATTTGTGATCACACTAGTGGTAGTACTGTTTTTACCAATGAAGCAATTGTCATTTACTCTCCTGATAGTTTTGTTCTTTTCTTATTCTCTATTTGAGATATTTGTTGAGGTTAATTCACGAAATAAAATACCTACAAATAAGCAAATTCTGATTGCCAAAACCACAAATTTAAGTACCTATGAAATATCTTTTATTTTCAAAGTCACGAAAATTGAGACCAACAAAAATAAATAATAAATGATACTAATGTAGTTGCTTTTCTTCCCACCTCACAAGCAACAAACAGCATTAATATGGCAGCAAACTTCAATGTTACAAGCACAGGGTCTTGCTACAATAAAATTTGTACATGGATATAGGGATTGGGTTGTCCAAAAATGGTCATAATATTGTTATTGGCATTGGTCCATTTACCGGTATCCATTTACTGAAAGTCTCAATCAAAGGGAGGTCCCCCAAATCCAACACCTAATTTTCCAGTTTTCAGATTTTTGGTAAACTCGATGCTGGAGAAATCCAGCAGGGAGAGACCTTGGGAAAGAATTGTGAAATGCTGATTGTTTAAACAACTAGTTTGCAGAGAAAGTGATCATGTGTAAATCTGGTCTAGGAGAAACAAAATCATTAATACACTATATAACAATCACTTCTCGAAGCATTTCTTTCTCCTCTACAGTTTCAATATATGTGTTATTTGCATTCACAAGCTGTTACATGTCAAATAGGTTGTGAATGCAAATAACACATATATTGAAGGGATGCAACAATATTTCTGGGCCAGTCATTATAATTTACTAGGCCACTCACACTATTAAGTCAATTAGAAAAGCACAACACTGAGTGGAGATTTTTTCATATTCTTATGTCATGTATTTAGGTTTGAATAAACAGTAACACAAGAAAGAGTGAAAACAACAAGCTTTGAAAAATGTAACAAATAATTTATTTCCCTAGAAAAATACTGTAAAATGAAAAATAAGAACCTATGGTTTTAAGAATCAAATCCAAAAATAATCTAAGAATAATCTACGAATAAAATTTTAGAAGTCCTAATAATGAAATGTTCGAATGATTTCAAGTTCGAGTCCCGACGAAAAATCCAAGACGGAAGGTGATGACGTATGCTATATCTGGTACAGTGCTGTTGTAGAAAAACAAGAAATAACACTCTGGCTTTGGAAATCTGAATACAAATTTTAAGAAATGTCTTTGTTCAAGAATTCTGTATGAGCACACATATTTTTCCAGGAAAAAAAGTATTAATCCTTTTGAATCCAAAATAGTAGAATAAACATTAAAAGAACTCCAAAATGACAAAACAAAAGAACACCTTGACATCAAGTGTTTTAAGCCCAGAATGAGAGATCACTTTCTAAATATTACTATTAAAACTAAGCAATGCGCAATTTCATAAATGCCTGAATTGCAAAATAGAGGGTCACGTGATCATGTTTACAAATCAAAAATCACATAGCCCCAGTATGACCTTAACAAAAACCATTTTACTCTAAGAATAAGATAAAAATAAAAAGTTGTTTACTTCTCTCACTGATTTCTAAATAAAGGTTGGGAAATAGTTCAACATTAGTTGTTTACAACTGAAGAGTCAAGGTCAAACTATTTTGTGAAAAAATATTGAGTTCCTAGTAAACAAAGCTTCATTATTTTGACATGTAATGAAAATAAAAATAAAACGACTTTAAAACTTAACAAACAAATTAAATCAAATATACATAACAATATCCTAAATGTTTGTGTCAGATGGCTCAGCTGATTTTGTGCACTGTACACTCTGGCACACGTCTGCTCTGGTAACACTATTTTTTATTAGTTGACTGGATCAAATTATGTAATAAAAATACAAATAAAGCATTTAAGGCATAATCTAGTTACATCATACATTATCCTGAAAGGATTAATAAAGAGACTTTTATGTTCAAAACTTGTAAGTATAACAAATTTATTTATTTTTTATATGCTGACTAAACAGAACATTAGAATTGTATAAAATAAATAAAAGCATATGATTTTTGTAATGCACTTTGTCTAGTTTGGTATAATGCTTGTGTTGATGACCTATACTCACATTGTGCATACTTTTGAGTAGAGTAACAGTTTCTTAGATCTGTTTCACCCTTATTGTAAGGTGGGTTTTTTTCACAGGCTTTGTAGTAAGATCTGAAACTATTTTGCTTTTATCTTCTGGAGTAGTAATGTTTTATGCCATGCCTATATAGACACATAAGACATATGTTCAGAGTGGAGGAATGCTCACACAAGACACATTTATAGAGTGAAAAACTGCTCATGATGGACAGACAGATTCTGAATAGATTAATTATTAATATGAATGGCAAATTACTTTATTCTTTTGTTTATATTGTTTATCATTTCACTTAAAACAAATGTATTTTTATTCTTGCGGTCTTTCCACAGATAAATACAGACACTGTTGATATTTGTTCTTTCCATCCATTCAACACATATCCATAGTTTGAAATATATTGAAATAACTTGTTTCTGTTTAAATAAATCAGATTAACTTGGTGGTTATCAAAACATAAAACAGTGAAATGCACTGAAATGTTTATTAAATTAGTGTTTGGAAATTTAAGCCCAAAATTGCAAAAATCTATGGTGTTTACAGAGAAAGATGGAAGACATTTTAACTCTACAAAAACATGTTATATCTATGATAACTAAATAATTGAAAACAAACTAAAGGATCATAACATCATAACAGGTAAATATAGAGATCTAGCAGATAATGAATGCATTTGAATTTATATATCCAAAATAAATAAATAACATCATTCATACTTTAAAGGAAATTATTGAGTGAGAAAAACAATCTACTTTGGGGTATGCACCGAGACAAGCCTCACTGGGAGATAAAAATGTACCTCTTGACTGGGGATTCCTTGTCTCAGTGCAAACCTCAGCATAGATTCAGTTTATATATAAATTTTAAATATCCAAAATAAATAGCATCATTCCTAGCTTACCTGGGTATGACATGTATGTCAAGACACTTGTAAAATATGATCCAGATGAAGAGGAAAAATCAAGCTTAGCAAATATGTGAAATACATTTTTCAGCAAGGATTCCGTAGTTGATAGATCCATAAAAGAAGAAATAGTGCTATTACTCCATGTTCTTAAATAAAAGCAGCAAAGAGTGAAAACCAACAAAATTTGTAAAATTCAACAAACAATTTTCCTAAGAATAAAAAGTGAAATTTGCAAAGAACTTGTGGATTAAATTCCATATATTTCTAGACGTTTTATCAGATGTCCAAATGTATAAAGTTTTGACTGAATTCCAATGGTATTCAAATTAAATTCCAATATTGATTGTGTTGATATTCCTGTTATCGCAAACACTTTAATGTGCCAACAGCCTGGATTGTGGCAATGTGCTAAGAGTCTTTTGATGTGTCACAACATTATAATCCAGAAATATTCTTTCTTGAATTCACTATTATAAAAATTCCAAATTAATGTTTCTGTCAGAGAATATTATAGATGAGCACTTTGTATTTCCAGTGAGTAATAATTTAATAAATAAATCCACCCATATGAAAAGCTGAACACAAAAATAAGACAGATTCAACCTCAGATGTTGAATGCAAGAATGCGTAATTTCTCAAGTAAACAAAATTGTATGATTAAAAACCCAAATGCACAGTAGTAGAACCATAATGAGGGTGCAAATTAATTTCTAGAAAATTCTAAGTCGTCATCAAGATAAAATCTGTTACTAAAATTATAATAGAGAACATGGTAAACATCAGGCAGATGAGGTATTCTGGGGAACTGGAAAGACCAATGTCCTAGACTCAAATTAAGATAAACAGATTTACTTCCATTGATAATGATTCTAGTATTTAATCTATTATCACATATAAATATTAGCTATGTATTATGTTATTTATAAAATCAATGTTCCTAGTCAGGTATGCAGTGAACTTGATTTAAGACAGGATTGAGTATTAAATACAAATGTATATAACATATAGTCATGAAAAGCCAACAAATAATACAAATTAAATATATATAACAATAGAAGAAAAAAATTAAATGAATAATTGGGTTTGGAGTTAGCTTTAGATTCATAGGACAATCTATAGAACAGCTGGCTACAAATCTGAGTAATGAATTTTTTGTTGAGATACTAAAATGTTTTAAAGCCATAACACCTAAATAGCTTAGAAAAGATATTTACTCACATGAATACATGACTATTTTTTAAAAGTTTAATGAAACAGTCTCCAAGAGACAAGTTCTATTCCTATCTAAGCATCTCAAATATACCTGAAAAACGATTACTGGTATGGAAAATTATAGGAAAAGAACAACAGTACAATTATTGTGAAATGGAAATATTTTGTTAAAAATATTAGAAATACTAATGTTATTGCAAGGCGAATAATTATTGGAAGCAGTTTAGAATAATGTACTTTGCACCCACCCCACCACCCTATCATTTTGTACCCTCCTTTTTGTAATAAAAAAAATGAGAAACATCAAGAATAAAAAAAGATCCACAAAACTTAGTCATTTTCATTATTTTATCATTTCTAACTGGATTGTTACCAGAGGGTCCCTTGTGCTGTCATTTTTTTCTTCAAACTAAATGGGAGCTTTCAGTGTAAACAATGAGCCAGCTGACTCGCCTTTTCCAGTTTGTGGAAAAGCCCATTTTCCATGAAAGTTGAATTTCCTAGTACTAAACATACTTTATAAGATTGTATTGTCCACATCCAGTATTTGCAACTGTCTAATTTTAATCATTGTAAAAAAAAATAACAAATTGAAAAGACTATGTGGTGTAACTCTTGCATAGCTCTAAAGCTACTGAATTATTTGAAGCTTATCAAAGATGATAAATTACATATGCCTGTTGTCAAAAAGAATAGACTGTCCCACACAAATAGGTATGCTTGTGTTAATAATAAAATTTGCATTTTGTTTGAAATGGCAACAATATGATAGCATGCATTTCGTTTGAAATGGCAACAATACGATAGCATTAGGGATCCCCTAGCAACAGTCAGGTTAGAAATAATAAATTAATGAATGAAATTATTATGTTTTGTGCATTGTTTATATCATTGAGGATTTCAATTCTTAAAATTGGCATGGTGCACAAACTGCCATGATGTAGGTAAATAATATATGATAGTTAGTGTGAAAAAAGAAAATCAACTTAATAAAACCTATTAACCAAGAATTTGCAGTTTGAGAGTTTTGTAAATGGGTGATGCATGAACAAGAAGTTGAAAAACAAATACAGTGGCAGAATGAGACTGTTAATGACTCATACTGATTAGTTCTATACCAATATTGTGACAGAATGAGACTGTTAATGGCTCTTACTGATTTGTTGTATATCTATATTGTGACACAATGAGACTGTTAATGATTCATAGTGATTAGTTTTGTATATCCATGTTGTGACAGAATGAGGCTGTTAATGGCTCTTCCTGATTAGTTGTATATATATACTGTGACCCAATGAGACTGCTAATGACTCATAGTGATTAGTTTTGTATATCCATGTTGTGACAGAATGAGACTGTTAATGGCTCTTACTGATTAGTTGTATATCAGTATTGTGACACAATGAGACTGTTAATGACTCATAGTGATTAGTTTTGTATATCCATGTTGTGACAGAATGAGACTGTTATTGACTCTTACTGATTAGTTGCATATCTATATTGTGACACAATGAGACTGCTAATGACTCATAGTGATTAGTTTTGTATATAAAGGTTGTGACAGAATGAGACTGTTAATGACTCTTACTGATTAGTTGTATATCTATATTGTGAGACAATGAGACTGCTAATGACTCATAGTGATTAGTATTGCATATTCATGTTATGACATTATGAGATTGTTAATGCCTCATACTGATTAGTTGTATATCCATCTTGTGACAGAATGAAACTGTTATTATGGCTCTTACTGATTAGTTGTATACCCATATTGTGACCGAATGAGACTGTTAATGGCTAATACTGATTAGTTTTATATCCATAATGTGACACAATGACACTGTTAATGACTCTTACTGATTAGTTGTATATCTATATTGTGACACAATGAGTCTGTTAATGACTCATAATGATTAGTTTTGTATATCCATGTGGTGACAGAATGAGACTGTTAATGGCTCTTACTAATTAGTTGTATATCTATTTTGTGACACAATGAGACTGTTAATGACACATAGTGATTAGTTTTGTATATCCATGTTGTGACAGAATGAGGCTGTTAATGGCTCTTACTGATTAGTTGTATATCTATACTGTGACACAATGAGACTGCTAATGACTCATAGTGATTAGTTTTGTATATCCATGTTGTGACAGAATGAGACTGTTAATGGCTCTTACTGATTAGTTGTATATCTATATTATGACACAATGAGACTGCTAATGACTCATAGTGATTAGTATTGCATATTCATGTTATGACATTATGAGATTGTTAATGGCTCATACTGATTAGTTGTATATCCATCTTGTGACAGAATGAGATTTTTATTATGGCTCTTACTGATTAGTTGTATACCCATATTGTGACCGAATGAGACTGTTAATGGCTCATACTGATTATTTTTGTTTTTCTGTATTGTGACAGAATGAGACTGTTAATGGTTCTTACTGATTAGTTGTATATCTATATTGTGACAGAATGAGATTGTTAATGGCTCTTACTGATTAGTTGTATATCTACATTGTGACAGAATGAGACTGTTAATGGCTCTTACTGATTAGTTGTATATCTATATTATGACAGAATGAGACTGTTAATGGCTCTTACTGATTAGTTGTACGTCTACATTGTGACATAATAAGACTGTTAATGGCTTTTACTGATTTGTTTTATACCCATATTGTGACAGAATGAGACTATTAATGGCTCTTACTGATTAGATGTATATCTATATTGTGACAGAATGAGACTGTTAATGGCTCTAACTGATTAGTTGTATATCTATATTGTGACAGAATGAGATTGTAATGCTCTTATTGATTAGTGGTATATCTATATTGTGACTGAATGAGACTGTTAATGGCTCATACTGATTAGTTTTTTTTCTGTATTGTGACAGAATGAGACTGTTAATGGCTCTTACTGATTAGTTGTATATCTATATTGTGACAGAATGAGATTGTAATGCTCTTATGGATTAGTGGTATATCTATATTGTGACTGAATGAGACTGTTAATGGCTCATATTGATTTGTTTTTTTTTCTGTATTGTGACAGAATGAGACGGTTAATGGCTCTTACTGATTAATTGTATATCTATATTGTGACAGAATGAGACTGTTAATGGCTCTTACTGATTAGTTGTATATCTATATTGTGACAGAATGAGACTGTTAATGGCTCTTACTGATTAGGTGTATAACCATATTGTGACAGAAATCTTGCACATTGACATGAATGATAACATCAAGTTTTGTGACACAAAGTACTCCTTGCACTGAACTGGTTTGATCAAACTTCAAATGTAGGCTATATTAATGATATACCTTGCATGTGATTGACTGAGCATGTTACCTCTCTAGATCTAAAATCTGTGTTTCTCATCCAGTTTCTATACAGTTTGGTAAATATGTTTATATCATGAGATCTTGGATAACTTTGATGATGATTTTGCAAGAGACTGCTTGTTCTCTTTGCTGATGATACATTATGAAACAACCAAAACACAAAACATGAACTGAAAATTTCTTTATATTCTGCCCTAAACAAACTTGTGAGATGGTGCATGAGCAATTTCATAGTAGTTAATACTGATAAACTAAAATATTACTTATCTCACGATGGCAAGAAAGATTGATAGTGATGAATTATGTATAATATGGAAGGATATGAATTAAAGATTTTGGCATCTTAGAAGAATGCTACATTTTCTCCCAAAAACACAGAAAACTATTTTATTACAGTTACACAGAACCCTATTGAGACCACTGTAATACTGTGGGGGAGGGGTTAATTCTTTTGATAAAAACATAGCAAAGTTTACATGACTTTTAAAAATAGCACTTGGGTTAATATCAATCCAAACAGAGAACAAGAAAAAATTAACTGGTTAGTAATAAATATTAGCTTTTACAGACTGAATCAATTTGACAAAAGATAAGTTACTGTAATGGGTAGTCAATAATAGTGCTCCTGTCTATTTATAGTCACTATTCCGGTGTAAGCTACATGTACCTTATAACACTCCCCACCCAAGACCATGTCTACCAAACAATGCCAGATTCCCCAACCAAATGAGAAATTATTCAGAAGAAGTTTCCCGTACTTGGGAACTTTTTTCTAAAATAAAATTCCGGTACAGATTAGAAAATTTCACATTATTTCCTTCTTCCAAACTCAGTATTCCAGTGGCTTCAGAGATATAGTTAAAATGAGAATGAAACAACTGTATTTATATTCAAGAATATTCAAATCATATCCAATTACTTTGGAAAGAATTTAGAAATTGAATCTAAGATGAAAAATGTCCCTAAATATTTTTAGTAGTAAAGGGAATGCAGTTTATATAGTAACAATTTGAAAATATGTTTTGGGGATTTATATGTGTTATTTTATCTTTTATTTGATATACATTTTATATAATTTTAAAATTATTATATTATTTATTTGATCGTATTGTACTGTATGTTTGCATTTATTTGAAAGGGTTTATTCCTAAATTTTATACAATTTATTTATTAATTTTTAATCTTTTTCTTTAGTTGGCATAATATATATACCATTGCATTGAGATGCCATACAATGCCACTACTATGCCATGCAATGCCACTACTTTGCCAGGCAATGCTACTGATATGCCATACAATGCCACTACTATGCCACTACTATGCCATCCAATGCCACTACTATGCCATACAATGCCACTACTTTGCCATACAATGCCATTACTAGTACTTTGAGTTGTATATTTAGCAAAGAGTGGATGATTTCTTTAAAACTGAAGCCTCTGTTTTGTATTTTATTGGATAAAGTTTTCATTGCCAAACATAATTAATACATCTTAATGCTGATATTCACTATTTTTATTTCTCAGATTTAGTTAATTACCTTTGAACCCTTTTATGAAATCATTTGCAATCAGTCCCATATCCTAAGAGAAGAATATTCAACTTGAATAGTAATTTTGTTATTGCATTTTGGTGTAGATATTATATCCAGTTGTAGAGACTGTATACATATTATAGTATGATCTTAAGTATTCGATATTACTACACATTTTATTGTTACAGATGTCTAATTACTGTTATGATTGAGACCCCTTTTTATGTATTTTAAATATATTACCATGTGTTTATGTCTACGAAAATCATTTCTTGATTTTTTAAATTTGATATTTTACAAGGAAAATAAAGAACTAATTCTGTATTGATCTTGTTTGTTTCAGGCACTTAAGATTGTACTTACTCCATTTCCCTCAGTTGAGAATGGTACATACAAATGCATTTTTAGTATTGATGGGAGAAATATTTCAACTGATGTTGCTAGGAGAGAAAATGAAACACTATATTGTACAAGTCCAAAAGTAACAAGTAAGTAGTCTATGGACAAATTAATTTGCCATGCAGTATGCAAGCTTCAAAAGACAAATGCTTCATCAATATTGACTGAAGAAAAAAAGAGTCAATTGAAGATCACAGAATAATATTGAAGAAAATCCTGTTGGAATGGGTGATCAGGCACTCAGCATTAAGAGGTTATTTTTAGGACTGGCTGGCCTGGTGTCAGGATAATGTGACTAGGTGCGGAGATGATGCTACATGTCAGTGACATTGAAACCCTATTGCTGGACATTGCTATAACTGTCACAGCAATATGACTGAAAAATTGTTAATGCTACATTAAAAATGCAAAGCGTGCACACAGACACATCTGCATAATAATGTAAATTAAATTGCCAAAAACTGTTTTCAAGGAAGATAAATCTTTGCAAATATATTCAAAGATGAAGTGCTACAAGATGAAAAATAGCAAGTAAAGATGTTACCGGTCTATAAGATGTATATGAATTTATTGAAATAAAATCTATAAAATACAGGGTTGAAATTTTTGTCACAACCAAAGTCTTTCAAAAGAGATTTTTTTATTATGATGCACCATCATAAAGTTCAGAACATCTGTCTATGAAATTGATGCACTTGACATTTATGTGTTCCACTGTCAATGGACACGGGCATGGTATGCACTTTGGTCAAGGTTCTCCCTTCAAGACTTATGCAAGAGTCCATTATGTTTGTCCTGAATGTGATTGGCGCAATATCACTTCATATCAGTGGATTGTTAGTTGACCAGATAGAATGTACACTGCACTGTCTGCAGTTTCTTTTAAGAATGATGCCATATTTGTTTTAAATAATTTCTCATGGAACCTGGTCCGTTTCTGTAAATCTATAGACTCAGTAAAGTGTAATAGTGATGAAGGTAGTCATGAAAGATGACTGCAATTTCTAACAAGAGAGCAGCTAGTGTTATTCTTGAGGTTGATTTAGATGCACCATCAACAAATCTTTGTAAAACGCTTAAGTTGGTTCCATTTCAGAAGAAAACTCAGCTTCAAACGGGTTTTCATTACAGCAGTATACCATGCACATGCATGGTACATATTTTAGACAGAAGCATATATAGTGAATAATTAAAAGAGGAAAATTCAAAGGGAACTATGAACTTGCATGGTAAACAATAAAATTACAGGTTGAGACATTGTTTTTTAAACACATACATGTTCTCTTTGACTTTTGTTCAATATGTGAATGATATTTATTTGAAATAAATAGAAATTGACATAAAGAAATATTACAAAAACAGATGAGATGGCAGTAATCCGTAACAGTGGGCACTTCAGACCACTCTGCCACTAGAGACCCTATGATGTGATGAGTTATCATATTGTTAAATTTCCATGTTCATTTAATTTAGCCGACAAAAAGGGAAAATCTTAGACCATTAATAATGTTTTCACCCACATTTATGAGAACTAATGGCTTGTTAAAATTCTCAGGCTAGTATTTACATGATACAGAGAGTTGGAATTGAACAGTTCCTAACAACCAGTTGTAAAACCAATTATTATTTATTTTTTGTTTACTTTTCAGAATTGGTCTGCCAATTATGATGACTTCTGGGAGCATATTTTATTATCTTGTAGATTTGGGCTTAGAAATGTGATGTATAAATTTTTTGGTATATGTTATCACACCTGTTGAGGCATCCTAACAATTTACTAATGAAATTATATTATTTATGACAGTGAAAACATGCAGTTTTTTGAATAATTTCCAGTATTTACAGTAAACAGTTAAAACAAAGAATTAAATTCGGTGAATCTGAGATTGTAACAATTATATGTATGTGGGAATGTTATGCTTTTGATTTCCATTTACTTGGGATTTTTTATTCATGTTTACTTTGTGCAATGTATGTTTAAAATAGTGTTGACAAAACTTACTGTCAAACTTACATGGAAGCTTCCTTGTGAAAACCCAACAATGTGTTTTTAATTTGGTCACTGTGACCTATTTTTGAGGTGACAAGGAATCATTGCAGTTTGTATGATACCCTTCATACATAAGACTGATTGTCTGCAAGATGTCTCAGAAATTTTTGGTGAACTTTTGCCACGTTTATTTAGATAATTGAGGCCTTTTGATTTTGAAATGCTGACTTAGATAAGTTGGACTCAGACTGCTAATCTTTAATTGACAGGGTATCAATCGGGAAGTGGGGTCACACTGGATATCATAGCTTGCAGTCAGGCCATTGACTGTAACACTATCATGGAATGTTTTGTCTTTAATTTTCTGAGTCTTTTATCTGTGTTTTCTAAATTAACATACATTCTTGTGCTCACCATGTATGAAATTGCAGATTTGTACCACTTTAGGAATACGAGAACTTAGATCCTTGAGAACATGCCATAAAGCATCTAATTTGGATTATTCAGAAAGTTTGTGCTTCCATTATATTTCAGTCAAGAAAGACATATGTTGCGTACTGGCTGATCAAGTGTATAAAATAGTTTTGTTTTCTCATATTAATGTTTCTAAAACTCCTATCCTCCAGGTGTCAAGGTGTCTCAAAGTTGTGAAAATTTGCTGATCCACCATCAAATATCAATTTCGGCCACCATTACTAAAAATATAAAATCCTTTAAACTTTAAAATAAAACTTATCAGAAATGGAGCAAATTAAACAGAAAACACTCATGGTATGAGGGCACCTTCTCAAAAACCATGAGCAAACGTTTTACCAAATTGGACAAAAGGCATCGTGGTAGAAAGATTTTTTAATTTTGCACAAATATTTATGATTCACTATCAAATATGGCCACTGTTACTGGCAACAGAAAAGAAAACCTCAGATGATGACAATTAAACAAACAGCTCAGGCTGATTTAACCAGTGTTAGAAAAGGATTCCTAGTTTCAGGACCAGTGAATTTAACCCATATGATCTTGATTCTCCATCAGGTATGACCTCTGTTATTAAACATTGAAAAACCTTTAAACAACCTCTTGAAAACTGCCCCCCAAAATTAGCCAACTTTCTTATATAGCATCCTGTATGGAGGGTTTTTAATTTTAATAAATAATGCTGTTTCAGAATCAAATATAACTGCCATTACTGAAAATAGTAAAATATTTCAAACACCTTCTTGTGAAAACCGAGGACAAAAATTTTATCGCATTTGTTACACAGATTCCTCGTCGGAAGACTTTTCAGTATTATACAAATAATGCTGTTCTGCCATTAGGTATGTCTGTCCCTTTACTAAAAATGAAAATCTTAAAACAATTTCTCAGAAACTGCTGAACAGAATTTGTCAAAATTGACAGAAAAATTTCTTGCATTAAGGACAATTAAATGGATGGGGATGATGCCATTCCATAATCAAATATGGCAGTTCTTGCTAAAAATAGACAAATCTTTGGTTTCAAAAACAATTCAGTAGAATTTGGTACTAATAAATTTGTTACAGAGGGTTTGGTGAGTTATGGTCACTTTTTTATATAAGATAACTTTCTGTGAAATGCGGCCAATTTTTTGAGTTGCAAGATCTTCATTATATTTAAATTTAAAATTTAAAATGTAAAATTTTATATTCTTCTTCAGTTATAAGCTGTCAAGTAAAATTTGTAAGGAAAAAGACTAACATTATGGAGACGTTATTTAAAACAAAATGGTGAATCAGTGTAAAAAAGCAAGTTAATAACTTACATTGTGTATAATGAACTCATTACATACTTTGTACACAGTAGAATCAAATCACAACAGCCTAGTAATAAAAGATTGGTTCATATGAGAAGTCAATTGGACTAAAGTCTACACCTTTCTAGGTGATACAGTAATGCCAATAATGACTTCATGTCATTAATTAGCAGTAAAGAAATCACATGACTGAGATTTTATTTACCAGTAAAGATATCACATGACTGTGATTTTTGTCATTTTTATAATCAAAGATACTGAATGCCTAAGTGATAAGTAAAACTGCCAGACAAAATACTTCAAAGAATTTGTAACATATATACCTTTAAACAACAAACATTTTAATTAGGCAATACTATGCAAATATACTTACATGCATGAAGTAAGTTAAAACAGAATCATTTAATCAAAAACAGTTGTGAGAATTCTTATTACACATGAGTCAGCACTATTGGCTATTTGAACCAACTGAACATCTTAATTTGAATAGTGTATATTAGTCTATTATCTCTTCGTGTATAAAATCACACACTTAAGTAGTAAAAGTCTGTGGACATCTGTAAATGTTGTCATCTAAAAAAACTGGATATTCAGTGATGAACTATTTTATGCCAGATGGGATGTTATGCAGTGATTGTGGTGAATCATTGTAAAAAAGAAAGTTGATAACTTACATTGTGTATTATGAACTCAGTTATAATCTGTCAAGTAAAATTTGTAAGGAAAAAGGATAACATTATGGAGACGTTATTTAAAACAAAATGGTGAATCAGTGTAAAAAAGCAAGTTAATAACTTACATTGTGTGTAATGAACTCATTACATACTTTGTACACAGTTCATATGAGAAGTCAACTGGACAAAAGTCTACACCGTTCTCAATGATACTGTAATGCCAATAATGACTTCATGTCATATTATTTACAAGTAAAGATACCACATGAATGAGATTTTATTTACCAGTAAAGATATCACATGACTGAGATTGTATTAACCAGTAAAGATACCACATGACTGGGACTTTATGTACCAGTAAAGATATCACATGACTGAGATTTTATTTACCAGTAAAGATACCACATGACTGAGATTTTATTTACCAGTAAAGATGTCAGATGACTGAGATTGTATTTACCATTAATTAAAGATATCACATGACTGAGATTTTTATCACTTTTATGATCAAAGATACTGAGAAAAAATATATGAATGCCTAAGTGAGAAGTAAAACTGCCAGACAATATACTTCAAAGATTTTGTAAGATATATATACCTGTAAGCATCAAACTTTTCATTTAGGCAGTACTATGCAAATATATGCAGATTAGACAAGATAAGGATGACATAAAGACCTTCCAATTTTATATTTGTTTTTATGACAAATTCAGCAAAATTTGAAGAAATGTTGAGAGTATGCATTGGGCTTTTTGTTTGAGTCTCTGATGAACAAAACGATTTTATATATGGAAATATTTTAAAGAAACTTGTCTTCAACGATTATTCTGGAGTAAAAGCACATGGAGGAAATTCCATGTATTCATAGGAACATTGACTGGTTTTAGTCTAAAAGCCTGATATCATCTTCTATTTCCAATCTAGCACACACAACGGCTGACTTGGATATCTATATGATGAAAAATAATCAGACTGCTAAATTGACATCGCTGCCTTTCCTCTTCTACAACTGTTCAAATTTCTCAAGGTAAGAAATATTACAGTTTGATTCAGTTTTCAGTATAAATATTTCTACCTCTCCTGCCTTCAGGCCATTGAGTGAGTTAATGGTTTGTCCCAGTGTCTCTGATGCACTGAGTGAGTTAATGGTTTGTCCCAGTGTCTGTGATGCAATGGTTAACAGCTGCTTGTTACCACTTTTGATGCATAGCTGATAAAGAAATTGTCATTAGATTTGAAATGTACTCTGATGTAATCAACATTTTGGATTTATTTTTGTCAAACATCTGGGTATATGGATACGTTAATTGGCTGATTTGCTGTCATGCATATTATCAGCCAGGAGGCCAGTTGAGCTTAGTTATCATCCTGTGCTCAGCAGGCATCATCTGTTGTTCATTTTCTGTCAGTTCCAGTTGAGCTTAGGTATGGTCCTGTGCTCAGCAGGCATTATCTGCTGTGCATTTTCTGTCAGTTCCAGGTGAGCTTAGGGTATGGGTCTGTGCTCAGCAGGCATTATCTGTTGTGCATTTTCTATCAGTTCAGTTGAGCTTAGGTATGGTTCTGTGCTCAGCAGGCATTATGTGTTGTGCATTTTCTGTCAGTTCCAGTTGAGCTTAGGTATGGTCCTGTGCTCAGCAGGCATCATCTGTTGTGCATTTTATATCAGTTCAGTTGAGCTTAGGTATGGTTCTGTGCTCAGCAGGCATTATCTGTTGTGCATTTTCTGTCAGTTCCAGTTGAGCTTAGGTATGGTCCTGTGCTCAGCAGGCATTACCTGTTGTGCATTTTCTGTCAGTTCCAGTTGAGCTTAGGTATGGTCCTGTGCTCAGCAGGCATTATCTGTTGTGCATTTTCTATCAGTTCCAGTTGAGATTAGGTACGGTCCTTTGCTCAGCAGGCATTATCTGTTGTGCATTTTCTGTCAGTTCCAGTTGAGCTTAGGTATGGTCCTGTGCTCAGCAGGCATTATCTGTTGTGCATTTTCTGTCAGTTCCAGTTGAGCTTAGGTATGGTCCTGTGCTCAGCAGGCATTATCTGTTGTGCATTTTCTATCAGTTCCAGTTGAGATTAGGTATGGTCCTATGCTCAGCAGGCATTATCTGTTGTGCATTTTCTGTCACTACAGATAATACCTGCAAATGCCAGTTCACCACCATCTACCATTACTTTTTGGATAGCTTCAACTGGGATAACGATAACGTTGACTGATGTTGCTTCAAAATGTCAAAGAGCAGCAGAGGGGGCGAACAGACCACTTGTCTGAAACGTCATTTGCTTAAAATTACAAAATAAAAAGATAAGGTCACTGACGTTATAAATCAAAGCGTCTAACTTGACCGAGAGTTTCTCTAATTGGATTACTTTATTTTTGTCGAAATTTGGTTAACCCACCGGACGTCTCATTGAGGTCCCGCCCTCTCTGCTGCTATAATTAAATCATTATCATATTAATAAATGCCACCTGCTAGTAAATCTCACACCGCTAGATTAGCTCGAGAAAGATTAGAAGCAATAAAGAAATTCCTTCCTATTAGAGATTCATTTAGAAGAAACTTACAAGCACAGCAGGAGGTACAAGTTGAGTACGAAGAAGACACTAAAAATTTATTTAAATCCGTCACTACAGCTGCTGAAAAAGCTTCAGCGGCTGCTGAAAGACTATATGGGGAGATATTAAGGAGGATAATAAGGAGAGGAAAAAGGGTATTTTTCCAGTATTAAAACAAACCGCAGAACAAACTGAAAACAGCAGCGAGAACTAAGAAAACAAAAAAGATTTTACGAGATCTTCCAACTGAAATAGCTGCAGCTCAACCTCCACCCGTCGATGAAGAAATAATTGGAGGTATTGACAAAGTTCGTACTGAAATAGGTGAGATGAAAGATCGTGTACCAGAAACAGAAACTTAGCAAGCCAGGGCTAAAGTTGATATAAAAGATAAATTTGCCGAAAAAAGTATTAACGCCTTAAAGGAAATTAAAGACACAGATGAATTAGCTGGGTTTGCCGTGCAAAGTTATGATCAACGAGGCAGAGTTTTAAAATCCGAGTATGCCAATGATGCTATAGGTCGTGAAAATTGGTACAAATGGATATATCGTATATACTTTGGAGTTAATCAAGCTAGAAGCGATAATACTAAATATACTGCATTTATTGACGCAGTATATAATTATATTACACAAATACAACAACCACAACAATTTCCTTCATCACGAAAGTCAAAAAACCCTCGACGAACGCAAAAATCTCCAGAAGAAGAATTACATGATGATCCTCCCGGTGCCATAGGAAGTGGCCTAGGAAGTGATCTTATTACTTGTCCTAACAATGTTCTTTCCGACGTAGAACGAATAGAAATACTGATTGGAGGAAAACGTGCAGGAAATAATTCTCCAGAAATTGTTAATGAAATATCTGATATTTGTCGAAGATTATTTCAAGGCGGTATTATGGATCGCAGCATTTATCGTCCCCTTATTGATGAAATTGCTGATGATTATCACAGCAACTAAACAATTAATTAATCAATATATAAAATTGATTATGCACACTACTCAACGTAGACCGATCAAGGTCAGGGTAGTAAACTCACGACTGCCAAATTACAAAACAATTTACGGAGATGGACTTGGTAATGTTGTTCAGGGTCTGTTTAAAAGGATGGCTCCAAAAACAACACCGATTGCAAAACAATTAGGGATGAAGGCTATTGAGGCTGTTCGTGATAAAATTCCTGGCGCTATTGGTAATCTTGCCAGTAAAGCGTTCTCGACAGTCAAGGACAGACTATCTCGATTAGTACGAAAAAAAACGCAACAACCAATAAAACTGGACAGCACTGAAGTTATGCCCGCAAATGTCAGTAAAATAATAAACCAAGCCGCAAATCAAAAACTAGCGAAATTATCTGAAGAAGCAAAAAGAAATATAACTGCAAATTTAATAGCAGGAAGTGGTCTTCGTGTCAGACGACAATAATTTAGATCACCATTTGAAAAAATGGATAATTATAATAAAATATTCATGCGTATATCCGACCCAGCATTTGACATGGATGCACCGGTCCTCAAAGATGAATCAGTACGTGATTATCAAATTTATTCCTATGACGCAAAACGACCAAATCAGCGGGTACGTGTCGAACTTCAAGTTCATGATACAAGTAGATATTTCTTACCCGCTGAGGCATTTATTGAAGTAGAAGGTGAGCTTGTAAAGGCGGATGGTACTGCATACGATGCCAATGCACGAGTTGGTTTTGTCAACAACGGGATTATGGCACTGTTTAGTAGCGCCACATACATGATTGATGGAGAAAATATTGAATCAATTCAGAATGATGTCGATGTTGCTACAACAATAATTGGTCTAGCGAGATATTCTGATGAATACATAAGATCAGCCGGTCCAACAATGATGTTTGCTAAGGATATTACTAACCACGCTGATCATGTTCAATATATTAAGGTACAAACACCACGAGGTACTACAGCTGATCCACAACCAGTTGATTTTGAACATGAAGATAGACCGGCTGGTGTATTATGGGAAAAGTTAATGCAAATTACAACTTAGGATTTGCAACACGGCGAGCAACGTTGTCAGGAAACAACAGAAATTTTTCATGTGCAATTCCACTGTCTCACATCTTTGGATTTTGCAGAAATGTTAGAAAGGTCATCTTTGGAGCTAAACACACAGTTGTGCTCGTAAGAAAAGGTGATAATAATGATGCAATCTGGCAAGGTGGTGGTGTTGCTGATGCTGCTAAAGTAAATATAACAAAACTGTCACTGTGGATGCTTGTAATTATTCCATATCTTGCTGAAGAACAAAAATTACTCTCTTTTGCGGATCAAGGTGGTAAATCATTGCTATCATGGTTAACAGTAATCACAGATACTGATCAAAGTAGTGTTCGAGATGTATTTAATTGGCATATAGCGTCACAACAGGGTGTTTCTGCGCCACGACATATTTTTAATGCGCTGCAACATAGTAATCGGACGGGTAGTCAAGAATGTTCACATATGATATTTGACAAATTTGGAGTTGATGAAGTTTCCTTGCGGATAAATGGACATCAAGAACCAGCTGAAGATATAAGGTTAAATTTTGATCAAAATCACATAGCGCGTGCATATCGTCGTTTGATGTCATTTATGGGACGTGATCAAAACGTGGATACTGGGCTGCAAATATCACAGTTAGATTTTACAAATCTGCATCCGATTTATTACTTTTCGCTGGAGCATCTTGATTTATCCAAGCAATATGTCGTTGATATACACTTTCGAGCTCGTGTTAATGACCCTCCTCCTGATATAGCTGATCCACCCTTTATTAGCTGCACCTACAGAGTAATCGCGGTTATGCTCAGCGATAAAGCAATGTTACTTGAAGGTGGTAGTGGTCGAATGAGAGTTGTTGATGCACCAGTGGAAAATCTTTAATCATGTTATTTAAAAACACGAGTATTATCATAAAATGCCATATCATCAAATAGTGCCAGTCTGACTCCTGGTCAGATTAAAAACCTTCAATCAAATTCAGCAAAATACTGCGAAATGAACATATCATTAAAGCGAGATCAGATCACGGGTGGTCAAAATAAATTATCATTATCAGAACGTCAACTTAAACATTTCAACGGCGCTAAACAATCAAAGACAGGCGTCAAACTTAATCTCTCTGCGGGTGCGTTAAAGACTCAATTAAAATAGGTGGTATTTTTCCACTTCTCGCGGCTATTCCAGCATTAATTGACGCAGCCGCACCTGCCTTAGCAAAAGCAGCCTCATTAGGTGCTGTTGGAACCACTGCTGGGATGACATTAAAGAAAGCAACAGGGCGAGGATTAAAAAAAGAGGGACCGGATTAAGATTACCGGGATCTCGTTGGGGAAGAGGTCTGAGGCTTCCAGGATCACTTCGTTAATTATTCCAGCATCACATTTTGATGTACTTGATGCTGCTAAACAACTAAAAATAAAAAAACTTCAGAGGTGTTTTCATGCGAGATCAATTGTCGGACAGACCAAACAATATTGAAACGGGTGTTATTAATCTCGATGATAATTCAGGACCCGGTACTCATTGGGTATCATACACGGTTGATCCACGTGGAATCGTTTATTTCGATTCGTACGGGTTAGCTCCACCTCGTGAGTTTATCAAGTATGTCACGCCACTTCACTCAGCGGTTTGGTATACAACGCTACCAACACAAACAATGACGGATCCGCCAATATGCGGCAGTGAAGTAATTAATGTACTCGACGCTATATCAAAGTCCTCCGCTGCACCTCATAAAGTCGTGCATGATTATACAAGAAACTGCTTCGTTTTAAACAGATCTTAGATCTTATATAATGGTTGATATTTACGGAAGATCTTCTTCTATCAAGGACAAGAAAAAGAAAGATGACAGTGATGTGTCGAAGTACACGACTAAAGATGAACTCGCTGATATTATTAACCTGGCTGGAGTTGACCGAGATGAAGTTGTTGTTTGTCAGGACCGATACGGAAAACTAAAAACGAGCAACATCAAATGGAATGATATAGTTCGACGAGTACTCGGTGCGGTCACTGATAACATTCCCCTTTTTACTGACGGCGGTAGAATCAAGTATTCAAGTATATCGTTTACAACCATCAGAGATGAAATTGCAAAAAGTTACTAATCGCTTAAAAAATACCGGTGACATAATGACAGGTGAACTCAGCATGAAAGGAAACAAGATAACAGTGCAAAGAGATCCAACATACGACGAAGATGCCGCGACGAAAAATATGCGGACGTCGGCCACAGCACCGTTGATGGTAAATTATCCACGTTGCGAGCCGAGTACGATGTGCACGTAGGCGTTTTTGGAAGATTTCAAAGAAATTTTCAAAAAACCGATGAAGCCATAGATAAATTCTTCGGCACTCCGCACACCGTTGACATTAAACTTTCTGATATCAAAACTAACCTAGACGCAACTAAAAAATACACTCGAAGATGTCGTAAGTGGAATTTCTGATATCGTTTACAAAATTAGTCTGATTAAAATTTCAGCCGAAATAACTCCCGGGCATATTACCAATATCGTATGCACTGTATCATCCGGGTTCACAACATGGTCACAGCAAAATTAAACTATTAAATATACCGCAACAGTCACTGGTGTGTACAGGATGTCTGTGCTCAGTGCTGCAAATTCGAAATTTTCACAACGTATCCATGGCGTCATTCCACCGACAAGTTTTCCGGAGTTGTGTCTATCATATTAAATAAAGGAAACGAAGAAATATTTATTCTGGAAGCAGCCGATAAGAAATTAACCGCAACATCTTTCTGGTGGTGTCTACAATTTGTAGCTGAAACACCTCAATTGGTTACTGTATAAAATATAATGAGTACCTCAATCGACGTTACATCGCAACAGTACAGGTACAATCAAGCACGTGAATGGCAAACAAACTTAAAAGATCAAGTAAAACAATGCACGGTCAAAAAAAGAAATATCGACGACGACTAGTTATTGTCGACGTAATCGTTTATTCAGTATCCGCTATTGTTGTGTCCACCGGCGTATTATTATCAACGATAACAATGATGGCGCCAGTAGCCGTAACAATCTGTATTTCAGCTACAACAACGATTGCAGGTGTTCTTAATATCATCGCAAAAAAATAAGTACTTGCACGAATAAAAAATTATCCGATTACATGATAAAATTACACACAGCTACGGTAGCATACTCGAAGTTATCTTCGTTGTTATCAGTGAGTCTTAATGATGGAATTATATCTGATTTTGAGTTTTCAGAAATGATTAAAACATATCACGAATGCGATGGTATTAAAGGTACAAATATATTAAATAATGACATCAGTAGAGCTACTTCAACAGATCGTGACAAACACAACTCCACCAAAAACAACGATGATCTCAGTAAGTTCGACTAATCCTGAATTTAACGTCAGTTTTCCAACTGCGATTCCAGTAAAAGAAATCGCACTAGCACAATTACGAGTATATTACAGTTGGCCAAATATTTGATCGAGATCATTTAATGGTACACCAGCAAATAATTCGCTTGTATTTGCTAATACAAATAAAGATGATGGAACACCTGACTGTGTTGTTGTTGGGACACCCACTGGCAGTTATGATATTAAATAAATCAACGATGAATTTGGGCATAGAATAAAATCAATAAACGGAAAAGAAGCAAAAATATAAATTGACGTTCATGAGCCGACTTTATCTTCTACGGTTGAGATACATTCTCCTGATTATGCCGTTGATATTTATCAATCATCGATAAGATCCGTACTAGGTTGGCGTGATATTGCGCCAGAATACCATGGACCACCAGAACCACGTCGGGATGATTTTATTACAGATGAAAATAAATTTATAATAACTCCAGAACATCGAGGCAAATACCCATGGAGACAGACTGGAATTATCATAATTACTGTTGCTCCTGATGGAGAACATCTTCCTAAAATAATAGAACATTTGTATACCTATGATGATAAAATGAATCCAATCATCGATGAAGGATTTATTCAGTCAATTTTCCATCCTGTTAATTCTGAATTTAGGCAATCAATCAGCAAACTACGAAATTTCTTTTCTGACATCACAAAATACTAGTAATGATGTGAAACAACAAATCGGTGAGACGATAAAATATCTAAATCAGGTTATATCAGCTCTTAGATACATCAATAAAACTATCTTACAAAACCACTTATGATAACGCCCCCTAAACGGTTGTTTCTCAGTCATTACAAAATAACTGAACAACAATTACCAACATTCGTAATACCAGGATTTAATATCGACGAACTAGTAAAATCACTCAACGATATTATCAATGAGAACTTTCCTAAAATTGTTGAGTCATGGAGAAAAATAGCCCCACCAGCATCGCTTCTCCAACTTGACAATGATCCATACGGCGGTGGCAGACATATTTCGCCAGGAATAGTCAATATAACATCAACGATCGCGGTTAATCTCGTTTGTGATGTGATCGATGGCAGCTATAAAATAGATCTTGGAAAGTCAAATCAGGCTCAACAAGGATACATTTTATACACGTTCACACCACAAGTCCCCCCCCGGAAGTTTAATCGTGCAAGAACCAACTAATCCTGTTTATTTGCGGTGTGTAATAATATGTTAACACTAATAAATTTTATGTTCACAGACCACCTCGAACGCTTAATTGACCTGCGGGGGAGAAATTAATTGTGAATCTCTATGTAAAATCGTAGAGCTTTATCGTGATCAGAAATATTTTATTAATGTTCTGAAATATTTTATTTATTCAGAAATATTTTATTATTTAGAAATTGATGGGGTGGTTTGGTACACAGAATTATACAAATCGATCAGTTTGTTAATTCTGATGGGGTGGTTGGCACTCAAAATCATGCAAATCAATCAGTTTGTTAATTTTGATGGGGTAAATGGTACTCAAAATTGTGCAAATCAATCAGTTTGTTGATTCTGATGGGGTAAATGTTACCCAAAATCATGTAAATAATCAGATTGTTGATTTTGATAGGGTAAATGATAATCAAAATCGTGTAAATCAATCAGTTTTGCAAATAATTTGAAATAATTATTATAATCTGAAATATTTTATTCTGAAATAAGTATTATAATCTGAATTATTTTATTCTGAATTATATATTTTATTTATTCAGAAATTGACGGGGTAAATGGTTCAGATCAATCAAATCGTTGATTTTGATGGGGTAAATAGTATTCAAAATCGTGAAAATCAATCAGATTGTTGATTTTGATGGGGTAAATGGTACTTAAAATTGTGCAAATCAATCAGTTTTGCAAATAATCTGAAATAATTATTATAATCTGAAATATTTTATTCTGAAATATTTTATTCAGAAATATTTTATTTATTCGGAAATTGACTGGGTAAATGGTACTCAAAATCGTGTAAATCAATCACTTTGTTAATTTGGACGGGGTAAATGGTACTCAAAATCTTGTAAATCAATCAGATTGTTTGTTTTGACGGGGTAAATGGTACTCACAATCATGTAAATCAATCAGATTGTTTGTTTTCATGGGGTGGTTGGTACTCAAAATTATGCAAATCGATCGATATTCAAGAATATTATTTTATTGTTATGAAATATTTTTTTTATTCTGATATGTAGTTAGGACTCAGTTCATCGGCTATATTATTCTAGTTTTTTAATATCATTGATATTTCATAGTATAAAACAAAACAAATTAATCCCCATATAAACTTCTGGCCTGCCATCGTATTCTAGTAAGTTTGGAGGATACACATAAGGACAGTACAACCCAGAACTCGTAGCTTGCCATCACATTCTACCAAGTTCAGTGGGCACACGAAACACAACCCCCTACGAGAGCCCCTAACCCGTCAAACAACGGTCTAGAGGCTCAAGAGGGCGTGTTTGGTGAGGACAATACAACACAGAACTTCTAGCCTACCACCGTATTCTAGAAGTTCAGAGGGTACACATAAGGACAGCACAACCCAGAACTCGTAACTTGCCATCACATTCTAACAAGTTCAATGTTCACACAGAAGGACAATACAACCCAGAACTTGTAGCCTACCACCGTATTCTAGCAAGTTCAAATGGTACACAAACTTGATTAGGGACAATACAACCCAGAACTCGTAGCTTGCCATTGCATTCTACCAAGTTCAGAGGGTACACAAACTTAATTAAGGACAATTCAACATCAAGGACAACACAACATATAGCTTAATTAAGGACAGTACAAACATAAATCTTAATTAAGGACGGCACAACAATTAAGGACAGTACAAACATAAATTTTAATTAAGGACGGCACAACAATTAAGAACAGTACAACACCAAGGACGGCACAACAATTAAGGACACTACAGGACAGTACAAACATATACGGGGGCCTTCTCTACACTTAACATATTTTGACACCCACCCACCTCCAGTAATCAGCCCGTGGGTGATACAAAACATGTATCCACCACTGGTGACGTGGTTGGAGGGCGTTTTTTCTTCTACTGAGTTACGAGGCTTTAGTGGAGCCCCCAATTAATTATAAAAATTGCAAATAAGCGTAACCACCGACAGTTGTCAGTCATGGGACTCGATCGCCAGACCTCGAGTTTTATAGTTCGACGCGTTCGCAATGAGCTACCGAAGCAACTGATATATATACGTTTCAGAAGTTATTATATAGTTAACCGTTAACAGTTATCACCGAAGAAAGCAATATTTCGTGTTTTTCGATACAACTGAATTTTAGTTCTGAACATATGAATTCAGAGTACGTTATACAATATATTTATTTTTACCTAACAAAATCAGATGTACCTAAAATTAATTTAGAAAACGTTGTGGCTTCGTAACATGGTCAAAGGGAGGTAACATAATTACATGAGTATACTCAATGGAGTTATCTCCCTTAAATACACTGAAATTTTTATTTTAAGGCAGAATACTAACAAGAACAATTTATCGAATTTATGATACAATATTACGGGTTTTCGCCTGATATAACAAGGATAATTAACACAAAAAATATTTATTTATAAGTCTGATATTTTATCGTAAATACGTCTGCGGGTCTGTGACATGGTCAAAGAGAGGTAACTTCATTACATGAATATACTCAAAGGAGTTATCTCCCTTAAATGCACTGAAATTTATAGAAGAAAAATTAAATAAATAGTTAATAAATATAACGACACACAACATTTCTTCACTGAGAAAACAACCGTAGTGTAATCTAACCACGTTTTTACCTGTTCTTAAAATATTGGAAGGTGATTTTCTGTTTATATGTTTTAGAGAAAGGGGATTTGGTTATATTTTCAGCGACAGAATGTATTGAAGACCTTTCAATATCAAAATATTTGCCAGCTGCATACATCGATTGAAATATTCTCTCTTCACCCGTCTCTAAATTTATAGATAAAACTGCTTTGGCACTCTTATTATTACAGCCAGTGTTTCCAAATCTACAATTCTGACTTTGCGTGACAACCCTCGGATTAGATAAATAATTATGGGTTTTATGCCGTCGATATGATCGATCAGAAGACCATCTTTGATCACTCTGAAGAAACACTCGTATGCGAATCAGTGACAGTAATATCTTTTCTTCCCAGCAGTAAACATTAGATAACCATGATTATTAACAGTACCGACTGGTTTTTTCAACCTACAATTTCTAATCACACCATCACGATTTGATACATAATTCTTGATGATAGGATGCTTTACAAACTCGTGGTTCATTTATATATCTAATATTATTTGTTTAAATCATAATTTCTCTGAAAACTTAGATAGTCCTCTACGGATTTTATAGCTCCGTCTGCAGCGTTATATTTTTATCATAATATCTTTTAAGCACGGGATATTTTTTGCACCACATTGTGCGCAAAACTGTGTTTTTCCTCGTACTCCGACACCACATCGCAGGCACGGTATTGGTCCTAAGCTTCCACGGTGAACGCTCTGCAAATGTTGTCCACAGAATTCCTTTTTACAGGATTTATTACAAGGAGTTAATGAACCGATCATCAACCATTTGCATCGAGACATTGTATGCATAGTATTTTAATTTATATACTTGTTTGAAATATAATATGAACAAATTCGATGAATTATCCAGAATCAAGCCCTGGAAAACATATAAATTTAATCTGGACAGAATATCTCCTGACCTACCGATGCGAGATCTGGTTGATCAGAAAAATAAAAGTTTGATTAATAAAATTCACGGCGCCAAGAAAGAATTTCACACAGATGGTGTCTCGCTGTCTGGTCAACGTTCAAGATTATGCACAACACGGGAGACGTCATCGACGCTACGATGAATGACGAACGAGCAGCAACTATCATTAACTATATTGATAATCGCAAATATCTTTTCAGAATAAAATTTGTCGTGCTAACAGGAACAGGTAATTGGATTATTCGTGACAAATATGATCCTGTACACAAGGGTGAAAAAACTGTAGTACTAAGTAAAAATTCCAAACCAGGAATATTGACTGGCATTGACAAACCGTATTATGAGCGAGCGTATCCTGTGACCGTGGTTATTTAAGGAATCTATCCGATAAATGAAAAACCCAGCGTTGATAATCTGAAACCGATGAAATTTTAAAAAATAAACTGTGTAGCTGAACGAGTAACAGAACATTTTACCATTTCGACTCGTGGAAACGGTCTAACGGATAAAAGGCGTAAAATAATAAACACGTGGGGAGAAATGGTTAAAGATACCGGGGCCTCTATCAAAGATATGGCTGAGTTAGGAAAAAAAATTAAAATTCCCAATAACCGTAGCGACGATAACTGTGGAAATATTATATGAATCAAAATACAAATCAAAAGGAGCTTCGATTGAAATTATTAATCATAACGCGCATGCATGGGCCAGTGCAGTAACAGTGTTTCCACGAAATCGAACTGTTAAATACTATCGCGGAGATATGTTTGATTTTATTAACGAAATAAGTAAAAACGATCCTGTGTCAGTATGGCTGTTTCAGAGTTCTGAAACCGACGAATATTGTACCGAAGAAAAAATAAATTTGATCAGTTTGTACGACCTAATGGCGTTATTTATGGAACAGCTCTTCTCCACGAGAAAATGAAAAATCTTGCATTGCAATATACTGATGATACTGACGAACTATTGAGCAACTGTTTTACTGTTCCGTCAGTTGCGGCTCATTTTGCTAGAAAGAAAAATTCGTGGAAACCAACTAGATTTGATTTTCTCAATGATATAATATAGAGTTGTGTCGAATACGGACACGGCGGATTATGGAATGCTAAACACGATCATAAAGATGTTATTTCAGTTGATATGGTTGCATGTTATCCGGGAAGTTTTCTCAGGATGAGGGATTGTTCTGAAACTTTAAAAGATTCGGTCATCCGACTCACGAAATGACGCGAGCATCGATAAATGGACCATTACCGGATTTTGACCTGACTGGATTCGCTTGTATCGAATCATTCAAGTTTGCTAAAGGACTTCATCCAATTTGTTATGTTTGGTTTGGAAAACTTTTTTCAGGAAAAATGTGGGTGCCAATAGTACTATTTCGATATATGCTTGATTGTGCGATGTTAATATCGTTGATTGCAAACGAAGCAATTATATCATATTGGAAACAAACCGAAGTTTGGTTTCCACAACAAAAACAGTATTCTGATGATGAAAACCCGGATAAAACCGATTATGAGAATAAAATTAAGAAAGATCTTGGCAGAAAAATAATTGGCAAGCTCACTCAAGGAGGATCATATGATCATAAACAACATTGTACTAGATTGAACATGGACGATGCTGAGTTAGATTTTATAATCGCTGATACAACGAAAAGAAATACGTTTATAAATCGAGAAATAGTTTTCTTGCCAAATGGAAATAAACTAGGTACAATTGTGAGCTACATGGACGGTGAGTCGCCGCAGTTTACTCATTTAAGATCTTCAATGCTCGCATATGTTTCGATAAATCTCTTATCGATGATAAATAAGGTTTCTAAATTTGCTGTCAGAGTTGCTACGGATTCGTTTTATATCAATAAAAAATATTCAAGATTGCTAGAACAACTACATATCGATACTTGTGCACAGTGGGGTTCGTGGAGAATAAAAAAAGTAAACATACTCGATTATTCCGAATCCGCTGATGCTACGATTAAAGATATTTACCTCATAAATAATCAGATATCAAAATTATCATCTGCACCATCGGTGTACGATCCAATAACCAGAAATAAAACGGTTTATCTAAACGGACCGGGAGGGTCTGGTAAGACAACTCGAGCAATCGAATTATTTCAGAAATTAGATATGATCATGCTGACACCTACACACAGACTCGCGCGAGAGATGAAACAACGAGGAATGAAGTCGTGTACCTATCACAGCTTCTTCCGATGGAAGGGTGACACATGGACTCCTGATCGAATGGGAGAGAAATATATTCCAAGGATTATCGTTTGGGATGAAATATGTACAGTATCATTAGAAACATTAAAAACATTTCTTGATTGGCTATTAACAAAAAATACTGGTGTGATAATGTGTGGCGACCACGGTCAACCACCACCTTTTGTTGGACCATCTCCACATGATTGGCTGAAAGATTTTGTTGATTATTACTCGGAGATAACTGATGATCATAGAGCACTTGATGCAGAATTAAGTGAGTTTCAAAAATTAATCAGACTACAGCCGAATAAAATTCAATGTGAAGTAATGCGTGGAATAATTTCAGAAACTTCAATGAACGACTTTCTGCAAACGTGGAGACCAAATGTTTTGATAGTTGCAAGTAGAAAGATAGTCAGAGACACACTTCAGCAACGGTTGTTTCAGTTACATAAAGAAAAGTTTCCAACGTTGCCAGTTCCGTAATGTTATCGACCAGCTGATACACGGCGACAGAATATTGATGTTGATATACCAGGACAGGCCGAGAAACAGAATTTGGTATTACATGATATTGCCACAGTTGATGTCAATGTTGTTGAAGATGCGCTAAAAACAAAAAAATCCCCGTGGATGCTAGGATACGCGATGACGATTCATTCATCTCAAGGATTAACTATTATTGATACAGTTGTTTGGATCGTCGATGATCCTATCGAGTGGTCAAATTTGGTTTATCTCGCAGTGTCTCAAGTCAGAAGAATATCTCAACTACGAAGGATTATCATGAACGAGTCAATGATCAATGGTGATGATATTGATAGCGATATAATAAGAAAAAATTAATTGGTTATAAACAGTGTGATAAAAAAATAAACGTGATTTTGATCTTGACACTGATTTCATCAGCGAGCTGAAACAACAGCAGATTAATCATTGTGCAAGTTGTAATTGTATAATGCTGTGGCAGTATTCGAGTAATAATCCAAGACAATTTACCGTAGATAGAAAAGATAACCATCTTGGTCATACACGAGAAAATGTGATGCTGACCTGTCTTGAGTGTAATCAACGTAGGGGTGCTAATTAAGTGATTGCGGTGGTAATTGTGTGTCTTCAGGAATCACCTGCAATTGTTCACGTGTAAAACCACATTGAGGAGCAGTTGAATCCAGTCTGTAGATTGCAGGTCTACCAGTAGATCTTACTATGTTAGATATCTTGTGTGTCGTAATACTCCAAATAGGATCAGTCGCTCTTTTTTTCCACCTTCAAGTTCACTGGGTTCATATAAATATCTTACAGTAATATTACCCAGTACTGGCCGCGCTGAAAAATCACGTCGTTGTACGGGTATATTTTTTTTTTGGTAATTGCGTTAATAGGTTTCTTGTTGGTTGTTCGAGTAATCTCATTATTTAACGCAGCTATCACACTTGGTAATCTTGCAACCCATTCGCGAGATCTTTTATCTTGAATGAATTCCTTCGCGCATTGATATCCAGAGAACCGATCAGCAAGTGTTCAATTAAATCGTTCAACAGTTGCCTGATGACGATGAATTACAGTATGTCCTCGTCTGATTTTGACATAATGTTGCTTCATTAACAATGATACTGGACCAAGAAATTCTTTGCCAGGATCAACCTGTAATAGTTGTGGCCATTGTAGACCACCACGTTGATAAATTCTTTTAAACGCAGAAGAAATTTCAGATGATGTTTTAGTTGATAATGGTTCTGCCTCTTTATATCTACTTGCAACGTCAATGACAGTTAACGCGTATTTGTATGTTATTTGACGTCTACGTGCTTTAATCGTATCATGAGGTAAAAACAGAATATCAGCCTGATGAACTTCATTAGGAACACTAACATCGAAATGTGCTTACTGAATTCATTTCGGTGATGGTAGGTAAATTTGCCATATTGCTTGTTTGGATAACCACGCTTTAGCAGTAGAATGTTTGACTTTTGCTGCATCTGCGAGTTTATTAATTGCTGCTCTACCCCTCCAGTATCCCCTTGGACTATAATAAATTGATTCCATTTATAATTAATTACCAGCTCCTAATACGAGTTTACCTTTCATTGCAGATTTTACTAACCAATTAGCTAATGATTCTCTGATATTTTTATTTTTTCATGGAATCTAGCGAATGAATCAACTTCACATTTGTAATATGCCTATGTTGCAGATCTTTATATTTATAAGCCACATCATGAACGTGACATGCTTTATCAATATCATTTATGGGATATTCACCTGGTTTTGGTTGATCCTGAATGTCAAGCCTGATATCAAGTCGAGTACCAGGACCACAATAATTATATCCTGGTAGATGTTTTTCTCCAGGGTATTTAGCCCATGGGGTTCCTGGGAACTTTGACATTAATGTAGCAATTTCACCACCGTCTTTTTGGGGTAAAAGCGAAAACCTTTTTCTGTTACATGCTGCACATCTTCCACTGTATTCTATTCTTTTATTTTTTTGTTGTTGTGGATAGAAGATCATTAGTTGGAGTTTTAGCTCTACAACGTAAACAATATAAATTCATATTATTTATAATATGGATATAATTGATTTCTCAGCGACACGAAAACAAGAGCTAGTTAAACACCATCCTGCGCTACCGAGGTCCATCTGGATCGGGTAAAACGCAATTATTACTTAATCTGATAATGAGATGGTTAAAGTGGGATAAGTTGTATTTAGTAGCTCCGTCAGTTGATGATCAGAGATGCTATGATGTACTTAAAGATTTTAATGAAAACGCAAGATTACTGGACGAAGATAACGATGTTATCGACTTTATAACCGATATTGATGAAGCGCCGAGTGTTGATGTTTAAGACGGATTTATTGATAATTTAGTTGTATACGATGATGTGATGCTGGACAAGCAATCAAATCCTGCTAGAATTTTTTCACGTGGCAGACATAAAAACACTGAGGTGATTTATGTTACTCAGCGATACACACAAATACCAAAAGTGATCAGAGATAACTGCAACATTTTAGTTATGTTTAATGGAGTTGATACGCACACGTTGCGAAATATTCATCAAACTTGGTGTAGCGGTGACATGGATATAATTAAATTCAGAAATTTCTTTTCACGAGCACAATCAACCAAGTACGGGTTTATAACAATAAATTTACATGATCCTAGAACAAGATATCGTATTGGACTTGATAAAATGTTTGGATAAATTAATAGCAGCAGAGAGACGGCGGGACCTCAATGAGACGTCCGGTGGGTAAACACAAAATTCGAAAAAACTAAATTAATCCAATTAGAGAAACTCTCGGTCAAGTTAGACGCTTTGATATATAGCGTCAGTGACCTTACTTTTTTATTTTGTAATTTTAAGCAAATGACGTTTCAGACAAGTGGTCTGTTCGCCCCCTCTGCTACTCAAAGTGTATAGTCACTGTGACTGAAAATTGATTTCTACACAACAACATTATTTCTAAGTCACAGGTCTGTTCCAAATTTTGTTGAGTGAAAAGAAATGTTAAATGTCAAGGTCATTGTGACTAAAAGAAGAAAAAGGGTATTTGCACAAAATGTTCAGCTATTGACCATGAACCTTCACTAAAGTATGTTGATGATTGGGTAAGACAGAAATAGCAGCAGGGGGGGCGAATCCGACATTTTGTCCAATCGTTATTTGGCTTAATTAGTACTTTCTGCACTCAGCGGATCCGGTGTCGTCAGCGCCTGGTAAAAAAAAAACGACGTCGTCGTCGAGGGGATCGTCCGGACGTCATTTGGTTTAATTAATATCTGCGCGCCGATCCCCAGCGTCGTCAGCGTCCGGTAAGCACATCGACGACCGCGTCGATGTCATCGCCCCCCCCCCCTGCTGCTATGATCTTACAAACAGAGTGATCACTAACTCCTCCTCTTGTAGGTCAATTAGGTTATTTGACTGATCGGTAAGTCTGAAATTAATTCTCGTTAAAAACCGATTATGGCATCGCATATAGACCGGATTAATCGGACTCTCAATGATCAAAAATCCCGGAGGGGCTGTTGGTGAAAATGAATAAAGGATATATCCCTGTTGAGCTTGATTTGATTGCTTGGTATCCACCTGGTAACTCCCTTCGATAACATCACACACTAGATTGATCGCTATCACTGATGCGATATTTACGTTGTACGGGGCAATATGCCTACCACCATCTCCGTTATCGTGTTTGAGGATATAAGTTGATGGACCGAGAAAATCATTAAGAGACTTTCTTAGTTCTGGCGCGTTGTATCCTGGAAACTTGAAATCGGGTAAATCGGCTTCTGTGATATTATACTCGGTTAGGAATTTTTGTTTACTACCATCGCTGTTATCGGATATCATTTTAACGACTCGTTCATTGATATATTCCATGTCTGATATAAGTTGATTTAACACCTCAACGTGTTTTCGTTCTTTTGTTTCCCGTAGCTGTTCTAGTTGTAATTGGTAATAATAATCAATCTCGGCAAACATATCAGTGATATCACTTAAAATACATGTTAATATGGCGACCGATTCAGTAGTTTCCTTATGCTGAAAATACCACTGCATGATATTCCTGTCTTGAAATAAAAACCAACTGGGTGATAACGTGCTTTTTATAGTAGATAATTTATCTAGATACCGGGGGGTAATTTCATGATACGATTTCGCATTCGTGTGCAAGTCCTCGGGTGGATTCTTAGGCCATCCTAGTATGGTTCTTATTGAACTGTTATAAATATCAACCATATACCCCGGTGTGCTTATTTCAATCGTCGACGATAACGTCGGTTCATGAACCGTAATAGCGATTTTTGATTCTTTTCCTGTGATCGATTTTATCCTGCGCTGAAATTCTCCATTGATTTGTTCTATTTGGTATGACCCAGTTGGTATTGTAACCTCATTCCAGTCTGGGGTCCCATCGGGCTTATTTGTCCATGCAAAAACCAGTGAGTTATTAGGTTGTTGTCCGTTAAATGCGTCCGCTCGAATATTAGGCCAACTGTGATATACTCGCAATTTTGCCAGCGCTATTTCCTTCACTGGAACCGGCGACGGGAAGTTCACACTGAATTCTGGCTTCGTTGACGTTATCGATATCATACTTGTTTGTACCGGAGTGGTGTTCTCCGCGATCCGCTGAAGTAATTGAGACCCTTCGGGGTTCAGCGACATTATTATTATTCGTTGTTTTTAGTGTCTAATTTCAACAACCAGGTGGTTCCGACTTCCAGTTAAAAATCCTCGATTTTTGACATCGCGGAGCTATACAACTGGACCATCGTGGAGAATTCAACATCGGATATGAAAAAATTATCAATCGATAACGAGATCAACCCGGATAATTTCGAGTACGCGTCGGATACTATTTGATGTTTTACTGTATACTCGTTGAGTTTTTTCTGAAAACACGATGATATCTTCCTAGTGATTGCGTTGGCGACTCCAGCAACTGTTGTCATCGCGGAGATAGCGATTGGAACAGCGATCGGGGCTATCGTGGTTACCGTGGATAAAATAACACCGGTACCGGCTACTATACCCGACACCGAGTACACGACCGCGTCGATGGCGGTTATTTTTCTGCGGTATTTTTTTATTTTTACGCGGTATTGTTCGGAAAGCGTTTTCAAGTTCGCGGAGAATTCTTTTGCGGTATCGAATCGATATTGATGTGACGTCGGTGATACCTCTGATTCAATTACCCTGGTGGTCATTTTTATTTTAAAAGAGCTAGTGTTTTTAATTACTTAGATCCGCTACAAATTCCACATACCATGTGATGTTTGTCCTAAATAGACTGCTATCAACGGCCTTAATTACAAACCGTTCAATTGTATCCTTGTCAATGATTGTTGACACTGTATTGTTAAACCCGGATGAACTCGACGATGATATACTAAACTGCATCGCCGAAATCAATGTCAATCGATAAATGCCCTTAACAGTTGCGGTGATATTTACTGTATTCTGTGTAGGAGTCCAATCGAATGATCCATGCCGAATTGTGTATACTATGTTGATGATGTTCTCATGAGGGATTTTTATTTTTTCGAATCGCTCTGCTACTCTCGGTAGTCCGTCTTTAATCGCTTCAACATCAGTTCTGATTGTTCCTATTTCCTGTGTATGCCCGTCTATACTTTTTTTGTTCGCTGCAACATTAGTTTTGATCGTTTCTATTTCCTGTGTATGCTCGTCGATATTTTTTTGTTCACTTCAGTATTAACAGCGAGTGTATTTATTTTCCTTACCCACCTGTCTATATTCCCTCTGTTCGCTTCAACCTCGATTTTGAGCGTTATTATTTCCTGTGCATGCTCGTCTATATTCCCTTTGTTCGCTTCAACCTCGGTTCTGAGCGTTGCTATTTCCCTTGCATGCACGTTTATACTCCCTGTGCTCATTTCAACATCAGTTTTGATTGTTTTTATTTCCTGTCCATACGCAGTGATATCATTTATAGTTGTTGTAATCTCATCCAGCTTGACATTTTTTTTACCAAAGAATTTATCAAAGTTGTTATCGATCCTGTTAAAATTTTTTCGTAACGTGTAAAATTGACCCGACAGCGTTGTAAAACCGTCTCGGATTAATGTTACCGCCGATATATGTTCACCCGGTTTGAGTCGTCCGTCGCTGGTATACAACGCGATAGTGTCTTCGGCGGCGTCACGCTGTCGTGTTAAAACGTCATCCAGCGACACATTACTGGATTTCAATTTACCCTGGCGGTCTTGAAATACAACTATTTCACCTGGGTCAACACTTGTTAGGTTCAACGTATCGGCGATTTCATCCTCGATTAGTTTTTTTATGTCATCGGTGGCGAGCGTTTCCGTGGATTCTTTCAGCGCCGAAACCGGTCGTCCCCAAATATCAATCATCGTTATTGTAAAAAAAAACGGCGTTTCTAATTAACCCGCCGGGCCTCTACGACCCCACTAGTGTATTCGTTTACAACCACATGAGGTGGTTTCCGCGATGATGAAATCGCCGCGAGTACGTTCAATACTTCACGGCCGCATATCGGCGGGTCGCTTAACTGCTGTGTTGGCAGCGTGGAATAAAAACCGGGGCTGAACACGCCCGGATATACCGCATGAACTCGTTTGGCGGGGCTAACCCGTATGAATCAAAATAGACGATCGCACGCGGATCAATCGCGTACGCAACCCAATGAGTTCCCGCTCCGGAGGACCCATCGAGGTTAATTATGCCGGTTTCAATATTCCTTGGTGCCGCCGGTAATTGATCCCTCATAAAAACACCTCTAAAGTTTTTTATCGCTAGCGCGTTTGCGGCGTCTATTAAATCAAAATTAGACATGGGAGTCATTGACTCCTGAGTCAATAAACGGTTCCCGGTAGTCTTAGACCCTTTCCCGAGTACCATGAATACGGGGTCCCCGGTAGTCTTAGACCCTTTCCGGCTACGGGTCGTTTTTTTTTATAGCCTTTCCCGGTTGCCTTTTTCAATGCCATTCCCGCCGCGGTACCAACGGCTCCTAACGCCGCCGCCTTAGCCACTGCTGGTGCGGCCGCGGCAATCAACGCTGGAATCGCGGCTAACAACGGAAATATCCCACCGGTCTTTTCCATGTTTTTGATTGCTGCGGCTGAAAAATCTATTTGAACACCCTTTTTATTCTTCATCGCATTATTGAAATGTTTTATTTGACGCGCCGTCAACGATATCTTATGATTACCACCTGCCATCTGTGACGGCTTCAGCGTTATTGTGGTTCCGCATTGTTTAGCCGACTTTGATCGTAATTTCTTGACTTGACCATCAGTCAACTCTACACTGACGACACTATACGACATTTTATTGTAAACGCGTTTTGTGCTTTCAATTACATGTTTTCCACTGGTGCATCAATGATTCTCATTCGTCCACCAACACCTTCCAACAGCATTGATTTATCGCTGAGAATGACAGCAACCGCTCTATATTCGGCAATACCACCAGGACGTTGCACACGAGCTCGGAAGTGTATATCAACGACGGATTGTCTCGTTAAATCAAGATGTTCCAACGAAAAATAATAAATCGGATACAGGTTTTTAAAATCAAGTTGTGATATTTGCAAACCAGTGTCGACGTTTTGATCACGACCCATATATGACAGCAATCGATGATACACACGTGCGATATGGTTGTCACCGTAATTGAGTTGTATATCCTCGGATGGTTCCTGCTGTCCGTTTATTCTCAACGAGACCTCATTGACACCGATTTGATCAAATATCATATGGCTGCGTTCTTGGGAGCCTAATCGCGCCTTATTCTGTAGCGCTACAAATATATGACGCGGGGCTGAAACACCCTGTTTGGATGCCAGGTGCCATGTAAATATACCATCCATATTATCCTCTTTAGCATCAGTGGTTACTGTGAGCCAACTCAACAGTGATTTACCACCTGTCTCCATGAATGAGAGTAATCGCTGTTCTGCGGTGATTGATGGGGTCATTACTGGCATCCACAATACTATATTCTTTATATTGACCTTACCGTTGGCAACACCAGCATCATGCCAGATTGCATCACTATCATTGCCCTTTCGCACGAGTACTACTGTATGCTTAGCCCCATAGATGACTTTTCTGACGTTTCTGCAGAATCCGAATATATGATGCAGTGGAATCGCGCATGAAAACTGTCGGCGTTGTCCTTGCAACATCCTTACTCGTGTTGCAAACCCTAGATTGTAATTAGTAATAACATTTATGACATCGAAGCTCCCAGCTGGTCTTACATACCCGGCCGGTGCTGGATCAACCGCGGTGGCATGTGTTGCCTTTACCCTAGAAAACTGATTGTGTTCAGCGTTATCGGTAGTATCCTTCGCAAACATCATAGACGGACCAGCCGACCTTGTATAATCATCTGAGTATCTCGCTAGCCCGATTATCGTCGTTGCAACATCAACATCGCGTTCTATTGATTCAATTTCTCGCCCGTCAATGAGATATTTTGCGCTCTCAAATAACGCCATTACGCCGTTGTTGACAAAACCAACTCGGATAGCCGGGTTGTTGTCGTATGGTGCATTATCGGCAGCATTTGTCACGAGTTCCCCCTCAATTTCGATAAACGCTTCACACGGTAGAAAGTATTTACTGGTATCTTGGACTTGAAGTTCAATTCGCGATCGTAGATTCGGTTGCGTTGCATAATAAGAATAATATTGATAATCACGGACAGAATCATCCCTGCGCACTGGGGCATCCATATCAAACGCGGGATCAGCGGTTCGCGCAAACATTTCTATTATTTATCATGTTGATATTTTCAATTGCGATTTTTTCGTCGTAGACCACTTCCCGCTATCGCGTTCATGAGCGCGTTAGTGGATGACTCAGCCGCCAACGACTCTAGTTTTTCTTCCACGGCGTTATTTATTACTTTACTGACATTTGCAGGCATTACTGTCCTTGATGGCATCACCGGTGGTTTCTGTTTTTTTCTTCTCACCAACGACATTAGTTTATCTCGTGCGGCTGAAAGCGCCTTTCCGGCAACATCAATACCCTTATCACGAATAACATCAATAGCCTTCATTCCTAATTGTTTGGCTAACGGCGCTACTTTTGGAGCCATTCTTGTAAATAACCCCGCAATGGTGCTACCGAGACCATCTCCATAGTACGCGCGGTAAACAGGCATTCGCGAGTTTACCACGTAGACGAGTACTGGTTTATCGTGGTTGTAGTGTATGATCATCTTTATTATAAAAAGACCGGTTTTTCAATTAGTGATTGTGATCACCACCCCCTTCCCACCGCCGTGTGGAAAACCGGAATAAATTTTATCAAAATTTCCTGGGGTTTTTGCCCTCGATAAAAATCCGGTTTTTTTTCCGGTTTTTTCCTGATTTCTAGTCATTTTTGGTAGTTTTTTGTTGCCTATAGTCGTTTTTTTTTCGATTTTTCAGCAAAAACATCGATTTTCTCTAAATGATTTCCTGGGGTTTTTGCCCTCGAAAAACGACCAAAAACGACCAAAAAACGACCAAAAACGGTCAAAAAACGACCAAAAACGACCAAAAACGGTCAAAAACGGTCAGAATTAACAAAACGATAATTTTTTTAATCATCCACGAGTTCGTCTATGAGCGTTCGATACGCACTAACGTCCATGATACCGCCCGTAAATAACCGCTTGCAAATATCAGCGGCCTCATTGATTATTTCCGGAGAGTTATTTCCGGCTCGTTTTCCTCCGATTAGTACCTCTAGCCGTGATATATCACTGAGAACACTGTTAGGACAGGTAACGCCGTAGGATTCTTTACCAACAGAGTATCCTTTTCCTTTTTTTGGTATTCTACTTTTTACTTTATTGTGGAATGCGTCGTAATCGGGACCACCACCACGTGGTAATACTTTTTCATATTTACTCGCTAAATACACCATTCTTGTCCAACCCCTTAACGACTTTATATTTTTCTCGTAGCCGCTATTGATATGCTTATCTCGTAAATTCTTAGCAAAATTGTTGGCGGCAAAATCAATTAATTCTTCATCGCTGAAGGCCCTGATTTGATCTATTGTGCTCTTCTTGAGTATATTCCTCTCTCTCTCTTTTTCTTCCGATGTTTCTTCCAGTATTTCTTCTTCCGGTATTTCTTCTTCTGGTTCTCTTGCGGTAGCACCTAGTTCTTCCTCGTCGGCCATTGTAACATAAGGTTCCTGTGGTTTGGTTATAGCGAGTGGTGGTGGCCTCCGTGTTGTAGCAGCCGCTAGTGTTTCTAAAGACCTTTTTGTTTGTTCGGTCTGAGCCGCTATCTTTTCAAGCGCATCGAGAACGGGTACAGTTGCCGCCGTAACATCTTTGGTCGCTTTAGTTACCGGGGCAAAGAGTTGTTCGCTTCCAACAGTAAAATCGGTTTGTAGTTGCTGCCGCGTTTGAAGTTGTTCTCGGACCCTGTCTCGTAACGGTATGAACTTTTTAAGCGCCGCTAGCCGCTCTCTGGCTAGCCGAGTAGTAAGTGATTCGCCTACCATTATTGCAATTGCGAAGCAATTTCTAATTTCTCGCCGGAGTTTTCGTCTATAATCCTCCTAATGTTTTTGATCTTACTAGAAATCTCCCGGCGTCGTTCATAAACACGTCCGAGTTTTTTTCGTATTATTTCAACGGCAGTGAATAGTCCAATGAATGCATTTGCGTCATTGTGGTACAAGTTTTCATTGATCGTATGTTGTAATCGTTTTACAAAAAAGTACTCGCGGGCCAGGGTAAAACGCCCCCGTTTCGATTGTTCGTTAATAATCTCATAATCGGATAATATTTTTTCACTGTCGAGACCATCAGATAATTCAATTCCTTGATTTTTTAATTTTGAAATCTCGGCTAATATATTATTGATGTCTTCGATATTCATTATTCTTATAGAACATCTTGTTTTTAAATAAAAAAAAATGAAACCCCGTGTATCAATACCGAGGTGTTCAACAACACCGAATACTTTGTTTTCTTCCGGAATGGACAATTTATTGTCATGGCGACTTCGTCAGCGCCATGGGCGCCGGTGACTTCGTATCTATATATGAAAATCGAATTCTATGCCCGGTCTTTTTTGAGATTGCTGTTTGATATACTCGTTCTGCTACTTTTCGTATTGAGGCGATACAAATGTCAAAGTATCTACTGGCTTCATTCATCGACTGAAATATTTTTTCCTCGTGAGTTGTTGTATCAAATGACTTTACGGGTTTTGCTTTCTTTGGGTATTTACCGGTTTGGCCTTTTTTGGTATTTTGACTCTGCGAGACAGCTTGCAAATTTATAAGAGAATTATCAGTCTTATTATTATTAATATGATCAATCACAAGTCCATTTTCGATTAATCCGTTGAATACCTCAAATACCGCCCTATGAACATGGTACTTCTTCTTTCCGGCACCAAACATCAGATACCCCTGATTACTTACGGTACCAACCGGCTTCTTCAGTTTGCGGTTTCTAACAACGCCGTCGCGAGATGTCTCGTAATTGACGAGCACAGGATGCGGCTGAAATTCTTGGTCCATTTGTATAATAATACTATTTGTCTAATTTATTATTTGGTTTAATTATGAATCTTTCAACGTAGTCTTGGGGGGTTTTGATGACGAAGTCAGCGGTGGGGTCAATGACGGCGTTTTTAATTCGCTTGTCATAATAGCGTTTTAGTTCCCTGTATCGCTTTCCGCCACAATTAATACACAACTGCGATTTTCCTCTTACACCGACGTGGCAAACCAAGCACGGAAGGGGGCCAAGAGAACCATTACGAACGCTTTGTAAATGATACCCGCAGAATTCACCTCTACATGATTTATTGCACGGGGTTGTCGACCCAATCATCAACCATTTGCAGTGATTCATTATACTATATTCTTTCATTTAAATACTTGTTTTAATTATATGGATGAGTTCGAGAGATTAGCAGCAATTAAGCCCTGGAAAAATATTAAGTTCAATCTCGATAGAGTCCTCAAGGACACACCAAAAGCGTTAATAAACGATAGAACCCTGTTGAGTAAAATACGCGATTGTATCGATGAATTCAAGCGTGATGGCGCATCTCATAGTTGGTCAACATTTCGAATTGATGGCGTTGTTGATGCTACCATGAACGACAACCGCGCAGCAACGATAATATCACAACTTGACGGTAAAAAGTATTTCTTCAGAGTAAAATTCATTGTCCGGGTGGAATCAGGTGATTGGATCATACGTGATAAATTTGAACCGGTTCTCAGCGACAAGAAAACAGTCATTGTTAGCCGCGACTCCAAGCCGGGGCTGTTAACCGGAATTGACAGACCATACTATGAACGGGCGTATCCTGAAACAGCAGTTGTTTATGGAATATACCCGTTAAATAAGAAACCTCATATCGGAAAACTGAAACCAATGAAACAGTCAACGGGGATAAATTGTGTAGCAGAACGAGTAACAGAGCATTTTACAAATGCGTGTCGAGGAAACAAATTGACTGATTTACGACGTAGCAAAATCAACCAGTGGGAACTAACCGTAAAAGAGCGTGGAGCAACCATCAGCGACATAGCGAGATTAGAAACATCGCCGAGATTTCCAATAACCGTTACAACGATAACCGGTGAAGTATTATACGAATCAAAGTACAAATCAAATGGGGCCCCAATCAAAATTATTGATCATAACGAACACGCATGGACGCCCGCGATCACAGTGTTTCCATGGGATAGAACAGTAAAGTATATACCCGAAGAATTCCTGGAAGAGAACGGGTTTCTCGCGGAGAGGAAACTATTTGATGCTATCGCTTATTTGTGTAAAAACGACCCTGTATCAATGTGGTTACTTCGCAGCGCTGATACCTTTGATCAGTTTGTAAGACCAAACGGTGAATTATATCGCACTGAAGCGTTTCACAACAAGATGAAAAAAACCGCCATAGAATTTGAGGAGCATGATGAACAACTGCTAACAAATTGTTTTACGATTCCATCGGTTGCGGCTCATGTTGCAGCGAGGAAAAATGCGTGGAGTCCAACACGCAAGGAATTTCTATCAGATGTACAATCCAGTTGTTTGGAATACTATCACGGTGGACTATGGAACACTGAATACAACCGCGACGCTATGATTTCCGTTGATATGGTTGCCTGTTATGCAGCGAGTTTTCTCGGGTATGGATCCGCCGCTGAGTACTTTAGACGATTTGGACACCCCAGACATGAAATGACTCGTGTTGCTATTAATGGACCACTGCCTGATTTTGATTTAACCGGATTCGCTCGCATAGTATCATTTGAATTTGCGGCAGGACTTCATCGCTGTTGTTATATTTGGATCGGTAGACACATGAATGAAAAAAAGTGGTTGCCAATAGCGCTGCTACGGTATATGATTGATTGTAAAATGCTAGTTTCGTTGATTGTCAGTGACGCGATTATATCATACCGAGCGCAGACTGAAGTCTGGTTACCAGAACCGGAGCGTCTGGATAGCATAATTGACGAGTCCAAAAAACACATTGATGCCGACGAGGAATATATCGTCGAATGGTCCAGGAGGATATTCAACCAACGAAACCGCGAGGCAAAAGATCTCGGTAGAAGAATAATCGGTAAGTTCACACAAGGTGGAAAAAACTGCGATTACAAACGATATTGCTCACGGCTGATTATAGATGACGCAGAATATGATTTCGTAATCAAGGACGCAGTGGCGAAAAATAGATACGTGAACTGCGAAACAGCTTTCTTGTCCAATGGAACAAGGTTGGGTACAGTTGTTACCTACAGCGATGGAGACAGCCCGGCATACCCGCATTTGAGGGCGTCTATGCTGGGTTATGCCGCTATCAATTTATTCTCGATGATAAATAGATTCCCCGACACCGCGGTTAGAGTAGCCGTTGATTCGTTTTATGTTGACGTAGCGTATAAGGAAAACGTAGCCGGGTTTACTAGTCCGGACGAGAGTTGGGGTACATGGAGAATTAAAAATGAAATACGACGCGATTATTCCCCGTCAGCAGATGTCACCGTTGAGAACAATTACCTACGCGGCGATAAATTGTCAGAATGGTCTAATGCACCACCGTGTTCTGATCCAATTTGTAGACACAAGACGGTTTATTTAAGCGGCTGTGGCGGGTCAGGAAAGACGACTCGGGCAATTGAATTATTTCGAATGCGGGCAAGTATAATCGTGCTTACACCGACCCATAGACTAGCGCGAGAGATAAAACACCGAAATGTTGACGCCGTTACTTATCACAGCTTTTTTCGATACAGCGGCGGCGAGTGGACTCCTGGTCGAATGGGTGAAAAATTTATTCCTGGGGTTATCATCTGGGACGAAATATGTACTGTTTCGTTAGATGTTTTACAAATGTTTCTTGAGTGGTTACTGCGCGCGAATACAGCGGTGATCATGTGTGGCGACCATGGCCAACCACCACCATTTGTCGGCGAGGGTCCACATAATTGGTTGAGCGGGTTCGTGGACTATTATGAAGAAACCGATACTGATTACCGGGCACTTGATGAACAACTGCGCAGGGTTAAAAAATTAATCAGATTACAGCCGGATAGAATTCAATGTGAAATAATCCGCGAGGTGATTCCGGAAACGCCGTTAAATGAATTCTGGGAAACATGGAAACCAAACGATTTGATTGTAGCGAGTAGAAAGATAGTCAGGGACACACTTCAGCGGAGGTTGTTTACGTTGCATAAGGAAAAGTTTCCAACGCGCCCAGTGCCGTTATGCTATAGACCCGCGGATACACGGCGGCAGAACATTGAAGTTGAGATTCCAGGCCGGACAGAAAAACAAATTCTCGTGCTGAATGATATTGTGCTCGTTGATATCAGCGTCGTCGAGGACGCGCTACGTGCTGATAAATCCCCGTGGACGCTAGGATACGCAACAACAATACATTCCTCGCAGGGACTAACCATCACGGACACAGTTGTTTGGATAGTTGATAATCGCATCGAATGGTCGAATCTAGTCTATCTTGCAGTGTCCCGAGTACGGAGGATAAATCAGCTTCGAAGAATTGTTATTGACGGAGTCAGTGACGGAGTCACCAACGACAACGACATCATCGATGCAAGCGTCATTGATAGAAAACTCTCGGGTTACCGCCAACAGGATAAAAAAAAACAGCGGCGTTTTGATATTGATGCCGAATTAATAATTGCGTTACGACAACAACAGAATAATCACTGCGCGAGTTGCAATTGTATATTGAGTTGGCGTTATTCGGATAAAGACGCTCGCCAATTTACCGTGGACAGAATCGATAACAGTCTCGGTCATGTTAAAAACAATGTAAGGTTGACCTGTCTTGAGTGCATTAGACGCAACGGCGCTAGTTAAGACCACGCGGGGGTAATTGAGTATCGTCAGGTATCACTTGTAGTTGCTCGCGTGTAAACCCCCGCTGTGGGGCAGTTGAATCCAGTCTATAGATCGGTGGTCTACCAGTTGATCGTGTTATCGTTGATATGTTATGTGTGGTAACACTCCAGATAGGATCAGTAGCTCTTTTTTTACCGCCTTCAAGCTCTCCTGGTTCATACAGATATCTAACAGTGACATCGCCGAGAATCGGCTTGGAAACGCTATCTATTTTTGATCTTCCGGGTATATACTTTTCTTTAATCGCGTCGCTGGGCTTCATGTTGATTGCTCGGGTAATCTCGTTATTTAACGCTGAAATTACGCCTGGCAACCTTTTGACCCATTCACGAGATCGTTTTTCTTGGATGAATTCCTTCGCGTATTGATATCCAAATAACCGTTCAGCAAGAGTCCGATTGAATCGTTCAACAATTGCCTGATCACGATGTAGCGCAGTATGACCTCGTCGTATCGCGACGCTATGATGTTTCAGCGTTGATAAAACAACGCCGCGAAATTCACTACCGGGATCAACTTGTAATAGATTTGGCCAGCGCAGAGGACCTCTTCGATAAATTCTTTTAAACGCAGCGGCTACTTCAGTTGCTGACTTTGTTTTTAACGGCTCCGCTTGTTTGTATCGACTCGCAACATCAACTACAGTTAGCGCGTATTTGTAACCGTTGTCATGCGGCAGAAATAGTATATCAGCCTGATGAACTTCATTAGGTACGCTGACATCAAAGCGCGAGAAGTTGATTTGTTTAGGCGGTGGTAGATAGATTTGCCATATAGCCTGTTTGGATAACCAATTAGCCGCAACGGCCCTTGTTACCTTTGCAGCGCTTGCAAGCTTACCAATTGCGGCCTTCCCCTTCCAGTATCCTCTCGGAGAATAATAGATGGATTCCATGTTGTTATTATAAACGCTAGCGTTTTCAATTACCAGCGCGAGAAGCTCCGCTTCCAATCATTAATTTACCTTTCATAGCCGATTTTACCAACCATGAGGCTAATTTTTCCTTGAAGGATTTATCAGGAATAGCATTTAGCGCGTGAATTAATTTTACATCCGCGATATGACGCTGTTGCAGATCGCTACTTTTGTAAGCAACATCATGAGCATGACACGCCTTATCGATAGCGTTTATTGGATACTCACCGGGTTTGGGCTGATTTTGATCATCGAGTCTGATATCTAATCGTGTTCCGGGGCCACAGTAGTTATATCCTGGAAGGTGCTTTTCTCCTGGATACTTTGCCCACGGGGTTCCGGGGAGTTTTGATAACTTGGCTGCAATATCACCTCCTCGCTTTTTTTTAAAACATCTCCGGGTCTAATAGAAATAAATCTAAATTTCTTTGTACTGCATTGTACACACTTACCAGTAAGGGCCGATCTATTATTTCTTGTTGTAACGGTTGTCATATCATTTGTGCCAGTACGCACTCTGCACTTCACACAATATAGATCCATAATTTATGTATAGAGACATGAATATAATTGACTTTTCAGCGACTAAAACAAGAGAACCAGTTAAGCATGTTGCAGCGTTACCAAACTCGATCCGGATGATTATCATCGGACCATCTGGATCCGGCAAGACGCAATTGTTACTCAATTTAATAATGAGATGGATGAAGTGGGATAAGTTGTATTTGGTTGCTCCTAGCGTAGATGATCAACGATGCTACGAGGTGTTAAAAGATTTCAACGAGAATGCATCAGCGATCGCTAAAAAAATGTTATTGAGTTTATTACGGATATCAATGATGCACCGGGTATCGATGATATTGATGGCGACGTTAACAATCTAGTCGTGTATGATGATGTTATGTTAGACAATCAAAAGAACCCAGCTAGGATATTTTCTAGAGGCAGGCATAAAAACACTGACGTGATATATGTCACTCAACGATACACTCAGATTCCAAAAGTAATTAGAGACAACTGTAATATTCTTGCTGTATTCAACGGCGTTGATACACACACGCTACGAAATATTTGGCAGACATGGTGCGGCGGTGACATGGACTTTAATGTTTTTCGAAACTTTTTTAGTCATGCTCAGTCGACCCCACATGGATTTGTAACGATAAATTTACACGATCCTCGGACACGATATCGTATCGGACTTGACCAAATATTCGGTTAGTTGTAAATAATTTTTATTGTAAATAACCACTTAGCAGCGGGGGGGGGGGGGGCGATGACATCGACGCGGTCGTCGATGTGCTTACCGGACGCTGACGACGCTGAGGATCGGCGCGCAGAAGGTATTAATTAAACCAAATGACGTCCGGACGATCCCCTCGACGACGACGTCGTTTTTTTTTTTACCAGGCGCTGACGACACCGGATCCGCTGAGTGCAGAAAGTACTAATTAAGCCAAATAACGATTGGACAAAATGTCGGATTCGCCCCCCCTGCTGCTGAAATCTGTTGATTTTACAATTAGAATGCCAGTTGTCAAGAAGAAGAAAAATAGATTTGGGATTCTATGTACCTTAATTGAAGTTTATGGAGGGCTTGCATTTAAGGTATGGAGGAAGTTATTGGGTCTGTAGGTCAAAGGTCATGTGTAATAAAAAATACTTAACAGGTTTTGGGTCAAATATCATGGTCATGGTAGGTATAATACGAAAATAATGTTTTTGCACAGTAAGTTGGTTCATGATTGCATTCCTTGACCAAGAGGTCCAGTCATTGAGACAGTGGTCAGTAATTTCCAGAGCCAGCCATAACCTACTAGTGTCTACATCAAGAATTATTGGTGGGCATTTAATATAATCTTCACAGTACTCTTGATAATACAAGTAAACAAAACAACGTGTGGCTTGCAAATTAGATTTGATATACATGTTAGTTTGCATACTTAGATGGCCTGTTTAGATTTCAATGCCATTTTGGCAATGTATGCAAAATTTCTAAAGTTTTATATTTTTTGAACTTTTACTTTTTGGTCTGCAATGGGTCATATTTTTGCAAACACAGCTTTAGTTATGCTTTTGAATTTTAGCATAGTGTATTGTTCATTAAATGTTCACACCATGCATGTAGCACAGGACTTGGTGAAATTGTAGTCAGAAAATATTTAAACTAAAGTTTGAAGAGCTTGTTGAAGGGAACATTAAGGGGCGCTAATATTCCTGCATGGAATGGAATAATTGTCCAGAACAGTACCATGTCTCTTATTCAAGTTAGGGCAGTTGGTGCCATAGTATGAAATTATTATTTCCTTAAGGCCTTGTAACATTGCACTCAAGGTTGATTGAGGTCCTTTTTTATACCAAGGAGCTATAACTCATGTTCCACTTAATCTGTGACATCGAACTAAAAATTATACATCAGTCTTCGCTTGTTCATTATATTAGTCAGATGCTTAACTTGCCAAGATCAAAAGACATTCAACTTCTATGTGATGAACAGAAAATCAAACGAAACACTATATGGCTATTCATTGTGACCCATGAACTAAACCATTACCCACCTTTATATAACTTTAATTCATGCTATTTCTATATTTTCAGGTGTAAAAGCTGTACATCAGAAAGTGATGGTGGATGTAATTGGTGTGTTTCCAGTAATGCAGTGATGTGCAGTACCAATGGTTCTATATGCCCCACAAATTTTACATACAAACAGGTAATGGGAAGCTTTCAACTTTGCCTATAGTTAATTATATACTCACCGCATAGAGTCAGAGGTATATCGGACTGCACATGTATTATCTTCCTTCCTTCAAGTCCTTTCCACAGCCTTGTGAGCGAAAAGAAGTTAGCTTCAGTTTTTGATTGACTGTTATGAAACCTGGTAGATATTAGGTCATTATTTAAAGATTTCATCTTGACAATTAACTAATCACCAGGCTGTAAGACCTTGCATCTGTCATGCATCCATCATGCAGTCTGTCATCTGTCAAGCATCTTGAAAACCAATTAGTCGATTTTAATGAAACTTGCTAGGAATGTTTCTCAGGACATGCTCTACGAAACGTTTGATTGGATTGTCTTCCTTAGCAGTGATGTAGCTTTAATAACAATGAAAATGGAAAATCTGTTTTAGACTTCTTTCTAGAACAACTCATTCACTTTGATGAGAATTGGTAGGAATGTTTCTAAAGATATGCTCTGTCAAGTTTGTATCTAGGTGGTTCCTCTAGTCATGGTGTGACTTCCTTTAACCTGTTGATAAATCTTTTCTAGAATTGCTAAATTAATTTCATTTCAAGTTTGTTAAAATCTTTCTTATGATATTAACAAAACTGTGACTGCCATTGCAGCTATTTGGAAAATCTGTTTTCATTGGTTTCACTATAAAAACTTATCCAGTTTTGATCAAACTTAGTAGCAATGTTTACTTTGACACACTTTATTAAAACTGTGTCTGGGGTGTCTCTCTTGACAACATTGTGGAAATTTGCATCTAGGTTGAATACTTATTTTAAACATTTCATTTAGAAATGACTGAACAAGGTTTGATTAAATTTGTGAGTGTTTTAAAGGAAAGCTCTATCAAAATTTGGCCTTGATTGAATTCTTTAGCATTAGTGTGGCTTCCATTGCAGCCAAATGTGAAACCTGTAATCAGCTTACCAGAACAAGATAATCTTCTTTGATATTACTAGGCAACAATATTTCTTAGTTCATGCTGTGTCCATCTTGTGGATGGGTTGCATCCCCTAGCAAGTGTAGTTTCTTTAGCAACCATATGGAATTCCTGTTTGTAAATTATTCCCCAAAATGGCTGAGCCAGATCAATTAAACATCGTAGGAATGTTTGAGAAATATTAATACATGTTCTTTCAAAATTCTGTCTTGGATGTCTCCCTTGCCAATGGTATGGCTTAGACTATAACGATATGAGAAACCCTTTTTTAAAATAAAAAACTTCTTCTTCATCACAGCTGAGCTAATTGTGATCAAGCTTGGCATAGAAATTTTTAGGATATGCTTAGGGTTAGGGTTAGGGTTAATCCTAACCCTAACCCTTAGGATGAAATGATATACCTTTGTCATGTATCAATACGGTTCATGATGCACAACCTACAATATGATATATTATTGATACACATATCAACTTGATAGTCTTTTTATCTTTAGAAGGTCTCTCATCGGTATGGCGGTGTCATTTTATATATGTTGACATATTGATTGTATTTCTAGCAAACATATTACAGACAGACAGACCTATCATTTGTTCATATTCCATTATCATACATGACAGGATACAAAAAAATGAATCCAAACAAAATACCTCATGTATAAGTGGTTTTTATTCAGCCTTTTAGGCTATTTCAGGTTATTCCATTAAATCCAGTGCAGGACTCATTTTGGTCATCATGTCCTTTGTTCACACTGTGTGAATGCTTTTAAAACATTTTATTATTAATTTCATGTGTTCAGTAAAATTTGGTTGGCATTATAGTGTTACCTTCAAAGCAGAAGAAATAGTGCAAATTGTTTGTGCAATGAAACGTTTATGGAGAATAAGTCCAAGCATGGAAGCAGGGATGACTAACAACCAAATCCTTCACATTTTACTTCCTGCAGGTGCAAAACAACTACTGCAGACAGAGACACTCATTTCTGCAATTGAAAACAGAAATTATTGACAACACCCATTCTCCTTCTCCAAATTAATACGGTGACTATAACTCATGCAGTTTGGAATCTGTCCCCTCGCAGATTCTGTGCTATTTTTTTATATCTTGTTTAGTCACTTACGATATATCAGTGTCAAAGAAGACACTCCAAACTTGTTCTCTGTTTAAAGTACTTTACATCTCATTTAATAGCCACTGTTGCACAAAGTTTGTCTGATACTTCGTATCTATTTTGATCAGATTTGAAAGTAATGCTTCTAGTGTGCTACACAGTGAATAAGCTACAGTATTCAAACTGGTAGCTATTGTTTTACTCTGAAAATGAACAAACAATGACCACCAATCAGAACTGAATGTAACATATTTCTTAGTGTGACACACCAGAAGTCTAGCCCTAATATTCAGTACAACTAGACATAATGTGAAGCAATAGTGAAAAAAGCATAAAAGTGACTGTTAAATGAGATTAAACATAGACAGATTCCTGAGCTTTTGACCTTTTCACAAGGACAATCCTCTGATGAAGATGTGAAAGGTTGAAAGCACAGGAGTCAAAATATTTTGCTACAGTAATGTATTTGTTATTATGACTATATGGCCTTAAATTACAAAAAGAGTGAAAACCAACATGTTTTGAAAAATTCAACTAATAATTTGTTTCCCTAGAATACAAAGTGAACATTTAAAAAGAACTTGAGTAATGAGAATTAAATCCAAAATAGTCCTAAATTATTTATCACATATCCAAATGTGTAACGTTTGTGTATGTAGATAATCACAGTGGGATGACCATATTGACAGGTTTTGTAAAACACTGTCATCCAAAATTGTCAGCAGAATAAAAAAAAATAGTTATCTACAGAAACTTGCAATCTATACTTCAATTCATACATTCTTCCAACAATGGATTATTGTTCAGGTATATGGGGAAACTGTTGACAGGATTTATCAACTTAAGAAATCGGTATTTTAGATGTAGCTATTGATCATCCATCAAAAGCATTGCTTACAAAAATAAAGTGGTTCACAATATATGAAAGAACAGTTATCACAAGGCAGTTCTTGTATATAAATGTCTACATGGAACTGAACCAGAGTATCTTCAGGATTCATTCAGGCCTTTTTCAAGACAGTACCAGTTGAGGTCAACATCAAGTGGAAACCTTCAAGCACTAAAACCAACCAAAAAAACAGTTTTAAAAACTTCTAATTCTCTGGTACAGTTCTGTGTAACAAGCTCCACTGCTTGTAAAATTTGCTGAAAATATTACCATATTTAAGAAGAGATATAATGAGTATGTTTGTATTTCTAATTGATGATAATGGAATTTAATATCTGAATACTGAACACATTAAAATAAACAGTAATTACTGTTATCTTTCATTTAATGAACAGTTATACTCTTCTTAAGAGGGCCTCAAGGGAGAATAGTCCTTGACTAATGAGTCACCCTCTATAAATAAAGTATTATTATTATTATTATTATTATTATATTATTATTATTATTTCCAGAGGTATTCTATAAAAGGTTCCAATATTGGATGTGTTGAAGTGCCTGTAGTCTTCAGCATGTTAATGTGTCAATGGCCTGAAGTCTGATGATGTACCAACAATCTTTTGATATATCACAATAATGTAATCCCAAAATGTTCTTGTCTGAAGGCATTATAATTCCAAATTAATGTCCCAATCCAAGAATATTATAGATGAGCACATTTTCCAATATTTCCAGTGAACAATAATTTGAATAATTAATTCCACCCAAACGAAATGCTGAACACAACAATAAGACTGATTCTGCCTCTGATGTTAAAGGCAAGAATGAGTAATTTATCATGTAAACAACATTGCATAAAAAGTGAGAAAACAGCAGAACTAGCACGAGTGTCAAAAAAAGTTAATTTCTAGAATATTGTTAGTTGTCTACACAATATGGTCGTTTACTAAGATTGTAATAAAGAACATGGCAACATCAGGTACAGCAGGTTCTTCAATGGGAATTCCAATGTTGTAGACCCTCTCCCAAATAAACATTGATAATGATCATATTACTTAATCCATACTTATAGAGAAATATTAACTATGTATTATTTTTTTACAAAATAAAAGTTACTGGCCAGGTACAACATGAACATAGGTTTAGACAAGGTCAGGTATAAAAAACACTTATGCATAACATATAATCATAGAGAAAATATAATAAACAATACAAATTAGATATACATAACACCTCCTCTCATAAAAAAGAAAGATTTAAACACTAAAACATTCATTTTAATTATTAGTCAAATATACATGTGATTAAAATTACACAAGATGAAGTCTTATGAATAAAACAAAATATGCATGAAGCAATATAATACTTGTATAGATGTGAAAGTGCATCTACAATAAGATTATATTTTACCTTGGTGTGCCCGATGTCAGTATTCGTGCAACATCAAATTTCACCTTGATAATCTCTGACTGTTGTTTTTATCTTGTCAATGAAAGTAAAGGGGTTGTGATCACTAAATAAAATAATCGAAGAAGGAGCTGAACTAATATACACTTTAAAGTGTTTTAAAGCCAATATCAAAGCCAAAGATTCCATATTGACTGTGAAATAATTTCTCTGTTGCTTATTTTATTATAATTTGATTTTTTAAATAGAAAAATGGTACACTGGATGATCTTCACCATTTTTATTTTCTAGATTGAATGCTTCATAAACCTAAACATCACATCCATCAACAGACATCATTTTTTTAATGATTGACTGAAGTTTGAAGCTTCAAGAACTGGTGTATTCCTAAATATGACCTTTGATTTATCAAAGCCTCCTGAAATTTTTCACACCAATGAAACTTGGTTTACTTTCTTTACAAATTGGCCGAGGAATCTGCACACAGATGGCCAACTCCCAACAATGGTGTGTCAAATGCAGACAACTAACAAAATTAGTTTACTGTTTATATGAATGTATCAAACTCCATGTGTAAAATATGTAATAATATTTTATGTACTAAATTTGAACATTACAAATTTGAAGCCAACTCTGACTATAAATTACTATCATAAAAAAATGAGTAATAAGTATTCTATCAGTGTATTGAACATATTGCTAACTTAGAATGCTGAAACTTGAAGTGTATGCAAAACTCAGACATAGGAAAAGGGTGATTAACCATTGAGTCAAATAATTAATGGTGTTCCCTAAATATGATCTTAAGGAAGAAAATTGACAAAAGTTTCAGTAAATGGTTTGTGAGGTGGATCAAGTTTAATTTGAATAATCAAGTTTCATGACAATCATTAGCTGGGTTATTCCTGCTCCCCTATTAACATCCTCCAAAATATTAATAAGACCTGTCTTGCAAAAATGCTTTAGAGAATTTGACTAAATTTGACAGTATTCAGGCACGAAGACCTTCTCAGTTAGTACAAGTTATGCTGATCTTCTATCCAATATGCTTTATGCTACTAACAACAGAAAATCCTTTATAAAAAAAATAGAACATCATTTTGTACCACTTTTTCTTAAAAGCTATTTAATAAAATTGAAGCAGGTTGGAAAGAAATGACCTTGGTATGAATGTCCTTTTTATTATACCCATGCATATTAATAAGGTGAACTTGCATTGGATTGGCTGAGCTTGTTATCACTCTAGAAGGCATGTTTATGATCTGAATTTGATAGCTTCTATAATGAAGATCATGTATGAGTTTGATAATAAGATGGATCCACCTATATTTATTCATACAAATCTTATGTTCTAGTAAACATGGAAGCAAAGGTTATAATACTAATTCTTTAAAAAGTAATTAATGATATTTACCTGTAATATTAGACATAGCCTTATTTGTCAAAGAAATGCATGTATTACTGAAAATAATATAGTTGATGAACATAAATATGTGTTGTAACAACCACAGTGACAGAACAAACAGATTAGTGTAACACATTACACATTAAATTAAACAATTGCAAAGCAAACAGATACTTATTCCAGAAATAGAATCATCATGTAGGAACTGAATCCGATTGCTGCAAATTCAATACAGTCAAGGGAGTGAAATGATGTGCAATTATACACGTGCAGGATGTGAAACATGCCAATAAATCCTACAAGACCACAGGACCTGTAACATGAAAATGCTACTCTACTTTCCAATAAATCTTACAAACTCACATGACTTCTAACATGAAAATGCTACTCAACATGCCAATAAATCCTACAAGCCCACATGACTTGTAACATGAAAATACTACTCAACTTGGCAATAAATCCTACAAGCCCACAGGACTTGTAACATGAAAATGCTACTCAACATGCCAATAAATCCTACAAGCCCACAGGACTTGTAACATTAAAATACTACTCAACTTGCCAATAAATCCTACAAGCCCACATGACTTCTAACATGAAAATGCTACTCAACATGCCAATAAATCCTACAAGCCCACATGACTTGTAACATGAAAATACTACTCAACTTGGCAATAAATCCTACAAGCCCACATGACTTGTAACATGAAAATACTACTCAACTTGGCAATAAATCCTACAAGCCCACATGACTTGTAACATGAACATGCTACTCAACATGCCAATAAATCCTACAAGCCCACAGGACTTGTAACATGAAAATACTACCCAACATGCCAATAAATCATACAAGCCCACAGGACTTGTAACATGAAAATGCTACTCATGTCTATAACAAGATGGTTCTACATTTCATGATGCGAGATGACAAAATGTATGTAGCCAATGACAAAAGTGGTAAATGTAGGTAGATATGAATATCACCAATTGGTAATGTTATTTATAAAATGAAATAGGGAAATAATGAAACACTAAATAAGATATTTACTTTATACATCAGCTTTATTTCAAATATTTTTTTAAATTAGCACAAGGCCGCTATGTAATGCCCATTTTAATGATGCATGCTAACTGTACAGATGATTCATACATAACTCATCTAGAGGCTGGGCATCAGAATATATTGCAGCGATCAGTCTGAATCATAGTCACATTAGAAACAAGGACTCTCATCCATGACATGTCATCGACGACAGCATCAGGACTAGGCCTGACCTCTAAAGATGATTCTTGGTATCTAAGTACATGTCCATGAAAGTTTGTCTTGAGAAAAATGAATTCCAGAAGTGGATTGTTTTCATTTGTTGATATCATATTCCTCTTTAGTAGTTCTTTTTGGGGGTCTATATTTGGATTTTTAGACAATGGTTGCTTCAGTGCTTTCAGATACCTCCACATGTTGACGTTGGGAATCAGATATTGCATGTGTCATCAAACATTGCATAGATGCAGAATATATTTTGGCTGGAGCTTCAAGTGGATGCAGACTATAATTTTTAGTTATATCCATTTTCATCTCACAGCAGATTGGACAGTGGTGCTGAAGACTGCAAAAGGTCACCAGAAACGGTTTTCATTATTTATCCACATGGTTTCTCTTATTTCTTTTGATAAGATAATTTGTAGATTAAATATACTCTATATACCTAAAAATCATTGGGCCAGATGGACTGGTTGCTTTTGTTTTTGCACTGGACCAGCATCAGACCAGCAGGCTGGTCGTAATTCCACACCCTTGATATATATATATTTCTCCCCCCACGAGAAAAACCACACATAAGTGCACGCACATGCACATGGACGTACACACACATAGGCACAAACAGCAAGGCTGATGCCAGGGAAGGTGGGTGGGTAAGTCAAAGAAATGAAATGTTAAAAAACAGTACCAAGTTGTATTAAAGCAGTGCTGCTGATTTTAGCTGTCATGATAGATAATGGGAGGGGGTAAGTAAAAAATATGAGATGCTAGAAAACAACGAACTGTTGCATAGCAGTGCTGCTAGTTTTAGCTACTGGCAATGTGACTGTTTAATATTATTAGTAGATAATTTCAAATTGCCATTCTTCTGTTAGGCACTGATCTTGTTTGATAGGTTTAACTGAATGAGAACTAAATAATGCTGTATGGCATCTTCCTGTCAGCTTGTAGTAATGAATACCTTGTAAAATAGATACATTGAAGAAACTCAAGGCAGTGAAAACTGAGTATAAACTACAATTACAAGTTTAGATTTGATCAGGAGATCTTGCATGCAATTGGCTGAACCTGTTACAACGTTGAGACAATGTTTCTGATTTGGTTTTGATCAAACTTGTCAAATGGACTGACTGGTCCTGTATGAGAAAATTTAATAACAAGATCACACGTAATAATGAGGTGATCTTACATCTAGTTGGTTGAGCTTATGAACGCTCGAGTGACTCTTATCATAGTTTGATCAAACTTGTTAAATAGCATTATATCTTCAAGAGTTTCAATGTGAGTGAGATCTAGGCATATTAATAGGCAGATCCTGTATCTGACTGGCTGAGATTTGTATCACTGTGGAGACCATATTTCTGATCATACTTGCTAAATAGTCAAGATGTTGGAAAAGTATGAGACATATCAGTGCATATTAATGAGGTACAGTAATCTTGTATCCGATTCACAGAGCTTTATCATGATCTGAAGATTGCATTTCACTTTAATTTTGCTCCAACTTGGTAATCAAGTTTATATTATTATATTATTTGATAGTTTCTGTAATCATGATATCTGCAATGATAATGAGATAGATGAATTTGCATAACATCAGCTGAGCTTGTTACCTATCAGGAGCTAACAGATCAATTTATCATCCAATCTTAATAAACCTTTGTAAATAGATTTATGTCATCAAATCTTTGATGATGTTGACTAAAAGCATGTGACTATGATTACTAGATAAGCCTATATCTATAGATTTTGTGTGAGACTAGTAAAATAGGTTAAACTGACATGAGAAAATATTAGGGAGAGGTTTTCTAGGTTGTGTTCTTATAATCGTACATTTCAGCCATGCTTGTTAATGAAATGGTCAACTGTTAAATTGCACAATCCATGTGAGTGATATTAGGGCCTCTTTCCTTTTCAATCAACCTTCATCTTTGTTTCGGTTTGTCAAGACTTCGGATGGCTTCATACTCAGATTGATACTAATAAGTGGAAAAGAAAAAAGCCTGGACGAAACAGATTATTCGTTCATTAATTCGTACAAAATCATTTTTGCAAGTAGAGTTTCAGTCCCTTTAAGGATTCTTGATTTTACAATAAAACATGTGACTATTGAAGAATCACAATAGAAAGTATAGTGGTAAACAAAATAAAGTGTTATATATAAAATACATATATTTTGTTTAGCTGCCCTATTAGGCCAAGTGAGGTTCTGGTATATTCCAAAAGACATCTGTCTTATTTCCTCATTTTTCTCAAATGCCAAAGAATATGCAAGCTGTTGAACATCACCTAAAGATTTGCTATAAAAGAAGTGTTCAGAAAGTGAACAAAGCAGGTTCAAACTTCAAAACATTTTAGCTGATTACATGGAATTCACAATGAATTAATTACACCTAGGGGCTTAAGCCTGAGTAACAAGACAAGGCAAAACCAACAAGCATTCAATTTTCCAAAATATAAATTTATTAAAATAAAATATAAAATCAACCAAAGTGAACAAATGAAAATAATTTACAGTTTATGAATTCCTAGAATGCTATCCTAACTTGTACTAGCAATTTCCCACTTATCTGGAATCTATGCAAAGGTATTCTGAATGAAGGTTCTAATGTGTTTATTTGCTACCATGATAACACCACTGAAGAATCAGTTCTGAATCCAAATGTGTTTCCTTTATATAATACCATTAATGAGGAATATCAACATAGTCTTTGAAAGTTTTACTTAATCTGAAAGAATTAAATTATAAAGTCATTGAATATATGATCTGATTAGTATTTATTGTTTAAATTAAAGATTTTCCACTCTGCTGGATCCAACAAACAAATATTATAAATAAATCACTATTTGAGCTCACTGACTCTTACAATGCTGGTATAGACTGATGAATAAATACAGGGCGCATGTATTCTCATTATACAGTCTCAAAATGTGCAGAAAATCAACGCTCTAACCACTAGGCCACAAAGAAAAATTGAATAGATGACACATATGTCTGAAACCATGACAACAAACTCTTTTCTTTGATGACTCTTTTATTCCTGTTAAAGAGGAGACTCAGTTTTTAGGCTTTTATTTGACAATCAACTAATTTTCATTCTGCATGTTAGATACCTCAGGTCAAACACAGCTTGGGGGACACAACATATGGTCTTGTTACATCTGTATACCGTAGTTTCTAAACTTGCCTATAACAAAATTGTGTTCATATCAGCTTACAGCTGCTTGATCTGGTACACAAGTAGGGAAGCATTTGGAACTTCCCATTCAGAAAGTCATTTTTTTGTAGGCAAATGAGCCATCACATTATCTCTCTTGAATGAAGTTGGCTGTTTGGTATGTTACCAAAATATCCATAAATGATGTAGTCTCTATGCCTAAATATCAAAGCTTGTAGGCTATTTGGTATATTACCAAAATATCCATATATATGATGTAGTCTCTATGCCTAAATATCAAAGCTTGTAGGTTATTTGGTATGTTACCAAAATGTCCACATATGACGTAGTCTCTAGGCCTAAATATCAAAGTGAATATGCATTTAGTATGTTAATAAATTGTCCATATATGATGTAGTCTCTAGGCCTAAATATCAAAGCTTGTAGGCTATTTGGTATATTACCAAAATTTATATATATGATGTAGTCGCTAGGCCTAAATATCAAAGCTTGTAGGCTATTTGGTATGTTACCAAAATGTCCATATATGACATAATCTTTAGGCATAAATATCAAAGCTTGTAGGTTATTTGATATGGTACCAAAATGTCCATATATGACGTAGTCTCTAGGCTTAAATATCAAGGTTTTTAGGCTATTTGGTGTGTTACCAAAATGTCCATATATGATGTAGTCATTAGGCTTAAATATCAAAGCTTGTAGGCTATTTGGTATGTTACTAAAATGTCCATATATGACATAGTCCTTAGGCCTAAATATCAAAGCTTGTAGGCTATTTGATATGTTACCAAAATGTCCATATATGACGTAGTCTCTAGGCCTAAATAGCTTGTAGGCTGTTTGGTATGTTACCAAAATGTCCATATATAACATAGTTTTTAGTCCTAAATATTAAAGCTTGTAGGCTCAGAAACCACAGCTCAAATGACTCTCACCTACACGTCTGCAAATATCAGTCGTGCTAATTCGTCAGTATTATATTTTCTGAAATTGCCATCTTGGTTATCAAAACCTCCCCCAAAAAACAAGATGAATCAACATGTTGTTTTTTTTCATATGTAGATACCTAATCTTAAAAATGCACAGGTGTATGACCATGACAAATGTTTTTGTTTCTTTCCATACCTCCTTTTGCATAAGTATTTTGGACTCAATATGGTAGACATGTAGTGTGAACTGTATTGTTGGCATTTTTGCCATTTTCAAATATCTGGCTAGAACAATTTACAATTTAGTATAGTAAGAAAGTTTAAAATGAAAGGTTTTGTTTATACCATTGATAAGCTGGAAATTTCTTAGATGTTAACCTCTTTTGTCCAGTAAAAGATCTTTACCCTTTCTGATTAGGAAAGTATGTATAAGCTTTCTCAAGCTGCAAAATCTTTAGTTTTCTAGAGTCACATTTTCACCCACTTTGTTGCATACCCTTTTTAAAGATTTTATACACTTATGAGCTATTACTGAGTTTAATACATTGTGAAATATTATACTGGCCAAAGCATTTTGATGTACGTCATTATCTTTATTTCACAGCTCAATAAATCATTGTACTTAGTGAAGCAAAAAGCCTGTCATTGATTATGTACTTCATACTGTGATTAAAACACACCCACATGCATACAATGGTTTGTTTCTGGAGCTGAAATCACTCCGAGGAACCATTGAGCACATTTGACCTATTCAGCCTATTCAAATTTAGAAGAATATTTTTTATTGAAACTAAAAAGAATGATAATTGCACACTTAGTAAAATATTAAAAACCCAAATAATCAGTAATTTTCCCCAATTTTAATTATTGCTATAAATTTCATGGAAACTTTCTCTTTGATCTAAAATGATAAAACATCAGTTTCAATAGGTTTTTAATTTTCCTGCTCTCTCAATTATTATAGTGACCTCCTATGGCAGCTGTCTGTCAAATTTCATAATGCATATTTCATACTGGCTCTCTAGCTCAGTTTCTTTAGCATGCAATTAAGACTTTTTGTACTTCTATTGTTATGTACATTAAATTTGTAGAGTGCTTGACATTTGTCCATGATCGAGGGTAGAGTAGTGATGGTGTACATGACTTTTATCATTTTCGTTAATAAATTTGTTTACTGATACTTGAATTCAAGGTTTAGCCTTGTTTACAGCTTTAAATGTTTTGAAAAAAAACTTTTGACCCAAATCCTGGTCATCTTATTTTGACTTAGGTTTTTATATAAGGTGGTGGTTAACACTATTAATCATTCCTATCTTAAAATTATTTCAGGTGTATTCATATGTAATTTGAGAGAAATCAATTATTATAAAATTATTCACTGGCATTACAAAGTGTTCATGGACATTTGGAACTAAATTACTATTTTGGGATTATTATGAATTCATTCAAAGACATTCTGGATTTTAGTATTGTGATAAGTCAATACTGTTGGTAATCAACCGATTCAAGACTATTGTCACATCAACAAATTCAGTTTTAGAATTCATTCAGAACACTCCATACTTTTAGTGATAGGGCATTTAGGATTATTTGGGATTTAATTCACAATACTGTAAGTTCCTCTTAAATTTTTACTGTGTAACTTGGAGAAAGAAATTTATTTGTTGATTTTGATAAAATCATTGCTTTTGCTTCTTTCTGTTACTAAGCTAAATACCATGGAGTTGTAACACTATTGTGGGTTAGGTGTATTGAGGCATTGCCCATCCATCTGTGTGTGTCTGTCCTTTGAGATTTCCTTGCCTGGTTAAACCATTGTAACAGTTGAACAGATATTCATATGTTACACAGGTGTATATTATGATTAGACTTTTGTGTGTGTCTGTGTACCAGATTCAGGTTGCCTGCCTTAAGGTCAAGGTCAAGCAAAGGAAAATACAAGTTTGTGACTAGTATCTTTGTCTGGAATATCACTTTTGAATCACTGAAGATATTCTAATGGAACAAGCTTTACACAATTATATATTATATATAGAAGTGTGTAACCTAATATAGCCATGCCTCCAGCTTTATAGTTATATATTATGTATAGAGGTGTGTAGCCTACCATAGCCATGGTAGCTTTATACAATTATATATTATGTATAGAGGTGTGTAACCTACCATAGCCATGCCTCCAGCTTTATACAATTATATATTATGTATAGAGGTGTGTAACCTACCATAGCCATGCCTCCAGCTTTATACAATTATATATTATGTATAGAGGTGTCTAACCTACCATAGCCATGCCTCCAGCTTTAAGATCAGGGTAAAAGTAATGGAAAACATGAGTATGACTTGTATCATCATCCATATTATAACTATTTAAACCACATTAGGTATTTTAATAAAGTTTTAGTTTAATATCACATTTCTATGATGTGCTGCATCATATAGCTATGTGCCCCAGGTGGCTGAGTGGTCTAAAGCTCTCTCCTTTACCAGTCACTGCCAACTCACCTCTGTCCACATGGGTTTAAATCTCAGGCTCAGCCAATGTGGGTATATGAAAAATCTTGCCAGTATCTTCCTGATGGTCAGTGTTTTTTGCCAGCTTCTTCCTCCAATATTTATACTGGCCACCATGTTTGGCCTATCATGTTCTGAGAAATGGCATTAAACCCAAAACAAGAAAAGCTCAACCTCATCATTAAGGTCACAGCAAGGGAAAATACAATTATGTAATTTGTGTCCCTGTCTAGAGTATAAGTTTTGAATCACTGAGATATTTTAATGAAACATTACGTTTACAGATGGCATGTCCCATATAAAAGCTGTGCCCACTACCTCCAAGTGAAGGTCACAGCAAGGGAGAATGTAACTAAAACTTGTATCCTTGTCCATAGCATGACTATTAAACCACTGAAGATATTGTATTGAACCATTAAGCAGTTATATATTATGACTAGGTAATGTGTCTCATATCATACCTATTGCTACAGCCACAAAGTCAAAGTCACTGCAAGGAAAATAAAGTTTAGTAACTTATATCAATGTTTAGTATAACTTTTCCTGCCTCATGGTTAGGGACACTATAACAGACATGTCACTGGCCTGCTTTCTTATCCAGACTGTCATATTTTGCCTTCTACACATGTTTTGATGAAAGTTTACCCATGAAAGTTTATGATAAAGTAGACAAGTCTATAATACAAATGTCAATGTCATAAATTATGAAAAGGTAATGTTTACTTTTTATAGCTGGAACTCATGCACTTTTATTTCCTCTTGCAAAAATGTAACAAATTCTTTATTCAGTTTCAATTTAGCAGTTTCAGAAATACCACAGTGACTTAATTATCAATGAAGTTTTCGAGAAAAGATATAAAAGTTTTGTTAAATGAATGAATGCATAATTTGTGACATGTACAAGCAGCAATTTTTGTGAAATATACAAACCACAATTAGTAGTCCAGCAAAGATATTTCTACTTGCTGGATGCAATTGAAGTTTCATGTCTTTCAAGCATCGAAATCCTGTTTCAATGAATAAATGAAATGTTGGTTTGTTTACTCTATGTTAATAAAGTATTAAAGGGACAATAATTAAGATAATGATAGAATTTTTATTTCAAATTCATTCACACATAGATATAACTTGTGTGTAAACAATATATAGACAGTTAAATTATATATATATATATATATATATATATATATATATATATATATATATATATATATATATATATATATATATATATATCTGACTTCCATAGTTGTCTTTAGAAATTAACTGATAACTTTTTTAAATTATTCACAGACAGAGGATTGTCCCCAGTTGTTGGACAGTAGAGGGAAACTGTTTGCTGCAAATGGTGTAATTTCTAATTACAGTTTAAATGCAAAGAATCTGCCAGTAAGTATTGCAATGGTACGAGTATGCATAGCATTTCAATGTTTTATGGTTTAATTTCTATTTACAGTTTAAATACAAAGAATCTGCCTGTAAGTACTGCAATGTTAAAAGTATGCATAGTATTCCAATGTTGCATTAGCCCATGCATAGGATTTCAATTTTTTATTAGCCCATGTATAGCATTTCAATATTTTATTAGCCCATCAAGCTGGAAGGTAAGGAGACTTTATTAATGGCATAAAAGTAGTTTCAAATAGTTCCCAAGTTGCAAACTACCTGTACATGTTTATGTACCAGATGTTATGACTTCGGTTCCAGCCGTGTGGTCGTTTTCTACTACGGTTGGTAATGTAAAAAAACAAAAACTAGTTTTGTGGTTGTCAAACAAGTGTGCCCTCAAGGCAGACTTAGAATGTTCAAAGATTCCAAGGTGTAGAGAATTGTAAAATTGCTGTAATGGCATGACAATCTAATCTGGTAATTTATGCATGGATTCAAGCATGCATACCAAATTTCATTCATTGATGAGCATACAGACAGCAGCAAAACATAATCCCCCCCTTCACCTACTGAATTGGGAGGATATAAATTTGTTACGTCTAGGGGCTTAAACTAAGTAACAAGACAAGGTAAAACCCAGCAGCTATCAATTTTCCAAAATATAAATTTATTTCCATAAAATATAAAATCTTAAAAAGTGGACGAATTAAGAAAAACTTACAGTGTATGAATTCCAACAGTATTATCAAATATTTAAGTCCTTCAATAATTTCACAATAATCCAGCGAGGTACTGTGTTTAAAATTTAAAAAATTCCTCCCTGCAATTTTTATGAACAAATTAAAAATAAATTGCAATTCATGTCATCTCTTAAAAGGCTGATTATGACTAAGGAATGATAACATGTTGCTTTAATTTTATTATATAGCCACATTATGCATCTCAAATAAACAAATTTGAATCATTGGAAAAGATTCATGAATACTTAAATCATTTTATTGTCAAATACATTAAAAGTCATGGTCTGACCTTTTTCAATTATCGAGACAATCAAATGTTAGGGCACATATGATATATTCCTAAAATAGATACTGTTTTAGGCGTACTTTGACCAAAATAGTTGTTGACCTGACCTTGCCAATTGGCTCTGATTTATGAATGGAAATTTCATAATATACAGTACATGTACTTTTAATAAAACACAAGCCAGCCACTGAATTAAAGAATGAAAATATCAATGTCATAAACCTAAATTAATTAAATAAAACTGCATTTTAAATTAATATTTGACACAAATAACTTATCTGAGCAAGACTATAATAATCGTCACCTTAAGAAAAAGAAAAAAGCGTCTTATGATTTGAAGGATGATTTAATAGCAGCAGTCCACTATCTGTTATTATTATGCTATTTTCTCTTTGTCAAGTGCTAGTCACCATTCCAAGGTTAAGTTAAACCAGTTAGGAATTGGAGGCCTAGAACAAAAATAAACATAGTCACATTCTGATGCCTTAGTTACTTCAACCATTCAGAATATTGTCCTTTGTTGGGGGGGAGGGGTGCACTTTCACTGGTCATTTGTATCATTTTAGCTCACCTGGATGTTTGCCTGATATTACCTGTAGTTCACTGGACATTCATCACCACTCACCCCACTGGGCACTGGGCTCTGATCACTAGTTGTTTATTACTGGTCGCCTGGCAGATAACTAGGCACCTGCCAACAGGCTTTATCTACCAGACACTGAACATAGGACTAACATTGTTGACCTACAAGCCCCAAAATTTGGGGGTTTGTCAGTCCAACTGAGATATTGGGAATGAAGCAACTGGTAACATATTAATTTCACAGCTGTGGCTACAGAGTACAAGCCTCATCTAGGGAAAGTCAGACATGGCAGTCCTTATGATTTTGTCATAAAGCTTAATGAAATGACCCTAAAACTATGGAGAATGGAGGCAGAAAATATTAAAAAATGTAGATCTTGACTTGTCTGGGTGTTTTCTGGGTCCATAATGTAGACTCAGTGCAGCTGGTTTGGGTACTGGGCCCGGGTTACTTTACAGGATGTACCCCAGATGGTTTAATTCTTTCATGTTCATACATACCACTTGCATGATCAAGCTTTTGCACCATTGGGTAGAGTTAAGGATGTTTCCCTAACAAACTCCTCCAAATAACTATTTTTGCTACTTTTACCTCTGTTTTCTAAGTCAATAATTTAAAAGTCATCATTTCAGCAAGCCTGATGTGCCCCAGATAGTTTAATTCACTCTTCTTCATGTAGACCACATTGCAAAATCTGGAAATATAGTCCGGCAAATGGAAACATGAAGGTGAAGGGGACAATCAGCCGCTTAAAAGTCTTGGCAATATGCACAGAAGTATAAACATTCTCCAATATTCAGATAATTGGCCATGCTTGTGAAAAAGCCGGAAAGTTGACAGTTACATTTATTGGACATAATCAGCTTGTGTATAGATTTAGGTGAGATAATTGCCACTGCCATGTAAATAAAAGACCACAAAGATTACATCGAGTTGAGATATCTAGCAAGAAGTCATTGATCATGTGGTTTAGAACTGCAGTTTCTGAAACTGAACTGGAGAACATTATGGCTAAAGTGTACTTAGCAAACTTTTTAATTGAATATAATATTGCCTTTGTTGCATCAGACCAATCTTATAAACTGTCAAACATGTGTTCCAAGTTGACAATAGCAGTACATGATACTTGAATAAACCCTACTAAAAATTAGTTTAACTTATGGAAATAATTTAGACAGCCTTTCTAGGAAGGCTTTTTTATCGTTAGAAGGCCTGGAAAGGAACTGGGTCAACAGCTCCCTTCTGTATGTTTTGATTCAGTGGTAACAAGGCATGGAACATGTGGCATGTCTGATTTTCCGATCTTGGTGCCATTCATGAGCTTGTCATGGTTCTATTGGTTGGTAGATTGGGCAGGCAGTAGGCCATCCATGTTTTCTTTTTCAGTTCCATTATCAAAGAAAAATATCTGGTGCCACCACTCTTGTTCCCTTTTCCAAGAATAGAGAAGGACACATAGCCCAATCTCACCTCCTCAACATAGACAGGACACAAAACTTCTCCCATGACTTTGAAGAGCTTGCACCAGTTGATTTCCCTCCTTTAGTACCCCCCCCCCATCATCAACCCACCCTGCTGGTCTGCAGATAAAAGGTAAACTAGGTGGACCTAATAGTTGTAGTAAACAAAGTTAACCATATTCTTTCTCTGGATACGCATCAAATGCCTTCCAGGTCTTTAGACAGGGGATCATTCCACTTTGATGGCACAGAAGAATTTGATCTTCTATTGCCAATCCACTCAGCTATACTAAAGGGCATAGTGCAGAATTCAACACAGGGTCAGATAACAGCTAGACAGCAGAGGGTTTGGTCAGTTCCTTTCTTCTTCCACCTTGCTGCCCATTATTTCAGTGATTAGCTTAATGATGCATTTGCCTGCTTTTCCACTCAAACCTTCTATCCTTCATCAGGAGTGTGTCAGGTGGGATATTGACAGGCACATTAACTTATATTTCCATCAAGACACTTGAAGTGATGGACATTTGGTTTTGAACCCTGGTTGCTATAGCTTCAAATGTTTATCTCTTTTCAGCAGGCACCTATATTCCTTTGTGGGAGGAGTCTCTGCCTGTAGCTGCATTGCAGAGACTTTGGGAGACTATTACATGGAAAAGACACTCAGTTGATGTTGATGGCACTTTTAGTGAAGTCTCACAACTCCTTAGGAAAGCTGGCTTAAATACTTAAAAGGTTTTGCCAGAATATATAAACACCTGTCGAGAGTATCTCCACTGGATGTTCAACAGCTTAATTCCTGTTGTGGCCTCTCAGGATCTTTGAAATCAACAACAGCTTACTCCAGTTTTACTAGTTACCACAGTTTCAGGCCCATCCTAACTTGCTCAAAGAGAGAAGCTTCCCCAGCCTTTTGGTGTGTGGCTTCCCCATCTTGTTGGTGACTAAATCAGGACAGGTTTCTTCACAGTGTTGTGATACAACCTGTATTAAAATGCTTAAGATATTTAGTGGGGTACTTAACGGTTGTCATAGGGTTAGTCTTTCACAGCATCTGGTCAAGGCAGGAATCTTCTTATCACATCAACAACCTAAAAATGTCATCCACTTTTCTGGTACTACAAGGTGCATCAGCCACATAAGCAGAATTATGGCAGCCAAGTAAAGCATCAAAGAATAATTCATGCCACTTGTCTATGCTTGGATGACTGGAACATTCTCACATGGAATGTATTGGAGGGGATTACAATCAAAGTTAACTATATATCAGGGAGAAATATTTTGTGGAAACCTGCTGAGGATGGGAAGAGTATCCCTCATAGAATTGTCTTTGTGCCACTCAGTAACTTAAATTCATTTTCCACTGTAGAGCTAATGGTAGACATTTTTGCAATGGGTTTGAACAACAGGCTACCACATTTGAATGTGCTAGTTCTAAGTCATTTTGCAGTGGGATTGAGCAACAAGCTACCACGTTTGTCTTGCTTGTTCCTAGTCAAAGTGCATGGGCAGGAGATACCTTCAGTCTCATGTGAGATCAACTGTATGTCTACATCTTCCCACATATTAGAAATCTCTCAATTTTTTTAACTGAGTGAGGACCTCTGTATTATGTTTCATCATGATAGTACTTCCCTGCCCACCATGTGGCAGCAACATGCATGGTTCAGTGATTTCTGCTTTACTGGTTGATGCCCCCAAGGAGTTGCTTATGGAGATGAGTTCTATTGACCCATCACATAGGTTCTCTCCTTCAGAACAATGCTCAGATTCTTCACCTTCTTGCCTGGCTCAATTTAAGACAAGTTCTTAAACAATGTTTCAGACTGCATTGCAAAGGCTAGAAGGCAGTTGACTTCCAAGGTTGATGATGCCAAGTAGAGAGAATTCTGTAATTGTTGCAGGAGGCAGTACATTGGTTTGATCAGCCATTGCAGATTTTCTTCTCTTTCTGTTTGCAGAATTTTCTAGTATTAATGGTTGTATATCAACCTGTCAAGTATTTTAAGTTCTTCTTAGGGGCAACCATAGGTTTGGACCCTGATCTTTCAAAACAGATCAGTTACTTTGGTTTCAAAGACTAGTCTCTTATTAATTAAAGCCCAGGTGGAATATTTTATATGTTGTTTGGTCAAAATGTCTGGCATCAGCCTGGTTTTCTAGCCAAGAAATTGTTATGTTATGTTATAACCCCGGTTATCAGTTGCTCTGTGCTGGGATTAATCATGGTGGACTTTTTCACCCATCAGAGATTTATGTTTCTATTATGTTTCTATTTGGCTTAATTATCATAAGGGAAACAAATGTCACATGTTCCTGTTAGCAGATACCTCTTATACTCTATAATCTCTGTGTGTATTATTTTGTCAAAAGAGCTTGTCAAACTCTTGAAGATCATTCATTCATTCACATCAGGTAAGGGATATTTTTGCATGATTCTTAATAATTATTTTCTTGATGTTGCCTTCGAGCAACACACTCTGCCTTCTTTTCATTTGGTCTTCATTTATGTTTGCATGACAGTGATGGAATTTATTCATTAGTACTTAGACCCTGTTGGAAATCTTTGAGATCCTTACTTTATAACCATATACACCTTGCACTTGATAACTTGTACACAACGCAATCCAAAAAACAGAGACTGCACTATAATTGAGGGGGTAAGTTGCTGAGTGACCTCAAAAAACGTTAAAATGGTGATACCCTCCACACTGGACTTGGAGAAAACCCAGCACATGGCATGTTGGCTGGTTGGGTATTGGATCTGTTTAATGACTGAATCAATTTGCTAATTTTTGTCAAAAAGAGATTTTTTTTCTTCAAATGAAGTTGTTCGATTGTTAATATGTAAATTACATTTATTTTCAAGATACTCAAATTCTGAATATTACTTCCGTAGGTTACAATAACCATCACATGTTTGTGAAGCATTGTGTATTCATTCACTGCATTTTGTTGTTGATTCACAACAAAACATCATTCATTTGTTAAATTGTACTATTAGTAAAACATTGATTCTTTGATTTCATTGATATTAATAACAAAACTTCCTTTCATCCTTGAGGAAATATCTGAGTGCTAATTAATGAATTTTGAACTAACTTTTTATAATGAACTACATCTGTAAAACAAAGCTTTTTATTAACCAAGTACTCATTTCACTTCATTACCTTACTATCTTTGATCACATTTGCAAATGACTAGGCTAATTGGAGGTAGTTTGTTGTTGTTGTTGTTATGGGTTTGGTTTTAATGTCATTTTTCAGTGCATGATAGACTATGTATGGTGGCCAGTATAACTGGTGGATGAAGAACCTGGAAAAATCCTGTTAAGTACCACTGACCCACTGGAAGCTACTGGCAAGTTTTCTCACTTACCCATATTTTCCATGCCTGTGACTCAAACCCATGGTCATCTACCAGTTTTTATCATGATATCCTCCATGGTCAACAGATGGGGGATTTCTTTTGTTTTTTCAGGTAAAAAAATGGAATTCACACCTGTTCCCACATTATAAGTGAGGTAGCAAGTTATCTAAGACACGAGTTAGTGAGGTGGTGGTGTATGTACTTTCTGGGCGTGAAAAGACAAATTTATATCATAGAGCTGTCTTTTGTCCTTGCGAGCCAGTCCTGTCCCCAAAGGTCTATTTCCCAACGAAACTACTGACCTATAACTATTTATATACCTATTGGCATGAAAAATGATTGCAAATACTCAACTGCTATTTGCCTACTGGGCAGTCCTTAGCATCAGAGACCTACCCAAGTGACTAGAATTGGGGGGGTCACAATCAGGAGTGGAAATCTTGGGAATACATGTTTTACAAACATAGAATTCTAGTTTTTCTTTGTCTCTAATTTAGACAGAAAGGTGGTAATAATATTATTGTGTCCAAATCTTTGGTTAAGTATCGTAATATATGTACCATCAAAATGGCTAAAGGAGAAAGAGTGAAATATAATAGCTTGTAATGGTTCATATATTCTTAGGACTAGATATTAAGTTTATTGCTCAACAAGAAAAAATAAATATGTGCTGTGGCTGCTTATTTTTGTTGATATATTAATAATAATAATAATAATAATAATAATAATATTATTATTATTATTATTATTATTATTATTATTATTAGTATTATTAGAGATTGTAGTTCTGGTGGGTTTCATTTAACCTGTAAAAATGGTTTTAATTAGTACTTTTCTTGTTTAGTTTAAATTAAATAATCCAAATTGTATTTAAGGTCTCTTTTTAAAACTCTTTTCCAGGATGTTGGAACCTATACATGCAGTGCAAATGACAGTGTACGCTTTTCAGCTAGCATCAACAGAACAAACATGCTGGTAACATGCCCAGTCTATGTAAGTACTAAAACAAAATGGGCAAAATGGTAAATAGAGACAGATGATGTGTGCTTGTGTCTTTTTTGTTGTGTGGGAAGACAGTGATATTAGACTTCTACAGAACATTCACATTTTCATCTAAATTGAAAAATTATTTAAATTTAGATGCAGTGCTGAGAAAATATTGTGGAATACACTTGTTTGACAACCTCTTTTATTTGTCCACATTTTAATGTAATACAGAAAATATATTAACCATACATCTAGTTCACCACCATCTACAGTTACCAAACATTGTGGGTGGTTTGCTTGAGAGGTTATGAATATTCTTGTTCATTTTGGTTTCAGAAATCAAGGTCATTGTGACTAAAAACAGAAAATAGTTTCTTTACAATTACGTTCATTGTCCACCATTGACAGTTACCAAAATTTGTGTCTGGCTTATATTATAGGGTATCGTTTTGGTAGTCAAATGTCAAAGTCAAGGTCAGTGTAAATCAAAGAAGGAATATAGTATTTTCACAACAACATTAGTTTTTCATTACATACTTAACCCAAATGTTTGTGGATGACTTGCACTTGTGGTAAAGAAGAAATTTATTGATTGTGGGAGTGGGGTGAAAGTGTCAGAGGCAAAGGTCACTGTGTCTGAAAAAAACAGAACGGTTTTGGCACAATAACATGTTCTGCATCACCAACCTGGATCACATTTTGAGGAGTGCTTGCACTTTAAATAAGGAATAAATGATATTGGTTTTTATTTCAAAGGTCAATGTCACTACACAGTGACTAGTTCTGCTTCATCTACATCTACCAAACATTGTGATGGCTTGCATTAGAACTAATTCACAAACCAAAATACATGATGGAAGAAAGGTTGCGACAAGCTTGTGATAAGCTTATGATATGATGGTCTGCACAAGTAGTCTAGTGGTTAAAGCATCTGCCTCAGATGTGGGAGGTTGCAGGTTCAACCCCAGCTGAGTCATACTAATGACTTATAAAAATCATACAAACAGCTGCTGTGCTAGGCACTCAGCATTAAGAGTTTAGTTAGGACTGGTCAACCTGATGTCAGGATAATGTGACTGGGTGGAACATCATGCTACATGTCTGCGGCATTATGCCTCAGTGCTAGACATCACTATAAACTGCCACACTGCAGACATTGTAGCAATATGACTGAAAAATTGTTAAAGTTACATTAAAAAACCAAATCACACATAAGCTTATGATACACATGTCTGATGTTATGAAGCTAACAAAAGATGTGTGCACAATCGTGTTCAAGCAAATGCAGGCTTTGGCAAGCTAGCTAGATATAGTTGCAAACTTGTGCAATTTGTTTGCTTCAGAAAGTAAAAATAGCTTGCAGCATGCTTCGTGATATATCTTCTTACGTGGGCAAGTTTGGTGCAAGCATTCACATGCTTGCAGGATACATATAAAACTGTGTGCAAACTTTTGTAAGCCTGCACTGAATGAATACAGTTGAATCCATTTTGAACACTGAATTTAGCTGAATGTTTTTTCCTGAATAAAATTGGTTTCCACTGCATTGCTGCTGCAAAATAAAGTTATTTATTCATTGTATATACATATACAGGTTGGTCAAGGAATATGAAACATTCTCATAAATTAGGAAGTTATAATAACCCTTTTCAATCCCACAAAAGTACCCCTAAAACCAAGCACATATTTTATATTTTTGTTAAACATGTAGTTTTCGGAAAGCTGTACCCAAATATATTTATATGCAATACATGAAAGTATCTTGACCTTATTACAATAAGAAATGAACATGTGAAAATTTAGATATACTCACAAGACTTAATGCACCAATTATTTATAATCTCAATATTAAATGTATCACTAAACCATGACACCACAACAACAAAAAATCTTTGATATTACTATTTATGTTTTTGACAGCAGAGTTATATAATTTTAATGAAAACAAAGCAATTTCATGTGAATATTTTTCTGATACAGAGATGGATTTGGTAATGGACATTACTGGCAGTTGTTTCCCTTGTTGACAGCCATGAGACTGGTATACTAAAAATGAAATATTCATGCAACTTATAGGCTTACTTGACACACAGAATTACTGCAGCAGCCTCACTCTCAAATAGTTTCCATTTCTAATTTTTCAAAAGTTTGCCCATGAATTATTTCATCCTTAGTTTGGGAAATTTTGTTACAATCAATTTACAATAAATGTGCAGCAATCGATACTACAGCCAGAATATAATTGCAGCAACAAAAGATCATGGAGTTGTGATGTTGGTGAGCAAAACTAAGATTATATTGAATGCTTTTTTTGTTCCATAGGACTGCAGTTTGATGGGCATTTTAAATTGTTGCTGTACTGTTTTACCCCTACGATCTCATATGATACATGAAATAACCTTATAATCTTGCAGCACATAATCACTGAGTTGATCGTTTTGCAAATCAGGATTATTTACTGATGTGCCTGTCAAACGCATTTATGAATGCGATTGTGTGGTCAGTCAACAAAACTAGGGTGATTGGGTTTGCAAATTATATCCATGCCTGTGATCACTTTTCAGGGGTTTTGTAAACAGGAGAACCTTTGCTGTATATTTAATCTAAGAATGACATTTTCTCATTCATTCTAAGAAAAAAATAGACTACATACATTAATACATACCCACTATTTGAATTTTGAAATGTGAGAGGGTGAGGGCTGACTTGGAGGTTTTCTAACAAAGCAATTCTGTCCTCTAAAAAATGCTTACAAAACTAGTCATGCTCAGATTTATAGACAAACAAACATAAAGATCTATTGTATACATTATATTCATCATCATCATCCAAGCATTTCCTCACAGTTGGATGTGAATGTGCCTCTAACCTGTTCCAACTTCTTTTCTTTGGAGCCAACATTCAGGTCAATAAGAGCCTGAAATCTGTTGGAAAGGAAAATGGAGAACTCCTGTTGTTTCTCAACAGTCATGAGTCTGCAGGTGTCATATCATTCATGTTTTTGCAGTCCAGTCTTATTTATGCTGCTGATTCTTATTTGTAATTTGTGATCACCAGCAGATGATCTGTGCCAACATCTGCTCCTCCACAGGCTCTCACATTCATCATAGTCTTCCTCCAATATTAGGCAGATAGCACTGTGGCCCATCTGATTCTCTGCTACTGAATCTGGGTATTTGCAAGATTTGTTGGAGCATAGCACTGCACAATGGTTATCTATAAGAATTTTGACTGGAAGTGGACTGTCAGAATCCTCTAAGTACCTGGCTCCAACTCCATCATTTTGATTTTCTTGCTCAACATAAGTCCCATCCCATTCCTGTTATCATCATCCTCATTGGGTGGTCCTGAGTAGAGGAGATGTCCTGATGTCAAAGTGTCCTTCAAACCTCACTCAGTATCTCCAACCTCACTCAGTATCTCCATCAAACCTCACTCAGTATCTCCAACCTATATCTTTCCATCTCTTTAGCAGCTTGTGTTGTTTTCCATGACTTACACAGTGTTGTCACATTCAATTAAAAATCTCTTTAACAGTCATGGTGGAGAGAAGATTTATCAGTAAGTCAGCTCCCTCTTGGGGATGGTTAGTCTGCTTCATACATTCTCCCTGGGTCATTTCTGTTGATCCAATGGATTTTTTGCTGTGTTGGTTTCTGGAGCATGGCTTTTCGTACGTGGTATAACCATACTTGACAGCTTATAACTGAATGTGGAGTACAAGTCCAATTCACTGATTTTGCAAATTTTCAATCTGTCATCCATCCTTAAGTTGAGACAGAGCATAAGACAAGGCCAGATCAATATCTTGGCTTCTTTTTCACCAGTAAATTCCCGGTTTCATTAATATTAATGGTATCACTATATCACCGATACTTTTTCAACAGTTTTTTTTTCGATTTAAGAGAGAAAAAGAAAGGTATAGGTATTACATTGCATTTTTTCTCTTGCATCTTCTGACCAAAATAAAATAGGCACTGATTTCAGAGAGAGATTTCAGCCCTTCTTCATGCTATTTTGTAATCTTACTGACCCTGTTTAGCTGAAGCTTTTGTCAAAGAGAGAAAGGGCAATAAAATAGTGAACGGAAACTATTATTTGAAACATACATACCATACTCCTTCAGTTTCAAAGATTAATTTATATTTAAATATTGAAACTATTTATATCCATTAAGGTTAAATCCCATGAATGACCATTTTAGCATGCTGCTATGGTTTCTTTGCAAGTTCAACAACCTCACTTCTGTCAGCAAGAACAAAATGTATCACTGGTTGAGATACTTACATGAGTAACTTCCTGGTATTTCCTGTCATTACATGGTACCATATTCGCAATACCATATAGGAATCCTCATTTCCCTAGTGGTATTCTCACTAATTTGATCTGTTCTGCCGAATCTTGTGCTCAAACAAGTGTCAGCTGCCAAAGCTGTAGCAAATTTAATTAGCATGTAAATAACACTGCAAATCCATGTAGTTCTTGGGACAATGGATGTTATAGTTGAAACTAGAATGAATTGTTTATTTAGAGATATTAATTGAGACTGGAATATAGTATTCCCCTTGTACATGATCAAGTTCACAATCATCAGGTAACTGAACAAATCATCCTGAGACCTTTATGTCATCCCCACCCCCATCTCTAATATCGAGGCATGTTTTATTTTGATCTTATGGTGCCAGAAGAAAAATGTGATTAAATACCTATGTGTTTGTTATGGTTGTTCATGTTCTGACTTGCGAATTCCAATACACATATATGTAACCAAATTAGAACAACATATATTACTAAGTGCATGCTGTTCTATTGCAATTACATCTGATGCACATGAATTAAATACTGACAATACCAGTAATCTAAATATTTTGAAATCCTTTTCAATGTCAGGTTCTACATTCTTCTTGCATTATCTCTTCCCCAAAATGTTAACTATTTTTGTACACATTATTTTTCACACTTTGGAAAAAAAACCTTATCTTTCTACACATGAAAAATCACATGACATACAATGAAATAATTTTAATGGCATAATCCATATATACGTAGATCTAGTAAAACGAAACCCAGACTTCCCAGGTAAAAAGTATTCAGTTATAGTTGGCAAGTACTGTAGACAAAAATTATTTAACTTTAAATCTTTTTGCTTTTGATTGCATTTCCATAGCTTTCTTTGTTCATTCGTGGTATAGTGAAATATTCCTACAACGCTCTGTACTGAGTCTCCATTCTTATTTTACAGTGTACCTAGCTTCAAGTCTATATACAAAGTAGATCTTTTGTTTTATTCCTATCCATTCATAAATACATAACATATTTACTTGTCATCATTCTTCTTTATTATTGGTCTTTATTTAGTTGTCCATTTTTTTGCAGTGATTCAGTAATTTTGCAACCCGTTTAAGGACCTCAAAGCTGGAACTAAAATAATGTTTAGACTTGATTATTTAAGTTTATATAGAACTTGTGTATTTATTGATTTGATTTATTTTCTTCAGAGTCTGATGGGACTTGTTAGAATATGAAGTATATTTAAACCAAGTGTTCCAGGCAATTATTACAGTATCAAGCCTGATCCAGTCAATTAATACATTATTAAGCCAGATCCAGGCAATGGATACATCATGAGCCAAATCCAGGCAATTAATACATTATCAAGCCTGATCCAGGCAATTAATACATTATTAAGCCAGATCCAGGTAATTGATACATTATCAGCCAGATCCAGGCAATTAATACATTATTAAGCCAGATCCATCCAGGCAATTGATACAAATCAGCCAGATCCAGGCAATTAATACATTATCAAGCCTGATCCAGGCAATTAAGACATTATTAAGCCAGATCCAGGCAATTGATACATTATCAAGCCAGATCCAGACAAATGATACATTGTCAAGCCAGATCCAGGCAATTAATACATTATCAAGCCTGATCCAAGCTATTAATACATTAATAAGCCAGATCCAGGCAATTGATATCTTATCAGCCAGATCCAGGTAAATAATATATTATCAAGCCTGATCCAGGCAATTAGTACATTATTAAGCCAGATCCAGGCAATTTATACATTATCAAGCCAGATCCAGGCAACTGATACATTGTCAAGCCAGATCCAGGCAATTAATACATTATCAAGCCTGATCCAGGCAATTTATACATTATCAAGCCAGATCAAGGCAATTAATACATTATCAAGCCTGATCCAGGCAATTTATACATTATCAAGCCAGATCCAGGCAACTGATACATTGTCAAGCCAGATCCAGGCAATTAATACATTATCAAGCCAGATCCTGACAATTAATACATTATCAAGCCAGATCAAGGCAATTAATACATTGTCAAGCCAGATCCAGGCAATTAATACATTATCAAGCCTGATCCAGGCAATTAATACATTATTAAGCTATATCCAGGCAATTGATACATTATCAAGCCAGATCCAGGCAATTGATACATTATCAGCCAGTTTCAAGGCAATGAATACATTATCAAGCCTGATCCAGGCAATTAATACATTATTAAGTCAGATCCAGAAAATGTTCAATTGCACTGCTTGACTACTTCTTTACTAAAGAAATGCTGTCAAGATCATTTATGAAAGAGGCATGGAATGCCAATAATGCTACTATTGAAATGTAACTCCACACAAGTCATTATAATCCAAACTAAGAAAATATTTGTTCAGAAATGTCTTAGAAAGAAATCAGTAGGAGAACCAACCCTTACTGAACAAAATTCAGTGAAGTGATGAACAATAAGCATTAAATTTCAATAATATCATCTGTTCTACTCGTTTACCTTTGTTTTCATTTTTTATAATGCTTAATCCAATGACATTCCATATCTTAGGTATGACTTTGTTTACAAAGTTGGTGTTGATTAGCTTGATATTTTCATAGAACAATACAAAAGTTATTTTGATTCAGTATCTGGTCAAATTTTTTAATTTTTAAAGCTCACAAGCTTGTAGCAAGAAAGCTATGCAAGCTTGTTACAAACTAGCAAGAAACTTGTGCAAGCTAGTAACACATTTCTTCATGCATAGCATATTCTTAAATAAGTAGCAAGCTCATGCATATATATTTCTTGTGATGCATTGTTCCAAATTGAAGCTTGTCACATGCTTCATAAATTTGCTCAGGAGTTAGTAAAACAAGTTTGCAATTTTGGCTTGGGAAGGAGGAACCATTTCATTTTTGGGGTCAAAGGTTAATGTCACTCTGACAGAATATAGAAAGTGGTTTTAGTACAAAGATTCAGTTATCAACATAGAGAACTATTAAACATGGGGTAGGTGTATAATGTGCCATTGCTATTTATGAGAGAGGTTTTGGATATTTTCACTTATGATACTGTTATTCATGGAACTGAAGATAAAAAAAAAACATCAGAGACTAGGTTATCTCTACTTAGGACATGCTACCCATAAATATGTGGCAAGCTACATGCCATGTGTGAGCATGTAGTGATTGGAAGAATTTTGTACAATAACATTTTTACATTATTTAATATACTCCACCATTTTAATTGATGAAACTTAGGTGATTTCCATTTTTTTTTTCTACAGATAGGAAATGCTAAGGATGCCACACAGAATCTGTCCATAAAGCTGCTGTATCCTAATAACCATCCTGTGGATGATGAGTATGGAAACAGTGGTAAGTAATGAATCACACATGCACTCAGTAATGATGAAGCACACTTCCTATTTTTCTTTTCTAGCACAAGTAACTTATTTATGTTTTATTCAAATAATATAAATTTAATTGGTTGTTTAAGAATTATGAATATCACTGTAATTACAGGTTTGTATCTCTTTTTCTCTCTGCCTGCCTCCCCATCCTCAAAAAACATGCACACATTTTGGTTTAATTTGATATACTGAATGTGAATTTATTTTCCATTTATCTTTTAACTATGTGCTTTGAGAACTGTTCCTGTTCCTTTATGTTATGTACAACTGTATTATGTGCTTAACTCTTATCCATGATTGTAGGTTGTAGTTTAAGCTAAGGTTTTCTTTACTTTGTCTGTGATTTTGGGTTGTCCTTTAAAATAATATCTGTGAACATGTTGACCTGGCGTTTTGACCCTAGAAATCTCTGGTAGCTAACGTATGACCCACATCCTGGTCATATTATTGTGTCTTAGGTGTTTGTATAAGGCTCTGATAAACAAAATTATTTATTCTAATTTTAATTTCAGTCTAGTGGAATTACTTTTAGTTGTGTTCAGATATAATTTGAGTGGAATCATTTAAATCATTGGCTAGAATTAAAAGTTCTCATTGACTAGATAAACATTTTGGGATTTAATTGTGAATTCCTTCAAAGACATTCTGGATAGTATCATTGTGATACATGAAGACTATTGGTACATCAGTACATTCAAGATTCTTTGAATACATTCTGCACACTATATTTTGGACTAAAACATTTAGGATTATTTGGAATTTAATTTATAATACTTTAAGTTCATCTTAAATTTTCATTTTATAACATAAAGAACTAACTTATTTGTTTGATTTTACAAACTTTTTTATTTTGTTTCTTTCGTTTTCTTTCTTTTTCTTTGTTTAAGACAATAGCGTCATAACACTTCATTTTATGGGCATGCCTTGCTAGGGCAATGTGTTGTAGTTTCCTCATTGATGGATTATTATTGATTGGATTTGAAATTCTTGACTCATGGAAAACACTTAATTTCTTGAAAATATCCCATTATTAAAACTAAATGTACTGTTTAGGTCAAGAATAATAAAGTGACCTATAAATATGGTAAGTTTATGTCAGCAAAGAAATGGGATGCTGGTTGACAGAGACAAAAACAAGACATTCATTGTGTAAAACTAAACCGGTTTCAACACTGAATGTCATAAATATCCTGGTATTTTGTTCAGGAATTCACATACAAAAAGGGTTATCACAAATATATAGTATGCACAGCTTCTGAAATGCCTGTTTATTCTGGATATGACTGTTTGGTGTTCCATTTTTGGAATACGTCAGCTGGGCATTAACATAAAGCAACACAGATCAATAAAGAACCCTTAATTAACTCTGCAGTGATGCCTAACTCAACTCAATTTCTCCTGACTGACCTGTGATATGTGACATAACAGGTATATGTGGCTTCTGTTACAAGCCAATTGGAGAAATCACTTAGGTAATGATACGACTTCATCAAAATGCAGTTTGCATGATGTCAAAAAAAATGTGGACTGGGTATAGCTGATGAGAATGATAACCTCAGCAAGAAAACGTAGTGAATTAAAGATTTGTTTTGGAAACTAATCAATCTGTCTGCAGACAGTGCATTCAGTATATAGACAAAACTACATTTGTTTATTGATCCAACTGGGCAGAGATAATTAGTTTGATAACGTTATAGGAATGTTGAGGTTGTCAGGTCGAGATGTACAGTATGTTTATTGACTTTTCAAACAAATTCTTTCCCCTGACTCATATCAAAACACATATGTGGTTGTACTGATTACATATCCCTTTTTTATTCACACATTCTTTTACATTTTTTTAAAGTATACTTTTTTAAAACCTAAATAGGCATTTGGTGTTTTATAGAAGATATTGTCCAACCCTCTCAAAAATCCACCTGTACCTAACTGGGGCAAGGAGCAGATATATGTTCTACAGTTGCATCATTGGTCTGTCTGCAATGCAGATATAGATATTTACTCTTTAACTTGGAGCTTTTTAAAACATTGTATATGACATATGAATGGATTTAAACTGCAGTCATAGGTAAGTGGACTTTTTTCCTTATTTCTCAAATTGGAATATAGGTTTTGGTCCAACAAGTGACCCTTTTTCTTACACCCTGTAACTTACTAAATACACACACTCTCCTTCAACGAAACTTTTTAGGCAAGTTTCAGTCAAAACAGCTTCTGTGATACATTACCACTATTTTCAAATGTTTGTCTGTTTTATCGTCAGATTTACAAATTCGATTCCTCAGTAATATTAATAGACAAATAGAAAGTTTTCCACTTAAACTTGTTTCTTGAAAAGATATTTTTAAAAAAATTCTACACACCATGTTTTTAAAACTCTGAAGCTCAAATGGAGTTTGGTTAAGTTTTGGCGAAGTTTTGAATTTTAGATGATTTACGTTTTGGAATGTCTCCTCTGTCTCATTGCTGTAGTAAGATCAGCAGGTTCAGAAGTTTGGTTTCTTTACTATTTTGTTTAAGTTCTCTGCAAAATTTCACTATGCCCAGAATTCAGGACTTTGTGACAATTAGCAAACTTATTTGAGGTTCAGATGCTGTACCATAGTTACTGTCCCTTAATAATATTTTTACCTTGATATGACTCTCTCAGTCATTCGTGCTTTGTCTGGATTTTTGAAACTTTCAATACAATAATTCAGCAATAAAGTACTTGGTCTCTCTCGCTCACTCTCTCATCTTTTTGGTGTCACTTTGCACAATCTTCATCTGAGAACTCTTTGTAAATTCTTCGAAAATCTTATTGTCAACCTAAACTAACTGTTTTTTTTTTTTATTGGTATATTCCATGAAAATCCTTTAAACTCCTCATTGCTACATATGGCACTCCTCATTATCCAAAATGTTAAAAGCATCCATTTTCACCCAATATGACTGGATTTCTTAAAATTACAAATGTGTACTGGCATTTTTGAATAATTTAAAACAAATAGCAATCCATTATTCACAGTATTTTATGAGTGGATTATTATTGAATATTTCAAGTTTTAAAAAGTAGTTTCAGGTTGTGAGTGCAATACAGGAATTTTAGGTGTGCGATACAAAATCAGATTGACATTTGTACTGAATGCTAGATCAGCCATATAAGATTAAATGGTTATGTAAGAAAGCATAGGTGTAACAGAGTTTCTGAAGACATTTTTAAATTGATGTAACAGATCTTCTGAAGACATTTTTAAATTGATGTAACACATCTTCTGAGGACGTTTTTAAATTGATGTAACAGATTTTCTGAAGACATTTTTAAATTGATGTAACAAATCTTCTGAAGACATTTTTAAACTGATGTAACAGATCTTCTGAATACATTTTTAAATTGATGTAACAGATCTTCTGAAGACGTTTTTAAATTGATGTAACAGATCTTCTGAAGACGTTTTTAAATTGATGTAACATATTTTCTGAAGACATTTTTAAATTGATGTAACCGATGTTCTGAAGACTTTTTTAAACTGATGTAACAGATCTTCTGAATACATTTTTAAATTGATGTAACAGATCTTCTGAAGACGTTTTTAAATTGATGAAACAGATCTTCTGAAGACATTCTTAAACTGAGAAACAAGATAGATCAATTTTCTGTTCTCCAATATGTCAGTATTCATATTGATATTCACAAAGAAAATTACATGAAATTGGTTTTCTTTAATTCCAAATTTGGCCAAATGGATTCAGATTTAAAAAATTAATTTGTATATTAGTGTCTCTAGATGAGAATCTTGACTAGAGTAGATGGCCTGACTTAATAGCTCAGTAATTCTAAATCACATAATTTGAGTGTATCTTTAAAAATATATTATACATAATAAAAAATCCATTATAATTTTGTAATAAATTTAATATAATGAGTAACATTCCATTTATATATTCTGATTCATTGTTTTAAATGTTTGTGTTTTCATCAAATGAAATTTTTATGTGCTTTCAAACCTAACATATGTCATACTGTTTTCCTTGTTTGCATATAAATGTGTTCTTTACACTTTCCTGTCCATTTTGTACTGTTAGAGCCATTTGAGATGAAGTAATGAAACTTCCTATGACTATATATCATCACTAAAAGGTCTGTCATGTTGGGATTCCTGTATTCAGGTTTACGGTCACACATCAATATTTATGTTCAAGTCACATAAGCCCTTTTGCTTTTTAACTTAAGAGTAGTTCAAGATAAATGGACACATTTTGGTATGCTTATATATTGTCATTGGAAGATAATTTGTGTTGTATATTTGGGGTCTTGTTCCCAAAATGTCAAGGTTATGTGTCAATTTTTTAGGTTGCTTTCTGTTTCCATTATACAAGCTGTATTAGGAACAGGGGTGAAATATAGTATGCTTATGTTTATCAGTTTGATGGTATCTAGTGTATTACAGTCAAGGTTTATCTTTAAGGTCAAGGTCACTAATCAACTTTTTAGAAAACACTTTTCTGCTCTTTTTCTGATGTCTTTTAATATAGAGCAATGAAATTTGCTTATACATTTGATGTCTAATTAATAGTTTTACAACCGTCTTGAAGGTCACAATCAGATTTCATTTTTGTGAGCAATTGTGACCTTGTCATTGTGTGCGTGGGACAAATATTCACCAAATATTCTTCTTGATATTTTAGTGGAGGTGTATCGGTGTGACAAACTTGGTCCAGACTGCAGTCAGTGTAAAGCATATGAAGCAGACATAAATGGCCCATACCGCTGCAACTGGTGTAATAACAGCACATCTTCTACAGCAGGTTGCTTCTACAACACTTACTGCGTGAACCAGTTAGTGCCATGTGGACCCCCTGAAATCAGTTCAGTATGTATCATAAACATATCATATACATGTACTGTGCATTGCTCAAAATTTGAATTAAGCACTTAATATCTCTGGCTTTCATGAACTTGCACTGAATTTCATCTTTTGTCAACCGCTCTGGTGGCCTAGTGGTTAGAGCATCCGCCTCAGATGCGGGAGGTTCGATCCCTGGCGGTGTCATACCAAAGACTTACAAAAATGGTACTAACTGCTGCCTCTCTTGGTGCTCAGCATGAAGAGGTTAGTGTTGGGACAGGTCATCCTGGTGTCAGGATGTTGTGTCTGGATGGGACATCATGTTACATGTCTGCAGAATGATGCCTCGTGCTAGACATCACTATAAACTGCCACAATGCAGATATCAAAGCGATATCTCTGAAAATTTGTTAAAGCTACGTTAAAAATCCAAATCACACACACATATTTTGTAAAGGTTGAGATTGTTTAGTGCTTCCATACTTTAAAAGTCAAAGTCAGTCTAGCCGTTTTTAATGATTTCCACATTTTACCTATGACAAAATAAAACATGTACACTATAGAAGGTCCATCAAACAATGCATGTGTTGTCTTAATTAGTTGTCACCCCTTTCATCTAATTGTTTCCATTAAATTCACAATATTTCTAAGGCACAATACATAAACGCTTGAATAGAATAATTCAAATTACCTCATACAAATTGTATTAGTGACACAATCAAGAAAACTTAAATACAACAGCATAACTATTCATTTGTCAGGGCTGTTCCATTTAATCTACATGGTACCCAGGAAAGGCACCATTTTAAAACAATATGCCATGGTTGTATGATTCACGAAAAAGTTCATATGAACAAGATAGAATTCTAAATTGCATCAATGGGTGGCTAGTGCACATAAAAATGACTTCCCTGGGTCACAAGTATATTTAACTGGAACAGCCCTCAAAGTCAAAATATATATTTTGATTATGTCATTCATTTGAAATAGCCGGCATGGTATAGACCACTTATAAACGTATAGATATTAATCGGCGTAAGGGAAAAGGAAGAACAGGTCAAGGAAACAGGGAGAGAAAGAAGAAATGGAGAGAAAAAATATGGTCTTGCAATGTACATTTAAATCATTTATTACAGATTTCATATTCAGTGCAGATAATGTTATAGGAAAGAAAAAAAAAACAAAAACTAAATTATAAGTGATCATTGCTACGATGATTTATGTATCAGTATACTTCAAGGATCCCAGTACATTTTAAAGATCTCAAAATTGCAACCTTTGTAGAAATAGTGTTTCTTAATAAAGGTCTTTTAGAAGGTTTATGAATAGAGAAAGTTTAAAGATTGTTTTTATTTCATTTCAACCAGTAAATAAACCATTTTGCGTTCACTGTAATTTCATTACATAATTTATCTTTTATGTTAAAATAAAACAGGATAGTATTATTGGTCATCTCAATCTGTGTGTTGGTCTTATAGTTTATAAAAGTGTTGAGTGTCCACCAAAAAGTGTTACTATTTGGACAGTATGTGAAAAAATGGCATGTGGTTTCATTGTCTTTTGCTGAAAGGTCATACCATGAGATGGTAATCAGACTGGTTTTGTAGCAAATCTTTGGTGGCTCAAAGTCCATCCAGTAGCAGCATATGCAACAAATTATCCCACGAGTTTTCTTACAGTGGATTAATAACTTTCTTTTATGAAAATATTATAGAAAATATTATGATTGGCACATACTTTGTGCATGGTCAAAATGGGGTGCAATGCAGAATTTGTTTTTATAATAATAATAAATAATAATTGTGTTTTATTAACAGAAGGTAACTCAGTACAAAGATATTCTCCTTTAAGGCCTTCTCTACAATCTATAAATACATTATTTAACACTAGGCAAAACAAAATCCTGATTTCTTAATTGGCCTTTATCCAAGCATTCATGTTTAAAAGCTCTGAGAAAATGTTATTAGTTTACATTAATAAGCAAACTTTATGTAACCAATTCTTTTGTCAGATTCCTTTGAACTTAATTTTTTAGCAGGTGTCACTGTCCTGTCTGGAACAGTTTTCCACATACACCACTCCCTTGATATCTCGCATCCCATTAACTTATGAACTTGCTTATGACGCATTTCTCAAATAGAAAATACAAAAAATAATGTTACCCCTTTTGTTGTACTTGAAGAAAATCGCAATCAAAATTAGCAAATGAAGCATTGATGTATCGCTCATTTTATCATCAAAAACTGTAGATAGGACCTGGACATTTTAAGCAACATTATGAAATTATCAAATTTTGATAAGAAGACTTATATTATCATGTTAATTACCTCATTTGTATCAACTAAAGGAGGATTAATAAAAGAAAGTGAAAAGGCAAATCCTACATGTGTCAGATCTAGAGACCCAGGTCATAAATCATTTGAACTCATTCCAATTTATCAATCAAACACAGTTATAAATATTACTGTGTACGTAATATAATTAAACTACCTTAAATGAACCTACTCATTCATAAATGTGATCAAATATAGCAAGGCAACCAATCAAAATGAATGCTTTATCAAATAAAGAGATTTGTTTCAGAGATAGGATCATTGTGGAGAAGCGAGTTTCAGAGAATTCCTGAAAAGGTATCCTCACTAATATATGCAATGAAACCATGGCATAAAAATTTACTAATTGAGCAATACAATATTTTAGTTTCAACATAGATGATTTTTTTCATGAAATAAATGTTGCTAGTTTTGGAAAAAAGGAATCTTGTTTCTTGGTGTATTAACAGTAAGTCTGGTCCTTACTTCATTGGCTCCCTGCTTTGTACTTTGTAGCCACATAAGGAACAGGAAACCAGACTAATCAACAACAACAAAAAGCAGTGTACACAAGAATGCTGTTTGAAACAGGTTGGAATAATGTTAATGATCTTTGAGATGTTGGGCATCTTGAAAATAAATGTAATTGATACAGAATAACCAACAACTTCATTAGAAAAGCATTTTATTGATAAGTATTCTCAACACGATTGTAAAGTGAATTACCAGCCATTAAACAGTATGTTTACCCCTCCCCTCATCCTGTGGCTTTCTGAATGTCCTGCAAGGATGTGATTACTCGTTTCTTGAAGGTCTATCAGTACAGTAACTCATGCCCTCACTTATAGTGTGGTCTATGATTTTGGACCATGTTGTGCACGAGTTATCGAGGTAGAGGTGTATTAAGACTATTATCTTGCATTGGTTGAATATATGCATTAAATATAGGATTCTGTTCTGACATCAGGGAGAAGTTTTTTCTTAATTTTAGCAAGCCATGGTATCTTACCAGAAAGCCATTTGTGTACTTTATTAACCTGTACACTTCAGCTTTGAGGTTTACACATGGTTGCTACGGTAAATGTGTGCACAACGATTCATGTGACTGTCACTGACACAAGAACTACCTGTTCCATTTCAATTAATTCTACATCTTTAATTAAGAGGATTGTTCAGAAGGATTTTTCTGTTCTTATTTTAGAGTATATGTCAGTGTTTTTCAGATTGAATGTGGCACTGCTAGGGAAAGGAAGTTGATGAGAATTGGTTATATAATAAATTATACAGTTACACAGATTAATTGCTGGCAAAAATGTCTTTAACATACGGTATTTACTATTAAATAACATGTTTGTTAACAACCTTTGATTAGTAAAATTTTTATTTTAAAGCAGCACACAGTCAAGTTTGTAAGCCATTGTTCAGTTTCTTAGTCATTGTAGCAAGTCCAGGCAGTATGCAAGATTCAAGTATTGATTTTTTCATCATTTACATATACATGTATCTGTATAAATGCAGGAAACAATATCATCTGTTAAAAACAATGCTGTTTTATTGACACGTACAAAAAGATCTGATGTATATAACAAATTTATGTCTTAAAAACTGAAACTTGCCATAATAAGAGGTTAAATATGTGTGGCAAATGAAATAGTTACTAGCTTTCCTATGTATGGCTTGTATGGCTTGTGTATTGTAACAGCTGCTAGCTATTCAGTAAGTCGAATGGTTAAATGGGGGAAATTTTAAGTAATCATTTAGATTAAATGGCATTGTGTCAGTTATTGGAAAATGTGGATACTTTTAGAAATGTTTAGTAAATGTTGTAGATTTACCGTACAACCCACAGAAGAAAATTGTCGGCATGAATGCCAGGAAGTTCATGATTAACATTTTAATGGTTACATTCTCATGATGTGACTTGATATACTTCTGGTCCATGTGAGCCACTTTCCAAGCTTTTGTTATTAACTTGCACTTAGTCTTGTTTTGGTCTTGAAGGATTTAGTTATTTATACATCATTCCTCTTTAGATCTTCGTTTAACTTGGTTTTGATGTTAATTAAAGATGAATAGAAGCATGAATGTGGTGTCATCTGCAAATGGGTCAATATTTGAGTTTTGAGATAAGGATATTGTGATTTAATAAAATCAAATGATTTTTAATGAAAAGGTAAACAACATGATCCATATTTCCTTTATTTATTTCATTGAACACTGGCATTTGATTTATGTGAGGACTGTTTGACAGGAATGGTAAATCCTAAAACCAGCACTGCACATTGTATAAAAGATTATTATCATTCAGTTATAAGTAAGCGAGGTTAGTGTTTTTCGTAGACTTTAAAGTGTTAATAAAACTTAAATTAGCATCTAATTAATGTGATCATCTTACCCCACTCTCATAAACGGGTTGAACTGTATATACTCGTTTATAAGTTGATTCAACTACACGTTGACACCACCCACTTTACGGCTGCAAATAGGGAATTTCTATATGATCCTCCTATAAGGGTGACATGTGGTCATGAGTGAGAGTTTCCACCGACTTCATCAATTGTGCCTGAAACACACTACTCTAAAACCCACTCTTTCAAGCCAAAACTCACAATTTGCATAAGGGTTTTATATTATTCAGATTTTCTAAAAAATTCTGGTAATGTTAAACAATACTGATCGTTTCTTTCACCAGTCACACACCTGTTTCTCTGACACAAAATTCATATTTAGCAGCACTAGTGTTGATTTTCATTGCAAAGTCTATAACCATTAACTTTAATGCTCCATTGCATTATGTTTTCATTTCCCCATATTGGCGAAAGTACATAATTTTATCAATTTCCATATAAGATATCCAAGTGACAAAGTACATTGTAATTGACAGAACACTGACTATTCATAAACTTGGGCAATTATTAATGTATAGGTTGAGATTGGGGTCTGTAAGAGACACTTTGACCATAGTCTTTGAAATCACATCAAAGGATTGCTGAAACTGAACAGATGTCAGTTGCATGGTATGATCATACAGACTCAGCATGGCACTGAACAAGTATCACTAGTTGTAGTCTTCACAGAGAAAAACAACAATTGTGCTGCAGAATGTCTACTGTAAAAAACAAAGCAGTTGTGTTTCTTTTACATGCTTAAGGATTAAGGTTGTATTTATCTAATTAGCAGCCCTATCAACAGACTAGGTTAATTTCCCATCCTAGGACGGGAAAGAAAAAGAGAAAGTTTGAACGTAAAATACATATGTTGGCAAGCTGTTCTTTTGGCATCTCTTTCATGAAGAGTTTTCTTTTGTTTTCCAGCAGCAATTGCATAGTCAGTTACTGTAAGCATTTGAAACCTGAAACTGGCTTGGGTAAGAGTATATATGGTAAATGAGCACGTGGGGTTGGTTCACACCGGCAACATTGCACTAGAACTCATCAGCAACAACATCATGGACCCAGGGCTGTTTGATGCATGAACTCATTGAAGACATCAATGTATAATGAGTTCTGAGGATCTTCCCATGCTTCAAGAAACCAATGATGCAGTGCAGCATGTCACTGCAAATACAACCCTAAGCATTACCTTGAAGATTACAGTTTCTTCAACAAAACGGGGATTTTATGTGGGTTTTTACAATACCAATTAGGACCCAGTGGCCGAGTGGACTAAAGCACTCACCATTATGGATCTTTGCCATAACCTCTGTCTGCATGGGTTCGAGTCTCGGGTTCGGCCAATGTAGGTTTGTGAGAAAGTTTGCCAGTAGTTTCTCGTGCCTTGGTTGTTCTTCCTCCACCATTTATACTGACCTCTACATATAACCTATATTGTGCTGAAAAATGGAATTAAACCCAACAACAACAACAATGCCAATTACTGAGGGGAATCCTGTGTATTGAAATATTGAAATCGCATTAACATTGTTGCATGTTTATTGCATTTGGCCTAATATTTGATTGCCATTTGTGGGTTTGAACTAAAAAAATTCACTTGTGTTTTTGTCAGAAGGTAGTTGAGATGCTACATGGAATGTTATTTAACTTCCCATGGGTGTGTAGGAGATTGATTGTGATGTACAGTGATGAGATTTGACTGAAAATATCTTTAGTGACAAAGCGTGAGTCTAAAATCTACATATGCAAACATGAGTCTACACTAATCTCATAGCAATTGAATCTCCACAGTACGCAGCTGCCATTGCACAGTCCTCACTGAAAATAATTCTGGATCGGCCTAAAGATATTAATAAACTTCCAGTGGACCAACAAATTCTGAATGTAGATTTTAAAATGGTAAACAGTTCCAATATTGTACTAGACGTTATCAGGATCACCACGATGAATCAGTTTGACCTGTGATACCATCAGTGGCAGTTATGAAAGCAATACTTCCAGAAGAATAATATCTGAAGGTTACATATTGTTCAGATTATCTCTGAATGTCACCCTGGGTGATTTGATGTCAATTATTCCTTCTACACTTTTGTATCTTTCAGCAATTCAGGTTGACATATTTTTGTTTCACCCTTGTTTTACCAGGAAAGGCATGTGTTGGATCTATGCGGGAATCATAGACAGTACATAAGAGATCAGACTGTTTAATGCAATAACAGTCATATGTGGATATGTATGTAATACATTTGTGTGCTGACAATGCTAGAAATCTTGTTATCATGACATAGTACTGATGTGGTCTCAGTGATATTGGCAGTGGAATATTCACAGGTGCACTTAAGATGATAGTGGTGTTATTTTTGCATGCTTCATCAATTGCTAAACAAGTCGTAATGCTTTTCATTGATAGCATCAAACGTGCTGCTGTAGATTGGTTGAAAAATCATTGATTGCAAGCATCCTAATCAGTTTGAGATTGGCTACTCATCCTGCAGTTGAATCATAAGCAGTTCCATGGCAATGTTAGCCTCAGTAAAATCATCAATACAGATGCTCAACGATTGTACCTGAAACACTAATATAGAAACCACTCTTTCAAACCAAAACTCACAATTTGCATAAGGGCTTTCCATTATTCAATTTTTTTTAAGATCTCTGGTACTATTAAATAATTTTGACTTTTTCTTGCACCATTCAAACATTTGTTTCTCCAACACACCAAATTCACATTTAGCAGCATTAGTGTTGCTTTTTACGGCAAAGTCTATAATCGGTTTGAGATTGGCTATTCAACCTGTGGTTGAATCATGAGCAGTTCCATGGCAACAATGTCAGCTCCAGTTAGGAAAATCGTAAGCAAAGATGCTCAACAATGTCTTAGGCCAGTACTAAATCAATGACTGCAATGGAAAGCAGATTACAGTTGTGGACTGGGCCTGGATTGCAAAGCTATCTCACAGAAAGGTATCAGATGAAATATATATGGTATAAGTAGTGGCAAAATTAATAGTGCATTTGACATGGATAGGCCTGTGTTGAAAGATGAAAGCAAAAGAGATTTTCAGTATTATTCATACCTGGCTTAGGTTCCTAATCAAATAGACTGAATACAATTACAAGCGCATGATACATCTCTGTATTTTCTCCTATGTGAGGCCTTCTTGGAAATTGACGGAAAATGCATATTGTCATGATGGTGCTGTTTTGGATTTGTCAATAACCATATCATGTCATTGTTAAGCAGCTCACATTATCTCAAAACTATAAAGGAAATAAAAGCATGTTTGAGCAAAATTGCCATTGCCATGATGATTCTTGGAATTGCCAGGTGCATTGATGATTATTGGACTTGCCAGGTGCAGTGATTATTCTTGGACTTACCAGGTACAGTGATGATTATTGGACTTGCCAGGTACAGCGATGATTATGCCAGATCAACTGTCACATCTTATTATGTTTGACAAGGATCTTTCATGCAGATCCTCTTCTGTATACCATTGCAAATGCCAGAAATGTAGGGGAAGATCTGCAAACAACCACTGTAATTGGTAGCAGTAAAAAATTAGTCATGGATTTGTACAGTCAAGGACACCTTAATTGATTCTTGTTTTCTGTGGGATTCCTTCAGTCATATATTCGAGTTTGCTGTGATGTCCACAAAACTACTTTTGGAGCCAAACAGTCACATCATACCAAGCAGCAATGATGCAATTTGGTATCATGGAGAGATTGATGGCAAACTTTATTTCAAAACTTGACATGGTGGATGCCTGTGATAATCCCTCCAAAGGCTGCAGAAACACATTTATTGTCATTTATGAGTTTGGAGGATTATTAACACTGTCATTTCTCTCACTCACCACAGACTCGTGTGAAGGCAACGTTCAGCAGTTGCCATTACAGATAACGACGCAGCAATGTATCAGCACACTGAGACATGTATTCATAGCATTTTGAATTATGGATTGGATGCAATAATATTGAACCAGTTAGGAGAGTCTGAAGTTTCTTTGCGATTAAAAACAGTCATCAGGAACACCCAAAGAAGTTTTGCTTGACTTCACAATCATGTCAACATGTGCATGTCACAAGACAGTCTGCAGTCTACATGCACTTTCATATATGTGTAATTCACTACCATATTCCTGATTATAGATTCATTGCTGTGAAAAGATGTTATTGGAATGCACAGGTTGCTGTAAAGGGTCATTGAGACGCCTGTAATTGTTGTAATTAAATAGCATAATTAAAAATAATGTCATATCACAGAGTTAAAGTTGGACTTGGTAAAAACCAATTTGCGACACGAAAAGACTGCAGGCTTATAGTAACGAATTTTCTGGCAAAGTTAACTGGAAATGCCCCTGTGTGGCTATATAAAATTCAGCTTGACCAGCACAAGGCTGCCAAATAAAAGAACACCTCAGTTACAATTAAGTTATTAAAGCCAGATTTGATGTTAAAGCATTATAGTGGTTGAATTATTTCTATTCATCACTACTAATGCCATTGCTTTTGGTAGCTGCAGTTCCAATGGCCTCAAAAGCAGCTTCATTAATGGCCATCAGAACTGCATTAGGATGGTTAGTGGATGTAAAGTCTTGTAGACAAATGCAAAAAGAAAAATTCCTTTCAATTACCCAGTCACCAGAGTCAGAGAATCACAAGTGGAAAAAGTCTTCAGGTGTGGCCTTGTGGTTGACCAGTTTTGATTTACTCATGATGACAAAGACAAAGAACCTGTTAGAGTGACCGAAAACCAGGGAATCAGAAGTTCTGGTGTGTCAGTGGAATATATTGAAAATTACATCAATATTATAGAGGATTTGACAAAACGATATGTGGATGCAAAGATGAAATCACCATTATAGAGTAACTTCATGAAGCTTAATTAAAAAGTAATATTAATCAAAGAAATGGAGGAACAGTCTTAGCAAATGGTATACTTGTTTTTTGCTATTGTCAGTGATGGTTTTGATAAACCTGAACCGCTCATCTTAAAGGTTCACAATTTTGGATCATTCACTGAATTGAGAGGCTGGTGTGCAACAATGGCAATATTGGTAAATGATTACTGGCAAACTAGTTCATCATTAATGCTTACCACCACAACCATTAATGTTCCAGTACCTTTCACATATGCACCATTTTTACCATTATTCATCTGGAGATGAAATTCAGTACTTTGCATCTATCCAGAGGCACACTTAACCCTCTATGGTATTTGTGTTCAAGATTTATCGATACATGCACATAATGGATTCTGAAGGGTCATGACGTTGCAGAATTTACTAACAGGGTGTTTGATAAGCTGACAAGGATGCTGACATCAATGGTGATTTTTTTTTACTCATTGATAAGTATTTGCATGATAGTTGTGTTAACAAACCCTTGTGTTTAACATCGAAGTATAATCTTGTTATTGACCAAATAAAAATCAGCAGTCTGAACAACACTGATGCACTAATACCAACTTGAGGCCACATTGGAGTCATCACGTTAGCAAGCGAAAACACCAGGTCATTGACTACACTGCCTTGAATGAAAACATTCAATTATTGTTTCAACAGCAGTTGAGTAGAATTCACTAACAACCCCTCCCTTTCTCGATATGTTCCCCATTGGTTATGTTGCACCAGCATGGACTCAACCAAAAAGAGATAAATCTCAGCTAATTTTCATCAGTTATCCACTTGTCCATGTAAAAAGTTTTGGGCAAAAACAAAATGAATGATATCTGATTAGCATAATCAGTATGGTTCAGCATAGATGTGGATCAATATAGTTCCATATGGACATGGATTATGGTTCTGGATGGACGTGGATTATGGTTCTGGATGGACGTGGTGTCAGGCCCTCATAATATACAATCAATGGAGACTTAAATATGCTCCAGGTAGATATTTTCTTTGATTGCTTAGCAGTTCTACAACTGAAGACAGGTAATTGAGTAGAAGTGAGTGACTGTGCATCTTGCAATTGAACAAAGCCAGACTACAAATCATTTTTACTTCACAATGACAATTGCTGCAACTTAATGGTCTTAAACTATCTAACAGGAAAAATCTAAACCAACAAGTTAGTAAAATTCACAATTTATTTCCCTTTAATACAAAGTCAACATTTAAAGGAAACTTACAATATTGTCATTTAAATCTCAGATAATTCTGAATGTTCAGTCACAAGTCCATCAGTGTAGAATATTCCAAATAAAGTCCCAGTCTTGAATATGCTGATGTACAATAATCTTGCATAGGCTGATTTATCAACAGTCTTGATGTATCAGATATAATCCAAAATGTCTTTGAATGAATTCACAATAATCTCAAAATGGTGGTTTATTCCTAAAGTCAGTACTGAGCACTTTGTAATTTCAATAAATAATTTAAATGATTTTTCTCAGATTATATCTGAACACAGCTAACAACGATTCTCCATACTGAACTTAAAGTTGTAATGAATACTTTTTTACCTCAACATTTAGATGAAAAACTAACACACAAAAAAGACCAAGTTATGATCAAAAGTTTACTTCCAGAACATTTTAAGACTTTTTTTAAAATAAAGCTGAAACTTGAACTAAAAATCCGTAAGCAACTCATTTATAAATTACAAACATGGATAAACATTAGCCATCTAAAAATATAGTTTTCAAAAGATCATTATGTTAAAGTAAAACCTACAATCATGGGTAACAGTTAAGCAGACAATATAGATATACGTGACACAATGTTAATAGAGGAACTATGATGGACCCTCAAAGTTGTCCACACAAGAAAACAATCAAAGCAGGACAACAGCTGGGAGATGAAATTGTTCAGAAAACTCTTTTACTCTTGAAATACAAATTGTGTGTTATCCTAGATGTACTTTTAGAATCACTGCCACAACAATGATTGACCATGGTATTGCTTGAGTTAGTGACTACATCAACCATCATAAGTACACATTGCAAAGCAGATTTGGTTTTGTGCGTATCTCAAATAGCATCCAGTGACACTGGTGGTGTTTGCAAACAAATTTGATTATGGTTACATTCGTTGATTATGTGTCTATCCAGAACTTCTTTTAGTGACAAAAAGTAATATTGGCACAATTACCTAGATGTACTTGATGGTCATCAAGAAAAAACAATAAGCATAGGTGAGTACAAAATGATGCTTATTGAATGGAAGAAACCGTTGACTCCACACACATACAGAACTGGGGCATTAGTGACCCAAAACATGTAGCTGATTTACATTCAGAAAAATTCATGTAAACATCTGCGTCAGTGTATTGATCTAAGGTAAACATAATACATGTACAGAAGCACATTGGAAACTTTGGTTGAGAGCGCACATCACTTATAATTAAAGATCTATCCGTGTGTGAAAAATATCTATTGGGAAATATTTGTGGGGAATATAGATGAGGTTTAGTGATTAGAAACCATAATTGGTCTGCAAATCTCATACCCCAATTATACTATATCTACCGCCCAGATTATTTCATCAGTTCATGACATTAAAGATAAACCAACTTGTATTTTTCCAAATTAATATTTGCAGTAAATATTGTGTAAAGCTTTTTGGTGTCTCAGGCATGTATGAACTTCCACTTTTCAGCAAAGAATGACTTAACCATTCAGAAAGTCACACGATACCAGTTCCTAATGATACTTATCAGCTTCTTAGAAATGCTTACTTACCTGTAAACATCTTTATTACACTTTGGAAATGAAAAAAAAATCTTTATGTCAGTTATGTGTTTGTGAAAGAAATTATTGTCATACTTTTATAGTGACTTTCTGATTTGTGCAAACACTGAAGGTACTAATGCACTCTCAGGTAACAGAAAATATGGGGAAAATATGATGAAAGATGTTGATAAAATCCTTTTTAAAGTAAACAATTATATACATACCACCAATTTTCTATGTTGTGAAAATGTTTCAATTCAATGTAAAAATTTTCTCACCTGTCAAGCATTGGCAAGACACAGGGATAGCTTTTCTGATTGTATTGCTGTTAACATAAGCATCAGCATTAAGTTTTACGTTTTGCATTGGTTCAGCATTTTTGATGATTTCTGTTGAATGTTGAAATTTGATAGGCATAATCATTTAGGAGGACAGTGAAACTTAAATGAATTCACAATGTATGTCTTGCATTGTATGCTTAATGCATTTAGCTCATTTTAGCTGACACTTTTGTATGTATAGTTATGAAGATTGATCAAAGTATTGCATAAGTAGACTACAGTGATTATTGTTTATGCTCAGTTATCTTTTGCATTTAGTTCAGTTTCTCTGTCACTATTGAATGTATAGGCATGAACATTTATGAGTGTATTCATCTTTAAGGGTCCAGATCAGAATTGGCTAAAGTAGGTCACAGTGACCTACTTTTCATGTTCCATGGAATTCATGTTTAAGTAAAATCTTAAGACCATCGTATACTGTTTCGATCCTTTTTCTGAAATTTTGTTTTGGAAGGTATTCATGGTAAATCTTTTTGGTAAAATGTTCATTGTGTTATTATGTCAAAGCTAATTTAATAGGACCTTTTCCAGTATGTAGAAAATGAACTGGACCAGACTTTCAAAGTGGTGCCAGTTTGATCTAGAATGAAATATATGGCTTGCACTTTCCTGGCTCAGACCACTTAGCTGTTTATGTCCACAATTTTAAGATTTAATGTTTACTGGACATTTTTCATTCTTTATAAAACTGTTGGTCTTTTAATTCCTTTCTCTGCTTGCAGTTTGAGCCAAGAGATGGACCACTTGGAGGAGGAACTGTAATCACAATTACAGGGAAAAACTTTGGGATCTCTGCTAATGAGACTGATAGTATCACAGTTGCTGAAATAAATTGCCAAAAAGATACAATTTTTGATGTTAGAGGGATGTAAGTACATTCTTAGAATCTATTTAAATTGGCTGTCATGACGATAGGTCTGCTTTATGATCTGCTTTGTATGCTTGCCCACATTTTACACCTTCAAACTACACAGTCACTTTTAATCCGACTTATTGGGATGCTTCTTAGGACATGTTATAAGCTTTTGTAGTAGTGGTATTCCCTACAACCATTTATTTTTCACAGTAGATGCAATAATTAAATGATTTTGTTTTTGTATTTAACAGTCAGCCAACTAATCAGCATTCCCACAAACATTGGTAACTTTGAGAACTTAAACCCACTAATGATCAAAACTGCATGTAAATAGATGTATTAGGGGATACAATGGTTTGAAAATTAAATCTGTGTGAAACGATGCTTAATATATGTCAGTACATTTGTAATATTGTAATTCTTGACACACAATCTATTTGGTAATAAAGACTTTCTAATCATGATATGTACAATTGAATGTTTGATCACATACTTCCATTTATAGCATACCAAGAATATCCCATGATTCTTACCTAATTTTACATGTTTTGGGCAGTAGTTTAAAACATGATTGTAGTCTTGACCTAAATATGCATATATAGAGTGAACTTCATAAATTTGTACCAACATGTCTTTTTTATTTTTACTCCAAAAATGATACTACTTGATATATGTGCCTTTTGCTACCTCCATATACATGCACAATAATCATTAGAAATGTATATGTACAGCAGTCTTTGTACATGAATTGCATATTGTAATACATTAATTGAAATGCTGTTGGCACAGGGTAGGACAAACCTGAAATGTATAATCACCATGACCAATGATAAAACAGGCATGGACTTTGGATCTACTCCAATAATGCTCCTCATCCATCACAAATATGCTTAGTTGAAGGGAGCATTATTTTCCACATTTTTCAGCCTCCACATTGATGCACTAGAATGTGTAATAAAGAATGACATAATCATTATATATATATATATATATATATATATATATATATATATATATATATATATATATATATATATATATATATATATATATATGTACACAATGTTTAATTTATGTAATCTGATGATTTATTTGATATGTTCTTGCAATCAAAAAGTCTTTCGTAAGAAAAACTCTTATCTTGATCAGTTTAATTACTCCACACTGATATTATCAAAATGTCAGATGAGTTCAATAAGGATTATGAATAGTTCATAATAATATGTTAAAAAGATCTAGTTACAATTCTGGAGGTAATATTTCACATCTTATTTGACAAAACGGGTAATAAAAGGTTATATCATCAGTGACAGTTTTGATAATGAATGACATCACTATGTGTCAATGAAATGCTTGCGTCTGTTTGGCCTAGTAGTGACTCTGTTTGTGATCTGATTTTGAACAAGTTGTTAAATAGTGTTGTATCATCAAGATGTTCAGGGCTAGATAATTACTCCAGCAAGTCGGCATTTTTATAGTTACAATTTTGATATTGCTAGCTGAAAAAGTGAACTGTAACTTTCTTGCTAGTGATATTTTGGATGTGTGGGTATGAAGCATGAAGTATAATTTTGGACATTGATAATAGCCAATGAAAACTATCATGACTATCAAAATGCTGCTAGTAATAATAAAAGCACTGATGTTTTACAAGTTTTATAATGGGCAAGATATTCACTTATATATAAGGTAAAATCAACATGATAAAAGGTTGTGAGATAGTTTACATTGGGTGACAGTATGCTTAGTAAATTAAGGTTAGCTGTTAAGTTCTGTAAGCTAGGTGAGTTATATCAGTAACACTTGGCAATAATGTAAAATAGATATAAAAAACCGTAGCCGCTGAACCAGTTTCATTAATTGTTATTAAGGCTTCACAAATATAGTTGTAGATGTGAGCAGACATTGGACATTGTCATGAGGTTATGTACTAAAATATCAAACTATCAACTGTACACCACTCTGAGATTGTGTGATTCCAAAATTTCGATATGACCAAGAACCATGTATCTATAAAAAAGTGGATTATTACTTTCAAAAGCATTTTGTTACAGATCTTATAATCCATCAGTACAACAGATATAAAATCAAAGCTGCTAAAATATTAATCTGATTTTTGAAATTAGGAAAAATCCTTGACCACATGACACTGTAATTCAGTTCAAAACCTTCATGATTAATCATATGGTTATCATTATATAAGACAGGCTTTTTTGTTCATAACAATGTATTTCTTTCCTTTTAAGTCCATTTATGGTGTAAAATCTCATTTAAAATTCGTTGAATATATTAGGACGGTTGGTGCACAATATCTAGAGTCACTCAGAAGTGCATTTTGAAGAAGCCTATTTATTTTGGAGTCAAAAGCAACAGGTCTGACTAAAAGAACAGAAATTGTTTCTGTACAGTAGCTTTACTTCAAGCATGGGCCAAACAGTGCGCCAAATAGTTTCTGTACAGTAGCTTTACTTCAGGCATAGACCAAATAGTATGCCAAACAGTTTCTGTACAGTAGCTTTACTTCAGGCAAGGACCAAACTTTGTGGATGATTTACATTTAGGTGAAGAAGAAGCATATTGATTTTGTGGGTTGGCAGTCAGGTTTACTGTGTGAAAAATGAAATATGCTCTATAACTCAAACAAAAGTTAATTTGATTTTATCCAGATATGGTATGCAGCTTGATATTTATGAGACCTAAGCTTAATTCACTTGTTAGCATTCTACATAATTAAAAAAAAACCTGAATTTTTTATCCACGTTCTAAACATGCTTTTACACTTAAAGGATACCTTTATTGGATTTTCAATAAATTTATTATGCAACTTGATATTAATGATACAAGTCTGAGTTGGATTATCAGTGTTGCTTAGGTATATGTTCAGTATGCAATATCATCTTTAGCAGAGTTATGGCCCTTGATTATCAGACTATCTCCATTTTATTTTGTGCAATGACTACCTTGATATGCTGCTTTATTTTGAGGAGTTTGTGGTATCTTTTAATTTTTCAACATCAGGTATATATATCATTTAGTAGGCTTCTGGCCCACGATTTTTTTTCTCCATGCAGTTATTCCCATTATTTTTACTATTGAAATTGTAACTTTACATTGATATAACTTCAGTGGGATCTGGTTTCTTTTATTAATGTAGTGATAATTATATTAGTAATGTTTTCCTTAACTAATGTACTTTATTTATTTACTGAATTATGGAATTGCTTGCTAGGATATATGCCTGAAATTTAATTACTATATGACACGAATGTTCAGTTTCAAACCAGGAAGCTTGTTTTCTCAATAAAGCCTAAAAGGCAGTGTGTTTTATTGCCCACATAATGATGTTTGTAAAAATGTTTAAACATTTACTGGCAGGGACAGTATTTTAGCCTAAAATTCTGTCCATCCATGGAATACAGGTATCAACTTGTTTCAGAAATGATTTTGTTTTAAACCAAATGTATATTGAGTAAATTGATTATTTAATTATTATCTGAAACATACAGATTGACAATCATTCACTGTTTATTTAAATGAATTTTCAATCGTAAGTCTACTTATCTTCATTTCAACTTACATGTAGATATTCATATTAACACAACTAAAAAGGCTTGAATTGGATGGGAATGTTATACAATAGTTTCAATAACTACTTGTGAAAATGTTTCAATTCAACGTAAATGAATGTATGCCATATTCCAAACTAAATACACAAGCGCATATTTATCATTACACAACAACAACAACATTATTACTGCACATATAACTCCGCCCAGATAAATTTTGAACTTAGTCGCACTCTCAACATAACTTTTAAAAGAAAATGGCGTGTCTAATTAAAATTGAAACTCGGAGTCATATTGTGAATGAATGTGCATTGCAACAACTTTTCCATTTGATGTGGAATGAATATATTTGGGTATTTTTCTCGATTCAAGGACATTTCATGATTATGGACTGGATTTCTAAAACTGTGACTATTCCACATGAAATACATGGGATTGAAGAAGCTAGGGAGAAGCGTGTTGACATCTGCAAATGTATTTATGTTTCTGTCATTGAATGTTTCAAATCATTATGTGGGAAACATATGAAGTCTTTTGATTGCAATTGTCAAAAAGACGCTATGGAATTTAATGCTTATTTCTTTTTAAATGCAGTAAGGAGGATGTAATTGCACTAATTTTTGATTAGTTTCAAAAATGATTTTGTTTTAAACCAAATATATATTGAGTAAATTGATTATTTAATTATTATATGAAAAATTAATATTAACAATCATTCATTGTTTATTTAAATGAATTTTCAATCGTAAGTCTACTTATCTTCTTTTCAACTTACATGTAGATATTCATATTAACACAACTGAAAAGGTTTGAATTTAATCGGAATGTTATACAATAGTTTCAATACCTTCTTAATAGTATTGCTAAACTTTTTTATTTGCTCTCTTAGTAGCCAAGTTTTTTGTTCAAATATTTGGCCTATAAATAATAGTTCAACCAAAATACCACTTCTACTGTTCATACATGAGATCACTGGAGTATATCATAGGAAAATAAAAACACAGGATATACAGCAAAACGATGTACTGTCTGCAATTCTTCAGTCTCGCCACTTCATTGAAAACAAAACACCCGTCATGCCTATTTTTTGTGGAAACTTTTGGGAAATTTATACATGAAATAAATGTTCTGTCTTAATTGTAAATTTATATAATTTAAAGCATAACTATGTACGAAAAAAGATGAAAACTCGAACTTTGTAAGTTTGATAAATTGCTATAAATTTGATAAATTCTAGGCAGGTTTGGTTGGATTGGTAATTGTGTCATCCTTACATACTGAAGCAAAGCATACCCAATAATAATAATCATAATACTGTAATAATAACGACTTTATTTAAATAAGGTAATACATTTAGCAGAAGAACTAATATATCGAGGCACCTTCATACAAAGGAAATTATTTATATACAAATGCACACATAGACACACACATGCATGCATATACCTAGCAGCATGTATGTGCATATACAACAATATATTCATTTTCTTTCCTTTGTCTCCCAAGATGGATACTCATCCAAATATAATGAACCCACATAGTGTATATACATGCAATATGCATTTAGTAAATGTACATCCTATATTGACAACAAATTACCCACTATTCAGAAAATGATTATTGTACATGATGTAACATGTATGGTATGCCAGATCATTAAATGTATGAATATTCTTTTTAAATATTATGATATGAACATTCGGTATGAAATGACAGACCAGCTGTGAAACTGATACACAATATAGGGGTAAGTACCTAAAATATTTTTCTCAATTCCATTCGGCCGATTTTAAAACGTTCTAAATAGAACATTCTCCTTTCACAGGTGCAGAAACAGATGCTGAGCAAAAGAAACACATTTTAAATTCATTCATATCAATACCAGATAAACATAACACTACCTTTTATTATCTGACACAAGGGCTTGATTATAAGTCCCAGGTTTAAGAGAACTATGACACTATCACCTGATTATTAGTCCTGGTGTCCTTTGTCCTTCTAACATAAGAAAATCAAGTGAGCATGTTTGCTATGTAATATGTCAATGGGAAATATTTCTCCCAGAAAAAGTGAAGAATTTTATTATTGAAACACAGTCACATTGTTCAGGTTCAATGACATTAAAGTTTGGGCCGTAGGGGCTGAAGACAAAGCAATGAAAGCTAGAGACAACATCATTAATTCTACAATTGTAAAAGGGTTGAATATTAACAACTTAAAACACATGGAACATTCCAGCATGCGAAGATAAAATAGGAAATATTTTATGGCTATCACATTATATTTATTTTGACTTTTGTTTTCTTTGCAACTTTGTTGGCTCCTAAAAACTGTTTGCTGACAATTAAAGTTTCCAAAAATATATATGTAGATAGATACGTAGATGAGAATGGTTCAGAATACAGATATAGTTAGAAGACAAAACGAAAAAACAGTTGTATTTTCAGTCAGCTTCTGGTTGCCCTGGGGTAAACAGACTTTCATAAAATGTGTAAATCCCTGGAGCAAACAGACTTTTACAAAATGGGTAAATCCCTGGGGCAAACAGACTTTTATCAAATGTGTAAATCCCTGCATAAAAGCTAGAAACTTTTATCATGCCAAGATAATATAACAGTCTAATCTCATCAACTGTGTCAGAAATAATGAAAGCTTAACCGTCTGTAGTTCTTTATTTACACTGACAACTGAAAGATTGGTGAACACTAAACAATAAACTATGATGATGATATATACAATGAGGTAATATCACTGGGTGTAAAACTTGCAAACCATAAATCATTATGAATAGAACATGATATCTTTCTTCCTTTTCTCTCGCATTTTTTATGATGTACGCACAGGCAAGTACCTAGAAACTTGAACTTGCTGGAACCAAATTTGAGCCTGTCCTGGGACAAATTGATTTGTAAATCCTTGCAAAGCAATTTTATGAAAGCATGGACATGTATGTATTAATAACACTCCATTATATATGTAAATGTTTCAAGCAAGTCACTTTGAGGTGAGCATGTGTGTTGCATCTTTCTATGACCTATTTTCTAGGATTATTAAAAATGGAGAATTATTATCTAAAAGCATGGGCTTGTGCATGTTGAAAATAATGAGTGATTTGTCTACAGTTTTCAAGCAAGTCATCATGAGATGTGTATTAGACCAAACTAGATATGTACTTTCTGGGTTTTACACAAATTAAAAAAGAATATATATATATATATATATATATATATATATATATATATATATATATATATATATATATATATATATATATATCCATATGTCCATGTTTTAATGTATCACATTTTTTCTATTTCCACTTAAATGTTAAACTGTTCACTGATGATTTATTCTACAAGGGCTGTCATAAATAAAAACTGGGGCACTTAACTTTTATATCCTGTAAAAGTCTTAAAAAATGTGTTCATTCTTCTAGAGTACTATTCAGTTTGACATATAACTTTATAATTTGTATTTATCGAGGGATGAACATGTATCTGCACAAAAAATTAGGTCACTGTGACATGCTTTACTGGATTTAAAGCAAACTGGTTATACAGTTGTGTTTGGGCTACCATTCTAGAACCTTTCACACCTATTGTGACCAAACTTCTAAAGAGAAATTTGTCACTGTGACATATATTGCAGCCAGCAAAACTGCATTAATTGTATATTGAGATTAAGCTGAGTCACATAAAAATGGAGTTGATGTGACCTACAGGTACATGATATGGTCAATTACACAGTTATAATGATACCAACTCCTACCACAGAAGTGGCTTTTTCTTACAAGCTCCTGATCATGTTTATGTTTTTCCATAGCAACCACATGAAATTACAAAAACTACTAAATAAAGTCAATTTCTTAAAATATTTATTTGTAGAATGAATTAACTAAAGTGTTGTCAGCAAACACAATAACAACAGCTGATATGCTCTATAACTCAGCTTTCTTATTAATGACTATATATTGTACATTTTGACAGGTTACCCATAACACAGATTAACTGCAAATTTTGAATGTATATTTTTGTTTATATAATTAAACCTTAGTTAGAATAAGAAAATGAGCATATAATAACAAGGTTACTGCATTGGTATGAGAAAATATGAACTCGTTTCTTCGGATGGATGTACTGCACTCCCAAGGTTGTGCAGTATATGTATATCCATTCGAAAAACTAGTTCATATTTTCCCATACAAATGCAGTAACCTATAAATTTAATTAAATTATCTAAGATCCAAAATGAAAGATTTAAGAAAGTTACAGTATCGTGAATGAAATTCTAGAGGCCTATATTTTCTATAAATTCTAAACATTTCGAGTATTCCTTATGAGTTTCTGAGGTATCCATAATGATCGACTTTATTGTAACGATGTATAAACAATGCATACGGAAAATATTATCTGGTTTCAGTACTAGAATACATGGTAAACTCCAATTGTTACTTAATTATATAAAGAAAAATACAAGAAACAAAGTAACTGAATTTATGCTATATTCCAAGCTAAATACACAAGCGCAGATTCAACAGCACACAACAACAACATTATTGATGCTCACATAACTCCACCTAGATAAATTTGAACTTAGTCACGCGCTAGCCATCACTATCGAAACCATGGCATTTTGGTCTACTGAAAATTGAAATTTAGGGTCATACTGTGATTAAATGCACATTGCAACAACTTTTCCATTTGGTCTGGAATGAATACATTTTTGCTATTTTTGTCGAGTTTACTGAATTTCTTGAGTATGGACTGTATTTATCTGTTTCAATTCTACATGAAGTACATCTGATTTCAGCAGCGAGGGAGCAGCTTGTTGACAACTGCAATTGTTTCGGTTTTATCATTAAATGTTTGTAATCAAATTGTGGGAAAAATATATGAATTCTTTCAATTGTAATTATCTAAAAGACACTATGCCCATTTGACGAGTGGATGGGCATGTATTATGCTTTCATGTGATGGCTCATCGATAGTGACTAATTAACAAATTCTTTGTTATGTTCCAAATCTTTCCTTTCAGTGTGACTTGTATAACCATATCCAGTGTTAAAGAAACTCAAGGACCCATAATTATTAGTGTGCTTGGTAAAAGTGGACAGAATGGAATTTTCACCTATAAGGTAAATAATGCAAAGGATGGTAAATAAGAATGCTTTGGAGGTCAACAAATAAAGGATAAGAAAAGAGTGATAACATTTGGAATGCTTTGGAGATCAACATATTAAGAATAAGAAAAGAGCGGTAACATTTGTAGTTGTGAAAAAGAAATAATAAATAATGAGATAAACATGATGAAGTATTTCTGAATAGCATATAACTGGTAGGGTGAAACAAATAGAGTAAAGTTTTAGTTGTGAATGTTGGCAAAGGGAGACGTAAACACATGTATTTCAAATGTCTTTGTTTGAAATTGAAGTAGGGTAGGACGAGGAGGATATACAGTAATGATTAAGTCTGGAACACTAAGTTATTGTGGCCATGGTAATTGATTACAAGTTGTGAAATTCTGTGAAAGTATTTTTCGCACAAATGGAAACTTTCAAAAATGGGAATAATTATCAACAAATCTATGATGTTGTAGTCAAGTTTATACATGTATCTATCATTATTCTGACTTGATCAGTATTGAGATTGAAATATTGCTCCTTTTGGTGATGGCATTTTCATTCACTCTTGTCATAAATATGTGGTGGCATATCAAAACCAAAAAAAGAGAAGTAACAAGTCACCATTACGGATCACTGCCATCTCATCTCTGTCTGCGTGGATTCGAGTCTCTGGCTCAGCCAAAGTGGATATAAGAGAAAGCCTGCAAGTAGCTTCTTGTGGGTTGGTTCATTCCGCGGTTTTCCCGGGTTCTTCCTCCACCATTTATACTGGCCACCAAGTATAGCCTATCTTGTCAGGGTGATAAATGACAATAAGAAAAATGTAACAAGTGGAAAGACAGGTATCATGCAGTTTTATATAGAAGAAAAATAAAATAAGAGACATTTCACAGAAGAACACAAATAGATCTTAAAGTGTATATTATGTACAAAATTTATTGAATTTTGCATTCTGGCAATTGACTTGTACAGTTAATTATTAATTTATCATTGTTCTTTTGAAACAACTGCCCATATTCAGCAACAATCTGTTCGTTATTAAATATCGATAGTTTTTACTTTATTGAACTGAGGAACTTGTAAATATGGCATCAGTCCGCGCAACTACTAAACTGACATGAGATTTGTATTGTGGAGGTAGAAATTTTATTCCTTCCCAATATTAAAAAAACAAAATTGTGGGGAAGATGTATTTACTGGCAGTTTTATTTTCAGTATTCATTATATATGTACTGTCCGTCAGTATTTATAAGAATTTATGCAATGTTTATATTAAACAGTATGAGTTTGTTAAAGCTAGGATAAAATTAACTTATCAAATCTATAAAATGTGGGCCCTAAATCCCCATCTCCCATGCCAGCACCACCACTACCATCTTAATGTCCACACTAATTGCAGTGGAGGACATTTGCTTTGTCCCATCATCTGTTAATATGTTTGTATATGGAAGCTAAGGAGTTAGATTGTGCAAAAACTACTTAATATAAAGAAATGAAATTTTGTGGGCATATTTATTTGCATATATATTAATATATGTTGTAAAGCTGTTTTGTAACTGCATTTTCATGTTTTTAGCCTAACGCATTGTTTGACATTGATTTTGGCTGGATAAATCTGTTATCTGGTTGATGACTCTTTAGTAGTGTTATGTATATTTGATTTAATTATATCTGATTTAATATATATTTATTTCAATTTAATTATTTGTCATTTTTTTTAATTGTCTTTACATGATATTTTAATGTAAATTTATTCATTAGAGATGATATTTTTTAGAAAATTGTTTGTCCTTGACTTAGTGTATAAACACCAGGTGTTGATCTAAATCCTGACCTTGTTTCAGAATTTGTAGCAATCTTCGTAAACAAGTTCTCTTTTATTTTAAAATGATTGGTTGTTTCCAAGGTCATGTTGGGATTTTGTCTTTAAGATATAAACACTTTTTTATTTTTGTATTTCTTAGAGTAAAAATGATTGGTCTTCGTTAGGGTCACACAAGGGTAAATATGATCTGTAACAGGTACTTGCTTCTATAAACTTCCAGAAGGTGATCACGTGACCCTTGTTTATGTTTTAGAAAGCCCATATAACCCATGTTTTGGGGAATTAATCTCAGTAGAAGCTGGGCTGTTAAACTGTTAGTTGTATGTTGTGCTGTTTGGAGTTATTTCAAATTACTTGGTTTGGAGTTATTTCAAATTACTTGGATTTAAAAGGATTAATCCTGTTATTTTTCTGGAAAATACGTGTACTCATGTACTGTTGTGGAACAAGGGCAGGTTTCTAAAAATAAAAATTGATTCAGCTATTAGAAACTGGAGTAATAATTTTTATTTTTACAAGGAACTGTAGACTTCAACACTACAGATTGCAGCTTACGTCATCGTATTCCATCTTGGATTCTTCGTCGCGATTCGAACATGAAATCAGTACAACATTTTGTTATTAGGACTACTAAAATTTCATTATCGGATTAATTTTGGATTATTTTTGGATTTGATTCTTTAAAATCATCAGTTCATATTTGTTTCATTTGAATTCCTTTAGTTATTTAAATCTTAGTGAAATTGGCAGGCTTTTTCTAAAATGTCATCAAAAGTGGAAATCTTTTTTCAAATCCTACCCAGGAACAATTAGATATTTTCAAAAAAGGTGATTTGATTCAACTAGCTAGAAAATACATTCTTTCTGAAGTAAAGGCTTCCTTAACGAAATGAAAAAAAACGAAATATTTTGGTCTAGTATTTGGTAGAAAAGAATGTTTTTTATAAAAGTGCTTTGGTTTCAGTAAGTAAGTCTGTATCAGACTCGGACACAAAAATGAAGGAATTAGAAATAAAATACAAGATGGAATTAGAGTTGAGGAAGCTGGAGCTTCAGAAGAAGAAAGGGAAAAACAAATGCAATTACAAGAACAACAAATGAAGTTACAAAATGAGAAATAGGAGAGAGAGACAGGAAAGAGAGAAAGGAAAAAGAAGCAAATGCATTTAGATAAAGAAGAAAAAGAAAGACAAATGCAGTTACGAAAAGATCAAATGCATTTACAAAAGAAAGAAAGAGAGAAGGAAGAGAGGGTTTATCAATGTAGAAGGAACGAAATGGAACTGTCAAGTGAAAAGTACATTCATACCTCAAATCCAAATTTAAGTTTTGAGCTTGCAAAGAATATTAGATTAGGGTCCCCTTTCAGAGAAAAAGAAGTAGAATTTTTGTTCCTTATTTTGAAAAAGTTTTTGAAAATGGCCAAGGGATCATTGGACTCGGTTTTTACAATATGTACTCACTGGTAAAGCTAGTGATATTTACTGTTCACTGTCAGTTCAACAAAGTGGTGACTATCATATGGTCAAATTAGGCATCTTAAAGGGTTACGAATTAGTCCCAGAAGCTTATCGACAAAATTCAGAAACTATAGAAAAGAAGCTGGACAAACTCATGTCGAATTTGCTAGAGAAAAAGAGCAGTTATTTGATAGATGGTGGTTAACCAAGAAAGTTGAACAAGATTATGAAAGTCTTAAACAACTTAAATTACTTGAAGAGTTCAAGAACTGTGTTCATAGTGACATTAAGTCTTATCTTAGCTTGAAACCTTGGAATATGCTTCTTGAGCTACTGATGAGTATTCTTACTCTTAAAGTTCCTTTTGTAAATAAGACTTCTGCTCAACAGTCTTCTGCCAGAAAGGTATTTCAGCCTAATACAAGCCTTTCTAAAACATATACTGGCACAACATCTAAAAATCAAACTTCAGAGAAGCTTGTTTCAAGATCATTGTCTCTTTCATATGTGTACCTATTGCAAGAAAAAAGAGCAGATTTTAGGTCTGGCACTTTCCAGCCTATATTGCTTGAATGTGGCAGTTAGCAATTCAAGTCAGAAGTGAAGTTATGGTTTGACAGAGTTATAGTGGAGAGAACATTTGAAATTTGTAATATTGGGGTTCTGTCTCTCCTGCTCATTCTTCAAAGTTTTCTTCAGATTAGATATTATGGCTCTTACAAAGTTAAGAAGAAAATGAATGAGTTAAATTATTATGGTTTTACAGAACAATAGTGGAGAGAACGTTTGAAATTTGTAATATTGGGGTTCTGTCTCTCCTGCTCGTTATTCAAAGTTTTCTTCTTCTTCAGATTAGAAAGTATGACCCTTACAAAGTTAAGAAGAAAACGAATGAGTTAAATTATTATATTAGTGCGCCTGGGATCTAAATAAATGATAGGAGTACCATTATATTGAAAGAGATAGCAAGGTTAAACATGCAATTCGGAGAAACCCAGTTACCCACTGTAAAGGCTGTCCTCTCCTAATGAGCTTCATCTAATTCAGTTTGTTGATACCCCGACTTCATATCCAGCACTAAACTATTTAGATCCATCCAAACAGTCCAAGATATCTTCATTCCTGGACAAAGTGTAGGTATTTTTTATTGTCATCTTATTCAAGTGCTAAAAATCAATGCACAGGCGAAGTTTTCCATCCTTCTTCCTCACTAAAACAACATTGCTGGTCCAAGGACTATGTGATTAACGACCACACCACTAGCAAGTAACTGGTGCAGGTGATGTTTCACCTCATGTACATAAAAAGGGTGTAAAAGGAGCTTCCAATACTCTGGTAAAGATCTGTGGAACTAGCTTCCACTGCGTGTAAACTTTGCAGCAAATATTAGAGCATTTAAGATTCTTACGTGTTTATTCTCTATTAAACAGTAACACAGAAAGAGTGAAAACAGCAAGCGTTTTAAAATTTAAAAAACAATTTATTTTCCTGGAAAAATTATGTAAAAATGTTAAAAGGAGAATAACTTATGGTTTCAAGAATCAAATCAAAAAATAATCAAAAAATAATCCACGAATTAAATTGCAAAAGTCCTAGTAACAAATGTTCTAATAATTTCAACTTCGAAACCTGATGGAAAATCCAAAATGGATGACGATGACGTATGCTGCAGTCAGTACTGTGCTTGTATACAGTTCCTTGTAGAAATACAAATAATGGCACTCCAGTGTTGGAAATCCAATTCAAATTTGTAAGCAATGACTTTCCAAAATTTCTGTGTGAGAACTCATCAAAATAATTACAATGAAGAAAGAATTAATCTTTTTGAAATCTAACTGTTCTGAAGAAATTTATAACTCGAAATCGGGCTACAACAAAATAACTTGACATCAGTATAAAAAGCCCCAAACTGAGATATCTCTCTAAAACAAATGTTATATTATATTATAAGACGTAGTTTCCAAATTCCCCCAAGTTTCGAAATCAGAAGGGGGGTCACGTGATCATGTTTATATCATGTATACAGACTATGGCCTTGATTAAACCAATAATTTTCTCTAAGAAATTAAAAATAAAAAAGTTGTTTACATCTTAAACCCAAAGCCCCATCATGACTTTGACAACAACCAATCATTTTTTAAAAAAAGAGAACTTTGTTTACTAAATTTTGAATCAAGGTCAGCATCCAGGCCAACACCTGGTGTTTATGAAAAGAACGATTCAGGTCAACCAATTTTCTGGACAAATATCATTTCATGTGAATAAATTTACATTATAATAGCATAAAATCAATACAAAATTAAAACCTGACAAACAATTAAATTAAAATAAATATGAATTAAATCAGATATACGTAACAAGATATCATATGCATGTATGTGTGTCTCATAGACAATGGAATTTAGTATTGTAATACTAAACATGTTAAAATAAACAGTAATTATTGTTATCTTAATATGATGTGCATTGTTACACTCTCCTTAAGAGGGCCTCAAGGGAGAATTAGTCCATGGCTAATAAGTCACCCTCTATAAATAGTATTAGTATTATTATCGGACAGTTTCTTTGTTTCATCTTTTGACAGTTTATCCGACGTGATGTCCATCTGACTGAGAAGGTGATCTATCCGTTCCCTTCCAACCACATCTGCTGGGATGTCAGCCACATACACTGGTTGCAACTCACACAAAATAGCTTTAGGAGGAATACTAATTTTTCTATCAGACCATTCCTCGTGTAGTTGTAAGTCACCAGACCTGGAGAAATGTCTAAGTCTTCATTTACGGTCTTCATTTACGGTGGACATCACTGAGTTCTGAAGCAGAGTACAGGTTGAATGATAAAGTATCTCTTTATCAACGAAGGTTTACAATATCACATTTATATTGCTTTCCACAATAATGTCATGTTACTCTGCACTCTTGAAAACACCTAGACAAAAGTTTATTTTTGCTAACTACTTTTCTCGCAAGGTCAAACATCTGAATGTCAAATATCACGGAGGTGGCAATCGAGCTGTCCGTAGAAATCTTGCTCCCTGCTCACTTTTGCATTCCTCTAGAGCATGCATCAAGTTATTTGTCCCCAGCAACACAGGAATGTGACTACTGTTGTTGTCTGACACAACTAGCATTCAACAACATTGTCTTTCCACATTTGGCAGAATGTTACTTTTTATTTCAACTTCTGTGCAGCCATTATATATGGTAACTTCTCTCCATTCACACATTCAGAAGGTCTGTAATGGGCTCAGTCAGAGTAGTCTTCAAATTCTTGTTATAAAATGTCTGACTAACTGTTGATATGGTCGATCCGGTATAAATTAGTGAATTTACTCTAATACCATTGATGACAACAGAAACGTCGTTAGCTTGTCCTACTAGCTCTATCGTGTCAGTTCCTTTATGTAGTTTGGGGCAACCCTTTGGAAAGCCTAACGACAAGCAGAAGCAATGTGTCCGATTTGTCCACAGTGCCAGCATATTCGGTCTCTCCTCTCATCAGTATTATTTGTCCTTAATGGATTCCTGTAGTGTTGCTGGTTGTTGGATACATGGGATGCTGAATCCTCCTTAAGCATCCTCACTTCATGTGACAAATGCTGGACAAAATCCCTCAATTCACTAAGCTCATGGTTGAAGTTGATGCCATATTAAGATTTGTAGTTATGTTTGCGTTTTAGCTCATCTTCCCGTTGACTATGATCAGATTCAATACGACGAAGAGCTACTCTCAATTCATCAAATGTCTTGAGTGAGTCAAACGTATGGCCAGAAACAGCCATAGGTGTCCGTTTAAATCCTGTCCACAGCATAACCCTTAGCACATCACACATCATTTGTCTTACTGGTCTTCCCTAACCCTTTTTAGACAGCTTTGTTCAACAAATCTTCCAGCCTACAACTCTGTGTAGAAATATCTTTGTCTTTCTGTCGAGCACTGTAGAAGTCAGATAGTAAATTATGTGTCAAATCTACATTGCCATACACACTGTCCACCTTTGATAATAACTCCTTAATGGGTGCTGTTGGACCCAATCACATAGCAACCCATCCAGCTTCTCAAGGAATGTTAGATGAGATACCTGGTCCTGTGCATACATGCATTGTTGTAAACATGTAACTTCGTATCTCCATAATTCATACAATGTTTCACTCTTCCTTTCTCCTGAAAATGCTGATGTCCTATCCATGTGGCAGTGTGACAGATATAGGACCACTGGCTGTTGCATGTGATGTTGTCGTCACTTCCTTAACAGGATATGCACCCAACAAATATACAGCCTGAAATCCACTTTGCGAAATCTTCAGGTGTGTCTGCCTTGGGCTTGGCCTTTAAAGCCTTAAAGGCCTCTACAATGTTTTGAACTTGTTCTTCTGTGAACTCCATATTTACTAAAAACAAATGTGCAACCAAAACGACGAAATGGATGAACTTCTGCGCAATGTATATATATATATATATATATATATATATATAATATATATATATATATATATATATATATATATATATATATATATATATATACGGCCAGTTAAGCAAACATATTGCATATTGCAATATGGATCACTCTGTAAGAACAAATTTTGTGTTGACAGTAGTGAATATTATATCATTTGACAAATACAGGCTCTGGGACAATAGGCTCTAGAAGAATCACTTGAACCAGAACTACCTGTATTCTACTTCTGGCATAATGCAGATTTTTAGATCTAAAATAAATTTACAAACATATATCCTAAAATTGTACAAAGGAGAAAAAAATATTAATGGCAACAGAATTAAAGATCAGGAAGAAAATTCCATTAATATGAGCATCTGTTACGATTGGTTCCTATACGATGGACTTAAGGTATAAATGCACACAAAAATATATAACAAGTTCAAATATTCATATAGGTTTATGTAATAAATATAAATTAATTCAACTTGTACTGATGATAACCATTCTTACCTACTTCAAAGAACAATTTGGTCTAGGTTAAATGCTCAAACAAATTATTTAGTGTCCTAATTAGTCACAACACATAAATATCGGTCTATATAAGCACAGGAATACTATCACTGTCAATCACAAGGTTCAGATCATCCACAGAGTATTAATGAAAATGCTCACACAAACATTTCCTGAATCTCAAGAATGAAGCAGAGAATAAACAAAGCCGGAGTTCCATGTGTATTCTTATATGTTTTTATGAAATATATGGCTGGAGTACACATTCATTGTCAGCATGATACTAAAGGAATTGAATCTCTGTCTATTCTTGTTTAATCCACTTGAACCAGTCCTCCTTCCATCATACACATATATACAACATCGGCTTCAGCATTATTTGTCCCACATTGGGCAAAAATGTTACATCACTTGCCTTCTACTCACATAGTAGACAATGCAAGTCCAGTATGTATTATAAGAAATTTGGTTTTATTGTGCACGAGGTAGGTAAATTGAGATAAATACATTTCTCCTGCTTTGTTACACTCTGCAAATGCAATAAAAAATACATTTACTACAACTATAAATAATACCATCATCAGTGCCTTATTGTTCTGAATGTATACATTGATTCTGTTTACAGTACATTAAATACGAATGACTTACGACCACATATATTTATTAATTATCCATCTAGAGAGATATTGGACCAAATAAACATAAACACAGCAATAAGTATGTAGAGCAAACGTAGAGAGCAGACATACAAGCGTATGGACAGAATGATAGACTCAGAAAAGAATATGCAGTTTGATAACCTATTAAAGGTGCTAAAACTACATCAATATACAGTTCAGAGCAATATGCAGACTGCATATAAAAATAAACTGTTACATTAACCACATTATAAATCTATTTACCGTATCATATGGGACAATGGTCAAGTCACATTTTCTTTTAAGCAAACGAATCATCAGGCACTTTTCTTACTGCAATCCCATGACCAGCACCCTTCATCAGCTCCAATGGAATGACAACCGTTAATATGCTGTTCGTGCTATGTTGTTTATACAGACAAGCAGCAAATTAACCAATAAGAAAGTTACTTACCACTTTTCATACAACAGAACAGTGCTGTCCAACCCGCGGCCCTTGGGCTGATTTTAAATGGCCCGCCAGAGCTTGAGCAGCTATATAGTCATTGCTTTTCAGTTTTCTGATGTGGCCCTCGGCTTCAAGAAAAAAATTAAGTAGCCCCTGGTGTCAGCGATGGTTTGTATAATAGATGATTTATGTGGAAGCTTTTTGTTACTTGATTGTTTTATAATATACCCATAAATTTAAATGTTATGCACATTTATTTGTTCATGGCTTGAAGAGAGAGAAGAAAAATGAAGTATGGAAAATCATCTTGTTTAAGAATATGTATATTCACTAAATGAGAGAAGAAAGTAGTTCCAGAGGTGGTATAACCACAGTAGCAATGCCACTTTTATTGTCACTGTGGCAATATCAGTTTTTCTTGCTTTGATTTTTAATGTTTCATTTTCAAATGCTTCTTAACACCAGTGTGCAGATGACTTCTGTTTTCGTCTGATGGATACATGTCTTATTTTTATTTAGGATCCAAACATCACAGATGTCTCACCTACCACAGGCCCTATGGCAGGGGGAACAATGTTAACCGTCAGTGGTACAAACTGCCTCATTGGTAACAAAAACATCAAGGTCTTTGTTTTTGATGGACCCGTTAATAGAAGCTGCACGATTTTGAAGATTGATGGAACTCTGTAAGATAATTAATGCTGTATTATTGATATCATTTATGATAAATGAAAGAAAGTATTATTACAGAAAGAAAAATATGTTGTTCTACAATGTAGACCGTACGCTCGTGTTAAAAAATCCAGCAGAGAAATTATACTTTTTGAAACCTGTTTTGTTTTAGGCCAAAAATTATTGGATTCAAAACTGGAGTTTACATCTGGATTTTAGACTTCTGTGCTTTAGATCTAAAGCAGACCAGTCTGAACTGCAAACAGACAGATGAAACTTTGCAAAAAGTAGGATATGTTTGAGGTTTTGAGTAAAAGGGGGCTAGGACATAAAAATTATTGGTTCAAAAAAAAAAAAAAAAAAAAAAAAAAAAACCTAAGTTTGCCCTTTCTGCACATCTGCACATGCATAGGCAAAATGGCCAAATTTATTTTAAAAAATCTATTTTGCACTTAAGCATTAGAGAAAATGAAAATCACTGAAACAAATGTTACAAAGACGAAATGATGTAGACTTTCTACTTGTGTTAAAAAATACAGTGGAACAAAACATAATTTTGTTTAGACCAGTTCTTTTTTTCTTTGAAAGGCCAAAGGTTAACTGTTCAGAAACTGGAGTTTGTATCAGGATTTTAGACGCTTTGACCTTAAATAATTTGATGAAGAAAGGACTTGACTTTGATTATCATATTATCTGTGTTGTCATTAAGGTTCATTCATGTTGGATACATTTATCCCAAATGCATTCATGTATGTTTTAATGTGAAAAAGCAAAATACTGGAAAGCAAATTTGAAAATGCTTTGGTGAATAAAAATGCTAGAGTGACAACCTTGAAAAATCATTGTCAGCAAAAATTACTGTCTCCTTTACATGGTACCAATGTAAATTGAATAAATATGCAAATTCTAAAGCAGGACTTTGAATGGTGATGTTCCTAGTATCAGGTCCATCCATTTGTAAGTCCCTAAGTCATTAGAATTTTCATCAAGTTTTAGTTGATCTGAATCATAACGCATGAGTTTCTATGGTGTATATAGTGCTGCAGAGCAGTAAAGACAATGACAGGATTTTAAAATGACAAAAAAGAGCAGCAGATATACTTTTAGGTATGGCTTTTAATTCAACTTCTGAAAATTAAGTTTAGCTTATAATTGACAAAAGAACTGCTCACAGAAAAGCTGTTTAATATAGAAGGCTGTAAATGGAAATGCATCACATTATTTTTTACTTGGCATGTTTTGGCAGATAAAATCTCATTATGCATTACACACTGCAAACGCTGGAAAGCTCTTGCTTCAAAAACCTAAAGCACAGCAATTCTAGCAGAGCTTAACATTTTCAGGGTTCTTGTCTGGAACAGATTGCTTTTTAATACAAAACTTAGTCATTTTTTTATAAAAAGTAAAGGTTTAGACTATATGTTCAATACGAAATCAGTATTCTTTTTAATTCAATAATACAAAACCTGTTGCTATTTCATAGCTAGTATTTTTCCTGTGGAAAATGCCATGACAGTATAACTGTTCCAGTGGCCTAGTGGTTAGAGCGTCCACCTCGGATGCAGGAGGTCGTGGGTTCTGTACCAGGCCAAGTCATACCGAAGACTTACAAAAATGATACTAACAGCTACCTTGCTTTTCGCTCAGCATTAAGAGGTTAGTCTTTAACTGGTCAGCCTGGTGTCAGGATAATGTGACCGGGTGGGACATCATGCTACATGTCTGTGGCATGATGACCCAGTACTAGACATCACTGTAAACTGCCACACTGTAGACATTATAGCAATATGACTGAATTTTTTTAAAGCTACATTAAAAATCCAAGTCACACACACACCATAACAGTATAGTGAGAATTCATCCTCCATTAGCGTAAGGATGCAGGAAATTCTAGAACACTAGATCACCCCTGTGACACCCAATGAAAATGTTTCCAATGCATGCTGTCCTTCATTCTTGTTTTTATCACAGCAATAACATGCTGCTTAAATTAATTAAGACTCTGGTTTGGTGAACTCCTTCTCAAGGGAGACTGTAAACAGTTGCGCCTTCCCATTAGGGAGGAACAGCACCTACCCCATTCTACGAGGGCAGAGAACACATCACACCCACCTGTGATGGATAAGCTTCACCCTATCTTTTCTATTAAGATGAAGAGCGAGTCATTTTTCCCACAGTAAATAGTGGGACCCTCCTTCATCCAGAATGGCAGAGAGTGAGTCTCACCACCACTCCCTTTTCAGTACCCACTATTCATGCACAGCTCGGTGTAGGTTAGAAATGATTTGCTGACACCTCCCCCATCCTTTATGGTAGACAACAGCTCTCTTCAAGTCCCCATGGCCCATTTTTGGTGATGGGATCGAACAACCTGGTAAGGGGAGAGCTCAGATCTAAGTATATCAGATCTGGGCAAGGCTTTTCTGCTGATCTGAGTTGCCTGACTGGTCTTTCACCAGTCACTGGGCACTAGGAACCATCTAACATGAATGTAATAGTCACTGGGATCCTGGATATTGGTTACCAGTCAGTTGAGCATGTTTGATTGCGGATAAAGACAGATCTAGACCTTCTCTCCAGACTGGTTTCATCTCGTCGGGGATTAGGAATCATTGTACGGATAGAAGACTAGGGAGGGGTTTCAGATCAAGGTATCCACCCTTTTTTCCAGATAATTCCTCAAAATTCCTATGGAATGTGAGTCCTTCCACTGCAGGAAAATTACTTACTCCTTCCTGGCATACAGCCATAGTCTTTAGGATCTTGGCCACATGGTATAAAGGTTCATGCTGTAAGCCGTGGACCTCGATTTCCTCACGACCTCATGTCAAAGGGAGAGAGAAAGACATTAACTCCATGTTAGGGGTTAAGACTAAGATCACTCTTACCTCCCACACAATTAATGGATATTGGGTTACATCGTCTTGCGTTTCAGGAAAAAAATTGAATTATGTATTTTCTGTCCTTGTCATTTCACATCAGTTTGATACAGAAAAGGCTTGTCCTGCCTTCGGGTTTGCTGTCTGCCCCCCCCCCCCCCCCAACATTGAGACCCTTGGTATCTGTATAAAGCTATATGGTTAATTTCTTGTTTCTCCCACTTTGGATGCCGAAACAACTCGGGTGTATATTTCCATGGGAATTTGGGCATGCGTCTCAGTTTAAACACTTCTGAGGCTGCTGCCCTGGAAGCAGAAGATATCTTTGGTGAGTTCATCCCCTTTTTATTTCCTGGTCCTTCACATATGGTCCTTGTCTTTCAAATTCGCCCAAAATTGAAATCGCCAAAAGGGTTTATCAGTGAGATCTTTAAAGCCATGTTGGCTGTATCACAGCAACAACCCCATCCCATTTGAAAACTCCACTTTATCTGTTGAACCCTAGGAGGAAGCACCACAAAGGCCCAGATAGGGAAGTTTGCATGTCTTTCCCTCTGTCATAAGGACAAGGGTGGGTAGCAATAGGGGCCTGCTTCCTTTCCTGCTGAGTGGTTATCTTTGGTTCCAGCATGTTCCACTAGCTAGACCCCATTTCAGAGTCTTTATCTGGCATAACATTCCATGACTGGGTCCTTTATATTATAGAGGTGGTTACCAGTTTCAGGTTTGGGATCACATTGTCTAATTGGGTCTACCATGCTTTTCCACAAGTTGTATCTGGTGCAATTAAAGGAAGAGGTGCACTCCTTCATTAGAAGAGTGCATTAGAGAGGTTGTACAGCCCAAATGTCACTAGGTATCTTAATTCTTTTTTGATGATTCATTGATCCACAGTAGCTAGATAGAAACCCTTAGATCTGTTTTGTTATTGGTCCATAATAACCAGTCTCGATCTCCTACCAAACCTAGGGAAATTGGAGCTTATTCAATCTAAAGACTTTGTCTATGTGGTGATAAATTTCCAAGCAAACAGTATTGGACTGTGTCCCTCACGTCTGAGTAGTCAAGATCCTGTCCCTGTTAGAGGCGCTGAGAGCAACGACCAAGTTGTTGACTCATCCATTTCACTTTCTGCCATGGACTTGATAGTTCTCACAAATGGTCTCTACACCAATCTTATCAGATTCCCTGTTCCAAGCTTGGGGACACACTTGTTTGAAAGCTAAACAATAAGCTCCCTTTTCTGGTTTCCCTAGCACCCATGCAGAGGAGTTGGGCAATGGATGCTTTCATCCTTATGGTGTTATCATGCCTTTCTCTCCATCAGGATCATCCCTCTTGTACTTCACAAGTAAGGAATTCCACATCTCAGTTCATTTTGATAACACCCCTGTGGCCCCACTGTGGACCATCCTAGGTCTTTAGGTATGGATGTCCTGTTGCAGCACAGGCACTTTTCTCTGCAAAACAGCCTGCATATTCTCCATCTTTTCACTTGCCTCATCTTGAACAATATATCTGCCAGGACCAGTTTTTAAACTATAGTGTGACTTTACATGCCCGTTTGTTTGTACCCCTTACCGATTTCAAAAATGAGAACGTTTAATGTGATAAAAAGTGCACAGAACTAAGTCAATTGAATCATTGATTTTTAATTTCTAACCTGACTGTGACCAGAATGACACTAATGCTGGAATCCCCTGCATCATTTCATGCTTAACGGACTTTCCATACTAACAAGGCGCCATATTGCATACACTATAGGCTAGTTTTTTTCCATCAGAAAACATAATTACTTAGTTCATCCTGTTCAGCAACTGATGAATAATTGTGTACATTACATAACTTTGAGAGTTTGGAATTATATCCCTTTGCATATTTGAACATAGAAATTAATCGACTTGTTAAATCCACATGAAAAGCAAAATTGCAGTTGTCATTATTTTCCTTTGCTTGATTCGATATTGTAAATATCGGAAGCAAACGACTTATGCATGTACATCTGTAGTCGGGATACGCCCCTTTGCTGAAAATGGACTTGTCAAGAAACTGGAAATGGATCTGAGCATGTCCATCTGTTACACTGAAAACTTCCGTTAAGCATGAAATGCGCAAAAGATGATGGTGTTAGGGCCACTCTACTCACAGTCAGGCTAGAAACAATAAATCAACGAATGAATTGACGAAGTTCCTTGCACTTTTTATCACATTAAAGGTTTCCATAATTTAAATCGGCTGGGGCAGTACAAACAAACGGGTTTGTATTGTCAGACTATAGGTACATACAACTCTTTTTAGACTACTGTAATACAGTCTGGGGTAATTCAAATGATAAATACAGAAAAGCTGGCAAATCTTCAAAAAAGAACCGTTGGGCGAATATCAATCCAGAAAGCAAAGAAAATTCAGCTATTAAGTTAAAAAACAAAATCTGTTTGAGAAAAGCCAATTTAATGTACAGGATATCCCATAATAGGGCTCCTGAAAATTTAACAATCACTATTCTAGTATAGGCTACCTGGCAATACTCCCAACCAGCGATCCATGTCAATCCAAACAGTAAACAATTTCCAGAACTTTGCTCTGGAATAGTATTCCAGTTGAGATTAGAAATGCCCACTCTATTTCCTTCTTCCAAAACAATATATCGAGTGGCTTCAGAGATGCAGCTAAAATAAATAAATTCCTTTGTATGAGGGCCTCAAGGTAGATTAGTTCTTAGCTACTTGTGTTACGCTCTTTAAATAAAGTCATTCGTTTTCTTCTTCTTCTTCTTCTTCTTCTTATTATTATTATTATTATTATTATTATTATTATCATTATTATTATTATTAGTTCCTTTTTAAGTCCAGGAGATGATCCGTATCTAAGGTCTATGATGCCAAGTAGAGAATCCTTAGAGATTTGTGCAATATTAAATTTGTCAATCCTACTGTCCTTCTGTGAGCACAGTGACTGATTTCTTCTCCTCCCTTTTGAATAAAAATAATGATCAAGGGCTACAGGGCAACCCAACACATTCAAATTTTATATTCACAAGGACATTGGGATGAGAATATCAATTAGCAGACCTCTTCAGCTACTTCAAGCTGCCAAGTTGTGCTTGCTAATGCGTAGTTGGAATCTCACTTACATCTTGTGGTTTTCATAATTTGATTTTACTGGCAGTATGACTAAAATACATTTTGTAAAGGACATTGAATTTAAATACCATTTTGATGTTGTAATCTACCATTTTTCAAAGTTAAAAGATTTTAAAAAATAATAACTCTCTCCCAAGCATTTTGATGCACTCTATCCACACATTACAGAAAACAGTCAGAACCAGTCAAGTGGGGACAGTTTACACCCATGCAATTACACCCATGCAAGTATCTCTGCAATAATGTATGCTAAGTTATCTGATAAAACTGACACATGCAAAAAAATCTGTAAATTGATTAAATTATTAATGTAATTGGAGAGCTTACAGCCAAATACTTATCAAGGTGTGATAGTTACAAAGAGAGCAAAAGTGCTCAATGATGGTTTGTGCATCTCTGAATAAAAGAAACTTCTAAACTTTAGCAGAAGTGAAATGGAAAGGTCAAAACTTTGGAAAAAAATGATTTTGGTAGAAACACTTCCAAAAAGAACTAGTCATCAATTTTCTGGAGGTGGTGACTTGGAATTTTCTTTCAAGCCATACTTTTCTTCTTCTTCTTTTTACATACATTATTTTTTTTTAAAACTATAGTAAGCAAGAATACCCCCCCCCCACTGAAAGGAAATGATTAATCCCAAAATATTTTTACAAATTTGTCTTGTTTAATTGTTGTTTTTCGTGTCAAGTTTTTTTATAGATAAATATTTCAGGCAGCTCTTTTTATTTTGTCAATTCATGTTAAAATTTCAAAATGCCAAAATGCACACTTTCTCCAAATTAAAAGAAAGGAAATTAAATATTACAACAAGTTCAACAATTCCTGGTAATATGAATAAGTGGGTGCAGTTAGGAAGTAACTATGTTTCAAAGTTACTTTCAAGATAGTATATGGTGGAAGAAACTCTATAACCAAAGTATATGCCGACTCTTGCATTGGATTCTTCTTTTAACAACACTTAAAATGAATAAAATTGTTGATGCTAAAAAGCCATATTTAGACCAGAATCTACTGATAAAAATATGTAAATCTACTGATATCTTGTTCTGGTTCAGTCACATGTATAGGTCTCTAACTAATGAATCTTGAGGTGAACCTTCCTTTGAGAAGCTTACCATCAAGCCTCTTTTCTTGCTGTCATTAGCGTCTTCATGACTATGGAGTAAGATTTTTGGCCTATGCGTAGAAACAGTCTGTGCAAATTCTATGGATCTACGAGTCCACTTCTTCCCTTTGCCAACCAGGTTTTAAGCAAACACCAACTCCTATCGGTTGCTCCACTCCAATAATAATGTTATGCCCATTTAGAACTTATGCTTTTATTTTGGCAACTTTGAAATGGAAAATAAACACTATGAGATATTTGTTCCACACCCTTAAGGGTTCAGGTAGTCTTTCGCTTCTATCAATTCAACGTGGGTTGCGTAGTATAAGGTGAGCTTTTCAGTCCCTTCCTGAGAGGAACCTTTCATTCATGAAATTGAAGCCCGTGAGGTTCAAGCCATTACTAAGTCGTGGGCCTATCTAACTAAAAGATAGCCTGGAAGATGCAATGATGGCCATACTACCTTCTTTTACCAGCTCTTTGGCTCACCAAATTGAAGGCATATTTTCCTTGGGTCCAGTTGTAGCTGAGAAGTGTCCATGTGGATACCATCTTGCAGTAGACTTATATTCTGCAGACCAATGGTGGGATCATCAACCTCCCACCAAACTGAAATATTTAGCTATGCAACAGGTTTTGTATTTACTGCTATTAAAATGTATTTTTATGTGTGTGTGTGTGTGTGTGTGTGTGTGTGTGTGTGTGTGTGTGTGTGTTGAGAGGGAACTAATTTTAATGATGTAATACTTACTTGTTGCTATTGCCACATTCCCTCCTCCTGTACAACATTAATTCCCCAGTAAACTAAGCTGTGTGTTAAACGAAAGAAGGACAGTGAGCATGGCCAACGTATCTACCGTTTGTCTCGATCTATTGTGTTCTGAAATCATCTGGTCCACCCTATTAGTAGGGCAAAGTCTTGTTATACAGTCAGGGTATTTGCAGCCCATGAGAGTACCAGCTGCACTGTCACAACAGGTAAGTATTGCGTAGTTAAAATTAGTTTTACCCCCCCCCCACCTTACCCCGTTTTCAGTTTGTGTTAAATAATCTACCTATCTGATATACTGATTCTGAGTAATAGTGAAAATAACTCCTGTCATCGAACTTATAAATGATTTGATTTTGCCATATGTTTTCAAATTAGACAACTCTTAGCAGCAGTATGTGCCTGAAGCTGACTTGGCATGTACCAGATGGTATGTCAGATGTTTAAGTCTACAGTACACAACCACTGAAATGTCTTGGAATATGCCCTTCACACATTTGGATGATTCAGCCGTTTCCCAATGCTTCCAAATGATCTGTTCTACGTTTGGGGCATTGGGCTGGAAAGGGGACACATTTGTTGGTTGTCTTGGTTTATATTTTAGGAGTGCTCCTATTTAAGTTTAGTTTCGTTAATAACCCACTTAGTGTAGCATTTCTGTATCCTTTTCTTCTAAGATGCCCTGTCAACTCTCCAAATATCTTTTCAAAGACAGACAGATAGATAGATAGATAGATAGATAGATAGATAGATAGATAGATAGATAGATAGATAATTTTGCCATTTTGTTTTCATCTATGACACTACTTGCAATGAAATTCAAGATTTACTTTGCAAGAAACAATATTATAATTCATTGTAATAACAGTAATACATTAATTGCTTTCCTTTACCAGAACGCCTAGTTCCAATCCAAGCTAATTATTCCCTCCTCCACTCAGTATTGGATGGCCATAATTAAAAAGAACATGATCCAAGTCTGATGCCTTAGTCATAACCAAGATATGGAATTTATCCCCCTTAGTCCTTGCTTTATTTGAATGTTTTCTCAGTTAAATTTATAGGGTTTTTGTACATTTCTGTAAAACAGTTCTTCCCCATCATAGTTCTGTGCCAGAGTATCTATTGTCCTGTTATGATTCCCAGAATTTGTTTCTTTTCTATGAGTTTTATTTTCTTTAGTGATTACTATGTCAGTGGGTTTGCATAAGTGAGTATACACGAAGGTCCCATTGGACACCACCCTTTTGCCTACTGTGCTCAGGTTGTGCCTGATTAGTTGTCTCTGGATTGATCAAGTGTAAGATTTCATGAAAAGTCACCACACATACAGAAGCAGGAAGAAACATCCTACTTCTTCATCTACTTCACTGAATAACCCACCTTTTTCCCATGATGTGTCTGGCTCTCTGTCCATATTGGGGAAATATGTCCCCATGTGGGGCAGTAATGCTCTAGAATGACTGCTGTGATTTTCCAAAGGCCAGGGATCCCTGGTACTCATTTCAAATCATAAGGGGGATCCTTCATTGATCCCTCCCAAGGAAGGGAAAATATCTGCGTTACACCTCCCAATTACGGATGAGCAATGCCCTATGAAGGTTGATGTCCCACTGGCATAGATGAGCTAATTGCACTTTTTTCAGAGAGAAGAGTGATGATCTGAAATGGAGTTGTTAGATCGTCTTTACTGGATGGGTCTTTGTTCGTTTTCCTTGCATCAGTCACTGGACACCATTCACAAGTATCTAGGCACAAATCAGCAGTGATCTACTGATCATTGGATTTTGAGCATTGGTCACAGATTACCAGGTTTTGATTTTCAGTCTGAAGAAAGGGATCAGGCAGATTTCCAGTCTGTTTCTATGTTTCTGTTTGATCCCTATGGGAATAAGGATTCAAGTTGTAATTGATATACTATGGATGGGGATGATATTGGCATCCCAACCTACCCAGTGGTCCTGTTCAATTCCTATGGTATGCATCACCACTACTGGGAAGTAAATTGTCCTTCACCCCCATGACGTCATGGATGTCTATATCTTGGTTTCAGGGCAATGCAGACATGAATGGACATGAATGCTTCATTGCATCTGGTCTTGCCTAACAGAAATCAGCGATGAATGCCACTCACCTCCAAGGAAGTGTTCAGAGATATCATTTTGCCTTGGAGGACAGCTAATAGAGTTAGTCACCTTCAGTGAGTGATTATTGGAAGATAGGAACCCATTTTAATGTATCCCTCTCTGGACTGAGAAACTGTTAAAGACAGTCCTTACTCATCTCAAGAGCTAGCTTAAAATAGTGATATCTTTTCCATAATCGCAGATGTCAGTGAGTTCCAGAAGAACCAGTGAATCTGGTTTATCTACCTCCATTGGTCCACAGCTACTTCACATCTCTCAAATCGGGTGTTGGAGGGAAAGGAAGTTTTGGACATTCATTGAGACAATGAATGAAGTTACCACCTCTTTCTTCCCCACCACTCCCCCCCCCCATGTTCAAAAAGTTCTGCCACAGATGGTGAGAATAATCTCTCCATTCTGTATTGACCTTTTAGGGCCTCCTCTCATTGAGATCTTCTCCAGTTGCTGCCCTCAGTGATGGTCTTTTAGATGACACAGAAGTTTTCCTGGGGCTAGGAGTTAGCCAGGCAGCAGTAGGTGTAGTTTGTTTCTTGTTCTATGCTCCAGCTGCTTTTTTTTCTTCTAAATCCAGCTATTTGAGCTAATTCTTCAGCATAGCTCCTAAGCCTTCTTCCCTTAGACTTGTGCACGTTTCAAACTGGGATAGCTGGGGCCTGGGCCGACCTTCCAGTAAAAACTTGGGATGCCTTGGAACTAGAGGCCTCTAATCGTGTGATGATCGCTTCACATGTTAATTACATTTTGGCTGCTTCCTTTAGTCTCTTGAGGGACTAATTATTGTCTCAAGTGGTGCTTCAGTGCTTGCTTTAAGCCTTAGTGAAGATATTTTGTCATTCGTTCAACATGTTAATGAATCCCCTGGCGGAGCTTCACCTTTGACAGGGAGGCTGCCATGGAGATGTTGAAACTGGCTTGGAAGTGTGAACCAACCCCGACATCCCTGTGGGAACTTATTACAATTTATTCAAGGAGTTACGGGAAAACAGTCTCATAAGCAGCCTCAGTTCAAATCCCATTCTAAGCTAAGGAAGATTTAGAGGCCAAGGGAAAAGTCTTTCTGGACTCATCCCCCTTTACACAGAAGGGAGGTGATCAGCCTTAGGTAGTTGCACCCTCTCATGCAGTGCATTCCTCTTCCTCATAATGGAGACTACCACCATGGTCAGGAACACCATAAAGCCCTGTGACTGGATGGTCTCAACTGATCTTCAGTATGCGTTCCTTTACATCCCAGTCTTCCCATCCGCAATAAAAATAATAACTTTTGTCTTGACCAAGAGGTAGTAGCAGCCCACATGAGATCTATAAGGATCTCTGTCTTTAACTATTTTAGTGCTAGTTGATGCACAGCGTCCTTAGAAACTTCTCTTCAGAAAAATCTGTCGCTCTCTTGGTTGACAGAGATTCATCTTGGTCTTATCAGAAACCTGGTGAAGTCGAATTTGATCCCATCTCAGGACTTTTCACCAGCCTAGGGAAAGTCCATGTTTATCAAGACAGTATTGACCATATCCTGGTCTTCATAATAGGACTGCTGGCCAAGACTAAATTGTTGGCTTGCCATTACCTCTTTTTCCTGGGAACTCTAAACTTGGCCACATAGATTAGGGAGGCTTCAGTTGTGTCTGCTCCAGTTTCTGCTTCTAGCAATCTGGTGACCACACAAGGATCTGCTGTCAGCTCTGATCCATACGATAGCTGAATTTCACCAACACCTGCCTAAGGGTCTGAATTTGGATTAGTTTCTTACCAGAGTCCCATTTCATATCCTCAACTCTTTCTTTACACTGACACGACAGATTTGTGACTGGGGAGGCCCAGTCGTCTAGCAGTCTTCATTGGTGAGCACTCCTACCATATGGGTAAGTGTACTTATTTTCTCTGCAAGATTTGTTGTGGCTATCAGCCTCTTTCCTAACTAGTAAATTCACTAATACGCAGTGCCGGCAATGTATTACATGCTGTTAACATATAGTCTTTGGGGATAAAATAGTTTGAATTGTGAAATACTTGCCTGCTGTTATTGTAAAGATTCCCATTACTCATCCTTCTCTGATGTCCTGTACTTTAGGTCCAAGTCAAAAGAAGAAGATATCCATGTATTCGTCATGATGAAGGAGTTGGACTAGACTCAAGTTCTGTTTAATTCTTGCCCTCCAGATGGTGAAGTCTCGGTAATGAATGCAGTGCAGTAGTAGCAGATAAGCGTTACATAATTTAAGTTAGTTTTACATCTCCTCCTCCAAGAAGCCTTAACTAAATTTCAGCATGCATAGTATGTCAGATTTTACAAATATACATTACTGATTCATTTTAAAACTATTTTCTTCCACCTATCATATCCATCTTCACCATCCCCCCTGCTCCCTTGTCAGTGAACTTGGTTACATGACTTGGTAATATTTAATTTTTAAATTTCATTGAAGATTCTCTTTTGTTCTGGCAGGGCTGGAATTGAAGGCAAAATTATATGCAGAACACCACTAATGGAGAAGACTGCAACAACAAGCATCATTTTGATATTTGATAATCAGACTTATAAAACTGTTCCCAAAAGCTTCGCATATTTGGCAAATCCTGTAATAGATAAAATCCAACCCAACAAAAGTATGGCAAGGTAAGTTGTAAATCTGGACAAGTAAAGTCATCAAATAAATATTTCTCAAATTGAATTTATGCATTTACTTTCTGTTGTGGATGGTTTGATTGATAAGTAATATCCATCCAAAATGTATGTGCTTCCTTAAGTGCAGTTAAATGATTTTAATATTTCACAGCTGTATTGAATTATATCAAGGTTGTTGCCTATAAAATGAAGTGTATAATTGATTCCTCACCTTTCTTCTTTCTTTTGTGGTTTTCTTCCCATATACAGTACACATCACTGGTATTTTCAGAACTCCATGCATTGTGGTGGGGGTGGAGAGAGAGTGGAGATGATTAAGAAAAAATAACCTCCATCATCTTTCTGCACGTCCTGATGCGGTTGTTTGTGGAGAAATGTTCTACACACCGTGCTTTCTCAAGAAGTCCTCAATGAATGACCACCGCAGAGTGGACGTGGTCTCTATCAAATGGGCGTAGTTTACTGTATGACCGCTGGTGTATGAAGAGAGAGAGAGAGAGAGACGGAGACCGAGAGAGAGACCATTTTATCTACATCATTATTAGATGATTATACACATTTCCTAGTTAATTTGAAGATTTTATAATATATATAATGACAAATCAAATTTTAGATAATAGTAACATATTCGCAATGCCTAGAAAACTGTACTATTACTACTGTACTTTTTTATTTACAAAAGGCTGAATGACACCTTTTGCAACAAGTTTACACTTTTACTGTATTCAAAGAAATCTGAACTAATTAATGCACATACTTTGACAAGACCTTGGTGGTTTTCTCTTGAAGAGTGCAAAGTTATCCTACTGTTTAAACATGAAAAGTAATCCTTGGAGGTATGTACATTCAAATTCCCCATGACTGTTGATTCTGTTTAAGAAAAACAACAATAAAACATAAAACACGGAATTTACACTTAAATGCAAACCATGTTTTGTTCTTAAAAAGTAATGACCAAGTCATGAGGCTGAATATAGATGTACACAGCTACAAACTTTAGTTCAATTCTGATTTCATTTGTGCTGTATTGGACTGGTAATTCAATTTATTGTTCTTTCCGGTGATATATATTATGTCTCTTTTTATTCATCATGAGATAAGTGTATTTCAAAGTATGTAACCCTTTGGAAACTTAAATGGTCTCTCCCTAAAAAAGAATATTGACTCGAGCAGATGTTCTGCAGAAATAATGACAGTGAGCATTGTAAACACTTTTTTTTTTAGCATCAGAGGACAATGTTTCTAACATAAAGCCTTCTGACTTGGTGTTTCCGTGGGTGGTCATATTGATTGACTTGGTATGCTGTATTTTACACCTCAAATTATGGTCCCATTATTAACAGCGTAAGTTTGGTAATTAATCCTAATTAATCAATTATTGTTGAAATAAATAAATGATTGTTGAAAATTTTAAAATAATAAATGTTCAACAAATTTAAGGCATTCTGCTTGGTTGTATCCATATGTATCCTATTATTTGTTTGTTCTTGTAAGGAAAAATATAAAAACAAAATGTTTGTTATGATAGAAAAACTAATTAGTCATGTGGAAATGATTTATAAATATCCTATTCATGCTATAAATCTAATACGTTTAATTATTTCAATGCAGTTTCCTGTTTATTTATGTTGTAGCAATTGGCTATTGAGACAAATAAAGAATAAAACATGAAAGCCAATTTCTTTCAATAGTATTTAGATAATTTCTGTATTTGGTATACTGTTTTGCAGCTAATATGAATTAAATAGAAGACATGGGATCGATTCCTCATCTCTCTTGATCGATCTGGTGATAAAGTGATGACTGTTAAATTTACATTTCTCTAACATGATGTAATGACTAAGCAAATACAAGACCTATCACTTTGTTGGTCTCTATATTTATCTCAGATTGGTTTGGTACTCTCTACTGCAAATTATGGAATCCTTAGAAGAAAACAAACTCTTAACAAGATGTTAATGGACCTATTTAGAGCAATTTATCAATACTATGTTACCAGAATGTACCTTTGCATCCATTTCCTTATTGCTGTGTCAATGTGCACAATATACTTTGTTAAGTATCATATGAAATTCAATAATACTTCACTCCCTGCAGTGAAAGGTATGACAATGAATGATATATGTCAGACATTTTACAACAAAATTTGCAATAATATTTTACGTGAAACAGAATTGCACGTGTTCCGATAGTTACTCCAAGTATGAGAATGGGCCAGATCAGGTCAGGTGTTGGGCACGGGTATGTGTGTGTGTGTGTGTGTGTGTGTGTGTGTGTGTGTGTGTGTGTGTGTGTTGTTTAACTTTCAAAAAGGACCCTAACTTGCCTCAAAATAACACAAGAGCAAAATCATGTGTCTATTTATTCAAAGTATGCATAATGCCCTATAAATGTGTGCAAGAATTAAATGTCATCAAATTTAAAGTGACTACATTTGTGTGTGTCTGTTCGATATCTTTAGGAGTGGGGGACTGCTCTGGCACTGATAAGTTATCAGGAATATATTGTTCTATTTCTTCTGACATATAATCACAGGATTATTGAGGGTTAATTAAACAAGAAATTTGTATTATAACAAGGACACCATGCCATTCCTTTTCTTGTCTGAAATAAATTTATCTTGTGATGAATTAAATAATATCCCGGTCAGAAAGAACTATCTAGCCCATTAAATTCAATTGCCTTGCAGTACACCTGTAGTTAAAATTGAAGAAGTATGTATATTCAGCCTCGTAACTGTGTCATTAAGTGATTCATAAATTCAGAATTTGCTCTTCCTTTTGCTGGTGGTTTGTTTTATTTAAAAAAGTGACAGTCAACTGGAATTTACTTGTCCAAACCAAGGAAATTACTTTTCTTGTTTAAACAGCAAAATAAATTAGCACTGTCCAAGAGAAGATCAATACAGTATGCCTCACATCAAGTCAGTGCATAGGTTAAGATTTATTTAAATAAAGTAGAAATGTAAACATACTGCAAAATAAGTTGATCACCCTTCTCTAAATACATAGAATATAAAGACTATTTTACTTAATTTTTTTTATTGTCCCAATATGTTTTGTAGAAATTAAGATTACTTAATTCTTGAAATGGTATCTGATTGTAAACTGATGTATGGGTGTTTCCATGGGTGGTCATATTGATTGACTATTCAAATTTCAATCAGTAAAACTTTTGTTCTTAATGATTGGACCATAATTTGAAGTACATGTATTAAGAGAAACATGCCAAGTCATTCTTGCGATAGAAATGCTCCTTTCCCAACCAGAAATTGTCATCTTATGCTGAAATTTTATAAGTTTTTACAATGGTCACTGCCTTGTTTTCTGCTGAACATCCACTGAAGCCAATTCCTTTCTAGGGAGACACCATTTAATGGGGAGGGGGGTAAATACTTGAAGACTATTGTCTTCTTCTGAATTTGTTAATGAAAAAGGACATTATGCCATTCTTTGTTTTACTTAAAAAGTAGGATAAATTTACGCTGTTCAAGAAAAGCTCAACAAGGTTGTCCATATATATGATTGAAATTTAGATCACTGACTGCTGAAATGGTATTTGATTGTCAATCACTCATTGCATATCGGGTTTTCCATGGGATGTCTTCACTAATTGGCTGTTAAAATGTGACTAAATAATGCCGATCAGCTGATCTATGATGAAGATGACATTACCTGTGAATGCTGAGGTGCTGTGGTTATTTGCAGTATTTCATCACTATGTCACAAGTTTTTTTTTTTTTTAAATGGCTGTCAACTGGAATTTAATTGTCTAAACCAAGGGAATTAATTTTCTTGCTTAAACAACAAAATAAATTAATACTGTTCAACAGAAGATCAATACAGTGTGCCTCACATCAAGACATTGCAGAAGTTCAGATTTCTTTGTAAAGGTGAAATGTAAACATACTGCAAATGAAATTGATCTCCCTTCTATAAATACATAGAATATCAAGACTTGTTTACTTAATTATTTTATTGTCTCAGTATATTTTGTAAAAATTAAGATCACTTATTTTCTTGAAATGTTAGCTGATTGTAAATTGCATATGTCAATCAGTAAAACTTCTGTTCTTAATGACTGGACCATAATTTGAAGTACATGTATTAAAACCAACATGCCAAGTCATTCTTGCAGAATGCATCTTAAATTGCCAACTTGAAATTGACATCTTATGCTGTAATTGTATAACATTGTTTACAATGGTCACTGCGTTGATTTCTGCTGAATATCTGCTGAAGCCAAGTTTTTATTAGGGAGATGCCATTTAAGGGGGGGGGATAAATGCTTGAAGACTATTGTCTTATTCTGATTTGTGGTACAAACAGGACATTATACCATTCTTTGAATTATGTAAAATGTATATACATTTTTACTAGGGTGTACAGTGCCAAGTTAAGTAAGGTTCCTACGTTTTGGGCAAAATAATAGTATTATTTCACTAAAGCTTTAGTAAGATCACACTAAAAGTTAACTGAAATTTTGATGAGTGTTCACAAAAATATTGATCAAAACTTTCAGTGAAATCTTGGTGAGATCTGACTAAACTTTCAATTAAATTTTGATGAGATCTTACTAAAATTTGGTGGCATCTCACAAACATTTTGACCAAAACTTTCATTGAAGCTTCATTCAATTGCTAGTAAAATTTAACTGAAATATTGAAATTTCCGTGTTACTATATACAGTATTTTACAGCTGTTTCAGTAATTTTTGAGAGATTTCAATACGTTTCAAATGAAATAATGGATACAAATTATACAGCACTTTATTAAACACTGTAATATTAAAATATAAATGGACAACAATTATACAGCTGCTATAATTCTGACAGTCACAGTATATGAGAACATCATACTGCAAATGATGTTTGAATGTACACATTGATGATATTTTGATCGTTTGAACGAACCACCGATCCAAAGCAGCCATGACAAATGTTTAACAAGTTATAATAATTCTGATTTTACTCAGATTTATAACATAACTAAAATATTTTGCTAATATAAAAACAATAATATCACTCATGACATTGAAAGATTATTCTACTTATGGGCAATGAAAACTCCACAAAGATGACCATCTTTGATTGACATGGCAATAATATCATCACTTACCCCCCAGTGACCTATACGTTACATCTACATAAATTCTGGAAGTTAATCGGTTTGCAGTTCTATAGTTTATCATTTAACATGTGAGCTGCTACTGTAAAGCTGGTAGTTCAAATTTTTGTGGCCAAATTTGCAAAATGCTAGTCCTGGCATTCAGTTTTCTTACAGATTGACCAACTACAATGCTCTTTACAGAGATCATCTGCTAAATAATATACGGAACAAGTACTGTTATAAGGACCATTGCAGAAAAAGTGTGTTTAAAACAAACATTTATGATCATTGTCTCACAGAGACAGTTTTCTTTGTAAACATTGAAATGCATGCACTCCAATGTATTCATTGAATACATATCATATACACTTTGTGTTTTATGCTTATTTTGTTTAAGCAGACTTTAATATTTTTGTTATAATTTTTTTGTTTTGTCTTTATAATATCATATTCATCTGTAGGGCCTTAATGGAGAATACTTTAGTATAGCTAACTGAGTTGCCCTCATAAAATAAAGATATTCGCTTCTGCATCTTGTAACAGCTGACTAACAGAGGCAGCAGCTGTGGTGGTTCACTGGTTAGTGTGCTGGACTCTTACCCAGAAGAGTACAGGTTCAAATCCTTCTATCTTATCTGCCAGGGTTGGCTACCATGATGCATCCATGGGCAAGTCACTTTATTCAAATTGCATCAGCATTAAATAAGCTACTTGTGTTCTTCTTTTGTAGTGGTGGAATAAAGCTAACCATTACAGGAAAATACCTTAATAATGCCCATGACATTGGCATTGGAATGGCTGGGAATAGCAGTATGGTATGTAAAAGAGCCCAAAACTATATACACAGATAATTTAGTATGTCTGAACCTGTGGAGTATAGCCCAAACATTAACAACATTTGGTGTGCAAGTTTGTTTTATATCATAAATATAATCATAAACTCTGTCTCCATTGTAGTCTTGTTTAATTGATAACTTTTTTAAATGACCTCTTCAGTGGAGGAGACCTGTGTCTGTCCATCATGTCACAAATTTCATTTGCACTCTGACCTATAGCCTTTTTAAAATCTCAAATTCTATACACATGTAGTGTTACCAATTTATGTTAGTTGTGTCACATATTGCCATTCTGTAACCATTTAAGTGTCTTTGAATTTATTTTCACTTTGTATTCTTGGTAAATAAATTGTTTGTGAATTTGAGTCAACACTAAAGCCAACTTACCCTGCCAAGTGACCCTGCTAATGGAATGAAAGGGCATTTGTGTGGTGCTGCTTAATATTAGCAACTAAACTGTTTTTGCCTTGCTTCAGTCTGTTAGTTGTCATGTGATCACAGGCAGTCTTACCACAAATTTACTACATTGTTTTTGCTGTGCTTCAGTCAGTTTGCAGTCATGTAATCACAGGCAGTCTTACCACAAATATACTACATTGTTTTTGCTGTGCTTCAGTCCGTTTGCAGTCATGTAATCACATGCAGTCTTACCACAAATATACTACATTGCTTTTGCTGTGGCTCAGTCAGTTTTCTTCATGCAATCACAGGCAGTATTACCACAAATATGATACATTGTTTTTACTGTGCTTCAGTCAGTTTGCACACATGTAATCACAGGAAGTCTTACCACAAATATACTACATTGTTTTTGCTGTGCTTCAGTCAGTTTGCAGTCATGTAATCACAGGCAGTATTACCAAAAATATATTACATTGCTTTTGCTGTGCTTCAGTCACTTTGCAGTCATCTGATCACAGGCAGTATTATCACAAATATACTACATTGTTTTTACTGTGCTTATGACACTTTGCACACATGTAATCAAAGGCAGTATTACCACAAATATACTACATTGTTTTTGCTGTGCTTCAGTCATTTTTCAGTCATGTGATCACAGTCAGTCTTGCCACATTTGGAATACATACACTAGAAGATAGATGTGAAATTGAATGGAATTTTTTATATATATAATACTTTTGCTTACATGGGAAATTTCATTGAGGGACAGGAGACACCTGTTATAGCAGGAGCTAAACCCTTTTTGCAAGAAGTTCACATGTATGTTCGTCTTCTGAAAAGTTTATCATATAATTTAGTAGTTTCAATGGATGAGTTCTTACAAAGTGAAGTTGAATAGAACTAAAAATTTGAATCTCTGATCTTCATTATGGCTGCCACCTCAATATTTTCATCATATGCTCAATCGCATAAATCTTTACTACATTTAATGAATGTCCCCTTTAGAAATGATCAATCTTCAATGAGCATAATGAATATTAATATTAACAAAGCTCAGTCTGATCATATGAGTGCTTGACTTGTCGATCAAGCGCCATAATCAAGTACTTACTAAGGGACTCTTTGCATTTGAGCAATGGAATATATTAATGTAACAAAACAGAAAAGGGAACTTAGGACAAATAAAGATTTGCAAAATTTGGTTGGAAGTTTTGATTTCGAGAGAGGATGGCTCAGAATGGAAATTTTTTAACTGTGGCATATTTCTTTTATTTTCATGTCCAAAAGAAGACACAAGCTTGGGTCACTATATGCTGATTGAGCCTTTAGTGATTTAATCATAATTAATTAATCTCTTTTATCCTTTTGGAATTACCTCAGCTCACACATGGTATAATCCATGTCCACAAACTTGGAACACTAAAGCCAATCAACCCTGCTGACAGAATCAAAGGGATGATAATTGTTTTATGCTGCTTGAAATTAGCAACTAAATTATCATACCCTTCTTCAGCTAGTTTATGTGATCACAGACAGTATTCCTGTAAATATACTACAATGTGAAAGATAAAGTGAGAGATAGATGGGATGGGGACACCCTCATCTTGGGAGGAAAACCCTCCCATCCCTGAGGTTCACATTTATGAAAATTTAGCAAATAAACTTCATGAAGCTGTACAAAATAGGATATCCAACTCATAAGACAATTTATTTATCTCTGCTGATAATTAATTTTAAGTTTCACTCATTAAGAATGAATTACAGTACTTAAAATTTCTTATAGCCCCATGCCTGGGGCCACTCCAATTTTAGATTGGGCCCATCCTGTATGAGCTGATGTAAAACTATCCCTTGGGCATTTTAAATAGTGTTAATTAAAAGCAAAGAGATCAGGTATAAGCCACCATTTCACAGATTACTTAATTGACTGAAAATAGCCTGTGAGATATCTTTTAAAGCTGTAATGGGTGAGTCCATTGTGCTAATTTGTATTGGTAGGATCAGGAAATGGAACAGTAGATTATAAGTAAATCAAAGATTCTCATACCTTTCAACTTCTAAAGCCAAGCAGGGAGATTGAATGAATTAGAAACCTAAAACCTGGGCGGTTTTTCATGGCATTTTGTAAGCCTCATTTTTGCTAAATATTAACTGATCTTCGGGGTTCAATGTGCGTGAAATACTCCAAGGACAGGCCGTTTCTTCCTGTGACATGCCTTATTTTCCCCCAGGATGTGCTTGTTTGCATATTCTGATCAGCTATTGCCAAACTGCTCAATACCTAAAAGTTAGTCTTAAGTAAATAAGCAAGAAAGCCAGCATGACTAATTAATAGTAAATCCTTATCCTTAAAATTATCTTGTGAAAAGGCCTGCCCTCCGACATAATTCAAAGAAACCACATTATACAGTGTATTATATAAGCACCAGCAATTGATTGGCAAATAAACAATGCCCTATGTTGTTGTAACTAGTGGTGTCTAAATACGCAGTCTGCAGCTATTGCACATGTGGCATTTATTTTTTGCATATTTTTTATCGTATCTTATTTCCATATTCTCAGTTTGCAAGGCATTTAAATATTGTTTACTAAATAACATATTTATATGAATTAGCTTTTTGAGGGCACATAAACACATAAAGTGTGTGGTATATTTCTTCATTCCTTCATTTAATTTAATTTAATGACGGTAATTAGTGTTTATATATACGGTACAGTAATGCTCATGTAAGTTTCTGGTGGAAATGGAGATCGTACAACATCAGTAATCATTCTTGGGATCGAAACTAATTGCAGATAGTGTTATCATTAAAGTTTATTTTTTCTTTTGGTTTTTTCTTCTAATTTTATTATTGTTGTAGGGCAAAATTATTTTTATTGATTGACGTGAATAATGTTTTAACTTAACATTTAATTTACTGAAGAACAAAATTCATTGTTGTGTGATAAAAATAACTGTTTCATCATAACAATATTCATGGGTGATAAAATGGAACATGGCGTCTGTAGATTGCATAATATGTATATATATATAAATATATATATATATATATATATATATATATATATATATATATATATATATATATAGAGAGAGAGAGAGAGAGAGAGAGAGAGAGAGAGAGAGAGAGAGAGAGACAGAGAGAGAGAGAGAGAGAGAGTGATGTAGGATTTCTTTTAGGAAAAATGAAAATCAATAGACATAATGTAATAATCGGGAGTTCTCTGCAGAAATCAGGTGGTAGGCGTGGAAGAACCCCGAAAATGCAGGTTTGTAATATCTCCTGGTATAAGAGTTGACAGGTATGGATGCTAGATGCATGTAGAACAAAAGTTAATAAACATCATTGCCTTGAATCAGAATGTTTAAGCCATATGTATTATACGTTTGACAAGTTTGTGAACAGTGGCAATATTTCTTTGAAGTCACATTTTAATCCATATGCAGAAAGAAAAGTATGATCATTTCAGTTGTTGGAATAGCGTTTAAGTGTAATTCATTTTTGATGATTTAAGAAGCAGTCAGCTATCAGTGAAAACCAACAAAAATAAATTCCACAACTCTTGGTTGACATAGTTTTTCTTTGTTAAGCACGACAGCGAAAAAAAGAAAAATAAAGGGTGGGGGCTATTAAAGCTTTGAAAATGCTGCAAACAACACAAAGACATACATTAACTTGGTTCTGACCAGGATTCACTTGAGAATCCAGCCGAAACGTCTTATCACCAGGACCATCCAGTCCCTAATGTGTGGCGTTATGAACACTAATGACACTTGTATTACCTTCAAACCCCTTTGAACCCTATTGAATTTGTGTTCAAATTGTAGCTTTTGCAATGCTCTGTGACTATATTAAAAAAGTCGAAATTTTGGGCATGTAGAAATTGGAGTCCGGGCTTGTGGAATTTCACTCAGGACTTACAAGTTTATTTAAGTCACTAGCCCATGGCCTGTGTCTTAAAAAGGTTTCTCACGCACTGAATTATCAAAGACACATTTCTTGAAACCTATTTTATGAGTTCTATTCATAGATATGTTTCTCATGTAAAATTGCCCCTCCCATCCCTTCTCCAAAACTATACAAACTCCCTCCCCTCTCTTTGAAAATGCTAAAAAAATCAAGGCATCCAAAAGATCTTTTTGTCACTATTCCTTTTTACATGGATGGTTGTCATTGAAGGACTTCCTGTGACATTTAGTTGGCTCTAGTTAATTTGTAATGGCTTGTTGTCAAAGTGATTTTTACAACTATGGCTAGTTTTGATCAAACCTAGAATCCTGGTATATCTAAGCACTATTAGCAATAACCTCATAACCAGCCCTACTTGACCTTGGCCTTGGAGTTAAGTTCAAATGCAACTTCTTCGATATTGTACTTCAGTCAGCGTATGAACAGAGTAACTTATACAGTGGTCCTACTATTGAATCTTTAGGCATGGATGACTCCGTGTCCAAAATTATGCCTTTAGGATGGCCACTACAAACAGGTGCATTTCAGTGCAAAAGCTGTCAAATTTACATCTTGAGAATGACAAGGTAGTAGGGTTTACAGATGGAAATGTCAAATTTAAATCTTAACAGTGGCCAGGTAGTGGGGTTTACAGATGGAAATGTAAAATTTAAATCTTAACAATGGCCAGGTAGTGGGGTTTACAGATGGAAATGTCGCTAATATTTACTGATATCAAAGCACTGCATGTTGACATTTGTTCCAACATACCAATGAAATACCTAACATTAACCAATACAAAGAGGTAAGTAAACTGATTATCCTTACAACTGTATATTCCTTGGATGTCAGATTTTGTCACATTGATAATTACTGGCTGTTATTACTATTAATAACTATCATAACAAAAGCTAACCACTGAGTCTCACGGTGTTGTTCGGCTCAAGTCAGTGTGAGATACGGTCACCATAACGTAAAAATGGTATGTTAGCTGTTGAGGCTTCTTGCTTGTGGATGGTCAAATGTACTTGAAAGGGAACTGGCTGGACTAAAACCAGTTGATCATATGACAAGATCACTTCTGTTGTAAACACTAATCAGTTTGTGTAATAACTACAGATTGCCAGTAAAGTAATAAAAGTAGTTCCTAAATGTCATATTCTCAGTTGGTAGATTAACGTGAAAGCAATTTGACTGAATTAAATGAGGAACAGTTCTGGGATTACTACAATGACATTTGATGTCAGAAATATCCAATAAACACTGCAAAATTACACATTCTACAGCAGTGAGAAAATGGAATGAACAAACAATTATAGTTAAGCCAGATGTATGTGCCCTAACAGTTTCACAAGGTGGTCTTCCACCAATTATTTTAATTAATGCATTACAAGTTTGATTACATTGATTGCATACCATGCCGGTGCAATTTAATGAAAAATAGTATCTATTTAATACTTCCTTCATATTTAATAATACTACTATCTGTGCCTCTGGAAAGGCTACCCTCTTACAAGGCCAATTTTCTGTTGAAGAAGAAAGGGCCTTATAAAAGGAGAACCACTTTAAGCATGGTTTTTTTTCTCACTTCATACTTAGTCAGCATTCATTTCAAGGGGCCATGATTTTTTATCCATAATATCAAGTTCATATATCAAGATTTAGATTTTTGCACTTCTGAACATGATAACTAGGGGTAAAATTATACACCTCTGTTGTGTATTAATATGATTCATGACACAGTATACGATATTATACATTCTCAATACACATATCAACTTGATGGTCTTTTCATCTTTAGAAGGTCCCTCATATTGGTTATATTTCTAGCATGCAGATTACAGACGGAAATAGGCGTATCATCTGTTCATATGCCATTCTCAACATTGGCAAGATAAATTCTTCAAAACAGACTACCTGTTAGGTATCAATGATATTTATTCAACCTTTGGGGCCATTTCAGGTTGCTCCATTTGATCAGGACTCAGGATTCATCTTGGTCACCACACCCTTTGATTTGCACTGCATGGATGCTTTTTAAACATTTTACTAACCAATTACATGTCATGAATTAAATTTGAAAGGCATATTGTTGCTAACTATAAAGCAGAAGAAATGAGTTTTTCCCACATGTAAGTAAAATCTTATCTAGAACAAGTCCAAATATGGCAGCGAGGATAACCTGGAGCAACTAATTCCTTCATGCAGTTGCAAAACAACTACTGCAGACACATACACTGTGTGAGCAAAAGGAAATTATTGATGTCACCCAATTCGTTTCTGCAAATAAGCAATGTGATTATTATTTGTGCAGTTTGGAAACTGCCCATTTGCCAAATATGTGCTAATTTTGTATCCCATCAGCATGTTCAGTCATTGATTACATTTATCAGTTTAAAAGAGCGACATTCCAAACTTGTTCTCTATGTATGGTTTAAGAAATTTACTTGTAATTTGATAGCCACTTTTACAAACAAATTCTCTCTTGTTTTGTATATATTTAGAGTGAGTTTGGATGTGAATACTTCTCATGTGTCATGTGGTGAATAAGCTACAGTTCTTATTGGCCGTTAATGTTTTACTCTTGACTTGAACAAACCATAACCACCAATCAGAAATGAATATGACATATTTCATTGGATGTCATCTGGGATATGTAACCTCATGTTTGATACAAGTAGACAGGATGTGAAGCAACAGTGAAACTTCACATAAAAGTAATCATTCATAGATCATGCATGGGAAACAAATCTGGAATATCTTCCTTATCTTAATATATTTTACAAGTAACTGAGCATGTTAACAGGATAAAATAATCTGCATGGAATTCTGCGAGGCTGTCAAACCACGTAATTCACATTGTGTATGCTAATTTGTCAAAGGCAAGTGTGGTGTTTTCAGTAGGTTTTCGTTGTTACTGACGTAAACAAATGCATGTACCTGCTACAGCTGTCTCAGGTGAGTTTTTAGTTTCAAGAATTAAAAGGCAAATGATAAATAATTCTTCATGACCACTGAACATTAAAGTAACCTATAAAGGGTAAGTATTGTTTTGCATCAGTTCTTCACCAGTTTTGTCAGTATTGGCATCGATATGTACAAATATTGATGTATCAATATATTGAATGTTTCACCATAATGTTGACTCAGACAAACATGAGTAGATATTTTTCATTGAATTCATTAAGGTAGTTTCTTAAGATTACCTAACATGGTTTCAGGACTCAGCAGTTAAAAATAAGAAAATTACAGGACATCAGCAAAGACATTATGTAGATTTCAACAAAAAAGAAGATATGACATATAGATAAAACAAGAAGGCAAATTTAACTGTTTTCAAATCATATGGAATGTACATTGTGATGTGCAACATATTCAATATCTTTTCCAGGTACAGAATTGTGACGTGTCTGATAATGGCACCATAATGATATGTACAACTCCTAAACTTTCTGAGGAACAAAAGAAGAACCTTATCCAAGTTAAAAGTAATAGTACCAACAGAAAAAGAAGGAGCGCCAGTGGATTGTGTTCTGGTTGCTTTGAGATAGTGATTAAGATGGATGGCTTCGAGTCAAGATTCACCCTATTCTATACTGTGGATCCTTCCCTTCTTAATCTATCTGGAGATAACTCAGTCAAAATTTTCTCCCCAAGTAAAGACAGAACTCTTACTTTGCAGGTAAATATATATATATATATATATATATATATATATATATATATATATATATATATATATATATATATATATATATATATATATATATATATATATATATATATATATATATATATATATATATATATATATATATATATATATATATATATATATATATATGTATATATATATATATATATATATGTATATATATATATATATATGTATATATATATATATATATATATATATATATATATATATATATATATATATATATATATATATATATATATATATATATATATATATACTGAAGTGCCTGCATGTAGATGTCAGGTGTCAGGATTACTTTTTAATTACACATTAAGGTAGAGGTATGCTGGTGCACTGACTACTAGTTTATGCCAGGTTTTACAACATCGACACAAGGTACAAATTATGCATTGAAAACTGGGCTCATCACGAACCAAATTGTTCAATTCACCATGGAGGTGAACGTCTTACATTTTACCGTAGGTGCACACAGGGAATTCACCTTCTTCAGATCCAGTGTTAGTAATTTTAAACGTTTAATTTTATCTTACCTCCAACACCATGGGTGGAGATTTTGGACAGAAATGGTGACATTGCATCATTTCGTACTGTTTATATATTTTGAAAAATATATACCTCCCTTAAAAATGGTCTTTACAATAGAACTAATAGATTTGTGTAAACATGTATCTTAACTAGATCAATCTTATAAAACATATCTTCATTCTTTGATGAGTATGGCAATTAAACGTGTCTTTGTTTTTTCCACCTCACATTTGTAACATAAAGCATTGTTATGATGCTCCCCTTGTTCCGCTTTCTTGTAAGATAAATTTAACTTTGGAACAAACGTAGTTATCCTTTCCTATTGCTACAATTAACAAAAGGCTGACTTATTAAATATATGTACCTTTTGTCTTCTCTGCTAAGTGTCAGCACAATAAGTGAAAGAATCACATGTTATTGCATTTTATTGTAGTCCTTATCAAAATCATTAATAATTGTTCTCCACTGTGTAGTGGAAATTTTCTAATCAGTAAAGAATTCTAATTGCATTAAATGGAAGGCAGTATTAAAGTCTTAATTCATTAACCCCTGGAGGTTGTTTGTTTTGTTGTTTTGACCTGAAATGCGAGTAGGAAACACATTTTGGGGCTAATTTCTGAATACATCCTAATACATCGATTTACAAGAGATTTTCCTTTAGCCTAATGCCTAGTTGTGTCGTTTTCCGTTGGTTATTCTGCTCATGCATGAGGAGAAGTTTAAAAGTTGGAGTTCTTATTTTTTTCTTTTATTTTTTCACATTTGTTTAACGGACCCATCATTTTGTATTGAGACCACTCTTTATTCTAAATGCTCACCTTATCCTACTTTTTGCAAAGGCTAATATCTGTGTACCATGCAGACTGGTCTGCCATAGATCTGACTCTAAATCTGTACACAAAACTGGATTCCAACCACTGGCAAAGTTTGGGTGGAAAGAAAACGGGTCCAAAAAATTAGGTTTTCCCTCTGTATTTTGTAGTGCAACTGAAATATACAGATTATTTGGTATCATTGTAGAGCCACATCTGTCTACCTTTCTATAATACCACCCACTTTAGTGCATCATAAATGACCCTGATGCTACACAGCTTGGCAGCAGGCTACTACCTCCTGTCACGCAAATGCGGTGACAGGGGTTAATGAGTCAATGGAAAATAACATTTTTATGTTATGTAAGAGGGTAATATTGTTATTTAAGGACTGTTCGTGTTTAAAACTATCATGGATGAGGGAAATATTGTGATCGATACTTTTTATGTTTAAAACTATCATGGAGGAGGGTAATATTGTGATTGAGACGGTTAGTGTTTAAATCTTTCATGGAGGAGGGCAATATTGTAATGGAGACTGTTCATGTTTAATACTGTCAAGGAGGAGGGTAACATTGAGATTTGGTGACTGTTCATGTTTAAAACTGACATGGAGGAGGGTAATATTGTAATTAGGGGACTGTTCGTGTTTAAAACCGTCATGGAAGAGATTAATATTGTTATTTGGGGACTTTTCATGTTTAAAAATATGATGGAGGAGGGTAATATAGTGATCTTGGGACTGTTCATGTTTAAAACTGTCATGGAGGAGGGTAATATTGTGATGGAGATTGTTCATGTTTAAAACTATCATGGAGGAGGGTAATATTGTGATTTGGGGACTGTTCATGTTTAAATCTTTCATGGAGGATGGTAATATTGTGATGGAGACTGTTCGTGTTTAAAACTGTCATGGAGGAGGGTAATATTGTGATGGAGACTGTTCGTATTTAAAACTGTCATGGAAGAGGGTATTATTGTGATGGAGACTGTTCATGTTTAAAACTATCATGGAGGAGGGTAATATTGTGATGGAGACTGTTCATGTTTAAAACTGACATGGAGGAGGGTAATATTGTGATTTAGGGACTGTTCATGTTTAAATCTTTCATGGTGGAGGGTAATATTGTAATGGAGACTGTTCATGTTTAAAACTGTCATGGAGGAGGGTAACACTGATTTGGTGACTGTTCATGTTTAAAACTGTCATGGAGGACGGTAATATTGTTATTTGGGGACAGTTCGTGTTTAAAACCGTCATGGAAGAGATTAATATTGTTATTTGGGGACTGTTTATGTTTAAAACTATCATGGAGGAGTGTAATATTGTGATCTTTGGACTGTTCGTGTTTAAAACTGTCATGTAGGAGGGTAATATTGTAATGGAGACTGTTCATGTTTAAAACTGTCATGGAGAAGGGTAATACAGTGATCATGGGACTGTTCATGTTTAAAACTGTCAAGGAGGAGGGTAATATTGTTTTTAGGGGACTGTTCGTGTTCAAAACTGTTATGGAAGAGGGTAATATTGTTATTTAAGGACTGTTCATGTTTAAGACTGTCTTGGAAGAGGGTAATATTGTGATGGAGACTGTTCATGTCTAAAACTGTCATGGAGGAGGGTAACATTGTGACGGAGACTGTTCATATTTAAAACTGTCATGGAGAAGGGTAATATTCTGATGGAGGCTTTTTATGCTTAAAACTGTCATGTAGGAGGGTAATATTGTAATGGAGACTGTTCATGTTTAAAACTGTCATGGAGAAGGGTAATACAGTGATCATGGGACTGTTCATGTTTAAAACTGTCAAGGAGGAGGGTAATATTGTTTTTAGGGGACTGTTCGTGTTCAAAACTGTTATGGAAGAGGGTAATATTGTTATTTAAGGACTGTTCATGTTTAAGACTGTCTTGGAAGAGGGTAATATTGTGATGGAGACTGTTCATGTCTAAAACTGTCATGGAGGAGGGTAACATTGTGACGGAGACTGTTCATATTTAAAACTGTCATGGAGAAGGGTAATATTCTGATGGAGGCTTTTTATGCTTAAAACTGTCATGGAGGAGTGTAATATTGTGATGGAGACTGTTCGTGTTTAAAACTGTCATGGACGAAGTTAATATTGTGATGGAGATTGGTCATGTTTAAAACTGTCATGGAGGAGGGTAATATTGTTATGGAGACTTTCGTCTTTAAAACTGTCATGGATGAGGATAATATTGTGATTTTGGGACTGTTCATGTTTAAAACTGTCATGGAGGAGGGTAATATAGTGATTTTGGGACTGTTTATGTTTAAAATTGTCATGCAAGAGGGTAATATTGTGATGGAGAATGTTCATGTTTAAAACTGACATGGAGGAGGGTAATATTGTGATGGAGACTCTTCGTGTTTAAAACTGTCATGGAAGAGGGTAATATTGTGATGGAGACTGTTCATGTTTAAAACTGTCATTGAGAATGGTAATATTGTGACGGATACTGTTCGTGTTTAAAAGTATCATGGAGGAGGGTAATATTGTGATGGAGACTGTTCATGTTTAAAACTATCATGGAGGAGGGTAATATTGTGATTTAGGGACTGTTCATGTTTAAATCTTTCATGGAGGATGTTAATATTGTAATGGAGATTGTTCATGTTTAAAACTGTCGTGGAGGAGGGTAATATTGTGATGCAGAATTTTCATGTTTAAAACAGTCATGGAGGAGTGTAACATTGTGGTGGAGACTGTTGGCATTTAAAACTATCATGGAGGAGAATAATATTGTGTTTGAGACTTCATATCTGAAACTGTCATGAATGAGGGTAATATTGTGATGTGGACTGTTCATGTTGAAGACTGTCATGGAGGAGGGTAATATTGTGATGGAGACTGTTCATGTTCATATCTTTCATGGAGGAGGGTAATATTGTAATGGAGTTTGTTCATGTTGAAAGCTGTCATGGAGGAGGGTAATATTGTGATTTGGGGACTGTCGATGTTTAAAATTGTCATGGAGGAAGGTAATATTGTCAATTGAGGACTGTTCATGTCTCAAACTGTCGTGGAGGAGGGTAATATTATAATGGAGACTTTTCATGTCTAAATCTGTCACGGAGAAGGGTAATAGAGTGATTTTGAGACTGTTCATGTTTAAAACTGTCATGGTGGAGGGTAATATTGTTTTTTGGAAACTGTTCGTGTTTAAACTGTTATGGAAGAGGGTAATATTGTTATTTGCTGACTGTTCTTGTTTAAAACTGTCATGGAAGAGGGCAATATTGTGATGGAAACTGTTCATGTCTAAAACTGTCATGGAGGAGGGTAATATTGTGATGGAGACTGTTCGTGTTTAAAACTGTAATGGAAGAGTTATATTGTGATGGAGACTTTCGTCTTTAAAACTGTCATGGATGAGGGTAATATTGTGATTTTGGGACTGTTCATGTTTAAAACTGTCATGGAGGACGGTAATATTGTGATGGAGAATGTTTATGTTTAAAACTGTCATGGAGCAGGGTAATATTGTGATGGAGACTGTTCGTGTTTAAAACTGTCATGGAAGAGGGTAATATTGTGAAGGACACTGTCCATGTTTAAAACTGTGATTGAGGAGGGTAATATTGTGATGGAGACTGTTCGAGTTTAAAACTATCATGGAGGAGGGTAAAATTGTGATTTGGGGACTGTTCCTGTTTAAATCTTTCATGGAGGATGGTAATGTTGTGATGGAGACTGTTCGTGTTTACAACTGACATGGAGGAGAGTAATATTGTGATGGAAAGTGTTCATGTTTGAAACTGTCATGGATGAGGGTGATATTGTCATGGAGACTGTTCATGTTCAAATCTTTCATGGAGGAGGGTAATATTGTAATGGAGTTTGTTCATGTTTAAAGCTGTCATAGATGAGGGTAATATTGTGATTTGGGGACTGTTCATGTTGAAAACTGTCATGGAGGAGGGTAATATAGTGATGGAGACTGTTCATATTTAAAACTGTCATGGAGAAGGGTAATATTGTGATGGAGACCTTTTATGTTTAAAACTGTCATGGAGGAGGGTAATATTGTGATCTTGGGACTGTTCATTTTTAAAACTGTCATGGAGGAGGGTAACATTGTGATGGAGACTGTTCATGTTTAAAACTGTCAAGGAAGAGGGTAATATTGTGATGGAGACTGGTCATCTTTATAACTGTCATTGGGGCGAGTAACATTATGATGGAGACTGTTCGTGTTTAAAAGTATCATGGAGGAGGGTAATATTGTGATGGAGACTGTTCATGTTTGAAACTATCATGGAGGAGTGTAATATTGTGATTTGGGTACTGTTCATGTTTAAATCTTTCATGGAGGAGGGTAATATTGTAATGGAGACTGTTCATGTTTAAAACTGTCATGGAGGAGGGTAACATTGTGATTTGCTGACTGTTCATGTTTAAAACTGTCATGGAGGAGGGTAATATTGTAATTTGGGGACTGTCGACGTTTAAAACTGTCATGGAGGAAGGTAATATTGTCATTTGAGGACTGTTCATGTCTGTAATGGAGACTTTTCATGTCTAAAATTGTCGGGGAGAACGGTAATAGAGTGATTTTGAGACTGTTCTTTTTTAAAACTGTCATCGTGGAGGGTAATATTGTTTTTTGGGGACTGTTCGTGTTTAAACTGTTATGGAAGAGGGTAATATTGTTATTTGGGGCCTGTTCGTGTTTAAAATTGTCATGGAAGAGGGTAATATTGTGATGGAAACTGTTCATGTCTAAAACTGTCATGGAGGAGGGTAATATTGTGATGGAGACTGTTCGTGTTTGAAACTGTCATGGAAGAGTTATATTGTGATGGAGACTTTCGTCTTTAAAACTGTCATGGATGAGGGTAATATTGTGAGTTTGGGACTGTTCATGTTTAAAATTGTCATGGAAGAGGGTAATATAGTGATTTTGGGACAGTTCATGTTTTAAACTGTCAATGAGGAGGGTAATATTGTGATGGAGAATGTTGATGTTTAAAACTGTCATGGAAGAGGGTAATATTGTGAAGGACACTGTTCATGTTTAAAACTGTGATTGAGGAGGGTAATATTGTGATGGAGACTGTTCGTGTTTAAAACTATCATGGAGGAGGGTAATATTGTGATTTGGGGACTGTTCCTGTTTAAATCTTTCATGCAGGATGGTAATGTTGTGATGGAGACTGTTCATGTTTAAAACTGTCATGGAGGAGAGTAATATTGTGATGGAGAGTGTTCATCTTGGAAACTGTTATGGATGAGGGTAATATTGTGATGGAGACTGTTCATGTTCAAATCTTTCATGGAGGAGGATAATATTGTCATGGAGTTTGTTCATGTTTAAAGCTGTCATGGACGAGGGTAATATTGTGATTTGGGGACTGTTCATGTTGAAAACTGTCATGGAGGAAGGTAATATTGTGATTTGAGGACGGTTCATGTTTGAAACTGTCATGGAGGAGGGTAATATTGTAATGGAGACTGTTCATGTCTGAAACTGTCATTGAAAAGGGTAATATAGTGATTTGAGACTGTTCATGATTAAAACTGTCATGGTGGAGGGTAATATTGTTTTTTGGGGACTGATCGTGTTTAAAACTGTTATGGAAGAGGGTAATATTGTTTTTTGGGGACTGTTCGTGTTCAAAACTGTTATGGAAGAATGTAATATTGTTATTTAAGGATTGTTCATGTTTAAGACTGTCATGGAAGAGGGTAATATTGTGATGGAGACTGTTCATGTCTAAAACTGTCATGGAGAAGGGTAATATTGTGATGGTGACTGTTCGTATTTTGAAACTCTCATCGAGAAGGGTAATATTGTGATGGAGACTTTTTATGTTTAAAACTGTCATGGAGGAGGGTAATATTGTGATTTGGGGACTGTTCTTGTTTCAAACTGTCATGGAGGAGAGTTATATTTTGATGGAGACTTTCGTCTATAAAACTGTCATGGATGAGGGTAATATTGTGATTTTGGGACTGTTTATGTTTAAGACTGTCATGGAGGAGTGTAATATTGTTATTTGGGGACTGTTCGTGTTTAAAACTGTCATGGAAGAGGATAATATTGTGATTTGGGGACTGTTCGTGTTTAAAACTGTCATGGAGGAGGGTAATATTGTGATGGAGACTGTTCGTATTTAAAACGCTCATGGAGAAGGGTAATATTGTGATAGAGACTTTTTATGTTTAAAACTGTCATGGAGGAGAGTAATATTGTGATTTGGGGACTGTTCATGTTTAAAACTGTCACGGAGGAGGGTAATATTGTTATTTTGGGATTGTTTATGTTTAAAACTGTCATGGAGGAGTGTAATATTGTTATTTTGGGGACTGTTCGTGTTTAAAACTGTGATGGAAGAGGTTAATATTGTTATTTGGGAACTGTTCGTGTTTAAAACTGTCATGGATGAGGATAATATTGTGATGGAGACATTTTATGTTTAAGACTGTCATGGAGGAGGGTAATATTGTGATGGAGACTTTCGTCTTTAAAACTATCATGAATGAGGATAATAATGTAATTTTGGGACTGTTCATGTTTAAAACTGTCATGGAGGAAGGTAATATATTGATTTTGGGATTGTTTATGTTTAAAACCGTCATGGAGGAGGGTAATATAAAACTGTCATTGATGATGGTAATATTGTGATGGAGAAAGTTCGTGTTTAAAAGTACCATGGAGGAGGGTAATATTGTGATGGAGACTGTTCATGTTTAGACTATCATGGAGGAGGGTAATATTGTGATTTGGGGACTGTTCTTGTTTAAATCTTTCATGGAGGATGTTAATATTGTAATGGAGACTCTTCGTGTTTAAAAATGTCATGGAGAAGGTTAATATTGTGATGGAGAATGTTCATGTTTAAAACAGTCATGGAGGAGTGTAATATTGTGATGGAGACTGCTCGTATTTAAAACTGTCATGGAGGAGAGAAAAATTGTGATGGAGACTTCATATTTGAAACTGTCATGGATGAGGGTAATATTATGATGTGGACTATTCATGTTTAAGACTGTCATGGAGTAGGGTAATATTGTGATTGAGACTGTTCATGTTCAACTTTAAAGCTGTCATGGAGGAGAGTAATATTGTGATTTAGGGACTGTCTATGTTTAAAACTGTCATGGAGGAAGATAATATTGTCATTTGAGGACTGTTCATCTTTGAAACTGTCTTGGAGGAGGGTAATATTGTATTGGAGACTGTTGATGTCTAAAACTGTCATGGAGAAGGGTAATGCAGTGATTTTGAGACTGTTCATTTTTAAAACTGTCATCGTGGAGGGTAATATTTTTTTGGGGGGACTGTTCCTGTTTAAAACGGTTATGGAAGAGGGTAATATTGTTATTTGGGGACTGTTCGTGTATTGAACTGTCATGGAAGAGGGTAATGTTGTGATGGAAACTGTTCATGTCGAAAACTGTCATGGAGGAGGGTAATATTGTGATGGAGACGGTAATTGTTTAAAACTGTCATGGAGGAGAGTTATATTGTGATGGAGAATGTTCATTTTTAAAACTGTCATGGAGAAGGGTAATATTGTGATGGAGACTCTTCGTGTTTAAAACTGTCATGGAAGAGGTTAATATCGTGATGGAGACTGGTCATCTTTATAACTGTCTTTGAGGAGAGTAACACTGTGATGGAGACTTTTCGTGTTTAAAAGTATCATGGAGGATGGTAATATTGTGATTTGGGTACTGTTCATGTTTAAATCTTTCATGGAGGAGGGTAATATTGTAATGGAGACTATTCATGTTTAAAACTGTGATTGAGGAGGGTAACATTGTGATTTGCTAACTATTTATGTATAAAACTGTCATGGAGAAGGGTAATATTGTTATTTGCTGTCTGTTCATGTTTATTAAGATCATGGAGGAGGGTAATATTGTGATCTTGGGACTGTTGATGTTTCAAACTGTCATGGAGGAGGGAAATATTGTGACGGACACTGTTGATGTTTTAAACTGTCATGGAGGAGGGTAATATTGTTATGGAGACTGTTCATGTTTAAAACTATCATGGAGGATGGTAATATTGCGATGGAGACTGTTCGTGATAAAAACTGTCATGGACGAGGTTAATATTGTCATGGAGACTGTTCATGTTTAAAATTGTCATGCAAGAGGGTAACATTGTGATGGAGATTGGTCATGTTTAAAACTGTCATCGAGGAGGGTAATATTGTTATGGAGACTTTCGTCTTTAAAACTGTCATGGATGAGGATAATATTTTGATTTTAGGACTGTTCATGTTTGAAATTGTCATGGAGCAGGGTAATATAATGATTTAGGACTGTTTTTGTTTAAAACTGTCATGGAGGAGCTTAATATTGTGATGGGGAATGCTCGTGTTTAAAATTGACATGGAGGAGGGTAATTTTGTGATGGAGACTCTTCGTGTTTAAAAGTATCATGGAAGAGGGTAATATTGTGATGGAGGCTGTTCATGTTTAAAACTGTCATGGAGGAGGGTACTATTATGATTCGGGGACTTTTCATGTTTAAATCTTTCATGGAGGATGTTAATATTGTAATGGAGACTGTTCGTGTTTAAAACTGCCATGGAGGAGGTTAATATTCTGATGGAGAATGTTCATGTTTAAAACAGTCATGGAGGAGTGTAATATTGTGATGGAGACTGTTCGTGTTTAAAACTGTCATGGAAGAGATTAATATTGTGATGGAGACTGTTCATACTTGAAACTGTCATGGATGAGGGTAATATTGTGATTTAGGGACTGATCATGTTTAAGACTGTCATGGAGGAGGGTAATATTGTGATGGAGACTGTTCATGTTCAAATCGTTCATGGAGGAGGGTAACATTGTAATGGAATTTGTTCATCTTTAAAGCTGTCATGGAGGAGGGTAATATTGTGATTTGGGGCCTGTCCATGATTAAAACTGTCATGGAGGAAGGTAATATTTCCATTTGAGGACTGTTCATGTTTGAAACTGTCTTGGAAGAGGGTAATATTGTAATTGAGACTGTTGATGTCAAAAACTGTCATGGAGAAGGATAATACAGTGATTTTGAGACTGTTCATTTTTAAAACTGTCATGGTGGAGGGTAATACTGTTTTTTGGGGACTGTTCGTGTTTAACACTGTCATGGAAGAGGGTAATGTTGTGATGGAAACTGTTCATGTCTAAAACTGTCATGGAGGAGGGTAATATTGTGATGGAGACTGTTCTTCTTTAAAACTGTCATGGAGGAGAGTTATATTATGATGGAGAATGTTCATGGTTAAAACTGTCATGGAGGAGGGTAATATTGTGATGGAGACTCTTCGTGTTTAAAACTGTGATGGAGGAGGGTAATATTGTTATTTTGGGACTGTTCATGTTTAAAACTGTCATGGAGGAGTGTAATATTGTTATCTAGGGACTGTTCGTGTTTAAAACTGTGATGGGAGAGGGTAATATTGTTAATTGGTTACTGTTCGTGTTTAAAACTGTCATTGATGAGGATAATGTTGTGATGGAGACTTGTTATGTTTAAAACTGCCATGGAGGAGGGTAATATTGTGATGGAGACTGTTAGTGTTTAAATCTTTCATGGAGGAGGGTAATATTGTAATGTAGACTGTTCATATTTAATACTGTCATGGAGGAGGGTAACATTGTGATTTGGTGACTGTTCATGTTTAAAACTGTCATGGAGGAGTGTTATATTGTTATTTGGGGACTGTTCGTGTTTAAAAAAGTCATAGAAGAGATTAATATTGTTATTTGGGGACTCTTCATGTTTAAAAATAGCATGGAGGAGGGTAATATGGTGATATTGGGACTGTTTATGTTTAAAACTGTCATGGAGGAGATTAATATAGTGATGAAGAATGTTCATGTTTAAAATTGACATGGAGGAGGGTAATATTGTGATGGAGACTCTTTGTGTTTAAAACTGTCATGGAAGAGGGTAATATTGTGATGGAGATTGTTCATGTTTAAAACTGTCATGGAGGAGGGTAACATTGTGATTTGCTGACTGTTCATGTTTAAAACGGTCATGGAGGAGGCTAATATTGTTATTAGGGGACTGTTCATGTTTATTAATATCATGGAGGAGGGTAATATTGTGATCTTGGGACTGTTCATGTTTAAAACTGTCATGGAGGAGGGTAATATTTTGATGGAGACTGTTCATGTTTTAAACTGTCATGGAGGAGGGTAATATTGTGATGGAGACTGTTCATGTTTAAAACTATCATGGAGGATTTTAATATTTTGATCTAGACTGTTCGTGTTTCAAACTGTCATCTACGAGGTTAATATTGTCATGTAGACTGTCCACGTTTAAAATTGTCGTGCAAGAGGGTAGTATTGTGATAGAGATTGGTCACGTTTAAAACTGTCATGGAGGACGGTAATATTGTTATGGAGACTTTCGTCTTTAAAACTGTTATGGATGAGGATAATATTGTGCTTTTGGGACTGTTCTTGTTTAAAACTGTCATGGAGGAGGGTAATATAGTGATTTTAAAACTGTTTATGTTTAAAACGGTCATGGAGAAGGGTAATATTGTGATGGAGAATGTTCATGGTTAAAACTGTTATGGAGGAGGGTAATATTATGATGAAGACTCTTGGTGTTTAAAACTGTTAAGGAAAAGGGTAATATTCTCATGGAGACTGTTCATGTTTAAACTGTCATTGAGGATGCTAATATTGTGATGGAGACTGTTCGTGTGTAAAAGTATCATGGAGGAGGGTAATATTGTAATTAGGGGACTGTTCATGTTTGAATCTTTCGTGGAGGATGTTAATATTGTAATGGAGACTGTTCTTGTTTAAAACTGTGATGGAGGAGGGTAATATTATGATAGAGAATGTTCATATTAAAACAGTCATGGAGGAGTGTAATATTGTGATGGAGACTGATCGTATTTAAAACTGTCATGGAGGAGTGTAATATTGTGATGGAGACTGTTCATATTTGAAACTGTCATGGATGAGGGTAATATTGTGATATGGACTGTTCATGTTTAAGACTGTCATGGAGGAGGGTAATATTGTGATGGAGACTGTTCATGTTCAAATCTTTCATGGAGGAGGGTGATATTGTAATGGAGTTTGTTCATGATTAAAGCTGTCATGGAGGAGGGTAATATTGTGATTTGGGGACTGTCCATGTTTAAAACTGTCATGGAGGAAGGTAATATTGTCATTTGAGGACTGTTCATGTTTGAAACTGTCTTGGAGGAGGGTACTATTGTAATGGAGACTGTTCATGTCTAAAACTGTCGTTGAGAAGGGTAATACAGTGATTTTGAGACTGTTCATGTTTAAAACTGTCATGGTGGAGGGTAATTTTGCTTTTTGGGGACTGTTCGTGTTTGAAACTGTTATGGAAGAGGGTGATATTGTTATTTGGGGACTGTTCTTGTTTAAAACTGTCATGCAAGAGGGTTATATTGTGATGGAAACTGTTCATGTCTAAAACTGTCATGGAGGAGGGTAATATTGTGATGGAGACTGTTCGTGTTTAAAACTGTCATGGATGAGAGTTATATTGTGATGGAGACTTTCGTGTTCAAAAGTGTTCTGGAAGAGGGTAATATTGTCATTTGGGGACTATTCGTATTTAAAACTGTTGTGGAGGAGAGTAATATTGTGATGGAGACTGTTCATGTTTGAAACTGTCATGGATGAGGGTAAAATTGTGATGGAGACTGTTCATGTTCAAATCTTTCATAGAGAATGGTAATATTGTGATGGAGTTTGTTCATGTTTAAAGCTGTCATGGATGAGGGTAATATTGTCATTTTGGGACTGTTCATGTTTATAAATGTCATGGAGGATTGTAATATTGTGATGGAGAATGTTCATGTTTAAAACTGTCATGGAGGCGGGTAATATTGTGATGGAGACTGTTCGTATTTAAAACTGTCATGGAAGAGGGTAATATTGTGAAGCACACTGTTCATGTTTAAAACTGTGATTGAGGAGAGTAATATTGTTATGGAGTCTGTTCATGTTTAAAACTATCATGGAGGAGGGTAATATTGTAATTTGGGGACTGTTCATGTTTAAATCTTTCATGGAGGATGGTAATATTGTGATGGAGACTCTTCGTGTTTAAAACTGTCATGGAGGAGGGTAATATTGTGATGGAGAATGTTCATGTTTAAAACAGTCATGAAGGAGGGTGATATTGTGATGGAGACTGTTCGTATTTAAAACTGTCATGGAGGAGAGTAATATTGTGATGGAGACTGTTCATGTTTGAAATTGTCATTCATGAGTGTAATACTGTGACGGAGACTGTTCATGTTCAGATCTTTCATGAAGGAGTGTAATATTGTAATGGAGTTTGTTCATGTTTAAAGCTGTCATGGAGTAGGGTAATATTGTGATTTGGGGACTGTTCATGTTGAAAACTGTCATGGAGGAAGGTAATATTGTCATTTGAGGACTGTTCATGTTTGAAACTGTCATGGAGGAGGGTACTATTGTAATGGAGACTGTTCATGTCTAGAACTGTCATGGCGAAGGGTAATATAGTGATTTTGAGACTGTTCATGTTTAAAACTGTCATGGTGGAGGGTAATTTTGCTTTTTGGGGACTGTTCGTGTTTAAAACTGTTATGGAAGAAGGTAATATTGTTTTTTGGGGACTGTTCGTGTATAAAACTCTCATGGAAGAGGGTAATATTGTGATGGAGACTGTTCATGTCTAAAACTGTCATGGAGGAATGTAATATTGTTATTTGGGGACTGTTCGTGTTTAAAACCGTCATGGAAGAGATTAATATTGTTATTTGGGGACTTTTCATGCTTAAAAATATCATGCAGGAGGGTAATATGGTGATATTAGGACTGTTCATGATTAAGACTGTCATGGAGGAGGGTAATATTGTGATGGAGACTGTTCATGTTTAAATCTATCATGGTGGAGGTTAATATTGTGAAGGTGACTGTTCAAGTTTTAAACTGTCGTGGACGAGGGTAATATTGTGATGGAGACTGTTCATGTTTGAAAATATCATGGAGGAAGGTAATATTGTGATTTTGGAACTGTTCATGTTTAAAACTGTCATGGAGGAGGGTAATATTGTGATGGAGAATGTTCATGGTTAAAACTGTCATGGAGGAGGGTAATATTGTGATGCAGACTCTTCGTGTTTAAAACTGTCATGGAAGAGGGTAATATTGTGATGGAGACTGATCATCTTTATAACTGTCATTGAGGAGAGTAACATTGTGATGGCTACTGTTCGTGTTTAAAAGTATCATGGAGGAGGGTAATATTGTGATGGAGACTGTTAATGTTTAAAACTATCATGGAGAAGGGTAATATTGTGATTTGGGGACTATTCATGTTTAAATCTTCCATGGAGGAGGGTAATATTGTAATGGAGACTGTTCATGTTTAAAACTGTCATGGAGGAAGGTTACATTGTGATTTGCTGACTGTTCATGTTTAAAACTGTCATGGAGGAGGGTGATATTGTGATTTGGGGACTGTTCATGTTTAAAACTGTCATGGAGGAAGGTAATATTGTCATTTGAGGACTGTTCATGTTTGAAACTTTCATGGATGAGGGTAATATTGTGATGTGGACTTTTCATGTTTAAGACTGTCATGGAGGAGGGTAATATTGTGATGGAGACTGTTCATGTTTAAATCTTTCATGGAGGATGGTAATATTGTGATGGAGACTGTTCGTGTTTAAAACTGTCATTTAGGAGGGTAATATTGTGATGGAGAATGTTCATGTTGGAAACAGTCATGAAGGAGGGTGACATTGTGATGGAGACTGTTCGTATTTAAAACTGTCATGGAGGAGAGTAGTATTGTGATGGAGACTGTTCATGTTTGAAACTGTCATGGATGAGGGTAATATTGTGATGGAGACTGTTCATGTTCAAATCTTTCATAGAGGATGGTAACATTGTAATGGAGTTTGTTCATGTTTAAAGCTGTCATGGAGGAGGGTAATATTGTGATTTGGGGACTGTTCATGTTGAAAACTGTGATGGAAGAAGGTAATATTGTGATTTGAGGACTGTTCATGTTTGAAACTGTCATGGAGGAGGGTAATATTGTAATGGAGACTGTTCATGTCTAAAACTGTCATGGTGGAGGGTAATATTGTTTTTTGGGGACTGTTCGTGTTTAAAACTGTTATGGAAGAGGGTAATATTGTTATTTGGGGACTGTTCATGTTTAAAACTGTCATGGAAGAGGGTAATTTTGTGATGGAGACTGTTCATGTCTAAAACTGTCATGGAGGAGGGTAACATTGTGATTGAGATTGTTTATGTTTAAAACTGTCTTGGAGACGGGTAATATTGTGATGGAGACTTTTTATGTGTAAAATTGTCATGGAGGAGGGTAATATTGTTATTTGGGGACTGTTCGTATTTAAAACTGTCATGGAAAAGGGTAAAATTGTTATTTGGGGACTGTTCGTGTTTAAAACTGTCATGGATGAGGGTAATATTGTGATGGGGACTTTTTATGTTTAAAACTGTGATGGAGGAGGATAATATTGTGATGGAGGCTGTTAGTACTTAAGTCTTTCATGGAGGAGGGTGATATTGTAATGGAGACTGTTCATGTTTAATACTGTCATGGAGGAGGGTAACATTGTGATTTGGTGACTGTTCATGTTTAATACTGTCATGGAGGATGGTAATATTGTTATTTGGGGACTGTTCATGTTTAAAACCATCATGGAAGAGATTAATATTGTTATTTGGGGACTGTTCGTGTTTAAAACTGTCATGGAGGAGGGTAATATTGTGATAGAGACTGTTGATGTTTAAAACTGTCATCGAGGAGGGTAATATTGTTTTTTGGGGACTGATCATGTTAAAAACTTGAGCAAAAGTGTTTTAAACAAGATCATCAAAATTTAACAATTTACTCTTTTACTTAAAGGCTTTCAAATCTTCTACTTTCAACAGGGCACTAACTTGATGTGGGATCGAGGAGACATTGTTATCTCCATTGGCTATGAAAGCTGTGCATTGGTGGAAATTACAGAGAATACCATATCATGCAGTCCTCCAGCTCAGCAGCCCGGATCAGACCATCAGTTTCCAGATGTTTCTGTGAGTTTTTAGATCTATTTCAACATTAAATATTTTCAGCCTAAGTCTCTCAAAAGATTGCAAAAAGCAAGGTTTAAAGTTATTGCAGGTTAAATATGAGAAGTTGTGATTTTTTGTGCTCATGTTGATAGATCAGTCCAGTATGCATGTGTCTGAAGACTGACCTAAACCATATTCACTTCCTTAGAATGAAATGTACATAGGATATCTATCATACATTAATAGGTTAAATAACAAATTGAATCTTTGATCTGTGCGAAGTGTGTACATTGTAACACTCCTTGCCATTTTGATCATCAGTTTATCCTCCAGGATCTCACTAAATTCCAATGTATTCTCTTCATACATCTTAATTAACTTCACAATCAATTTCCTGGTTTAATTACTTGAGAGTTTTCATCTTTATAACTTAAAAAGGTAGCAATTGCTGTCAACACTGACAATCTCTTGGCTTTCACTTTCATGAAATATTTTAAGCTTATAAATATTCTAATACCTATTTACAATCAATTGTCAGAATACATTGTATACAAAATAATACAGTAAGTTACTTACAAACCTCCAGCACATCAACACATGTATTGTAGACTTCTTATTTATCAAGGTGAAGATCGGAGATTTCAAACAAACTGTTGGCTACCTCAGATACCAGTTAGAAGAAGAGTCAAAGGTCGTCATTATTGTAGCAGTCTGTGTTGGAGGGGTTCTTCTTATTGCACTTGTTGTTGTTTCTCTGTTTTGCCTGAGGATGTTCCGGAAACTTCAAAGGGAAAGAAAAGAGCATGCAACACAAAGGACAAGCAATGAAATGGAAATTATGAATGCATGTCCTGAGGGTATGTACAAATATGAAATGGAAATTATGAATGCGTGTCATGAGGGTAAACAATGGAAGGGAAATTAGGAATGCTGTCACCAGGGTAGGTACAAACAATAAAAAGTTAATTAGGAATGCATGTCATGATGTAGGTACAAAAAATGAAATGGAAATTAGGAATGCATGTCATGAGGGGGAGGTAATCAGGGTCAACAGCTTTATATAAGTTATATGAATTTTTTGTTTCATTTGCCATTAAAATAAATCATTCATGATGGAAACGTGCCAGGTTTTAGGGGAAAAAAATATACTGATGAGTTAACATATTTTTTATATTGTGACCTTTATCAGAGCACATGAAAATATATATTTTTATAGCTGTGGAAATATATTTAAAAATGTATGGAACTTGTTAGCACTATTGAATAAAAACGAACTTAAAGTTGCAATAAAATAATTTTTTAAGTCTCAAATTTGCAATCAGTTAATTGTATGGCAATTGTAATTATGTGATTGCAAGTATAAGAAATGATGAAAATGTGGCATGTATACCTTTTAATGCTTTTTTAAATCTAGTTAGCCCCATTAGAGATGCCATAATATAATAAAAATGGCAATACAATACAGTTATGTGTTAGCAAGGATTCGGATATTAAAGATATCAGCATGCTTTTAACATATATTGATGGTGAATTAAAACCTGATGTGTTTATCTCAGAAAGAAATTTCTGTTAGATACAAAACACTAGAAAATTGTAACATGAACTGATACTACTACTACTACTACTACTTCTACTACTGACTTTTGGGCTTCAAATGACATATATGCGTTCATATATAAAGGTTGACAGCACCATGGTGATAGAAACTGAAGATTTTATGGTACATCCATAAGACCTGAGAATAACCTGTTTGGTAATTTACCCATAGTTTCCTAAAAGGAGCTTTTTAAGGATCATATGGTATCGTTTGCCTCATCCAAGCAAGCTCATTTAAATTTCATCCGTAATATTGTTAAGATTTTACTGTTTCCAGTTTATATGATTGAAGCATCTTCATACATCACCGTATGACTTACAACCCATCTTTTCTGATATTCCATAGGATACACAGCACTAGAGCGAAAGCCAGAAAGGGGTCTGGTCATTGATCAAAGCACCCTTGATGTCCTTAAAGATGCTGGCCTGCTAATAACCAAAGACAGGCTTCGTGTTGGAGATGTCATTGGTCAAGGTTTGTAATAAAATCTTCCCAACTTGTTATCAACAACTCTTGAGTTCATCACAACTCTATATTAGATATATGTTCCCTCACATGAAGTTGGAATGCATAAGTGCAAGCTTTAACATTTACCTTTAGATCTTTAGGACTTAAACAGTGTATCCAGAATAATTTAGTTATTTTCCATATGAAGAGACAAATCAATTCATTATATTGAGTTTAGGTTAAAGTGTCAAAATAATGTGTTAATTATACTTTATAAAGGTATCCTTCTTCTGAAAAAATGAGAAAGAGAGAAACATACATGGGTAGATTATAAATTAGAATTTAGGTAGATGAGGAATTAGAAAAACAATTGGGTAGATGAGGTATTTGAAACAGAATTGGGTAAATAATGAATTAGAACAAATAAATGGGTAGATGAGAAATTCAAAAGATAACTGAGTAGATGAGGAATTATAAACATATCTGGATAGATGAGGAATTGGTTTTTCCATTAGGACACATTCAAATCTGCAGGAAATTTAAGGAATGACATATTTGATGCTAAGTTCATTGATTCTCTTTGTATTATGTGTCCATAGTTTCCCAGGTATTATATCAATACTGGAAATTGATTTGAAATAGTTAAAGCTTATTTATTTTGAAACAGATTTTAAATGTATTTCAGCCTCGTTTAATTAAATAGTATAGATTAGTACACTAAGTGACTTCTTTGATGCTGAATAATTAAAACACAGGTATTTGTCCACAATTATTCTATTTATTAGCTATTTTTAGCCATGAAATCAGTAAATCAGCTATCCGTTATCTTGGAATGCAGTCCTGGATGAGTCAAATTACATTTCTGATTGGCTACAATTAAAGCCGTGATTATGGATCGCAGTCGTGTAGGACAAATCAATAAACTAGGGGGTGTAGTGGTTGCAATGTAATCATTATGACATATTTTGTGCCTAACCATCTACAGATACAAGGCCTGCAGTTGTGAGTAAACCTCTTAACTAGACAATATGTTTGTGTGGGAATACAGGAAGTGCATATAACAGGCTGATCTTCAGTCAACACTGTACCACTTTCAACATGTGAAAAGCAAGTCTGTTGTTATAAAAGTATTGGGCAAAAGTCTTAGGGGACAAAGTCAAAGATTATCATAGCGGCTTATCGCTATTGTTCTCTCGTTATACAATCACCACATTTAAAATTGCAGGAAAATAGTTGGTACGTTTATCAAAAGTTAGATATTTAGAACCACAATTCTTAATAAAACATATGATCTTCCGTGTCTATACATTGGATTAATATTTTCACACATATACAGATTGATTTTGAATATGATACTAGTAGTAGGGGTTAATTGGGATTCTGGCTCACCTATGCCTTTTCCATCGGGGAAAAGTTGGGTTTGGGCTCCCTTGTATGTAATAAAGGAGGTTCTGGCTCACGTATGCTTTTACCATAAGGGGCTCTGGCTCACTTGTCTGTAATGAAGGATGTTCTGATTCAATTGTCTGTGTGCTTTTGTTTGACTGTGTTTTGGCTAACTTTGTTATCGCTCTCACGGTGTGTTTTTATATTAATTGTGTACTTGTAGTATAGTGAAGATGTCATGTGGACAACTTGGGTCTGAGTGAGAAGAGTTTTGAATCAAAGTTGGAATCAAGTGAGGAGGAGACTAAAACATGGTTTGCAGTGTGCAAAGGAGTTGATGGTGTATTCGAATAAGGAACTGAGCTATGTGCCTGAGATGATTTATTGCGAAGATAGTGATGAGGATGAGGAGTGAGTGAAACATAGTCACAGTCATCAGCATCCAGTGCAATGCTACAATCAGCGGTATTACATCCAACATAAGTAGATGAGTTTTCATTTATCAGAGCTCCAGCGAAATGAGTTTGATTACTGGCTGAATAAGGTGACTCGAGTGCAGATGATGGATATTGCAAAATTTATCAGATCTGAGTATGTGTTTAATCGTATGTCTGAGACTATGGGTGTTCATGAGCATGCAGCAAGATGTAAAGCTGTTTCTGGAAAGAGCTTGATGGAACCGTATGATAAGATTATTTCTGAGGTGTTGTCAAGCTAGTCAGAGAAGCGGTGGGAATCCATGACTTGAATTGTTCAGGATAGCCAAACCACTTGACGAGTGACTTTTTACCTTTTGGTAAAGAGGACTTTTTCAAACCGAGACACGTCCTGTTCTGTCTTTTGTAATTCCTGCTCATTAAACGAACCTTGGATGGGTTCTCCTGAAGAATAATTGAGGGTATAGGTAATGAGAATAATTTTATGAATGGACTCGACAATGAAGACTTCTTTGGTCCAGTTGGGAGTGTATCCTTTTTTAAAGGTGGGTTTTTGTCAGCTGATCCTGATGCAATCCCTTGTGTTGAATTTGGATCTAAAAAAATAAGGCCTCTGCGATCTGTTGTACTTGAGTGCCTGAGAAGGTTTCTTCTTGGGTCATTTGAATGACAACAATGTCTGAAGAAAATCTAAGTGTCAGTTGGTATTATTGCTGGTGAATCTTTTCCACATGTGATTTTTGAGAGTTCGTTTAAATCATTCGACGACGGAGGCATTGAGAGAATTATGATTGCTGTACAAGGTGATTTTATGTTTATGAAGCCAGTCTGACACAGTTTTGTTATAAAATTCGCTATCATGATCCACCCAGAGTTTATGGGCTTTTTTCTGCCTGTGATGCTATCCAGCACTTGTACGATAGAAGTTCTTTTTTTGTTTTTGAGAGGAATGACCCAAGCATATTTACTAAAGACATTGATGACCGTCATGAGATAATGGAAACAATCATTGTAGGTGCTATAATCTCTCATATCCAGGAGATTTACCGACCATATCTCGTCTACATCTACAGCAATGGCTCTGTGTTTTGGACAAAGTTTGGGTGCTGGTTTATACAGCTCGTCTACGAGATTGTCTGGTGTTTTCACGCTGATGCCAGGAATCCCGACTCTAGGCATACCTATGCCCAACTTATGTTTGGCTCTGATGAGAGTTATGTTGATAAGTACTCTGACAGTTTTAGGCTTGAGTTCTTTAAAGGTCCTCATCATGACTCCATCGCATCCCGCTATGTTGTAGGGATGATCTCTGTAACATATAGCGTGATGCATTGCGATGGCATCGACGTCGTTGTAGGGTTCCTAACCTGGCAGTGGCTGATCATGCTCATCCATTTGTTGATCTTACAGGTTCCATGGCCCTGTGTACGTTTGTCCTGGCAGCGTCCATCCACCTCATGGTCTGGGAAGTTTTCCGATGAGGGCATGGCCATCCATGGCTTCTCAAGAATTAGTCAATGTCCACATCCTTTGCAGTCTCCCACGCACATATTTCTTTCCACGTGAAGGTTTTCACAGTTGTATCAAGCTCACACTGTCTGCAATGATACATGTTTTCCACAATTACTCTACATTTTGGTGGTCTCATGCTGCTTGGTGATGTGACATTTTGAACCGCAGACAGCACACTTGAATTGAATCAGGAGACTTTTATTTTGGTGACTACATCAATGAGTTTCACACACTCCGTCTTGGCTTTGCACTTGCGACACCATGAGTCCATGATACTAAATATATTATACTTAGTATATTTTAAAATTATCGTATAATTTAAAACTTAAAAGTGTCTCGACAAGGAAATTTCCTCGACCTCTCTTCATTATTCAATCCACACAGTACCATCCACAAGTGCTATCATTAACGTTTTGAAGCTGTAACAAGTTATAGACTGCTCATTTATATGCTGAGCGTTGATATCTAGTAACCTCATCAGGATGATGTAAACCAAACGAATCAAAATATTCTATGTCGTCCAAATGAGGATGGTTGACGTTGTCAACCTAGTGGATGCCCTGTCGATCATAATAATTTTGAAGATTGATGACGCAGCTCCCGTCCGAGTTAATTTTTTCAGGAAGTTGATCCTTGGAAAAGACACTTCGGAAGCTGGGAGATTTTAAGAGATACTCGAGATCCTTAAAACCTTTTTAGTTTCATGTTGGTAATTCCTTTTCCATGCGTACTTCCAGACCATTGGAGACCTATACCGATACTGAGCAATCCTGACAGTAAGGTTCCAGCAAGGCCAGCGAGGAGATCACTGATAAATCCTCCTAGTTTAAACAGCTGCCATGCGGATAAGTAAATGACGATACCTATTCGATCTGCCTTGTGTTTAACAATGATTTTGAGTTGTCGTTGGGTCAGCATGAGTTTATCAGTTTCAACGGGTGCCGAGACTTTTAAGCAGATGGAGATGTGCCTTTTATGTGTGGATGCCACAGCGATACTTTTGTCTGCTGTGCAGACAGCGTGATGCCTATAGGAATGTATGACATGATGACGTTATCTGAAATGCTATTATTTTTTCATCGTTTAGGTTTGACATTTCGATAACCTGCAGAGTAGGATATGATGGCTAGCCTTTGACGCATGTGGTTTCCCATGGTTGCCTTTTGAGTAGCTCTGATAATGACTCCTGCAGGTACAGTGATTCCTAAGGGGGCTAATACGTTAGCAAATAACTTAGGAACCATGGTTTTAATCAAGTCGTCTGCACTAAGGTGTCTTTTTTCTAAGTATGTTTGTGACAATAGAGTTGTCTGACAATAGAGATTTTAACAACGGAGTTGTATATACAAGGACATTAATTTTCGTTTGTGGACATCCAACGTCATGAATCGGTCTGAGGTCATCAGGGCATAGCAGAGGTAATCATCACCAACTCCTGGAGTGACCGTCCATTGTATTTTGCTGCCAGCTGGAGAGTCTTTAAGATATTTGGTACATTTGGAGACATCAAAGTGAAAGATAGGATACAAGCTAGCAACTCTCCACGAGGTATTAGTCTGTTCAGCGAGAAACTCTTCCATTTAGATATGGTGTTCTGCAAAATACCGTTTTTTGGTGAATTGGGCTAATGTCATTTCCACTTCGAGCATGTGTGCAGTGGAGGATATGATTTTGACCATGCACAACGACAACCAAATCATGATGAATTGTCCATTAGCTACTTACCCCCTCTCTGTATGTATTGAGCTGGGGAATCTCTTTCCAGCACAAGCATATGTTTGACACCTCGAAACATGGTGTGGATATCTCGACATACGCCAAAGATACTGCTGAGAGGAGGAAACAAGCCTACCTCATCACCAGCATCGGTCTAAGTACGTCAACAGGCGAATCTCACGTTGAAGCTAGCATTACGTTCTATGGAAAAAATACTTCTGAAATGAAATCAGTTGAGAGCAGTGCCATTTGGCACATCAGCCACAGTGTCCCTGTTTCCAGCACCAGCAAACTCGGAACTGACAGCACCTCTCAATGTTGTATCTCTAAACTAACACATGTTGGTAGCATACGATTGCTTGTAGTCATCGCTAAACATTACCAAGTTATGTATGGTTCTGGCTGAGGTAAGTAGCCATTGATTTCTTTGATGGTTTGATTGTTCAGTTCATACTGACCTGACTTGAATAACGACCATCCATTATTTTGGAGTTGATTTTATCGCTGGCATCATAGTTATCAGTGGGTTATCGTTCGTTATATTTTACCTCGGACTTTCCAAAGGGATAATGGAGAAACAGATGCACACCTTCGTCATTCGTCTATATTTTACAATGGGTTCTCGCTTTGAGATTGGTCATGTTGGTGTCCTGATACTCCATATGCTCATACTCGGTGGTGGAGTCATCTACAGGAGTATCGTCATTAAGGCGCAGATAATTAGGAGTGAATCTCGAATATATGATAATATACTACAAAAGTGTGATAAAAAGTTATCATTGTTTTAATGCATACCCAGCCATGGTGGCGCCCAGAGAGGGAGTTGGTGGCCAAACCTTTTTGTCCAAGTCCTGTGAAAAAAATTGATCTCTTGCTGACAACCCAACACGTTTTTGGAAGTGCCTTCATCGTCTCCCTGGACACTGGCATATCTTCTATTGGAAAGGGTGGTGTGTTTGGAGTTGCAGTCATCACCGATGATTGTGGCATGCGTTGACTGGCTATTTTGTGTCCTACTGCTGTTCTAGACACATATGCTGCTCTGGTGGCTAATTCTTCGGCATCCTTGTGAGTGATGGATGAAACTTTGGCGGCAATACCTACCTGGGAAGACTGCACGTACGGAATCAAACAGCATGGATAAAACTCCGCCTTCTATTGTACGTCACTGAACACGTGGGGTCTCATCATTGTGTTATTTTAACTATAATCATATTTTAAAACATGTTTACGACAACTATATGGCTCTGATATGTTTACATCTTCCTCAGCACGTGCAGGTAATAGGTGATTATTTTGTTCTTATTATCAATGGTATTTCCAGACTGATTGGTCAGTCACATGGTGATTTCCGTAATAGGGTAGTGTAAATGATGGGATAGTAAATTAAAGGATTAGGACGAAGTAGCATGAGCTATCCATGTGGGTCGTTAATCGATGTGGAGTAAATGACGTTGTAGGCAGAACCCATGGAACACAAGGAATCCTGCGCGATCGTACAATTGACGTGGAGGCTGTTGACGTAACTGATTTTGATGGGAATATCTGCTTTGTAGACTCCATTTTGTAACAGGCCATCTCAACATGAGTGGCCACATTCTGACAAATCTCGAGGATGTGAGTTATCTGCCTGCGGGCGCCAATGTTGCATGATGGTCTCATGTGACTAAGTTGGCACAGACAAAACTATCTTTGACAGGTTTAACGATGACAGGCAATATCAACATGGGTGGCCTGAGTTTGTACGGACTTCCTACAGCCTCAGCAGGGTCTTCTCAGTCTGTGAGAGCTTCCGATCTGGATGTGGTGCTGGTGGGCACGTATCATAAGACAACATGTATGATCAGTGGCAATGTTGCAGTGACGGGCACGTTGTCCGTCGCGAGTCAGGTGATGAGCAATGACATCATGTCCTCACCGACCTCAGGAACAATGTCTCAGAACACAAGAACACAAGAATGGTGGGAGTAATTACTGGACTCAATACCAAAGCAGGCATGGTGTATAATATTTGAACGCCAGCCTCTCCATCTGGATCAGTAGAGAAGAATCGTGTTGATTATTGCATTGTCTGGTTCTTTGTGCAACTCGCTTCGCAGCTGAAAAGCATTCAAGAGATACACAAAAATCCAGCACCGATCACTTCACTCACACCGTTGTAACTGCAACAACATACGACAGCTCAGCAATGTCACATCTGTGAAGAGTGCATTCACCCCCCATGACAGCAATGTGAGACACCATATCACCGGTCGATATCGAGGAGCTGCTCAGGCCGACTGCAACTTACACGTCAAAGACCCGAAATTCCATCCCATCAGTGTTCATAATCTATGTAGATATAATGGGCATTTCATCTTGGCAGCTGTTAATCATCCACACATCAAAAAGATTCTCACCAAAGTGGGAGCTAAAATGAAATGTATCCCCAACAATCTTGAAAAGTACATGTTGAACACCATTGGACCTTTCCGATTCATTGATTCGTTTCAGTTTATGCCCACGTCACTGCAAGAACTCGCTAAACACAGTCCTACATTTACTCACATAGACAAGGAATTTGGTCACTAAACCGATCTTCTCAAAGAAAAAGGAGTCTATCCCTATAAATACATCAATGCCTCCTCACAATTCAATGACACCGTCGCTACCCCCTCAAAAAGAGTTTTGTTCTCATGTCAGTCTAATAGGAGTCACCCATGATGAATATCGATACGAGAACAAACTATGGAAAGAATTCGACTGTCACATTATCAGAGACTATCACAATGTTTATCTTATAATGGATATGCCTCACTCATTACCAGCTCGATCCCCTCTTGTATTTCTCCTCACCTGAACTCTAATGAAATGCTATGCTCAAGCACCCTGGCATGACCTTAGGACTGTTAACCGATCCATACATGTTCATGTTCAACAAACATATGATACGAGTTGTTATCTCCGTCATCAGTAAAAAAAAACACGCTGTGGCCAGCAATAAATACATGAAAAACTACGAACCCACCAAACCACCTGTGTATATTAAGAAACAAGATGGTCGCTATCGCTTAACCGGCTTGAAGCAGCTGTTCTGTTTTGTAGTGCCGTTTGTATGATATTTGTGCTTTCTGCCTGTCTTCATCTACGTTATTGTGTTCATTATGTATTGGTTGTTCAATTCGTATGTGTTTCTTCATCTCCTTGTTTTGGAAATGAGGACAATCAGGTTTTTTCTCAGCTATCTTGCTCCACTGTTTTTAAACAAACTGCCATCTCTTGATACTCGCCAGTCAACCCGTTTATGCTATGATGGACCCTAATTAATTTCTTTAGATGATCACTCCTTGGCTCTCCACACTACATTGTGCTCTAGACTACTATAATAAACGAACTGGGACTACAGTCATCATTACCTAAATGTAAACAGAAGCCAAAAAGAACCGTTGTTTCAAAGCTGGCTGGAGTAGAACAGGAAGAAGAATTCTAGTTATCTCCCTTATTTTGGCTCAACAATTTAAAAAGAATCGATCGTTAATTTAGATAACCTAATTCAAAAACCCTATTAATTTGAAAACCTTTGTGTCAACTATCCAAGACATACCTCTGCGTATTGCATTATTCAATAGCCAGTCAGTAGGACCACCAAAAAAGCGCACAGAAATGGCTAATTTTATCAACGACCAGAATATTGACATCTTTTTCCTGACCAAAACATGGCTAAAAACATCAGGCGATGAGCCAAACTGTGCGGATCTAACACCCACTGGTTAATCCATCTAGTAGTTCCCCCGTAACTCTCGCGGAGGTGGAATTGCTGTCATCACAAAGAATTCCATCATCAAATGTCTTAACCACACCACAACATTGAATTTCGACCACAACTAGTCCAAACCAAACTCACACTGGAGGAATGGTCAGTCCATTTTTTCTGCCTATACCGCCCTCCTCCTAGTAGAAAAAACAAGCTGGCTGAATCTCTCTTTTTGGATCAGTTTCCGAATCTCATGCAGTATGGAAATTCAAAGAGTCAGTTAACCAATCAATCAATCAATCCTCTCTGCGCCGTCTGGTGCTTGAGGCGACAGCAAGGGAGCACCATTTTGGTCTGTCGGCTGCTGTTATGGTGGCGGTCTGCAGGGTGAGTCATCTGGTCTTGAGTTCTCGCTCCACGGTTCGGCGCCAGGTCTCTTTGGGTCTGCCACGGTCCCTTTCCCTGTGGAGTCTATCTCAGTGCCACCCTTGGTAGTGAGTCAGGGGGCATTCTGCAGACGTGGCCGAGCCATCTCCATCGACGAGTTGCAATGGTCTCAGCAATGGTGCTTGTGCCCGCTCTGTGCCGGAGTTCCTCGTTCGAGACCATGTTTGGCCAGAAGATCCTCATGATCCGTCGCAGGAACTTGGTCTTCGAGCTTGCGTTCTATGTTAGCAGTGGTCTTCCAACACTCTGACCCGTACATAAGGATGCTCAGCACGTTGCTATTGAAGATACAAATCTTCGTATGGGCGCTGAGGTTTGTTGTCCTCCAGATGGGCTTCAGCATTGCGAAGGCCTGGTTGACCTTGCTGATTATTGTGGTGACTTCCGTTGTGCAACCTCCATTCTGGCGACCTTGCTGACCAGGTACGTGAATTCGTCTACTTCGTGCAGAGGATGGTCGTTGATGGTGATTGGGTCGCCCACTCTAGTGTTCTTCCTCAAGACTTGTGTCTTCCCTATGTTGACTCGAAGACCTATGGTGCTTGCTGTCTATACCAACTGTTGTGTCTTCTGTTGGATATTCTGGTGTCTGCCTGCCAGCAACCCGATGTCGTCGGCATAATCCAGGTCATCCATCATTGAGGTCAGCGTCCACTGTATTCCTTGCCTCCTGCCGTCTGTGGTGCGGCGCATGATCCAGTCAATGGCCAGTGAGAAGAGAATCGGCGAGAGAATGCATCCTTGCTTCACTCTGTTTTCCACCTTGAACGGTTCAGTGAGTAGGTTGTTCTGGATGACTCTGCATTACAAGTTCTCGTACAGGGACCTGATGACGTTGACAAGTTTCTGGGGGATGCCTTTGTGTCGTAGGATCTTCCACAGAGAGGCTCGGTGCAGGCTGTCGAAGGCCTTCTCAAAGTCCACAAAGACCACATAAAGGGATCCATTCCACACATGGGACTGCTCAAGGATCTGTCTCAGAACAAAGATGTGGTCGATGCAGGATTTGCCCTTCCTAAAGCCTGCCTGTTCCTGGCGTAGGATGCCGTCTACAGCTGTTGTGATGCGTTCGAGAATAATGCGACTGAAAATCTTACTGGAGATGGATAGTAAGGTGATTCCTGGCCAGTTGTAGCAGTTCCCCAGATCTTCTTTCTTGGGAAGTTTGACGATGATTCCTGTTTTCCAGTCATTCGGTGCTTCTTCACTATCCCAGATCTTTTGGAGACTCTGTCAAAGAAACTGCTGTGTCTTTGTGTATTCTGCCGCAGCATCTCAGGACATACTTCATCATCGCCAGGTGCCTTCAAATTCTTCGGCTTCTGGATGGCCTGCTTGACTTCCTCAAAAGTGATGTCGTCGCAGTTGATGTCAAGGTCCTCCTCTGCTTCAGGAATGTCAGCGAGTAAAGTGAGTCTGGACGATTCAGTATGGACTCAAAGTGTTGCTTCGATCTCTTCAGCTTCTCCTACTCCACTGTGACATGAGTTCCATCTTCATCTCTCACTGGAAGGTCGTGGTGCTGGCCGTAGTCGCCCTTCAGCTTCTTGGTGTTCTGGTACACCGTCTTAATGTCTTTCTGCTCTACTGCTGCCTCCGCCTCCTTTGCCAGTCTCTCTATGTATTCTCTCCAGTTTCTCCTTGCTGATTTCTTCACCTCCTTGTCTTTTCCTCTATACTCCTTCTAAATTCTCTCTTTCAGTCTTGGTGACTTGGAGTCCAAAATTCTCTTCTTAATCTGTCTTCTCTCTTCTATGCGAGTCCACATCTCTCCTGATATCCACTCTGCCTTCTTACTATTCATATAACCTAAAACTACTTCTCCTGCTTCCTTCATTACTCTGTTGAAATTGTCGATGGTCAGCGCTGTCTCATATTCTAGAACACTAAACCTATTCCTTAAGGCCAGCCTAAACTCTTCCTTCACTTTTGGATCTTTCAGCTTGGCCACATCGAAGCGCTGATTCCTGGAGACCCCTATCCTAACTTTCCTAAGCTTCAAAGTCATCTTGGCCACCAGAAGACTATGGTCGCTGCCGATGTCAGAATGCCGCATCACTCGCAGGGAGTGTTTCCATCGGCCATTCAACATGATTTGGTCGATCTGGTTCTGCCGTCTGGTGACGTCCATGTGAGCTTATGGATGTCCTTGTGCTCGAACAGGGTCCCTCCTATGACCAAGTCATTCTCTTCACAAAAGTTGACAGTCTTTCCCCGTTGTCGGTCATCACACCTACTCCATGGCGCCCCATGGTCCTCTCTCTCTCTTTATTGTCGCAGCCGACCCTAGCGTTGAAGTCGCCTAGTAGCAACAGCACGTCATGTCGAGGGACATCCTCTAAAATGGCTTCAAGAGCGTCGTAATAGGTGTTTTTGTCCTCTTCTTCCGCGTCGTTTATTGGTACATAGGCCACGACAACAGACAGCTTGGCGTACTTGGGGTTCATCCTGACGTATAGCAGGCGCTCGTTCACTAACACTGTAGAACGGTATTGGTCTTGTTCTTGCTAATAATGATGGCGACCCCCTCCCGGTGGTCATTGTCCTTCCTTCCGGACCAGATGATGACTTCTCCGGAGTTCAACTTCTGCTTGCCAGCACCAGTCCATCTTGCTTCTGGTACACCCATGAGGGTCAAGTTGTAGTGATTCAACTCACTCACTGCTTGTGGCAGTTTTACAGTCTGGTTGAGCGTTCGCACGTTCCAGCATCCAACTCTGATCCATGCTTTTGGCGTCAGGAGTTCCGCTATCAGGATGGGGACGTCCTTACGGTTTAGTTCTTCATCCGTCATAGAGCCAGTTAACCAACCCAACCATAAACATGGTCACATTTTAGACTGGATTTTTCATAGACCTGATGATAACATTCTACGGTCCTCCCTGGTTTCCATGACCTTGTATCAATTCATCTCTGCATTATATGCCATCTTGACATAACAGTCCCTAACACTCCACCTTTATCTGCTACTAAGAGAAACCTCCGTATGATAAAAAGAACCAAACTAATGCACAACATCCAAGAAAACCTAACACCATGCTTACCTCCTACAGCAGAACAACTGAATAACTGCCTGCGTTCATTGCTCGACAAACATGCCCCAGCTACCAAGTGCAAAGTATCATTTCAAAAATGTTCTCTATGGTATAGCAGTGTTAGGGACCAGCTTCGCACTGCTGAAAGAGATGGCCGTACAGCTGAGAGGCTTTGGCTTTCCACCAGACTCACTATTCATAAGCAAATCTATGAAGCCGCTAGGAAGAATGTCACAAATATAATCCATCCAGCGAAATCAGCCCACTACACAACTAAGATCTTGGAAAGTGTCAGCTGCAAAGAGCTCTTCGAGATTACTACCAAGCTAATGTAAAGCAACAAATCTACACCACTTCCAACTACCTTCTCTCCAGTCGACCTTCCGGACATGTTTGCAAATTTAATCCGTGACAAAGTACAAACCATTAGAGATAAGCTTGACACCACAATTTCAATTGACTCGTCATCACCATACAGTTGGGATGCAGCATTTGAGTGTCAACCATTAGCAGCATTTGAACCCGTCTCTATGGATTTCGTACGTACAATCGTGATGAAGAGTGCCCCAAATTCATGTGAACTTGATCCAATTCCAACATCACTGCTGCTTGAGTACTTAGATCCAGTATTGCCTTCACTAACTGATATTATTAATACCCCTCTCTCATCCGTTGAATTTTCATCATTTTTCAAACCTGCCATTGTAAAGCCTCTGCTGAATAAACCAACACTACACCACAATGATTTAAAGAACTACTACCCATTTTTAATCTCCCATTCCAAACAAAAATCTTACAAAAGGTTGTTCTGTCTCAGCTTGTATCTCATCTGCATATTGCCCTTGCCACAGTACTGAAACTACTCTTCTAAAAGTAGTTAATGACATTCTCTCTGCATTGGATAGCGGAAAGATTACAGTCCTCACCCCCCCCCTTGATTTATCTGTAGCATTTGACACAAGGGATAATGCTATATTACTTCATCGTCTCGAGCATGTATTTGGCATTCATGATACAGCCTTATTGTGGTTCAAGTCCTACTTGTTCAACAGGACACAAATTGTATCTGGAAATTGAATTCACACCAGCCGAGTTGATCTATGTTGTGGTGTTCCACACGGGTCTGTTCTTGGACCTGTTTTCTTCATTCCATACACTTAGTCACTCTCAAGTGTTATAGATCATCATCCAGTGTCTCACCAATTGTACGCTGATGACATCCAAATATACAAATCTATCCATCCAACTGAAGTTGATGGTACCATCCAAGGTGTAGAGAGGTGCATTTTTGATGTGAAATCATGGATGACAGGTAACAAGCTGCAGATGAATGATGATAAAACTGAGGCCATTCTGATCGCAACACAAAGACTTTCTCATTCACATCCTTTACTTCAAACAATAAATATCAGCAACACCAACATTAAGAGACATATCAGCTCAATTCGGAAATATCTTTCAGTTGATGCCACGAAAACACTTGTATGTTCATTAGTACTTTCAAGACTGGACTATTGTAAACTCAGTTCTGTCTGGTTCATCTCAATATCTGCTCCAGAAACTTCAAAAAGTTCAAAGCACAGCTGCTCGGATCATACTTAGGGTACCACGATCAGAGCACACCTCCCCGCTGCTCTGTACCCTAACACTGGCTGTCCATTCGATCAAAAATCAAGCACAAAATTTGTTCTCTATTCTACGTTGCACTGGACTCTAGTCCAACATACCTATCTGACCTCACCCATGTGTACATAGCAGCAAGATACTTACGCTCACTTCTGACAATCATATACTCATTATTCCCACTATGAAAAGAAAGTCATATGGACAGTGTTCTTTCGCATATGACGGCCCAGCAAGGTGGAATGAATTGCCCACTGAACTTAGACACAAAGACACAGTGATCCCATTCAAGAGGGCTCTAAAACCTCACTTAAAGACGTGCTGTTTCTTACCTTAAATATTCCCAGCATGTTTTTTTATATTTTTTAATTTGATGGTGTTTGTTTTTGTAATCATATCTTTATATGTGTTTTTATCTTATAGGTGTTGTCTAATGTTATAAAGCGCTAAGAGCTCCAAAAAATTAGGCGCTGTACAGGGTCCTCATTCTTATTATTATTATTATTATTAGTAGTAGTAGTATTAGTATTATTAGTATTATTATTATTAGTATGATACACTATGCCATGAATGCAAATAATCGATATGGGCTATGTCACAATCCCTTCCTGACGTAGATTTTCACTGGATCAGGGAGGAACAATTCCTCCAGGAAATACAGGCAATATATCTCTCGATGGCAAAGGCTATGTCATAGAGGTAGATCTTAAGTATACAGAACACCTTCACGAACTTCATAACAAGTAACAAGTATCCCTTCTGTGCTGAATCAATTGTTGTGGACAACTTGATGCTCTCTCATGAATACCTACAAGAAAAGAAACAGTCCAGACTCAGTGATGCCAAGTTAAAAAATCTCATACCCAGTCTCAGCTACAAAAAAACACTACAAAATGCATTATCGCCTACTCGAACAAGCTCTCTAGCATGGACTCGTTCTAGCAAAAGTGCATCAAATACTCAAGCCCAAGTAATCTCCTTACATTGATCTCAATATGACACAAAAGCCACCACAAACTTCGACAAAGACTTCTTTAAACTAATGAACAAGAGTTTCTTCGGAAAATAAACATGGAAAACATCAGACAGGACAATAACATTGAAAGATTTAACAACCAATGCCAACAAGATAAATTCGTAGTCAATGATGCCTTTGTCCGCATGAAAATAGTTGACGAAGAATTCGTCGCCATTGAATCCAGTAAACCCAGTTTCTTTCTGCACAAACCTGTCTACGTCAGAGCAGCCATTCTCAGTCTCTCCAAAATGCTCATGCTGGAGTTTCACTACGACATCATCAAGCATAAGTATGGAGACAAAGCTACACTTCTATTGACCGATACTAACTCATGTACGAAATTCACATTGACGATGTCTATGCAGACCTACATCAACATCCAGAACTCTTTGATTCTAGCGTGGACCATCCCATCCACTGTGACGACAATAAAAAAGTGATAGGAAAATTTAAAGATGAAATTCGTGGAGTACCCTTCAAGGGTTTCTTGGGAATTTGATCCAAAGTGTACTGCATTACATGTGATGATGACATCCTCATGAAAACAATCAAGGAGTCAAAAAAAAAAACAGTTACTGCCAAATTAGTCACACCACAACATTATACACAATCACTGCATGAAAACACGACCTACTACTCCATGAAAATTTTTAAATCACAACGATACCGAATCTCCACCACAATCATTAAAAGAAAGGATTATGCCCCTTTGATGATAAACGATACTCCACCGATGGCATTCATACACTTGTTCATGGACATAAAGACATTTTAAAAAATACAGTGACAGTGATAACAAACTGAGCCTAAACACAGTTAACCAAAAACATACAGACAAGTGAGCCACAATCCCCTTCATTACAGACAAGTCCACCGTAATCTTCTATGGAAAAGGCATAGGTAACTCCCAAATTGATCCCTACTACTGATACCCTAGTTAAAATAATTTGTCTTTAATATGACATTTTATGTAAGTATTCTAATGACTATGTTCTTCTTGTTTCCACCCAGGACATTTTGGAAGTGTGTACAAGGGTTACCTTTCAGTACCTGAAGATAATACAGACAAAGTTGTAGCTGTCAAAACTCTTCATCGTATGGATTAAATTTTTTTATTTACTTTCTTCATCATCATTATCATCATCATCATCATCATCATCATCATCATCACCATCATCATCATCATCATAATCATCATCATCATCACATCAAAATCATTGTAGTAATAGTGGTGATAGTAGTATTATTATTTTACTTTAATGTATGATCTCCTATAGTCCATCTATTTAGAGTTTTGGAAAATATACTGGGCAAAAAAAACTGTGCTAGCTGCTGTAAAGGATTATGTACTGTGATGAGATGTGTTCATAACATTTTCTTACAAAATCATTAAAAACAATTGTTTTTTATATTCTAACGCACTTTAATAGTTATGATAAATTATAGTTTTATGATGACTGGAAAGTTTAGTTTGGCATGATGGACATGAATATCAGTCAGTTTAGAAAGAAGGAAAAACAATGGTAGCTGAACATACAAGCTATGAAAAGAGGGGGAGGGAAAGAGACAAATGAGTTCACACAATTCTCTTCTGGACCACAGATTGTGCTTTTATTTATGTTAATGACACTTAAATAGTTTTCAGTCATGATTCTACTCATTACATTATGTTCCCTAAAAAGACCATTTGGATAAAGACAACAGATATGTGAAATTGACCCGTGTAAGGTATTATAGTAATCATATTAACATGTGATCTGAAAAGTCACATAAAATTAAGCCTTGAAAATGTATATTTATTTGCAAATGAGATTATATTGTGAAGCATCTGAAACGATAACAACTTTTCCTTAAAAATCAGTTATTTGCTTTTTCCACATTTAAATGGATATAATATAGTTATCTTTACACACTCGTTGTGATTTTCATTAGAGTAGTATCCTCATTGGACCATACATTTCCTGCAATGCAATAATAATTAAAAGCTATGCATTACAAAATGAAAAAATGCATTGCAGATGAACAGTTTTAAAAGCAAGATAATGGTGGTGTGGTCTTATTCAGTTAAACCTTTTCCAAGCTAAATATAATTAATTCTAGGCTTTACCCAATTTCTATCAGCGGTCGTGAAGTCATAATATATTTAAATTCCAGTGATATGATGGATATTTAGTTAGGATGTCTGGGATGATAATGTTTGTTTGTGAATGAACCAGTGTGGTCATTAATAACCCATTCAATGCCACTAAGTACCATGTACTAATCCATTAATAGCCTGATAACCAGTTCACTTCCACTAAATAGCATACACTAATTCAAAAAATTAAAATTTTAACAAACCCATATCAAATTTTCATGAAAGTTTCACAGTTAATAGAAAATTATTGTTTATGATCTGATAAAATGTTTTACAGAATATTCATGATTCTGTAGAAAAGGCGATGCCAATTTGTACAGGTTTTGTTCACTTTAAACAGAAAATAATCCTCGTGACATTGACGTTGAGGCGTTCATGAGTGAAGCCATGATTATGATGGATTTCAACCACCCCAATGTTCTCCAGTTAGTTGGCATATGCCTGGGAATGGATGATATGCCGCTTGTTGTACTTCCCTATATGAAGCATGGAGATATTCTGTCACACCTAAAAGACGAGAAAAATGTAAGCCACGGTAAAGATTGCGGTACATAAAATCATCTCTTTGAAAAACAAATCAATGACAAATATCAAGTAAATCAAGAACTTAAAATCAGCAAGTATAATTGATTGAAATGTAGCATTTTGAACATAAGTTGTACAGTAGAAAGACAAGAATGAACATTCTAGTGAAATGTACATATTTTCCTAGTATCTGATCAATCTGCATATTGTATAATGAATATTATGATGACTTGTTGGTCAGATCAGTGGCTAGCATGATGAAATAATTTTATCACTAAATAACATAACCAATAAAGGCTGATTTTTCTTTTAAGCAAGAGTAAGAACTTAAACTTATTTGTTTTTGTTTCCATTTTCCTTCATCATTGAACACATTCTGGATTATGATGTAAGAATGCCACAATTTATTCCTCATTTCCTCATAATTTAAATACTTTATTCCATATAATTTTCAATAGTACTGTATGAACTCAATGGCACATAAATTGCAGTTTAGCTGTGATAACATTTTAAATAAATTGGATATATTCTGATAAATCTGTATAAGTGTGAAACAAAATGTAAATAATTCTTCATCATGAAGTGTTTGGGACATGCATTGATATGAAGAATTACATGGTTGGACTGAAAGGCTTAACGAGTTTCTGATTCTATACAAAAATTCTACATTTCGCATCCTAATAAAACAGAAAAATAAAGAAATTATTACTTATAAACTCTCCGTAAAATGTATTATTTCAAAATTTTGAAGATCTAAAGTTTTACATGATTTACACAGTTGCATTAAATTTATATTGCATTTATTGATATAAATTAGTTGACTAAGTCTGAACTTTTTTCAATAGATAAACTTGCAACAACTCTATCTTTTAGAAGGGATTTTTATTGCTACAGTAATGGTTTATAAAAATCAGTTTAGATTTTATGACTTTAGTTCTTTTGCTTTTGTTTGATTTCAGAATTTGACCATCAGAGATCTCATTCTAATCGGAATTGACATAGCAGAGGGGATGACATATCTTTCCAGTCGCAGATGTGTGCATAGAGATTTAGCTGCCAGAAACTGTATGTAGGTATTGTAGCTTTATTAATAAATATCAAGTTTTCATGAATGGATATTCTATTCATGTAACAATTAAATGATTTTTGTTAATGAATAAATGTTATATGCATTTATAAAAATAAAACAATTCTTTCTTAAAAGTACAAACAAATTTATATGTATTTTTTCGTACACCAAACAACTGTTTTGTCTTATTAAAAGTACGAAAACAAGTACGAAAAATATTGTCTAAAATGCTTATTCTGGGATCGTGAAGGGCTTCGCCAATGTTGCAAACTGGTTTTGTATTCCTTATTGGCAGCAAAGTATACTATCTGGTGATTTTTTTAATTATATATATATATATATATATATATATATATATATATATATATATATATATATATATATATATATATATATATATATATATATATATATATATATATATATATATATATATATATATATATATATATATATATATATATATATACAATGACGGTGTGACCCCTCTATAGCACACTCCGTTATAACATGAATTCAGATATAGCATGGTATGGTCTGGTTTCCAAAATTAACATATATGTGTATTTTTCTTGCATGTTAAAATAAAACAATTATTTCTTAAAATTACAAGAAACCATAATAAGTTTATGATCATTTTGGGGAAGAGATTACACATGAATAAGACAAGATGGTCGTGACATGGTTCCTGAAATTGTATGTGTACTTTTTTCGTACACCAAAAAATAGTTTTTGTCTTCTTAAAAGTACGAAAAATAACGTCTAAAAAGTTTATTCTGGGATCGCGTAGGGCTTCACCAATGTTGCAAACTGCAATTTTGCTTCCCTTATTGGCAGCAAAATATACTATCTCGTGATTTTATGTACTGGCAACATTGTTGGCTGTTTAAAGTTGTATATACAACCATTGGTTTGTAGTGGAGAAATTCAAAGGCGCCATGAAAGAAACGTGATATAAAATGCGATGAAATTTATCAATTGTTACACAAACAATTTCTTTGTCCGTATTGATAAACCATTTTAACAGTGTACTGGTATATCATAATCCGCTTTTGTTGTCATCGAGCATGAGTTCTGTATGTTGTGAGATATCCATGTTATTTGTTGTTGATATTTCTTGTAGCGGAGATAAACCGAATGAGGCACTATCTCGAAATCTATCTTTCATCAGATGTTCGGCTGCTTGCTCGTAATTAATATATTTACATACACTGATATTTGTATGTGGATACTAAGTAAAATTCCTCTTAATTCCACTCAGAATTAAATCCTTCAGAACACTTACAATTTCTATGTCATCAGACCAAAACACCTGCATCTCTATCGACCGTTGACCCTTTGTTAAATTTCTGGCACATACGTGGAAGGCAGCATGATTCCAGCATACATAATATTTCATTGATCATTTGTGAAAATCACTTGCCAAATTACAATCTTTACATATTAATATGCATTTATTACGACTTTTTCATTGGATAGGATAGGTTTACACATAAATATTTTAAAGAAATGGTATGGTAACATTCATCACACTTTATCTCAGTCATGAATGTACTCCTGCACCTGCAATTTACAAAACTGATCCCAAATTGTATACAAACATTCCAACATAAAACTATTTTGAGTCTTTGAAATATATTATAGTTTTCAAATTCATAAAATATTTAAGATACTTGTAGATGTTACACTGGCCGACTTAGGCCTGTGACAGAGGAAAAGCAGGCCTCAAATTATTGGCAACTTCATAGAATGAATAATATAACATTAATGAAGATTTCAAATCCAGGTGATACAACTGTTGTTCCGTATTCTTGTTAATAATCATAGCAAAATATGCAGTCTGTCAGTGGAAAAGAAATGTGGGAATATGTGAACTGCAAGTACTATAACAGTTAAAATGTAAATGTCTTTATTATGATAGTATGCATCATGTACCATGTCAACATTAGGTCACAAATCTGATGAGCAGCTTTGAAATGCACGTACATTAAATGCATATTGTTGTAGGCTAGATGAAGAATTCCATGCAAAGGTGGCCGATTTTGGATTATCCAGGGACATGTATGAGAAAAACTACTACAGTAGTGACAACAAGAAATCCAAACTTCCTGTCAAATGGATGGCTTTAGAGAGTCTGGAAAGAGGAGTTTACAACTCCAAATCAGATGTGGTCAGTACTTTAGCATCATATTTGAAGTAATAGAACATTTTGTATTACATCTAAGACTTCACAGTATGACTAGTATGTTTAAGGGTTTTTTCTTCTTAAATTTGATATTTTAATGTACAGTTAATATATTTATTTTGTTTACTTGAATGAGGTTCATGGATCGTTTATGTACCTTTGAGAAGAATCTTTGAGGTTGGGATAAAATATTCCAGTTTTCACTGATATATTTGCAAACTGGCTACTTACAATTATAGGAGATAATGTCAAGCTTTCAGTGCAATATTCTTAATCAGTGCTCAGCTTGAAATAATAAAAAAAAATGTCATGAGACTTTTTAACCTCTGTCAAACTTGGTGCAAACAAATGTATAACAACACTCTCTGCACTTTTCAAAAACTGTGTACAACTGGAAGTAAGCAATTGAATGTCCAGTTTTTCTGCAAATTTCAATAATTGTTCTTTACTCAGTACAAGCAGGAAATGACTGGTTTTATATACAACTTAAAAGAAATGTGCTAACTTAATATGAGCAAATAAAATGAATTTCTCAGTTTCATCTGCAGCTTCTAAATGCTGCTAATCTCTGTACGTGCGAAAAGTATTGTCCCTTGATCTGTGTAACATTCCAAAAATACTCTAAAATTTGTGTATGGAATAAAATTACTATGTTTGGTTATTTTTATCTTATGGGACTAAATTCATTTGTGTTTCTCTCTTATGCAGTGGTCTTTTGGTGTTGTCCTTTGGGAGTTAATGACAAGGGGTGGAACGCCCTATCCTGGTGTGGACAATTGGGACATAGTGCACTACCTAAAGAGAGGGAGACGTCTACCCCAACCTAAATTTTGTCCGGAACAATTGTAAGTCTACAGAAATGTAGATGTGTGAGTTCTAGAGTGTAGACATTTTCACACCAACTATATTCATAGGGATACATACAAACGACAGTACTGCAAGCATAGTTTTTACCAAACATCTATGTTATATTAAGACAAAGACGAAAAACAAATATTGATACCAGAGCCTAAGCAGCTAGTATATTTTATGCAAACCCACTTGTGTAGATGTCAGCATTTAAAAATATATAAAGATACAGTTTGAAGTTCTAGCTAGTGTTACAGTTTTTCATAAACTTGCTCAAGTTGGGGTAAAACAAATAAAACAATGTCACTATCCATGATAATGACAATATGTTTGAATGGGATACAATTGTAGTTAAAACTAGTTGTGTCAGATAATAATATTGAGGTGCTAATATGTGTATTTAAAATAGTTTCACAGATTTACTCAAAATTTATTGAGATAATATAATCAACCTCGACAGAAGATGAGATGGCCACATTATTGTCGTAAAAATAATGACTTAATCAACTATTTGATGTTGATAATTTGTTTCGTGTTAATTCTTTGAAACTGACTCTTGGGGCAGTTTCCTATATTGTCAACCAGTGTCAATAACTGGCAAAATGTAGGCAATATAGTTTATTATTCAAGGCTAAGACTTTCTTAATTTCATTTAGTTATTTTACTTATAAAGAGCTGCAGACACAGTCAATATGTTTTTCCCATTTATAGCTCTTTACGTTGATTTCAACTATCATTCCGTAAAGCTTTTCTCCTTAACATTTTCAGTGAATTGCCCATTCATTGTCAGATTTCAGTTTTTCAGATGTGTAATGTTTCTATGATGGGGTTATTACCATACATTTAGTTTTTGTTTCATTTGTAACAATTTTATTTTGTTTTGATGACATATCTATATTCCTTATAATGGAATTTACCATATTTACCGTATATGTTGGGACACCACAATTTTTGTTCAAAGTAATTTTCGTGCACAGTACGTTCTGTGATACATTTTGTTCTCTCAATAATCTGGATTTTTTTGTTTTATTTTTATTCCCCTTTATATATGCCATGTACATGAAAATAATGACTGCAAGGAATCACTTTTTGTGCAAATGTGAAAAGTTATCATTTTAAAGCGTTCCAATGTTTCTGTTTATTTTCATATTCCCAGTGAAAACCGGTAGAAATAATTCAAAGTTGGCTTCACCATGTTGGCCTACTTTGTATACATATGCATAGTTAAAAAACAATCTCCACGCTAAAATGAATCCAAAGTCTGCTTCCGGCGTTGGCTGCTTTGTAATAAATTAACCTTTGTATTTGATATCCTACCGGTAAGTTCAAACAATGAGTTTATGGTTGTTACAAAGTATGTTTATTCAACACTGGGCTTTCATTTATATGCCATATGCAGTAACAATTTACACAAACGGGTTTAGAGTTCTTCAGTGTAATAGTATACACAGCATTAAGTTGCTTTACTAATACTTTCTGTAACCCATGAAATCAAAAAGATTGTCATTTGTACTCACAATGAATGTATTTCTAATAATGATTTTAGCTTGTGAGATATTGTCATATTGTTATCCTGGATATAATACACTCTTTGTTATTTTGTACCTTACACCATGTCATGCCTGAATAGTAGGTGCTTTCGAGCAAAAGGGTTGATAATTCTCGCTCTCTCTATCAATCGTTTATGATTTTGCAGGATCCAGTTTGCATTCTCATAACATTCAAACCTTTGAGGACAACCAAACATGATTCATTTCTCAATATTCACGTCAATGACCAGTGTGTTGTGTTGTCTGATGAAAGCGATAATACTATGGATGTGTGTGCTACTTAACACCAGACTTACACACAATGAAAGGAGTACTAGATCATGCATTTGGAATTAAAGCTGCAGACGAATCAACCGATTTTGGGTTGTTTTGAAGTTATTCTTTGTAACAGATGGTTATATATATATATATATATATATATATATATATATATATATATATATATATATATATATATATATATATATATATATATATATATATATATATGGATAGGATTAAAAAAAATGCTTTCCTGTCCCAGAACTTATGGTGAAACATTTTTCACCTAGGTCATGTGTCCCAAGATTTAAGAATTGAAATAAATTTGTACTGAATTTGTGCCCCTCCCCGCACGTTGTAATAATATAGATAAACAAAACCCTTATATGATAATAAGATGAAAGAAACTAACCTTGTGTTGTTATTATTTATTCCTTTATCTCATCATGAGCAAGTAAAATATAAAATATATCCACGAGCTGCATATATGTATCGTAGGCTTCCGTACTGTATTACATTGACAGTTTATGTACATTGACAGTTTATATACATTGACAGTTTACATATATTGACAGTTTATGAATACATTGACAGTTTATGAATATATCAATATTTTATATACATTGTGAGCTTATATACATTGACAGTTTATGAATACTTTGACATTTTATTCATACTTTTATAAATATGCTAATATGAAAGATGTAAATCAAACAAGTGATAAATCTGAAGAGTAACAGTACAATAAATCTCAGAACTCAAATTTGATCTTGAGTCTTCTCATTAATTTATTATTATCATTTGAAATGCTACAGTTAACTCTTTTTAAGTGATTTAAATGAATCAGAAAATCGTATGTGAGCAGGAAGTGAGTTTCATATTTTAGCTCCTGAATTCTGTTGATTTCCTTTGATTTGTTCAATGCAAAGTTTTGATAATAATACATTGTTAAAATTCGATCTTAGAATCTGGGGAGAAGACATGCTGTATATAATTTATCTGGAAGAGCTCCTTTGATACATTTGAAAACAGGAACTACTTTCAGACACTCTGTTCTCTCATGTGTTCTTAACCAATTACATTCTATCAAAATGTCTCATGATGTTGCATCTAGAACTGCTTGCTTGTGAATTCTGTCTAGCTGAGAACTAGTCCAATTTCCTCGTTTTGTTGAACAGTAGTTAATCATTGGAAATATGTAAGCATTATAGTAATGATTTCTTTTGTCCTTTGTCAGGTACTTTTTATGCTATAAAGCAATGCAATTTTAGATGTAAGGGACCTACAGACAGACACTGTCTACTTGTTTCCCCCTTAAGACTTCTGTCAATGATTATTCGTAATAGCTTCTTATCATTGACATTTTCAATTGCCAAATTATCTGATGTACAGTATATACCTTTCTTTGTAATTTTGCAGTTGTTTTTCTTTCACTTATTAACACTTTATTTTGTTTTGACCACTCCTCAGTTGATTTAAGGTCTAAACTTAGTTTGTATGCCAGTGTACAGACATTGCCTCTTGATGAACAATTTCTTGCAACATCTTAAACATACGTTTATAACATAGTTGAAGATCATTGATAAATCAAAGAACAAGGAAGGTTAAATCACCGCATACTATTTTAAAGATAAATTTTATGTAAATGAGTTAAATGGCTGATTTTATTTCCTTCTGCAAAATAGAAAATGCTTAACAGATGTTGGTAATATAAAATTAAATGAAAGTATCAGATCATATCTGACTTGTATTTTGGGTGCACAAGTTCAGAAAAGAGAAGCTATTGTATAGTTTATTTTCACAGCATCAGATGCTATTAATATCTTAATTGAGCTATATTTAGAGAAGGTAGAAAACTTTATCATAATATTCCAGAACAAATATAACATATTAAAAAGTGAAATTAAACTATGTTGTTTTTTGTGATAGTAATTTCTTTGAACATGCTACATGATTATGAAAATAAATAGTAGGATACAAGAGTGATTTGCTTAAATACAAAACTCGTTTAAGAATGAATTAAATCTTACAATTAATATTAATGTAGTGAAGACTGGTATTCCATTGGCTCATAAACAATTTGTGACAGTACAATAGAAAACAATATAGCACATGACAGAGGTGAATGTGAGTAGAACACATGCACATAAAAAGGATTATTCTGACTGTGGCCTTACAATTCATATGGTAGAGCCTGTACATAGTTCATTTGATATAATTTGTAGACATTTAGACATTTAGATTGCATGTGGTATTTACATAATGTAAAGCGGTGGTATTGACTGTAAGCAGTTAGATTCATGCTTATTATTAATTTTCTATGGGCAGAGCTAGTACTGATATAGTCATTCATGTATTGATGTGGCAATAGAACAATAGTTGATGTATTCATACATGTACCTATTGCTGTGGCAAAAGAGTACTAGCTGATATAGTCATCGATGTAACTATTGCTGTGGCAAAAGAGTAAGAGCTGATATAGTCATCCATGTACTTATTGATGTAGCAATAGCGGCAATTGTCACACTCTTATACTTAAGTTTCTGTTTTCAATATTTCTCGTAAATATAATTTTTCTTAATAGTTGATTATTTGTTCTTTCAAATATATCCAATGGCTTTTACAGTACAGGTTTTTGCTTTGGGTTCCTTTCTTTGATGTTGATTGTTTTAATTCTTCAATCTTTTATTCATACATTACAGTGTCAAATCATTATGTTCTCACGTTGATAACTCCTACAGAATTTAGTTCACACATTAATTATTCTTCCCCTTGTGTAGTGAATGATCTTTTGATTGCAATTCATAGTTCTCTACTTTGCATTCTTCTGTATTGTTCATGGATTACAGTTTCGTCTTCACTCAAAATGGCTCTTTCATTTACGTTCATTATTTGCATCTTAGTACCCTCAGGAACCTTTGTGTATCAGAAGGTTTGAGATTGTATGTATGTTCTGTCTTCTTAGTTGGATACAAATATATTGGCTTGTTTTATCTAGCCCAATATAACCAGTTTGTTTAGACCTGGTTTACTTGCTCATACTGCTGAGTATCAGTATTGTTTTGATGTCTCTTTTTCTTGATATTTCAACTGTTTTACCATCTGTTTGTTCTTCTTACACTTTAACATTTGTAACCATCTACATGCTGGAATTTAGCAGGCTAGATCAGATATCTTGATGATTTAATAAAACTATTGGGCAATGAGTAACTTGTATGGTGATTACAAGCTTTTTGTAAATAAACATGTTTTTGCATCATAAATTGTGTGTGGATTGTACAATCTTTCATTTTTTATATAAATTTATAATACAATGTGCAGCTTAAAAGTATATATAACTTGTCACTAAAAGACAGAACAAGGAGTTAAGTATCTGTTTGGTGAACAGCGAATCAATTGCAATTAATTAATTTGGTTTTGGGTGCGATAACTATGTTTGAAGAGCGTCATTACATAATAATTCTTTGAGTAAATGCTGATGGAAACAGCCTGTATTTTGAGTTGAATCTGCCAGACGATGGATGGAAGAACATATTAATACATCAACAAGCTCTGTCCAATATATTTTGCAGCATTATTTGTAGTAGAAAGTGGTTGCTGAATTATAGAAAAGGTACTCGTGATAAATCCTGGGGATATATTAAATAAGAGGTTATAGTTACAGATTGATATTGCACAAGGTACAAATACTGTGTTACTGTGGCAATCATCACAATATATAAATCAAAGCAAACAACCTTATTTAAACTAGCTTTAAGTCGCAAACATTATGAAATATTCACTGTTATGCTAGTGCAAAAGTGCAACTCAGCAATCAAAGCTTTCATTACAACAAGGGCAATACAAGCTATCCCAGATGAAACAAAAGGAGAAATTATAGAAACCTTGAAGCAATTTAGAACACTTTCAATGTGTTTTGAGGTCTTCTTTGACTATTGAAAGCTTTCATATAAGGAAATGTGTTTATGTTCCTAATATTAGGTTAGTAATGAATAAAATTCGACTTTATCTGTAGCTTTTGAATACCACTGAACTAATTTTGATATTTTTTTTGTTCCAAATTGACAAGCACAAGTCATCATCAACAGTTGTTATATTGGTCAACCTTATAAATTAAAAAAAATTCTCAGCACACATTTTATTAATCGTTTTCCTCCTAGCGTTTTCTCTATATGTATTCATTAAGTTAAATACATCTTTGTTAAAATCATTGTCTGTATTCTGAGTCTATTTTTGAATTAATATCAGTGAACACCTTAACCATGGTTGTTGATGAAAACAAGATAATTCGGTGTATCCTTTTTCAGTTTTACATGATGATAATATATCAGTATTTTTAAGTTCATATAACAGTTTTAAACATCAAATTCATGTCTGTCTTTATTTTTCAGTTTATATAACAGTTTCAGGACACTTGATTAATCATATATTAACTTCTGCAAATCACAGTCCTTAAAATATTCATGGAATTGGAATGGAATCTTTAATCCACTTTAAATATAACCAGCAAAATATTTATCTTGTATTTCAAGCAAATTTTCTTGTGCCGATACAATTTGTTCCTCAGCGGCCCAGCAAGTGTTGGCTCATTGATCATTCATAGAACTTGTTAATAGCTAAGTGTATAAGAAATGACGTTGACCTTGACTTTCATACACTTCATTTGACGTTTTCTCTCCATATTCATCTAAGTAGTAATCATAATGTTCTTGTGTGTTTCTATGCAGTATGATACTAATTGCACCCCTTATTCCATTCTCAGTCATCAAGAATATGTCCTTGTCTGGTAAATGTTCAAGTTCTGCATTAGATGTCTTTAACAATGTATTATGGTCTAGTTCCGGTGTATACGAGTAGTGAACAGCATCTAATTTGTACCTATTCATGCATAAATTATGAATATCTTCAAATATGCCACACAGTATTAAAGTCTGATTTATGATATAACTGTCACTTAGATCTTCATGTATTCAAAAGTTTGATGATTAAAATGTTATATGGCATGATATACAATGTGGTAATCATCATTTGATATCTTTAAACCTTTTAGTAATACAGAAAACCTGTATGCTTGTCATATAGCTGTTTTGTTACATGTTTCAAAAATATCTATGTAATCTTATCAGTAAATGTCAGAATAAACTGTTTAGACGTCCCTTTAAATATTGCACCTTTAAAATATTCAGCCAGCTTTTAGTTTGTTTACAAACATACTTTTATGCAAGCAATTATTGCCTAAATTGTTTACCTTATTACAAGATTTGATGCACATTCAGGCAAATTGATGTATAGGTTTCAAGATCACTGTTTGCTTATCTAGGTACAAGAGTAGAAAATATCTACCCTGTCAAGCATCTGCAAGATTGTTTTTCCTAAATCATTTTATTTTCTTCATTTTAGCACAAATATGCGAATTATTATAATTTATATTAAAATATTGTATGTGAGTATTGGATGGAATGAGAGTGAAAACGAGAAAAACGTTTTTTTTTCGGTGGAAACATACAAGGAAGTACTTATACATTTGTTATTATTCCACTATGACTAAAGTATGTTGCATTGATGTAAGTCAGATTCGCGATATATTCTCAATATCCAAAAGTGTAAATGATTTTTCGGTGTTGACTTTAAACAGACGTGTATTTTACAAAGGTGCCTGCAAAACATGGCTCAAATCACAATTAGTCTTGTATAAAAAAACAAGTTAGAGTATTGAATTTATTATATGTGTACAATCGCGATATTCAAATTCTCCTTAACTTCAAGTGTTTTCCTCTTCTTTGCACCAAGCCACTCATTCTTCCAGTTTGCATTGCATAACATTGGTTTGTCGGCGCAATTTTACAGTGGGCATGTTTTGTATGGTATTTTCGACAGTTTTCTTATGTGGTCACGTCAGGCTTGAACGCTATATTTGTTACATGACATGATTTTTAGTACTTTATTATTGCTTTTATAAGTATATTAAGCACTTCACTTGTCATTTTTCTCAGCTGACATAATAAAGCGATAGGGATATCAAAGTAATAATTATCTGACAATTGATACAGATTTAATACAAAGGAGACAAGTAATATTATTGCGTCATTGCATGCTTCCTGTATTGACTTTACTGACTTGTAAGACATTGAAAATCGCAGTAAACTTGATTTTGTTCATGCTCAAGCTACTCTTTTATAAAGTAAACTGCGACAGCAGAAATTGAGCTTACATTGAAGATGATTTATTCTTGATAATATTTGTATAATTATTACTGTTTTAACTCATGTTTTGAAGACACTTTATGAACTAATGAACTAACTGAATGTTCAAATTAAAAAACTGGGTCACTACCGATATAAAGGTTTTCTATGGAACCGAGTTAGTGGCATAAGTTCTCAGAACTGTTTGATTTTAAAAGCTTGAGACTTCAATTCCTGATTGATAATAGGCTGCAAGTCACTACTAGTATTATGATCCTAGATCTTTAATTAACTTGGATTTTACTTGTACATTCAAACTGACAAAACCCCAACTATTATTTTGTTCAAGGTACAAGATAATGAAAACCTGTTGGATTACTGATGCTGATCATCGACCCGAGTTTATTGAGCTGACGAAGGGTTTAAGGAACATAGTAAACCCTCCAGAGGAACAGATAGAAAAAGATGGGCAGAAAATAGGCATTGATAGCACGTATATCAACATATCAGACTGTTCAATCTATTATAATGAGACCACAGACTCCGATGAATTTGATGGCACAATTGATACAGAAATAACGGCACAAAATGAAACAAGTAGGAAGGAGGAAGCAGAGAGACATTCCTATTTGGACGTGATGGAATAGTTAACAAAATTGCCAGAAATATTTACATTGATATTACATGTATGTTTATATCCTATAAGAGAAAACAAAAATTCACATGTATTGATCTAAAAGAAGCAGATTGTATGAAACTGTCACTTGTAGTCTAAGCATAAGTTAGAAAAATACGAGGAGGATATTCTGTTACAATTTTCTGAATGTCAATGACAGTGCTTTTTGTGCAAGGAAATTGTACATTTTATAAGCTTATTTGGTATAACTGACTTAGCTAATGTATTTCACAATTTATGATTTGTAATGCACCACTCATTCGATAATACGTGCCCCTTGATAACTCGCGAAATCTACTTACAACGCGTGTCAGGCGTGGATCCCATTTCTTAAACCAGTAAATACAAAAAATGATCCAAATTTCTTAAAACTTGAACAAAATCGTGATCAAAATTGGTAACTGAAAGGTTGATAACGCTCGTTTTATAGTCAAAGATGGTAGATAGAACCTCGAAAGTTTAATCAACAGTTTGAAATTGTCAACTTTTAATAAGAAATCATATAAGTGGTTACATTTGTTTCCAGACGACTTTCTTTGTACACCATAATTACAAATATTCAAGGAAATTTCGATCAATGAAAATGTCACTTACGCCTAGTGTAGGCAGTATATCAATACTTAAATAACAATTGCATAATTATTGTAAAGTGACATATGTGTTTTAATTCTATCTTTAAGTTCCTCTTAAGTGTAATTATTATAAATGCAATATGTTTTTAAACGTAAAATGTGTCAATCTACCGTAGCAGCTATGTCCACAAATGTTTCTCTGAGAACCTAATTAAGTGCCGATCATGTTTTGATAACTGACTTACGGAAGTATTTGTTTTAGTGTTGCACTAAATTAAAGCTGGCCTCTTTTCTATTATCACGTTAATTATGTACTTTGAATCCAATAAAGAAGGTGAATTAAAACAAAATTAAAAGGGCACGCAAATCCTACAATCTCAAAATCCAGCAGCCCAGGTCGTATATCAGCTGGACTCACTTCATGTATCAATCGAACAATGTTAAAAAATATTATTGTGTGTGTAACATAAACTATTTTAAATTAATCAACTCATTCATAACTGTAATCAAAGATAGCAAGGCAAACAAGCTAAAAGAATACTTAGTAAAATAAAATACTTGGTTTCACAGATACGGTCCATTGTGGGCAAGCAGGTTTCAGAGAATTCCTGAACTGGCACTAAGAGATATCTTCAAGGATGATAAGAAGTTTCACTATTACTGCTGATGAAATCACGACATCAATAATGTACTAACTGAACAAATCAAACATTGGGTTTCGACGTAGACAATTGTCTCACTAAATAATTGGCTGTTGTTGGCAGGATGCAATTAATTACCACAAAGGGAACTAGACTTATAAACAAACAAAAACCAGTGATTCAATACACATATGTTTTCATGTACACGTGATGGTTGTTCAAACCATTTGGAACAATCTTTTACATGTTGGACATTTTGAATATAAATATTATTTATACAGAATTATGAACATCTTCATTAGAAAAAGTGCGTTATAAACAATGATTGTAAAATGAGGATTCAGTCATAAAACAGCCCAGTCCCCTAACTCCCCCCCCCCAATTTTTGGAGGTCCTTTGGTAACTCACACCCTCACTTATGGTACGGTCAATGTTTGCGGACCGCGTTGTGAGCGAGTTATCTAGGGACAGGTGTATTAGTATGTAATATCAGCAACATCAGTGGTATTGAATCATCTCCAGTAGTATTGAGAAAGTCATATTGAAACATTTTTTCATCTATACGTTTGTGGAAGCAGATTGTACAAAAATATAAATATACAATAGTTAGCAAACATTGCCCTTCTCCGCAGAATCAAAAAATATTTACCTATGGAAAATACTTGCAATCTATACTACAAGTCACATATTCTTCCAACAATGAATTATTAAGATGTATGGGGAAACTCTGCTAAATCTGAGTTTTACATGATTTATAAACTTCAGAAACTAGCAGCACGCGTAATTTTAGATGCATCTATTGATCATCCCTTAAAAGCATTGTTTAGAGACCTCGAATGGTTCACAATATAAGACAGGATAGATTTTTACAAGGCAGTTCTTTTATATACATGTCTACATGGAACTGCACCAGTATCTTCAAGACTTATTCAGGCCTTTTTCAACACAATATCAGTTGATATCAATATCACATGGAAACCTTCTAGCACCAAAACCAAGAACAGAGCAATTTAAAAAGAGCTTCCGATACTCTGGTACAGTTCTGTGGAACAAGTTTCCACTACATGTAAAATCTGCTAAAACTATTCGGGTATTTAAGAAGAGATATCAGGAGCATGTATGTGTTTCTAATAGATAACGGAATTTAGTAATTTAATACTAAACATGTTACAATAAACAGTAGTATATCTTCATATAATGTGCATTGTTATAATCTCCTTAAGAGGGCCTCAAGGGAGAATAGTCATTCACTAATCAGTCACCCTCTATAAATAAAGCATTATTATTATTATTATTATTATTATTATTATTATTATTATTATTATTATTAATGGTTTGTTTGAGTGTGGTTTGCAATGTTTTTCTGAAACAAGATAAGATATACATGGCCACCAGAATATTTGGTGAAGGGGTAACCTGGGAATAACAACCTACCCATGCAGGAGTTACTGATATGCTTTTTCACCTAGCAATCTTGACCGAGCTGACACTCTCACCCACGTGGACAGAGTTGAGATTCATTGATCTGTAAGGTGAACACATTACAGTACTCAGTTTCCCGGGCCTTCTAATCTGCTTATATATATATATATATATATATATATATATATATATATATATATATATATATATATATATATATATATATATATATATATATATATATATATATATATATATATGACAGATAATTTGAATCATTTTGTGTAAATTCTGTAACAAAGGAAAAAGTGCATGCATTTTAGTTCTAAATAATATCAACACATCAGCCATTGGAAATATGTATGTCTGTCTCATGGTTATATCGGTCCCACGCTATGCTCTTATGTTTATTCAAATTCACATATACAACATAGTTCTGAAAAGCTAAGACTTAATGTCATGCCATTTTTATTTAAAACATCTTGTTGACTAACAATCTAGACACCATCTGTAAAGCTGTTGTACAAAGTCCTTTATAACGTACATTATATTGGTTAATTTCACAGAATGGATGGTAGTATGTAATAAAAAGGGTTCAACTTGAAGGGAAATGGTCTAAACATAGGACACGACTTATAATGTTTTGTTTATAATATAGGTTGGAAACCAGAAGAACAAATAGAACAGACAGAAAATTTTTTTATTTGGCAAGATTCTTATTAGGACATTTCTAGAATGTTTAATTGATATTTAGTAGTTGTATAAAAAGAATGATATAAAAATCATAATTTTATGTCTTTAAAGAAGTATATAATTAAATCTGAAATATTGTCCCCAAAAATTTTATTTCACAGAAAACAAATTTGCATTTGTTAAAATAAATGTTAATTCTCTGAAGTAAAGCTTGAATAAATAGGACATAATAATAAAATCATAAAACCCACCATTCTACACTCTCGTTCACAGAAGCAACCTGGAATGTGTTCTTGGGAGCAGTAATCATATTACTGGCGATTAAAAAAAGATTCTTTGTAAACCACTGGGAGGTTGAGTGATTGGGTGGCAATCAAGCATACAATCAGTATAGATGTACAATATTTAGTATAATTAACGATTTTAATGGTTTTTGAAATACAAAGTGCATCATTAACTCATGATTGAGGGACATGCTATCGTATATCAAGTTTCTTATGAAATTCAAAACGATATTAATTATAATGATTTAAAAAATCAGTAAAGGGTTATAAAGAGCTAATATTGAATTGTTCTTAACAGCGTAATTTTATTAGGTCTCATACTTTCTGAAGAAGAAGAAAAGAACTGCATTTTCAATAGGTTTGAAACATCAAGAACAGTTATCATTCATCTTGACATCATTTGATGAAAACTGTATACGTTAGAGTGTCAGGCTTAACCTATATTTCTGGCTTAAAAAGACTAAGGCCTTTCCTTTAAGGGAGCCAAATGACAGTATCAGATGATCGCACCCAATTCAGAGTGCCTCAAAATATTTTCTGTAGTTAAGTCTTTTTATGTTGAAGTTATTATCAGTTTAATCAAGAGTAACATGTCCAGAAAACAGCAACAGCAAGAGAAACAACAAACGTTTTGAAAAAGTCTATGTACCACATTGCATATGACTAAGACAATAAATGCTATCTTTTTGTTTTTGGATTATATATTTGTAACATCTAATTTGGTGAAAGGTGTGTCTCAATAAGTGCTCAACATATTTTCATATACTTAATGGCTTTCTAGTTTCCTATTTTATGTAGATAAGACTAATCGTATCAGGTAATATGTTTTTATACATTTTAAGAACAATTAATTCAATCAGTTCCTTTTATTGTCTTTATGTCTAAGATAATATGGTCAAGCAGACTTGGTATTATAACGTCATGCTCAGCTTATAATCACAAAAGCTACACAAGTCGGGGAACCCAGAACTATCTCTTGCAATAAATGATCATCCGTTAGAAAATGTCAAACATGAAAAACTTGTAGGTGTGTCCGTAGATATAATTTATTATGGAATGATCATATTGATAAGCTTAGTAAAACACTGTCATCCGAAATTGCCTTACTCAGCAGAATCAATAAATATTTACCTATTGAAACTCGCAATCTATGCTACAAGTCATATATTCTTCCAACAATGGATTATTATTCAAATGTATGAGAAACTGTGCTAAATCTGAGCTTGACAGGATTTATGGACTTAAAAAACGAGCAGCATTTATCATTTTAGATGCATCTTTTGATCACCCCTCAAAAGCATTGATTTATAGAACTCAGATGATCCACAATATATGACAGGATAGATTTTAACAAAGCAGTTCTTTTATATAAATATCTACATGGAACTGTACCAGAGTATCTTCAGGACTTATTCAGGCCTATTTCAGCACAATTCCAACTCAGATCAATATCACATGGAAACCTTCTAGCACCAAAACCAAGAACAGAGCAATTTAAAAAGAGCTTCCAATACTCTGGGACATCTCTGTGGAACAAGCTTCCACTACATGTAAAATCTGCTGAACATATTAGAGTATTTAAGAAGAGATATCATTAGCATGTATGTGTTTCTTATAGATAATGGAATTTAGTATTTTAATACTAAACATGTTAAAAGTAAACAGTAATTATTGATATCATCATATAATGTGCATTATTATACTCTCCTTAAGAGGGCCTCAAGGGAGAATAGTCCTTGACTAATGAGTCACCCTCTATAAATAAAGCGTTATTGTTATTATTATATTATTATTATTAATGGTTATTTTTTGTGTGGCTTGCAATTTGTGTTGCAACAAGATCAGATATATTTGGTGAAAATATAACTGGGAAGAACCAAGATTCTTATTGGGACATCTCTAGAATGTTAACATTGATATTTAGTAGTTATATACATCATCACTGTAGGTTCAGTTAACCTATCCAGCTCACAGGTCTTCATTATTTTAGAATATCTTCATTCAAGGCAGTATATCTGTGTGTTAAAGTTTTATGAGTCATATTCGAGAGAATTCTATAACAAAATGATTCAGTTGTTCTTTATCTATATATAATAACAGGTTACAAAACATATTTCATTGCCAACTTTGGAATTGCATTAAGGATTTTAAAAAGTAGATGGTGCAGCTGTCATATGCAGGATAGTGCAGCTTCATAAAGAAGACTTGTTCCTTGATCGCTGAAAAGCAGGTCATATATTGTAAAATATCTGAATTGTATTGAATTTTCTTTTCCGGAAACAACATTGTAATTAGGATATTTTATGTGCAAATCCTAGCATACCACACATACTAGCTTTTTTGTCTTCATTATATTTTCTTTTAAAACATAGAAGTTTGTGTATATTGTACAAATAAATATGAAACTTCCTAAATCATGCTGGAAAATGCATAGTTATATAAAATACTTATATTATGATATAGTGAGCATATAAGGATTTGGTCATTGATCTGATTGATTTGATCATTCATTTGATTGATTTGGTCTTTGTATTTAAGAGATAGCATGCACAGATTTTGGAAGGTAGTGGGTGTAAGCAAATTTATGATAAATATTAACATTTTGATTTTGCGAACTGTGTTATTTTACTTTATTGTCAAAAAACGTAAATGGAAGATTGCCTTTTCTCTACAATATAAGAAATCACGATCAAACCTACAATTCCGTGCATCTCAATTGTTTGCTTTCACGTCTCTGAATGTAGAAAATTCATTTAAATATTGTATGATATATTGTGTATATTTCTTGAACCAATACATATTTGTTAGCTCAAAACTATTTGGTGATAATTTAAATTAGTGTATTCTATATCAAATAAAACACAGATGCATGCATTTGCATTTTGAGTGTTTCTTATGCCCATAAAACTGAGTGCCCAGTAAATAAATTAGGACTTTCTGATGTCAACCTCCACATTGTTTACTAAATCTAATTGGGCAAGTCACATATGACTGCAAGATTGTGTTAATTTGTATTCAGTTATATTGCATATTTACATGTGTAATTTACATTTTCATGTTCTCTTCAAACCTTAACATTAAAGATATCACAGGTTATTGGTTAAACGATTTCCACTTTAATTGTTTATTCTTAAACTTTCCTAGATTCAGATATGATTGTTAACATCAACAGAAATAGTGAGAGATTGACATACAAAATAAAAATGGTGCACTCCCAACTTTTGAAGAATATCCAGCCTCTTGACTTGTGAAACATTTATTACAAACAAAACAGAGTTGTAGCAAAACATCACTGGCATTATTCGGTCATATAGATCCTAATTATATAGTTAACACTCGGACTTGAGATGTGTCTCTATGGTTATTAAACAAGACCACATCATGAGGATAGAGATTAATGATATGGTGGGGATTGGCTTTGTTGAAATAAATATTGACTAATGTCAAACATGATCCCATGGTCTTTGTGTCTATAAACCAAATATATTCTCAATGAGTTTTAGTATACAGTAAGCGCAAGTGGTTATACCATAGGTGATTGTTTATAGGAAGGATCGCAAGACTGAGTAAAGATATAATTTAATTGATAATTAAACTGCAACTTGATGGTACATTTAGTTCAGAACTAGGGGAGCAAAATTCACATACTATGTGATTGTTGTTTCAGGCCACGTTTAGTGAATTCTAATAATGAGTGCATATAAATATAAATCAGAATTCAGTAGGTATAAAATGGCACAGTAAAGTTACTGTTATAATGCCTTAGATCCTCTATGCACACTTCAGTATACATTCTTTAACATCATATGACGAAGTTAAAGTATCTACAATTTAGGGCTTAAACCGCCACTACACACATAGGGCTCAAACACCTCCAGTACTATGTGTAACTCAAAGTGATGATGACCTGCAGAAAGCATATAAAACAAAGCAACAACAAAACATTATGGAAAGAAAGAAAAGAAATTAAACATAAAAACACTCAGTACTAGTGTTGAATAGTGCAAAAGTAAAGAAACCGTCTTTCAAACAATTGATGAGATGCTGCCCAGTTATGAGTACAGACAAGTCCTGAAACGTTGATATTCTTTGTCACAAAATGCCACTGGAAAAAATGAAGTGTGGTAATATTGTTCCATCTTCAGTGAACCCATATAACATAGAATGCCAGTTTGGCTTGAACTGTTGTACCAGTCTGTGTACCTACAGGACCTGGAACAAATTGTAGAGCAGAACTAGGCAAAAAAGTGTTATACTGATGTACAAAACGACTGACATCAATAAGATAATTACAAACCGGAAAGTATATTGCTCAGCAGCCTCTGTTGCTGATCCTAGCCTAAAACATCTCACAATAATTTATAGAAAGATCTTTTTTGTTGATATCTTTTATTTGTTCTGGTCATAGTACAATCCGTCTGGCAGCCCATTCTTTGGTTCTTCTTCTTGTGTGAGTAACGACGGGTCACTGAAAACATGCATCTCGTTGCTTAAACTTTTACATTGTTATTGCAGGTAAATGAGTTTTGCTTCTTTCTGTTACTTAGCTTAAAGCTCTAGACTCTTACAATTTAACCTACTCATAGTGAAATGATTTTAACATTATTTTAACATTATTACAGTCTTAAATATGAAAAAGATTTTTTTCCATTTCAAATTATGTGATGTAAATTAAGTCAATAGACCAATTGTTCACGTGAATAAAACATGCAACAATGATCAATATAGAGAAGAAAGTATTCATGCATGGAAGTCATGTAACTCTTCCAAACATTTTTCCTTTTCAAGTATTAAACATATGTGCATATTTTAACAACACGAGTTCCATTATGTCAAAACATCTCACCTTCAAAGTTATGTAAATGAAAAAATTCCTTGACTAAATTATCAAGTTTGTATGACTCGTTCATCCCCTAATCCACATACGGATGATGATATTGGTCAAGTCTTTAAAGATATACATCATTAACTTAAATCACTTAATGATTGTTATTTAAAACTTTCTGCGAAATTGGCAAGTGAACTAGGAGCTAATCTAGTCTAATAAAATTGTTAATCTTGATAAAAGATTGGTTAATTTAGAATCACAGTCACAGAGAAAGAAGTTGTTTCATGGAATTGAATATGGATATTCCCAAATGCAAAATTTGCGATTTCCTTTAAGGCGCTCTCCATATAGCTGATTTACATTCCATAGCAATAGAGCAAGCGCACAGGCTATGTAACAACATCACTAGCGACAATTAAACAATTTCTACCAGACCAATTATTGTTTAGTTCGGCAAGTACAACGACGAAAAACACGTGGTAATAAACACGAGAATTTCTAAAGCGCAATGATAACTTTAGGCTTTAGGGTATTGGAGGATATTCCGCAAGCATATCAGGGATAGAATGAAAGCACTGTATGATTATATGACTAGATTTAGGCGAAAGGGTGATTATGTTTCCATCAAGTTTGACAGGCTTATCATTGGACAACAAGTGTAGATGTATGACTGGAGCAGTGAGCTGGTGGCTGGTGAAACCAGCTAATAAACACAACCCTTTAAGACAGAATGACATATTACATTCTTATACTCAAGCGGCTAATGTGGGAAGTACACGATATGGTGATGCAAGAAATGCCTCTTATTGAGATACCACAGAAATGACAGACAGGAATCTCGGCGCAGGAGACATCCCTTCTTCATTCGAAGGAATCCTACAAACAACGTAGGTCACAGGCAAATACCCATATATGTTTTACAAAATAGCCATCACAAATTTGTTGACCTAAGCATTCTTTTGTGGAATAAAGACAACTTAAAAGAGATTTCATATCATTGGTTTATTTGAAACTTGTAGAAGATCATTAGATGGATTTGACAATTTTTCCTGAAGATTATATCACTTAGAGTTGTGTTCGTACAATGGTGAGTAAAGTTAGGAATTCGAAGGTGAAATCATTTTTGTGGGCAAAACTGTCATGATGAAAGATTTTGTTAAATGATTAGTTGATATGTGTAATGACTGTGTAGCTCTGTTACTTATGTCATCAACTTTGCATGCTGATACATATATAATTATAGTGTTCACGTATATTTCCCCTGAATAGTCTCCAATATACAACAATATTAGTGAAGATGGAATTGAATTATTAAGCGAGAAGTTATTTATCATCAAAAGCTAATACATAAATTGTTATATTTTCTGATCGGGAGATTTCAGTGCTAGCATTAAGAATTTTGAAGATTTTATCCCCGAGGATTCAATTGATTTTGTGTATGGATGCAATGTTGTTATGATACAGATAATTTGTCGATGCAGACAATAAAGTGTATAACAGTTTTGGCTTATCATTAGTAGATTAATGCAGAAATTGTAATATTCATATTATGAATGGAAGGATGATAAAAATGGTCAGTTCAGATGCATAACTCATAATGGTTACAGGGTAGATGACTATATGATATGTTCCTCTTAACTATTTAGGTATATCAGCAGCATTGATATGAATGAACACATTTTCCAATATATTGCTCAGTTAGACTAACTCTCAAGAAAAGATACACTAGAGAAATCCAGATGAACAAATTAACTCGAGTAAAAGACAACTGCTTGACAATTCTGGCATATTTTGACACAGGAAAGGCTTTATTTTCAACACGAAGTAAACTATATCTCCCCACAGACTGGTATGAATACTTTAAATCTGTATTTTGATGACTATAATAATATTGCTAGTGAAGAACTACCTCACAGATCGATGACTTAAATAATCCAGTTACAAATGATGAAATTATGACAAGTTTTCTTAAAATCAAAAACACAATGCCTGGACCTGGTATGATACCTATTCTCTTTTTTATCAGTGCACTAACGAAACCATCTTACCATTCCTTCACGCTCTATTCAGCAAAATTTGTGAATTCGGTTATTTTCTTTAACAGTGGGAGAAGAGTATTATCTGTCCTATATATATGTGTCGTGACAAGAACGATCTAAACATTTACAGAGGTATATTTCTATTTGATACTCTATGTAAAGTCTTTACTGATACATTGCATACTTGTATATACACGTGGGCGGAAGATAATGTTGTTTTAGACAAAGCACAGGCAGGTTTTAGGAACAAATATTCCGCATGCGAAAATATTTTTATTATTCAGGCTTTAGCTCAGAAATATATATCCAAAACAAAATTTAGATTTTGTTGTCTTTTTGTAGATTTTAAAAGAAAAGCTTTTGATAAAATACAGCAAGATATGTTATGGTCGTCAATAATATGTACGGGTATGAATGGTAAAGTAGTAAACATTTTAATAGATATGTAAAGAAATCTAAAAAGCTGTGTCCGAATACCCAAAGGCTTAACTGCTTATTTTAATTGTACATTAGGTACAATGCAAGGTTTTGATTTAAGCTATATCATGTTTTCCCATTTTATTAACGATTTGATTATACAATAGCTGAAGCTTGAATGCAACATTGATGATATTTGTGCAATACTTTACACTGATGATGATGCTAATTGCACCAATACTGCAAAGCTTTTTTGTCTTTGTCCAGCTTACATCCATATAAAAAAAGAAATACTTCAGTGAAGTTTATTATCTCTTTCTTTCTGTAGAAAAATGTGTCTCCCTAATGAATCATAATAATATATGAATTATTTTTTACTTCTTCAATTCAGGTTTTCATCTTAGACAGTCTTTGATTACTCAAATGAATGGTGAATAATATACTATTAATATCTTTATAAAATAATGCACCAATTATTGGAAATTACGTATCTATACTCATGATGAATGCCATATTTAACTTTTTTAATCATGGCGCACATTATATTTACTTGTACTTTATTTTGTAATATGGGCCGGTGGTCTAAATTACTGAATAAAGTATTATTATTATTAATAATAATATGAAAAAGACATGCATAATCTACAAGGAATGTGTATTAAGAAAGACTGGTATTTACATTTTCATATATTTAAATAAGTTTAGTTCATGTATTTGTTATGTATCTAATCAAAGATGTATGTCATCTAATAGTTGGTGCATTTGGTTTCAAAACTATATTGAACAATTAGTTTGCCTTTTTTCAAACAAATTAATTTTGTCCATTTGTTATATGCTTAACTATAACTACACCTCAAAATTTTCTATTTCATTCGTTGAGTATAAAAAGGAACTGCACAAAATTAAATTATACAGGTAGCTTATTAACAATGCACTAATATCATTGGAAAACGTACAACAAATTGTCAAAAGTTTTTACTCTCTCTCTTAAATGTCTATAATCTACAGGTATATAAAAGTCAAATTAAGTATTTTACAGTAATTCTGAGAAATTTGCAGGTACAATACTAGCAACATTATACAATATTTAAACTTCTAAAAATCGATATTTTACGACACTGAAACAAGAAATACAATTTGGTACTAACATTGTAGACATTGTATGAAAGGCTGCATGGATAAAAAGGCACTGAAAGAGTACAAGAATATGTATCTAATGAATAACGGTCCCATGTAAACAAAACTTGTAGAATGAAACAGACATTGCTGAGATTAGATTTAGTGATATGTAAAGGTAATCTCTGCAACAAACAACTTTGACACGGACACATTGTATAGCAGAGTAGTGTGCTATTGTTAACTATCAATACTACTTTAGAAGTGCTCTCTAAATGACATTGATGATATTTTTTGTTTCAGACATGTAATTTATAAGACACTAAAATCGGATACTTATATACTTTAGGAGTAAATAAAGAGACACTGGCTTAGGTACACCTCACAACATTTCAGGGAAATGATTAATGATCATATTTCTTGTTGCATGATATGCTTTTTCATACTGCAATGGCTCTGTTGTGTATTTGTGGTGCAGTGCAATGTGCTTAGACTGCACCAGTTGACTTTCTTGTTTTCGTAGTTGTTTTGTGAGCAGTTCGAAGCTGTTCTTCATCGCGTCCCATAGTTGAGAGTGGTATGACTCTAGGTATGACTAAATTTGTAAATAAGTATACAACCAATAATAATAAGCAAGAAAATATATGTAAAGTGTTACAGAAAGCTTTCATTCTCTGTTTGCTTTAGTTTTGCTTATATTTTCATTTACGTTATATCCAGAACCAATTGCCTTCGATCTCCTACAAAATGGGCATTCTGTTTATACCTTTATTCTATTTTGATGTGACTTGTCAAAAAAGTGTGTATTATTTCTCACTGGAGTTTAATCCACCAGAAAAGAAATGGTTGGCATTCACTGTTATATCAGTTAATATGCTTTTGCAAAACTGTTCTTAACAACATATTTCAATTCCAGTTATTAAATATTGCCCATTTTCCACTTTGCGAAGGTCTTGATTTTGTTTATAGATTTGAACTCATTCATATCATCTCGAATATTTGCTTTCAGAATCTTCGGAAAAACTCGACATATACAAAGTGTTGAAAATTGTAACAAGGTTAAAGTACTCCTCGTATTTAAGTAAGAAAAAAGTCATTTTGGTATAATTTATAGTCACTGAGGTAGACAACCTAACGTTGCTTAAGTTATTAAAGTCAATACCAGCCACTAAAGTCATTAGTATGCAGTGATGTGTAGTCAGTTTTAGTCATAGTAATATTTACGAAATAAATGATTGTTATGACAATGATTATTATCAATGATGACTATTACAAACGTCAAAAAGCTTAAACGGGCTTATATGACGTGTTATGAACATGAAGTGCAACACAGATTCAAGAAGACAAATGATGGATATCTAGAAAATAATATATGTGTAAATATTTTGAAAGCTGAGGAGGAAAAAATTATTAGAACAGTTAGAGAAAACAAAACAAAACACATCGTAACATATAAAAGATCCAAACGTTATTAATGGAGATCAAACCTCAAAACAAAGCTACATTATACAATACTGACATTTTAGTCATTTGAATCCTATACAAGCAGATTGTTATAGACTTCATTTCTAAATAAATCATTGCTTTTCCAGTGCGAAATACAGTTAATAATTTAACCAAATTTATAAATTAGTGTCTTTCAATGCGTAAAAAGTCCTGCAAGATGTTTCGTTCTTTCAATAATGTAATAATGTGTGATAAAATTTAAATCATTAGAGTAGCAGAGTACGACATCATAAACATCGAATGCATTAGGAATTCGATGCCGATATGACAAAGACGAACTGAAAAAACAACGATAAAACCTGGATCAGATAAACTAAAATAGTCATAAACATATTAAAGATTAATCGGAAAAAAAAATACCAAATCCAAAGGAGAATATCACAACGAATCAAAGCATATAGTACTCAAACATGAGAGCGAAACAATCAGAACACCTTAATTGGTCTTATTTGCTCATTGAAACAAAGAGAACGAAGGCAAGGAGATGTTCACCGACGAAGGAAAGAACAAAACATTATAAACAAAGGAAACGAATAGAGTAGCATCAAAAGCAACGACGTAGACATAGCCACAAGAAACATAAAATAACAGGAAAAACATGCCATCGAAAGCAGTGTATTAATAGCCAGGACCTATACGGTGGTAGAAGCACGCACTAAAAGTAATTGGAATAAGGCTCCAAACAATAAATTTAGAACTTGTTCAACTGGTTCAGTTAGTAATATAATTACCTATAACAGATCATGATATTAACGAATACAAACCAAGAAAGTGTTTGATTTCAAAGTTATCAGGAACCAAAATTATGCAATTGAAATTACCAATATTCAAATTCTTTCCACTAATCATTCAGTATATGCAAGTCATAACTTTATATAAAAAAATAGCTCGAACAAGAGATAACACTCATATGTCATTTAGCAATACTTTGATGGCTGATAGGTTCCTAAATACGGCTAAACGAATATTCAGGTTTTGATGAGGCTATGAGATCATGGGGACAGTTATTGGCATAGTTATTAAAGGTTCTAAGTTTTGAACAATTTACAGCGACATTGAAACAATATTTAATTATGTAGTCCTTTTTATAGGAAATATATTTACCTATAAGAATACACGGATATCATTATATGGGTGAATTTCATTCGCCACTGTTTAACTGGATAATTCCAAATACCGTTAACAATGCCATGAACCACTTCAGATTTGAACCTTTAGGTGCCATTTGTAACTATTGCGTTTATAGAGCTACGCTGATTCCTTGCGAATGATTCAAATAAAATACTATAATCCTGTTGCTGCTCATTATTACACTGACCCACTTTGGCTCATGAAGCGAGTTTGAAGTTGTAGAGAGCTGAGTTAAAACTGCCAACTAAATAAGATGTCTTCCTGAGGACTGATCGAGGAGACCAGGAAAAATAAAGCATGATTAGGAATGTATAGACCAAAGATAATGATCCACATTATGCAAGTTAAATTGTACGAAATTAGAAATTATTGAGAATATAGGAGGTTTCGTAGACTTCATCATGTACATGCGTAGTACAAAGAGCCTTTTATGAGAGGGATATGTGTGATTTCTTGCTTGTTAAGACTCGGCAGCTACTAGTTAATTTCTTGCAGTACCAGAAACAACGAAACATGTACATTTTATATGTCGGTTTCCACGTACAAGCTGAATTACATGCCTATTTCAAGGAGAATCCCATTGTACCTTGAACGCTTGTAAAACCTCTCAAATTGTTTTAGATCTTCAAAGCATTTTTATGGACAGAAAAAGAGCAAAATCAATACATTTAAAATTACATTGCATGTTGAAATATACATGAATATAAACTTTTGTATATTTGTAGTATTGTAGCTAAAACTACATTAATAATAGAGTTTTCCTCCTACAACATAAACATTTACTAAAATCCTACATACTGTTAATTCCGTACACAGATGGAAAGGCATAGAAAGAGAGGAACTGTACAAATATATTAAAATAAAAGGAAATATTTAAAGTGGCAGACACATCTACCATACATCGAAATGAAAGTTTGCTTGCGGTAGCATATGGAGCAAGAAGAAAAATATCGCCAGATCAACATGCAGTGGTTTCTCAATCTTGAAACTATTGAAATTCAGTTCAAGGTCTATTTATATAGAAATTAAGAATGTCCTAGAAGCAAGTTGCTTACGAATCTGAAAGGAACATGACCTTCATACTGGCTCTTTTGTTATGTTTTAGGTTTTATATTAATGACGTATACTACAAAACTACTCATTCCTATCTTACCATCCAAAGTGAAATTGGTCTAATCAATGTGTTCAGATTAAAATTTGAAATACTTTAATTATTCACTGTAATTACAAAGTGTTCAATATTTTCGGACTAAATAACTATTTTTGGATTATTGTGAATTCATTCAAGTACGTTTCTTCATAAGATTGGGTCTGTTTTTACATTTTTGTGATACATCGAGACTTTTTGGAACGTTAGCGCATTCGATGGTATTAACACATCCGCATATGAAAAATTGAAATTTATTCGGAACTCTATACATTTGACTTTTGGTACAATTTTTAGGACTATTTTGGAGTGCATTCACAATACGTTAAGTTCTTTTTAAATTTTCACTTTGTATTCTAGATTATAAATTGTTTTTCGAATTCGACAATATTTAGGGGTTTTCCCCTTTTATGCTATTTAGTTATGACCTTAACAGATTCAAACATTTCTGAGTTAGATTGCTTGGTTTCATTTCTTGTACTATGGGTTCTTGTATTTGTCCCTCAAGTGCTTGTTTATTGCCTTTGAGTTACGCGATACCGTTTGTTTGGAGTATGGCTTTCAAGGGTCAGATTGAAAGTCCAGGGCAAGAATTGACCCGGCTTATTGCGCCATACTATATCACATCACCTATATTTGGGTATTCCAGTTTTAAAAATTCGGCAGCAGCGTATGATCATGAGGTATTAGGTTGTTGAAATGTCCAGTTTTTAAAACAAAAATTCGATACTGAGCGTACATGTTGTCTAAAGGAATGAATATACCAATCGTTTGGAATAAGTTGCATTTTTATTGATTTTGGTGATCTTAATCAGTTTTTCGGTCATTTTTGACAAGATCCCATACTTTAAATTTATCACACGTATTGCCAATCCTGTTAAGCAACTGAGAACTTACTTACCCAAAAGGGATCTTATAATGCAAGTATAAGATCCCAAATTTAGCTCTAAAAAGGGCTGTTTTACGGTGAGCGGCTTTATCTTTCATTGATAGCAGTAGCGGTATCAGCATCAGTAGTAGTAGTAGTACTAGTTGTATAAGGATTTGTATGATTTAAAATCATGTGAGCCACCAGATTACCCTTACAATGACTATTACACATATAGTCAATATTGTCAACATTTTGCTGGATTATCTTCAGTGGTGGCCTAGTGGTTAGAGCGTCCGCCTCGGATGCTGGAGGTCGTGGGTTCGGTCCCCGGCCGAGTCATAAGAAAGACTTCCAAAAATGGTAATAACAGCTGCCTCGCATGGCGCTCAGCATTAAGAAGTTAGTGTTTCGACTTGTCGGCCTGGTGTCAGGATAATGTGACTGGGTGGGACATCATGCTACATGACTGCGGCATGATGCTCCAGTGCTAGACATCACCATAAACTGCCACACTACAGACATCGTAGCGATATCACTGAAAAATTGTTAAAGATACGTTAAAAATCCAAATCACACACACACACACACACACACACACACATCTTCAGTGGCTGCAAATATTCAATTAAAGTTTTGCTTCACGCTTACCTAACTAGCTGCCTTCATACATATATGCCTACTGACAAGTACACGTAAATAGAACTTCTCATTTCGCGATCTAGAAATGAAATATAATAAAGGATGTAATTATATCAAATGATAAAACTAATTTCTTTACAAACTTAAGTGTTTTTATATCCGTACTTTCGTGAACATATTGTTATAAATCATGACCGGATGTCATTAACCGTTCTCCTTGTAATCTAATTACCATTTCCATCGATTGAAAGAGAGTGAGCATATTTGATATGATATTTGAGGAGGGATAGATGATAACCAAGGTTTTAGATCCTGTATACACTCAGCAGGAAGGGAGGGGTGAAGGTAACATTTTCATTGATAATATGGACTCGACCTTGTGACCGGAAGTCTGTCTATATGAATTTACAGAAAACTTAAAACATTCGAATTGGTATAATGTTTCTGGAAGATCAGTCGATAATCAAACACTCTGTCTCAGTTCCCAAATATAGTCATGGTTGTTTGTGGCTGTGGTGATTTCAGGGCTTGAGTTTCAAAACTTTTGTGCTTGAAGACAAGTAGGTCAGAGGGATACAACTCAACTTCAGAACGACTTCTTAGGGTACACAATATCGCTGTTGTAATACTGTCTTCCATTATGTGACTTCTAATCAAATTCTTAAACTGGCAGCACCTGAATTGAAGATGATTATGTGATAGCACAATTCTGTAGGGAAGTGATCATTTGATAATGTTGTTTTTCTGTATGTCTAATAACAGAATAATCTAATGGATGACTTGTACGTTAATATTTTATATGGGTCTGTGTTATAACGTAATTATATTTGGAAGGGACTGTACGATAATTCTTTCTTTTGACACCAGATGGGTGATGATTATTTGACAGTATTTGCAATGGGTCTGCTTTTTAACAAAACTCTGACAGACCATGTCTATTCTGAAGTGATTGCGTGATAATTTGATGCTGTGTATGTAATGGAAAATTAACTTTTGTGAAAATTACCATATCTCTCTTATTCATCTACTTGCTGCATAGACTGGCACCTTACAAATATTTAAGCAAACATTTACTTGACAATACAGTATGGAAACTATCAAATGTATATACTTGTACCTTACAAGTATTTAAGCAAATATTTACTTGACAATACAGTATGGAAACTATCAAATGTATATACTTGTACCTTACAAGTATTTAAGCAAATATTTACTTGACAATACAGTATGGAAACTATCAAATGTATATACCGGTACCTTACAAATATTTAAGCAAACATTTACTTGACAGTACAGTAATGAAACCATCAAATGTTAATGCTGATGCCTTACAAGTATTTAAGCAAATATTTACTTGACAATACAGTATGGAAACCATCAAATGTATATACTGGTACCTTACAAGTATTTAGGCAAACATTACTAAACTTGCCAGTACAATATGGAAACCGTCAAATGCAATGGAAGTGTTATCCATTCAACATGTTTTACCTTCTTCTTGTTCAACCAAAGGTTTTATTAAGAGGGTGAATAACTACGGATTAAGTTACAATGCCACTAAAAAGTATGCCTTGCACAACCTACTTAATGGACAGAACTATATTATGTACTGACACGTGGATACTGGAGCCTTGATGTGCAGATAATTACTAGCTTAAAGGTCCATTGGACTATGTATATATATATATATATATATATATATATATATATATATATATATATATATATATATATATATATATATATATATATATATATATATATATATATATATATATATATATATATATATATATATATATATATGTTCTTGTATATACATCCTTGTATATACATTCTTGTTTATTGAATTGTAGTAAATATAAAAGGATACTGTGGAAAGAGATAATATAAGAATGATTGACACTCAAATTAAAATCATGTTGACTAACTTAAACCAAGAACTATGGGTCGTGGATCTATAGCGCAAACAGTTACATTAGTATCTGATCAAAGGAAGAGCGAAGCTTTGATCGTTTTGAGACAAGGCGAATCAAATTATATTTTTCAAACATTTTGTTACGTATATTTAATTTGTATTTTGTTGCTTGACCTTTCTCAGTGATTGGGGGTAAAATAATTATGGCGTACGTAACTTCTGTTGTTTTATTTACTGGTATTTAATTTCAATGTCTTACCTTACTTAAAAAATTTAGAATGTTCTGGAAAAGAGGGAAATATTAATGCACGAATTAGAAATATAGAGGCAAGCAAGAAAAGGAAGAGAGAGAGGGAGAGCTAGAGAGAGAGTGAGAGAGAGAGTGCAGAGGGAAGAGAGGCAAATGCAAATGTAAGGAGAGAAACAAGAACGGCAAATGCAAATTTCGATATAGAAAGTAGAGAGAGAGAGAGAGAGAGAGAGAGAGAGAGAGAGAGAGAGTTGAAATTAAACGGATTACCACTGTCAGTATGAGCACACCCGTCCAAATTTATACACAAGTTTCGGTTTTCAATTTACCAAATATATTGCTTTATTACACCCAGTGCCGGATTTAGGCATAAGCCAAACAAACTACAGATTAGGGCCGCACAGTTTAAAGGGGCATCTCAAATTTATTTTGTACCAAATAGGGCCTCGATAGCTTCCTATGGCTTAGGGCCTCGCTATGTCTAAATCCGGCACTAATTACACCTTTTCTTAAAAAAACAGAAACAGTTAAATACTTTCCTCAGTTTGAGAAAATTGCTGAAAACTTGAAATGACCAAGATAAAATTGAACTTTGTTATCGCAAAGTGTACTTATTGCCAATTCTGCACTTCACCGTCGGTACAACAAGGTCCTGAATATGCTGTGGCTAAACAATGTATCTTGAATTGCTATGAGTTGGTACCTAATGTATAGCTATAAAGGTTTAGAAATTGTTGAAAAGAAACTCGACAAACCCATGTCGAATTTGAAAGGGATAAATAACAACTATTGTTATCAATGGGAAGAACCGAATACTTCCAGCGCTTAGACTATGTATTACGGCATCGTCTGTGTATAAATGCCTCGCCGTAAGACTAAATATTTACATCACGGAACGTCTTGTCAGTGAGCGGTCTACTTTAAGGCCTTGCACATATTCGGCTGTAGAGGTATGTCAGTTAATAATTTCTTTTGTATAAGTTATAAATATTATACTGCCACGTTTATTTTTGTATATTTTCTATGTAGGTTCGGCATACGAGTATCATGCAAATATTTTCTGTTACTGTTTGTGACTTAGCAAGAGATTTTTTATCAGCAATCTATAAAACTGCATTTTTAATAAACGTTTAGTATCATAGGATTTTTGCTGGTGCATGGTTAGGTTCACTTTTGAACTTGTATATTGTTTTGTAATTATAGTGCCGATAATGCAATCTGTGTAGAATACCGTATATAACGTCATTACATTTATGGTATATGTCCGTGTCATGCAAAGTACACTGCGTTAGATGTATATTCAGCTGACCAGAGTGATCAGAGTTATCGGAGTGATCGGAGTCGACGTGGTACCAGCTGCAGAGCTAACCATATAAGCTGACTATAGCAGCTGTGAAGCTGCACCATAGCAGCCGTAGAGCTGAGTAAACAGTGTTGCTGGTCGAGTGGTAGGTGATCGGGCGTTGCTGACGGAAATTGGTGGGCGCTGATTGCTTGATTGAAAAACCTGGAAGACTGACTGCTCAATGACCAGTGTGACTGGTAGCCAATCTTTGGGATTTGTAATACCCAGTGTGTTTAGGGGATTGTAAAGATGTTTTGTAAATCTGTCTCTTTGTTTTCATCATTTTCACTATTTGAGTGAAGACATTTTTACTATATGAGTAAAATACCACAGTTTTAGTATTTGAGTAAAACATCATTCTTTCGTTGTGAAATCACTGTGAAAGGTTAGCATGGCTAAGAAAACGATGTAGTTGAGTGCGCCTGTGGACGATTCGAGGAGTGATGGCATGGTGCCTTCCTAACCAACCACGGTTATACTTCCCGAAAAGAGTGATTTTAATTGGGATTTGGCCGATCTTCTTTCTTCTTTACAAGAATTTATTATTGTACCAGTAGGTTCACTGCCTTCTCCTTGCTTACCGCGGGTAGATGATTTTAGGAAGAGGCAGAAGGAAGAAGTGGATAAATGTTTACAACCGCAGAAATAAGTAGACCATGCCTTATCTCATTTAACAGCAAGAAGAGGAAAGAAAAAAACAAGATGAAGAAGAAGAGAAAAGAAAGCGTGAAGGAGAAAAGAAGGATGGTGAAAAAAGTCAAACGTTGACGATGCTACTAGACATTTTGGCAGAGTTAAAGTATCTTAGATAGATGTATCAGACTTCTTTAACTCGACCTAAGAGAAAAAGACATTCCGGAACCATTTCAACCCCAGTCATCACTTCCTCTATGATGACTACCACTGAGAGGCCATCAGCAACAGCGATTACTACCATATCATCTACGATAGCAAGTGAAGAAGTAGGGCTTGGCTGTGGCAAGGGTAAAATGCAGTTATAACTACTTGCCTCTAGCTTATCAGTTGGTACAAAAACAAACATCCAAACGTCCTTTTCAGGGATACTCACCTCTCCAGAAAAGAAAGGCTTCACAAAGATTGCCAGATGAAGTAAAACTGAAAACCTTTTTCCCATGATGTCTGAATGATGGACATGTGTGGGTGCGTGCGTGTAGATCCTTATTATACAAATATAGACATTTGCTTTTTTTCGTTCTGGTAAATTTTCTTATTTTTTGAAAATAACAATGAAATGTCGCAACACATCGAAAAAAGTTAATTTTCTTCTTTCGCTCTTTCTTTGTCCATTTAAATTTCTTCACTGGCACAGTCTCTTCATCTTCGTTACTTTCTTCTCCTCTATTGTTCTTTTTTTTCTGGACGAGTATGGTTTCTTCTTCATTTTTGGAAGACGTCTCCTATTGTTTCTTTGGCTGGTTCTCTTTTTTCTTCGGACACTCTAAATACCAATGTTCTTTGTCCTGACAATTATAACGGGTATCTTGTTTTTTTCTCTCTTGACGTTGCGGACATTATGTAGCCCAATGTCATTTTCCTGACAGATATAATAAGTATTTTAAAGTCTTATTTCGAGAGATAGAATATTCCTTATCTGATGTAATTCTTCGTATGACGCACATAAGCTCAATCTGTGGTGAATCTTCGATCTTGACCGTTTGTGAACTGAAACAATACTCTAACTATAAGATTCTCAAGCTATATACAAAAATTTAGTCAAACGATATTTTGTAATCAAGGTCAAGCAATCGCATGATTTCAATGATAAAAAAAAAGAAATAAAGAGGCCACGACGTGAGATATCGCATCGCACACGAGCTGAAGTCTTGGAACAAATCCATACCAGCGATTTTGAATCGAGTTTATCAGTCCAGGAGAATTGATACCTTCCAAGTTCAGCAATCCAGCGACACGTTTCAAATCACCGATAGCAAAGCAACGCTTTACATGACCCACATTCCCCCTTCGAAATGGAGCGGACGCAGAAAAGCGTTATTCGTGGACGACCTTCGCAGCACCAAACAAAGCATCGCCCAAAACTGACAACGACCAAGACCACATGTGTTTAGCCCGAGACATCGTCATGGGACTGATGTATTCCGACAATAATGACACGACAGAACGGACAAGAGCCTGAAAGAGCATTTAAAAATTGAACCTAAGCAAACAAAGCAAAGAAGTCCTGTTACAGCAGGTAGGCCTATCCAAAGAGACGATCTGCGGCATTCCTGAAATGCAAAAACTGCAAGAAATCTTTGTTCAACTCTACACTTTAAAAGTGAACCCTCAAGAGGTGCGCCGAACTCTGGTGTTTCGTGGCGACGATTTCCAGACCGAAATTAAATTCATGTCTATTATCACGAAGAACATCTCGATGCCATTACCAGTATCACATAATTCCTTTGATAGTGTTATTATCGTGAGAAATGCGACTATGGCGAGCAACACATTCATTGTGGACAGAAATGTCGGGGTCGTTTAGTTTCTAAACCCTGCCTTTCCGAAGAACAAAAACTAATTGAGTGCTCAGCTTGTCCGAGGACGTTGGTCAGCCGTACTTGTTGCCAACAACATCGTATGAAACAAAGTTTACAGCAGAAAAGTGCTTGCCACCTCCTGATATTACACTTTACTTGCCGAGTTCTTATACGCACCAACAACCACAGGGCGCAAGTTTGTCCAGGAAAGAAACGATGTCATATACGTCGCCAAATCGAAACACAAGGATGAAAAGAAGAAATGCATGCAAGAAACTGGCATTAGCATTCCTAATTTTTTCGTGGCTCGTCGAGCGTGCGAGAAATGCATCCAAATCTAATCTTTTTCATTGTCTCTACTGTAACAAGATTCCAGGGGACGTGAAATATGTTATGAGGACCTAACACGTTTTCCGATTTAGTCTTAATTCCTATCGATGACAAGTCAAGCCAAGAGGATATTGTGCGTCCTGTAGACTGCCTTCGTTTTGCCACGTTGATGGCTCACAATTTCTTGGGATACGATGGATAATTTCTTCCAAAATTCTATACTAACAAAGCAGAATGTGTTGCGTTGGTGTTATAAAGACTTGCGTGGCTATACCTTTCCCCATTGATTTCTCTGGAGATCCAATGCATCGAAACCCTCTTGCCACAGAATAAGGAGACATAGGAAAGAGCTACTTACTTGAATTGATGACTTTTTATTACCTGCCAAAACAAAATTGATACCTGGAAAAGTCATTACCTTCTGGAAGAGATGAAATTTCTCATCGCAAACCTAGAGACAATCAAGCCTATGTCATCAACACCGACGACAGTCATCAGCCATGAACCCAATGAGTGGTCGTCTACTTTCCCAACGATCACGGTGTGGGCTATTTCGATTGATCTTGATCCCCAACTTTGGAAGACAATATCATCTATTTTATGAAAAGAAATGCAAAGACGACTCCGTTCAATAATGTGAGATTACAAGGTACATATTCCATGTTGGGTGGACAATATTGTGTATATTTTCTTTATCAACCCTGCCTTGGATATACCTTAGAACATTTGGTGACTTATTTTGAGAGTGACTATTCTAGAAACAATGATAAAATAGAAAGATGATTTTATGAATATTATAGGTAGCTTTTGTATTTAGCTAAAGGAATGTAGTGTGCATAATGGCAAAATGACTTAGGTCAGTGGAATTCGAGTTTGACTCCACAACATTGTCAACCTTGTAAATATGATCAGGTTTGGAAAATTGTTGATTTGTATTTGAGACGTTTTTGATATGTATGAAAACTTTTAATTTTGAAAAAAATGGTGTTTTTATAGTTGTTTTTATTGACACTGTTTGAATATATGCTCTTTCACCTCTCTCTTTTCCTCTGGGTCATATTAGCAATGTCATTCCCACAATATTGCAGGGATGTTTTCCATCGCGTCATCGCTTGAAGAAAATAAAGCGAGGCGCTCGCTCGTTTGGTCATGTAATATAATGTAGTTAACTCCAAAACCATCAGGTCCGGCTGCAAAAGCAGCAACATTGGTACAAATTACAACAAAACTGAAAATAAATAGGAACCGTGGCTGATATAGACAGGCTACTAATATTGGGGGACTGAACCAACTCCAGCCTGATGAAAAATCACAGAGATTCCGTTTTCTACATAAATACAAGACGACTATTCTTTTTTTCCGGCCTCATCTAACAAAATTTGCTAATAAATGTCGGAGGACTTCGGATCTCGTTAGCGCCACCCGTGTCCCCTTTCCCTCCCTTCTGCAGCCATAAATGGTAAATAAGAAGCAGGCACACTTTAACACGCGTGGGAGGAGACTAGGATTCCCTTTCACGTGATAAATTAAATAACCCAAGCTGTGGGTATTACCCAGTCTCTCATGCACAAAAGAACGCTTGCGACTAACTTTAAGAGAAGAAAACATAACAGTCAGGCCATCCATTGTTGACTCGTGAATAAATAAAAAATTCTTTGAAATTAGCCAACTGAACCAGAATCATTTGTATTTGGATCTTGTCGGGCAGAACTCAATTCAGAAGCCTCAAAACACAGAAAATGTCAGGATGCTAAAAGTGGCATAGGAGGTTTTAGAGAAAAAATAAATAAGGGGCCGGAAAAGTGGACAAATAAATATTAGTTGCAGAAACAGCAGAGACAACAGGAGCAGCAACAACAACAGCAAGAGCAAGAGAGGATTTGCGGAGTGTCGAGTGGACAGCAAGGAGTATTCTTTCTTCTTCCGCAGAAGCTGACCTTATCCCTTGGAAAGCCTACATAGAAACGCGGAAATCATCGCAGACGTTAAGATTTTGAAAAAATAAAAATATAAAGCATTTTTCTCTAAAAAAGAGACTAACCAACTGCCAGTTTATTTCTGTTTGTTTTGTATGTTAGTGTGTTGGAATTTGTGTGCGTTTGTGTCTTTTTTCTATAACAAAGAAATCCATATAGCTACTATAGTGTGTGTTTGTATATAAGAGTTTAGAAGTGTGTCTATAAACACGTGCTACACTTATTTGTGTAATAGCGACTGTTTGGTAGGTTTGATACATGGTTGTATGTGTCTATTATAATATAGTGTGTTTTTGTGTAAAGTGAAGAGAATGTCTCTTTTAGGTGCGCGCCATATATCTTTTCCATGTTATGGTCTCTCATATGGTGTGTATTGTAGTTTGTGTGAGGGGATGTTTTCCTTCATTTCCGTGCTTCAGCCATATCAAGCGGTACGTTCGCTAGCGAAGCAAGAAGCAACAACGATCAGTACTACAGTCAGAGATGGAAGCGTTAATCGCAGAATAAGCCATGAGTTCAGTCCTGGGCCTATGTCTAAGACAAAGACATATGGCACTACCAAAACAACCTCTCATACTGGAAAAAACTGCTACTGCACAGTTATCACAAGCTACGCAGACCGTAATGGTTATGAGGGACCAACCTTCTTCGTTGTGTGACATACGAAGAGAAGTCGGATCTGTATTAAGCAACTGATAATCAAAAACAAGAACAGGATTAACCGCTCTTAGGACTCCCTAGATCAACTTTATCGGCACAACATCAGATGAAACACCCAAAATCCCAAACAAAATAGCTGCACCATCAGCAGCACAACCACCTACGACAACAACAACAACAAAGACAACATCAACAACAGCAGCAGCTCAGGCAAAATAAAAGGCCGGAATAAAACGTAAGTCGAAACCCGCAACAACAACTTCGATTGCATGTTATATCAGAACGACCAAAGACAGCTGCTCATATTGTCAGTCAAAACAAGAAAACAAGGAAGACAGCGACTTAACTTATAATATAACAGCTGAAGAGGACGTTAGAAAAGAAACTTAAGGCCTCTGCTCAACCTACCTATGAAATAAGAGCTGTACTGGGTGATTATATATATATATATATATATATATATATATATATATATATATATATATATATATATATATATATATATATATATATATATATATATATATATATATATATATATATATATATATATATATATATATATATATATATATATATATATATATATATATATATATATATAAATATATATATATATATATATATATATATATATATATATATATATATATATATATATATATATATAATATGAAAATGGGAGTTTTGCGAAGGAAAGCTCGGTAAAGCAAATCAGAAACATTTTACTAAGGCGATTAAAAACTTGTACTAAAGGTACAGCATGACGCCGCTGCTATCATCCATCTTATGGTTCAACGAACTAATTTCAGTTCATAGACTGGAGACCAAAATACTCGAGATGAGACCAGAATGGGAAGATTTGGTGATAGCAGACATAATCATCCAAAACAGAACCATTGCACCAGGAATATGTTTGTACCGCCCGAGCACTTGCAGTCGACTCTTGGTCCCTGGCGAGGTATAACCTCGGCCCTTTAAAGGGTAGTCCAACTTTCCTGTTATTTAAAGACTATATCTTTTGTTTTGATAGCCCCACTTGATGAATCTATTTAATGTGATGAGATCCTTTTATTCAACGTTGTTCTAAATTAACAAACAGATTTACCTAATATGAGTGGAAATTCAACTGGTCACTGTGACCTTATTATTTGGAAATATGAGGCACTCTTTTACACTTGGTCATGAAATTCTAAATTATCTGAGTAGAAAATGTATAACTTATTACAAGCATGACTCAAATTAAGATTGTAGCTTATACAGTATTGGTATTAGGGAAACCTGATTTAGAAAACTGAGTAAGATTTTATTAATATGCTTATGGCGTTCATGCAACATTCTGGTGAATAATTATGCCATCCATTCGAGTCCCTTCAATTCCCTCCTGGCTTTGACTACGCAAGGTGAGCGTGTGTGCTGATTCCCACTCGGCTGGTAATCAGGTGTCCAGAAGAACGTGTTAGCACAAGGGATGTGCACAATCACGCCCGACGTCTTAAATTTCAACAGGATACAGCACTGAAACGAGTGTGTGCTGGTATGATTCATACTCGTCAAGTTTCATGATTGCCCCGGAAAATAATACTGACTTAAGTAGCAAACTTTGTATGCATACATGCGTACGGGAGTATGGCTCGAATTCCCTCCCGTACTACTAAATAAATATCCCACATTGTGGGAATAAAATCGTCGGATATGCAAATTAAAGTTCTCTCTGTCTGTCAGTCTCGCGCACATTAACCTGCGTTGCTAAACTGTTCGTTAAACATGGAACCAGTCGTTTGGACCAAATGTTGAGCGTTAAAAAATACCCCACAGGAATTATTTTGTGTAGGCATATAATTGTTGAGAATTGGTTGATGATAGACCTTTGAATTCTTACACCATCATATCATTTGTGTTCAACTATTATTGCACTTGCTCATTCACCATGTCGACTACGAAAGTGTTTTAAATGTTGGTGATATTTAGAATTTGTGTGGGATAAATGATTTGTACCAAAACGACTTTCCGTTAAACTTCGTGATCCAAAATAGATGGCCTGAGATAATTTGGTCGTGAAAGAGCGCAGCGTACTTTTGGGAAATATATCCATTGAGGTGTCACCGGGTAAGTAAAATTAGTTATTCATAATTTGAGGGTTCTACTTTCCGTGGAGTCACTCGAAGTCAAAAAAGATTACAAAAGAGGGTTGTTGCTGTTTCTGTTTTGGCGGTGAACGATGTTAGCCGCAAGGCTCCCGTTACTAGAATTCTTCAAGGAAGGATTAGATAGAAGGTAACCGATGCAGCTGTTGGTAAAATGTTCCACAATTATTTCTTTCCTTGATACAAACTCAAAGTGGTGATGACATCTCCGATAACACAATACACAACAAAGATTTGAAGGAAAAAGTCTATTTTGAATTTTAGGCACACGTTTTCCGCACCGCACACACACAACAGTTGCTTTTGTAGCTGTTGAAGAGATTAAATCACAAAATCAGCGGTCCCTGCTAATGTTTTGTTGAACGGCATTGTGGTCACTTATTTTATAGTCGGTGACTAGCGAAGGGTCGATCTAAGAATCGAAACTCGGGGGATATCCTTTCCAACGCCCTTCTTTAACTCGGCGTTTGCCGACTTTACGGGTTCATCGATAAATAACGCTTTCGATGTCTTACATGTCTTCTTTTTTATCATTCTGTGTAACTCGTGCAGGTACAAAGTTACTTTTAATAATTTGCCCTTCATGTTTTTTAATTTAAAAACAGGAGGAGGATGGACACGCACTCGTCTAGTTTTACGAAATTATTCGGTGGTCCAGTTCGATAAATAATCTTGGTTTTTCCAATGAGCACCCAATCTCCCGTCGTCATCTGTCCTCGTTTCTTTGGGGCAGTAGGGAAGGTACAAAATAGTGGCTCAAACACGGCCGCTTCGTTGTCATGAGTCAATTCTTCGGGGGCGCATCTAATGCTCTGATGGCAAGATTGGTTGTACGCTTTGACATGGCGTGGTAAGACGTCGATACACTTGAGGCAGTGTTGATGTGTAAAATATTCCCACATGCGTTCTTTTAAAGTACGTTGAAAAAGTTCTACGTAGCTGGCTCTGGTTTCATGAATCTCAGTGGTGAAATAAATGTCCCTTTTCCTCAATTATATTTGGAAAGCTTGATTCCGAAATTAGGTGCCATTGTCTGTTTACCATTGAAGAGGGTGACTACCGCTTTGTTTCAACACCAGTTTTAAGGCTCTCAATAAATCAGAGCTCGTTTTGGAAGTCAAAGGCACGACACTGGCAAATTTGGAAAATTCATCAAAGACACAAAACAATAATGTGTAACTGCGATTGTGGGTGGCCAAATAAGAAATATCGGCTAAGTGCGCTACCCATTGATGATCGATGCACTTGTCTGAAAGGTTTCGTCGAATGAGTTTGTGTAATGTGTATGTGGTTTGGTCCTACAACTATCGTTACATTTCGGGTACTTGTCGTTTGCAATTTGGCAGCATGATACAAGTTTTTGGAACTCCTCCATAACCCGCAGGATGGGAAGTATTGTAGTGAATGCTGGATAAAAGTATTTTGATGAAGGCTATCTTCAATAAGTAACCCACTGTTAACTAATGCTACTAATTGGTTTCATGGGTTTTGGAAACTGCTTGATGTGTGCGACATGCCACAAGAGTAGGAGTCAAGGGTGGTGGTTGTGATGGTGACAAAGGAGTCTATTTTCCTTGCCTTCTTATCTCACTTCTGGCTTCTCTTCTTTCTTTTTGACTTCTGTCAAAGAAGGGATCCATATTATCTTTTTAACCCAAACTCTGAGCTCCTCTCTTTAGCGATTGGTGGAAGGGGTCAACAAGGAGGATGTACTCTTATTAGGAATGTGAACTGAAAGCATGTGAAAGACTTCTCGTGCGTCCTCTTTCTCTGGCATCTGTATGGCTGCGTCTATTATGGTTATTGGGGATGGTGGTGATTTTCTCATCATCATGGCCTTGACATCTTTCGGAGTCGGTTTAGCTATTTGTCGAAAGCTTCCTGGTGAAAGAGTTTAAGATTTTTCAAAACTTGGCCGTACCGTTGCGATTTTTCGTACTGACCAATCGCTGCAATCCATCACCGCTTGCGATTCGAGTTGTAACAGTTATGTCTCGGTATGATTAGGATTGGGAGGTAAAGGAGGAGTCTCTTGCCAACGATGGAATTAAATATATTGGTTGAAGGGCACAAAAGTCATCTTTCGTCCTCCCATGTGATTCCAAAGTACACGTTTAAGGTCTTTCCAGAAAATGGGTCCTTGTCATCTTCTGCTTCCTACTTAGTTCTTGATGTTTTCTTTAATTTGATCAATGCTTCTTCCAAACAAAGAAGCCGCCACTTCTTTGAGCCTGGGTCATACCAGCTTGGACAGAACTCCTCTGCGTTGACCAACATATTTTTCTTTTGAATCATGGCTATTTTAGTTTTGACCATTTGATAAAGAACGTTTCGATGTTATCCTAAGGGTTCCTTCTGAAACTTGGACAAAGGTACCGTTGCATTCAAGGCATTCTAACAACGTTTACACACGGTACTGATGTCTTTTTCGGGCTCTTCGAATGAGTTGTTTTCGCATGAGTGCATATCTTTTCGACAGTACCGACAACACAACCCAATGTTTAGCGAAACGATGAGTAAGTCCTTTTCTTGTTTCTTCTCTTGGTACGAGAGTAGTGGTTTTGTGCACTTCTTTTGGGTGACGTGTTTTTTCTTTCAAGAGCAAAAACACTAAAGCGAATCGACTGGCACGTTTCTTTTGATTTTTAAAACTGGAATGCGTCTCAACTGATTGTCGATACGTCGCATCATCTTCATGATGGGTAACACTCGACGTTGAGGAGTTGGCAACGGACCAAAAAGTGACAGTTCTTGCCTGGTAAAATCCAGTAATCTCTGTAGCACTCCCAATCTCTCTTGGATTTTGGTTTTGGGGGAGGTAATTTTATAGCTGAAGCCGCTGTCAATAAAGAAGAAGAAGAAGTCACCGCCGGAGAAGAAGTTCCTTTAGAAATGATTTGCTTTTTGGTTTGAGCATCGATTCTGGGATCTGCCATTTGCCTTAAGACCACTTCATGTTTTTCAGAAAAGCGTTTGTTTTGATCAGCATAACGCACGAATCAGCTTGGGTGGAGGATAAGTGTTAAATGACGTCATGTTGACGATTTTTGGGACAGAAACGCAGTGTCTGAGCTTTTATAGTCTTTTTTTAAGCCGACATGGACGCGTAAACTACAGGCCCCCCGTCTTTGCACTAGTCGTGAAACAGATGGGTATGAAATTGCAAATAATCGGGTGTGGTGGGCTTTATATAGACGAGTAAATAGGCGTCAGGTGTTTGAGTGCCATCGTCGTACGCATAAGTCAGCAGCCTAGTTCCTAACGTTTGGCTAAGACTTGCACTTGAGATTTATCTCTGGGACAAGACCACGTAATGATGCATTGAGACTGATGTTGAGATGACCTTTACTTTATAAACAGATTTTGGGTAATGAATATGACACTTGCATTAGGATGATGCCATTTGCGTTTAAACGAAATTTTAATTTCTTCGTCGTCGTCTCCTATCATGCTGTCGAAGATGATCAGATGTGTTAATATCTTGTCAGAAACGATCCATTCGTCTTCGCGAGAAATGCCTTCCAGAATTCGATGGATTCTCCTTGACTTTCTTGAAGGAGGCTGTAAGCCGATTTCCACTCTTTCTAACACCACTCGATGCATTAAGTTGGACGATCAATTAAATGGGTTTTATGCTTGATCGAACGTTTGATACATTTTGTTTTCCCTGAATCAATCGGTCCAGCAATCAATACATTAAAGGGATGTTGAAGATACAGTGCATCCCAATTTGGACGATCTAACTTTTCATCAATGACTTTGAGAGCAGATGGAGAGGTAGAAGGAAAAGATATACCCATAGTGAAGGTTTTCAAAAGTTTGAAAATATTATGGATAAGACAAGAGATTTTATAATTGTACAAAGTTGAAACTTGAGATACAAATATACATAAGACCCAAATGGTTAAGTACATGGCTACAATACAAAGCAAATGGATCAAAGTGCAATACATACAAGTCACTGTATAACATTGTCGATGATATATAATTATTTGAGACCCTACACTATTGACAGTCTCTAATTTATTGTTCATCCAAGAAAGGTTTTTCATTCGTAACAATGTCGACGACGGGACTGCTGTCCTGAAGTTGGTTTTCCTCTGTGGAGGGTTAATCTGTCATTGTGACTAACAAGGGTTTAAATGTCCCGTTTCTCACTTAACGTTTCAAGTCCACTTATTTTCTGAGATCAAATACAAATGGATTTGGCCATATTCATCCACGTCTTGCGTCCAAGCATCGAATCCAACACATTTCCGGTCACGTAGATCTTTCTAGTGGAGGTGAAGGTCACAATATACACATACATCTTCCTAAGCATTCAAAGTCGATAAAGCTTCACGAATCTTTTCTGCACGCAGAGGTTTGATAAGTATCCATATCAGAGCGCAACGCCTTTTACGGAATGGGTGTCTCGTACACATTTAAACGAACAATTATGATGTCTTTCCAGATACGGTTCATAAATATAAAGTTGAAAAGGTAAAGACGTTTTTGCAGGAACTGTTCGTAAAGAGTCCAAAAGGTATCTGCTGGCAAACGAAATGCCGCATATGTGGTTACTAACACGGAGACCACATGGCGTTCAAAATTCAAAGGAAACAGTTCTTGTACAAGGTTTTAGTAACCCTCCAAGGTCTGAATATGAGAATTGACTTAATGCCACGGAATCTGTTGCAAAGTTACCGATAACGGTCGTGGCATGATGGTAAGCTTATATACCTACGTCAGTCAAATTGTGAATGTCCTTAGTTATTCACACTCTTGCAGCAAAGTTGAAGTTATCAATATAAAGACTAATTTCTGTCCACTGTCGATCAGGGTAACTTTCAATAATGGATACGAAATCATCTAATATAAACAGTCTAAAGTTATATACTTTCAGGAACAACGTCTTGATCAAGGAAAATATAATATAATTGTTGAATTTCTTCACTTTCCTGTACAGAAATTCCTGAAACAAAAGTTCTACAGTCAGAAATTGAGATTTTACTCTTGTAGATCTCTTGCCATCCACTTGGCAATCTTTGAATATTAGTTTTCAAATCTGGCTTAAATACTTGACTCAAATGAGTAGATTTTGTGTTTACTCCTAGCCAGTCAAATTTCTTAAACAACATGGTATGTCAAATTAGCGTAGGTATTTATATTACGTAGATCCCGCCACAGAAAGGTAGTGACAGTGCGGAGACCATCAAGCATGCTCCAGGTAAGCCCTGTAAATCTGCTCCCACTCGTGAAGTGATACACCGCAACTGAAACACTTGACTTTACCTCCATCTCACGAGTAGATAAATCCAGCTCTGACTCAATGTTCACAAATAATCAGGCCACTTTCCAATGAACGTTTGCAATCGACTTTTAAGGTCTTAGTACCCAGGAAAGCCACAACGAGCGAGTATTCTTCTGTGACGGGTGCATCTCGATGAGATGTTGGTGATACCCAAAGCAATTAGCTCAGGCATTGATGTGATCGGTAGGGTGGTAAAATTGAATGGCTGTCTAGCATCCAATCCATGGACTTGCGGCAGGATATAAAGAGCATCACATTAATATCCATAGGATTGTACACGCACAGCGTCACTTTTTATGGTGGTAGTAGTGGTAGTAGTAGAGATAAACCCATATCGTGCTAAATCGATATTTTCGCAGGGTACTGCATTGATGCAAGGCACAACATCTAGTTTATCACTGAACTTGAACCCCTAGTTTGCTTTTGTCTGTATGAAAGGATTCATCTTTACCTAGCTCTTGGTTTTTCTTTGTAATGAAGTATCTATCTGAATTCTTTTCCCAGTTATATTCCGGCAATATCAGCGTCTACTTAAGGTAAAGAGAAGTGGTTGAGAAGTCATATTCGTTTCTGGTAGACGATTTGGTACATTTATTTTTTCCAATGGGCGAATGGCGATTCGGTGAGTGGCTAAACGCACCCTTAAGTACAACACGTAGGTGATCACGATAAAGTATTGATCCTCTCCAGACTGCAAACTGTCTTTCAGTACATCAAAATGTACAAGTTGGATCATTTGATGATTCAGCATCAGTCCTTTAACTTTGCAGTCTGTGTGCAATTATCCTCGTTTTTCTTGGCATTCGTGGCCGTAATATTTAAGACCGCCGGTAGCAAAATTTAGAATCTTGTGTTGGAAGTGTTCGTTCGACCAGGCCCCTAAACGGTTTCCCCAAATCTCAGTGTGAGAATGATGCATCTGTCTGTGTTAAAGAATTGACACATTATTCTAACTCGTGTAAGGCTTCGAGCAATTTTAATTGTGCGAGGGCTGTCGCGTAGGCAGCAATGAAGACATTTCCAAATTCGTCGGCCTGTACAAACTCTGGTTCTTCTTCGTAATTCATCATGATCAGGTCTTGTGGAACGAGGTCCGCTGTTTCATATATTTTATTTTGTCGTACAAAACGTACAAACGATTTCACGCTGACCTACGTTCCTGGCAAAGAGCATTCATTATGGGTGTGATGATAATGTTGGTGTTGATTACAGGTTTTGGCACAGATACAACTCAAATAAAACATCCGTTTTCCTTGGTAATGGTAGAGTAAGACGGGATGGTACAAGTCAGTGGGAGGCAAGATTTTGCATTTCATCAGTCCTTTGTATTGACGATTGCTTTTCACGTCGATGTGTTTCGTCAACAATTGTCAGTGTCCTGCTTGAAAGTGACAATATTTGCACACCCAAAGATGCTACGAGCACACGTCGATATATTCCCGATTTTCCTCGTCCGCGTGGTAAAACAAGCATGTGCATTTTGTTCGTCCTCCAAACATGATGGTAAGCTTATATACCTACGTCAGTCAAATAAGGAACACGTTTTATCGATGGTAGATGCGTCATTCAAAGGATCGATCCCTCTTTTCTCCATGAACAGTTCTCGAAATTTTCCACAGTAACGACGTAAAATGTCCACGTCGGATCGAAGACGAAGGGATTCGAACCGTGATAGTGGTACCAAGCGTAAAAGGCTTCTCGTTGTTAGGTGCGCGTATTGTTGGGGTCGTAATAGTGGGTGTGAGACAAATATGGAATGGCGTTTAGATTGATTACATATTGCAAAAGCATGGAAAATATCCTTTAGCTATTTCTGTGATTGCAAACGTTTTAGGCTTGATTCAAAGGCATGGCTAAATAACTTATCGAATCTTTAAGCTGTACTTGTCCCACTTACATTTAGATGATTTTTGCTCCGTTCAATGTGAATATAGATCATTGAGTGCCTTGTTCTGTATAGAACGTTTGAAGAAACATTGTCCTACGTATCCCGAGAAATTGTGAGCCATGACCGTGGCCTCTTGGCTTCACGTGCCGTCAATAAGGTCCTAGAGCTATTCGGCGAAATCGGAAAGCGTTTTAGGTCCTCGAACGATTTTTCACGTCCTCCTGGAATCTTGCTCAAGTGGGAACAGTGAGAAAAGAAGGGTTCTTGGATGCACTTCAAATACTTTCATCCTCCTGTTTCTAGTTGTATTTTTGAATGTGAGATTTATGTTCCAAGTCCACATTTGGTGACAATATGACATGGTTTCTTTCATGGACAAACCTGCGTTCTGTAGTTGTTGGTGCATATGAGAACTCGGAAAGTAGAGCACAATCTCAGCAGTTGGCAAGCATTTTCTGCTGTGAAACTTGTGCCACGCGTTGTTGTCTGTAAGAAGTAGGACTAATCAAAGCCAATTGCCAAGCTGAGCAATGAATTCGTTCTTGTCCTTCGGAAAGAGAATGTTTAGAAACTAAACGACCCCGACATTTCTATCCACAATGAATATGTTGCTCAACATAGTCGCATTTCTCACAATAATAACACTATCCAATAAATTCGGTGGTACTGGTAAATGACATCGAGCTTTATTCGTGATATAAGACATGAAAGTATTTTTCGTCTGGAAATCGTCGCCACGAAACACCAGAGGTCAGCGCACCTCTTGAGGATTCACTTTTAATCTGTAGTGTCGAACCAAAACTTTCAATATTTGCTTTTCAGGAATGACGCAGACCTTCTGTTTAGATAAGCCAGCTTGCTGAAACAGGGTTTCTGCTTCTCTTCGTTGTTTCATTCGATCCAATTTTCGATTCCTCTTCCAAGCTTTTGTCTGTTCTGTCGTGTAGTTCTTGTCGGCATACTTGACCCACGACGATGTCTCGGGCTCAACAAGTGTGGTCTTGGTCGTTGTTAATTTGGACTATGCTTTGTTTGGTGCTGCGAAGGTCATCCACGTATAACACCTCTCTGCGTCCGCTTCATTTCGAAGGGGAAACGTAGATAATGTAAAGCGTAGATTTACTATCGGTGATGTGAAACTTGTTGCTGGATTGCTGAACGTGTTGAATCTTCTCGAAGACTTTTGAAGGTGTTCATTCTGCTGGACTGCTAAACAAGATTCATGGATTTGGGCCACAATTTCAGCTCGTGTGTGAGGCGATATGATACCTCGTGGCCTCATACTTTCTTCTCCTTTCTCAATGCGATTGTTTCATATTTATTACAAAATTTCATTTGACCAACGCAGCGGAACCCTGTATATACGGTGAGTGTCTTAGAGTTAGAGTATTCATTCAGTTCAAATACGGTCAAGATGGAATATGCAACAAAGATCGAGCTTATGTGCATTATACGAAAGACTACTCCTCCTGTCGAAATAAAAGTAAAGATAGCTGCTATATCTATCAGGAAAAGGGACATTGGGCTCCAGAATGCCCACAACGTCAGAATAGAGAGACAGAGACCAAGATACCTGTTATAATTGTCAGGACAAAAAACACTGGTCTTCAGAATGTCCTAAGAAAACGACAATCAAGCAAAGAAACAACAAGAGAAAGAAGATGGGTCCTCCCAAAATGAAGAGGAACCCACACCCGTCCAGAAAGAAAAGAAAGAAAACGAGACAAAAGTAACGAAGGGTGAGGGCCTGTGCCGGTGAAGAAATTTAAATGGAAAAAGAAAGAGTGAAAGAAGAAAAAGATAACGTATGACGATGTGCTGTGATATTTCATTGCTATTTTGAAAAAATGATGAGAGAATATACCAGAACTAAATAAGCAAGTGTCTCTTGGTCTTGATTTTTATAATAAGGACCTACATGCACGCACTCACATAGGTCCATCATTCAAACATCATGGGAAAGGGGTTTACATTTTTATTTCATCTGGCAACCTCTGAGTAGTTTCTCTTTTCTAGAGAGGTGGATGACCTTGCAAAGGCCCGTTGATGGGTTTATTATTTTTAATACAAACTCTAGGATTGGAGGTAATGAGATTTAACTGTTTTATACCCTTGCCACGTCCAAATCATACTTCTCCGCCTGCTACTGTCGATTATTTGGTAGTAATCGCTGCTGCTGGTGACCTCTCAGAGGTAGTCATCGTAGAGAGAGTGATGACTGTGTTGGAATGTGTGGTTCCGGAAGGTCTTTTTCTCTTAGGTCGAGTTAAAAATATCTTTTACATTTGTCTCATATACCTTAACTCTGCCAAAATGCCTCTTGACTGTTTTCTCCATCCTTCTTTCTTTCGCACTTTCCTTCTCTTCTTTTTCCTCTCGTTTCCTTTTTTCCTCTTATTGCTGTTGACTGAGAAACACATGGTCTGCCTAATTTTGCTGTTGTAAACATTTGTCCAATTCTTCCTTCTGCCTCTTCCTAAAATCATCTACCCGAGGTACGGAAGGAGAAGGCGGTGAAGGTACTGGTACAAGTACAAATTCGTGAGAAGAAAAAAGAAAATCGGCTAAATGCCAAATAAAATCACTCTTTTGGGAAGTATAACCGTGCTTGTTTTGGTAGCCACCATGTGATCACTCCTCGCATCCTCAGCAGGCGCCCCCCAGTGTCGTCTTAGCCATGCTCCAACTGTGTCGTATCAATTCATTGCGCACGGTGTACCACACATATAAACTGCATTTGAGGTCACACACAACTACTTTGATTGGAGGGGAGAATATGCGCTCTGACTAAATTTTGTAACGTGCATTGGGATTGGTGAAACATTTCAATCGGCTTTGATGCACTATTAAATTACAAATACCCGTGGATCTCCTCGTGAATTCACCGTTCTCTTACAAAATTTCGACTAGCGTTGAGCCGTCTACCCTAATTTCGGGAATGCTGTTACGCCCTGACTACCCCATGTATGTGAACTCATCTTGGGCTATCACGAAGATAACAGATACAGCTATTTGAAAAAGAAAGAATTTTGTGGAGAGGCAAGGCTCTCTGAAGAGATTCTTGACGTACGGCCACGCGGTCAGTAGAGAAGACAAGTGTTTCGTATGTTAACAGTCTTTGGTAACAAACCCCAACGTCCCTTTTCAGGGTCACTTTTATGCCTCGAAAAGATCTATTCTTTGCCATAAAATTGTTGTGTCGGTGGTGTGTGTGTCTTTGCGTATGTCTGTATTTTCACTTGCCCACTTAAAACAGGTATCCATTCCCTTTAACCCCATCACCCATGTTAATTTCCTTTATACATCCAAATGCCATTGTCCTGTTAAATTCCCCTTATACACCCAAGTGCCATTACATTGTTAAATTCCTTTTAGGCCCCCAAGTGCCATTTGTGCCCTCAAGGGACACATATATCTACTAACAGCATTTGGAATAGATCTGTTTTTAAAAAATGTCGTAACATTTCTTTGTGCGATAAGTGCACATAGGGAGATATACGGATTTCTGTTTATCTTATCAGAAATTTGATTCCTAAAAGTTGTACCAGACTTAGATCTCGGAGTACTAGTACGAGAAACAAGCAATGGTGATTTTACCGGAAAACTGCTGAGAAGATGACATACAGACAATTGAAACTTTGTGAGTCAAGGAATAACCATCAGCTGTCTCAGAAGTAGTTTCCAAAGGTTCTACCTTTTGCTCAAAAGATCTTGACATCAGTATGGATACAATTCTTGAACTCTTCAATTAATATGAACTGTCTCAGATTATCGTAATCTCGATCAACCTTGTTGGCTGAACACCAGCTATCAAATAATTGTTATTTATCCCTTTCAAATTCTATATGGGTCTGTCCAGTTTCTGTTCTACAATTTCTAAACCTTTATCGATGCACATTAGGTATCAACTCACAGCAATTCAAGACACATTGTTCAGCTACAGCATACTCAGCACCTTGTTGTACAGACGGTGAAGTGCAGAACTGGTAATAAGTACACTTTGCCATAACAAAGTTCAATGCTATCTTGGCCATGTTAATATTTCAGCAATTTCCTCAAATTGAGGAAAGTATTTAACTGTTTCTGTTTGTGTTTTTAAAAGTGCGTAATAAACTAATATTTTGCTAACCTCAAAACCGAAACATGTGTATAAAGTTGGACGTGTGTGTACTGCCTGCCAGCCAGTTGTAATCCGTTTAGTTTCAACACACTCTCTCTCTCTCTCTCTCTCTCTCTCTCTCTCTCTCTCTCTCTCTCACATCTAAATTTGCATTTCCATTTCTTGTTTCTCTCTCTTTACATTTAGCTATCTCCCCTCTGCATGTTTCTCTCTTTTCCTTTTCTCTCTGCCTATACATCTCCTCTCCGTGCATTCGTCTTTCCTCTTTTCCAGAACATTCTAAATTTTGTAAGCAAAGCTAGACCCTGAACATAAATATCAATAAATAAAACGGCAAAGGTCAAGTACGCCATAACTGTTTTACCCCCATGCACCGAGAAAGGTCTAGCAACACAATACAAATTAAATATGCGTAACAAAATGTTTGAAAAATACAAGTCGATTCGCCTTGTCTCAAAACGATCAAATCTTCACTGCTCCTTTGATCAGATACTAATGCAACTTTAATTTTCCGTCAAATAGTATGCGCTATAGATCCGCGACTAGTAGTTCTCTATGTAAGTTAGTCAACAGGATTTGAATTTGAGTGTCACGCATTCTTATATTATCTATTTCCGAAAACGATTATGCAGTGTATGTTTATATTTGTTACAATTCAATGAACAAGGATGAATGTATCCTACTATGGACCTGTGAGCGGTCAATTATCTGTACATCAAGGATCCAATATCCACTTGTCAGTACTTAATATAGTTCTGTACCTTAAGTAGGTTAAGCACGGCATACCGTACCGTGGCATTGAAACTTAATCTGTTGTTATTCACCCTTTTAATAAAACCTTTGGTTGAAAAAGACTAAGATAGAAAATAATGAATATATAACACATTGCATTTGACGGTTTCCATACTGTATTATCAAGTAAATGTTTGCCTAAATGCTTGGAAGGTACCAGTATATACCTTTTTATGGTTTGCATATAGTATTGTCAAGTAAATATTTATCTAAATACTTGTAAGGTACCAGTGTATGCATCAATTTGATGAATAAGAGAGATATTGTTATTTTCACAAACTTCATTTTCCCATTACATACACAGCATCATATTATCATGCATTCACATCAGGATGTGACTGGGTGGGACATCGTGATACATGTCTGCGGCATGATGCCCCAGTACTAGACATATCCATAAAGTGCCCCACTGCAGACATTGTAGCGGTATGACTGAAAAATTATTAAAGCTACGTTAAAAATCCTAATCACACACACACACACACAATATAGCGAAAGAAGCTCTATTTACGGGTAGGTCTAAGTAGGCATATATGTAAGTAGGTAGGTATGCAGGTAGGTAAGCGTGAAGTAAAAGGTTACTTGCATTTTTGCAGCCACTGAAGATAATACAGCAAATGTTGACAATATTGACTATGTGTAATAGTAATTGTAAGAGTAATCTAGTGGCGCGTATGATTTTATATCATACCAATCCTTATACTACTAGTACCACTACTATTGCTGCTGCTATAAAAGACAGTTTCTGCAAGTTGGGGTATCTTTCCATCCATCCATCCATCCACAAATTGGTCTAACCGTTTGTATATGTACGTTTGCTTTATTACAGAAAATCTATATTTATGCATGAATTTACACACGTAAGAACATGTGTATGTTCGCAAATTCGAATGCTAGCAAGTACATTTGTGCACATGTCTAGTGATATGTATGTCTAAAAGTAAAGATGAATCTATCTTTGTTTCTTTGCTCATCTGTATTTCTGCGTAACTCGCAATATATCCGGGTAGCTAGTAAGCCTTATAGGGAACTATAGGTGTTGGGTGTAAGTTTAACTGCTTAATACCTTGGTAAATTTGATGAAGCAGAATTGTTGCAAAGATTTGGGCAAAATACTTGTACTGAAAATACAATCATGTTTCATTGTCAAGAAAAATCAAAGTCAGAATTATAAATGATAAAATTATTTAACTAGGGCTCTATCATTTATTGCAATGACTTGTCCCTGAAATGAAACTATCCTCTCCAAATTGAAAATTCTTACACTGCAGTCACATGCCACTTTTATGTACCAATGTCTCTTATCATCGATGGACTGCCTTGTCTTACCCGCCGACCATACTAGGGTAGACTACTGACAAAATCATGTATCCAAAATCGTGGCTCGAAAACCCAACATAATTAGGACAAAGAGAAATAAAAAAACCAAGAGGTAAGGGATATCTGCAAAGCTGCAAATGAACCACGGCATCGTGTAGCAACCAGCCCCTGCCCTGCCTTTCCCCGACGCTGGCAGTGGAACCAGTGGTCGGTCGAAAAGCCATTTGAGACGACAATACAATTCCCAGAACGGCGAAAGACTATCACACCAACCCATCAGTGCATTACACCGCTCACTTAGATGAAAATATCGGAAACTGATAACGCATTATAATCGGATCCTAGACCTGACTCAAATTCAAAGTCAGACCGAGAATCAGCGGAAGAAAAGGAATAAGAGGAGAAGGGGGACAATGAGGATAACGATACAGACATGGAAAGGCTGGAACTCAAGACTGACAGAGGGAGCCGAAGACTGGAGAAATGCCAGGAATTTCTCTAACGCTGTGAAATAGATCCCCTGGTGATCACTGCATAGACGAATGCTGTCTTCCTGAGCCCAGTGACAATATGGAGTGCACATTTTGCGTTCCCATTATCAGAACGCATATACCAATTACTTCATTGCCAGGCTTCCAGAAGTACCTCTACAAATGACGGAGCTCTACCATTTACACCAGTTTCCAAAGACAAAATATGACGAAGGGCAGGCAGCAGGGCAGTACATGGAGGCGGATGACAAGAGTGGATCGCGTGGTTTTCTTTTCTCACACTAATTAGAATAAAGAGAATGAGTTGTTAAAAGAGGATCCTTGCAATCAATATCTATTGATTTATCAATACAAGGAGCGAAACTGGCTTCGTCAAAAGAGTGATCAATATATTTGTCAGCTAAAGGAATCATTTCCTGATCAACATCTTTCTCAAGAACTCGTTTTGCATATCTCTAGTAAATGCACAAGCAGGATGTAAATCACAGACTGTATGTTCTATATGATCGACTTTCTGATACACAAACGGTTCGTCAGTTACAAGTTAACTAACCACAACCTTATCTTCATCTAGCTCATCATCTAGTGATAAGCGAATACCGTCGATGGGTAAAGAAGTCACCAAACCGACTGTCACGGATCCTGAGACTAAGTCTGATGACAAATTTGCTCAATAGAGAGGAAACATTAACAAAGCGGAACTCTACTTCCTAAATAAGAACACTTTCATCCGATGAAGATTTTTCTCAGCAAAAAGAAAATTACCCGATAATAAACGACTACGAGAATCTCATGTGTCCCTTAATATTTTATAGGAATATATTTGGCAGAAACATCGATAAGTAATACAGAACCTTTCAAAGTAAATTTCTCATAATTCTCCATAGCAAAGTTTGATTGGTGTTTGTTTGATTCAACAAATGAATTACTTTCAACATATGATCGTGACGTTGACCTCTCAGGTGTAAGAGCATTTGGAATAGCTCTGTCTTTATTCTGATTCTTTTTTTCGGTTTGTAGCAATTATAATTAATGTGCCAATTTTCTTGCAAAAAACGCACGTTGGAAAAATTAAGAATTTTTTATCGGTTTTATCTCAAGTTTGATTCAGTTGTGCTAAACTGAGAATTGGAAGTACTCGTTTAAGACGGAACTGTTTTCGTTTTCTACCAAACACCCGGTCGAGAACAAGACTTATCGACAAAGGAAATTTTGTACTTAAAGAATAGTCATCAGCTGTACTGGCAGCGTCTTCAAATGTGTCTACACTTTGCTCATCAAAATAAGTCTTTACGTCATTATGGATAGAAATTCTTAAACCCCTGAACCAATATGAGTTATCTAAGACTATTACACTCTTTATCAGCCTTTTTACGCAAGCACTAACCTATCAAATAGTAGTTCCTTTGCTCTAGCAATCTCGATATTGGTTGGACCAGTTTCTTTGTTACAATTCCGACACATCTGACGATGTCCTTCCTGTAGCAACTCATACATAGCAAGATACTTTCCTGAAGCACACCATACTCAGAACTTGCTTCAACCGACAATAAAGTGCTCAATTCACAAGCTTTGCCAATAATTATACTTGTAATAACAAAGTCCAGTGCTCTCCTGGCCGTTTCAAATTTTCATTACTTGTTTCAAAATGAGGATTTTTTTAATCTACTTCTGTTCTTTAAAGGGAGTACCAACCTCATATTTCTGGTAACATCAAAACCTAAATTTTCATCAGTATAGTAATCTCTGCTTGCTTTTAATTTCAACTCGTTTCCATGGTATTTGCATTTTCATTAATGTTTATTTTTCAGGCAATTGCATTTTTATTTACTTTTCTCTTTTTCTTTCCGCAGTTTATCTTTCTGAGCTTATAATTCTATCATTTCTTTTTTAAGTTTAAGTTTTCTTAACTCTATTTCCCTCTGATTTTTATTTCCAGTTCTTTTGTTTATGTTGAGGTTGAGTAATCAAATTCAAGGTGCTGCTTGCAATAAGTTTCTTTGCCACCAAATAATTAACCAAGTTATTTTACTTCTTGTTTTACCAAAGATGCTTTTGCTTCCGAAATAGAGAAATGTCTGTCAAGCTCTAGCAACTCATCCTATTTTAAGGATTGCACCATTCCTGTGTAGGATTTGAAATAAATTTGTTTACGTTAGATGACATTGTAAAATCTTGCTGGCTTCACTAATCCTGTCTACGTTGATGTACTAATATCATCGAGTCTTGATGTATCATAATGGCATTGTCCAAAATTCCTTTGAATGAATTCACAGCTTTCCCAATTAAGCCCAAACACAACATTAAATGCAACTGCAGACTGATATTTATACAATAATTAAGAATCAAGAATTATAAATGAATTTAATTGTACTTTTCTCTCCTTATATAGGTCCACAAGATACTACTAAGAGCATATTTTGCAATATGGTCACGTGACAATACCTCACTAAGTAACCCCGTATTTCTCAATACTTACCCACGTCACTTTCATAACAGCACTCAACCATCTCACTTAACTAGCCGTTGAGAAATTATTCCAAACTTGTCAACAAGTTCAATATATAGATTGAATTGAACTTGTAAACACCTATTCATAGCTCAATATCATACAATAGAATCTACACACGTGGACAAAACTAAACTATGTAATATATTGCTTAACGATGAACACTGCAAGTCACAGTAACGAACAAAAATTACAAACAACAGAGATACAGTCTTGTGCAAAAAGTTACACAATATATATATATATATATATATATATATATATATATATATATATATATATATATATATATATATATATATATATATATATATATATATATATATATATATATATATATATATATATATATATATATATATATATATAGACATAACAGATGACTTTTATCGTTCTTCAGTAGTATTTTTAAAGAGTTCCTTACTTTAGATGACATTGTTAAAGCTTGTTGGTTTCCTTTTAGATTTCTCAATATGTAAAATTAAAATATCTGGGAGGAAAACAAATGTGAAAAAAACTTTTTATTTTAAAAAAAAATTAAGTTTTCTAAAATATATTAGAGAAATTCGTATCCCAGACGGACCTCCAATTTTGTTTTACGACTATATGTTCTAAAACTAAGTTACAAAAAATAACAGGTACAAATCTAACTAATTTTTAAATGAAGTTATAGTAATGTGTACCTGAACTCAACCTTGGAAAATATGAATGGACCTGTGCACTATTAGAATGATTCACCATTAAAGTGAGAACATACCATTGATAAGAAATGTAGTATTTAAAATAGTATTAACAAAATAACCCTAACAAATATATAATCATGAATGATAATTTACATGATATAGGTATAGATACTAGTATGTATGTATGGCGTGTCTTTAATATTATTATTTTTGTTTTAGTTATAATATACTTATTTTACTTATTTACTTGTGAGTTTCTGGTTAGCTAAATGGACTTTGACTTTTCATGTTTTCATTGTACCCTATTTAAGGTTAATTGGACTGCTTTATTATTGAGCCAGGCTTTATTCTTTGTCGATTAATCGAACCTTCTAAGAGGTTTCAAGGACATTCAATCTGGTTGGTCCCTATTGGGTTAACCCTATTATACCTTTGATATGTTGATTGTTAACTATTATATTTTTTTGTCTAAACCTGTTTTTCGTAAGTAGGATATTATATTTGTATAGGTATTGTTAAGGTTAGGGTTGGCTTTGTTTAGATTTTTTAGGATTTCTGGGTATGTGTCTGGGGATCCTATTTTTATTTTGTTGTTCAATTTTGAATAACTCCCTATTTTTTTTATACTGACGACATACGTTGAAAATAAGTCTTCTGGGACCTGACAGTGATAGCAGTTAGGGTTTTGTGGCTTGGGTCCTATATATTTTCCATAGATGCTAGCCAACTTAATTTGTCCAGATAGAATTATATTTATTTTCATTTGTTCTTCGTATTTGGGTAAAGTTGGTATCGTATTTATGCTTACTTCTTTTATGATTTTATATAGTTTTCTACCTTTTTTGTTGTCATTCCAGTTTTCTTGCCATTTTCTATTTATTAGTGCTTTATATTTCACTTAAACTGTAGTCTAGTGGTACGTAATTGGTTTCATTCAGTTTTTGTTTGGCTGTTTGATCAGCTAGGTCGTTTCCTGGGATGTTGATGTGGGACGGGGGTCCACATGAATCCTATGTGTTGATGGTTATTGCTTAATCTTTTTAATGTGAGGTTGATTTGATTTAGGTAGTTTTCTCTATATTTAGCATTATTGTTGAGCATCGATGAAATGAAGCTAAGCGAGTCACTAATGATGACTGTTCTGGGAGGTTTTCTTCCCTCTGATTGCTCTAATTTTGTCCCAAACATGCTTAGTGCTACTTTTGATGTCCATGCTGGAGCAATATTCATGCCAGGTTGTTTCCTTAGCTTGTTTGATGATGTGTTTCAGATTCCAATAGTATCGGTTTGATCAACCTCCCATTCGGCCACCTGTGCGATTATTGGAGAGCATATGGTGAGATCGATGGCAGAGAGTGATCCATCATCGGGATTTAATCGAGTTTTGGTGCCATTGTTGAGGATTGCCAGGTTGGATTCAGCAGCCCATGCTTCAACCAACCTGCCTCGTTTATCTGTTCGATTGCTTCCCCATAGCTCATTATGTGCATTAAAGTCTCCGCAAATGACTATTCGGTCAACTCGCGTTTTTGATTAATTAATCTATATGTGTTAAGGTTTTCGTCCTTGGAGCTACCTCCTGGGTCATAGAAGTTAAAGATTTGTATATTGTTTTGGCCTATGTTAATTATCAGGGATTGTATTTCTACCAAGAGTTTGTTGTTGGGCATAGATAAGATGGGGAGTGGGGTTACGTTAGGTAGGTTATTATTAATATAGGTTGCTAAACCTCCACCTTGCCCTTTAATCCTATTTTGAAAAAACTGGGGCGTATCCCTGAATTTTTGGTAGAGACCTGATGTCATTAGTGAGTTTAGTCTCTTGTATACAGATTATATCAGGTTTTAAAGTCAGGTTTTGTAATTTAATTCTGAGTTCGTCTATGTTTCCTGACAGCCCTCTGGCGTTCCATTGCCATATTATTATGTTTCTATTGTAGATAGTCATATTGGTGTGGGTCATTTGCTGGTTGATTGTTGGGGTGCTGTTTTGATTATTTTCTGGACAGGATTTTTTCAATTTCAGTCATTATTTGTCCTATTTTGAGTTCAGGTACTATCAGGTTGTTTAGTAGTACTGTCCATATTTCCTTAGTTGGGTTATTTTATTACGGTTTCCTGTCCTGCACTGTGGTTGAGGTTTACCTTTTCTGAATGTTAGGTTTGTTTAGTTTTACTCATTTGTGGGTTGTTTTTAGTTTTAGGTGGGATTAGTGTTTTTGGTGTTTTTGGTTTAGTGGTATTAATGTTAATATTGTGGGCGGTTTGGTATTGCAATATTTTCTTTTTTTGCCATATAATAAGGGAGGTTATTTGCATTCATGTGTTCAGTAATTTGTTTTTCTCTGATTGCATGAGGGCATTCTAATGATTGAGGTAAGTGTTGGCCTCTACAATTGGTGCATTTGGGTTGGATTCTGTTGCATTTCCCTGATAATTCCCCCCGCATTGTTTACAGGTTTTTTTAAAATTTACATTTGGATGCAAAGTGACCCCAGTGTTGGCAGTTGCTGCACAGCCTTGATTTATTTGGTAGTCAGACTGACGAACGTTTCCTATATATTGGCCAAGCACGGACGTGAAGGAAAACATCTCCTGATACCAAAACTTACATTGCCCATATCATGACCAAGAAGAACGCGCTGACCTAAAAGAAACACTCACTCACTTTTTACTGACAAACATTATTTACTGAAAATGAAGGGCTTATAGGCTCGCTTCGAATAAAGTTAGAGAAACAATGTGCTTATAGACGCACTTCTATTTGTTCTAACTGACTACTATACCATAGGCAATTGAATTAGTATTTCTTTTCTAAAGTATTGGGCAGCCCTGAAAAAGCTGTTATTTTGTGGACGAGGAGCTATGGCAATCTTTTATGGTTTAAGACTACGGACTCGTCAGGGGGCAGGCTTTTCCACAAGATAGGGTCTGTTTATTTGGAAAGAGAAGGAGAACTCTATGGTGTCGACAGGGCAGTCGACAAAACCTCTGTCAGGTTCCTGCTGCTGTTGTTGCTGCTGCTCACTGATGCTTCTGAAGTCTGTATTTCCTCTCTGAAGAGCTCTTTTATCAGGTCTTCAGTGACTTTCTGACATTAGCTATCTGTTCATGTCTCCGTATCATACTTGTCATGACACGATGTAAATTCACGAATGCTTCGTTCAACTTGGCTAGTCTTGAGCACATCCTCATAGGAAGATGAGTCAACAATGGATGGTCAGACTGGATACTATCAAGGTTTATGTCATTCAAGCGCGGACGCGATAGAAAACATCACTACACGGTTTAGAGTTGGAAAGCTCATATAGTTTGATTTGAGGGATAGAGAGAAGTGAAAGAACATAGTTCATGATACAAATGGCAAACAAACGACAGACGCATTTTTCTTTCTTCAAAACACAACATTTTTATTTCAATAGCTAACAACTAACAACTAACAATTAAAAATTAACAATTTTTTAAACAAACAATGAATAATTAAAAATAACAATCTATTTTCGACATGGTTGACGACGTTGTGAATTAAATAAAGATTTCTACTGTTGGAAGTCATTGGGCCATTGATGTACACTACGTTTCCTAGCTAAAGACAAAAGATAAGTTTAATGGTCACAAAACCATCGATCTCCTTTTTCATCATTTCAAGAGGAGTGACGATCAAAATAAGTCACTAAATGTTCTAAAGAATATCCAAGACTGCGTTGATGCAGAAAATGCACACAATATTGTTCACACACCCATGAATATGTGCCTTGTAATTTCACATTACTGAATTCTTCTTAAAGTCAATGATATCGTCTTCCAAAGGGGGTCCTCCATACGAATCAAAATACTCCACACATCCTTCTTTAGGAAAGTAGACGGATAACCAGTGGGATCATGGTAGATGACTGTTGTCCGTGCTGATGATATAAGCTTGATAGTTATGAGGTTTGTGATGAAGTAGTTCATCTTTAACACACACGACAGGATTCCAAGAAGCAGTGTACGAACTGTAATTAAAAAGGTAATGAAGTTTCCATTTTTGTGTTTGTTTTTCTTTTGTTTTGTTTGTTCTTCACAGGTAATGATAAGTGATCGTTTCAATCCGGATTTTTTGCCTGAAAATCTCTGACAATTAAACAGTTATTAGCTCCGTCTTCGAACCCTGAACCAAGAGAATTTCGATGCGATGGATCTTCAGAGTCGTTAATGGAGGACAAGAATGTTCACGCAAGTCGTTATACCATTGATGAAACACAGCTTCTTCCGAGATGAGACCCCAGCTTCGTCCAGATACCGGTCCAATTTTTCTTCTTGACTGCACATCAGATATTTATCGTGTTGAATTTGACTGGGATGATCGCTTTGACATTCATAGCAATCTTTCTTGATATATTCCGTAATTTATTCTACCAAGTGTTTGGCAAAGCGGGAGACTAAATGTTGTTCTTACGTCAAGAGATTTTTCAGGTAGGCACGGTAAGGGTAAGTATCCAAGCTGCAGCTGACCAGTTTGTTATTCAAGTACAATTCCACTGAGCTGAACAAGGAATGCATGAAATTGTTGACGGGAGCTACTGCTTCAGTGTCTAGGATTTGTAGGCGAATATTCAAATTTGACTTTCAGGTACAAGTAACTGATATTCAGATCGATGTCATCTTCGGGCTGTCCTTTAATTTCGAACTCGATGGGAGCGGAATCTGACAAAGGGGAAACAGGATGAAATTCGATCCATTGGGATTCTTGCATCGTAATCATGGTGGGTGGCATGGCAAACAGATTCAGTTCCGACTTGGAACACTCTCAAGACTCTCGTTGCATCATTTTTTTTTGTCTCTGTGACTTTTTTAATAATCAAAAACGTCCAAGTCTCGGACGGTTCTTCTTTTCTTTTTCTTTCTAGCTTTAGGAGTGTAAAGGCTTCTGAAGGGGTGTTTCTTCTTCGTCTCTTTCTGCATTTCCCTTGCTGTGCCATTACGGAAGTGAGAATGCCTGACTCGGTAGCATTCAGAGTATTTATAGGAGTTTCTCTAAAAAAAAGTCTTTGCCCGTTTGCAGCAAGATATATTTGCCTGCTCTCAAGAATGCTTCTTTAGGGTTTTGTTTATCGATGATGACATTTTGAAGAACTTCTTTACCTTGCGTCTATGCGGCACCTTTCAAGACGTGCAATCCTGGTGTCACCATCGGTTTTAAAACGGGAGCCACCGAACGAAAGGCTCATTTTAACATATCTCCTAAACCGTGTCCTCGCTGTCGAGCGTCGCCTCGGTACACTGGATACATGACTTACGAGTCGTTAGGGAATCGTTTTCGAAAATGGAGTTTCACCGTGACTTTCCCATTGGTAAATGCAATATTTTGTCCCAGACCTCCTTTTATAGTAATTTTGAAAGTGTTCAAATATGATTTACTGACGGGCAAATAGTGAGGATCTACAAATTCGCGGTGAACGTGTTAGGCGTTTCCACCTTTCTGGTAAGTGTTCGTGGTAGAATATACTATGAAAGGAATGACACGCAGTAATGGTACGGAGGTGTGTCCCACCACGTTGCACTACACCACATCGGATTACACAAAGATCAAATTCAGTCCTTGGTTCAGTTCTACCGGGAAACGAAAATACCTCACCAAATGCCCTTTGTTGTCAATCTCTGCTATGTAAATCTTTTTGATCGGCTTATATGTGACAATATTGAGGTCTCCACCCAAAATTCCATACACTACAGGGCAAAATTTAATACGTATACTTTTATCATCAGTTTCAAATGTGATCAGTAGGCGATGAAAGACTTTATGTTACTCGATGATGACACGTTTTCCTAGTGTGGTTAGAACTTTGTCAAATGCTGCATGGGATTTGTCAGCAATCGTCTCCACCAGATGTTGACCACTAATATAATGGCCTGAGTTAATTTTAAAGTGATAAATGTACAAAGGAGGAGAAATGTCATTGGTGTGGGGGTACTGTGTCCTTCGGAAGTAATTTATGTTGATTAGTGGTATTCATGGTTTGTTTCACTGTGCGGTCCAGAACGTCCGCGTCAAAACTGTTTTGAGTTTCAGTGTTTTTTTTAATTTGTGTCGGGTGAATGATTTCCACCAAAGCCACTTCCCAATGGGCTTCGCGATCTAATTGGATGGCCTGAGGTAATTTGGCCGTGTAACAGTAGAGAGTATTGTTGGGAAACACCTCAATGGAACTGTCACTGGGTAATTTTATGTAAAATTGCTTATGGTGACTCATACTTCTAGAGTTCTGTGGCTGTCAGAGGGGTCACTGGAAGTCAGAAGAGTGTCCCCGCCCAAAATGGGGTTGTTGTTGTTTGTGGGGTGGTGACTGACATTGGACGCAAGATTCCCATTGTTTTGGTTCGAGGAGTATTTCAGGGAAGGATTGGGAAGAAGGGAATAAAGGTAATAAAATGGTCCACAAGTGTTTGTCTCCTTGTTGCAGAATCACTTTGGCAATGGCTGCACCGATGACCCAACACACTACAAAGATTTGGTAGAAAATACGATTTGAATTTTAAGCACCACACCCACAAGGGTTGCTTTTGTAGATCTTGCAGAGAAGACACGAGTGAAGAAATGGTCGCTGCAGTGGTAGCGGTAGCTGAGGCAGTGTGAAAGGTGATGGTCACTTTTTGTATAGTCGATGACTTGCGAAGCGTCGATCCAACAATCAGAATTGGAAGTATATCTTTTCCAACGTACCTTGACTTCTTTGACACGTAGTTTTCCCACTTTACGGGTCATGCGTTCGAGAACGATTTCTATGTTGTACACGTCGTCTTCTTTTTTGGTGACACGTTGTAACTCGGGCAAGTAAAACGTTCCTTTTAACACTTCCCCGTTCATGTCTTCAAATTTATAGACGGCAGTGACACGAAACTATTTGATGGTCCAGTTGGGTAAGTAACCTTTGACACTTTGAGAGTGTGGTGATGTGTAAAATATTTCCATATGCGCTCTTTCAAGGTACGCTGAAACCATTCCACGATGCTGGCTTTGGTTCCAGGATTCCCGGTGTTGAAAAAGTGAATGTCACGTTTCTTTAATTCTTTTTGGAAAGCTTTGTTCAGAAATTAGGTACCTTTGTCGGTTTGCCATCGAAGTGGGTGACAACCGCTTTGTTTCAACACCAGTTGAAGGGATCGCACTAATTCACTGCTCGATTGGGAAGTCAACGGCACGACCCAGGCAAATTCGGAAAAGACGTTGATGACACAAAACAAATGTTTGTAGCCGTGATTGTAGGTGGCGAAATGAGAGACATCGGCTAAATTGGCTTGCCATTGATGACCAATGCCCTCCAGTCCAGTGCGACTTCTTGAAAATTTTCGTTGAATGGGCTTGTGTAAAGTGTAGGTGGCTTGTTCTTGTAACCATCGTTTCACTTGAGGTAAACGGAGACTTTTCTGTTGGGTTTTGGCAGCACGATACAATTTTTCAACTCCTCCGTAACCTGCAGGATGAGAGAGATCGTAGTAAATTCTGGCTAACACCTTCTCCATTTTTTTGTTAATAAGTCACCCACTCCTCGCTGATGCTACTTTGGACGGGAAGAAAGGGTGGTTCGAAAACGGCTTTACCTGTCCGGTTTGCTACGGGAGTAGAAGTCGAAGGTAGTGGTGGCGGTGGAAATGGAAGGAATTTGGGCTTCTTTTCTGTTGTCACTCCTGGTTTCCCTTTTTTCTTTTTCAGTTATGTTGAAGGAGGAGTGGACATCGTCATTTTAACCCAAGCTTTCATTTCTTCTAGTTTTGGGGTGTGGAGGAAGGGGTCAACAAGGACGCTGCAATCTTATAGAAATGGGAGCTGCTGACGGTATTTGAAAGACTTCTCGTGCCTCTTCTTTCTAAGCGAGGAGGCAGTCGTTTCTTTTTATTTTATTTGGGTTTAAAAGAGGGATGTTTTCTGGCGGGTGACATCTTTGCTTGATAGTTCCGTGACACACACCAAAAATACACTGGTGTCGATGACAAAGCACACGCAGTTTTATCCTTTTTTTTACTATCGCTTCGTCAAAAGAGTGACAATGTGTTTTCCAAAATTGCCAAAGAATCCTTTCTTTGGACTACGGTGTCTTTTCTTCGGGTAACGTCGATGCTTGGCTAAGCGTTTTGTCGGATGACAAAACTGTCCTTGTCTCTTTTCTTTTTGGACAGGAGAATGACGATAGTGACTGTGTGCAAGTCTTTGAGGTGACATGTTGGGCGTTCAGGAGCATAAAAAACACTGATACCCATGCTTTTCCCCAGGCCTTTTTTACTGTAACGTGTCGTCACTGATTGTCCTTCCGTCGTATCAAATTAATGACAGACATCACGCGTCGTCGCAAAGGACTAAATCTGGACATTGGACAAATCCAGTAAACTCTGTAACATACCAGAGCTCTCTTGGACTTTGATTTTGGGAGCAAGTACTTTGTGAGCAGCTGCCAGTGCAGCTAAAGAGGAGGAGTGTGTCACAACTAGAGGAGAAGTTTTTGGAGACGCGGGTTTCCATGGTTTCTGAGGGCTTTTCTTTTTCTGAGGACTTTTCTTTTTCGGGGGTTGTGACCTGGTCTTGGCACCTATGCTCTTTTTTTTTCTTTGGGCTTCGTTTTGTGTTTTTGGGAGTGACATTTTTCTTGGCGAGAACTTTTTGATCATTATGATCACATTTTAAGAGGGAGCGAATGTTGACCCCTTATAGAGTACCGCTCCCTCCAGGTTTCAAAACGATTTGCTTTTGGTTTGAGTGTCGATGCGGGGATCGGCCAGTTCTGTCAAGGCTACTTTCTTTCTCTTCTCTAGGAATGCCTTCCACAAACACGATGGAATAGCCTTGACTTCTCGCAAGAGGCTGTACTTCGATTGCCACTCATTGTAGCACCACACGATGCGTTTGACAAATTCGGTTTTGCCTGAACCTTTAGGCCTCGCAATTAAGATGTCAAAGGGATGGCGAAGATAATATGATCTAAATGTTCGTCGATGACTTTGGAAGTGGAGGAAGAGGGAGCAGAGACAGTAGAGGAAACCATAGTTCCAGGAATGTCACTTGTGACACGAAGACAGACAAGAGAAGAGCTTTTATTCTTTTTCAGGACACGTTTATTATTTTTATTTTAAAATAAACACGAAAGACAAAAATAGATAGAAGCCAAATAGATATGTACAGCAATAAAACACATAAAAACGATCAAAGTGGGATATAACAAGTCTCGATACAACATTGTTTTGGGTAACCAAGTTGTCCTGGGGACAGTGTGTAATGCTCTTACAGTCTCTTCGTGGGATACAGTCACACAAGTGTCCTCCCGCAATGGTTTTTCAGGAATGTCCATGTCAGTCCTGTCCTGAAGGGAGTGATTGTCCTCGGTGACGGGCTCTTCTGGTATTGTCACTAGCACAGGTTTAAAAGTGACTTTTTCTTGGACGATTGAATGGAGGGTCACACTTCTTGAGCATAACGGGCCACTTCTTGGGTCCATGTCTCAAAGCTCCAATTTTTCCAGTCAAGTACATCTGTCCAATGTGGGTGTAAGTCACACACATCGTCATACACATCTTCGGTACCTAAAAGTTGACGAATCTTTTTCACGTAGGGGTCGAGAAGTATCCAGATGGAAACGCAAAGCTTTGAGCGAAATGAGTCTCTCGTGAACATTTAAAGGAACCACTTTCATATGTTTTGTTTTATTGGATGGTAGGTACTGTTCGTAAAGGGTGCACAAGGAATCGGCTGATAAACGAAATCCCAGAAAACAGGTCACTACGAAACACGTTACACGTTTACCCCAACTGAATGCAATACGTGTTCGTAATCTTCCACTGTCTGAATAGTGTCATTGATTTCCTTCCATGGAATCTGATGTATCCATTCTGATAAAACTGATGGCATGGTAGTCGGTTTTTATACCTTTTCTTGTTGAATACAATAAGTGTAATTTCCACACTGAGATGATTTTACTCCAGTGTCGAATCTAAATAGTTTAGTCACTAACTTCCACATCATAAGACACCATTCAGAAGTTTCCTCTTCCACTAAGTTTACGTTGTGTAAAAGATTTTGGTAACTCTCTAACTTTTCCTCTGGAATTCGTTGCAGTAAGTCAACCTTGTAGTAATAAGAACTAGACACAAAAATCCGATCCATCGCGCCCACGTCTGACCACTTGAACACTTTCATCTGAATCAATCCTATTATAACATTCAAGTAATAGTGATTTACACACTGTGACGTAACGGATGCAATTGTTCTTTGCGTTTCACTTGTATTTTGACCAGTTCTTAGCAAATGCGTTCTCTCAACTCATAAGGCAAGCTCAAAACATTTTCTTGTAAAGTATCTATAATCATTTGTTCCCTTTTAGGAATCACTGGGTCATGGTCAATAGCCTCGTTTAATCAGTCTTCTTATACTTTGGAAAAGAGCATAATTTAAAAATCGAGAAATGATTTTGAGTTTGCGTTTCACTTGTATTTTGACCAACTCTCGGAAAAAGCGTTCTCTCAACTCATGTCAGTCAATATGATTATATTTAAAATCTTCTCCTAGAGTGAAAGTAATGAACATAGTGAATAATTTCTGGCCACTGCCATTCAGGGTAACGGTCCAGAATGTCACTACAATCTTCTGATGTAAACGGTCTAAAGCGGAATAATAGGGTGAACACACACTTGATCCAGAAAAATCTAATCCGTTTGTTGACTTTTTTTTTTACTTTCCTCTTGTGAATTTCACAAAACAAGTTCTACAGTCACCAATTTAGATTTCGCTCTGGCAAGTCCCTGCCAAACTTCCTTGTAGATCTTCTCTTGGAGTTCGTTTGGTAATACTAGAATACTATTTTTTAAATGGGGTCTAAATACTGGTCTCTCTGGTGTCCAACGTTTGACTCCTAGCCAGTCTGGTTTCTTAAAGAACATGGTATGTCACTTCAATAACTCGGTCCCACTAAAGGTAAGTAGTGACAATTTGGGGACCATACAGCATGTTCCAGGTAGGTAGGTTCATTTCGATGAGGGTAGGGTGACATCGATAGGAGTTTTCTCAGTGTTGGATGTCATACTTAGAGTAATAGACTTGAAGGTTGACATCCACAATGAAAACAAGTAAAGTGTCCACGATAACGAGTGGCATCGCTTTCGTACCCATCAGGTTTGACACGCACGTCATCACTTTCCATGATACGTGTAGTAGTAGTAGTAGTGAGAACAAAGTTTCAATTATGCGTTACTGCATCGTTCACATCGCAAGGCACAGCATCGCACTCGTCTGTGAACTCCGTCACGCAAATATAATAGTAACCGCATGGACACTTACTGTTTCCTTCCGGACAATTTGTCGCAATGCATGGGTCTTATCCATCTAATACTAGTCACACTATGGGAAGGTACATCTTCTTTTTTTACAATCCTCTAACTTAAATGATGATGATTTAAATGGATTTATCTTTCTCGCTTGGTCTTGGTAGTTACAATGAACTATCTATCTTGCGTATTGTCGCTTTTGATATGCTGACCAATATCGACGTGACCGTACTGCAAAGGGAAGTGGTAGGGAAGCCTCACTCGCTTCTGGTACACGATTTTATACCGCTTTTCCAAGGGTCGACTGACGATTTGGTGAGTGGGTAAACGTACAATCTTGTTCGTGGGTGATCACTTTAAAGTTTTCATCCTCTCCAGACTGCAAGGCTTCTTTCAATACGCCAAAGTTCACCACCTGAATGGTGCGATAATTGAGAGTCAATCCTTTCACTTTACACTCAGTGTGCAATTCTTGTTTTTCCCGGTATTGGTAGCTGTAATATTTAGGACCACCACTAGCGAAACTTAAAATATTCTCGTCGGAGTGTTCATCTGTCCAGTCTCCTAAACGGTCTCCTTCGATGTCAGGGTGATGTTGACCCGGGTGATCGATGTAGATTCAGCTGTTATTGTCCAAGTACAGTAATGTTCTAAAGCTTCGTACAATTTTAAGAGAGCATGGGCTGTCACGTAAGCCGCAATGATGACATTTCCAAATTCATCGCCTTGTACAAAGTCCACATCTTCTTCGTAATTGACTAAGATCAAATACTCACGAACGAAGTTCACGTGTTTTATGTATTTGGTTTTGTCGTGATTCATCTGGAGAGGGACGGTTCTGTCAAATACTCTGCCTGCCTTCGTTTTTCTCGATGTTGTCTAAAGTGATGCCTACCTGCTCCCAGTATTTGTCTTTGAGTGTCTTTTGGTCTTCGGGAGTCTGGCACTAGGAAGGTTAGCCCCTGGCTTCTTGTTTCAGTTTCAAAAAGGCATCCACGTGGTCTGCGAAAATGCCTTTCTGAGTTTAGTCACCCTTGTAGCATTTTTGTGTCTTGGTAAAGTGGTAAATTTCATACACTTCTAACAGTTGGTATCCCAAGTCCAGACCTTTGAAAAATTCCACGCTAACCCACTTTCCCGTCAAGGTGCGTTCTTACTAGGTGTGCTGACAAGGCTGATTATGGTTACACATTTCGGCATAAGTACGGCACAAGGGAAACATCAGTTTTCCTTGGCAATGGTGAGATAACACGGGATGGTACAAGTCGGTGCAAGACAAAACTTTGCACTTGATCAAGACTTCGTATTGTCGAATGTTGTCCAGGGCCATGTGCTCCCTCAGCAATTTCGAGTGTCCAGTAGGAAAGCAACACTATTTACACACGTAGGTATACAGTGAATACACGTCCAAGTATTTGATTTATTCTCCTTTCTCTTCGTCCGCGTGGTACAGCAAACAGGTGGCATTTGTCCGTCTTCCGTACAAACTATCCCTCCGGTTCAGGGGGTCGACCAGCGTGTAACTTTCTACGATGCGTTTAAACTAGGCATTCGTTTTCAAACCGGTGATCGCATTCGTGTTCCCACATTACCACCACTTGGTATCCATGCTGTTCTTACTTCAAGCGTCGCTGACAAGTGACCTGGTACAGGTCTTCCATTGTTCCTTATAAAAACTAAATTTTAGTGCCATGTTGAGGGTAACAGACGGGGCATCCGTGAAATAAGCAAACGTTAAACTCGTACACGTTCTTGTGGTTTTCTATGTTTCAGCCATCCGTCGAATACGTTCAGATCGTCTCTTTGCCTCCTCCGTTGTGGGCGTGCTTTACCCATTTGTCTTCCTAGCCGCACAAGTAAGTTAGCCAGCGTAGGGCTCTGACAGAGTATTGACTTTTCATAAAGTTGTTTGTTTGAGAGCTAATGACAGACAGGGTGTGTTCGGGTATGAATCGTTGACGGTACACTAATGAACATGCTTTGTCAATGGTACAGGCTTCTTTTAAAGGATCGACCCCTCCGTGTTCCATGAACAGTTCTCGAAAGTTTCCACAACAACGCTGTAAAATGTCCCCGTCAGAACGACAATACTTTAAAATTTATTCCTGAAAGTCGAAAGGGGTCCGAGGGGTGAGCCTGGTGCCAAGCGTAGAAAGCTTCTCGTTGTTCGATACTCATGTTGTCTGGGTCGTAATCGTGAGCCTCAGGCAAATGGGATCGAGCGGCATGTTGATTGGCTTCAGTATTGAAAAAGTGAGGAAAATAACCTTTGGCGATTTCAGTCATTCCTAACGTTTTATGCATTCGACTCAAAGGCATGGTCAAGTAACTCGTTGAATCGTTGAACTGTACTTGTCCCACTTGCATGGAAATGATTTTGGCTGCGTTCAATGTCACTTTAGGACGTTCGGTGCCCTGTTCAAAAGAAACTGTCCATCGTATACCGAGAAATTGTGAGCCATCACAGTGGCATGGCAATGACAATCTCCGTAACGTTCGATGTCCTCTTCGCTCCATGTCTCGTCGATGGGTAGTAAGATCCATCGGGCAAAATCGGCTAGCGTCTTCGGTCCCCTAAAGATTGTTTCATGTCCTCCATGAATCATGCTGCAATGAGGACATTGACTAAAGATAGGTTCTTGGATGCACTTTTCGCACGCTAGATGACCCACGCAGAATTTAGGAATGTGAATGCCGGTCTCTTGCATGCATTCAAAATCGATAAAGATGACGTTCCCTTTCTTCTTGTGGTCATCGTCCGTCTTCCTGTTGGGGTTGGTATTTTTGAATGTAGCATTGGTGTTCCAAGTCCACGATTTGGTGACAAATGTGGCATCGTTTCTTTCATAAACATACGTGTGCTTTGGCATTATTGGAAAGTATGCCTTGTCCACAATTCAGGCACAATCTCAGGAGTTGACAAACACTTTTCTGCTGTGAACCTTGTGTCTTCAAATGTTGATGGTAGCAGGTAGCAGGTAGGGCTGACAAAAGTGCGCTGAGAAGCAGGGCAATGCACTCGTTCTTGTCCTTGGTCTAGACAGGGTTGAGAGGCCAAACATCCTGAGCATTTCGATCCACAATGCTTGTGTTGCTCTCGATTGTTATCGTCATTGTCACATATCTCACAATAATAACCGTATCCCAAGAATGCTTTGATACTGGTAATGGTATCGAAATTGTTGCATCGTGATAATAGACGTGAATGTATTTTCCGTCTTGGAAATATTTGCCTCGAAACAACAAAGTTCCGCGCACTTCTAGAGGGTGTACTTTTAAGGAGTAGCGTGGAGCTAGGACATCTTGCATTTTTTGCATTTCAGGAATGCCAGAGGGTGTGTCTTTGGACAGACCAGCTTGTTGTAACAGGAGTTCTGCTTCAATTCGCTGTTTGGCTCGGTTCGATTTTCGAATGTTCTCCCAGGCCAGTTTCCGTTCTACCGTGGCGTTCTTGTTGGCACATATTCGTCCCATCATGATAGCCCTGGCTAAACACATCTGGTCTTGAGAGTTGTTAATTTGGACGAGGCTCTTTTTGGTCGAAGGTCGTCCACCAATAACACCTTTCTGCCTTGTTCGGTCCCCTTGGGGAGAGACATGTGGGTCATGAATAGTGTCGCTTTTCCATCGGTGATGTGAAATTTGTCGTTGGATTGTTGCACGTGTTGAATCATGTCGATGATTTTGGAAGGTGTCAATTCTGCTGGGTTGCTAAACTCGATCCAAACGTGTGATTTTAAACTGTCGTGATGAATGGAAAGTCAGAAGTGATCGTCTTCTTTGGCTTGATATTGGCGTTTCAGTGTGGTTAACAAAGAATCCCACACCTCGGTGATGAAACCCTTTGCATTCTTCAGTGGTGCGTTGGACACTGTGGAGGTGTAAACATTGGTTCTAAATTTTCTAGAGGAACTCTTTTCCGTCTATTCTGCGATAGTAATTTTCAGGCATTAGTAATGGGGGTGAACTTTGGTTGTATAATCGTTGGGTCTCGATTCTGGTTCACTCATGTCATCTTCAAAATCACTGGCATGAATTTGTGCCAAGACTTCAGCTATTGTTCGAGGCGATAAATCACGTTTCTGCATCTTACTTTCTTCTCATTCCTTCACGAATTGATGCGATCAATTCATCGAGACTGCAAAAAGTCAAATTACAACATGTTAAACATCATGGGTCACATTATATCCATGGCATACCAGCGTATATAAAGGGTGTGTGTCTTGCCTTCCACTATTCATTTCACTCTCAAACCGAGCAGAACGATGGAAGAGCGTAAACAGATCAAACCTTTGATCAGAGCTTTGCGAGGTGTCATAAGACAATTTTCTTCAGACAAGTCGACTGACTACTCCCCCTCCTTTCGAGATAAAAGTCAAAATACTTCTATATCCGTAAGAAGAAAGGGCATTGGTCTTCAGAGTGTCCAGACCGTCAAAAAAGCACAATTGGAGCTAGAAGAAACAAAAGTCAAGATACCTGTTATCATTGTTAAGGAAAAGGACATTGGTTTTCAGATTGCCCTAAGAAACAACAGGAGCAAGAAGAAGAGAGGAGTACAGAACAGGAAGAAGAATAAGAGGTAGCTTCCCCCAAATAAGAACCCAGACACGTGCAGAAAGAGAAACATGAGAAGAAAAGAAGACGAGCAGAAAGTGAGGAAGAAGTCCCATTGTCCCTAAACAGTCTGGGGGTGGGGTAGTAATGTATTTTTCCATTGTCCCTATGACTTTGGTCCCTAAACAATCTCGGGGTGTCTGTAATGTACTTTCCCATTGTCCCTGAATCGTCCCACTTCACTACTTGTAAAGCAAAACCTTCTCATGAATTTCCCTTACTTAAATGGAAGCCTGCTACAGCATTTCGGCAAACAGTAGCGACTTTACTGTGGAAGAATAACCTGAGAAATGAATGACTGCTGTTAGCAACATTGCAACATTGAAAAAATAACAATTTTACTGAATGTCCGAAACATAACTGGAAAATGTTAATAACTCTGAGTTATAATTACAGTCTTTATAACCAAAGTCCAGCTCTAACTTACCCGACGTTTATAGTCACACATCTACAAAAATAGAATCAGGAAAAGTTTGCGGACGCTTAAAGCCATGAAAACTTGAATATATTCCACGATCAGCTAAGCAATACAAATAATTACAAATAATTACTGTAACGGCTGCAACTGAACTATATTAAAATTGTATTTCACAATGATTTCACTGCATACGATGTTAGTAGTCTATATAAACAATTACAAAGAAGTACTATAAACTGACAAAGTATCAGCAATAATAGGTTGTAGGAATTCATGCACACGGATCGGAATTATTATAAAAATAGTACATTACATCAAATTATATTAGTTTACGGAGTAGTTGTAAAGATCCACAATAACATTTAATTTGGAGTGTTTTATTACATCTTGTACAGAATGGAAATCCTCTTCTTTAACTTCTGTTGCAGAAAGATTTGTGTTAAATGTTTCTATTGACGACGTTAGTTCAGTTTTATTAAATCTTTCAAACGAATCCACAGACATTTAAGGATGAAAATCTTTTCAGAAAACATTAGGTTCCTTTCCACAATTTGATTTGCTTGATTTTGTAACCTTATTATCGTTTAGATTTCTAACAATCGCCATAGTGAAACCAATAACTAACTACATATCTTATAGTTCCATTTATAAAACTTCTTAACCATTTGTAAATTTTTTTCAACCATAACTTATTTACCGATTCGCCTTATTTCATGTCTATTTTGAACACAATTTTTTGGAAATTGTGATCTCCTTTTTAGATCAAGAAAAAAATTATGTTCTTTGACAATTCGTTTTATTGCTGTTATAGTCGGAAAATTAATGTAATACATTTCTAATCTTCATTTTCATCAAGACAATTTTTAGTTTAATTCATAATTCGTTTTATTTCTAATACAGATTGAAGACACTTTCATTGAAATTGAAATATCTTCCTTGAAGATTTCGGCTATTTGTGGCTATTTATTTATTATCGCATTCTTTAATTCAAATATAATTGCAAAATATCAGGCAATTTGCACGTGCAGCATGGTCTGGGTTTCACTCAGGATTTCGAAATAATTAGAGCCGAAAAATATACCACCCTCGGGCAACGAAATCCGAGCACATTTTTGACAACATATACATATTGATATAACTCATACAAAATTTCCTGACAATACATATGCCTTCAGTGTACTTTGGAAGATAACATTTAGCACAACTATTATTTCCCACCTTTATCATATTTTGATCTTCCATAGACATGTGTTGTAAGTTAATCCATCGGTTGGACATTTTGATGCCTTTACTGGCTTTAATTAAAAATACATCGAAAGATCTGTAATCAATGATATCCATGAATAACAAATGTTAATATATCTACCCATTTTCCGGTTTCATTTTTAATAAAATACTCCCATATTCAACTCTTAAGAATGAATTCAAGCCACTGTACAACGTGCGACTTTTTCTTAGTGCGTGGAAAGTACATTCAATATATGTTCTTTATCCAAAAACTCCTTAAGTTATATAATTCCTAAAAGTTCATCAAGTTGTATTTTTTTCTGGTTTTGTCTCACAAAATATTTGTTATATAAAAGTAATATATATGTCGTCTTCCTTTTAGGGGGGAGGGTGTTTTGTTTTCTTAGTCCAGGAGTATTCACAAAAGGCAAATTGTTTTCTTAATACAGGAGTATTTTGAAAAGGTACATATCGATATTAAAATATATTTATATACATTAATTTACCTTTAATAAATTGAATGGCAACTGTGTTGTCTGGGACTAGTCATCCTTCAATATTTGAATCTATTCGTTTTCCTGCACGTAATATATATATATATATATATATATATATATATATATATATATATATATATATATATATATATATATATATATATATATATATATATATATATATATATATATATATATATATATATATATATATATATATATATATATATATATTATGTATTATCAACCAATCTATAGCTTCAAAATATTTTATTCTCTTCATTTTGCTTATTTTATCCAGCTTAATTTGCCGCCACAATTGACTAATATTGGTGAAAGCAACTGGAGTTTTGGGATCGTAGTATATATGACTTTGATACTGTTCTCAGTTAATCTAATAAACTTTGTGCTAATGTAATTACATAATGACTGTAGAATTTCATTTTTATTTTATTTGCCAGACTAAGAAGTTTTTTTAATAGTTTCTACGATACTATAAATTATGTACTAGTTTTCATATATATGCTTTCTAAATGAACGAGCTTAAAGATTATCATGGCAAATAAAATGCCGAATGTTGTTATCCGAGCCTAGAAAAAAGTAACTCGACTAAAGAATCTCATTCGGTTTTTTTTAGTTAGTGTTCTTCAAGACTATCTAATTCAGGTAGGTTATAAACTAGAAGAGATTTACTCATCAAAGATGTCACTCCTAGTATTATTACATCTGACAACGCATTTGATATTTTAGTTGATGAGGCATTTACATAAAATTTGATGTTTTCCTTTTTTGTGTGATCTAACGCGGTCACCTGAACAGATCACCCACATTTAATCTGTCTGCGTGGGTTCGAGTTTTGGCTCGACCAACTTGAGCATGTAAGAAAACGTGCCAATAGCTCCCAAAAGGTTGGTCGTTATTCAGGCTTATTCTTCGCTAAATATACTGGCCGCCACATGTAGCCCCAACCCTAATTTGTTCTGAATCCGATTTTGCGACACTCTTTATTAATTAATTGTTTATCACTCTTTCCATTGTATTTCCATTGCCTAACCTAATTTATAACACTTGTTTGCATTCATCTATTTCGTCTTTATTTAAATATGGTGTTACGAGTCTATACTCTTAAAAACATAATAGAAAAGACTGAAGACAACAAGCTTTGTAAAATTTAACAAATAATTTATTTCCCTAGAATACAAAGTGTCAGATGAGAAATTAAAAAAATCACGGTATTTCGAATTAATTCAAAATAATCCAAGTATTACATACACAAGTCCTAGTAATAAAATGCCCTGAATAAAACTCAGTTCAAGTCCCAAAGAGATCCAAAATTAAAGGCGATGACGTGTCTGTTATAGCCTACAAAGTTTTGATGTATCAACAGTCTCTTATTGAATCACAGAAATAGTATTCCAGGTTTGAATTCAGCATAAATTCCAACGAATGTCTTTATCCGCGATTTATGCCAGAGCACGTTTGTATTTCCAAAGAAAATAATCACTTGAATTCAATAATTTGAACAAAATAAAATTCAACCCAAACTGGTCACAACATAATACAATTTAAGGTGCTAGATATTAACAACAAAACACAAACCTCGAAAACTTGCGGAAATATCATCGGGATTGTTTTTGCCCGATGTCTCAAGCAGAAGTCTGGTAATGGGCCCAGCACGCTTCCAATGCGCCAGTCTGTTGTTGTGAAGGCACATTTGCTATTACCTATTTGAAAACTGGAACTGATACTCACCCAGCTGGGGCAATATTTACGGTTAATTATATACTGAACACATTGTTTTTCCCTCGTAAGATTTAATAAGAACACACCTTGCTCAGCAAGGGACCAACCATTTATTTCTTCTGTTTGTGAGGTGTGTACGTGGGGAACGTTCATATGGTGTCGGGGTACAGGGTGGCAGAGAGCTCCGAACTTTTTTCACAGTCTGGATATAACCAGTTTTATCCTTTCATCTGTTTTGCTTATCCAAAATAACACAACATCCTCTCAAGAGGTTGATTAGCAAGTTTCGTAATCTACACCGCATACAAATTCAATCGACGAAGATGGAATTCTAAGGCACGCGAGGAGACCCCAACATGTTAGCAGTCCATTACTTCAACCAGTCGGCCATCTCGTCTGCATTTTGTTGTGGCATACACTTTTTTAATTCCCAATGATATTTTCTTAATTATCTTAAACCACACATTATTTGTCGTCCATCATTCATTATATCTGAGAGCAAAACATGGCCTTCAGACAGTTTGAACAGATAATTTTCTGCTGATTTATACAATTAGAGGAAGCCCTTGCAATCATCATATGTTACCAAACAATACATTTAAGGTAAATGAAAAATATGTCTAGACTGAGAAGAAATTCCAAGATTCTGTACCTACCTCTCCCCAACCACCGTTTCGCGCGTACACACACCACGAATAGAAAACAATTACTCTTTAGACGTTTACTGAGCAAGGTGTATTCCTGTTTAATGGTTTACTGGAGAAACAATTCCAACAACCACTGCTTCTGTATATATTTAACCAAAAACGTTCCTCATGATATGTGAATATCAGTTTCAAATTTCAAATGCGTTAAAGCGATTTGTTTTTCACAACAGCAGAGTGGCCCAGTGGAAGGGTGCTGGGCCCATAACCCAGAGGTCTGTGGATCGAAACTATGAACTGCTAAATCGTTTATTTGTTTATTTTTAACTCTAACAATTATTATTCTTTTTTATCAGACATATAAATATCAAAGCCAAGTAGAGTTGATATATATCATATATTAAGCCTCAACAGTGGATACAACCCAATCATCATTATATTTACACTAATGTGTCAAAGTCCGTTACTGTAACGTCCTACTCTTCAACGACCATGTTTTGTCCGTGCAAATTATGATGCTCTACACTATTCTAGAAATAACGAAACCTAAATGTAAAAGCACCTAAAGTGATGATATACTAGATTGTTCATTGTCAAATTAATAGCATATAAAAAGTTAATCGTCTAAGATGGGATTTGAAGCCACGCGGGAAGACCTCAATGGATTAGCAATCCATCGCCTTTTTTCTTTCTTTATTTACAAAACGATATATACAATTAGTACATTAAAAGTATACAGTCAGTATGTATTTAGTATTTTGTGGTGCTATATTACAAAACATTAAATATACAAAGGGATAAAAAAATCTTCTCATCTATTCTCATCAACGGACTATTTTGAACAAAATAGTTTGTAATCAAAGCCTGACTTTTGTCTTTGTAATGTTGATAAGCATATAATATGTATTTCCTAATCAAATAATGAAACAATCTTTCGATGTCTATTTTCTCCCCAATAACGACATGCTGTTTCGTCCTTTGTAAATGCACAATAGAGCAATGCTCAGAATATAGTTCAAAAAACAAATATTGACTGATGTTGATTCTTTGTTATATCCTATCATAAGCATCTGTTCAAAGGAAGAGCTATTAAGAGAACCAACTCAACACGTTTTAAAAAGAATCTCAACTATATATACAAATAATTCTTAAGAGAGCTAAATTCATGACAATCAAAAAGTATGAGAATAAATCCTCTGTTTCCAACTGGTACACTGGACATAAGTCATTTTCAATTTGGCCATAGTATTTCAGTCTCTCTTTTGTAAATATTCGATTGTACATTGTGGCAGTCGCGATTATACAAATTAAATGTCTACACGATAATTAACATAACACATTCAAGAAAATATTTCACTTACCTCTGCCAACTTCAGTCGAGACTGACTAGGAAGTCGCGATTCTCCGTCTTTTATAGGCCACAAATTTTTCCAGTGAATCATGTAAATACCAAAACTAACTCATGACGTGAATTCCCAAAATAACTTATCATGTAAATACCAAAAATAACTCATCATGTAAACTCCCAATACAACTCATCAGGTTAATTCTCAATACAACTCATCATGTAAATTCCCAGTACAACTCATCATGTAAATACCAAAAATGACTCATCGTATGAATTCCCAGGACAACTCATGGCGTGAATCCCCAAACTGACTCAATTTACATGATTCACTGGAAACATTTGTGTACCAGAAAAGACGGAGAATCGCGAATTCTGGACTGAAGTTGGCAGAGGTAAGTGAAATATTTTCTTCAGTAGCCTAGAGGTAGCGTTTTACACATCACATGGTAGAGAAATATAATTTCAAGATATACTTAGCATATAATGAATTACGAAAGTATCGATGCTATTATTTCTTCTATTAAAAAATTAAAACATGACGGCATGAATATATTGGATGAAATAAATCCTGAAAAAAATTATTTCCGATTTTGAAACATTACAGGAGCATAAACTTGAAGGGGGATACACACTACCATCAGAATTAAAATATATAAAGCGAATTCAAGTGGCTATGTTTCAATCGTTGGCTACAGTAAAAGAAACTGAAAATAGGGGAATTCGTATCTCTATTGCGCAATAGAAAAAAGTATATTCGAACTCTCTCGTGAATAAGAAGCAAAAAAGACAATTAACACTCGCATAAGACAATTAAGAAGGATTATGTCAGAAACTGTCAGGGATTATAGTAAAGAAAATGAAAGTTAGAGTCATTTCATGAAAATTAAAGTGAAAGTATGTCAGATTTTAGTCTTTGTACTGATTTTAGTTGATTTGTCAGTAAAAGAAATACTATCCACGTTGTCCTTTCATGAAATCAAGGAAGACATTTTTTATCCTGTTTTTCAAGTACGTGTTGTCCCCTTTGACTCTGTCAAGGATAAAATCAAGGATTCTAAGATTAAAAATCATTAAGATCTCACGTATAAATTTACATTCAAAATCTCTCCAAGAAGGTCAAGAAAGTGACCGTTCTGGTCAGTTAGTTTGAAATTTATTCTTGATATCAGCAGATTATGACATCGTAAGTAAACCGAATTAATTGGTTCTTGCACAATCAGATATCCGGGAGGTACTTGTGGTGTGAAAGTACGTAAAATATATCCCTGCTGCGCCTGATTTGATATTTCAGTATTTCTCTGGTTGTGGTGTTCGGGGTGATCTGGGAGGGGTAGTACCTCTGGTGAATGGGCACGTCGTGCTCCTTCGGGAGTAGCTTGTCCATCTTTGGTCCCCACCAGGCGCTCAGCCCTCACCTGTGGCTCCAAGTAGCTGTAGCATGCGCAGCGGCCACACCACGGGCAACGGCTTCGACTGGCCGGCTAAACCAGTAAAGGGTAGCCGACGGGCCTCAAAAAACCCTCGGTGACTTAGGAGCTTGCCTATCCTTGCATGCAAAGCCAGTTTCGGCAGACTGGGCGGAAGAGATAAACTGAGTGATCCAACGGGCACGAAGGCGAATCTGCAAACGTTTTGTGGAGAGCGCAGGGTATGACAAGGCACGGAAGACGTCATAGCCATCCAATGCAGGTAAAGTAGTCCCCAGCCGTGACGAATCTTCGTACCACTGAGTTCTAACTACCAAGGCCAAGAGAGTGGGGCTGTCTCTGTACAAAGGCTGTTGCACTTTAATCTCCTTCACGCACAGGTTATGTTATGCACCTATCATTCATCCTCATCATCACACTCATTGTTCCTTACCTGCACCTACCAAAGTCCTACGGCGATGGGCGACTGGCGACGCAAAAGGTGGAGATGACCACTGGGAGTTGTAGTCAGAGACCTGCACATAGGCGGCCCTTGGACAAGTGGTCGTTTTGCTCTACACCCAGGGCAGCAGAACAGTTCGGCAGCATCCAGGGGGGACTGAGCAGACCTTTTCAGGACGGCGCTGCCCACCCTGACTAGGGAGAGGCCTAGAAAAGGTGGCCTAAAAAAAATCTTGCCCTAAAATATCTGGCCAGCATGCCACGACTGGCAAGATCATCCATATCCGAGGTCGAAATAATCAAAGAAAAAAACTTATTATTGGAGCATGGAACATCCGTACTCTCATGGACAAAGAGAACGTAGCAAGACCACACAGGAGAACAGCTCTAGTTGCTACGGAGCTTTCACAATACAATATTGACATTGCAGCCTTGAGTGAAACCAGGTTCGCAGAGGAGGGTTCTCTTACTGAGCTAACAAGCGGCTACACATTCTTCTGGAAAGGAAAAGCCCAAAATGAGGACAGGATCCATGGAGTCGGCCTGGCTATCAAATCATGTCTTCTGAAGCAGCTTCCGGAAATGCCTGTTGGTATCAATGAGAGGCTAATGAAATTACGAATACCTATCAGCCACAAACACCATGCAACAATCACCAGTGCCAACGCCCCTACCCTATCGAGTTCAGCAGAAGCCATCGAGCAGTTCTATACCGACCTCAGCTCTGTACTTAGCTCAGTTCCAGCTGATGACAAGATCATACTACTGGTGGACTTCAACGCCCGTGTTGGCTGTGATTATGGTCGATGGAAAGGTGTGCTTGGCAAACACGGTGTCGGCAGAATGAACAACAACGGCCTGCTCCTACTCAGCAAATGCGCAGAATTTAACCTCCTAATCACAAACTCAATGTTCAGAATGGCGAACAAACACAAGAACACTGGATCTTGCAAATGGCACTTAATCGACTATGTAATAATCCGCCAGCATGATGCCAAGGAAATCATCATCACCAAGGCCATGCGAGTAGCAGGATGCTGGACAGACCACATACTTGTCCGAACTACCCTACAGCTGCACATTGCCCATCGTCACCTAAGACGTAATAAACTTGTGAGCACAGCCTTCAACATTGCCAAACTCCAGCAGCCTTCCACCAAGCTCAATTTCCTGAAGAGACTAGATGACAAGCTGTCAACAAGCGGACCGATATGTGGAAATGCCTCCGAAAAATGGAAAAAGCTCAGGGACACGATAAGAGAAACAAAGCGAATCCATCAAGACTTGCTCGACGAGAACAACGATGCCATTGAAGATCTGCTTGCCAGAAAGAACAAAGCATTCATGGACTGGCAGAATGACACAAACTGCATCAACAAAAAAGACCGCTTCAAATTCTATCAAGCAGAGGCTCAGAAGGAAATCCGCAAGATTCATGACAATTGGTAGGAAAAGAAAGCTGATAAAGTGCAAAGCTATGCTGACACTAACAACTCCAAAGAGTTCTATAAGCCATCAGGTCAATCTTCAGCCACGCAAAACCCAGCTCTGCGCCCTTGCTCGCTGCAGATGGCATTACACTAATAAAGGACAAGCATGGTCAGCCAGTCTGTTCTTGACCAAATACCCCAGCAGCCAACGCACGACCAACTGGATATTCCACCAACGATGTAGGAGTTGAGGAGGGCCATTAAACAAATTAACTGTGGCAGGGCACCTGGAAAGGATGATATCCTAGCGGAGGTGTACAAGGCTCTCAGTGAACAGACTCTGGAGGCATTGCACGATGTGCTAATCAGCATCTGGACGGAAGAAGTGATGCCAAACGACCTCAGGGACGCATCAGTCATGACCGTCTATACAAATAAAGGCACACGTGTGGACTGCAGTAACTACAGAGGCATCTCACTGCTGATCATCTCGCATCATTCTCAACAGGCTTATTGCGGCAGTGTCAGAAGATAACCTCCCCGAGTCTCAGTGTGGTTTTCGCCCAGACTGCAGCACCGTTGATATGATCTTCGCAGTGAAACAAGTCCAAGAGAAGTCCCTTGAGTAGAACATGAATCTGTATGCTGTCTTCGTGGACCTGACAAAGACTTTTAATATAGTCAACAGAGACGCACTGTGGGTAGTACTCAAGAAACTTGGTTGTCCTCAGAAGTTTACCAACCTCATTCGGCTCCTCCACGTTGCCATGACTGGAGAGATTCTCTCAGACGGTGAACCCTCTGAGAAATTCCCAATATTTAATGGTGTCAAACAGGGCTGTGTACTTGCTTCGATACTCTTCAACCTGTTTTTCGCACAGGTACTGTTCCATGCCATCCGTGATCTTGACATTGGCATCTACAGTAGGTATCGCCTGGATGGATCAGTGTTTGATCTCCGTCGCCTTGCTGCAAAAACAAAGACGCTAGAAAGACTCATCATTGATGCACTCCTTGCAGATGAATGTGCACTCATGGCCCATGAAGAGACTCACCTACAGGCAATCATGGACAGATTCTCTGAAGCCTCCAACTTATTTGGACTCACAATCAGCCTAGGAAAGACAGAAGTCCTCTTCCAGCCCGCCCCAGCCACTGTCCCCTCACAACCCTGTGTCACCATTGGCGACACGCAACTGAAGAATGTGGACAGTTTCAAATACCTTGGCAGCACAATATCTAATGACGGCTCCCTGGACAAAGAAATCACTGCGAGGATCCAAAAAGCCAGACAAGCACTCGGACGACTTTGAACCAAGGTTTTACAGCACAAGGACATACGCCTGTCAGCAAAGATGAAAGTGTACAATGCAGTTGTCCTCACGTCTCTCTTGTATGGCTGTGAAATGTGGACACTCTACCGAAGACATATCAGTCAGTTGGAACAATTCCACCAGCGCTCCCTGAGATCCATTATGCGGATCAAGTGGTAGGACCGACTCATCAATCAGGAAGTCCTTGACAGAGCCAACACAACAAGCATCGAAGCCAAACTAATCCAGGCCCAGCTTCGTTGGGCTGGCCATGTCATCCGCATGTATCAAAGCAGAATCCCAAAGCAGTTGTTCTATGGCGAGCTAGCCCATGGAAACCGAAACCAAGGCCGCCCTCATAAGAGATACAAAGACAACCTCAAGATGAACATCAAATGGACAAACCTCCAACCCCGCCAGCTCGAGCTCGCTGCCTTAGACAAGAAAAGCCTGTTCCACCTTTGAGGATGACCGCCGCCAGCGTCTTGCTGCAACTTGAGAGAGACGTCACAGAAATGTATCACAAATACCACCAACCACTGGTGTCCCATGCCCCACCTTCAACCGCCTGTGTACATCGGAATTTGGACTCATGAGCCACATGCGCGTCCACCATTGAATGAGATCGCACAACTTGTCTTCCTCGGCTCGAGAGACTACCATTAATTAATTTGTTTGGTAACTTGCATCAGTTACGTCACATCCAAGATTGACCGCGATCGTTGAGGTTATATTTACAATTCGAGGAGAAATATGGCGGCCTTCACCGTGTTGATTATTATTCTACCGGAGAATATTATCTCCAGCGATTTTGTCAAGCGGGTTTATTTTTTTTCCACTCGGCAAGTATTTTAGGAAAATATTCATCGATGATATCAATGACAGATTTTTTATCTCGGATGCTTTATATCCACATAATTAATTGTCGGTAGATCTGCTTCTGTTATTGAATGTTTTTTTTGAGAAATAATAGCTTAGATACGTTTTCTGACTGGATTACCACTTGTACCATATTTTGATGAAAATATTCAAGATCAAACATTTAATCTTTCTAATTGCTTGATAATCTCATCTCGCTCAAACTTCACATCAAGAAGATACTCGGTAAAACGCTGACGCAATTTTTCTCGTTGTAGTTTATGTTTGTGATTAATAAAATTAAAAATATTTACGAAATTTTCTTCAATACTAAGTGTTATACTCTGATCATCATTAGGTTGGCGATATTTAAATTCCCACGTTATTTCATTATTGTTGAGTTTTATTTCGCCGCCAGACGGTGTTTTTTTTAAATTGTTTCATATAAACTAGCATCATTATAACTTAGAGAAACTCCATGGTACGAATGATACGTTGATGTAAAATCAGACCGTGTTGGTTCAGGTGGTACCACTGGCATCAGTGGCGCAACTTCAGGCCATCCAAACACAGATTTGATCGACGACTGATATATATCAACTGCGTAATCAGGTGAATTTATCTCTATCGGGACTGATAGCGTTGGTTAATGGACTGTTATGGCTATCTTGGATTCCCGGCTCGTAACAGATTTAATTCTACACTGGAATTCATCATTGATCTGTTCGATTTGATAACCCCCCGTGTATATTCATACAACATGCCAATCGGGAGTGCCATCTGGCTTTTTTGTTTTGTTGCAAATACCAACGAATTATTTGCTGTGCTGGTAATATACCAAACGATTTTGACCGGATATTGGACCAACTGTAGTAAACTCGCAACTGCGCAAGAGCCATTTCCTTTACTGGAATTGCGGTTGGAAAAACACTACCAAATTCAGGGTTGGTTGAGCTTACTGGCATCATTGTGGTTTTCAGCGAAATTGTATTTGTGTCTATCTGCTGAAGTAGTTCTGTCATTATTTAAACCGTCATTTTCTAAATCAATTACATCATTGTATGTCTTAAGCATTGTGTTAAATTCAGAATCTGATATCGTTTCGTCATTAAGGCATTATGATATCAGCGACGATAATTTAAAATACGAGCGTCGTGTCGTGTGTAATTTTACAACATAGTCGTGCAGTTTTGTGCTCGTGAACGTGGATATCTTTTTCGCGATGATATCAAAAACCCCAGCAATTGTTGCTGAAGATGAAACATATTGTTATTACTGCTACCGTTAATGGTGTATAACACTACGCCAGTACCAGCAGTGAGCGCGGATACCGAGTATAAAATAATATCAATGAGAACCGCACATCTTCGATATTTTTTTACTTTCATTAAATACTTCTCAACGATCGATTTTAGCGCTGTTTGCCTTTCACGTACTTGATCATATCTAAATTTTTTAAATCCATTATATTTTAGACAGTAACCAACTGAGGCGTTTTAGCAAAAAATTTCAGACACCACCAGTAAAATGCTGCGGTTAATTTCTTATCAGATGATTCTAGTATACATATTTCTTCGTCTCCGCTATTTAACACAATAGACACAACCCAGAAAACTTATCGATTGAATGCCGCGAGGGATATGTAGTGTATATACTAAATTTTGCAGCCCTGAATGCAGACAACCTGTACACACCAGTGACTTCCGCGGTATATTTGATAATATTATTCAGCTGTGACCATGTTGAGAATCATGTTGACACTGTGTATACTACGTTGATGATCTGTTCCTAAGTTACTCCGGGAGGAATTTTAATCAGATTAATTTTGTTAACGATATCAGGAATTCCACTTATGACATCTTCTAGTGTTTTTTAATCGTTTCAATGCTCGTCGTGATAACAGAGAGTTTCAAGTCAGCAGTGAACGTGGTGCCAAAGAAATCGTCTGCAATTTTATTGAGTTTTTGAAAATTTCAACGGGTGTTCATGAACATATTTACGTGAATATCATAGTCGGCCCGCAGCGTGGATAATTTACCATCAACGATATTGTAGTTAACGTCTGCATATATTATTTTTTGTTGCGGCATCTTCGTATGATGTTGGATCTCTTAGCACGACTATTTTATTTCCGTTCATGCTGTGTTCACATGTCAATGTGTCGCCGGTATTCTTCAAACGATTAGCAACGCTTCTTGCAATTTCATTTCTAATAACCCCGATCGATACACTTGAGTCTCTGAGTCTACCGCCGTCAGAAAACGCAGGGATGTTATCCGTGGTAGCACCAAAAACTCTACGAACTCTGTCATTCCATTTGATATTGCTCGTTTTCAAAAAGCCGAGTTTATCCTGAAAAACAACAATTTCATCTCGGTCAACTCCAGAGAGGTTCATGATATCAGCGAGTTTGTCCTATGTTGCGTAATTTGACAAATCTACGTCGTCGAATTTTTTCAAACTCTTAGTAGTATCACCGTGGGATCTTCCGTAAATATATACCACTATTTTTTAAACGATGAACTTGTATAATTGTGCACCGATACTATTATCGAGATTAATAATACCTGTCTCGGTGTTGTTTAGTCGATGCGGTAACTGATAGCGCATAAAAACACCTCTAAAGTTCTTTATTTTTAATTGTTTAGCAGCATCAAGTAAGTCAAAATTTGACAACGGTGAAATCAACGAAGTGTTCCTGGAAGTCACAGACCGTTTCCCCGAGGATGAGTTCCTGGAAGCCTTAAGCCCTTTTCCGTTGCTTTTTTTTAAATGGCATCACAGCGGCGGTTTCAACAGCATCTAACGAAGCTGCTTTTTCAACAAGTATATACGGCTTACCTTAGAGGAGGAATGTTCCATTTTGAAAACTAAATCTATCAAAAAAGGAAGGTTCCACTGGAAGGGCCGGGCTAAATATTATATACAGGTTATCTTAACGGAAAGGTCGCACACTCGTTGCTGCCGTTAATTGAATACAAGTATATGAAATGATGGCACCAGCGTTGGAGTCATACAGCCAGATTAGCTCGAAAGCGAATATAAGTTTGATAGCAGGAAGCGGAGTTCCCTGTGCGCCTGGCAGGCCTACACGATCATGATTTAGATCAACGCGGTAATAATAAAATGTTTAAACGCATATCCAGCACCGTATTTGACATAAACGCACCAGTTCTCAGGGATGTGTCAGTACGTGATTATCAATTTAGTTCTTATCACGTACGACTGCCAGATCAGCGTGCAAAGATTGATTTGCAAGTCCATGATACAAGTGTGTACTTTTTACCCTCTGAGGCTTTTTATTGAGTTAGAAGTTGAGATTATAAAAGCAGATGATTTTGTGTACGCAAATGATGTTAGAGTTGATTTTGTTAACAACGGCACCATGGCATTGTTTGACAGCGCTACATACTCGATTGATGGAAAAAGCATCAAGACAATTCAGAAAGACGTCGACGTTGCCACAATAATAATAGGTTTAGCCATATACTCTGATGACTTCACAAAATCAGCCGGTCCCTCAGTGATGTTTGCCAAAGACACTACTAATCATCCAAGCGACATACCGTATAACCTAAGACGACCAAGGATCATGGCGCTAGCCCAGAATACAACGTAGGATTTTTAACGCGCCGAGCAATGTTGGAGGGAGCCCGTAGAGCCTTTTCATGCGCGATTCCGCTGTCACATATTCTTTGATTTTGCAGAAGTGTTTAAAAATATTTATCTTTGGAGCTAAACACACAGTTACTCTCGTAAGAAATGCTACCGACGACGACGCTATCTGGAGACCTATTGGTGATGCTGGTAAAGTAGTACATCCTAGCTGCAACTGAAAAAAGTAGAGACGTTGCTTTATTGATGGAATTTCAGTCCTTTAACAGTCTTGAGTTTGGAACACTTTTTACTGAAATTAGCACCTGATTCTTTGGTGTGGAATTGAAAGCACATGTTTCAAACAAATATAGGTTCATATAATGCTGCGGCTCATATTCTTTCATCTACAAAGACACTATCATCAAGGATGCATCCGAAGATAAGATCCGAACAAACTCGAGTGTATATAAAATATTGAACACAATTTTACATTTAGATAATTAGCAGTATCTACGCTACTAATCTATTTTTACCATGGCACAATAAAATTGTCCATTTCTGTCTTTGCTATAGTCTTCTCGTATTTAGGGCTCAACTGCGCACTCGAGTTTATTCCGATCTTACCTTTTGGTCAGTGGTGAAATCCAAGACTGTCCAAATGCAATATTGCACTGTGAGTCGGGTTGTTGTCTAAACGTCAAGATCGCGAACAATTGTCGCATTTTTTCCATTATATCACAAATTGAACGAAGTGTGTCGAGCTGTTTTGAAGTTTGAACTATTCTTGATTACGACTGGCCGAAGTTGGAAATTAGCAGACGCAATTAGGATAAACTAACAGTGTTGGAACTACCGAGAAGTTCGGACCGGTGTCTTCCCTTGTGTTATATTATTACAGGTTAGAACCCCCATCCCTAGATTTTCTTTGTAACGAGCCCCTGTGGATATTATGAGCTCTGATGATAGTACGGGCCCCGTTCCACTACACAACGTAAAGTTTACGTATACAATCTTCGTAGGTTTTAAACGTAAGAAAATCCTACGCTACTTTGTGTGTTTCACAAAGATATCTGAAGGAACAGTTCTAACGTCAAAGAAAAGCTTTGCGTAAGCCATTATTTTGGCAGATGATAAAAGTAATAAAATATAACAGGACACCTGCAAGATACTTACCAAGGACGGCGACAAAGATTACGACAAGAACAACAATAAGAATACAATGACCAAAAAATATCGAGCAAAAAGTGACATTTATGTCTGTGTAAGAAAATACTCTGCATCTGTGTGTGTGTGTGTGTGTGTGTGTGTGTGTGTGTCCCAACGCAACTGTTATTAAGGCGACAGTACATTGTCAATGTATAGCCATTATGTCGACAGCAGCTTTAGGGCTACAAAATCTGTGTCACCCTAAAATTTGGCATCATTGTGTATATTACCTTGCTGACTGATTCACATGCAAAATTTCGTACAAGTATTATATATTACCGAATACTAGTAGTTATAAATTTTAATACAAGATATGCACGTGTTTGTTAAATAGTTGTTATGCAAACACTGAACTGTGTTTTAACGTTGTGTTTCTCCTACAGTCAGCGAATGATCATTAAGGCGACATTTCATGGGGTACGTTGCAGAAAACAAATAACTAAAATTCACACTTAAAATAAAACACCAAGGCACTGGAGGGGCACGATCATAGTCCCAAAACGGGTAAGGGAATGGTGCACATTTGGGAAATACTGTTTTAAGATGACATATTTAGTTGATTTGAAATAAAAGATAAACAACTTGTCATTACTTTACTCTAATATAACATTCATTGTCAAAACATAACACGTCCAGTTTCTCGGATACGGAGTAGAATAAACCTACATGTACCTAAAAGTAGTCAGTTTTCCCTTAAAGCTGGGTATTGTGAAGAATACTAAAAAAATAAAATAACTTATACAAAATTCATAGAATAAAATTTGAAAAGGCCTAACAGAAGCGTCTATACATTGAGATAGACAGATATATACATAGATAGCTAGATAGATAGATAGATGTTGAAGTGTGGTACATTTTATTAAACATTAGCACACAGCATATACTTGATTTTTGTATTCTTTATTATATAATGGTCCTTTTACCTCTTTCCGTAAAATGTGTATCATTTTATAACCATGATCTTAAAAGTATGAAGGACACATAATCACAGAACGCTGGTCATGGGTCATAGTATGTCTTGCTATATATCTTGACTAGCATAATAGCCCGTCCTATGACGGGAGTCGTAAAAGAAAGTTTCAACATAAAAGACAGAAGAAAAAAATGGGATCCACGAGTTTAAAAGACAATTGGAACACAAACATTAAAAATGAAGTTAAAAAGAAAGAAAGAAAAAATTGCGATTCCGCCAACTTCGAATTCGGGATGTCTTGTTAGGGTACTATGTTGTTAAAGTAAGACAGATGTCCGTTTATCGTGCATTTTACTCATGAGATTGCTGACATTTACGAATTGCTCTTGAAATTCGGTGCAAGGCGACATCTTGTTTCGTTATCTCAATAGCCAGCATCCGTTTCGCATACCGTCATACACTCGCGATTACGTACTTTGATTTAAGAGACCGCCTAAAACAGGAAACAAAACTGAAACCTGCAGGATTTGTTTCGATGTTATAAGCAATTGATCCGTCCAGGTCATGTGGTGATAGGAGCCAAATATCTCAACAAAATTTGTCTTTATAAAAGCTTAAGGCTTGGACCAAACAAAATCTTATTTTGCAGAGATAGTACAATACAGCAAAGTTCGATTACACCATGATATAATGACACAGCCAAACAAAGTAAACAACATAAATAACAAGCCGTATTTTCAAAGTTCAAACTACCAGGATGCATTGATATCTAACATTTACCTCAGTATTTGCTTTTTTTTTTTTGCTTTTTTTTTTACTGTCGTTGATAGGAAATTTCCAGTACCATAATTTTAGTTGTATTTCTATCTACAAGGTAATTAATCTGTATTTCATCCATGAATTTAGATGGTGCAGATGGTGCTCCATATGTTCCCTAGGTTAATATGTTAACTGCTTACATCATCTGAATGTGATAAGTAACTTACGGATAATAACTCGGTAAAATGTCAAAATCGTGCAAAACCTAGAAATGTATCGAAGATCATGTTAAATTGCAAATTCACTAAATTTGGTTGGAATTATTAAAAATTAATTGTTTAAACATTCACAATTTATTGATGTATTTTAGGTGGATGAAGGACAACAAATCTTTATATACAATGATACAAAATTGTCAGAATCTCGCACTGATTGGATATCCCATAAATGAATATTCATAGTATTTTATTGTTATAATCATAAACGGTGCTATCTGAGTGTAAGGTCGCCCACTTATTAAGAGGGGCGGTTAATCGGATTTGGCTGTTGTTATCAAAGGAATGACCTCCTTCGATTGTATCGACCGGTGGGAGTGTTTATATAGAATATCAACAGAGAACAGAGAAAGACTAATAATGCAATACGAGCCCCCTTAAACAAGGAAAATAACATAATTTAATCAATAACAACTAAAAGAGGAAATTCCAATTCAATCGAAGTTATGTCAACAGAATTTCATACCAGCGTCTAATTTGGATTTATTTCATCATAATAACGAGTGGTGAAAAAAGCTCCATGTCCACGACTGATTGCATCACCTTCCTCTCGTTACCCGTGTATCACGTCTTCCTATTCTCTAGTCCATCTATTATGAAAGCTTAATCTGTTCCTGGACCTACTAGTCCTTTATTATGAACACGTCTTCTATTTCCAGACTTCCAACTTCCGTCTTTGGACTGTCCTGTCTCTCCCAGAAAGATGTTTCCTAAAAAGGACAAAATTACCAGTAAATCTCTATACGTATCACCAAATCCCCTCTCTCGTGTTGCTCAGAAGTAGAACTGCTATCCGAACACTGCATAAATTCTGAACTAATTCGATAGATCATCACTCTCGCTTCACAGCGACCAGCCATAAATTAACACGTGCTTGATAACTATAGCATAAAATTCACAAACGTCTAGTTCACAGCAATCCCTAACTTACAAATATATTTAAACATTACAAAATCAGATATAAATATGCGATTATCGTTAACTCACGGTAAGCAGTATCGTGCTAACACACAAAGGAAATTATTTCATATAATCCTAAGAAATCCTACACATATGAAAATTTGGATAGCATGCAATCGTCAATTCTATCAATGAACTAGTAACTGTAAAATTAAAGAGATAAATTGCATAACAATTCTAGCATTAACATATGTCCATGAAATTTTAGTAAACTGTACATAATATGGATCCTAGTCATATCAAACACATTTGCATAAAACAATCAAAACTAGAAAATTACGTGGACAATTAAAATTGCGTACCTTAATGCTGTTCTCTTTCGTATATTGTTTATCCTAGCCCTAAACCCTTTGTTTTCTCACAAGACAGCTACCTGGTCCCTTTTCTTGTTCAACGAGGAAAGCACTATTCTTGTTAGGCTTCCTTGCATTCAAACTTCTCCTCTCTCAGGAATTTCGGACTAAAGAATTTCGACCAATTTCATCACTTTAAATTCACATTGCTTCCAATCTAATTTACTCTGACCCATTGTAAGCAGCGGTTCTAAATTATCCCAAGATAATCACTTATTTTGGCAGATTTTGGACAGCCTTGAATCTCTGAACTACGTTGTAAATCAATTTCCCTCTGAAAATGATAATTTGGCATGGCTTCCTATCAAGCGGTTATGGTTTGTACCTCAAAATATTTACTTTCTCAGGATAGCGTTGCTATGCCCTGGTAAAATCTAAATGTATCGTAGATGCAAACCTATCAAGTTTGCCACTAACATGGGGGGGGGGGGATAGAAAAGAAGAAAGGTCAAAGTGACCCTTCACAAACACTTGTCTGGTTTAAATGTGACATTTGAATGCTAAATGCATTGAACTTTTAGGTTCCGTACTTGTTCAAAATTCGACACTTTACATAGGCCTCCCTTTAAGAGTTACCTTGGGATTTTGCTTTCCGAACTTTAAAGTTGTGTTTCAAATTATAGTTTGCATGTCCTCAGAATCAATTAGTCTACTCCGACAATCTGCCCCTACATTGGTGCTTCCCTTAATGTAATGCTATTGAACTTGATATTGCTGAAGAAATAATGACCATCTCATTAAACGTCCTTTTTGCCAGTTTAGCTTGGACCAAATAAGCAAGTGGATGGTGATCAGTTTCCAGAATAAACTTTCACCCATACAGATAGCGCTGGAGATCCCAAAGAAAATCGCTAGGCATTCTCATTCGGTAACAGAATAATAACGCTCTGTTGGTGACAACTTCTTGCTGCCATAAGCAAGCGGAAATATGTTCCCATCATGCTCCTGCAGTACATATGCACCAGGAACCATGTCAGAAGCGTCGGTACGTAAGACAAAGTCTTTTGTCACGTTCGGTAGTCTAACTACGGCGTCTGACGTCAACCTATCCATCAACGTCTGAAATGCTCTCTCACAAGCGTCTGTCCAAATAATCTTCGTTGGAGCCTTCTTCCTTGTCAAGTCAGTCAGAAAGAGCACTGAAGTTTGCGACATACTTACTATAATAACCTGCAAATCCTATAAAAAGATCGCACTTCTGTCCTCATAGCTGGACGAGTGGCCTCCCAAAGTTGGTCGACTTTAGCACTGTCTGGGGCTAATGTATCTTCACTGAGTGTGTGCCCTAGATATGTCAGTCCCCTAAATCTTACGTGATATTTAGATGGTCGGACAGTGAGTCCGGTCTGACTACGTCGTTCCAGAACTTTTTTCAGCAAGACCACGTGTTCTTCCCAAGTAGGTGTCGCCAATAACAAATCGTTAATTAAATTTGAAATTCCGGTCCCTCTTAAAGATTCTAGCAGTTTTCTCATCATTCGGGTGAAAGTGCTGTGTGCATTATGGACCCCGAATGGCATGACGACTCATTGGTATGTCCCATCTGGTGTTTCAAAGGCAAGTTTTGGACGGTCTTCCCTAAGAACTGGAATTTTCCAATATCCCTTGGAAATGTATATTTTAGAAAAATATTTGGAATTGGTTACGCCGGCAAATATGGACTCAGGATCCGGTAACATTTCGACCTGAAATTATGTGATCCTGTTTAATCTCCGATAGTCGACACAAAAGCGGTGATCACCATCCTTATTTTGGACCATCACAACCGGTAAACTATATGCAGATTCGGCTGGTTCAATGACCCCTAAATCAAACATAGGTCTAATCTCGTCCCGTTCAGTTTCTAATTTCGCATGAGGTAGTGGATAGGGTATCAGTTTCACAATCGTTTATTCGAACAACTTTAAACGGAACTCTCTTCACGTTGTTCTGACTTTAAGGATAAGTCAAGGACAACGTCGACATAGGTTTCATCACTCGTCAAAGGACAACTGGGAAGTACTTCCGCCACTCCTCCGTTGTCGTCGGGTTCTTCAGTCACAACTGTAGCAGCCACGTACTCAGTGGGTGTCTCCTTTTCACGATAGCGTTTATCTCCTCCCTGGACACGGTAGTTCTGTTCACCCTTCTTTTCCGTTACAAGAAACGGTCCCCTCCAGGATACATGGAGTTTGTTGTGCTCCAACGGTACCAACAACAACACCTTGTCACCCACTTCAAACTTCCGTTCCTTCGCCCTCTTTTCGTAGTGCTTGGCTTGACGTTGGCTTGACGTTCCCGTGCGTCACGGAGATTCTTCTGGGCCAACTTCAAAATTTCCTTCACCTTCTTAAGAGATAAACAACATACTGATTTTGGATAGTCTTGAATCTCTGCACTACGTTACATATCAATTTCCTTTTGAAAATGATAATGTGTCATGGGTTCCTATCAAGCGGTTATGGTATGTAGCTCAAATGTTTACTTTATCAGGACAGCGTTACAATGCCCTGGCCAAATCTCAATGAGTCGTAGATGCAAGCCTATCAAGTTTACCACTAACATGGGGGGGGGGTTAAGAAGAAAGGTCGAAGTGACACTTCACAAAGACTTTTCTGGCTTAAATGTGACAAAAATTTTATGCTCAATGCATTCAACTTTATGGTTCATCACTTGTTCAAAGTTCGACACTTTACAACTATGGATACTAGTTTATTCAGGTCATTGATAAACTTTCCATTTTTGTAAAGTATAAGACCTAAATACATATATTCATCTATAACATCAACATCGGCATTGTCGATATATATATATATATATATATATATATATATATATATATATATATATATATATATATATATATATATATATATGCGTTCTTCTTTTTTGAATCAAATACGACATGTTTCTGTCCTTTATATTGAATGAAAGTATCTACCTTCCATCACTAATATAGTACACGTCAGCAGGATTTTCAGTGAAAAGTATAATACCCTCAGCGTTTAAACACGACATAACATTTAGCATATTTACAAAGTAAGTATGTTTGGAGGGTACAGCGCATGCTTTACGTCCATTTACTAGTAAGAAAGATTCTAGGTCATCTAGGTATAAGGAGAACTATTACTGAGGTATTTTATTTTGCTATTGTAAGGCTTATAGTTATACCCCTGTTATTCATATCTTGCTCAGGTCTACCTTAAAGTTATATCAGACCCCGTGAAAAACTAACGTCCTATACTCAGATTCAAATAAACGTGTTTACCTCCATTCATAATGATCTGAATATTTAATCTATAAATAAATAGAAATATTAGCTATGTATTATGTTGTTTAAAATGTCAACGTCACTAGTTTGGTAGACGATTCATTTGAGTTTGGACTATGATCATTTACAAAATAACATCATGGAGAAAATCCAACAAATAATACAAGCTGAATATACAAAACATAGGGTAGGAAATAACAAGAGAAATAGAAACTGCCCCTATTTATTTTTATTAGATGGTACAGTTCTGTGCACAATAAACTAACTTATAAAAAACAAACACTGGACTTGTTCTTCTCTCAGGTGAGTGGGGAAAATTCCTGTAACATTTGACATCCACCGTGGGATAATAATTTTGTATGATTATAATTATGTATGAAAACAACATTCTGTGTCTATGGAAACAAATATGAAAGCATTATACTATACTAATAACATTAATGAATTGCTACCCGTTTCATATTTATAAAGAATTACCGAATTATAAATATTAAATAAAAATTCTTAAAATAAGGGCTGAATAATCAAAATTTAGCAATGATATACTCAAGCTGAAGTAGGAAACCAGCGTGAATAATACTCGTATAATTTCATATGAATTTAAATCAATATGAATAATACTAGTATTGCATATGAATTTAAATCAAAATGATTAATACTAGTATCATTGCGTATGAATTTAAATAAATATGATTAATACTAGTATCATTGCGTATGAATTCAAATCAATATGAATAATACTAGTATCATTGCGTATGAATTTAAATCAATATGAATAATACTCGTATCATTGCGTATGAATTTAAATCAATATCAATAATACTAGTATCATTGCGTATGAGTTTAAATCAATATGAATAATACTCGTATCATTGCATATGAATTTAAATCAATATAAATAATACTCGTATCATTGCATATGAATTTAAATCAATATGAATGATACTCGTTTCATTGCGTATGAATTTAAATCAATATGAATAATACTCGTATCATTGCGTGTGAATTTAAATCAATATGAATAATACTCGGATCATCGCGTGTGAATTTAAATCAATATGAATAATGCTCGTATCATTGCGTGTGAATTCAAATCAAATGAGTAATACTCGTATAATTGCTAAAGAATTCGAAACAATATGAATAATACTCATATCATTACGTATTAATTCAAATCATTATGAATAATACTTCTATCATTGCGTGTGAATTCAAATCAATATGAATACTCGTATAATTGCGAATGAATTCAAATCATATGAATAATACTCGTATAATTGCGAATGAATTCAAAGCAATATGAATACTCATATTGTTGCGTATGAATTCAAATCAATACGCAATTTTTAATATTTGACTGTTAATGTGCACAATATAAAAAATATTATATTAAAAATTTTATCTTCCTGATTACTATGTATAAATTTCTAAAGCATAGGAAGGAGGTCCTAGGTGGTGACACCATGAGTTGTTGTTGTTGTTGCAGGATTTAACACCATTTTCCCGCACAAGATAGGGTATACTAGGCGGCCAGGAAAACCAGGAAAACCCCGGAAAGAACCACCGACCCACGAGAAGCTATGATTTCAACACCACACAGAGCGCAACAACATTCAATCAATACATGATGAAACTTACTGATGGGCTCACATTTAACCTGCCAGACTGGTCCCGGGCTTGTGGGAGAGCCCATTTCTGACACAAGACTGATGAATTACGATAGCCGTTGCTTGCCATAAGTAAATATACATCTTTTGCGCGATATAGTTTGCTATTGTTAATGAAAATAAGTTACATTTCTACTTTATATCCTTATTTTGATTTGATTTTTCTAACGACTAATAAGCACATATATTTTTTTAAAAATTAAAAAAACTCATATGCAAATATCACACTGTCTGTGATTTTTTAAATACGTGCATGGAGATGCAGATCAAATTGGAGACAACTACACTATGACCGAAGGTAACCGAAAATGAAAGCTGATCATAGTTTGGTTCCCTGTTTCGTTTGCTCTCGTGTTGCATTCATACGAATTCAGATGAGTGCTGACGCAATATTGTTGTGTTAAATAATGGCCGCATTTTGATAAAGCTTGATAATGAAACTGTGACAAATTGATTCCTTTAATTTTATATTTGTTAGTGATTCAATACGAACTTTACTAATACTTTCTGTTTTTGATATATAGCAGTCGTTATCTTGTATTCAAGGTTATCCAGCAATTCGGTCGCACACTTATTATTAAAAACCTTTTACAACAGGCTAAGATGAATGAGTGGAGTGTACGAAACGAGGTTTTGTTAATAGTGTACATCCAGTAATTGCCTTTCATAATGGATTCCTTTGTAAATTTTACATCGAAATTGTTTTGAGGTGGTATACGATATCCTTATTTTTTTTCTACGGTAAAGACGATAATAACTAACCTCTTCCACAAATATAGCAAATGTCAGACTGCATCATCTACATATGTATAATCCATTCCTGGATTAATTTTATACCGATATTAAAATATTATTGCATACGATGATCATGACCCACATTTTTGTTTGAAATATTACGATCAAAATAACACACTACTTCCATGTGGGGTAGGGGTGACGATATTTTAGCAAATACTGGATGTTTCTAAAAATATAATACAAAAATTTCATTTGCAGTTGATTCATTGAACAATGTGGCGTTTCAACCACCACAACTGTAGGAGGTTAATGTTGGGTGGGAGCAGGGGCCAAAAATGCTTGCTAAATAGTATATATTGAATAAAAATAAAATCATAGTTTAAGAATAGTTTTTAAATTTTGGAGTGCAGTTACAGCCTGAAGATATAGTAAAATAGTTGGAATTGACAGCCTATAGAGAATATCAATCAATTGACTACATTGTCGGTCAAGATGATGACCATAATAAGAAACATCAAATATTTGTCTGCTTTAATTGCATTTTAAATAATAAATATAACTATTTTCCATCGCGCAAAAGATATAGATATAACAGGTATTAGCGCAAAAATCTTTTCATTAAAATTATTTTTTGCATCGTATCTGTTTACGTTACTTAAAGATACAATGATTCTGAATTTAAGTTCCCCAGATATTTATTTAACTTATACCTCGTTATGTGTATTTAATTTGTAAGTGACATTTGTCCATAAATGATTGTAAGAGTTAATGCCTACATGACCTATGACATCATTTATAGACATGAGTTGAGTTCAAGACATTGGTTTTTCCTTTAGAAAAACATGGTCAACTTGATCTTTGCAATGTAGCTTACTAAAATTCAAGTGAAATACCTGACCTTCTTTCCGACTTAGAATGTTCTGGACATTAACTTTTAATCATTATGCTTGTATTCTTAATGCGTATGAAGCTTTTATATCTCTACATCAGAATTATTTATTCCTATTATAACATCTCTCTAGTGAAAGCAGTCGTTTAGTCGTGTTTACATACAATGTGAGAGGATTTATTTAAATTATCGACTGGAATTACAACGGGCTCGTTGATATTAGGACTAAATTACTATTTTAGGAATTATTGTGAATTCTTTGAAGTCAATTTTTGTTTATATCACAGTGATTTATTAATACTATTGGCATATTAGCACATTTAAAGACCATAGGCAAAGTAGCACATTTAAAGACCATAGGCAAAGTAGCACATTTAAAGACCATAGGCAAAGTAGCACATTTAAAGACCATAGGCAAAGTAGCACATTTATGACTGGAATTGATTCAACTCTAGACATTGCCTGTGGCATGATATAAGGTGTTCTGAACTCAGTTATTCCGATTTTAGTTAGTTTCAATTTTAGACTTTGCTTTTGGCACTGGAATTTCATAATCACAATTCCTTCAGGCAAATCCATATATGCGCTGCCTCTGAGCAATAATGTATGTGCAATTTTAAATGTTCCGCAATGTTAAACTTGTAGTCCACGTCTTGTGATTTTCCATTTTGAATTTTAGCGTTATCGTAAACATAGATTTCAAACGATGCAAATTTTTCTATTATCGGCGCATTTGCACTACTAATGGTAGTTCTTGTTCTTGTTAGCTGGGTTAGACGAGGCCTTTAACATAATAATTGACTGACTGATGCAACGATATTGCGTGCTAACTTCCCTTCCCAATAACACAATGAAGTAGTCCACACAGCCTAGCCTGGTCGTTGAAAAGCCAGCGATCTTTCGATTACCAGTCTGAATGAACTTTATCTATAGATAACGCCATCAAGATTAGGATTATATAACATCAGCGTTTAGTAGACAGAGTGGGCCATTTTGATCTTAACACAGAGTGGACAAGTTTGATCTTAAAACAGAGTGGACAATTTTGATCTTAACACATACAGTTTTGATTTTAACACAGTGGAAAGCTTGATCTTAACACAGAGTGGACAAGTTTGATCTTGGAATTGGAGCTTCTAGCTTGAATAGCTTACCTTACTCGATACATCGATTTGTACTTAGTACTACGTAGCAAATAGGGGAAAGCCAAATTGAATTTCTTTAAGATGTGAGACTATACCGATCGGCCTTTGGCCGGGCCGATTCTTTAGCGATGGAACGATATAGCCCCACCGGATCATGTCTGTAAAATGAATAATAAAAAAGAAAAGTATTCAATTTATATGGGAATAACTTGGTGATTTATATATGGAGTTGTGCATCATGTCCTCGTGATTCTCTAATTTTCCTCCGAACGAATGAACGAAGGACAGACAAAAAACCAACAGAATCTCATCTATAAAATAGCGGTAGCAGAAGTGGTATTATCAGTACAGAAGTTGTTTTTGTACGGTAGTAGTAGCAGTAATAATATGAACTGTACAAAAATAGTAGCACGGTAGCAGTAGTAATTGTACCAAGTAGTTATACAGTAGCAGTAACAGCAGTAATAGTACCAAGCAGTTATACAGTAGCAGTAACAGTAGTAATAGTACCAAGTAGGGGTACGGTACTAGTGACAGTAGTAGTATCACCAAGTAGGGGTACGGTAGTAGTTACAGTAGTAACAGTACCAAGTAGTTATACAGTAGCAGTAACAGTAGTAATAGTACCAAGTAGTTATACAGTAGCAGTAACAGTAGTAATAGTACCAAGTAGTTATACGGTAGCAGTAACAGTAGTGACAGCACCAAGTAGTTATGCCGTAGCAGTAACAGTAGTAAAAGCACCAAGTAGGGGTATGGTAGCAGTAACAGTAGTAATAGTACCAAGTAGTTATACCGTAGCAGTAACAGTAGTAATAGATCCAAGTAGTTATACGGTAGTAGTAACAGTAGTAATAGAATCAAGTAGGTATACAGTATCGGTAACAGTAGCAATAGCACCAAGTAGGGGCATGGTAGCAGTAACAGTAGTAAGAGCACCAAGTAGTTATGCCGTAGCAGTAACAGCAGTCATAGCACCAAGTAGGGGTATGGTAGCAGTAACAGTAGTAATAGTACCAAGTAGTTATACTGTAGCAGTAACAGTAGCAATAGTACCAAGTATGGGTATGGTAGCAGTAACAGTAGTAATAGTTCAAAGTAGTTATACGGTAGTAGTAACAGTAGTAATAAAATCAAGTAGTTATACGGTAGCAGTAACAGTAGTAATAGCACCAAGTAGGTATGCCGTAGCAGTAACAGATGTAAAAGCACCAAGAAGGGGTATGGTAGCAGTAACAGTAGTAATAGTACCAAGTAGTTATACCGTAGCAGTAACAGTAGTAATAGAGCCAAGTAGTTATACGGTAGTAGTAACAGTAGTAATAGAATCAAGTAGGTATACAGTATCGGTAACAGCAGCAATAGCACCAAGTAGGGGTATGGTAGCAGTAACAGTAGTAAGAGCACCAAGTAGTTATGCCGTAGCAGTAACAGCAGTAAAAGCACCAAGTAGGGGTATGGTAGCAGTAACAGTAGTAATAGTACCAAGTAGTTATACTGTAGCAGTAACAGTAGTAATAGTACCAAGTATGGGTATGGTAGCAGTAACAGTAGTAATAGTTCAAAGTAGTTATACGGTAGTAGTAACAGTAGTAATAAAATCAAGTAGTTATACAGTAGCAGTAACAGTAGTAATAGCACGAAGTAGGTATGCCGTAGCAGTAACAGTAGTAAAAGCACCAAGAAGGGGTATGGTAGCAGTAACAGTAGTAATAGCGCCAAGTAGTTATACAGTTGCAGTAATAGTAGTAATAATATCAGGTAGTTATGCCGTAGCAGTAACAGTAGTAATAGCACCAAGTAGTTATACAGTAGCAGTAACAGTAGTAATAGCACCAAGTAGGGGTACGGTAGCAGTAACAGTAGTAATAGCACCAAGTAGTTATACAGTAGCAGTAACAGTAGTCATAGTTCCAAGCAGTTATACAGTAGCAGCAACAATAGTATAAGTACCAAGTAGTTATGCCATAGTAGTAACAGTAGTAATAGCACCATGTATGGGTATGGTAGAAGTAACAGTAGTAATAGTAACAAGTAGTTATACAGTAGCAGTAACAGTAGTACTAGCATTAAGTAGGGGTACGGTAGCAGTAACAGTAGTAATAGGACCATGTACTTATACGGTATCAGTAACAGTAGTAATAGCACCAAGTAAGGGTACGGTATCAGTAACAGTAGCATTAGTACCAAGTAGTTATACGACAGCAGAAACAGTAGTATTAGTACCATGTAGTCATAAGGTATCAGTAACAGTAGTAATAGCACCAAGTAGTTAAACAGTAGCAGTAACTGTAGTAATAGTACAAAGTAGCTATACGGTAGCAGTAACAGTAGTAATGGCACCAAGTAGGGGTACGGTAGTAGTAATAACCGTAATAGTACCAAGTTAGGATACGGTAGCAGTAACAGTACTAATAGCACAAACTAGGGGTACGGTAGCAGTAACCGTAGTAATAGTACCAAGTACTTATACGGTAGCAGTAACACCAGTAACAGTTCCAATTAGTTATACAGTAACAGTAGTAATAGTTCCCAGTAGTTATACGCTAGCAGTAACAGCAGTAATAGTTCCAAGTAGTTACATAGTAGCAGTAACAGTAGCAATAGCACCAAGTAGGGATACGGTAGTAGTAACAGTAGTAATAGCACCTTGTACTTATACGGTAGCAGTAACAGTAGTAATAGGACCAAGTAGTTATATGGTAACAGTAACAGTAGTAATTGCAACAAGTAGTCATACGGTAGCAGTAACAGTAGCATTAGTACCAAGTAGTTTCACGGTAGCAGCAGCAGTACTAATAGCACCAAGTATGGGTACGGTATCAGTAACACTAGTAATAGCACAAAGTAGGGGTACGGTATCCGTAACAGTAGTATTAGTACCAAGTAGTTATACGATAGCAGTAACAGTAGTATTAGTACCATGTAGTCATACGGTATCAATAACAGTAGTAATAGCCCCAAGGAGTTATACCGTAACAGTAACAGTAGGAATATCAACAAGTAGTTATACGGTAGTAGTAACAGCAGTAATAGTACCAAGTAGTTATACGGTAGCAGTAACTGTAGTAATAGCAACAAGTAGTTATACGGTAGCAGTAACAATAGTAAAAGGACATAGTAGCTATACGGTAGCAGTAACAGTGGTAATAGCACCAAGTAGTTATACGGTACCAGTAACAGTCGTATTAGTAACAAGTAGTTATACGGTATTATTAATAGTAGTAATAGTTCCAAGTAGTTATACGGTAGCAGTAACAGTGCTAATAGTTCCAAGTAGTTACATAGTAGCAGTAACAATAGTAATTGTACCAAGTAGTTATACAGTAACTGTAACATTAGTAATAGCACAAACCAGTTATACAGTAGCAGTAACATTAGTAATAGCACCAAGTAGTTATACGGTAGCAGTAACTGTAGTAATAGCAACAAGTAGTTATACGGTAGCAGTAACTGTAGTAATAGCAACAAGTAGTTATACGGTAGTAGTACCAGCAGTAATAGTACCAAGTAGTTATACGGTAGCAGTAACTGTAGTAATAGCAACAAGTAGTTATACGGTAGCAGTAACAATAGTAAAAGGACATAGTAGTTATACGGTAGCAGGAACATTAGTAATAGCACCAAGTAGTTATACGGTATTGGTAACAGTAGTAATAGCACCAAGTAGTTATACAATAGCAGTAACAGTAGTAATAGTACCAAGTAGTTATAAGTAGCAGTAACAGTAGTAATAATACCAAGTAGTTATACGGTAGCAGTAACAGTAGTAATAACACCAAGTAGTTATACAGTAGCAGTAACAGTAGTAATAGCACCAAGTAGTTATACAGTAGAAGTGACAGTAGTAATAGTTCCAAGTTGTCATACAGTAGCAGTAACAGTAGTAATAGTACCAAGTAGGTATACGGTGGCAGTGACAGTAGTTATATTACCAAGTAGTTATACGGTACCAGTAACAGTCGTATTAATAACAAGTAGTTATGCGGTATTATTAATAGTAGTAATAGTTACAAGTAGTTACACGGTAGCGGTAACAGTAGTAATAGTTCCAAGTAGTTAGATAGTAGCAGTAACAATAGTAATTGTACCAAGTAGTTATACAGTAACTGTAACATTAGCAATAGCACCAAATAGTTATACAGTGGCAGTAGCAATATTAATAGCATCAAGTAGTTATACGGTGTCACTGACAGTAGTAATAGCACAAAATTGTTATACGGTATCAGTAATAGTAGTAATAGTTCGAAGTAGTTATACGGTAGCAGTAACAGTAGTAAAAGTACCAAGTAATTATACAGTAGTAATATCACCGATTAGTTATACAGTAGCGGTAACAGTAGCAATAGTTCCAAGTAGTTATACAGTAGCAGTAACAGTCGTAATAGTACGAAGTTGTTATACAGTAGCAATAACAGTAGTAATAGTACCAAGTAGTTATACAGTAGCAATAGCACCAAGTAGGGGTACAGCAGCAGTCGCAGTAGTAATAGCACCAAGTAGTTATACAGTATCAGTAATATTACAAGTAGTTGTACAGTAGCAATAACAGTAGAAATAGTTCCATGTAGTTATACAGTAGTAGTAACAGTAGCAATAGTACGAAGTTGTTATACAGTAGTAGTAACTGTAGTAATACTATCAAGTAGTTATGCGGTAGCAGTAACAGTAGTAATAGTACCAAGTAGTTATACGGTAGCAGTGACAGTCGTATTAATAACAAGTAGTTGTACAGTAGCAGTAAGAATAGTTATAGCACCAAGTAGTTATACAGTAGCAGTAACAGTAGTAATAGCACCAAGTAGTTATACAGTAGCAGTAACAGTATTAATAGCACCAAGTAGGGGTACGGTTGCAGTAGCAGTAGTAATAGCACCAAGTACTAATACGGTAGCAGTAACGGTAGTAATAGCACCAAGTTGGAGTACGATAGCAGTAACATTAGTAATAGCACCAAGTAGGGGTACTGTAGCAGTAACAGTATTAATATTACCAAGTAGGGGTACAGTAGCAGTAACAGTAGTAATATCACCAAGTATTGGTACAGTAGCAGTAACAGTAGTAAGAGTACCAAGTAGGGGTACTGTAGCAGTGACAGTAGTAATATCACCAAGTAGGGGTACAGTATCAGTAACAGTAGTAATAGTACCAAGTAGTTATATAATAGCAGTAACAGTAGTAATAGCACCAAGTAGGGGTACGGTAGCAGTAACAGTCGTAAAAGTACAAAGTAGTGGTACGGTAATAGTAGCAGTAGTAATAGTACCAAGTTATAAAGTAGCAGTAATAGTAGTAATAGTAAGAAGTAGTTATACGGTAGCAGTTACAGTAGCAATAGCACCAAGTAGGGGTATGGTAGCTGTAACAGTAGTAATAGTACAAAGTAGTGATACGGTAATAGTAGCAGTAGTAATAGTGCCAAGCGGGGGTACGGTAGTAGTAGTTTTAATAGTACAAAGTAGTGGCATGGTAATATTACAGTAGTCCTAGTACAAACTAGGTGTACGTAGTAGTAACAGTATTACTATGAATTGTACAAAGTAGCGGTACGGTAGTAGTAGTAGTTGTTTTAATAGTACAATGTAGTGGTACGGATATAGTAGCAGTAGTAATAGTACAAAGTAGGGGTACGGTAGTAGCAATAGTATTGTACAAAGCAGGGTTACGGTAGTAGGAGCAGCAACAGAAGAAGTAGCCATTTTGTGTGCCCAAGTAAAACCGATAAATGAGGTATTCATGTTGTAATTAAAGTCATTTGGAATGTCTCGATTAGTCATTGCGATTAATTTGTCTATATAAGCCAATCACTTGCCTTGTAAAGTAGACTGTCAATAACACAGCTTCTTGTCATGTGCCAAAGCATTCTCAGGAAAAGACTGGCTGGTTTTGTTTTATAGTAACAATACCTTGCTTGGCGACATGAAACAAATACTGTCGTTGTACAGAATACACTAGTTCACTTGGGACACGGACAGTTTACGGAATTTATTGATATTCTGTAAGTATCAGTCTGTATATTACTATTATAAACTACGTGTATTTTATATAGTCACCATACAAGTATATATTCATAGTATCCGTGTTCATAATTACGTGAACTATTGAATCAATGCATGACATTGGAATAACGTTATACTGAATATACAGGCTTACATCATTGTAAGAAATTAGAATGGTGTTGTACTGAATGTGTCGAGTCATACTTTTACTCGCATATACGTTACTATACACGCAGAATTCCGCCCGTAATGGTACATTGGTAATTGAATTCACATTTTTATATATTTTTTGAACCTAGGTTATTGTATGCGCAGAGATTTGTACAGTCTGAGTCACTCAACTGTTCACCCATTAAATGACAGCCGCGTTACACCTAACAAAGTATGAAACTGGAATAACGTTATACTGAATACACAGACTCGTACGCTTACTCATTAGTGTTTTACAAATTGAATAACGTCATACTGAACACACAGACTCGTACGCTTACTCATTAGTGTTTTACATTTTGAATAACGTTACACTAAATACACAGACTAGTATGCTTACTCATTAATGTTTTTACATTTTGAATAATGTTGTATTGAATACACAGACTCGTACGCTTACTCATTTTGAATAACGTTATACTGGTTACACAAACTCGTAAGCTTACTCATTAGTGTTTTTACATTTTGGGTAACGTTATGCTAAATACACAGACTGGTACTCTTACTCATTAGTGTTTTTACATTTTGAATAACGCTCTACTGAATACATAGACTCGTACGCTTACTCATTAGTGTATGACATTTAGCATAACATTGTACTGAATACACAGATTCGTACGATTCCTCATATCGTGTGTGACAAGATGAACCGGGTTGGGGTCATAATACAAGTATAGACACTAAGAATAGTAACGAAAATACGATGTTTATTTATGGATCATTGGAAGGTAGAAAAATCCTAAATCCAACTTGTACGCAAAAGATCCAAGTATTGGCTATTTAACACAATGATGCGCACTGAGTTAGATTACTGATTTAAATAAAACAGTTCCTAACTGAAACAAAATTATAATTTAAATGGAAAAATAGCTGACAAAAGTTAATAATAAAAAACCATATTAAGGACTCCAAAAATGCGATTCAACACAAATGATAAAATTACTGAACCCATAACGAAAAGTTTCACACGAATAGCAACAAGTCATATTTTTTTAACTCAAAGAGCGATACATGATATGTTTTCACTCAAAGAGCGACACACGTTTTTTCACTCAAATAGCAATACGTGATATGGTTTCACTCAAATATATATATATATATATATATATATATATATATATATATATATATATATATATATATATATGTGTGTGTGTGTGTGTGTGTGTGTGTGTGTGTGTGTGTCTTCGATCAAATAGCTATATATGATACGTTTTTGCTCCAATAGCGATATATGATTAGTTTTCGCTCAAATAGCGATATATGATATGTAAACATTGGGACACGTATCCTGCGGCGTCGAATTCAAATCCGCAAGGTATTCTCAGCCACCAGTCACTCTGTCGGATGGTCAATGAGCCACCACGAATGGTACCCCTCTCCTGGTCTACCTAAACATCCGTAAAACCTCTTGTTCCCTGCAGACCCGTTGGTCCCAAAGCCTTGGCCCTTCACGAGACAACATTCTTCCGGGCCAACGTAACCACCGACAGCAGCACACTGGGAATAACAACCCAAATTAGCACCACGGCTAAAATGACACCTTCAATACGGTGCATAGACGGAGATACAGCATAACTAAGACTCTTTCGTACCTTTGGCCCTTCACCACTTCCACACAGCTGAAAATATATCTAAATCTGTGTAATATCTCTGACACGGTCATATATAATATACATGCAACAATAATGTAAATGCAATCGTTCTGTTAAGTTACATACTGGTAAACTATTAAACAGACTATAATAAATCTAATATCGTTGTATTATGCGACACAAGTCGGAACTACCTCAAATACAGGATAAAGATGAGAATACAACATATCTGTCTTATAATACAACTAAGAAAATAAACATTTACCAAATTCACATACTTCTACAGCTGGAGATATCGTAAAGTAGACTGCTCACTGATAAGTAGTTTCCGTAGTGTAATGTCTAACTCTACAGTGATGCAATATGTACACAGCCTATGTTGCTATGCATGACCTTTTTACTCAAGGTATATCGGTTTTCCTATCGTAAGCACTTGCTCTTGCAGTATATAGCGATAACAACGTAATTAGAGGGTGCTTGAGTCGGGCCAAGTGCCACCATCTTACTATTTTTGTACAGAGATGGTACCCCTCTTTACGGGGTTCCCATACTTTTAACGTTGATTGGATGATTTGATGAATAGAGAGAACATTTTATGTTATAACCCGCGGAAAGGAAACCATTTGGCTTTTCTTTTTAATCTATACGTTATTGGTAAGAATTCAATACGGCTCAGAGAATATTTTCATGAAAAATCCACAAAACGTGTGGATCATGGAGGGTTTCACAACGGAGAGGTTTTATTTATGTATCTAAATATAGAATGTGCCAAGAATAGTATGGTGCTTATCTTCGTTTCGTGGGAATAGAGTTGTATTAAAACATACACTCCGTCTCATCTTTGAATGGAAATGTGTGTCAGTTCTCTCTCTGAGATACCGACCACAGAGTCTGACGTTTTATCAGAACACAAAGGTGCAGTAGTCATTTTGGTTAGCTGCATCCGTGGAAAGTTTGCACAAGTACAATATCCAAAGGAATTTCAGTCACAATACTTGCAAATAACAGAAATATTCCAACATTTTCTCCATTGTCCATGTTGCAAATGCAAACAACTTCACCTTAAACATGTCACTCTCTCAAAACTACAGAATATATGAAGGGTACCTTGTTGCAGAGTTTAAAATTTTTGTCATCTTTAAATTATCTTGTGCATGACATATTGTTTTCTTTGAATTAATAATATCCTCAAATCAAAATATGATATCAGCTGAATGCCCTATTAAGTGTGATTATGGGGAACAACATACATGAACATTCTTAATACACTGTGGTATTATGGGCAAAGACATACATGAACATACTTAATACCCTGTGGTAATATGGGTAAAGACATACATGAACATACTTAATACCCTGTGGTATTATGGGTAAAGACGTACATGAACATACTTAATACCCCGTGGTATTATGGGAAAAGACATACATGAACATACTTAATACCCTGTGGTATTATGGGTAAAGACATACATGAACATACTTAATACCCGATGGTATTATGGGTAAAGACATACATGAACATACTTAATATCCTGTGGTATTATGGGTAAAGACATATATGAACATACTTAATATTCTGTGGTATTATGGGTAAGAGTAAAGACATATATTGACTTAGATAATGCCCTGCAGGGTTCTGGCTAGGGGGAAAGACACACGAACATATTTGAAAACCTGTAGGGTGCTGTGTAAAGGGAAAGGCACACATGAACATATTTGATAACCTGTAGTAAAGGGAAAGGCACACATGAACATACTTAATACCCTATAGGGTGCTGTGTAAGGGGAAAGGCACACATGAATATAGTTAATACCCTGTATGGTGTTGTGTAAAGGGAAAGGCACATATGAACATATTTGATAACCTGTATGATGCTGAGTAAAGGGAAAGGCACACATGAACATATTTGATAACGTGTACGATGCTGTGTAAAAAGAAAGGCACATATGAACATATTTGATAACCTATAGGATGCTGTGTAAGAGGAAAGGCACACGCGAACATATTTGATAACCTGTATGATGCTATATAAAGGGAAAGGCACACATGAACATATTTTTTAACCTGTATGATCATGTGTAAGGCGAAAGGCACACATGAACATACTTAACACCCTGTAGGGTACTGAGTAGGGGGAAAGACACACATGAACATATTGCATAATGATAAATTGACTGTTTTCGTTTTTTAGTTTCTATTTTTCTTCACATTGATTAAATCAAGCACTGAAGCACTACAAAGACATGTTTAGCAACGCCATTCATTTTTAACTTTTAGCCATTTACGTACCGGCGCATGGAAATGAATGTGAAATTGAAACTAAGCGAAATGCAACAAGAATTAATTAAAAGATTTTAATATAGTTACATTTGGTCTATTCATTACTTTGCATTAGCAACAGTACCAACGACCATACACTATCTCACTCTTTCTCTCTCTCTCTCTCTCTCTCTCTCTCTCTCTCTCTCTCTGGTCGTTTTGACTTTAAAACTCTCTGTCTCTCCGTCTCTATGGTCGGCTTAGCTTTAAACCTTTCTCTCTCTCCCTCCCCTCTCTCTCTCTCTCTCTCTCTCTCTCTCTCTCTCTCTCTCTCTCATCCTTTGGTCGGTTTCACTTGACTTTTACCATCATTCACAAATCCAGAGACATCGTGGGATGACACAAACGAAAATAATCTACGTCCATCGTTTCAAAGATTTTAACCCGTATCTTGCTACGATGAGAGAGAGAGAGAGAGAGAGAGAGAGAGAGAGAGAGAGAGAGAGAGAGACCTTTGGACGTTTTCATATTTAATTAATAACAATTGATTTTAGAACATAATGTTTAAGAAAGAACAACACCAAAACGTTAAATACATCTCAGTATATGTACCACGTAACCGAGAAATTTACCGTGTAATGTAGACATGGTTTGCAACTTTGTATCATTGACAAACCAAGGATAGTGCACACATATCGTTACGATGAACCTTATTCGTGTAGGTTACTCGGTGTAATTTCTATTTCGCGGTTTTAATCCAGCCCGAATTCTTTATCTCTCTCACTCCACATTTCTACTTAGTTTGTTATGAATGAGAGGAGAGGGCTGTACAGAAAGCAGAAATGACTGCGATGAAAACATGTATCATATTAAATTCATTTAGATAACGGAGATTATTAATACTTTTTATCGTTATTTTCATACGTCACTAATGATTAATTTGTGGAAATTCATCATTGATCTAGAATCAACAGCCAACGGTCGCGAGAATGTTTATATATGTGCATTATTGCGCCGTGGGCGGATCACAATTTGATATACCAATACTACTGGTATTACTGGTATATCAAATCGCTTTATACCAAAACTTAAAAAGCCGTGTTATTTGTAATGCATGTGATATGTGTGTGTGTGTGTGTGTGTGTGTATATATATATATATATATATATATATATATATATATATATATATATATAAGCAAAATTTCTGGTTACATTTGCTGAAATCTTTTATAGGAATTACACGAATGCATTATTTTTCATTAAAGATTATAGAGTGAGTGCTTGCGTGCGTTTGTAAATCGCGCGGAACGGGGACATCAGTGAGAACATCCACCAACAGACCGGGAACACACCTCGAAACGGGCACGTCCCCATTATGTAATGTCGGCTTAAATGGAACGCCAAGGCCTTATTTAATGATACAAAACTTAAAATAAGCATATCTCAGCATGTCCCCGTTTTGTTGGTATTTTTTCAGATCATGCTATACACAACAATATTCTATTTTAACACAGAAAGCAATATCGATATACATGTTTATTAATGGATAGTCCAATGTTCATAACACATTTCGCCAAAATTAGATCGGGAACACAAGAAAACTGAATAAAAGGTTTCATGCAGACATTATGCACGGTTTTTACGATGGGCAAGAGATTCGTGCAATTCATCTGTGCTTGTATGTTTTATCTCCTTTTTAACTCTGAGCCATGCACATTCGGATAAGAAATACACTGGAAATTATCAAGAGAGTTTTTAGTTCATTCGAATGTGGTTAGAAGCATAATAACGAACAGTCTACATGGTAACCAAAACATAATACCATTTCTTTCTTCCAATTAACCGCATTATAGTTAAATCCGACAAGTTAGGCTTGAGCCAATAGGAAATAAAAAGAAATTTTGTAAGTGTTTGTACATGGCACCAGTCACGACGCTGAAAGTACAAGTTTTCATACTCGTATTTAGTGTTTCTCGGTGTATCTTAAATGTGCATGCTGGCTGAAGCATAAATAATGTGAAAGAAAACAATCAGATAAATTTTATTTGACTCAGAGGTACCTCACAACTGCATCGTATCTCCTTGTTACATTTCCGTAACGTAGCGCCGGTACTTAACTACAATAAAATACAAGTCACAACTCAAACACCAAATACCGGGAACTATTTTTCCTACGCTACCTTAAGTCAGTCGAATTATGATTTTAAGCCTAATTTCGCCTGTAACTATACACTATATTTACAATCATAGTAAGAATAAAAGGCGTAACCAGATAACAGGACAGTCCCTTGTCAATCATTCCTTTGTATGATTCACCAGTCTCTATCATAAATACTGTACATGGAGTAACACAGTCAACCCACACAATTAGATTTTAATAGGGACTATTTGTCTCCAAGGACCCTTAAGCGGCTCTGACCTGAGCTCACTAAAATTAAACCATTAAAATCATATAAAAAATGTAAAAAAATTGGTGTGTTTCATATCGAAGAGATCTTATCATGTATTGGCTTAGTAATGAAGGGATTGCACTAAAGTGACAATTTCTTTTGTACACCAAAGTTAAAAATGTGTTATTTTTTGGGACATTTTAAATCTCAACTGTAGTCTTGCCAATAAATGTATTTTAACTGAAGATTGCATGCAGATCTTTGATTATTTCATTTTAGAAAAGGGGGACATTCTGTGTATTTTCACACAACTCTGACAAGTCTCCTTCAAATTCCTGTACGTACATTTTTATTTATATATACAACAAACATAATATAAAATTTCAATATGATAGTTTTAGTTCAGTTTGTTAATATGGACGGGAACTATGTGCATGAGGTGAGATTACCTCAGTATTTAGATTGAAATGATTTTTATTTTGAATCAAAATACATACTTATGGAATGTCCCCAATTTGAATATATAATTTCTAACACTGTGAATATGTGTGTGTCCCCTATCTGATGGAAAACAATATGATAGTGTTTCTTGGACATCAACCACAAATCAATTAAAAATTACATGTTTATATCAAATGCATAGTAAAAAAGATATTATTGCCCATAATGTGTTAAAATAAAAATGCACCCGTTTTGATGGTAAAAATCGCATGTCCCCGTTTTGTAGGTTTTACAAGTGTGTTTGTGTGTGTGTGTTCAAACATTCTTTGAAAAATAAGTCAACACCATTTTTGCTTAAATCGACATTTTTAGTTAAGCCCCGCTCACATAAAATGAAGAGGAAGGATTAGGGCTTTTCCCTTCCTTTTTATCTACAAAATAATAAACATTAATATATCCACAAGATTTACAACGTTGTAAAGAAAGACTAAATTTCCAATCAATTACTACATCATCATTTTACCGTGATTGTACAGTACATTTATGGACTAAATTGCTACGTATGTGACGTGTATGTATGTAACAATACATTTTACTAAGAAGTATTTACTCTCAATCTGACCGGACAAGTTCGTTCTATTTTTGGAGGTAAATGCAGTTGGTTTAAGTTTTATAAATCTGGAAAATATGAGTTGTTCTGCGCTCTAAAATAGTTTAGAATTCTTCCATACACGAGTATAGCTTACTTCAAAAAAATTATTGGAGGGGAGCTCTCCTTTGATATTTCCAGACCATTTGGAGAGACCCTCCTGTCCTATTGTTATAGTGTGTGTTTGCTATGGTTTTCCCATATAGTCTTTTTTATGAAAATATAATATTTCTGTTTTTGTTTGATTTGATTTTATATTTGTTATATATATATATATATATATATATATATATATATATATATATATATATATATATATATATATATATAATAGTATTTTATATGTAATTTGTATTTTTTTTATTTTTTACTTTTTAATTTTTTTAAGTCACTTTTCCATTCATCATTTTGCTTTCCTAGACATTCGTCATCTTGCATATAATAGCTTTCCATCATCGGTGCTTTTTCTTCTTCTCTTTGTTTCCTTCTTTTTTCTTCCTTCTCTCTCTGTTTCTTTCTCTGTCTCTTGCTAGTTTTGTTTCTATACTTTGGTTTCCTGTCATTTGTGATTGTAGTGTTATGGAAGTTTCCTCTTGTTGTTGTTCTGGGGCTTTAGTCTCTAGCGTCGTTTTTTTCTTGTTGATTCTGAGTTCTTGGCGGTAGTTTTGGGCTTGTTTCTCCCTGTTTCTGTATTTCCTGCTCCTTTCCCTGTGGTTGTTGTTGGTGTCTCTCATCTTTTTGTTGTTGGTAAGAGTTTTGTTTTGCCGTTAAATCTGACTGTATTATTATAGGAGTTTTCGATTTTGTTGACTTTTCTGCTGCTGTTGTGGTTGATTTTGTCTTATTTGTTTTTGTTGTCGTCGTCTCACTTCGTGTTGTTTTTGGTTTAGATTCCTGTGTGTTGTGGGTCTGTTTCTTTCCCTGTTTCTGGTTTTCCTGACTTTGTTGTTGTTGTTGTTGTTTTTGTTGTATGACCTGGGGTTCTGTTACCTGGTTTGTTGGACGTTTGAAGGGTGTACGAGCTTCAGTAAAACTCCATTACTAAATAGATGTTACAATATTATGACAGAATACGTTTGGTATGGTCCAGATTTTAAATAGGTTACAATTCCGCTAGTGTACAAAGAGGTCAAAGTTTCAGTCATCAAATTTGATACAGAATTACAATTGGATTTCTTGACTTCCTGTCGTAGATTTATAAAATGTACTGACCGACTTTGTTTTACCCTTTACTCTTTTTTTTTTTTTTTGGGGGGGGGGCACCAGACAGATCCTCCTCACCCCATTAAAAAATAAATAAGTATGAAAAGTATTTTATGGTTGTGTGTTTCGTTCTAGTCTTGGAAGGAAATGCAATTGGTTTAAGTTTTATCAGTCTGGAAAATATGAGTTGTTCTGTTCTCTAAAATAGTTTAGAATTCTTCCATACACGAGTATAGCTTAGGAGCTGGCTTCCGTAAAACTCCATTACTAAACAGATGTTATAATATTATGACACAAACACTTTTGGTATGGCCCAGATTTTAAATAGGTTACAATTCCGCTAGTGTACAATGAAGTTTCATTCATCAAATTTGATACAGAATTACAATTGGATTTCTTGACTTGCTGTCTTAGATTGATAAAATACACTGACTGACCTTTTACCCCCCAAGGTCTTTATACTTGTGACGGTTGGATATTTTTTTTTAAATCAATGCACAGTAATGGGCAAAATGTGATGTACCGATGTAAATTTTTAGTTCTCCGTTGGTTAAAAATACCAAATTAAAGTGTGTGTGTGTGTGAGAGAGAGAGAGAGAGAGAGAGAGAGAGAGGGAGAGAGAGAAATACAGAGAAAGTTAAGTCCAGTTTTATGGGTTTTTCGTTTCAGATAACATACAACGATATCCTCTTCAGTACCTAATCTATTTAATATCCAGCCTTAACAAGGGACCTTACTCGACAAATAATAATGATAATAATAATAATAATAATAATAATTTTATTATTATTATCATTGAATTATTATTATTATTATTGTTGTTGTTATTTCGATGTAGACAAACGAATTATTATTGTTATTAATATTATTATTGTTATTATTATTATTATTATTATTATTATTATTATTATTATTAAATTGATTTATTATTATTATTATTATTATTATTATTAAGATAATTGAATTATTATTATTATTTATATCATTATTATTATTTCGATGTAGACAAATGAATTATTAAATGAATTATTATATGTAATAGTATTAATAATAATAATAATAATAATAATATTGTTATTATTACTATTATTATTATTATTATTATTGAAAAATTGATTTATTATTGTTTATTATTATCCACTTCTGTTTGTGATAATAACTTGTGATACTTCACATTTTCTAATGTGGAATTCTTTAGAAGCCGTACAAAATACAAAAGTTTGTATGAGTTTGGCTTTTGACACTTGCACAGACTCTTCCCTTTATAAGTGACACGAGAAAATTGTATATCTAATTTTTACCATTTTCCAAAAACATGCACACACTTGCAGCGTGACCAGATATCTGTACTTCGCCCTTTGTTGAAGATGGCGGCTGTAGTCGGATTTGTTCGTCTCCCTTTCTTGTGGTTTGCGTGTATACCTGCAGGATTTGGCAGGATTTGGCGTTTTAAGAAAGTGCACAGCTTCAGGCAAACAACCGTCCATCTAGACAAGAGCGCGACTAGACGGATATAACGAAATTGAAAGTCCGGAAGTCCAGACGTCTGTTTAACGGTCTGTTCCCCTCAGTGGTCTTGAGTCGAATGTTTTTAAAGATGTTGATAGGAAGGTTACGCTCGATCCAAGGTCGACACTTCTTTTATTCTCTATGTGTTTCTCCTGGGTCGAGTTAGGCCTCCTTTATTTAGTTTATTTGTTTATTCTTTATTGAAAGATCCAAAACTTTTGGAGTCCAACCACGTTTGCTAAAATGACGATCAAACCAAACAGCGACATCCGGATGAAGGTTTTCCGATGCAAACTCGAATGACTACAAAATTTCCAATTGTCAAAATCTGGCAAGTGTCCATTTATCGCAATTAGACATTTCTCGTGTGCTGGATGTCCAAATCTCTTAAAATATTTAGCACACTCTCCCATTCCAAGAAAGCTTCCAGGATAGCATGCAAACATATCAACTAAGATAACATCCTTATTATCGAATTTATTATTCCACAATCCGCCGTGTCCTTATTCGACGCAACTCCATTGTATATTTTCAAGAAATTCCAACCGGTTTGACTTCCATGAATTTTTCTCCTGAGCAAAGTGAGCAGCAACTGACGGAACGGTGAAGCAATTACTAAGTAATCGTTCAATAATATTGGTATCGTTCGTGTATTTCAACGCAATCTTCGTAATCTCTGAATTAAGAGACTCTGTACGATAACTATCTCCATTAGGCCGTACAAACTGATCATAATTTCTACATTTAGAACTTTGAAACAACCACATGGATACAGGGTCACTCTTACTTTCAGATAAAATCGAACACATCACCGTCATAAAATTTAACAGTTCGAGTTCGTGGGAATAATGTTACGTCCGATGTCCACACGTGCGCGTTATGACCCACTATCTCCATCGAAGCTCTCTTTGATTTATATTTTGATTCGTACAAAATATCACCGGTCAGTGTCTTCAACTCAGCAACGTCTCTGCAATTTCATTAACGCGCTCGGCCCATTTATTTATTGCTCTGCGTCTCAGAGCCGTTAAACCATTTCCACGTATCGCGTTTGAGAAAATGTTCTATAATTGTTTCAGCAACACAATTCAAAAGTCGAAAATTTCTTTGGTCGAAGATCATCTACGCTAGGCTTATCATTCAGAGGATACTGAGAACTGTACACACATGTAACCTCACCGGTATGTTTGAGGGATTTAGTGTGTGATGTCTATAATGCTGATCCAGACGTTACTGTATATACTACACCATCGGTAATGTGTTTGATATCAGATAGCATAATATCGATGACTGCTGAAATCTCCATAGTTTAATTCTGGTTTTCCAAGATCAGTAATTTTATTATTAGACATATTGAGAGAACCAGTCATTGCATCACCGGTTTTAGCAAAGTTTTTACTGATCGTGGCGTTATTGCTTATGTCCACATATAGTTTTCTTGCCACATCATCGTCTGATTTTGGTTCTCTGACATTAATAGTTTTATTTCTGCTCATGTTGAGATCACAATACATAATGTCTCCAATTATTCTGATACGGCCAGTAATCTCCCCCATCAGCATTATAATTGGTTACTCCGAGTTTTTAACTTTACCGTTTATAGCAAACACCACAAAGTTATCTTCGATCGCACCTGGAACCCGCAGAATGAAATCTGTCAACGGGATATCGTCTTTAGCTGTCCATGCTGATCCTGAAAAGCAACAACTTCATTTTGGTCCACATCTGCAAGACACAAAAGAGTAGCAAGCTCATCCTTTACCTCATCAAAGGTTGCATATTTGGATAAGACTCAGAGCAGATCTTCCGTTAATATCTACCATTGTATATTACACTAACATCTGTTTTAAAAGTTGGACGCCGATGTTGTCTGGAGGTATACTCTTGCACGACTTTATGAGGTGGTGCCCCTGACGATGTTGATACAGCGTCGAGCTCAGTGAGTACTTCACGGCTACATATTGGAGAATCAGTTATTGTCTGTGTTGGTAATGTTGAGTACCAGATCGGATGGTTATGCATTCTACTGCTGATATATTTTAAAAGTTCATTTTTTGGTGGAACCAACCCATACGAATGAAAATAAACAACTTCAAGTGGTCAACCGCATATGCAACCCTATGAGTACATTGTCAAAAACTTCCGTCGAGATGAATAATACAGGTTCAAAACGGTTCGGTTGTTTTGATAATTGATCACGCATAAAAACACCCCTGACGTTGTTGATGTTTATTGTCTTAGCAGCATCAAGTAAATCAAAATTGGACGTCGGAAACATATTTAACGAAGTGTCCGTTGCAATCTCAGACCGCTACCGTACCACTAACGGGGGTTCCTGGCAGTCTTAGACCCCGCTCGTTTTTGAAGTATTTAGTCCTTGGCCTGTTGCTTTATTTAATTCTATCCAAGCGGCAGTTATAACAACGCCAAGTGCAGCTGCGTTTGCAACAGCTGGGGCTAGTGCGGCTATCAACGCTTTTATAGCTGCAAGAAGTGAAAATCTCCCACCCGTCTTGGCAATGTCATTAATGGCGCCCGCAAAACGATACGGTCTTTCATCGGTCTTTGATCGTTTGGACGTCACTGAAGTGCTTGAGTTAACGTTCTGTCAGGGATGCTGATTTCAGCTATATTTTTATTGCAGAATTATTTTAATGCTGATTGTAGCTTTTTAATCTGATCATAAGCCAGAGTAACACTAGCGTGATGACATGACATTATAAAAGAATGGGTAATTAAATTACTAATCGTTCACTCGGGATAGCACGCGGTCCAATTACTTGTTTTTGACTTGGGCATCAATGATTTGCATTCCTTCACCAATACCTACAAGCAACATTGTTTTGTTTGAGAGTATAACAGCGATTGCTCTGTAATTAGCAATAGCTCCTCTTGCCACACGAGCTAGAAAGTGTATATCAATGACAGATTGTCCCAATAAATTCATTTGAGCTAGTGAAAAGTAATAGCTCGGAAACAGTGTTGTAAAATCTAGTTGTGATATTTGTAGATCTGACTCAACATTTTATTCACGTCCCGTTAATGTTATCAAAGGATGATATGCACGTATAACATGATTATTCTCAAAATTCAATAACACTTCTTCAGATGGTTCGTGACGTCCAGTTATTCTCAGTGAAACTTCAGTAATACCAAGTTTGTCAAATATCATTGTGCTATATAATTGTGAGTTCGCTCTATCAGTACCTTGGAAAGCAATGAATATATGTCGCGGTGCAGAAACACCTTGCTGTTATGCTATGTGCCATGTGAATACACCATTAGTGGTACTATGAACACTATCTGTGGTCATCGTTAACCATGACAATGTTATATTTACCACCCGAGTCCATACATGAGAGCAGCCGTTGTTCTTCGGTCAATGAAGGTATCATTGTTAGCATCCACGTTTTGTCAGTATTACTTTACAGGCATCACCGATAGGGCGCTAGATTCCACCATCATCAGTAGCCTTTCTTATAAGTACAGTTGTATGTTTGGCTCAGAAAATAACCATTCTAAGATTTCAGCATAGCCCGAAGATATGTGACAGTGGAACTGCACATGAAAATGGTATACTACCATCCTTCAGCATTGATCGACGTACTGCGAATCATGTGTTGAATTCTGGATTAACACAATTGACCACAGGCCACACATCAGCGTCTTGGTCTTCTTATATGATAGTGTCTGTTTTCAGGGTGGTCTGTAGTATCCTTCTCAAACATCATTGACGGATCAGATGATCTTGAATAATCATAGGAATATCTTGGTAAACCCAATATCGCCGTGACAACGTCGACGTTTTCCAGGCATGATTCAATGTTTAATCCGTCGTTGCTATCCTTGGCACTGTTGAACAACGCCATGATGTCATTATATATCAGCTCCATATTTAGTATCATCTGTTTAGAATTTCAACTTTTACTCCAATAAATGCATCAGAGGGTAAGAAATATCTCCTTGTATCTTCCACACTGATTTGGTTCTAGTGCATCATACGAATAATATTGATAATCACGTACCGATTCATCTTTGAGGACTGGCGCATCCATGTCAAATGCGGGATCAGATACATGCTTGAACATTATTATACTTGCTATCATCTAACACGAATACCATTTTCTGCTATTAGACATGCAGTTATATTTTTTTTTTCTTTTTCTAATTCTACCAGTGTCAGTGGCTCACCAGCTAACTCTGCTAGTCTTTGATTTACAGCTTGATTTATTATTTTACTAACGTTTGCAGGCATAACTTTGGTGCTTGCCAGTTTTACTGGCTGAGGTTTTCGTCGTATTAATCGTGCTAGTCTATCATTGATTGCTGATAATGCTTTGCTAGCAACATCACCAACAGTACCAATACTTTTATCACGAATAGCTTAAAGAGCTTTCATTCCCAGCTGCTTTACAATCGGAATTGCTTTTGGTACCTATCTGTATGTAACTTTATATGTTGGTAATCGCGAATTTATCACCCTGACCATTGCAGGTGGTCAGCGTTGAAAATTTTTTATGATCATGTTATATTCTTATCACTGATCAAACTGCATCAATCACTGTGGTAATCATCAAAGATTTCATCAATGCGGGACCGATACACATTGATATCTATTATACCGCCTGTAAATAATGTCTGACAAATAGCAGTTTTTTTATTAATGATCTCTGGCGAATTATTACCGGCTTGTCTTCCTCCAATCAGAATGTCTATTCTATCAACATCGGCATGGACGTTACTGGGACATAAGACCACTTCCTTGAGTGGTAATACCACTTCCAATGGCACTGAGGTCAGGCTTTGTTATATACCTTACCTTACTTGCTGTTTCTTCTGCTTTTTTCTTACTTGCTGGTTCGTATGTTTTTTTTCTTCCATGCTCTTGAAGCCGATTCCCTTAATTGCTTAGCTTCTTTAAGTTGCAACTTCATTTCTCCTTCATTTTGTTTCCGTTCTTGTTTTACTTATGCAATATACTCATCTACTGTCTCGTCAAAAATGTTAAGCTGATTAACATCTACCTCAGACCTGATCTGCGGAGTATCAGTAGCGACGCGATATACATCCCTAACCCAATCGGCAGATATTAGAGTTTTAATATATTCGGGTTTTACATACCTATCTTTATCACTATATTCAAAAGCGGCAATATCAATTAATTGGCTTGGAGTCTTGATGGCGGAAATACGTTTTTGGCATATATTTATCTATAATGTTAGTTCTAACTTTTGGCAGAGGTTGTGGCTCATCTTCAGGTAATGGTTGATGAGGTTGCCGGAGTGGTGGTCTATTTGCTCGAATACGTTCAGCAATATCAACTCAATAGGCAAAGGCTTAAGAACTATTTGAGCTGCCTTAGTTGCTGTAACAAATTTCCTTGTTGGTTCGACAATTGCTTTAAATAACTGTTTTGTACCTTCAGTAAATTCCACCTGAGACTTCTGACGTAATTGTAGTTGTTGCTCGACAGAATCACGGACGGGAAGATATTTCTTAATTGCATCTAGTCACTGTAGAGCTAGTTTGGCTATACGAAATTCCATGTTTAGTATAGAATCGCTCATTATTATTAATGTAACACTGGTTTAATTACACCACCTGACCGCTGCGTTACAGCAGCAGGGAGGGTGACGACCAGCAGTGAATGTCCCGAGTCGGTAAACGAGGATGCACACAAATTTGACCCTCAACGTCAAGAGAAAAACTAACAAATGAGCTAACCCCGTAGAGGCCTCGGTTTAGTGCAACCCGGTTAGTGGTCTCGGTTTAGAGTTATTGACGCTTGTCTGTTCATTTTTGTAGGATGTTTTATTTACTGCTTCTCTAAAAAGTGGTCTGTTCAGCCTCCCTGCTGCTTGTTTGCATAGGTTTACTATGGGAACTGATTTAGTACCTAGAGTCCTTGACATTCATACCTATTCCAAATTGTAAGAAAAGCATTTCTTCCATTAGCAATAGACTACACCGTTCACAGTTCAAAGCATTACATCTACTGGCCACTAATTTGGTTTTCCCGCCGCAAGGTAAACAGTTTAAAGCTATACCTATATTGTACAATAAGGCAGTGAAAGGGAAAAATATATTTAAAAAATATAACAGGGGTCCCTTCCCCTGTGACACCCACCCATACTAGTTTTGGTGCAAATAGGTGGTGTCACATAAAAAGAAATAAGATAGCTAAAACACCTGTTTACAATTTTAATCATCGAGCCACATGTACCTAGTACGAGCCACATTTCCAAATGGTATTTTATCTGTACATGACAAACAATATGTTTTCTTACAAAGGCTGATAGTGACGTTGATACAACTTTGTTAAAAACAAGATGATATAATGTAAACATCTAAGAATATCTATCTTGAACGAAATAAATGAACTAATGAAAATTTAGATAGAGAGGATGAATTTGCCCACATTTTGACAAAAAAGAAAGAGTCATAACAGACAGGAATAACCACAGCATACTATCTATAACCACTCGTTGTATCCACAACTACTCATGTATTAAATACATGTTGACAACAGATCGCCTGAATAATTCTAGGTATACCAATGAAAATTAATAAATCGGGTATAATGTACAAATGGCATATTGGGAAATGTGCAAACCAGTGTCATTGTTTTGATGTCGGTCCATATATGACAACAGATTTTGATATGCCCTTGTATTTATATTTTCTGTGTAGTGAAGCAACATCTCTTCGGATGGTTCCTGATGACAGTTTAACCGCAAAAAAATTCAGTAATTGTTTAAATGTCATATATAATCTTGGTACGATCTTGGTGATTATCTCGAGTTGTATTTTGAAACGCCACAAACACGTGTTTTCGTAAAGTAAGGTCATATTGGATCCTGATTTGCCATGTAATTGATCCCGAAATAGTACTTGTTTCGTGCAAATTCGTGGTATGAGCGATAAATGACAGAGTTGAAGAGATTCCAGATCGCATAAACTACAGTAGATGTGATTATGTTGACAGCAACAGGGTTTGTACAAGCATCAACAAAATTAATGCTCTTAATAAAACTTTACCATGACTAGCTCCTGTACAACATATTGCATCGCTGGCGTTGTTCTTACGAACTAATGTGACTGTGTGTTTAACTTAAAAAAAGGTTCCTTGTAAACCCAAATATGTAACTGTGAGGAATTGCACAAAAATCCTCAACTGAAGCCTACGAAGTTATAATTGACATTGTAGAAATCCAGAGTTGAAATTTGTGTTTGTTTTAATGATCATACTTTCCACATCTGCATCAGCATTTCCTGCATAATTTATAGCTCGTGCAATTGTATACATTTTATGATCTGCGTGATCAGATGCATGCATCTTTGTGTAATGAATATTTAGTTTCCATTGATTGTAACTTAGTCATTTTAAAAACTTTTTTCATGATTAGAATGAAACGTTCTATATAGTGACAACCTTGTCAAAAATCAGTGACAGTTTTGGTCAACATTTTGTTTATCAGAATGAAGATCATTATCTTAAGCTGAGTGAAAGCTATTGTAATTTTTATTAAACTAGGTTATGTGATGATTTGCATGTTTTATGAGGATTTTGGTGAGGGACATTCTAAATATAACTAGTTTTCAGAAAGTCTGTTAATATTGCTTTAGCATCTGAGCAGAATCAAGTTATCATTCTTGTGTACAGTATTTGATTTGGAATTATTCAAATTATTTCTACTTTAGAAATACAACAATGCTCTGACATTTGCAAATAGAGACCTGAATTTCCAGTGAAATATCAAATAAGGATTTAATCCGTACATTGTATAATTGTGATCCAACAAAAGACTCCTGGCACGACAACACTTTGCGAGCAATCACAGACATATCAAAAATTTTGGCGCTGCAATTAATTGGATTTACAATAATGTTTATTGAGAAGTTTTATTATTAGGACGTGTGTCTTTGATTCTATGATTATTTTGGGATTTAGTCCGAAATACCGCAAGTTCTTTTTTAATTTTGACCTTGTATTATAGGAACATAAATTATTATTGTTGAATTTTACAAAGTTTATTGCTTTTTGCTCTTTTCTTTTACTTTGTTTAGGAGGATAGACTCGTAAGACTTTGATAAACATAATATATGGATAAGGCGATTTCGTATAATCATCAGCGTATCTAGTGATTCCGATAATAGTCAGGGCAATGTCAGTGTTTTCAAGAATTGCTTTGATTTCCTTTCTGATGAAATAACGTGCACCAATAAAATCGTTTGTAAAGATAGATTTGTCAACAGTGTTATCGTGGCATCGTCTCCACGTGCACTGCAATGATTGTGTGGCTACCATTTCACGATGGAATTTTCTACATCCACAGCCTCTCAGCGAGGAGCTCGAGTTCTTACTAACCCTTGAGTAGCTCGAGTATAAACCGTCTACACATTTTGCCCTGGGCACCGTCGAACAGTGCCTACAGCGGCCAGTTTCAAGAAGGGTCAGTAAGTCATGCTACATTATGACAAGTAACCTGGACATAAGTTTGTTCAAGGTCATTGACATGCTGGACCCTTCGGATGCTCACAACCGGCGACCAAAGCTTCTGTCGATTACCAAGGGTTTGCTTGAGGTATAGGTGTGTGCCTTCCGGTGATACGGAACGTTGTTAACGAGGCCGTGTTTACCAAGGTGGTCAAGATTGGCAATCTGATGGAAAATGTATGCGAACAAAATCGTATGGCCCCAAGGACGTTAACAGAAAGTCATAAGTAGACCTGCAGTACGTGACTGCTACAGGGAATGCCGACACCCTGGACCCCTCGGATGCAAAATACCGCATATTGCCCAGAATGGCCGTTAATCTGCGTCAAAATATGCTGATGTCTTTAATCCAACAATCGACCTCCTTATTGTCAAGGTCAGAGACTCTTATTAATGTTACTTTACTGTGGACGCCCTAATGGCCAAGCGTACAGATAGAATCGTAGAGTTGGATGCAACAATGAACCCTCAATACGCCTCTACGAAGGCTTATATTGGTATGACCGTGAGGTCAAACAACTCAACAACTTGCCGGCTTTACACTGTCGTCTGAAGGCTGCTTCCGCTTCCCGTTTTCTCTAGGAACAACGCCAGTAAGTCGAGTGCTGGTGATCCCTACGTTACATGGCGGAAGCCTCTCTTTAGGGCTGATCTGGCTACTGACGATCTACTATTTGACTGTAGCTACATAGGCTGATACGATCACAGAGCCTGAAAAAGAATTTGACGTTTTCCTTGCAATGCGGACAGAAAACTGTGATCCGCATGTTCAAACCAGGACTACCATATCGTTTGCGTTCGAGAAAGTAAAGTTCGTTAATAGTAGGCTTTCCTATATGTCAGCCATTATCTCTACCATGCCCAGAAGTTACAGGGGATGTCCACGTCATTACCACGTGTCTATGAAGGTTATAACCTAGATGATTTATACACGCGTCTCTGGCTTGCATTGCGATGAACTTGTCAATGGTGGTAACCCCTGAAGTTACCTTTCACAACAACTGCCGGAAAATAAGTCTTTGACATTAAGTCTCAGCTCTGGACTGGAATTTAGAAGCGATGGTATCTCTGCCAACGATATTGACCTGCCATTAACTTTCAAGATATCTTGGCCTCGAGCACCCTGGTCATATGTGTGAGGTTGCAGGCATTATTGTGCAGGATACAATAGTGGCGACCTTACCATGTTCACTGTGGAAGGCGTGCTGTTCAGTTGCAGGATGTTTTTCGGGCAGTATGATGTGCGAAGCCTGAACGTGAAACTTAACAAGCACAATCAGATATGAACCCGGTCCGACAGCAAGCTTAATACCATCAGCGATATGGTTTCACAAGCTCTTTGAGACATCTTTCTGACCTACGACGAGTTCACGCTTACTTTGGACAATATGAATAATTGTACAACCATCACTAACGCGACCCAAATGGCGATCCTCGCGACTCACATCGCCGTGTCTATAACTAATGCCAAAAGGTTGGCTCAGTTCTCACAGGGTCGAGACGAAATATGATTAGAGTTTATCAGTAGGCAGGCTGATGGACCTCCGGAAGGGACAAAGTTGTAGCAAAAATACAGGTTTTGACTCAACTTCCGTCACATCCGGAAAACAGGGGTCCATCCGCCAACTTTTGGTCCGAACTTGCTGGGTGTCAGCGTTTGGCCTGTGCACTACGCCATATTTTCTCAGCCTGTTCATCGTGTGCATGCCCGTCTGTCTTATCTCCCGATATAACTGCATGGTACCCATTCATGTCAATTGCCTCTTGCTCGTAAGCCATAACCAACGCGATGAATGCAAAGCTTAAGAGCTTCTTGTCGGGCACATCAAGGAATAGCCGCCACAGTTCCTCCAGCGACGGCTTGAGATCTCGTAGGTTCATTAAGAGATGCGTGGTGTTGTGTGCACTTGTTCTGTTGCCGCCTTGAAGCTGCAAAGTCCTGCCCGGGGGAATGCATTTACTATTACACATATATTTGCATGCTTCGCGCATACATACATGTATGCATACATACATACATACATACATACATACATACATACATACATACATACCTTGCTTGTACATATGTTTCTATCCTTGTGTGCCTTAGACCAACTTGATGTACATAATAGCTCCGTGTTTAATATACCTTACTAATTTATAACAACAAGATTTCAAATAAAATAAATGGCTTACTGCAAATATTAATTATGCAGTGTACCTCATACGTATGTCTAAATTGTTGGATATTCTTCCAAAAGAATTGTTTTGAAAATAATACATATGTTTGCCTATTTCCCTTGCTTTCATGCTGGCTATGATTTTAATAAGATTGAGGCAGAAAATATAATTTTAATGTGGAGGACTTACGTCAATTATTGCACTTGTGTCAATATATTGCATGTTTAGTGTGTTGTGTATTTATTTATTAATTGTCACTTTAATGTTCTTGTTACTATTATGCAATAATGAAAACAACTGATTGAAATCTCTGTTGAGGTGGAAATAAACAAAGTCAGTCACTCAGTCAAACATACACATACATACATACATACATACATACATACATACATACATACATGCATACATACATACATACATACATTTCATTATTTCATTAATGAAATAGTATGGATTATGAACCAAATTTATAAGGTTTGCAAGTTTGCCATGTACTACAATTAAAGCTTTTCCGTGTAAAATAATTATTTATCTTTAAATAGATAATGTTCAAAATATAATGCTTAGAATGAAAGTATTGCATAAGCATGAAAGAATATTCTTGGGAAAATGATGTGTCATTTACTTTAACAACATTTTTCAGCAAAGAGAATCTATTGGTATCTCAAATCTAAGACGATTAAAATGTCACAATTTCAAATTACCGTAACTCAATAAGGGTGCTATTTAAAAGAGCGTTGCATTTAGCTTTCAAGTGCGCATGTTTGGAATAACACTCCACGTCATAATTAATCAGCCCCAAGTATATATTCCTTCCATAATAGGTGTATTAGGTGGATTAAATATAAAAAACTTTGGTGCAGTGGCGTCGCTGGGGGGGTGCGGGGGCTGCGGACCGTACCGGGTGACACCATCTCAGAGGGGTGACACCAAAATGAAAAATTGCAAATTGGACTTATTTTAAGAAGAAGAAATAAATGGTGGAAGTCTGGAGGGGTGACACCATGAGTTTACCGCACTGGGTGACACCAACCCTAGCGACGCCGCTGCTTTGGTGTATTTCGCAAATGAAGTACAAGTTACACCACCAACCTCCTGTTTCCTGCTACATCAGCGGTGTAGCATTTATGTGAACAGTAGTTAATGCATTGTGAAATTGCTTGTGTGTATGTGTGTGATGTGTGTGTGTTTTGAAAACATTAGTATTAGTTTGTTTATTTATATATAATAGAGGGTTTCAAGTTGATTAACTCTAATTTGTAACAAAGGTAGTCACCCTCTGAAAATAAAATCATCATCATTATAATACTAATAATTATTATTATTATTATTATTATTCTATTTGCTGTTGTCCAGTTTGATCTTTTTGATGCACATACTAATCCCTAAACATGAATTATATATATATATATATATATATATATATATATATATATATATATATATATATATATATATATATATATATATATATATATATACATACATACATACATACATACATACATACATACATACATACATTTATTCAGATTGTCATTTTTAGGTTCCAATAATGTATTTAGTGTGAAGAAAGTTGCAGTCTGCAGTTTTTGGGAAGTGGTCAACTGAAACAGTTGCTTTCTGTTAATACAGTCTCAGGTTTGATCTCTAGTGCCGACAAGTTCAGGAATTAGTATGTGCTTCTCCATGGTTGGAAATATTCTCCAGCCACTTATTTTGATATCTGCAAGTCCACTTAATTTCGTTTTCATTTTTCTTCTCCAATAACAAACCCATCTCCATTTGCTACAATCATTTGGTAAATGTTTATTTAAGAAAGCCTTGTATATGTTATATCCACTTCCACATTTTTATCACTGATACAAAGAAATCTCATCAGGCTAATCATAAAACAAATAAATAACTAAATTTAGATATATTGTAGAAAATAACAGTCTAACTTCTATGTGTACACTTATGACTTTCATGAACATTATATTCTAGAACTGATGATGATGTCTAAGATTAGTTTACTGTCCTTTATGAGTCTGACAGTCCTTACTTCGCTATGTAGGAGGATCATTTCAGACAACAGTTTTAGCCGTGATAATCTAAGGGACATTGTGGTGGATGAGGAAAATGGTGTTCTGTACTTAGATGAAGATGGGGACTAGTACAAGTTGTATACTGATAACCTGGCCATCCTAAATTCCATTCAGACATTACAATGTTATACAACTTGTTACATTCAGTCTAATCGAAACATCACAATGCTTGAAAGATAATCCCATCTCAAAATTTTAAAAAGTTTAGGCTTCGTCAGAGAAGGAACGTTTAATGATAAATCCATTCCTTTTTTTATAAGTAGACCAATATCTTGGGGGAAATAAATAACTGAATGAATTAGTAATAAATGAAAACTTGATAAAATGTCATTGTAACTTCTGCATGTGTATTTATCAATTTCAGGTACATCCAGGTAATGGAACTGATGAAGGTGTCTAAGATTAGTTTACTGTCGTTTGTGAATCTGACAGTCGTTGCAACACTCTTTGGGGGGATCATTTCAGACAACAGTTTTAGCCATGCTAATCTAAGGAACATTGTGGTGGATGAGGAAAATGGTGTTCTATACTTAGGTGGAGATGGAGACTTGTACAAGTTGTATACTGATAACCTCAGTATCCTGAATTCAATTCAATATACATGTAATTCATGCTACAGCAAGATTTTATTAAAGACAAATAATAATACCCTGATTGTCTGTGGTATTGATGACAATGGAAAGTGTGCATTGTATAATGCTACAAATCTTGTCAGTGTTTCAGTGAGTAATGTTAACGTTAACAGTGGTTTATACGTGTATGGGAATCGGAACAAAACAGCTGTTGGTCTTCTTTCAAGTAATGGTACAGATTTGTATGTTGGACTAACATATGACCAAGAAACAAACAATAACCTTCCATACTATATAATAACAAACAGGGTCACAGACTCTACATCTGCTTTTGAGATCATACAAGATGGTTTGGTTAAAAGAAGGCTTAAAATTAAGGAAGAAATAAAGAACAGTTATCTTATTTTCTTCAGAGCCATATTTCAAACTGAAAAACATGTCTACTTTCTTACAAACCAGAAGTTTCAAAGTAACATTAACTCACCCTATGTATCAAAATTGATTAGAATTTGTAAAGATGATGATACGTTTTTCTCATACATTGATTTAGAGTTGGAATGTAAGAACACAAAAGGAGATAAATTCAATCTTGTACAACATGGAAACGTGATAAAACTGGGAGACAAGTTTTCTACATCTCAAGAAAATCAGGCGCTGGTTGCCACTTTTGCAGCTGGTATTGATCCAGAAAGTCCTTCGACTGATAGGAGTGCCATTTGTCTATATACACTGAAAGAAATCCAGGAGAGGATAATTGAGGCTCAAACAAAGATTGTCTCAAAGTGTGATGGAAATGGCAAGTTGGTTTACAACGAAAGCTATGCATACATTGATGTACCTCGACCTGTTAATAGACCACCATGCCAGAATGTAAGTACCGAATTCAATACGTATATCAGGTGAGAAATTGCTTCGGACAGTTGATAGTACTAGAGATTTATTATTACTGTAGGTAAAGTATGACTGCTTGTGTATACCAGGTGTCCCAATGTTTGTCAATATTGATAGATTCGTTTCATGATTGAAATTAAATACAAACACCATCACCTGCTCCACCAACAAGAAATGATATATACCCTTTTCAACTCTTCATCTCCACAGCATACTGTCTTTTAAATGGCTTAACATCTGAATATGAACACTATTGTTTTATAAGGAGATGATTTGTTTTTGTAGATTTTAAAGGCACTTTTAACACATTATTGGCTATATCATGCTGAAGAAATGGGAGCTAAGTGCTTTTCCAATGGACACACTGAGGCTGGTCTGGTATTGAACCTGTGACACTTGGATTATGAGTGTAATGCATTTCCAACTAGAGCTGTTGTGGCTCCTAAAAGGAGGTGAAGTCAGTTTTGTATGACACATTTTGAAACCTGATAGAACTGGGCAAAACGTTATCTTCATCTCATGGTAAATTAGCTTGGGTTGCCTTTTTGTGCACTGCTGCTCATCCAGAAAATCACAGGTCTGATCAGAACATGATTCACGTCACAGTAAGAATTTGCTACAGAAACATAATATTCGAATTGTTTGTTGCATGGATTGCAGTGCATTACTGTTACAAATCTATGATTTTAAACTAAGTAACAGAAAAGAGTGAAAACTGAGAAGTTTTGTAAAACAAATTCAACATATAAGTATTTGCCTTGAATACAAAGTGAAAATTTAAAATGAACATTCATTATTGTGAATTAAATCCCAAATAGTCCCACAAGTTCTATCACAAGTCCAAAAATATAGAGTATACCAAAGGTGGTGTTTTGAATTTGCTAATGTATTACTGTTGGCCTGCTTACAAATAACTATACAATTATATAATTATATATTGAACTAACATATGACAAAATGTTTTTGCACTATTCATTAACAACTGCTGGCCTGCTTACAAAATAATTATATTATCTCTCCCACCGTCAGAAGAACCCATAGCGTCTGGCTCTACACCAAATGAGCGGTGACTTATAACCGGTAAACTGCTGCTTCCCGTGTTGTGCCGACGCTGTGGCGCGAAGCTGGAATGTCCTTTCCAGGGCGCAAGCCTGGGCAGGGTGATATGGAGAATCAACTGTTGCCCATGCAGCTGATCCCCCCTCTCCATGCAGCTGATGGATCCAAGGGAAAGGACAAGTCGATACGTCATGGCACCAGTTGCGTCGCAGGAGTTACCGAGATGACACTGAAATCAATGCCAAGTCGCCTTAGGGACTCCGCCTCCGGATTTTCTATTGGAGTTTACTCCCTAAGCCTTTCCCATTAGAGGGTATAATCGCAAGGCAGCGAAGGTTTGAAATCGGAGTTTAACTTCTCCTAGATGGGCGACTACCCAAGGTTAACGAGCCTCATCTGCCCGAAGTATCTGGTTTTGAGGTGCCAGAAATTCGCCTGTCATCCCTTCTCCAGTCAGTTTAAACAGGTTCCGCCACTCGTGAAGGCCTGGAGCTGGATTTGGATTATACTATTATATAATTATAAATATTGAACTAGCATCTGACTAAAGGTTTTGGCACTATTCATTAACCAACTGGAACACAGATCGCACTTATGCTTTTGAAGTCATAGAACAAGCTATTGCAGGGAAAAGACAGCTTAAAATGAAGAACAATTAACTTATTTACCTCCGAGGGGGCCCAAGTGGCCAAGTTGTCTAAAGCGCCCACCGTTACAGATCACTGCTATCTCACCTCTGTCTGCATGGATTCGAGTCTCAGATTTGGCTAATGTGGTTATGCAAGAAAGCTTGCCAGTAGCTTTGCGTGGGTCGGTGGTTCTTTCCAGTGTTTTCCAAGGTTATTCCTCCACCATTTATACTGGCTGCCATGTATAGCCTATCTTGTGCTGAAAAATTGCGTTAAACCCTACAACAACAACAACAACAACAACATATTAACTTCAGAGCTATATTTCAAGCTGAAACCCATGTCTGCTTTCTTAGAGCCAGAAATGTACAAATGACGGCAACCCTTTCTATCAAAGTTGATTAGAATTTATAAAGATGACAATAACTTTTACTTGTACTTTCATCTTTCACAAAAGGAAATAAATTCAATCTTGTACAACATAAATCCCAGAAAAAAGCAGTCTTTATCTGAAGAAAACAAGGCCCTGGTTGACATTTTTGCTTTTGGTACCAATGAAGAAAAACCATAGTCTAATATGATTGTCATCTGTCTATATACACTGAAGGAAATCCAGGAGAAGATAATTGATACTCAAATAAGGATTGTTTCAAAGCGTGATGTTAATGTCAATTTGGTTTATGAACAGAACAGAAAATATGTGGAAACACTTAGATTTGTTAGGTGCATTACTGATTTCATTACATATAAGTATATAATTAAGGTATTTCTTTACATGGAAATAACATTGTTGTTGACAGAAATAGAGATTTATTGTTACTCTTGGTAAATTGTGCCTGCTTGTATATGGTATTAAAGTGTTGGTAAATATTTTAGGATTTATTTAAAGGATTAATTAGATACATCTTCACACCCCAAATCCCAACCACAAGATATTACACTTTTGAAAAAGGCTATACTTGTACCCTTTTCAAATCGTCAGTTACCTTTGCAAACTGTCTTTTAAAAGGTTTTGAACTTTGAATATAAACATCAATTTCTAAAAAAGAAGATAAAGAGAATCTTTTACACTATGGAAGAGAAAAAGAACTGGAAGACCAGGTGTCCATATCTTATGGAAACTCAACTCATTAGCTGTTGGCACTCGTCCAGAAAATCACAGGTCTGGTCAGAGAACTCTCGGTATGCACAAAAGAAAATCTGGGAAACGACAACTGAGCACCGGACAAGCATTCTCTGAGGGTGTGATGGAAATTTCTTTCTTTATGATCCAATTTAAAGATACACGGATATGAATTTTTAAAGGTACAATGACCAAACTTTATGTTAATATTTCAGCACACATGATTATAGTTTTAAAGAAACACTGTAATAATAATAATAATAATAATAATAATAATAATAATAATAATAATAATAATAATAAATGATAACTTTATATTTATAGAAGGTAAATCACATATCGACAGGAACTAATAAACATTCTATTAATTGCCAAGTATATACCGTACAATGTGCAATTTTTGGCTTAACAATACAGCTATTCTGAAACCAAACTTTCAACCCAGAACACATTCACAAGCATCAGTGAGTGCATGAACATATATATCATAAGTCATCATATACGTTTTTGTTAAATGTAGAAACTTATTGAGGTACTGATGTTCATATTTTTTCATTCCAATATTTTCACATGTGAACAATATATCCTTTGTGTGAAAACATACGATATCCCATCATGCCAGGCAACACTTGATTGTGTGTGCCTACAAAAGTTTTAATACCTGCAGCAACAAAATGAGTGCTTTATGAGCTAGAACAAAGAAATTTTAACCGACTTGCATTTTAGACATTGAAATGAATCTTTGATGAAGAAATTTTACAAGACACTTTTCGCTTCTCAGTGAAGTTTTTTGCCCCTTGCTTACTCGACAACAGTGATAAACTGTGATGCATTGCTGACTGGAGATTTGTTTTGAGATAGTGTCAACTAGTTTACAAAATGTCAGAAATGTAACTTTTTGTGACAAATTAGGTCAACCTAATCATACCGCTCTCTTAAGTCATTTACATGTCTATGAACAGCCTCTGAAAATGAGTTGAATTTACGAAAATGAGGTGTGGGTGTGGCTGTTGTACTGAGCTCTGAGTTTCATCTTCCAAACTTTTGACTCTGGGACCGCTCCGATGGCGTAGTGATTAGAGCGTCTGCCTTGGATACGGTAGGTCGTGGGTTTGAACGCCAGCCGAGTCTTACCAAAGACTTACAAAACTGGTACTAACAGCTGCCTCGCTAGGAGCTCAGCATTAAGGGGTTAGTGTTAGGACTGGTCGGCCTGGTGTCAGGATAATGTGACTGGGTGGGACATCATGCTATATGTCTGCGGCACGATGCCCCAGTGCTAGACGTCACTATAAAGCTGCCACACTGCAGACATCGTCGCGATATGACTGGAAAATTGTTAAAGCTACGTTAAAAATCTAAATCACACACACATTTGATTCAGGACCAAGTTTGGTGTATGATAAAAAGAAAATTATGAGGAGTTACTGACATTACCTAGTGTATGTATATTTAATTAATAGTGTGTGCTTGACTTTTGGCTGTAATTGAGGATAGGGTTTTTTGTGTACTTGAGATGTTTTCATGTTTTTAAGTTATAAATAAGTTATTTACTGATATTTGAGTTCAAGACCTGGCCTTACTTATAAACTTAGAGTGTTCTAGAAGCGTGTTATTGTTTACAAACGTTATTGACGTTTTCCAGAAAATACTAGTGTATCATAGGTCAGGTGACAGTCTCTACATAAAGGTTTTAATAAAACGTATACCTATTTCATGTCCAGTCAATGGAATAATTTACTGTTGTGTTGATATATATTTTGAGAGGACTTATTTATTTGCACTATTCATTGGAATTTCACAGGATCTTTTGGACTAAAACACTAATTTGGGATTATTCTGATTCATTTGGAGACTTTTTGGATTATATCAGTATTATACATCAAGATTATTGGTACATCAACCTATTCAAAGCTATTGATACACAAGCAAATTCAAGAATATTGGAATATGGAATTTGTTTTTACATTTGGACTTGTCATAGAACATTTAGGATTAATTGGGATTTAATTCACAATAATGTAAGTTCCACATACATTTGCACTTTGTAACTTAGAGAGATAAATGTAGCTTTTGATTTTACAAACTTGTTGGTTTTGCTTCTTTCTCTTACTTAATTTAAGAACATAGAGTTATAACAGAAATTGTAGGCTCATCTGGGATATGAATTTCCTTAAAACATTTCAGAGATTAATTTTGATTGATATTTTAAGAACGAAAAATTTTCATTGTTCCTGGTAAAGATATTTAATTTCACACATTTGAGAAATCTTTAGTGAAACCATCTATCATGCACAATATTATCTAAAGTGGAGAACTTTGTATTAAATCCTACCAGGAATGGTTATAGTCTTTCAAAAAGGACGGGTTGCTTGAGCTTGACAGACATTTGGATCTCTCTGAAGCAATAGCATTTTTAACAAAACCAGAAATAAAGGATATTTTAATTCAGTGTTTGGTGGGAAAGGACATTTTGGATAATATTGCTTGGGGTTTGATTAGCAATTGTATATCTGGTTTTGATATGAAATAGAATGAATTGCAGCTAAAAATGGACTGGAACTGAGAAAACTTCAACTTCAAAAGATCTGAAAACTCATCTTGTATGGTACACATTGATCTTGAGTAGACATTGTTCTATTTCCATTGTTGATGCCTCTTCTTTCTTCCACTGAGCTGGCACCTCATTGCTATTGCCTAAGAAGGGATTTCCATATATAGCTCTTCTTTTTCATTGGTAAGTGAGTTCATCTTTCTTGGACAAATTCACTTTGTGACCACCAAAGTTGGTCATTTTATAGTCTTCCATCATGTTTTGTGACTGCTAATTCAACTACAAAATCTTAACATATTCCAGGAATGACATCTGCACTCCAGTAGCACCAATTTGGTAAGACTTAAGCGTGTTTCAATACAGAAAAAACTCAACCAATTTCCTTTCCTATGATACATGCTTGGATTAGAAGGAATTCAAAGTACTGTTGTGACCAATAATCCAGGCACCATAGTAGTACAAAAGCAGCTGCTGTCATCATATTTCCATACCTCAATGATGTATGTGTGCCTGGTATTGCTAGGTTTGCATTTACAATAGATCTAAATGGCAGCTCAGCTCTGACTGATACCAACCATACCGTCATGAAAAACATCAGCTGCACCCACATAAAAAGTCAGTATTAAGCTTGAGGGGAACGAAGTGGCCTGTATTGATAATGTGATAATGCAGATGTTTGTGGTGTCTAGAAGGATCTCTGGTTGATGGACACAGAGTGGACTAGCACAGTCTATCAGGGTAAACAAATTGCCAACACTGTTGCCATATGTTTCGAAACTTGCATTTCCACTGCCATTCACAGCCTGATGCATATGTTATAGCCACATTTGGGAACATCTTTTACTTGCAGTTTTACTTGAAGCTGCTGAATAATCACATACCATACTTCCAATCTGGCCTGTCAGACTACCTCTTTAACAGATCAGAGTATACAGAATGCCTATGCTGCCATGATACACGTAGGCACTGGCAATGGTTCTGCTGATATCCCATCCAGATGTTGCTGCTGCATTTGGGAACTGCTTTTACATATCTCATGACTCTGAGTTGCTGAATGATAACATGCATCCTACCAAATGCAGCCTTTCAGACTGCCTCTTTTTTGAGCTGATACTTCATGGCTACAATAATGTAATCCAGAACATGATTAAGGGAGCAAGCTACATCATAGGTGGCATATCTCTAGCATTTGATGTTGTTTTCCACTTGGTGAGCATACATGGAATAGGTGGCTATCCTTTTCAACTGACTGCTATGTCATCACAAGATGGTGCTGAACAAGTGTGACCCTGTGTGGAATATCAACCTGAGCACGCTTGCAAAAAATATGTGAAGGTGATATTTTGTTGTTAGAGTTTGATGTTGTTTTCCACTTGCAACCTGAATGCATGGTCAGGCAGCAATACATCAAATAGGTGGCTATCCTTCACAGCTGACTGCTGTGTCAATGACACAGGATGGTGCTGAATAAGTGTGACCCTGTCTGGAATATCGACCTGAGCATGCATGCAAAAAGTGTGTGAAGGTGATGTTTCGTTGGTTGAGGATGCAACAAAGTCTGCTAATCTCATGCATGGTATCAAACATTTCTTCAGTCTCCTTATCAGCGTGTTGTTATTGACAGTCAAGGACATCCCAAATCAGATATATGCCAATAGACAGATGTACCAGGGTAGGAAAGAGGTCAAAAAGATAATGACAGGGGAGTATCTCAAGGGCATGGAGGCATCATTGTTTAATTATGCCACCTTTTACCAAATAGTTTAGCCCTTGTCCTCAACATGAGGTCAGTGGAACACCACACTTTGCATGGGTTGGTACACCACAGAGAAAATGCAAGCAAATGTTAACACATAGATGAAAATAATCTGGATGGCAGGTGTGTTAAACACGTGTCTGTGAATAGCTCAACATACAAAATGGACAGTTCATATCAACCTTCAACTAGCCTGCTTTTCCAATGTTTCAGCAAGCAATCTTTGATAATTTAAGCCATACTGTGCCATGATTTTTGACTGATATTAAAATTGCATATCAATTTGGGGTTTGGAGCGAAAAAGATGCAGTTGTATCCCTAGTCGACCCTGACGACTGTGCTGAGGGTAATCTGATTTGTACACTTGCTTATGGTAAAATGTTCATGGAGAAAGATACACTTTTTCTTGTTTTCTTTCTGTCATTAGGCACAATGAAACAGCCCTTACACAGCAAGTCAATATCAGCCATCAAGGGTTAGCTTAACACAAAACACACACAAGTACAACACCATTGCCAATTTAACTTCATGAGATGACCTTGTGGATAACCATCATCTGCTGCAAAGACAGGCTCTTTTAGGGACATACTAAGTGAAAACAATACAATTGATCCTTGTTTTAACTGAAAGACTTCGTACAAGATCTAGTTGGTCCTAAATGAACATTGTGATGGTAAGGTGTGACCATCTTCTATGTCATGTAATCTTGAAGGTAGGGTCATATCTTAATGAGGTTTCCACAAAGGTTTGTTTTTTTGTGGGGTTTAATGACATTTTCAGCACATGACAGCCAGAATATTTACTGAAGGAAGACTGGGTAAAATCACCAACGAAGAGGGGCTTATGGCAAGTTTTCTCACATATCCTTACTGGTCTTGCCAGCACTCAAACTCATGTAGACAGAGGTGATATGTGTGAGTGATCTGTAAAGCCAAGCTTTAACACTCAGTCACCTGGGCGTCTCATGTATTCACTAAAAGACTACTCATGATATCTTGATGCTCACCTGCCAAAATTGATACTGATCAGACCTCCAACATGAAGACCATGGCATCGCTACTTCTCTTGAATTGATAATTTTATTAACATGTTATGTTTTCTTGAACTCTTCTTACTATATGTAGCTGGACCAAAAAAGATTAGGAGTCATGGGTTAAATGGTCATTTATCAATTATATCAGGATCAAGGTCAAAGGTCATGACTAAGAATTATGTATAGCACACACAGGTAGCTTGTGAATGATTACAAAATATTTTCCTTCCAAATTTGATGTTATGGAGATATTGTAGAATAACAGTGATGGCTTGAATACTCAGCAGTTGAAATGAATAAAAATCAAATGGAAGAAATGCACTTCAAAGACAAAATACATTTTACATGAGTTCATTATTATAACCAATAGACAAAAATCAACATTTTTTCTGAAAATTCCAGATTTGTTTGACCAATGATTCTAAAATTCTGGAATGAGAATTATCACATGGATGAGAGGGAGAGAGAGACACATAACGAAACTGTGTTAATTTTAGGCAAATTCACATTGTGTTGTTCTTATTAATATCTAACGTGTGTAATTTAATATAGATAATTATAGCATAGTTGTTTTGCCTGACAGAATTTGGAAAACAATTCCAACTCTTTTGTTGGGATTAATAAAGGAAAAAGAAGTATTGTATGCCAAAATAATTGTCAATTTGAATTATTATCAGGATTCATAATTTTTAAGAATTAGTAGATGTAACTTTGCTATGTATATTTAATTGAATTGTTTGTTTGTTAGTTTTAAAATTTGTAATTCCATAACATGTTATTGTAATGTAACCATTTCCTGGATTTGACATTGTCCAGAAATTCAGTTCAATTCTGTTTGACCTGAATGTTATTTTCTTTTGATAAACAGCTAATAATAGAAACACTATCTAGTTTATAACCTTGATTCAAAACCATTGATAGTTTTGGTAAACAACAGTAAAAGAAATTTTACATTCTTTTTCAGAGTAAGAATCATTAAGTTAAGTCAATGTCATACCTGGACTACGTGACATTAAGCACGTGTCTATTATTACAAACTTTAAATTTTTGTAGAAGGTTGACCGTCATCCAGGAATCTGTTTTGCGTTTTAAATTAGTGTATAACTGTTGTCTTGATAGAAGTTGATAGAAGTCTGTCAGTCGGGCTTAAAACACTTGAGATGTCAAGTTACATTATGGTGTGACCAGTTTGAGTTGAAATTTTATTTTATTGAAAATCAAGTGATTATTTTCCCTGGAAATACATAAGTACTCTACAAAATTCTTGGACAAAGACATTCGCTGAAATCTATATGGAATTCAAAACTGGAATAATATTTTCTCTGATTCAACAAGAAACTGTTGACACGATAGCACTTCACGGGTTACAACAGACATTATCGTCTTCCATTTTGGATTTCATCGTGATCCAAACTCAGTTTCAATCAGGACTTGTATTTACTAGGACTTTTTTAATTATTGGATTTTGTTTTGCATTTGATTTGTAAAACGATAAGTTCTGGTTTCTCATTTTTTACTTGGTATTCTAGGGAAATAAATTATTTCTTAAATTTTACAAAGCTTGTTGCCTTCACTCTTTTTTGTTATGTTTTGTAAGTGCCTAGACTCATAACAATTTTAGAAGCATGCAGTGAGAAGTTTTGGATGTTACTTTAAAATTATTTGTCATAATGCATTTATAATAAGTTTTACACAATCCTTTAGCTCACCTGGGATTATATGGTCTGTTCAGCTTATGGTATAGCCCTTTATCATCTGTAAAACTGCTTAGCAGAATCAGGCATAATTTGACAGAAAGCATCATTGCATGAAAGCCTTTCAAATTGGTACAAGTAATACTGATAATCCATAGCTGGCCATTAATAATTTTATTGAAAAAGATTTAAAAATTCTTCTCAAGAATCACCTCACAAATTTTGAGGAAATTTGATTTACTCTTTATGTATACTCTCTTTAGTTTTAAAGGAAACTGAAGTAATATATTGTGGCAAAAAAGAGAACTATCCCCTTTTCATTAGGTATGGTATGTTATTGAATATTTCAGCATATTGACATACAAATATCACACAACACAAAGGTAAATGTTGCCCTTTTACCCTATTCTGCAAGTATACCAAATGTTTGTCAAGTTATTGGGGAAAAACATATTTTCCCTAAAGATTTCAATTTGCTTGCTTGCTTTTTGTTTGTTCTTCTTTTACTATTGCCATAACATTATATTTTTATTTTGATGTTGAGTCACTTATTTTTTAATATTTTTTTTTCAGGAATCTTTTGTGAAGGAATACCTGAACTGTACTAAAATATATTTAGAATCCTATGGTTACTTGGCAAGCTTTGATGTGAAATTGAACAGCACAGCTATTTTCACAGCTGATGACACCCTATTGGGAAAAATAGCTGGTAGTAGACTGGCTGGAGGATACTCTGAGCTTTTAGTTGGAACAGACAAAGGAGATGTCAAGAAGGTAGGCTGCTAACATTTCTATCTTTTATGTTAAATCAAAACTTCTCCATGTATAGATAGTTGTGACTTTTACGGAATCACAGTAATAAAGTTATGTGTTTTCATCATTGTGCCCCTTACACCAGTGTTGTCTTTGAAAATGAATTGAATTGCTTTATTTTTAAAATCAACAAATGAAAACCAAATAATGTTTTTTTTGTTTGCTTGTTTGTATCCACGATCATAACACTGATAGACCAGATTAATGCGGTGTGGGTTAAAGACCTTATAATTCAAATGCAGATGCAAAATTCATTATCTCTGACTATTCTGTATAGTCCAACAGCTGTAATGGTGATTTGAGAAAGGAGGGACTCATTGGCTGACAGTTTTGATCTTTGTTGATCAGCATTCTAAGAATAGATGCCATATGAAGTATCCATAATATTTGTCTATCCAGTCTAACTAAAAAGATATTACTCTCATTTGAAATTTAAATGTGAGCTAATCAGTATGCAAACTTTATTTAATAAGAAGTGCTGATATATATAAAATAGAAGTAATATTCATAAGTACCTGCATTTGGATACCTTGGCTTTGTCCACATGGATAACTGTATGTTTCACATTCATTTAAGTTATCATCAGTCTATCATTTATACCTGTAGGCTAAACATAATTTCAATCATTCAGTGAACACTTGCTTTTGTTTGAATATAGATTAGTTTATAAGAATGATTAATTGACTTGAGGAGAGGTTAATGAGAATTCTAGAACCATTTTCATATATATTACTATGCATTGTTGTTGTCTGTAATATCTGTTTACAAAGTATGTCGGGAGGAATGTGCAGCAAAATCATGTATAAATCAAGTTCAGCATGACATACTTCCCAATCTATCTTTCTTATGCCATGGAATTAGAAGTGTTAGATGCTGTGATTTAGGTATAAAATTGTAAAACATTGGCACACCATTAACAGTTGGCGAAAGAGCTATCCAAATCTATTACTCTGTTATTTATTCTCAAAGTGATTTGTTAGAAGAAATAATAATAATAATAATAATAATAATAATAATAATAATGATAATAATGACTTTATTTTAAGAAGCTCATCTGGTCAACAGGCCAATCTTTTCATGAGGTCTTCTAGAATAATATGTATTTTATGGTCAGTTTTGATGGATGATATTTTCAGACTAGTTGCAGAATGAGAAATATGTTTTCACGATTAATGTATTTAAGCCTTTTTATATACATCTGATTCTGAAAAAGTCCCAACATATCATTTCTGCTAAGACTTGATTTCTATACTTCATAAATTGTTGTATAAAATCCAACAATATTTTGAAAAACCATCTCTTTGCTTCTTTTAGATTTTACCATATAAGAATTGCTCTGTAAAGCAGATCATATCAAGTATCATTTGAGTCGTTACCTTCTCTTGGTATTAATCAATACTTCAATGAATCAGCAATGAAAGTATTTGGAAAACAGCAGCAAATTAATATTATTTGAAGATAGAATGAGATTTGATTGGTTGCTTATCTCTATTTACTCAAAGCAGCTTAGATTTTGAAAGATTATTGACTATCTAAAGAATTCTGAACTTATATAGTTTTGACCCACATTGATGAGTATTCCAAGAATAGATGCCATATGAAGTATCCATAGTATTTGTCTATCCAGTCTAACTAAAAAGATATTACTCTCATGTGAAATTTAACATGTGAGCTAATCAGCATGCAAACTTTATTTAATAAGTAGTACTGATATAAAAAATAGAAGTAATTTTCATAAGTATTTGGATACCTTGGTTTTGTCCACAGGGATAAATATCAGCACTGTATGTTTAAGTTATCACCAGTCTATCATTTATGCCTGTAGGCCAAACATCATTCAGTGAACACTTGGTCGATGGTGCTTTTGTTTGAGTAAAGATTAGTTTTTAAGAATGGTTAATTGACTTGATGGTAGGTTAATGGGAATTCTAGACACATTTTCATATCTATCATTTATTCATTGTTGTTTTCTGTAATATCTGTTAACAAAGTATTTAGCAAAGTCATGTATAAATCAAGTTCAACATGGCATACTTCCCAATCTGTCTTTTTTATACCATGGAATTAGAAGTATTGTGTTAGATGCAGTGATTTAGGTACAAAATTGTAAAACATTGGCACACAATTAAAATTTGGTGAAAGAACTATCCAAATCTATTATTCTGTTAATTATTCTCAAAGTGATTTGTCAGAAGAAATATTAATAATAATAATAATAATAATAATAATGACTCTATTTGAAGACGCTCATCTGGTCCACAGGCCAATCTTTTCATGAGGTCTTCTAGAATAATATGTGTTTGATGTACAATTATGATGGATGATGTTTTCAGACTAATTGGAGAGTGAATCATATGTTTCCATGATTATTGTATTCAAGCCTTTTTTATATACATCTGAATCTGAAAAAGACCTAAAGCATCATTTCTGCTAAGACTTGATTTTTATACTTCATAAATTTGTGTATAAAATCCAACAATATTTTGAAAAACCATCTCTGTGATTCTTTTAGATTTTACCATATAATATAAGCATTACTGTGTAAAGCAGATCATAGCATGTACTGGCCTAAATCATATGAGTCGTTACCGTCTCTTGGTAATAATCAATACTTCAATGAAGCAGCGATAAAAGTATTTGGAAAACAGCAGCAAATTACTACTATTTGAAAATAGAATTAGATTTGATTGGCTGCTTATCTTTATTTGTTCAAAGCAGCTTTAATTTTTAAAGATTATTGACTATCCAAAGAATTCTAAACTGATATAGTTTCTAGTTAGTCCAATGATGCATTTAAAATACATTAGTTGAAATAGGTATTGCTCAGATCCATTTTACTCTAAAGTCTATACACAGGGCAGATCAGCTATTATTATAGTAAGGCCCGGGAAGGAAAATACTGGCAAAATTGTTGGCAAATACAGATCAACAAATTAGGAAACTAAAGATTTTGAATTGTGTTACAGTATGCATAGTTAAATATATTGTGTGCTTAATTTTTGTCCATAGTTGTAAGTTGTAAACAACATATTTACTTAGAAGAGTTCAAGGTAAGTCTTATTTACAGTTAGACTAGGTTTTTTCCATTGGAAACCTTCAATGTCTATAATGTTATAGGTCATATTAACTCATTACCATATTTTGTCATTTTCGCCTGAAATGCGAGTAGGAAACACATTTTGGGGGCTATTTCTGAATACATCCTAATACATCGACTTCCAAGAGATTTTCGATTAACATAAAGCTTAGTTATGCCTAGTTGGGTTAGAAACATTGTTTTTCATATGCTGTTTTGCTTGCACATTAAAAGAAGGGTCAAAGTTGGAGTTCTTTTCTTTTCTTTTTTTTTTTTTGCTTAATGGACCCATCATTTTCATATCGAGACCACTCTTTATTCCAAATGCCCATCTTATCCTACTTTTGCAAAAGTTCGCCTGTCTATGTGCAGTTCAGACCGGTCTGCCTTAGATCTGAGACCAAAACGTCTCAAATCTGGACACAAAATTGGATTCCGACCACGGGCGAATTTTGGTGAAAAGAAATTGAGTTAACAAAATTAGGTTTTTCCCTCTGTATTTTGTAGTGCAACTAGAACGTCCAGATTATTTGGTATCATTGTAAGCTACATCTATCTGCCTTTCTATAATACCACCCACTTCAGTGTATCATAATGACCTTGACACTACAGAGCTCGGCAGTAGGCTACTACCTCTTGATGCGTGAACACGGCGCCAGGGGTTAATAAGTTAAATTGTCTATAGGTGAATATAAATAAGGATTTGATAAACAAATAATTCATTCCAGTTTGCAGTTGTGTCAGATGTAATTCAAGAGGAATTATTTATTTAAAAAAATATTAACTGGAATTACTAACATGCTTATTTACTTCTTAGATTTATATACACTACTCTGGGATTATTGTGAACTCATTTAGAGACAGTCTGGACTGCATCATTGTGTTACATCAGGACATTCAAGACTGTTGGAATTCATTTGGAATTTTCTGTGCCCTTGGTCTTGAGATAGAATATTTAGGATTATTGGAATTTATTTGACAATACTGTGTCATTTGAATTTTCATTTTATGTTGTAGGGAGATAAATAGTTTATGGATTTTACATACACTGTTGGTTTCACTTCTTCCTGTTACATGTTTTAAGGTCTAGTCATACCAATATTATATTTCTCCAAACGTCTGACTTTATTTGAAATGATTTTTCTGAAAATGACAAACAAAATTTGGAAGGACTGTTTATATGTATATGTTGTTGCTTTAATTAAAATTTGATGCCATTTTAGCAATTTTTTAACATTTATAAATCCTTTATGCTGTTGTTTGCATCTTGCACATTGTATTTTTTATAGTGCAAAATCTTGCTTTGGATTAATTACTTACACAATGCTATGAATGTAAATGATTTAGTGGGTCTGTTTAAATGTATGTAGATCAACTGGAGCCATTTTAATAAATTTTGCACTATTTTCATATTTGGGCTTTCTTTTAATGAATGCAACAGGGGCATAAGTGTTTCAGAGACAAAATCTGATTTGATTTCAACATTTGTGCCAGATATGCATCAGGCATCATCTTCCAGTAGTAACCAGGTGGAAAATATATTTTGACATCTTCACTAAACTACTAGACCAATATTAATGAAACATTGGAGAACTATGTCTCCTTTGAATACATTCCCAAATCATATAATGTTATGAATGTTAGCCAGCTACCTTGCAAATCCACCCTACAAAAATCTTCTTTCCCTATCTATTTCAATATCTCATCTTCTCACAGCCAGATGTCGCTAGTGTTTAGCTTCGCTGCTGTACAGAGCATGTCGTACAGTTCCTCTTTCGACATTACAGCCATTTTTGTGTTCCTATGTGCCCGTCTAATATTCTGTTTGGATGTATTATGCAGATTTATTGATCTACTGCATTTTGTATGCATTATTTTACAATTCTGCCAATTTGAGTGATTTTGTCACCTTTTGGGACTTCATTATTTAAGATCACCATGCCGTTGTTGACCATATACAAGGTCATTTTTAGCTAGGATACCTTTGACTTTGTTTGCTTACTCCAGCCATTATGGAGCTCTTATTAGCAAAATCATAAAATGCTGCTTGATATTTGTGCTTTGTTAATTTGTATTTCACGCTTTTTTGATAGAATTGTGGTTTAGGTATTAACTAAGCGTTGTACATAAGTTCATAACAGGGCCCTAGGTTTCTGATATGAAACTTTCTTGTCTCTGTTAGCTACAACAGTGTTTAAGCGACTTATTAATTTCAATCCATTCCTAGTTTTCGCTTTATTTTTTTGCTGTTGCTGAAATGGTCCAGCCAAATAGTTCATATGGGGATCTTAGTGATAGATCTGTCCATCTAGCCATGCCATTGGTATCTTATTACTAATATATTGGAGATTTCAATAAGAAATCTGTCTGTTAAGCCAGGCCTTCAGAGCGTCTAGTACCGGTGATTGTCGGACTGTCTTATATACCACCAGCACCCAGGTTGACCACTCACCATTCACATCAGCTGGCAGACACAGCTATGTCGAACTTTCCATTACTCACTGTCTACCCTCAAGGGAGAGCTAGTGACATTACCAAATATGGCTGGCCTGAATCGTCGATGCCACCCTACCAGCTTTCAAGCTATCTTTGAAGAAATCTATCGAGTGTTGGCCATTTTGGAATGCCCTCCACCCCCTATCATTGCCTTGCATTACAAAGTTAAGGCATCACTTGATTTTGGGGAGGAAGAAGAGACTAATGACTGGCTTTCAGGTTGAATTTGCAGCCAGGGTAACTCAGGGTTTTTCTCAGAAAGCCATGTTTAAGTGACTTACTCCTCTTGCTGGTATCATATGCACTCCAACGCCTTTAGTGCAGACCTTCTGGTTCTCAATGAGAATTTGGCAGCTGTCCAAATGTCAGCTCCATTGTACTACAAAGTAAATAAGAACATGGTCCATGCAATGTTTGGGCTGGTTCAGAACATCGTGGCGACATTCTCTGTGTTAGATTTGGCTTCACTGGCAATCTTCCTGCTTGCTGAACAATCCAAAAATAGCTGTGCCTTGGATGCGACAGCCATGATCACTTGGATCCTTAACTGAACAGATCCCCATAGTATTAATCTTCTTAACTATATGTTAGGATCACAGATCAAATGACCTCAGGCTGTGCTGCTTATGTAATAAGGAGAACAGGTTATCAATCACATGGGGAATCCAGCTATTGTTCCCTAGAAGGATACCCGAGTTAGAGGTCGGATGCTCAGCATCCCCTCCTATTATTTATTCTCCTAACGTAATGTGATTGGGGATTCATAGGAGAAAGCAAATTTTTAAGTAAATTATGTTCTCTGAGAATACGTTTCCAGTCATATTACTTAATAAAACCTCCCAACCACCACACCATGTGATCATCTTCATTAGTATCTCACTCAGCTAAAACCTAGCGACACCTTTTGGTGTTGGGGGTGGGTCATGGGCAAGAGTTACTGCATAATGTCAATTGAAATAGGCAGGGAGAGACAATTTTCTTCTTTTAGTAGGGCTGGATTTGCAATGTAGCAGGCTAATAATGCTGACATAGTGTGATTGGGTAAGTATTCTCAGAGAAACATAATTTACTGAAAAATTTGCTTTCTTATGTAATATTTTGCTAGTGTTATATTTTTGTTAGTTTGCAATAGCAATGAGATGAAGAGTGTAACAACCAGGTGATCACTTTACTTCAGACATCTGTTCCAAAACTACTTAACAAACTTTGAAGGAAACAAATTGATAGATGTTCCCCAGGATATGTTTTATTAAACTTATGTTTGTTGTGGTTTCCCAAGCAGCCATGTTACTTAAATATTTTACCATTGGCAGAATGTTTTTTACAGCATGTTTTACAGAACTTGAATTGTTACTGGCTCTCTAAGAAACCTTGTGACTTCCATACAGTTGGAACAATTGGAAAATTTGTTTATGGTGTCTTCTCCTTTGGGACAGTTTTGGTCAAACTTTATAGGAATGTTTCCTTGAACATGTGCCGCCGCAAACAACAGCTGAAAATTTAGATGGGAAATTCCTCCCACCATTTTGGATGAAAAATGGAGATATTTTCTTAACATAGGGATGTTTTAATGAAAACATAAAGGCAGGGCTTAAACATATAATTTCCAATTTTTTTGCATTTGCTTCCTTTTTGGTCTGATTGTTTAGAAGTTATCATAAATCCTTCAATGAAATGTTTGAGAACAGACTCTAGTCAGGTTGAGTTGTCAGTGTGTTTGCTCACAATCATTTTGCTTCTTAGTGGAAAATTAAAGTTTGCTTCTTCTCCAGTGGTTCTTGGCAAACTTTAAGAAGCATTATAGAAATATGTTGGATGACACATTTTACCCTTGTAGAAGCTTCTTAAGTAATCATTCAGTTCCCATGGCATCTAGACACAGTTCTGATAAAAATACCAGTACTGCATGTATATCAAGTCGATGCAGTTAGAACTGCTTAAGTCTCAACTTTGAGCAAACCCGAACTCAAATTTTGCATGCTGATTATTTGTAAAGTTTGATAGGATAATTGCAATAAACCAAATCAGTCCATTTTTAAACAAGATTTTTCTTGAGTTTGTAGACCATGTATTTAGTGTGTTACTGGGGAATGTATGAGAGTACTCTTGCATGCCATCTAATTCTGAAAATCCATGGAGATGTGTTTCTTATAATGAACATATTGTATTGATTCAACATTACTTATATAAACAACAGCAGCAGCAACAGTAACAATGAATAAAATAATAAGTTTAAATTCAAAGAAAGTAATAAGTTAACTTTGTTTGTTGATATTATTTACAAATTTACTTAAATCTTTGCCTTTTTGAATGAAAACATTTGTCATATTCTGCCTTTTTCATTCTCTCTCTCAATAGTACAACCATTTTGTTCTTCTATAATCCAGATTGCTCTGTTTAACATCTGTTTGGCGATACAGTATGACACCTATAATGTGGACAGTGGTCAACCAGTTGAGGCCATACACCGTGGGAAAGATATGGACTACTTTCTCACTAGTAAAAAGGTGATTATTTTCAAATCCTTGCTAATAAACCAGAAATGGTTTTACAAATTATTTAAATTGAAACCCACTCCATGTATTGATCCAGAGGAGATAATGCAAAGCTCTTTTTCATGCATGTTGTATTTTCTTGCTGTGACTGTATCTATTAACATTGGTCACAGAATAATTAAAGCTGCTACTCTGATTGAAATTTTGGTGTATCTTACCTTTGAGCCGTGTCCTGGCATCCAGTAGGCAGATTTCTAATGTTGATTCCCATGTTGTACAAACTTATATCAGTTGCAGCATAACTATAAAGTTTTATGAATTTCTACCCGGTGGTTTAGGTGATGTTATAAGGTAGAGATAGATGGACATACAGTTAAATGTCAGCACACTATCTACCACTAAAGGATTTGGATGATTAGCTCACTGCTGAATGAAAAGATTGTTAGATCATCCAGACAGAAAATGATCCCACATGTTCTTCAATTTATGACTACACAATTCACACACTAGTGATAGGTGACTGGTGGAGGCCACATTTTCATTACCTTTCTGACACTACACACAACCACATCACACATCGTTCAAATCTTGTTAAAAAAATTTATCTTGAAAATTCTGTTATTGCAACTTCTCCTTAACAGAAAGTCATATCAACATAGAGATGTCATTAGAAGATATGTTATGGTGTCTAGTTGTTCCAAAGTGCAAATGATGCTAATCTGACATCAAATATGGCCACATAGTTATTTAATGATGCTAATCTGACATCAAATATGGCCACATAGTTATTTTATGATGCTAATTTGACATTAAATGTGGCAACATGGTTATTTTATGATACTAATCTCGCCTCAAATATGGCCTGAAAGTTTTTTAATTGATGCTAATCTGACATCAAATATGGCCACATAGTTATTTAATGATGCTAACCTGACATCAGATATGGCCACATAGTTATTTAATGATGCTAATCTCACATCAAATTATGCCACAATGTTTTTAAACGATGCTAACCTGACATCAAATATGGCAACATAGTTATTTAATGATGTTAATTTGACATCAAATATGGCCACATAATTATTTGAGTATGCTAATCTGACATCAAATATGGTCACATAGTTATTTAATGATGATAATTTGACATTAAATATGGCCACATAGTTATTTAATGATGCTAATCTGACATCAAATATGGCCACATAGTTATTTAATGATGCTAATCTGACATTAAAATATGGCCACATAGTTATTTAATTGTGCTAATTTGACATTAAATATGGCCACATAGTTATTTAATGATGCTAATCTAACATCAAATATGGCCACATAGTTATTTAAGTGGCATCATTCTGCGTATTTGTCAGAGCTATATAAACAAAAAAGAATCGATTAAAATCTGTTCACTTTTTTATGTTTTCATGATCACAAACGTTTACAGCTAAAAGCCTGAGTCAACCTTTGACCTTAAAGTCAATAATAATAATAATGATGATGATAATAATAATAATAATAATAATAATAATAATAATAATTTATTATAATAATAATAATGACATTATTTAAACAGGGTATTACTAACACAATTGGCTGAAAAACTAATCAACCTTGAGGCCCTCATACAAAGGAACTTATTTATATACAAATGCACACACACACACACACACACACACACATACCTATACATAGTAGCATTTAGTATAGACACAATATATTTACTTTATTTCCTTTCACCAGATGGATACTCACCCATACTTATTGAACCCACATAGTCAATATACATGTAATATGCAATTAGTTACAAATAGATGGGTGGTATATTTAATGGCACCCAGAGGCATACATGAAAACAAATAAAGTTATTGTCATTCTCATTTTACCTACATCTCTGAAACCACTGGATATATTGGGTTTGGAAGAAGGAAATAGAGTGAGTATTGCCAAAATGCTGACTATCAACTTATTTATTGAAATGCAGCTAATTACAAAATTGACAGTACATTTATAAGCAACTGTCTTCAGAAGCTCACTGAAGTACAAGTATGCAAGCAATTACATTTGACTAGAATCTAAGGTCATTTAGGTCTGGTTTCAAAACTCCTTCACAAAAATGTGGATATCATGGTGGTCAGATTTGCAACATTCAGAACCAATTAAATATTGAAAGAAGTGTTTAAGTAGAAACTCCATGTCAGTGCCACTGTTCATGCTAAAGGAGTTATAAAAGGAAGATTTTCTAGATGGTCCCTATTTTAACATGTTGGAGATCGGATGAATACATACCTGTCATAAGACAACTTATGCTAATAACACTACATTTTACACCAGAACCTAATGACACAGACATGTTTTGAAAAACACAATTTTCAATAATCTAAAAAAAAACAAACAAAACAATAACAAACGGAACACCACTTCAATATATTCCCATAACATGTATAAACAGTAAACAATCCTGCTTAGAGTTTATGTAAAACTTTTCTTGGTGCAGTTTATGCAGTAACTTGTCATTTAGAGACCATTAAAAGGCAAAGAGGTCAGGTATAAACAACAACCAAGTCACATATCACATAATTGGCTGAAAACAGCTAGGATAATATACCATTTTCATCCAGAACCAGCTTCATGGTGGTGTAATAATAATAATAATAATTACTAAAGAATAAGCTAATTTGTTCAACTGACTAATCTTCCATTGTTGTCATAGACTAATGAGCAGAATTCACACCTAAATTAAGTGGTCTTGCATCTGATTTGCTGTACTTGTTAACACTTTAGCAAATCTGTTTCTGATAAGATTTGTATAAAATGTGGTAAATAGGCTTGTATTGTCAAGATATGTAGAGATATAGATTCTGAGCAAGATTTATGTATATTAATGAAATGATCTTGCATCTATTTTGTCTGAGCTTCAACCACTTAAGAGGTGTTTCTGATCCAATATTAATCCAGCATAAGGTAAATAGGCCATTGTTATCAAGATTGGTTTAGTTACTATTGTAACTCATCAGAGAGAATAATATGGGTTGATTCACTATATCGTGTCAGAGTGCAGTTTATATACCCCTCTGTCAATGGTGATGCCAGTGCAGCTGGTATAGCTAATTGTAAGGACATGTGACTAGTATTGTCGCGACTTGTAACTGTAGCATCCAGGTTCTGAAATAAACCATTGTCTTGTAGCCGAGTGTTTTGATACATTAAGATATATGATTTAAAGAGGAGTATTAAAAAGATTTTTAAAAAAAATTATTTATTCTGATCTACATAAACTTTGTTCTCTTTATGATGCCACAAAATTAATTTTATAAATCATAGGTAGAAATGAAATCTGGAGTGTTGTCACTCCGACAGACTTCACTTCTACTGATGATTTATACAATATCATGGCAGTTCTTTGTTGTGCTTTGCAGAAATTACAGACGTCAAAAAGAAAATAAATATTACAATAGCCCATTAACTTGAGGCACTCTTAGATTAAGTAATCTACTAATGCGTAGTGATGTACTGAATTTGTTTAGTAAATTTTACTTTCAGAAACATTTTGTTCAGTATTTAATAAATACTATGAGTACTTACCAGTTCAGAATATCTTATTACCTTTTTATGTTGAAAATAATGTTTACTACTTAACCAAAATTCAGTGTCATTTATCACTGAAAACTGCACAATATAATTAAATTGTTTCGTTCATTTCCAGCTGGTGAAAGTTGCAGCAAATAACTGCTCTAAATATTCAACTTGTGATGAATGTCAAGCATCGAACAATCCGCACTGTGGCTGGTGTATTCTGGAGGCAAAGTGAGTTCATATCATATATAAGATCATATTATATGTTGCTGTTTTGAGTTTGATGCCATTTTCAGCACAATATAGGCTATATATTGAGGCCAGTACAACAGGTGTAGAAAGTATGTGGGGAAAATCCCAGTAAGAAGCACTGACTTATGGGAAGCTACTGGCAAGCTTTCTTACATACCCACACTGGCTGAGTCCATTAGACTCGAACTCACATAGACAGAAGTCAGATGACAATGATCAGTAAAGGCAAGTGCTTTAGACCACTCTGCCACTTGGAGTCCCTATTATTATGTTGCAGTAATGCAGGCCATTTTACTTTTTCACTATTTTTTGTAGATATTTTATGTATATTAGTAGCTACTGCTTGAGTATGTGAGATGCATCATTTAATAAATAAAGTATTCCCTGTTTCTCATATACATATGAGATCTGGTACATAGTATCAGCACAGTCTGAAATCTGATTGTTGTGGAGGTAGCTGGTTGACATTACTGGTTGACATTTGAATATCCTATAAATGAAAATCACCCATGGAAAGACAGCTGTTAAGACTGATTTACAATTGTATATCTTTTGAAGAATAAGTCATCTTTATGTCAGTTATATATATTTGAACAACAAATGAATAATTTCAAACAGTCTTGTATATTCAATACATATGTATATGTATTTAGAAAAAGTTGATTGGCTTCTATTACATTTTTAGTTTATTTAAAGGAATCTTAAACAAACTTAGGGGTGAAACAATTAATTGATATATCTGTGATATTGATATCTTTTCCAGATTGATTCTTATGTCAGTACAAGAAGTGAATACTGAAATCGATACAAAATGATACTTACCATACACAAGTTACTTTATTCTTCATCAGTCATGAATAATTATTATTGTTTATAAGACGGCAATAAAAGGCACATGCATTTATTAATGTCAGTAACAATGAAAAACTATTGACATCAGTCACTTGCCTTTTACAAATCAACACACACAAGGTGACTAACTCACTTGGTTTGAAATCTGCCCACTCCTTTGCCAGTTCCATGCTGATTATTTGATTCCATCAGTATGCTCATCTACTGACAGCATATAATGTAAAAATTACAGTCCAGATTTGTTCTCCGTGTATGATTTAAGTACTTTACTGATCTTGTCAACTTATATTGAATATAAGGGCTATACATCTGGTGTGTCATGCAGTGAAATATGTTACATTCATTTTGATATTTGGCTACTGTTTCCTCAAGTCCAGAGTAAAACAATGACCACCATCAGAACTAACAGTACTTTATTCACTCTCCGACACACCCTAAGTACTGTCATTGAAACTGAATAGAAATAGCTATAAAGCAACAGATAAATTTTGTGACACACCCAAAGTACTGTCACTGAAAATGAATAGAAATAGCTATAAGGCAACAGATAAATGTTGTGACACACACTAAGTACTGGCATTGAAACTGACTAGAAATAGCTATAAAGCAACAGATACACTTTGTGACACACCCTAAGTACTGGTATTGAAACTGAATACAAATAGCTATAAAGCAACAGATAAATTTTGTGACACACCCTAAGTACTGGCTTTGAAACTGAATATAAATAGCTATAAGGCAACAGATAAATGTTGTGACACACCCTAAGTACTAGCATTGAAACAATGGAAATAGCTATAAAGCAACAGATAAATTTTGTGACACATCCTAAGTATTGGCTTTGAAACTGAATAGAAATAGCTGTAAAGCAACAGATACATTTTGTGACACACCCTAAGTACTGGTATTGAAACTGAACATAAATAGCAATAAACCAACAGATAAAGTTTGTGGCCGGTAGATGGTATAAAAAGAACTGAAATCATACAACAGGAACATGTCTGAAATGTTTCTTTTCATGCTAATATAAGTAGTCAATGACTGAACATGCTGACATCATAAAAAAATGTTTGTACAAAGTCAGCAAAGGGGCAGTTTCCAAACCACACTGGCTTTAGTCATCTTGTTGATTTGTAAAAGAGTTGTTAGTAAACTCTTTTCCATACTTGGACTTGTTCTGCGTTGTTAGTAAACTTCAATACCTATCATACATAACTGATTCATGTGTGCTTGTGTGTGTTCTTGACACTACATGTGGCCCACCTAAAACTGTTCCAAATCCCAAATTTATGACTGCTTTTTTTACAACACAGTAGCATTTATTTAAAGGTTTGATTTGAAGATGTATTATACAGATTATAAAAGGGAAATATTATAATTCCATCTCTGGTAAAACTGTTCCATTTCACACCATTTTGTACAAGAATTCCATTGTGCATTTAAGACCTGCCTTTGTATATACTCTTATTGCATTTAGTTCATTATCATGACCATATTTTAAATGCTTCTAAATTAAAGGCTGACTATAAAATGGTTTTCATAACACTCTCTGGGTTTATGTGCTTTATTGCCTTCCCAAAATTTGAAGCTGTTGTGTTATTTTACTGGATATTTTAAATAAAAATCAACACGTTTGATGCATACTTGTAGTATATGTATTTTGCATGTACAAATAAGGTCAGAATATAATATTAATCTCCCAGCAGTGAGAGTCTTGTTTTGGATTTCGAGATCATTATTTTCAGGTGTTGTGAAACTGGACTATTGTAGCAGACAGGAATGAATGTTGATACGAGGTAGTTATACATAAAGGGAGAGAATTAGTTTTCTATTATCGAGTAGTATAGGTCTCATTAATTTCAGTTTTTAAAAATAGTTTGGAGCATGTCTATTCTCACTTTCGCTCTCCTCATTAACAAATAATCTTTAGCTTGGGTGATCTGCCTGATGCAACAAATGCAAGACAAAAAAACAGATAAATGTGAAAATTTCTATGAATGATTTTTCTTTTGCGAGAATTAAATGCTTATGGTTATACTGCATTATTCAATAAAATCCTCATTCAATAGAAAATGTATTCTGTTCACTTATCCCTGAGCACTTTGTTTATTGTCACCATAATGGTAAAGAAAACAAACCTACAGCAGAGCTGTTGTTGTGTTGTCAGGTTTTCAGTTTGCACTTGAAATGAAACATCAATGGCACACAGGTCAGTTCTTAAGTGCATGAATGCATCTTTCTTGACAACTAATAGAAATTCATTATGACAATGAACTCAACTTTCGTATTGTCTTTATATTTCTAAAACAGTACATGATCAGTTTACTTTTAGCAATAATATTTGTTTTTGTATATTCAAACAACAATTATGCTCTCTCAAAGTTTGATTACCCTTCTATGATTCTGTGATCGGATGTCAGAATGAATGGTAATTTATGTCAATATGAACTCATGCATGGGGTAACAGCTGGAACTTGTGCAATTTTGTTTCACTTTAGTCACATGTGAGCATGATGATTTTATTATCTTGTTCAAAAATTATTTCTTTCACAGCAAAAAGTAAAATCTTACCAACATTTATATAATTGTTAAAAATATAAATTGTGTGAATTGCAACAGTAATAAGGACATAAATGCATCTATAGATTCTACCGTAGAATTTAGATTAATTATGCAAAATATGATTTTGAAAAAGTTCATGAGGCTTTATGTTAGTTACATCTATACTTTAATTTTGCATCATATTTATGATTAACTGAATGATGATGTTTTTTTTTATAAAAACATAAACCAATATGCAAATTGCTTGTGAAAGATATGATGCAGACAAATTCATGCTTCTCTGTCTGTTTGTCTCTCAATGAACCTCATATTTGTATTTTAGTAAGTTTTCAGGCACAGTGTCCGCCATGCCTCCACATTCCATGAGACATTTCTTGTTTCTTAGACTATTCAAAAACAATCTACATGATAGTCAACAAGCACTGAGTGGTAGTTCATCAGAAAGATACAAAATTTGTTTTGGTGAATCCGGTTTATGATGAACTCATGTTGTGTATACTTTATACATTGTATCTGAAATTCCATGCACATACTTTATACATTGTATCTGAAATTCCCTGCACATACTTTATACATTGTATCTGAAATTCCTTGCACATACTTTATTCGTTGTATCTGAAATTCCCTGCACATACTTTATACATTGTATCTGAAATTCCATGCACATACTTTATACATTGTATCTGAAATTCCATGCACATACTTTATACATTGTATCTGAAATTCCCTGCACATACTTTATACATTGTATCTGAAATTCCATGCACATACTTTATACATTGTATCTGAAATTCCCTGCACATCCTTTATACATTGTATCTGAAATTCCCTGCACATCCTTTATACATTGTATCTGAAATTACCTGCACATCCTTTATACATTGTATCTGAAATTCCCTGCACATACTTTATACAATGTATCTGAAATTCCCTGCACATACTATATACATTGTATCTGAAATTCCCTGCACATACTATACACATTGTATCTGAAATTCCATGCACATACTTTATACATTGTATCTGAAATTCCATGCACATACTTTATACATTGTATCTGAAATTCCCTGCACATACTTTATACATTGTATCTGAAATTCCCTGCACATACTTTATACATTGTATCTGAAATTCCCTGCACATACTTTATACACTGTATCTGAAATTCCCTGCACATACTATATACATTGTATCTGAAATTCCCTGCACATCCTATATACATTGTATCTGAAATTCCCTGCACATGCTTTATATATTGTATCTGAAATTCTCTGCACATGCTTTATACATTGTATCTGAAATTCCCAGCACATACTTTATACATTGTATCTGAAATTCCCTGCACATCGTAATAGTTATCAAATTACCAAAATAATGTTTTCATCTTTTTGGGTTGAAAATTTACAGATTTTTATTTATTACTATACACCTTATCACAGGACATAAACCTCTTTTGACGGCTTTCTTAACTATTTCCAGATGTTCTACGATGAAGTCATGTTCCACAATAGAAAACGACACCTGGATTCCCACTCCAGCAAGATGTATTACACAGAAAATCACACCAAAAGCTAGTTCTATCAATACTAATATGGTAATTCTTAGTCCTGCATATAGATATAACAGAGGTTTGTAAACATTTCCATTAGAGCTGTGACAGTACAGTTATATATATATATGTGTGTGTGTGTGTGTGTGTGTGTGTGTGTGTGTGTTTTGCTATATTACTTTTTCCACCTCAGTCTGGGGCCGCGAGTGGCCGAGTGGTCTAAAGCGCTCACCATTCCGGATCACTGCCATCTCACCTTACATGGGCTCGAGTCCAAGGCTCGGCTAGCGTGGGTACGTGGGAAAGCCTGCCAGTAGCTTCTCGAGGGTCGGTGTTCCTTCCCTGGGTTTTCCAGGGTTCTTCCTCCACCAGTTATACTGACCACCATGTATAGCCTATCTAGTGCTGAAAAATGGCGTTAAACCCTACAACAACAACAACAACAACAACAACAACCATCTCAGTCTGGTTATCTCATACCAGCCATCTCAGCCATGGTGTCTATGCACTAGGGACTACTTTATCAAGGGACACAACCATTGTTGTCTTCTGTTTGGCCTAATGGAGTTTATTTTCTGATCAAACAAATGCTGACACTTAGGGAAATTTACCAAACTAGTTTTTGGAGGGAAGAAACAAATAACTTACAAAAATAAGATTTAAATATTAAAAAACCGATAAAGAGAAAACAAAAGAAAATGGACTACAAGCTAACAAACATCTTGACTCTTAAAGGTAGGAAAGCAAAAATCATAAATGTGCCTCAGTTGAATCAAACATGTACCTGCAAACCATTAATAACAAACAATGCAATTACCAGGCAGAAGGAATCATTTATCTGTCCACACGTTATTCCACAAGCAGATTTCCCTGTAGCATATCCTTCCACCACGAATAGCAACAATTGCCATATTTCCAAGACAGAAAATATAAATTTTCCAAGAAACCATGAACTTGATTAGATCCGCACATAGTTATTCGATAGGGTCTGTATTTGGAGGGTGTTTCATACACGTGGGTAATGTATGCAATCAATATTAATTACAACATCAGTATGTCACAAACAGTTTCACCTCCTCCAAAGAAAAGAAGGGTTATATATGATAGTGACACAATTTCTAATTACCCATGAACAAACAAATCACTGTCACTCATGCTACATGTAACTCATCGTTATGGCCCATATAAAACTGTGTACCCAGTATCGTTTCATTATATACATTACTGTATAACATTTCTAAATTAGAACTGATGAAAATGAAACATTTTCTTGGAATAAATATTCATTATTTATTGTTCATTTCTAATAACATCCTATATTAAATGTGATAACACCTCAATACTATCAAACATTTTATGTTATCTTTTTTTGGGTCATGTGTAAAAATTGTGTACTTTGGATGGGACTGTCACACAACAGCCCTCATTAACATCTAGGTATTAATGTGCCACATGTAAACATTTGCATGTGAACTATATTGTGAAAGTGAATAATTCTATTCACTTTCAAGGAAATTATTGAGTGAGAAAAACAATCTACATTGAGGTTTGCAGAGCGACTGGCCTTGTTGGGAGACAAAAAAAGTATCCCCTTGACTGGGATTTCCTTGTCTCTGTGCAACCCCCCACAGCATAGATTATATATATATATATATATATATATATATATATATATATATATATATATATATATTTACCCCACCCCAAGATGGGGCACATAAATGTTAACCATGTCAATCATGCATGTCCCTTTTCATCATGTCCTTTGAGAACTTTTTACTCTTGCTTAATAACTTTGTTTTAACCTGCATGGATTTAAACCAGATTTGATATATGGCTTTACATCAAGAATTTTCAAAAACGATTTATTGGATGGATGCCCCCATTTTGACATAATTGTGCCCTTCCATTGTATCATATTGGATGGGTGCCCCCATTTTGACATAATTGTGCCCTTCTGTTGCATCATATTGGATGGGTGCCCCCATTTTGACATAATTGTGCCTTTCTGTTGCATCATATTGGATGGATGCCCCCTTTTTGACATAATTGTGCCCTTCCATTGCATCATATTGGATGGATGCCCCCATTTTGACTTAATTGTGCTCATCCATTGCATCATATTGGATGGATGCCCCCATTTTGACATAATTGTGCCCTTCGATTGCATCATATTGGATGGATGCCTCCATTTTGACTTAATTGTGCTCATCCATTGCATCATATTGGATGGATGCCCCCATTTTGACATAATTGTGCCCTTCCATTGTATCATATTGGATGGATGCCCCCATTTTGACATAATTGTGCCTTTCCATTGCATCATATTGGTGGAGGCTTACTTGTGATGACATGCATCTAGTCATGACAATTCTAATTGTATCATCACCTTGCATATATGTACACAATATGCCAAAATATGATAATGTACTTTCGGGTGATTAGAAAAAATGGTCGACTGATTGTTTTATGAGATTAATTGCTTTTTCAGATAGAGGAAAATAGGAATTTATAGACTAATTGAATTTTTTAAAAATATTACCATTGTTTGTGGAAAGGGAATACATATAAGTTGTATACACATCAAGGAAGGTCGACCAGCATTTTTTAAAACTCACTAGCCCAAAGGCCAAGCAAATTTCTGACATGGTCTATTGAGTGTATCATGCATAGTATTTTCACAGTGCATCATCCATCATCCATGGTCCCTTCACAATTTGTATGTACTACTTCTTAAAAACCACTCAGCAGTATTTGACCAAATTAGAGGGAATATACAGTATAGACCTAATTAGAGGGAATATGCAATATATACCTATTTAGAGGTAATATACAGTATGTACCTAATTAGAGGGAATATACCGTATATACCTAATTAGACGGAACATGCAGTATACACCTAATTAGAAGGAATATACAGTATATACCTAATTAGAGGGACTATACAGTATATATTTAATTAGAGGGACTATATTGAAAATAGAAAAAAATTTAAGTGATAGTTTCTCAAAAACCACAGAATTTGTCAAAATTTGGAAGAAAAAATCGTTATCTCAAGTTCTTTCATATTTGTTCAAATGGTGCCATTCTGCCATCAGATATTACTAAAATCATAAATATCTTTAGGCAACTTGTCAAAAACCATTCAACTGAATTTGACCAAATATGAAGTAAATCAGGTACCTCACAGTGCCTGGTAATGTATATACTTGAAGAGGGAGCTTATGAGTTATGATTTGGGCTGAAGTCCCAAGAGTTAGGGAGAAATCAGACATCAGACTTTTCCATTTATTTGTGGATTTCAGTTTTTTTATGGTCAGGATGGTTCCTGGGATTAGCATAAATTCATTGAGCAGATGGTGGTGATGGGTGCATTCTGTTCCATCTGTATGTCTTTCAGGGTCGCCAGTGTCTGAATATATAAGCTGAATAAGTTGTAGAATCTTTGCTGAACCACAAATGTAATGACCCAACAAAATATAGCCACATATGATTAAGAAGTGGCCCCCATCATTTCTTTTAGTTTTTATCATTCTAAGAGATAAACAAGGCTATTTTATAAATAAGCACAATTTCTTTAATATGGTTAGAAACATTAGCTTTTACATACACGTCTAAAATGTTTGTTAAAGCTTGTCACATTTTAATCATGCATGCTTAATTCCAATGAACAAACATGACTGTAAAGGACTAAAACTATAGCTTGAAGTTGGTTCACGTAAGGAGCATGCTCAAAGGGGTGATTCCATTCCAATGTTTTTCAATTTAGTTAGCATCTTTATACTTTGATGGTCTATGAACACATCAAATGTTGACACTGCTTGATAACTGTATTGAGCATGAGGCAGCTGGTCACGTGTTTGGTTCAAATGTGGAATGATGACATTATCCAAACTGACAGGGATCTAAGTTGATTTTTATCACTCTTTTGCCACTGTATAAAACCATGGTAATAAGAAAGTAATTGATGTTGCACCTTTATGCACAGTGCATTAAGGTAGAGATCTTTTTGATGTGGAGTGTAAGTGATTTATCTTGACATGTATTTAATTTGTGATCACACTAGTGGTAGTACTGTTTTTACCATTGAAGCAAATGTCATTTACTCTCCTGATAGTTTTGTTCTTTTCTTATTCTCTATTTGAGATATTTGTTGAGGTTAATTCACGAAATAAAATACCTACAAATAAGCAAATTCTGATTGGCAAAACCATAAGTTTAAGTACCTATGAAATATCTTTTATTTTCAAAGCCACGAAAATTGAGACCAACAAAAATAAATAATAAATGATACTAATGCAGTTGCTTTTCTTCCCACTTCACAAGCAACAAACAGCATTAATATGGCAGCAAACTTCAATGTTACAAGCACAGGGTCTTGCTTCAATAAAATTTGTATATGGATATAGGGATTGGGTTGTCCAAAAACGGTCATAATATTGTTATTGGCATTGGTCTCATGAATCCATTTACCGGTATCCATTTACTGAAAGTCTCAATCAAAGGGAGGTCCCCCAAATTCAACACCTAATTTTCCAGTTTTCAGATTTTTGGTAAACTCGATGCTGGAGAAATCCAGCAGGGAGAGACCTTGGGAAAGAATCGTGAAATGCTGATTGTTTAAACAACTATTTTGCAGAGAAAGTGATCATGTGTATATCTGGTCTAGGAGAAACAAAATCACACCAACATTAATACACTATATAACAATCACTTCTCGAAGCATTTCTTTCCCCTCTACAGTTTCAATATATGTGTTATTTGCATTCACAAGCTGTTACATGTCAAATAGGTTGTGAATGCAAATAACACATATATTGAGGGGATACAACAATATTTCTGGGCCAGTCATTATAATTTACTAGGCCACTCACACTATTAAGTCAATTAGAAAAGCACAACACTGATTGGAGATTTTTTCATATTCTTATGTCATGTATTAAGGTTTGAATAAACAGTAACACAAGAAAGAGTGAAAACAACAAGCTTTGAAAAATGTAACAAATAATTTATTTCCCTAGAAAAATACTGTAAAAATGAAAAATAAGAACCTATGGTTTTATGAATCAAATCCAAAAATAATCTAAGAATAATCCACGAATAAAATTTTAGAAGTCCTAATAATGAAATGTTCTAATGATTTCAAGTTCGAGTCCCGACGAAAAATCCAAGATGGAAGGTGATGACGGATGCTATATCTGGTACAGTGCTGTTGTAGAAAAACAAGAAATAACACTCTGGCTTTGGAAATCTGAATACAAATTTTAAGAAATGTCTTTGTTCAAGAATTCTGTATGAGCACACATATTTTTCCAGGAAAAAAAGAATTAATCCTTTTGAATCCAAAATAGTTGAATAAACATTAAAAGAACTCCAAAATGACAAAACAAAAGAACACCTTGACATCAAGTGTTTTAAGCCCAGAATGAGAGATCACTTTCTAAACATTACTATCAAAACTAAGCAATGCGCAATTTCATAAATGCCTGAATTGCAAAATAGAGGGTCACGTGATCATGTTTACAAATAAAAAATCACATAGCCCCAGTATGACCTTGACAAAAACCATTTTACTCTAAGAATAAGATAAAAATAAAAAGTTGTTTACTTCTCTCACTGATTTCTAAATAAAGGTTGGGAAATAGGTCAGCATTATTGTTTACAACTGAAGAGTCAAGGTCAAACTATTTTGTGAAAAAATATTGAGTTCCTAGTAAACAAAGCTTTATTATTTTGACATGTAATGAAATTAAAAATAAAACGACTTTAAAACTTAACAAACAAATTAAATCAAATACATAACAATATCCTAAATGTTTGTGTCAGATGGCTCAGCTGATTTTGTGCACTGTACACTCTGGCACACGACTGCTCTGGTAACACTATTTTTTATTAGTTGACTGGATCAAATTATGTAATAAAAATACAAATAAAGCATTTAAGGCATAATCTAGTTACATCATACATTCTCCTGAAAGGATTAATAAAGAGACTTTTATATTCAAAACTTGTAAGTACAACAAATTTATTTATTTTTATATGCTGACTAAACAGAACATTAGAATTGTATAAAATAAATAAAAGCATATGATTTTTGTAATGCACTTTGTCTAGTTTGGTATAATGCTTGTGTTGATGACCTATACTCACATTGTGCATACTTTTGAATAGAGTAACAGTTTCTTAGATCTGTTTCACCCTTATTGTAAGGTGTTTTTTTACAGGCTTTGTAGTAAGATCTGAAACTATTTTGCTTTTATTTTCTGGAGTAGTAATGTTTTATGCCATGCCTATATAGACACACATGACGTGCTCAGAGTGGAGGAATGCTCACACAAGACACATTTATAGAGTGAAAAACTGCTCATGATGGACAGACAGATTCTGAATAGATTAATTATTAATATGAATGGCAAATTACTTTATTCTTTTGTTTATATTGTTTATCATTTCACTTAAAACAAATGTATTTTTATTCTTGCGGTCTTTCCAAAGATAAATACAGACACTGGTGATATGTTTTCTTTACATCCATTCAACACATATCCATAGTTTGAAATATATTGAAAAAACTTGTTTCTGTTTAAATAAATCAGATTAACTTGGTGGTTATCAAAACATAAAACAGTTAAATGCACTGAAATGTTTATTAAATTAGTGTTTGGAAATTTAAGCCCAAAATTGCAAAAATCTATGGTGTTTACAGAGAAAGATGGAAGACATTTTAACTCTACAAAAAAATGTTATATCTATGATAACTAAACAATTGAAAACAAACTAAAGGATCATAACATCATAACAGGTAAATATTGAGATCTAGCAGATAATGAATGCATTTGAATTTATATATCCAAAATAAATAAATAACATCATTGATACTTTAAAGGAAATTATTGAGTGAGAAAAACAATCTACTTTGGGGTATGCACCGAGACAAGCCTCATTGGGAGACAAAAATGTACCTCTTGACTGGGGATTCCTTGTCTCAGCGCAAACCTCAGCATAGATTCAGTTTATATATAAATTTTAAATATCCAAAATAAATAGCATCATTCCTAGCTTACCTGGGTATGACATGTATATCAAGACACTTGTAAAATATGATCCAGATGAAGAGGAAAAATCAAGCTAAGCAAATATGTGAAATACATTTTTCAACAAGGATTCCATAGTTGATAGAGCCATAAAAGAAGAAATAGTGCTATTACTCCATGTTCTTAAATAATTAGCAGCAAAGAGTGAAAACCAACAAAATTTGTAAAATTCAACAAACAATTTTCCTAAGAATAAAAAGTGAAATTTGCAAAGAACCTACAGTATTGTGGATTAAATTCCATATATTTCTAGACGTTTTATCAGATGTCCAAATGTATAAAGTTTCGACTGAATTCCAGTGGTATTCAGATTAAATTCCAATATTGATTGTGTTGATATTCCTGTTATCGCAAACACGGTAATGTGCCAACAGCCTGGATTATGGCAATGTGCTAAGAGTCTTTTGATGTGTCACAACATTATACTCCAGAAATATTCTTTCTTGAATTCACTATTATAAAAATTCCAAATTAATATTTCTGTCAGAGAATATTATAGATGAGCACTTTGTATTTCCAGTGAATAATAATTTGAATAAATAAATCCACCCATATGAAAAGCTGAACACAAAAATAAGACAAATTCAACCTCAGATGTTGAATGCAAGAATGCGTAATTTCTCAAGTAAACAAAATTGTATGATTAAAAACCCAAATGCACAGTAGTAGAACCATAATGAGGGCTCAAATTAATTTCTAGAAAATTCTAAGTTGTCATCAAGATAAAATCTGTTACTAAAATTATAATAGAGAACATGGTAAACATCAGGCAGATGAGGTATTCTGGGGAACTGGAAAGACCAATGTCCTAGACTCAAATTGAGATAAACAGCTTTACTTCCATTGATAATGATCCTAATATTTAATCTATTATCACATATAAATATTAGCTATGTATTATGTTATTAATAAAATCAATGTTCCTTGTCAGGTATACAGTGAACTTGATTTAAGACAGGATTGAGTATTAAATACAAATGTATATAACATATAGTCATGAAAAGCCAACAAATAATACAAATTAAATATATATAACAATAGAAGAAAAAAATTAAATGTATAATTGGGTTTGGAGTTAGCTTTAGATTCATAGGACAATCTATAGAACAGTTGGCTACAAATCTGAGTAATGAATTTTTTGCTGAGATACTAAAATGTTTTAAAGGCATAACACCTAAATAGCTTAGAAAAGATATTTATTCACATGAATACATGACTATTTTTGAAAAGTTTAATGAAACAGTCTCCAATAGACAAGTTCTATTCCTATCTAAGCATCTCAAATATAGCTGAAAAAGGACTACTGGTATGGAAAATTATAGGAAAAGAACAACAGTACAATTATTGTGAAATGGAAATATTTTGTTAAAAATATTAGAAAGACTAATGTTATTGCAAGGCGAATAATTATTGGAAGCAGCTTAGAATAATCCACCCACCCCACCACCCTATCATTTTGTACCCTCCCTTTTGTAATTAAAAAAAATGAGAAACATCAAGAATAAAAAAAGATCCACAAAACTTAGTCATTTTCATTATTTTATCATTTCTAACTGGATTGTTACCAGAGGGTCCCTTGTACTGTCATTTATTTCTTCAAACTAAATGGGAGCTTTCAGTGTAAACAATGAGCCAGCTGACTCATTTTCCAGTTCGTGGAAAAGCCCATTTTCCGTGAAAGTTGAATTTCCTAGTACTAAGCATACTTTATAAGATTGTATTGTCCACATCCAATATTTGCAAATGTCTAATTTTAATCATTGTAAAAAAATTAACAAATTGAAAAGACTATGTGACTTAACTCTTAAGAAGTTGAAAAACAAATACAGTGTCAGAATGAGACTGTTAATGGCTCTTACTGATTAGTTGTATATCTATATTGTGACACAATGAGACTGTTACTGACTCATAGTGATTAGTTTTGTATATCCATGTTGTGACAGAATGAGGCTGTTAATGGCTCTTCCTGATTAGTTGTATATCTTACTGTGACACAATGAGACTGCTAATGACTCATAGTGATTAGTTTTGTATATCCATGTTGTGACAGAATGAGACTGTTAATGGCTCTTACTGATTAGTTGTATATCAAATTTGTGACACAGTGAGACTGCTAATGACTCATAGTGATTAGTTTTGTAAATCCATGTTGTGACAGAATGAGAATGTTATTGACTTTTAATGATTAGTTGTATATCTATATTGATTGTGACACAATGAGACTGTTAATGACTCATAGTGATTAGTTTTGTAAATCCATGTTGTGACAGAATGAGACTGTTAATGGCTCTTACTGATTAGTTGTATATCTATTTTGTGACACAGTGAGACTGTTAATGACTCATAGTGATTAGTTTTGTATATCCATGTTGTGACAGAATGAGGCTGTTGATCGCTCTTACTGATTAGTTGTATATCTATACTGTGACACAATGAGACTGCTAATGACTCATAGTGATTAGTTTTGTATATCCATGTTGTGACAGAATGAGACTGTTAATGACTCTTACTGATTAGTTGTATATCTATATTGTGACACATAGTGATTAGTATTGCATATTCATGTTATGACATTATGAGATTGTTAATGGCTCATACTGATTAGTTGTATATCCATCTTGTGACAGAATGAGACTTTTATTATGGCTCTTACTGATTAGTTGTATGCCCATATTGTAACCGAATGAGACTGTTAATGGCTCTTACTGATTAGTTGTATATCTATATTATGACAGAATGAGACTGTTAATGGCTCTTACTGATTAGTTATATATCTATATTGTGACAGAATGAGACTGCTAATGGCTCTTACTGATTAGTTGTATATTTATATTGTGACAGAATGAGACTGTTAATGGCTCTTACTGATCAGTTGTATATCTATATTGTGACAGAATGAGACTGTTAATGGTTCTTACTGATTAGTTGTATATATATATTGTGACAGAATGAGACTGTTAATGGCTCATACTGATTAGTTGTATATCTATTTTGTGACCGAATGAGACTAATGCTCTTATTGATTAGTGTTATATCTATATTGTGACCGAATGAGACTGTTAATGGCTCATACTGATTATTTTTTTTCTGTATTGTGACAGAATGAGACTGTTAATGGCTCTTACTGATTAGTTGTATATCTATATAATGACAGAATGAGACTGTTAATGGCTCTTACTGATTAGTTATATATCTATATTGTGACAGAATGAGACTGCTAATGGCTCTTACTGATTAGTTGTATATCTATATTGTGACAGAATGAGACTGTTAATGGCTCTTACTGATCAGTTGTATATCCATATTGTGACAGAATGAGACTGTTAATGGCTCTTACTGATTAGTTGTATATATATATTGTGACAGAATGAGACTGTTAATGGCTCATACTGATTAGTTGTATATCTATTTTGTGACCGAATGAGACTAATGCTCTTATTGATTAGTGGTATATCTATATTGTGACCGAATGATACTGTTAATGGCTCATACTGATTAGTTTTTTTCTGTATTGTGACAGAATGAGACTGTTAACGGTTCTTACTGATTAGTTGTATATCTATATTGTGACAGAATGAGACTGTTAATGGCTCTTACTGATTAGTTGTATATCTATATTATGACAGAATGAGACTGTTAATGGCTCTTACTGATTAGTTGTATATCTATATTGTGACAGAATGAGACTGTTAATGGCTCTTACTGATTAGTTGTATATCTATATTGTGACCGAATGAGACTGTAATGCTCTTACGGATTAGTGGTATATCTATATTGTGACCGAATGAGACTGTTAATGGCTCTTACTGATTAGTTTTTTTTTCTGTATTATGACAGAATGAGACTGTTAATGGCTGTTACTGATTAGGTGTATGACCATATTGTGACAGAAATCTTGCACATTGACATGAATGATAACATCAAGTTTTGTGACACAAAGTACTCCTTGCACTGAACTGGTTTGATCAAACTTCAAATGTAGGCTATATTAATGATATACCTTACATGTGATTGACTGAGCATGTTACCTCTCTAGATCTAAAATCTGTGTTTCTCATCCAGTTTATATACAGTTTGGTAAATATGTTTATATCATGAGATCTTGGATAACTTTGATGATGATTTTGCAAGAGACTGCTTGTTCTCTTTGCTGATGTCACATTATGAAACAATCAAAACACAAAACATGAACTGAAAATTTCTTTATATTCTGCCCTAAACAAACTTGTGAGATGGTGCATGAGCAATTTCATAGTAGTTAATACTGATAAACTAAAATATTACTTATCTCACGATGGCAAGAAAGATTGATAGTGATGAATTATGTATAATATGGAAGGATATGAATTAAAGATTTTGGCATCTTAGAAGAATGCTACATTTTCTCCCAAAAAGACAGTTACACAGAACCCTATTGAGACCACTGTAATACTGTGGGGGAGGGGTTAATTCTTTTGATAAAAACATAGAAAAGTTTACATGACTTTTAAAAATAGCAATCCAAACAGAGAACATGAAAAAATTAACTGGTTAGTAATAAATATTGGCTGTTACAGACTGAATCCATTTGACAAAAGATAAGTTACTATAATGGGTAGTCAATAATAGTGCTCCTGTCTATTTATAGTCACTATTCCAGTGTAAGCTACATGTACCTTATAACACTCCCCACCCAAGACCATGTCTACCAAACAATGCCAGATTCCCCAACCAAATGAGAAATTATTCAGAAGAAGTTTCCCGTACTTGGGAACTTTTTTCTAAAATAAAATTCCGGTAGAGATTAGAAAATTTTACATTATGCCCTTCTTCCAAACTCAATGTATCCAGTGGCTTCAGAGATATAGTTAAAATGAGAATGAAACAACTGTATTTATATTCAAGAATATTCAAACCATATCCAATTACTTTGGAAAGAATTTAGAAATTGAATCTAAGATGAAAAATATCCCTAAATATTTTTAGTAGTAAAGGGAATGCAGTTTATATAATAACAGTTTGAAAATATGTTTTGGGGATTTTTATGTGTTATTTTATCTTTTATTTGATATACATTGTATGGAATTTTAAAATTATTATATAATTTATTTGATCGTATTGTATTGTATGTTTGCATTTATTTGAAAGGGTTTATTCCTAAATTTTATACAATTTATTTATTAATTTTTAATCTTTTACTTTACTTGGCATAATATATCTACCATTGCATTGAGATGCCATACAATGTTACTACTATGCCATGCAATGAAACTACTTTGCCAGACAAGCCAGACAATGCTACTGCTATGCCATACAATGCCACTACTATGCCATACAATGCCACTACTATGCCAATGTCACTACTATGCCATACAATGCAACTACTATGACATGCAATGCCATTACTAGTATTTTGAGTTGTATATTTAGCAAAGAGTGGATGATTTCTTTAAAACTAAAACCTCTGTTTTATATTATATTGGACAGATGTTTCATTGCCAAACATAATACATCTTAATGTTGACACTCACTGTTTAATTGTCTCAGATTTAGTTAAGGACCTTTGAACCCTTTTTTGAAATCATTTGCAACCAGTCCCATATCCTAAGAGAAGAATATTCAACTTGAGTATTAATTTTCTTATTGCATTTTTGGTGTAGATATATCTAGTTGTATAGACTGTGTACATTGTACAGTATGATCTTAAGTATTAGATTTTAATACACATTATATTGTTACAGGTGTCTAATTACTCTTCATGATTGAGACCCCATTTTTATGTATTTTAAATATGTTACTTTGTATTTATATCAGAGAAAACCATTTCTAGATTTTTTAAAAGTTGATGTTTTACAAGGAAAATGAAGAACTAATTCTGTATTGATCTTGTTTTTTTCAGACACTAAAGATCAGACTTACTCCATTTCCCTCAGCTGAGAATGGTACATACAAATGCATTTTTAGTACTGATGGGAGAAACATTTCAGCTGATGTTGCAAAGAGAGAAAATGAAACGCTATATTGTACAAGTCCAAAAGTAACAAGTAAGTAGTCTATGGACTAATTAATGTGCTATGCAGTATTGTAAGCTTCAAAAGGCAAATGCTTCATCAATATTGGATGAAGAAAAAAAGAGTCAATTGAAGATCACAGAATAATATTGAAGAAAATTCTGTTGGAATGGGTGATCAGTAGGTACTAGCAGCTGCCTTACTAGGCACTCAGCACTAAGAGGTTAGTTTTAGGACTGGCCGGCCTGGTGTCAGGGTAATGTGACTAGGTGAGGACATGATGCTACTTGTCTGTGGCATGAAACCCTAGTGCTGGACATCGTTATAACTGTCACAGCAATATGACTGAAAAATTGTTAATGCTACATTACAAAGGCAAAGCGTTCACACAGACACACACATACACATCTGCATAATAATGTAAATCGAATTGCCCAAAACTCTTTTCAAGGAAGATAAATCCTTACAAATATATTCAAAGATGAAGTGCTACAAGATGAAAGATAGTAAGTATAGATGGTACTGGTCTATAAGATGTATATGAAATAAATTGTAAAGATAGAAAATAAAATCTATAAAATACAGGGTTGAAATTTTTAACACAACCAAAGTCTTTCAAAAGAGTTTTTTTCTTGTGGTGCACCATCATAAAGTTTAGAGCATCTGTCTCACAGACTTGAAATTGATGCACTTGACATTTATGTGTTCCACTGTCAATGGACACAGGCATGGTATGCACTTTGGTCAAGGTTCTCCTTTCAAGAATTATGTAAGAGTCCACTATGTTTGTCCTGAATGTGATTGGCACAATATCACTTCATATCAGTGTATTGTTTCTTCATGAGTAATTATAGATAGTTGACCAGATAGAACGTACACTGCACTGTCTGCAGTTTTTTAAGAATGATGCCATATTTGTTTTAAATAATTTCTCATGGAACCTGATCCGTTTCTGTAAATCTATAGAGGAAAGTGTAATAGTGATAAAGGAAATCATGAAAGATGACTGAAATTTCTAACAGGAGAGCAGCTAGTGTTATTCTCGAGGCTGATTCAGATGCACCATCAACAAATCTTTGTAAAACGCTTACGTTGGTTCCATTTCAGCAGAAAACTCTGCTTCAAACGGGTTTTCATTACAGCAGTGTACCATATAAGCTTCACTGCAACATGGCTAAATGGCACATGCATGGTACATATTTTAGATAGAAGCATATATCCAGTGAATAATTAAAAGAGGAAAATTCAAAGGGAACTATGAACTTACATGGTAAACAATAAAAGTACAGGTTGAGACATTGTTTTTTAAACACATACATGTTCTCTTTGACTCTTTTTCAATTTGTGAATAATATTTATATGACAATAAATAGAAATTGACATAAAGAAATATTACAAAAACCACACATTCTTGGAATGAATTAAACATTTGTAGCCAGATCAACATACATTCTTGTGCTTACCATGTATGAGATTGTAGATTGTGTGCATTGGACAAATTGGTACCACTTTTGGAATATGAGAACTTAGATCCTTGAGAACATGCCAGAAAGCAACTAATCTGGATTATTCAGAAAGTTTGTGCTTCCATTATATTTCAGTTAAGAAGTACATATGTTGTTTACTGGCCAATCAAATGTACAAAATAGTTTTGTTTTCTCACATTGATGTTTCTGAAACTCGTAGTCTCCAGGTGTCAAGGCATCTCAAAGTTGTGAAAATTTGCTGATCTATCATCAAATATCAAATACGGCCACCATTACTACAAATATAAAAACTTTTAAACTTTAAAATAAGACTTATCAGAAATGGAGAATATTAAACAGATGGTATGAGGGCAATTTCTCACAAATCATGGAGCAGAATTTTCACCAAATTGGACAAAAGGGATCATGGTTGAAAGGTTTTTTAATTTTGCACAAATATTTATGATTCACTATCAAATATAGCCACTGTTACTGGCAACAGAAAAGAAAACCCCAGATGATGACAATTAAACAAACTGCTCAGGTTGATTTAACCAGTGTTAAAGAAGGAATTCTAGTTTGAAGGCTAGTGAATTTAACCCATATGATCTTGATTCACCATCAGGTATGACTTCTGTTATTAAAAACTGAAAAACCTTTAAACAGCTTCTTGAAAACTGCCCCCAAAAAATGTCCAAACTTGTTATATAACATCCTGTAAGGAGGCTTTTTAATTTTAATAAATAATGCTGTTTCACAATCAGATATAACTGCTATTACTAAAAGTAGTAAAATATTTCAAACACCTTCTTCTGAAAACCGATGACAAAAATTTGATAGCATTTGTTACACAGATTCCTCATCTGAAGAATTTTAATACATGTATTATACAAATAATGCTGTTCTGATATTAGGTATGTCTGCCCCTTAACTAAAAATGAAAAACTTAAAACAATGGGTATCATTCCATTCCATAATCAGATATGGCAGTTCTTGCTAAAAATCAAAAAATCTTTAAATAGTTTCAAGAACAATTCAGTAGAACATGGCGCTCAGAAATTTGTTACAGAGGGTTTGGTGAGTTATGGCCACTTCTTTCTTTAAGATAACTTTCTGTGAGATGGGGCCTTTTGATGAGTTGCAAGACCATCATGATTTTTAAATTTAAAACTTAAAATGTAAAATTTTATATGCTTCCTCAGCTATAATCTGTCAAGTAAAATTTGTAAGGAAAAAGGCTCATATTATGGACATTATTTAAAACAAAATGGTGAATTAGTGTAAAAAGCAAGTTGACGACTTACATTGTGTATAATGAACTCATTGCATACTTTGTACACACGAGAATCAAATCACAATATCCTAGTAATAAGACATTGGTTCATATGAGAAGTCAGCTGGACTAAAGTCTGCACCTTTCAGTAATGCCAATAATGACTTCATGTCATATTATTTAACAGTAAAGAAGACTGAGATTTTATTTACCAGTAAAGATATCACAAGACTGAGATTTTATTTACCAGTAAAGCTGTCAGATGACTGCGATTGTATTTACCATTAATTAAAGATATCACATAAATGAGATTTTTATCACTTTTATGATCAAAGATACTGAAAAACAATGTGAATGCCTAAGTGAGAAGTAAAACTGCCAGACAATATACTTCAAAGAATTTGTAACATATATATACCTGTAAGCATCAAAGTTTTCATTTAGGCAGTACTATGCAATTATATGCTAAATTAGACAAAGTACAGCATGACATAAAGGCCTTCCAATTTTATATTTGTTTTTATGACCAATTCAGCAAAATTTGAAAAAATGTTGACAGCATGCATTGGGCTTTTTGTTTGAGTCTCTTACGAACGAAAAGATTTTGTATATGGAAATATTTTAAAGAAACTTGTCTTCAAATTTTAATTATGCTTATAACATTTATAGGTAAATGAATTCTTTTCAAAAACTACTGAACAGAAGTTCACCAGATCTGACAAGAAGGAACCTGGCATAACTCCTATTCAAAGTCATCCAAATGATGCCTTAAGGCTATCCAGTATGGCTATTGTTACTAGAAATAGCAAGACCATTAAATGACGCTTTTTTAAAAACTACTGAACATAATTCAGCTAAATTAGACAGCATGACATTAAGGCCTTCCAATTTTATATTTCTTTTTATGACCAACAAAATTTGAAGAAATGATGGCAGTATGCATTGGGCTTATTGTTTGAGTCTCTTATGAATTAATGGATTTTATGTATGGAAATATTTTCAAGAAACTTGTCTTCAAGGATTATCCTGAAGCAAAAAATATGGAGTAAAATTCCATGTATTCACTGGAACATTCATTGGTTTCAGTCTTAAAACCTCATATCATCTTCTATTTCCAATTTAGCACACACAACAGCTGACTTGGCTATCTATATGATGAAAAATAATCAGACTGCTAAGTTGACATCGCTGCCTTTCCTTTTCTACAACTGTTCAAATTTCTCAAGGTAAGAAATATTACAGTTTGATTCAGTTTTCAGTATAAATATTTCTCTCTCTCCTGCCTTCAGACCACTGTGGGAGCTAATGGTTTGTCCCAGTGTCTGTGATGCATTGAGTGAGCTAATGGTTTGTCCCAGTGTCTGTGATGCATTGAGTGAGCTATTGGTTTGTCCCAGTGTCTGTCATGCAGTGAGTAAGTTAATGGTTTGTCCCAGTGTCTGTCATGCATTGAGTGAGCTAATGGTTTGTCCCAGTGTCTGTCATGCATTGGTTAACAGCTGCTTGTTGATGCATTGCTGGTAAAGAAATTGTTCATCAGATTTGAAATGTACTCTGATCTGATCAACATTTTGGATTTATTTTTGTCAAACATGAGTGTCTATGGATAAGTTAATTGGCTGACTGGTTGTCATGCATGTATCAGCCAGAAGGCCAGGTGAACTTAGGGTATGGTTCTGTTTTTTCAGGCATCATCGGTTGTGCATTTTCTGTCACAACAGATAATACCTGCAAATGCCAGTTCACCACCATCTACCATTACCTTGTGCATGGCTTCAACTGGGATAACGATAAAGTTGATTGATTTTGGGTCAAAACATCAAAGGTTATACCAACTGTGACTGAAAGACCAAAATGGTTTTCTGCACAATAACATTAGTTCTAAGGCACAGATCTGGACCAAAAGTTTTGTTGAGCGAAGAAGAAAAGTTAATGGTCAAGGTCATTGTGATCGAAAGAAGAAAAAGGGTTTTTGAACAAAATTTTGAATTATTGACTATGAACCTTCAAGTGGATGACTTACTCTTTGAGCAAGACAGAAGTCTATTGATTTAAGAATTTAGAATGTCAGTGGTCAAGAAGAAGAAAAATCATATTTATCTTAACTGAAGTTTATGGAGGACTTGGTTCTAAGGTATGGAGGAAGCAATTTGGTCTAAAGGTCAAAGGTCACATGTGTAATAAACAAACCTTACAGGTTTTGGGTCAAATATCGTAGTCATGGTAGGTATAATACGAAAATAATGTTTTTGCACAGTAAGTTGGTTCATGATTGCATACCTTGACCAACAGGTCCAGTTACTGAGACACAGCGGTCAGTAATTTCCAGAGCCAGCCATAACCTATTAGTGCCTACATCAAGAATTATTCATGGGCATTTAATATAATCTTCACAGTACTCTTGATAATACAAGTAGACAAGTTGTGTGGCTTGCAAATTAAATTTGATATACATATTAGTTTGCATATTTAGAAGGCCTGTTTGGATTTCAATGCCATTTTGGAAATCTATACAAAATTTCTAATGTTTTATATTTTTTGAACTTTTACTTTTTGGTCTGTATTGGGTCATATTTTTGCAAACACAAATTTAGTTATGCTTTTGAATTTTAGCATAGTGTATTTTTTGTTATATTTTCACACCATGCATGTAGCACAGGACGTTGTGAAATTGTAGTCAGAAAATATTTAAACCAAAGTTTGAAGAGCTTCTTGAAAGGAACATTAAGGAGAGCTAATATTCCTGCATGGTCATGGAAGGGAAGACTTGTCCAGAACAGTCCCATGCCCCTTACTCAGGTTAGGGCAGTTGGTGCCATAGTATGATATTATTATTTCCTTAAGGCTTTGTAACATTGCACTCAAGGTTGATGGAGTTCTTTTTTTATAGCAAGGAGCTATAATTCATATACCACTTAATCTGTGACAGCGAACTAAAATTGCTGGTGCATCTTAAGATGATGGTGTGTGTACAAACTGTGTTTATGTGATCCATTTTCTACGATTTATTATTCCAGCTGATTATTAGAAATTTGTTATTGCTACTCCTCCTTACCTATTGGGATAACTGCCACTGAAAGAACAGGTCATCTCAAAGACTAGTTGGTCCTAAATGATAATGGTGTCCCTTGGACACGCAGTGTTGGCAAGAATGTCAGCAATTTAAAAAATCTTGTTACTACCGTAACTACTTCTTAGTGGATGGGCATACCAACATTGGCTTTTCTATATAATAAAAAACCCGTCTAATAATGTCTTGTTGGTCCTAAGTGAAAATGGTACTGATCTAATTCCTAGTATGGTTGACTTGGTCTTTATGCTACAAGACTTCTTATGATATCTAGTTAGACCCAAATGAACATTGTAGTCTGACATCCAATATTGCTGAATTTAAGACCATTTGAAAATTATCAGCACACCTTCAGAGTGTATGGTCAGACTGACATGGTATTTTCATGAAAATAATTCTTATGATGTATAGTTGGTTATAATGAAAATGATGCCAATCTGTCCCCCAGTATGGCTGTTATGGTGGCTACCTTTAAAATCTTATCATTTTTCCTGCCAATCTTAAATCCAGTATAGCCACCAGATGGTTTCAACCCTAAGTTGATAATAGAAGAAACTGTCTTATTTCAGATTCCTGGAAAGTCATCTTGGGCAGCATAGTCTCAGTCACATCAAATGATTCTTCTTGGATGGTGATGTGGGGTTTTAACCAAAAGACTTGCTATGTCTGATTGGTTCAGAATGAAAATCATGCCAATCTTAAATCCAGTATAGCCAACAGATGGTTTCAACCCACAGTTGATAATGGAAGAAACTGTCTTATTTCGGATTCCTGGAAAGTCATCTTGATCAGCATAGTGTCAGTCCCATAAAATGATTCTTCTTGTAAACTTTTTTAAGATTGTGTTAGGGACACTCAATTTCATGCCATTGCACCTATTGACACTAACCCTGCGGGTGTATCTTATGACACTTGGTCACCCTAGCCTACATTTCAGGATTTAGTTAGGATTTTGCATAAATATTGTTCTGATTTTGCCGGTCAGAGTTATAACTTCAACCCATCTGACAAACTTCTACTGGGTTTTCTTAGAAAGAGCCTCTAACATTCAAAATAACTGAGTTGATGAGACATACATTTTTGGGTTAAATGAGATTTGTTACAGCTGTGTATAGGTTTGAATTGCCAAAATATTTTTTCTATTGTCACAAAATTTACAGTGAGGATGCATCTTTGTACATATTGGAGACAGAAGTACTGGGTCATCATGACATTTTCACCAAGATATTGAGCACATGATGTGGCCACAGTGCTCACATTTCCATACCATTTAACATTTTCATCCAAGTTGGCCTTAATAGGTACATCATGGGATTAAGGATCATATGCCAAAACTGGATTGTTATAGCCTATTTTCTACACTGTTTGAAAGATACCAATGAATGCCACAGTAGTTTGTATTTCTTGTGTGTTCCTGCTCATGAACAACTTTGGTTTATATATTATCTCAAGACATTAAAGTGTCAAGTAAAAATCTACTGATAATTTTGCTGCATTTTGACAGAATATTGTATATTTAGTATCTACTTACACCAGTATTAATACAAATTTAATTTATATAATTGTTATGTACATACGTGAAAGCAACATAGAGTCAAACCTGTCACTAACGGTCACTCACTTGAAGAGGCAAAATTGGCCATTGCACAAAGCTTACTACTGTGCATATTATTATTATTATTATTATTATTATTATTTTATGGGCAATATACAACACAATCATAGTTACAGGGTACATGGTGTTCTCTCCAAAATTTATGTTCCACACAAGATTACTTTATCCAGCTCACCTTAATCCAACCTATAAATGAAATAATCACAGACTTAAAAATTATACATCAATCTTCGCTTGTTCATTCTATTAGAAGCTTAACTTGCCAAGATCAAAAGATGTTCAGCTTCTATGTGATGAACATAGAAACAAAAGAAACCATATATGGTTATTGATTGTGACCCATGAACTGAACCTATACCCACCTTTACCCACCTTTATATAACTTTAATTTATGCTATTTCTATATTTTCAGGTGTAAAAACTGTACATCAGAAAGTGATGGTGGATGTAATTGGTGTGTTTCCAGTAATACAGTGATGTGCAGTACCAATGGTTCTTGTCCCACAAATTTTACATACAAACAGGTAATGGGAAGCTTTCAACTTTACCTGTAGTTAATTATACACTCACCGAATAGAGTCAGAGGTATATCGGACTGCACATATATTATCTTCCTTCCTTCAAGTCCTTTCCACAGCCTTGTGAGCGAAAAGAAATTAGCTTCAGTTTTTGATTGATTGTTATGTGACCTGGTAGATATTAAGGTCATTATTTAAAGATTTGCACATTGATAATTGACTAATTTCTGGCTCTGTTTTACACTTCTTTCAAGAACAACTCTTTCACTCTGATGAAAAGTGGTAGGAATGTTTCTAAAGATATGCTCTGTCAAATTTGTGTCTGGGTGGTTCCTCTAGTCATGGTGTGACTTCCTTTAACCTGTTGATAAATCTTCTCTAGAACTGTTAAATTAATTTCAATCCAAGTTCATTAAAATCTTTCTTATGATATTCTTGACAAAATTGTGACTGCCATTGCAGCCATTTGGAAAATCTGTTTTCATTGGTTTCACTATAAAAACTTTTCCAGTTTTGATCAAACTTAGTAGCAATGTTTATTTTGACACACTGTATTAAAACTGTGTCTGGTGTGTCTCTCTTGACAACATTGTGGAATTTTGCATCTAGGTGGAATACTTATTTTAAACTTTTCTTTTATAAATGACTGAACAAGGTATGATTAAATTTGTGAGTGTTTTTAAGGAATGCTCTATCAAAATTTTGCCTTAATTGAAATTTCTAGCATTAGTGTGGCTTCCAGTGCAGCCAAATGGGAAACCTGATATCAGCTTACCAGAACAAGAGAATCTTCTTTGATATAACTCAGTAACAATATTTCTTAGTTCATGCTGTGTCAATCTTGTAGTTGCGTTGAATCCCCTAACAAGTGTAGTTTCCTTAGCAACCATATGGAATTCCTCTTTGTAAATTATTCCCCAGAATGGCTGAGCCAGATCAATTAAACATCATAGGAATGTTTGAAAAATATTAATACATGTTCTTTCAAAATTCTGTCTTGGATGTCTCCCCTGCCAGTGGTATCGTTCCACTACAGCGATATGGAAAACCATTTTTTTAAAAACTTCTTCTCTATCGCAGCTAAGCTAATTGTGATCAAGCTTGCCATAAAAGTTTTTAGGATATGCTGTATCAAAATTTGCCCTGGGTGTCTCCTTGGGATGAAATGATACACCTCTGTCATGTATTGATATGATTCACAATACATAACCTACAATATGATACATTATCGATATACATATCAGCTTGATGGTCTTTTTATCTTTAGACTGTCTCTCATTGGTATGGTGGTGCCATTGTATATATGTTGACATATTGATTTTATTTCTAGCAAGCAGATTACAGACAGACAGACCTATCATCTGTTCATATGCCATTCTCATACATGACAGGATACAAAAAATTCATCCAGATAAAATACTTCATGTGTAAGTGATTTTTATTCAGTCTTTTAGGTCATTTCAGGTTGCTCCATTTGATCAGGTGCAAAACTCATTTTGGTCAGCATGCCCTTTGTTTCACACTCTGAAAGATTGTACTATTAATTTCATGTCTTCAATAAAATTTGGTTGATATTAAGGTGTTATCTTCAAAGCAAAATGAATAGTACAAATTCCTTGTGCAAGGAAAATATTATGGTGAATAAGTCGAAGTTATAATGGAAGCTAAGATGACTAACAACCAAATCCTTCACATTTTACTTCCTGCAGGTACAAAACAACTGCTGCAGACACAGACACTCATTTCTGTGATTGAAAAAAGAAATTATTGACAACACCCATTCTCCTTCTCCAAATTAACCAGGTGACTATAACTCATGGATTTGGAATCTGTTCCCCTGAAGATTCTGTGCTAAATTTGTTTTAAATCCTGTTGGCATATTCAGTCACTTATGACATGTCATTGTCAAAGGAGATACTCCAAACTTGTTCTCTGTGTGTGATTTAAGTACTTTACAGATCATTTAATAGCCCAAAGTTTGTCTGATGCTTCATATCTATTTCGATCAGATTTTAATGTAATGCTTCTAGTGTGCCACGCAGCAAATAAGCTACAGTGTTCTAACTGGTGGTTATTGTTTTACTCTGGAAATGAACAATGACCACCAATCAGAACTGAATGTAACATATTTCTCTGTGTAGCACACCAGAAGTGTAGCCCTAATATTCGGTACTACTAGACATAATGTGAAGCAATAGTGAAACTTTGCATAAAAGTGACTATTAAATGAGACTAACCATGGACACATTTCTGTATCAAAATAAGATTTTTTTTTCACTCTTGAGCTTTTGACCTTTTCTCCAGTCATTCACAAGGTCATTCCTCTGACCAAGTTTAGAAAAATTCAACAAATAATTTATTTCTCTTGAATACAAAGTGAAAATTTCAAAAGAACTTGAGCAATGAGAATTAAATCCAAAATAGTCCTAAAAGATTTATCACCAGTCCAAATGTATAATGTTTATGTCTATAGATAATCGCTTACAGTGGGATGACCATATGGACAGCTTTTGTAAAACAATGTTATCCAGAACTGTCAGCAGAATCAAGGAACATTTATATACAGAAACTTGCAGTGTATACTACAATTCATATATTCTTCCAATAATGGATAACTGTTCTATTGCATGGGGAAACCATGCCAGATCTCAGCTTGACAGGATTTATAAACTTCAGAAACAAGCAGCATGCATTATTTTAGATGCATCTATTGATCATCCCTCAAAAGAATTGTTTACCGAACTAAAATGGTTCACATTATATGAAAGGATAGATTTTCACAAGGCAGTTCTTGTATATAAATGTCTACATGGATCTGCACCAGAGTATCTTCTGGACTTATTCAGGTCTTTTTCAACACAGTACCAGTTGTAATCACATCATGTGGAAGCCTTGAAGCACCAAAACAAAGAACAGAAATTTTTTAAAAAGCTTCCAATTCTCTGGTACAATTCTGTGGAACAAACTCCACTGCTTGTAAAATTTGCTGAAAATATTACCATGTTTAAGAAGAGATATAATGAGAATGTTTTTATTTCTAATCGATGATAATGGAGTTTAATATCTGAATACTGAACACATTAAAATAAACAGTAATTACTGTTATCTTTCATTTAATGAACATTGTTATACTCTTCTTAATAGGGCCTCAAGTGAGAACAGTCCTTGTGTAAATGAGTCACCCTCTATAAATAAAATATTATTATTATTATTATTATTAAATCAAGAGGTATTGTATTTAAAAAAATCCAATATTGGATGTACTGAAGTGTCTTTAGTCTTCAGCATGTTAATGTGTCAATGGCCTGAAGTCTGATGATGTGCCAACAATCTTTTGATATATCACAATAATGTAATCCAAAAATGTTCTTGTTTGAAGTCATTATAATTCCAGATTAATGTTCCAATCCAAGAATATTATGGATGATCACATTTTCCAATATTTCCAGTGAATAATAATTTGAATAAATAATTCCACCTAAATGAAATACTGAACATAACAGTAAGGCTGATTCTGCCTCTAATGTTAAAGGCAACAATGAGTATTTTCTCATGTAAACAACATTACATAAAAAAAAATGAGAAAACAGTAGAACCAGAATGAGGGTCAAAAGTTCATTTATTGAATATTGTAAGTTGTGAACAAGACATGGTCATTTACTAAAACTGTAATAAAGAACATGCCAGCATCAAGTACAGCAGGATCTACATGGGGAATTCCAATGTTGTAGACCCTCTCCCAAATAAAATTGATAATGATCAACCCACACCTAGAAATTTTAACTATGTATTATTTGTTTACAAAATAAAAGTTACTGGCCAGGTATAACATGAACTTAGGTTTGGACAAGGTCAAGTCCAAATTACAATTATACATAACATATAATCATAGAGAAAATATAACAAACAATACAGCCTAGATATAGATAACACATTCCCTCATAAAAAAGAAAGATTTATAAACTAAAGCTTTAATTTTAATTATTAGTCAAATATACATGTGATTAAAATTACATTAAATGAAGTCTTATGAATGACAGATTGAGTCAAATAATTAAAGGTGTTAAAGGTGTTCCCTAAGAAAATTGACAAAAGTTTCAGTATATGGTTTGTGAGGTGGATTAAGTTTACTTTGAATAATCAAGTTTACTTTGAATAATCAAGTTTCATGACAATCAATAACTGGGTTATTCTTTCTCCCCTATTAAAATCCTCTAAAATATTAATAAGACTTGTCTTGCAAAAATGCTTCAGAAAATTTGACTAAATATGACTGTATTCTGGCATGAAGACCTTCTCGGTTTGTACAAGTTTAATGCTGATCTTCTATCCAATATGCTCTATGCTACTAATGACAGAAAATCCTTTATAACAAAAAATAGAAAATCGTTTTGTACCACTCTTTCTTAAAGCTATTTAATAGATATGAAGCAGATTGGATAGAAACAACCTTGGTATGAATGTCCTTTTTATCATGCCCATGCATATTAATAAGGTGAACTTGCATCGGATTGGCTGAGCTTGTCACCACTCTGGAAGGCATGTTTATGATCTGAATTTGATCAGGCATGGAATATAAGCTTCTATAATGAAGATCATGTATGAGTTTGATAATAAGTTGGATCCACCTATATTTATTCATAAAAATACAAATCTTGAGTTTTATGTTTAGTAAACATGGAAGTAAAGTTTACAATACTAATTCTTTAAAAATTAATTAATGATATTTACCTGTAATATTAGTCATAGCCTTTCTTGTCAAAGAAATGCATGTATTACTGAAAAAAATATAGTTGATGAACAAAAATGTGTTGTAATAACCACAGTGACAGAACCAACAGCTTAGTGTAACTCATTACACAATAAATTAAACAATTTCAAAGCAAACAGATACTTATTCCAGAAATAGGATAATCATGTAGCAACTGAATACGATTGTTGCAAATACAATACAGTCAAGGGAGTGAAATGATGTCCAATTACACTGGTCAACAGTGAAATCATTACTGACTTGAAAAGGCCCTAATCTGTAGTATTTTAGTGTGCCGAACACGAATATAACAGTGAAAAATTTGTATTGGCTCTCGTTTTGAAGATATTCATATACCTCATTTTCTATGTTTCACTGTGGAAATTTCTCCAGTAGGACTGCAGCAACATCCGGAATAATGATGTAACATTGCATAATACCATCATGCTCACATCATCCACAGTTGATTGCATCATTTTCTGATGCAATGCAATACTAATGCCATGCGGCTGCTGAAGTAAGTTGACGTCAGCAGTGTACTATACATGTGTAGGCCTATTATACTAATGCCAGGCGGCTGCTGAAGCTGACGTAAGCAGTGTACTATATAAAGCCCAATCAGATAGGTTCAGCATTTAAAATATTTTAGACGTTGTGCGAGACAGTTCAAGCTACTGTTACATAAAACTTATTATTTTATCCATTTACGTACAATAAAGAACAGTAATGCCTCGAAAGTGTGTTAATACCGCGGACAATTTTTGCTATATTTGTGGGGAAGTGACATTTGCCAACCAGAAGAAAAGTATCAATTCTCAAGTGAAGAAGGCATATCATCTTTACTTCGGATGCAAGGTTGGTGACCAAGACAAGCCTTGGGCTCCGCATATATGCTGTGCTACATGTACAACACAGCTTTCACAGTGGTTGAATTGCAAAAGGTCATCAATGCCGTTTGCAGTCCCAATGGTGTGGAGAGAGCCAAGCAACCACCTAAATGACTGTTACTTCTGCTTGGTTCCTCCTCTTTCCGGCGGAATAACGAAGCGAAAGAAGTCGAGAATAGTCTACCCAAACATTCCGTCTGCATTGAGACCAGTTCCACATGGTGAGGGACTTCCTATTCCAGAACCTCCAGCAGAATATTCTCTTGATTCATCTGACGAAGACAAAGGTGAGTCGACCTGTTCTTCTCCTGGTCCATCAGCATGCAGTGATCCAGATTTTCACTGTGGTGCATCATCAACCCCACACAGAATAACACAGGAAGAACTAAATGACCTGATTCGTGATTTGGACTTATCAAAGAACAAGGCAGAATTGCTAGGATCAAGACTCCAACAATGGAATCTTCTAGAAGAAGATGTCACAATTACTGCATATCGAAAGCGCCACCAGCAATTGGAGCCTTTCTTCAGAAAGGAAAGTAATCTGATATTCTGTTCCGATATTGAGGGCCTCATGAATGCTTTAAAAATCACTCATGACCCACAAGAATGGAGACTATTTGTGGACTCTTCGAAACTGAGTCTCAAGGCTGTGCTTTTGCACAATGGAAACATTCTTCCATCTATTCCAGTAGCGTATGCTGTCCACATGAAAGAGACATACGATAACTTAAGGCAGCTACTGAATTCCATTGAGTATAACAAGTACAGCTGGCACCTCTGTGGTGATTTGAAGGTAGTTGCCCTTTTAATGGGACTGCAGCAAGGATATACAAAATACATGTGTTTCTTATGCGAGTGGGACAGCCGAGCAAGGGAAATGCACTACATGAGGAAGGAATGGACTCACAGGCAGAATGTAGCCATTGGAGAGAAGAATATCCAACACCCAGCTCTGGTTGAGGCTCAGAAAATCTTGCTACCACCCCTTCACATCAAACTAGGTTTGATGAAGAACTTCGTGAAAGCCATTGACCGGACTTTGCCAGCATTCCAATACCTGCATGAAAAATTCCCTCGACTCAGCGAAGCAAAGATTAAAGAGGGAGTTTTTGTGGGTCCTCAGATTCGAGAGCTTTTCAAAGATGACCGGTTCAACAACTTGCTGGAAGGTGACGCGAAACAAGCATGGAATGCTTTTCGCCTAGTTTCTACAAACTTCCTCGGAAATGTTAGGGCAGAAAACTATAAGGAACTAGTAGAAGACATGTTGATGAAGTATAAGAAACTTGGCTGCAATATGTCTCTAAAGATTCACTTCCTTCATTCCCATTTGGATTTCTTTCCTAGCAACTGTGGTATTGTTAGTGATGAACACGGCGAACGTTTTCATCAAGATATCGCAACAATGGAACAAAGATACCAGGGAAAATGGTCCACTACAATGCTGGCTGACTACTGCTGGACACTCCTCAGAGATGCTCCCGAACAGCTGTACAAGAGACAGGCGAAGAAATCTAAGATGTAGTCAATGACTTGATTTTTTATAGGTAGGCTATTACAGTTGACCTTTTACTATTGGAATGCATTTCGTTATGTAAACATTAATTTCTTGCAGATTACAAAAAAACTAGAGCCAATTTTGCAATCTGACTGTCATATTCGTGTTCAGCACATAAAAATTGATAAGAATTGACTAATTTTATTTCAGTAACATGACTTTTGTAAAAATTTGTTGTCCAGTGTTATACATATGCAGGATGTGAAACATGCCAATAAATCATACAAGCCCACAGGACTTATAACATGAAAATACTACTCAACTTCCCAATAAATCCTACAAGCCCACATGACCTGTAACATGAAAATGCTACGTAACTTGCCAATAAATCCTACTATCCCACAGGACCTGTAACATGAAAATGCTACTCAACTTGCCAATAAATCATACAACCCCACATGACCTGTAACATGAAAATGCTACTCAACTTGCCAATAAATCCTACTAGCCTGCATGACTTGTAACATGAAAATCCTACTCAACTTGCCAATAAATCCTATGGGACCAAAGGATATGTAACAAGAAAATGCTACTCAACTTGCCAATAAATCCTACAAGCCAACAGGACCTGTAACATGAAAATGCTATTCAACTTGCCAATAAATCCTAGAAGCCAACAGGACCTGTAACATGAAAATGCTACTCAACTTGCCAATAAATCCTACTAGCGCACAGGACCTGTAGCATCAAAATGCTACTCAACTTACCATTAAATCCTACAAGCCCACAGGACCTGTAGCATGAAAATGCTACTCAACTCGACAATAAATCCTAGAAGCCCACACGACCTGTAACATGAAAATGCTACTCAACTTGTCAATAAATCCTACAAGCCAACAGGATCTGTAACATGAAAATTCTACTCAACTTGCCAATAAATCCTAGAAGCCGACAGGACCTGTAACATGAAAATGCTACTCAACTTGCCAATAAATCCTGCAAGCCCACAGGACCTGTAGCATGAAAATGCTACTCAACTTGCCAATAAATCCTAGAAGCCCACAGGGCCTGTAACATGACAATGCTACTCAACTTGCCAATAAATCCTACAAGCCCATAGGATATGTAACATGAAAATGCTACTCAACTTGCCAATAAATCCTACAAGCCCACAGAATATGTAACATGAAAATCCTACTCAACTTGTCAATAAATCCTACAAGCCAACAGGACCTATAACATGAAAATGCTACTCAACTTGCCAATAAAATCCTACTAGCCCACAGGACTTGTAACATGAAAATGCTACTCAACTTGCCAATAAATCCTACTAGCCCACACGACCTGTAACATGAAAATGCTACTCAACTTGCCAATAAATCCTACAAGCCCACAGGATATGTAACAAGAAAATGCTACTCAACTTGCCAATAAATCCTACAAGCCCACAGAATATGTAACAAGAAAATGCTGCTCAACTTGTCAATAAATCCTACAAGCCAACAGGACATGTAGCATGAAAATGCTACTCAACTTGCCAATAAATCCTACAAGCCCACAGGACTTGTAACATGAAAATGCTACTCAACTTGCCAATAAATCCTACAAGCCCACAGGACTTGTAACATGAAAATGCTACTCAACTTTGCCAATAAATCCTACAAGCCCACAGGACCTGTAGCATCAAAATGCTACTCAGCTTGCCAATAAATCCTAGAAGCCAACACGACCTGTAACATGAAAATGCTGCTCAACTTGTCAATAAATCCCACAAGCTCACAGGATATGTAACAAGAAAATGCTACTCAACTTGCCAATAAATCCTACAAGCCCACATAATATGTAACATGAAAATGCTACTCAACTTGTCAATAAATCCTACAAACCCACAGGACCTGTAACATGAAAATGCTACTCAACTTACCAATAAATCCTAGAAGCCAACAGGACCTGTAACATGAAAATGCTACTCAACTTGCCAATAAATCCTAGAAGCCCACAGGACCTGTAACATGAAAATGCTACTCAACTTGTTAATAAATCCTACAAGCCAACATAACATGTAACATGAAAATGCTACTCAACTTGCCATTAAATCCTACAAGCCAACAGGACCTGTAACATGAAAATGCTACTCAACTTGCCAATAAATTCTACTAGCCCACATGACTTGTAACATGAAAATGCTACCCAAGTTGCCAATAAATCCTACAAGCCAACAGGACCTGTAGCATGAAAATGCTACTCAACTTGCCAATAAATCCTACAAGCCCACAGGATATGTGACAAGGAAATGCTACTCAACTTGCCAATAAATCCTACAGGCTCACAGGACCTGTAACATGAAAATGCTACTCAACTTGCCAATAAATCCTAGAAGCCAACAGGACCTGTAACATGAAAATGCTACTCAACTTGCCAATAAATCCTACTAGCGCACAGGACCTGTAGCATCAAAATGCTACTCAACTTACCATTAAATCCTACAAGCCCACAGGACCTGTAGCATGAAAATGCTACTCAACTCGACAATAAATCCTAGAAGCCCACACGACCTGTAACATGAAAATGCTACTCAACTTGTCAATAAATCCTACAAGCCAACAGGATCTGTAACATGAAAATTCTACTCAACTTGCCAATAAATCCTAGAAGCCGACAGGACCTGTAACATGAAAATGCTACTCAACTTGCCAATAAATCCTGCAAGCCCACAGGACCTGTAGCATGAAAATGCTACTCAACTTGCCAATAAATCCTAGAAGCCCACAGGGCCTGTAACATGAAAATGCTACTCAACTTGCCAATAAATCCTACAAGCCCATAGGATATGTAACATGAAAATGCTACTCAACTTGCCAATAAATCCTACAAGCCCACAGAATATGTAACATGAAAATCCTACTCAACTTGTCAATAAATCCTACAAGCCAACAGGACCTATAACATGAAAATGCTACTCAACTTGCCAATAAAATCCTACTAGCCCACAGGACTTGTAACATGAAAATGCTACTCAACTTGCCAATAAATCCTACTAGCCCACACGACCTGTAACATGAAAATGCTACTCAACTTGCCAATAAATCCCACAAGCTCACAGGATATGTAACAAGAAAATGCTACTCAACTTGCCAATAAATCCTACAAGCCCACATAATATGTAACATGAAAATGCTACTCAACTTGTCAATAAATCCTACAAACTCACAGGACCTGTAACATGAAAATGCTACTCAACTTGCCAATAAATCCTAGAAGCCAACAGGACCTGTAACATGAAAATGCTACTCAACTTGCCATTAAATCCTACAAGCCAACAGGACCTGTAACATGAAAATGCTACTCAACTTGCCAATAAATTCTACTAACCCACATGACTTGTAACATGAAAATGCTACCCAACTTGCCAATAAATCCTACAAGCCAACAGGACCTGTAGCATGAAAATGCTACTCAACTTGCCAATAAATCCTACAAGCCCACAGGATATGTGACAAGGAAATGCTACTCAACTTGCCAATAAATCCTACAGGCTCACAGGACCTGTAACATGAAAATGCTACTCAACTTGCCAATAAATCCTAGAAGCCAACAGGACCTGTAACATGAAAATGCTACTCAACTTGCCAATAAATCCTACTAGCGCACAGGACCTGTAGCATCAAAATGCTACTCAACTTACCATTAAATCCTACAAGCCCACAGGACCTGTAGCATGAAAATGCTACTCAACTCGACAATAAATCCTAGAAGCCCACACGACCTGTAACATGAAAATGCTACTCAACTTGTCAATAAATCCTACAAGCCAACAGGATCTGTAACATGAAAATTCTACTCAACTTGCCAATAAATCCTAGAAGCCGACAGGACCTGTAACATGAAAATGCTACTCAACTTGCCAATAAATCCTGCAAGCCCACAGGACCTGTAGCATGAAAATGCTACTCAACTTGCCAATAAATCCTAGAAGCCCACAGGGCCTGTAACATGAAAATGCTACTCAACTTGCCAATAAATCCTACAAGCCCATAGGATATGTAACATGAAAATGCTACTCAACTTGCCAATAAATCCTACAAGCCCACAGAATATGTAACATGAAAATCCTACTCAACTTGTCAATAAATCCTACAAGCCAACAGGACCTATAACATGAAAATGCTACTCAACTTGCCAATAAAATCCTACTAGCCCACAGGACTTGTAACATGAAAATGCTACTCAACTTGCCAATAAATCCTACTAGCCCACACGACCTGTAACATGAAAATGCTACTCAACTTGCCAATAAATCCCACAAGCTCACAGGATATGTAACAAGAAAATGCTACTCAACTTGCCAATAAATCCTACAAGCCCACATAATATGTAACATGAAAATGCTACTCAACTTGTCAATAAATCCTACAAACCCACAGGACCTGTAACATGAAAATGCTACTCAACTTGCCAATAAATCCTAGAAGCCCACAGGACCTGTAACATGAAAATGCTACTCAACTTGTTAATAAATCCTACAAGCCAACAGAACATGTAACATGAAAATGCTACTCAACTTGCCATTAAATCCTACAAGCCAACAGGACCTGTAACATGAAAATGCTACTCAACTTGTCAATAAATCCTACAAGCCAACAGGACATGTAACATGAAAATGCTACTCAACTTGCCAATAAATTCTACTAGCCCACATGACTTGTAACATGAAAATGCTACTCAACTTGCCAATAAATCCTACAAGCCAACAGGACCTGTAGCATGAAAATGCTACTCAACTTGCCAATAAATCCTACAAGCCCACAGGATATGTAACAAGGAAATGCTACTCAACTTGCCAATAAATCCTACAGGCTCACAGGATATGTAACAAGGAAATGCTACTCAACTTGCCAATAAATCCTACAAGCCCACAGGATATGTGACATGAAAATGCTACTCAACTTGCCAATAAATCCTACTAGCCCACGTGACTTGTAATATGAAAATGCTACTCAACTTGCCAATAAATCCTACAAGCCCACATGATATGTAACATGAAAATGCTACTCATGTCATTTACAAGATGTTTCAACATTACATTATGCAAGATGACAAAATGTATGGAGCCAATGACAAAGGTGGTAAATGCAGGTAGACATGAATATCACCAATTGGTAAGGTTATTTATAAAATGAAATAGGGAAATAACGAGAAACACTAAATAAGACATTTACTTCATACATCAGCTTTATTTAAAATATTTGTTTTAATTATCACAATGCCGCTATTTAATGCCCATTTTAATGATGCATGCTAACTCTACAGATGACTCATACATAACTCGTCTAGAGGCTGGGCATCAGAATCTATTGCAGCCATCAGTCTGAATCATAGTCACACTAGAAATGAAGACTGTCATTCATGACATGTCATCGACGACAGCATCAGAACTAGGCCTGACCTCTAAAGATGGTTCTTGGTATCTAAAGTACATGTCCATGAAAGTTTGTCTTGAGAAAAATGAATTCAGAAGTGGATTGTTTTCATTTGTTAATATCATATTCCTCCTTAGTTGTTCATTTTTGGGGGCTATATTTGGATCTTTAGTAAACGGTTGCTTCAGTTCATTCAATATGTTGACATTGGGAATCAGATATTGCATGTGTCATCAAACACATTGCATAGATGCACAATAGATTTTGGCTGGAGTTGCAAGTGGATGCAGACTATAATTTTTAGTTATATCCATTTCATTTCACAGCAGATTGGACTCTGGCAATGAAGTTTGCAAAAGGTCATCAGAAACGGTTTTCATTATTTATTTTCCAATGGTTTCTCTTATTTCTTTTGATATGATAATTTGTAGATTAAATTTACTCTATATACCTAAAAATCATTGGGCCAGATGGAGTGGATGCTTTCGTTTTTGCACTAGACCAGCATCAGACCAGCAGGCTGGTCGCAATTCCCTTTTATATATATATATATTTCTCCCACCATGGAAAAACCACACATATATGTGCACACACATGCACATGAACACACACACATAGGCACAAACAACAAGGCTGATGCCAGGGAAGGTGGGTGGGTATGTCAAAGAAATGAGATGTTAGAAAACAGTGCCAAGTTGTATTAAAGCAGTGATGCTGATTTTAGCTCTCATGACAGATTATGGGAGGGGGGAGGGGGTAAGTAAAAAAATATGAAATGTTAGAAAACAGTGTCAACTTTTAGAAAAGCAGTGCTACTAGTTTTAGCTACTGGCAATGTGACTATTTAATATTAATGGTAGATAATTTAAAATTACCATTCTTCTATTAGACACTGACCTTGTTTGATACTTTTAACTGAATGAGAACTAAATAATGCTGTAATTTGCATCTTCCCATCAGCTTGTATTAAAGAATACCTTGTAAAATAGACACATTGAAGAAACTCTCACGGCAGTGAAAACTGAGCATAAACTACAATTACAAGTTTAGATTTGACCAGGAGATCTTGCATGCAATTGGCTGAACCTGTTACAACTTTGAGACAATGTTTCTGATTTGGTCAAATGGACTAACTGGTCCTGTATGAGCAAATTTAATAGCAAGATCATACATAATACTGAGGTGATCTTACATCTGGTTAGTTGAGTTTATGAACACTCGAGTGACTCTAATCAGTTTTATCAAACTTGTTAAATAGGATTATATCTTCAAGAGTTTTAATATGAGTGAGAGAGATCTCAGCATATTAATGGGCAGATCCTGTGTCTGACTGGCTGAAATTTATACCACTGTGGATACCATATTTCTGATCATACTTGCTAAATAGTCAAGATGTTGGAAAAATATGATTATGAGACATCAGTGCATATTAATGAGGTACGGTAATCTTGTATCTGATTCACTGAGCTTTTTGATAATCTGAAGATTGCATTTCAATTTGATTTTGCTCCAACTTGGTAATCAAGTTTATATTGTTATATTCTTTGATAGTTTCTGCAATCATGATATCTGCAAATGATAATGAAATAGATGAATTTGCCTATCAGGAGATAACAAATCAATTTATCATCCAATCCTAATAAACTTTTGTAAATATATTTATCTCATCAAATCTTTGATGATGTTGACTAAAAGCATGTGACTATGATTACTAGCTAAGCTTCAATCTATAGAATTTGTATCAGACTATAGTAAAATAGGTTAAACTGACACAAGAAAATGATAGGGAGATAGTTTTCATAGGTTTTGTTCTTACACTTGTACATTTCAGCCATTCTTATTAATGAAATGGTCACCTCTTAAGTTACATAATCCATGAGAGTGATATTAGGTCAGCTTGGAACTCTTTTTTTTAACCAACCTTCATCTTTGTTTGGGTTTGTCATGACTTTCAGATGGCTTTACACTCAAATGGATACTAAGTAAAAAAGAAAAAGCCTGGAGGAAACAGACTACTTGTTCATATTTTTGCAAATAGTCTCAGTCATTTAAGGGATTCTTGATTTTAAAATAAAACATGTCACTAATGAAGAAACACAATAGAAAGTGTTGTGGTAAACAAAATGAAGTGTTATATGTAAAATAAATAGATTTTTTTAGCTGCCCTGTTTGGCCAAGTGAGGTTCTGATATATTCCAAAATACATCTGTCTTATTTCCCCATTTTCTCAAATGCCATAGAATAATCATGCTGTTGACCATCACCTAAAGATTTGCTATAAAAGTGTTCAGAAAGTGAACAAAGCAGGTTCAAACTTCAAAACACTTTTGCTGATTACATGGAATTTTCAATGACTTACCCCTAGGGGATTAAACTTTAGTAACAAGACAAGGAACAACCAACAAGCATTCAATTTTCCAAAATATAAATTTATTAAAATAAAATATAAATTCAAACAAAGTGAACAAATGAAAACTAATTTACAGTTTATGAATTCCTAGAATGTTATCCTAACTTGTACTAACAATTTCCTTCTAATCTGGAAACTATGCAAAGGAATTCTGAATGATGGCTCTAATGTGTTTATGTCCTACCATGATAACACCACTGAAGAATCATAGTTCTGCAGAATCCAAATGATTTTATTTTAATATAATACCATGAATGTAGAATATCACTGTAGTCCTTGAAAGTTTTACTTAATCTGAAAGAATTAAATTATAAAGTCGTTGAATGATTTCACATGATCTGATTAGTATTTACTGTTTAAATTAAAGATTTTCCACTCTGCTGGATCCAACAAACAAATATTATAAATCACTACTTCTTCTCAGTGACTCTTACAATGCTGGTACAGTATAGACTGAAGAATGATTACATGGTGCATGTATTCTCATTATACAGTCTCAAAATGTGCAGCAAATCAATGCTCTAACCACTAGGCCACAAAGAAATATTGAATAGGTGACACAGATATCTGAAACAATGACACAAAACTCTTTTCTTTGATGACTCTCTTATCCCTGTACGAGAGGAGACTCAGTTTTTAGGCTTTTATTTAACCATCAACAAGCTTTCATTCTGCATCTTAGATACCTAAGTTGAAAGACAGATTGGGGAACACACCAGAATGTCCTATTCCATCTGTATAGTTTCTAAACTTGTCTATAACAAAATTGTGTTCATATCAGTTTGCATCTTATTGGTCTGACACACAAGATGGGGAACATTGGGAACTTTCCATTCAGAAAGTAACTTTCTCTAGGCAGATGAGCCATCACATTATCTGACAAATGAAATTGGCCATTTGCTATGTTACCAAAACATCAATATATGATCAAAGCTTGTAGACTATTTGGTATATTACCAAAATATCCATATATAATGTAGTCTCTAGTCCTAAATATCAAAGCTTATAGGCTATTTGGTATATTACCAAAATATCCATATATGATGTAGTCTTTAGGCATAAATATCAAAGGGAATAGGCATTTGGTGTTTTACCAAATTGTTCATATATGATGTAGTCTCTAGGCCTAAATATCAAAGCTTAATGTAGGCTATTTGATATGTTACCAAAATGTCCATATATGATGTAGTCCCTATTCCTAAATATCTAAGCTTGTAGGCTATTTGGTATGTTACCAAAATGTTCATATATGACATAGTCTTTAGGCCTAAATATCAAAGCTTGTATAATATTTGGTATGTTACCAAAATGTCCATATATAACGCATTCTCTAGGCCTAAATATCAAAGCTTGTTGGCTATTTGGTATGGTACCAAAATGTTCAAATATAACATAGTCTTTAGGCCTAAATGTCAATGCTCGTAGGCTCAGAAATCACAGCTCAAATGACTCTCACCTACATGTCTGCAAATATCAGTCTAGCTAATTCGTCACTATCATATGTTCTGAAATCGCCATCTTGGTTATCAAAACCTTCCCCAAAAGACAAGATGAATCAACATGTTGTTTTTCTTTCATATGTAAATACCTAATCTTACAAATGCATAGATGTATGACCATGGCAAATGTTTTATTCTTTCCAAGCCTCCTTTTGCGTCAGTACTTTGGACTCATTGTGATACACATGTAGTGTGAACTGTTTTGTTGACATTTTTGCCCTTTTCAAATATCTGGCTAGAACAGTTTACAATTTAGTACAGTAAGAAAGTTTAAAATGAAAAGTTTTCTTTATACCATTGATAATCTAGAAATTTCTTAGATGTTAACCTCTGTTGTCCAGTAAAAGATCTTTACCCTTTCTGATTAGGAAAGTATTTTAGGCTTTTCTCAAGTAGCAAAATCTTTACTTTTGTAGAGTTACATTTTCACACACTTTTCTGCATATCCTTTTAAAGATGTTATACACTTATTTAATACATTGTGTAATATTATACTGGCCAAAGCATTTTGATATATGTCATTATCTTTATTTCACAGCTCAATAAATCATTGTACTTAGTGAAGCGAAAAGCCTGTCATTGATATTGTACTTCATACTGTCATTAAAACACACAATATAATGGGTTGTTTGTTGAGCTGAAATCATTATGAGGAACCATTGAGCACATTTTACCTGTTCAGCCTATTCAGATTTAGAATAATATTTCTTATTAAACTAAAAAGCATGATAATTGCAAACTTAGTAAAATATTAGAAACCCAGATAAACAGTAATTGTCCTCAATTTCAGTGATTGCTGGAAATTCACGGAAATTTTCTCATTGATCTAAAATGATAAAACTTCAGTTTCAAACTTTATATTCCTGCTCTCTCAATTATTATAGTGATCTCCTATGGCAGCTCTGTCTGTCAAACTTCATAATTCATACTTCATACTGGCTCTCTAGCTCAGTTTGTTTAGCATGCAATTAATACTTTTTGTACTTCTATTGTTATGTACATTAAATTAGTAGAGTGCTTGACATTTGTTCATGATCGAGGGTAGAGTAGTGATGGTGAACATGACTTTTATTATTTTCTTTAATAAATTTGTTTACTGATATTTGAGCTCAAGGTTTAGCCTTATTTACAACTTTGAATGTTTTGAAAGCAAACTTTTGACCCATATCCTGGTCATCTTATTTTGCTGTAGGCTTTTATTTAAGATGGTGGTTAACACTATAATTCATTCCTATCTTAAAATCATTTCAGTTTTATTCATATGTAATTTGAGAGAAATCAATTATTGTAAAATTATTCACTGGCATTACAAAGTGTTCATGGACATTTGGGACTAAATCACTATTTTCGGATTATTATGAATTCATTCAAAGACATTTTGGATTATAACATTGTGATAAATCAAGACTGTTGGCAATCAACCTATTCAAGACTGTTGGTACATCAGCAAATTCAGTGTTGGAATTCATTCAGAACACTCCATACTTTTAGTGATAAAGCATTTAGGATTATTTGGGATTTAATTCACAATGCTGTAAGTTCCTATTAAATTTTCTCTGTGTAACTTGGAGAAAGAAATTTATTTGTTGATTTTAATAAAATCATTGCTTTTGCTTCTTTCTGTTACTAAGCTAAATAACATGGCGTTGTAACACTGTTGTGAGTTAGGGTATTGTGGCATTGCCCATCCATCTGTGTGTGTCTGTCCTTTGAGATTTCCTTGCCTGGTCAAACCATTGTAACAGTTGAAGAGATTTTCATATGTTGCCCAAGTGTATGTTATGATTAGACAGTTGTGTGTGTCCATGTACCAGATTCAGGCTGCCTGCCTTAAGGTTAAGGTCAAGCAATAGAAAAAGCAAGTTTGTGACTTGTATCTTTGTCTGGAATATCACTTTTGAATCACTGCAGATATTTTATTGGAACAAGCTTTATACAATTATATATTATGTATAGAAGTGTGTAACCTACCATAGCCATGCCTCCAGCTTTAAGATCAGGGTAAAAGTAATGGAAAACATGAGTATGACTTGTATCATCATCCAGATTATAACTTCTTAAACCACATTAGATATTTTAATAAAGTTTTAGTTAAATATCACATTTATATGGTGTGCTGCATCATATAGCTATGTGCCCCAGGTGGCTGAGTAGTCTAAAGCTCTCTCCTTTACCAGTCACTGCCATCTCACCCCTGTCCACATGTGTTTAAATCTCAGGTTCGGCCAGTGTGGGTATGTGAAAAATCTTGCCAGTATCTTCCTGTTGGTCAGTGGTTTTCCCAGGTTCTTCCTCCACAGATTATACTAGCTGCCATGTGTGGCCTGTCATGCTCTGAGAAATGGCATTAAACCCAAAACAAGAAAAGCTCGACCTCATCATTAAGGTCACAGCAACGGGAAATATAATTATGTAATTTGTGTCCCTGCCTAGAGTGTATGTTTTGAACCACTGAGATATTTTAGTGAAATATTTGCAGGTTATATGTATAGATGGTGTGTCCCATATAATAGTTGTGCCCCCCTACCTCCAAGTGAAGGTCACAGCAAGGGAGAATGTAACTCAAACTTGTATCCTTATCCATAGCATGACTATTAAACCACTGAAGATATTGTATTGAACCATTAAGCAGTTATATATTATGACTAGGTAATGTGTCACATATCATACCTATGTCCTCATCCACAAAGTCAAAGTCACTGCAAGGAAAATATAATTTAGTAACCTCTATCAATGTATAATATAACTTATATGTCACTGGCCTTCTTCCTTATCCAGACTGTCATATTTTACCTTCTATACACGTTTTGATTAAATTTTACCCATGAAAGTTTATGATAAAGTAGACAAGTCTATATTACAAATGTCAAGGTCACTATTGATGAAAAGGTAATGAGATGGGCATATTAATTGCATTTCTTTCACTACATATTGAATATAACTAGGTAATTTCGTTTATTTTTTGGACACTATGTATTTAATAAAGTATCGTTTTTTTGCTGTATGTTTATTTTTTATAGCTGAAACTCCTGCACTTTGTTATCTCTTGCAAAAATGAAACAAATTTTTTATTCAGTTTCACTTTAGCAATTTCAGAAATACAACAGTGACTTAATTATCAATGAAGTTTTCGAGAACAGATATAAAAGTTTTGTTAAATGAATGAGTGCATAATTTCTGAGATCTACAAACATACAAACCGCAATTGTATGCCAGTAGCCCAGCAAAGATATTGTTATTTGCTGGATGCAATTGGATATTCATGTCTTCCAAGCATTGAAATAATGTTTCCATGAGTAAATGACCTCTAGGTTTGTTTACGCTATGTTAATAAGGTATTAAAGGGACAATAATTAAGATAATGATAGAATTTTTATTTCAAATGCATTCATACATAGATACAACATGTGTGTAAACTATATATATATATATATATATATATATATATATATATATATATATATATATATATATATATATATATATATATATATATATATATATATATATATATATATATATATATATATATATATATATATATATATATATATATATATATATATATATATATATATAAAACTGACATACATAGTTTTCTTTATAAATTAACTGATATCCTAAATTATTCACAGACTGAGGATTGTCCCCAGTTGTTTGACAGTAGAGGGAAACTGTTTGCTGCAGATGGTGTACTTTCTATTTACAGTTTAAGTGCAAAGAATCTGCCTGTAAGTACTGCAATGTTAAGAGTATGCATAGTAATTCAATGTTTTATTAGCCCATCAAGCTGGAAGGTAAGGAGACTTTACTAATGGTATAAAGGTAGTTTCAAATAGTTTGCAAGCTACCTGTACATGTTTATGTGCCAGATGTTATGACTGCAGTTCCAGCTGTGTGGTTGATTTCTACTATGGCTAGTAATGTAAAATAAGCAAAAACTAGTTTTGTGGTTGTCAAACAAGTGTGCCCTCAATGCAGACTTAGAAAGTTCAAAGATTTCAAGGTGTAGAAAAAATGCACAAATTACTGTAATGGCATGACAATCTAATCTAGTAATTTATGTGTGGATGCAAGCATGCATACCAAATTTCATTCATTGATGAGCATACCGACAGTAGGAAAACATGATCTTCCCTTCATCTGCTGAATTGAGAGGCTATAAAGTTGTTACATCTAGGGGCTTAAACTAAGTAACAAGACAAGGTAAAACCCAGCTACCTATCAATTTTCCCAAATATAAATTTATTTCCATAAAATATAAAATCATAAAAAGTGGAAGAATTAAAAATAACTTACAGTGTATGAATTCCTAGATTATTATTCTAAATGTTCTATCAATTTCACATTGATCCAGAAATGATCCAAAGGTATTCCAAATTAAGGTTCTAATGTACTTATGTGCTACCACTGATGAGGAATCATATTTTTAAATCCAAAAGGTTTTACTTCAAGGTAAATTCCATGAAAGTAAAATATCACCGATGTCCTTGAACGTTTCACATAATCGAACAGTATTATTAATATATAAGTCCTTCAATAATTTCACAATAGTCCAGCGAGGTACTGTGTTTAAAATTTTAAAAATTCCTCTCTGCAATTCTTATGAACAAATTAAAAATTAAATGGTAGTTCATGTCACCTCTTAAAGGCTGATTATAACTAAGGAATGATAACATGTTGCTTTAATTTTCTTATATAGCCACATCTCAAATAAACAAATCTGAATCAATGGAAAAGATTCCTGAACACTTAAATCATTTTATTGTCAAATATATTAACAGTCATGGTCTGACCTTTTTCAATTATTGAGACAATCAAAAGTTAGGGCACATATATATCTCTAGAATAGATACTCTTCTAGGATCATGTCATGTTTTCGTGACCTGCATTCAATCTAATTCTTGGCGTACTTTGACCAAAATAGGTGTTAATCTGACCTTGGCAACTGGCTTTTATGAATGGAAATTTCCCAACATACAGTAGATGTACTTCTACTGAAATACAAGCCAGCCACTGAATTAAAGAATTAAAATATCAATGTCATAAACCCAAATGACTTAAATAAAACTACATTTTAAACTAATATTTGACATAGATAACTTATCTTACTAAGACTATAATAATTGTCACCTTAAGAAAAAGGAAAAAGCGTCTTATGATTTGAAGGATGATTTAATAGCAGCAGTCCACTATTTTTTATTATTATGTTGTTTTCTCTTTTTCAAGTGCTAGTCACCATTCCAAAATTAAGTTCATCCATTTAGCAATTGGAGGCCTAGAACAAAAATAAACATAGTCACATTCTGATGTCTTAGTTACTTCAACCATTCAGAATATTGTCCTTTGTTGGGGGGTGCACCTTCACTGGTCATTTGTATAATTTTAGCTCACCTGGATGTTTGCCTGATATTACCTGTAGTTCATTAAACATTCTTCACCACTCACCTCACTGGGCACTGGGCTCTGATCACTAGTTGTTTGTAACTGGTCACCTGGCAGATAACTAGGCACCTGCTACCAGGCTTTATCAACTAGATACTGAACATAGGATTAACACCACTGACCTACCAGCCCCAGTATTGAATGGTTTGTCAGTCCAATTGAGATGTTGGGAATGAAGCAACTGGTAACATATTAATTTCACAGCTGTGGCTACAGAGTACCTGCCTCATCTAGAGAAAGTTAGACATGGCAGCCTATTGATTTTGTCATAAAGCTTAATGAAATGACCCTAAAACTATGGAGAATGGAGGCAAAAAATATTAAAAAATGTAGATGTTGATTTTGTCTGGGTGTTTTCTGGGTCCATAATGTAGACTCAGTGCAGTTGGTTTGGGTACTGGGCCTGGGTTACTTTACAGGATGTACCCCAGATGGTTTAATTCTTTCATGTTCATACATACCACTTGCATGATCAAGCTTTTGCACCACTGGGTAGAGTTAAGGATGTTTCCCTAACAAACTCCTCCAAATAACTATTTTTGCTACTTTTACCTCTGTTTTCTAAGTCAATAATTTAAAAGTCATCATTTCAGCAAGCCTTATGTGCCCCAGATAGTTTAATTCACTCTTGTTTGTGTAGACCACATTGCCAAATCTGGAAATATAGTCCTGCAAATGAAAACATGAAGGTTAAGGGGACAATCAGCCGCTTAAAAAGTCTTGACAATATGCACAGAAGTATAAAAATTCCCCAATATTCAGGTAAATGGCCATGCTTGTGAAAAAGCCGGAAAGGTGACAGTTACATTTATTGGACACAGTCTTGTGTATAGATTTGAGTATTGCTTATGGCTGGTGAGATAATTGTCACTGCCATGTGAATTAAAAAACCACAAAGATTTCATCGAGTTGAGATATCTAGTAAGAAGTCATTGATCATGTGGTTTAGAACTGCAGTTTCTGAAACTGAACTGGAGAACATTAGGGCTAAAGTTTACTTTGCAAACTTTTTAATTAAATATAATATTGCCTTTGTTGCATCAGACCAATCTTATGAAGTGTTAAACATGTGTTCCAAGTTGACAATAGCAGTACACGATACTTGAATAAACCCTACTAAAAATTAGTTTAACTTATGGAAATAATTTAGACAGCCTTTCTAGGAAGGCTTTTTTATCGTTAGAAGCCCTGGAAAGGAACTGGGTCAACAGCTCCCTTCTGTATGTTTTGATTCAGTGGTAACAGGGCATGAAACATGTGGCATGTCTGATTTTCCGATCTTGGTGCCATTCATGAGCTTATCATGGTTCTATTGGTTGGTAGATTGGGCAGGCAGTAGGCCATCCATGTTCCATCCTTCAGTTCCGTTATCAAAGAAAAATAAATGGTGCCACCACTCTTTTATAACTTTTCTGTGAAAAGAGTAGGGCACATAGTCCAACCTTACCTCCTCAACAGAGCCAGGACACAAAACTTCTCCCATGGCTTTGAGGAGCTTGTACCAGTTTATTTGCCTCCTATTATACCCCCATCATCATCAACCCACCCTGCTGGTCTGCAGATAAAAAGTGAACAAGATGGACCTAATAGTGTAATAAACAAAGTTAACCATATTCTTTCTCTGGATCTGCATCAAATGCCTTCCAGGTCTTTAGACAGGGGATCACTCCAATTTAAGGGCACTGAAGAATTTGATCTTCCATTGCTAATCCACTCAGCTATACTAAAGGGCCTAGTGCAAAAAACACAAGGTCAGATAGCAGCCAGACAGCAGAGGGGTTGGTCAGTTCGTTTCTTCTTCCATCTTGCTCCCATTATTTCAGTGATTAGCTTAATGGTGCATTTGCCTGCTTGTCCACTAAAGCCATCTATCCTTCATCAGGAGTGTCAGGTGGGGATATTGACAGGCACATTGACCTATATTCCCGTCAATACACTTGAAGTGATGGAGCTTTGGTTTTGCACCCTGGTTACTATAGCTTGAAATGTTTATCTCTTTTCAACAGGCACCTATATTCCTTTGTGGGAGGAGTCTCTGCTTGTAGTTGCATTGCAGAGACTTTTGGAGGCTATTACTTGGAAAAGACACTCAGTTGATGTAAGATGGCAGTTTCATTGAAGTCTCACGACCTCCTTAGGAAAGCTGGCTTAAATACTTAAAAGGCTTTTGCGAGAATACATAAACTACATATTGAGGGTATCTCCACTGGATGTTCAACAGCTTAATTCCTGTTGTGGCCTCTCAGGATCTCAGAAATCAACAACTCCAGTTCTTACTAGTAAATACAGTCAGTTTCAGGCCCATCTTAACTTGCTCAAAACGAGAAGCTTCCCCAGCCTTTGGGATGTGTGGGTCCCCCATATTGTTGGTGATTAAATCAGGATAGGTCGTTTGACAGTTCTGTAACACCCCAAAGTCTTTCCTGCATATCAACACTTAAGATATGTCCAGGGGTACTTAACTGTGTGTCATAGAGATTTGTCTTTCACAGCACCTGGTCAAGGCAGGAATCTTTGTATCATATAAACAACCAAATAATGTCATCCATTTTCCTAGCACTACAAGGTGCATCAGCCCCATAAGCAGAATTATGGCAGCCAAGGAAAGTGTCAAAGAGGAATTCATGCCACTTGTCTGTGCTTTGATGACTGGAACATTTTCAGATGGAAAGTATTGGAGGGGATTACACTCAAAGTTAGGGAGAAATATTGTTTTGACAACTACTGATGCTGGGAAGAGTATCCCTCATAGAATTGTATTTGTGCCACTCAGTAACTTAGAGTCATTTTCCACTACAGAGCTAATGGTAGACACTTTTGCAATGGGTTTGAACAAGCAACCACATTTTTAATGTGCTAGTTCTAAGTCATTTTGCAATGGGATTCAACAAAAAGCTACCACTTTTTTTCTTGCTTGTTCCTAGTCAAAGTGCATGGGCTAGAGATACATTCAGTCTCATATGAGATCAACTGTATGTCTACATCTTCCCACTTTTCAGAAATCTCTCTAATGTCTTAACTGAGTCAGGACTTCTGCATCATGGTTCATCTGGATAGGACCTCCCTGCCCACCATGTGGCAGCAACATTCATGGTTCAGTGATCTCTGCTTTATTGGTAGATGCCTCCAAGGAGTTACTGATGGAGAGGAGTTCTATTGACACAGCACATAATGGTAGAACTCTTCACAACAATGCTCTGATTCTTCACCTTTCATCATCATTTGAATCAAGATTAGTTTTTAAGCAGTGTTTCAGACTGCATTGCAAAGGCTAGAATGCAGTTGACTTCCAAGGTTGATGATGCCAAGTAGATAGAATTCTGTAATTGTTGCAGGAGGCAGTACATTGGTTTGATCTGCCATTGCAGATTTTCTTCTCTTTCTTTTTGCAGATTTTTCTAATATTAATGGTTGTATATTAACCTGTCCAATATCAACCTGTCCAATATCTTAAGTTCTCTTTAGGGGCAACCATAGGTTTATACCATGATCTGTCAAAATAGATCAGTTACTTTGGCTTCAAAGACTAATCTCTTACTAATTAAAGCCCAGGTGGAATATTTTGTATGTTGTTTGGTAATTGTCTGACATCAGCCTGGTTTTCCTGCCAAAAAGTTATGTTGTAATCTCTAGTCACAATTGCTCTGTGCTGGGATTAATCATGGTGGACTTTTTCACCCATCAGAGATTTATGTTTCTATTATGTTTCTATTTGGCTTAATCATCATAAGGGAAAACAATGTCACATGTTCCTGATAGCAGGTACCTCTGATACTATATCAGCCAGCATCTCTGTGTGTATTATTTTGTCAAATGAGCTTGTCAAACTCTTGAAGATCATTCATTCATATGAGGTTAGGGATTTTTTGCATGCTTCTTAATAGTTATTTTCTTGATGATGTCATGGAAGCTGTCTTCTAGCAATACACTCAGTTTTCTGACTTACCCACATTTTCCATGCCTGTGACTCAAACCCATGCAGATATCATGTCAGATGGCAGTAATCATTACAGGCAAACATTGTTTTAAATCACTTGACCACTTAGGCCCCCATTGAAGGTATTTTAATTATATTATTTACATAGTAATATTATAACAATGTTTGATTGATTAATTGAGAACAGATGAACAGACACACAGTTGTGACTGCTAGATGTTGTACAGGTTACCTGTCTTAATTTTTGTTTCATTCCACCTCTTTTATTTTGATTTGATACAAACAACATTTAATAGCAGCAATAGCTTACCCATGGCTATTGTTTAGTTTCAGCAAAAAAAAGAATTAACTAAACAATAGCCTTGGGATAAGTATTGCATAATTAAAATTAGTTTTACTCCCCCCCAAAAAAACAAATTCATATTAACATGATAATATGAAGCATGTCTGCATTTAATTTAGTGCCAACAAAACAGGTACTTCTGCAATCAAAAACCAGCCTGCACTTCATTAGGCTCTTGCCAAAATGCTGGTGGACATAGTTGTGATGTTTGATTGATATTTATCATATTTAAATACAAGAGGGCATATTACATTTATGATGTTTACACTGAACTCGATTTAAAAGATAGAGCTACACACGAATTTCACATGACAAATTGTATTAAACTGGTATTTTTTTATTACAATGTTGCCACCAGTAGGCATGAGTAACATAACCAAAATTTCACAGAATATTGTTATTTACAGTGCACTGAGAATGTGAATTAGAAAATAAATAATATACATATAATTGCTTACTAAAAGATATGAATTTCATGATGCTAATTAATATTTCCAGATAGTGACCTCTGCATTCAATGACAAAATGATCAATGTCTCAGGATATTTACCAGTTTTTATCATGAATTTCTTCATGTTCAACAGATGAGGGCATTTCTTTTGTATTTTCCGGTAAAAATGGAATCCACACCTGTTCCCACATTATGAGTGAGGTCACGAGTTATCTGGGACATGAGTTAGTGAGGTGTTGGTGTATGTACTTTCTGGGCATGAAAAGACAAATTTATATCATAGAGCTGACTTTTGTCATGTGATCCATCCTGTCCCCAAAGGTCTATTCCCCAAGGAAACTATTGACCTATAACTATGTATATACTTATTGGCATGAACAATGAATGCACATACTCAACTGATATTTGCCTACTGGGCAGTCCTTAGCATCAGAGACCTACTCAAGAGACTCTTAGTATCAGAGCCCTACCTAAGAGACTCTTAGCATCAGAGACCTACCCAAGAAACTCTTAGCATCAGAGACCTACCCAAGAGACTCTCAGCATCACAGACCTACCCAAGAGACTCGTAGCATCAGAGACCTACCCAAGAGACTCTTAGTATCAGAGACCTACCCAAAAGACTCTCAGCATCAGACACCTACCCAAGAGACTATTAGCATCAGAGACCTACCCAAGAGACTCAGAATTGGGGGTCGCAATCAGGAGTGCAAATCTTGGGGATACATGTTTTACAAAGAGAGAATTATAGTTTTTCTTTGTCTCTAATTTAGATATAAAAGTGGTACTAATGTTATAGTGTCCAAATCTTTGGTTAACAATGGTAATTTATGTGTCATCAAAATGGCTAAAGGAGAAAGAGTGAAATATAATAACTTGTAATGGTTCATATATTCTTAGGACTAGAAATTATATTTATTGCTCAACAAGAAAAAATATGTGCTGTAGCTGCTTATTGTTGTTGATATAACAATAATAATAATAATAATAATACTAATAATAATAATAATAATAATAATATTATTAGTAGTAGTAGTAGTAGTAGTACTAGTAGTAGTAGTAGTAGTAATATCAGTAGTAGTAGTAGAAGTAGTAGTAGAGATTTTAGTTCTGGTGGATTTCGTTTAACATATGAAAATAGTTATAAATAGTACTTTTCTTGTTTAGTTTAAATAATCCAAATTCTATTTAATGTCCCTTTTTAAAACTCTTTTCCAGGATGTTGGAAACTATATATGTAATGTACATGGCAGTCCAAACTTTACAGCTGTCATCAACAGAACAATCATGCTGGTAACATGCCAAATCTATGTAAGTACTAAAACAAAATGGGCAAAATGGTAAATAGAGACAGATGATGTGTGTATGTGTCTTTTTGTTGTATGGGAAGACAATGACATTACACTTTAACAGGACATTCACATTTTCATTTAAATTGGAAAATTATTCAAATTAAGATGCAGGACTGAGAAAATACTTT